>OZ023144.1:13563173-14850774 GCA_963675895.2 Styela plicata | reverse complement strand
TAACATTCATGCCATACATCAGGCTTGAGATCATGAGATCTTGGCCCAACATGGGCATTCTACCAAAACTATTGATATCGATGGGGATGACAATCTTGTTGAACAGAACTGAGGACTTTATGAAGTTAATATTACTGAGCGATATCTGTGACTGAAAAGTAGGCGAGTGATATTATAACTATAACAAATAGTTTTTTTACTTACATAACATATTGTATAAAATATTACATATTCATTTTTTTGAGCAAAAATTGCATGATGCCTCATAGTTCTCTTTCCCTGGTTTATTCCTTAACTACCATACTTTACCCTATACTAAACAACTTGCTTCTTTTTGCTTCAGATAGTTTTAATTTCGAAAAGATAATCGCGACTTACTTTTCCAGTTAGAAGTCAGAAACTTTATTTTGTCAAGCATGAGTCACAGATGACCCGCGCCTCCGGCGCGATCCATCCATCACTCATGCTTATCAAATACTGTTTTCACAGATTTTGTCTCTGACTGAGTTACTATTGTCCTGTATAAAATAAATCATCATTTACAGATATCATCATATAAAATACTATTATTACTTCTGAATTTTGGCTGTTTTTTCAAATTTGTAACCTGTATCTCAGACTACCTAACGGATTTCTCATCCTCATTATGTTTTTCTAAATATTGCATCAAGTCATACATTCCAATTTGAATGAAAACCCCACCTATGCAATACAATACATTGAGACAACAAAGCTGTTTAAAAAACATAATAAAACTCGTTATCTCAGTGTACATAATAGGTAAACCCAAACACTTTTAATTTAAAAAAATCCCTTATCAACAAAGCTTTATATTACTACCAAATTGTAGTAATTTAACAGCTTTTTCATTGCATCAGAGCACTCACGAGATACATGCAAACAAGTTGGTGTGGCGAATTGGGTGGTTCATCAAATAAAGAAAAATATACAATCTATTGTATCGCTAAGCGTTGTCTGTGAGCTTTGTTTAAACTCTGTTCAAATACATTTACACGACATTATAGACTAGTAAAATCACTCAATGTGCCAAAATAATAAGAAACAAGATATAAACGGACTCAAAATAAGTATTATTATTACAAAACCAATCCAAGGATCAAGAACAATCTCCCAATGGGTGAAAGCAAACGATATTGGCAATAAAGATTGTTTGCTTTCACTTGTTGAGTTTGATATTTGCTCTGATTAAGGCAGAAAGTAGGGGCTAAAATGAGGCAACTAAAGGTTACCCAAATGGCAAAGAGCTACTACAAGATGTATTGCCAACAACTGCACTTAGACCCAAAAATCATCACATGCGGAACCGAATTGCTATGGTGTCCGGCTAGCTCGACAGGTAAAGCGTTAGGAATACGCGTCTCCAATGCTTATGGCTTCAGTCCTGTGCGGGATTGTCCTATACGAAAAAATTGCTGGACGCCTCGCCAACACGCTGTGGTTCACGTAAACGATGCTCACCGGTTTTTACGACAACCAGGGTCATGCACAGGCAAAATCTGTAAACGACTAGACAAAACACATTCCCGAAGTGGAAATGGTACCTACACGAGGGATCGTGGTTCACCATACGGTTTTCGTATTTTCGGGTTTCCTCTCCCACATGATGAAAAATAAATAACATCACCCTATCCTGTTGAATTTACCTAGCAACAAAAACTTGCTCATTGTAAAGCCAATGTTAGAATGTATTAAATTAACTTGATATATTGAACTTTTTTAGACTACCAGTATACGCACAGGCGCTCGTCATTACCTCACTCGAATTTATATACTTCATTTCTACAAATCTCTAGCTTGGCCCTGCATGGAGTATTGCTGTCACATTTGGAGCAGTGATTTTGCTACTGTTCTCGGCATGCTTGGTCGTATTCAACAGCGTGCACCTGAATATGGTGTGAATAAGGGCTGATGTTTTTAATGAGTATGAATCACTGATGGATTGCGCCGCCAAGTCGGGGTCCATCTGCGTCTTATACCTAACAAAATAAAATTTCTGATAGGAATAGACCGCTGGTGTATGCCATAGAATGATAACCCCTTGTCCTCATACATAATACTCAACTTCATAATTGAACACACTGATCTTGTTAACCCATAAAGACGTTAAAGCGGGCGTTGCTGACCTTGAGCAGAATAGTGCGGCAACTATCGATCGATATTCAAGATTGCGATAATGGCAATTTTCCAAAAGATACAAAATGAAATTTTATGAAAATGTTTTAAGAGAGAATAAGGCACATAAGGTGGATAAATATAATCCAATCTTTTTTATTCATTACAAATTAAATTATTAAAACACTCCTGCCATGTGAGCGTGGGTATTGTCCTAAATTAATTCTTGTGTATCATAAAAAGGGAGCAAAGAGATGGTTTATAATAACCCTCAGCAGTTACCAGTTCACTACAACTTTATACATTCTTCATCAAATTCTGTATGGAATGTTTCCAACTTATGGCGCAGTAGCTCGCTTTGGATTCTATGTATCTCTTTTCCATCATTGGCACCCTTTGGGTACTGCTGCACCGCTTTCTTAGAGTGCTAGACCAAGAAAATACTACGAAAATCTTCCTTTACAAATCTTTCACTTTTGATTTAAAACGAAACTGACAATATTTGATTCAGAAATCTATGCTAAATTTCTTTCGGGCAATTTTAACAGTGAATGACTTTGCAACTAAGTACAGAAAATGTGCAATTTGTCGATCCACACTTTCTTGGAGACATTTTGAGAATCTCTGAAATAGTCTAATAACTTTGGTAACATAATTCCTCAACTCCAATAATCGGATCAAAATTTTTATTTTGTCAAATATGAATCACTGATGTACCGTACCTCAGATCCATACTTGACACAATCAGTCACCCATTTTTGACTAGGTAAAGTACCAACATTGCGACAAATATACAATTTATCGGTCATTTACAGTAAATTGTACATTTATCCGAAATTCTAAACTACTTTGTTGATGAGATTTAGACCAATATGGGCCGCTGGTGAAACGCACCGCTGAGGCCGGCGGTTAAGTTAGTTTTATAGTTTTATTTCAACATTGCCAATCGAAATTATTGTCAAAGAGCAGTGACTTTACTGTATTTTTGTGAATCACATAAAAAAAAATCGTTAAAATCCAATAGGAGGTATACATTATATTGCATAAGTATTATTTTATTGCAGATTAAATAAAAATAAAGGTAATTTTTGATGATTGTCGCTTCAAGGCAACAAACATAGCGGAAGTTTTGAATTGTCACGCGTGAGTCAGCGATGTTCACAATTTTGTTTCCAACTAAAAATGCGGTAATTCTGCCAGTGTTCTATGCAAGACTGACTCTGTATATTTTTCAAACAATTTTCTCAATTTGAAAGCAATCAGTTCGTCGGCATACCGACGCTGATATTCACGTAACAAGGAACAGTGAATCCTGAATCTCCATTTACAAGAGATGCAAAAGAAAAATAAGTAGCTGAAACACCGCCTACTATACCAATAAGAATAATCTCAATTAATATAACTTTTATATGTAACTCCAAGTCCACTTGCATCCAGCTGGGATGTTGAGAATCCTGAAGATGGGGTTGAGGAAAATAAGATGTAGAATCCGCCGCTGTAGGTATTTGATTTTCAATGTAAGAAGGCAGGGGACCGTGGGCTGCAGAAGGGCGTTCTTTGTCTCGATAACAGGATGTAAAATAAAGGTGGGAATATGAAGTTTGTGAGAGCGATTGTTGATCCTCCCAACAGGGAAAGAATAATGTCAAAATGAGGAACAGTGAGACCGACAAACATTGCTGATCCAGCTAGTACCGTTCCGCACCAATATTCTTTGGAGGCAAAATTCTGTTAAAAAATAATCAAATTAACAATTGGCGACATTTTTTTAACATTTTTGTCAAGCTTGATGAAACTCGTCATAAAAAGAATTTTGTTATGGTAATTTGCAAAGCTAAATCCAATTGATAAAAATAATCGACTCACTGTCCGGTATTTTAAAGAAACCCTCAATCTCTTGACTGACTGGATTATTAACAATCAAGAAAGCCATCATCAGATGTGACGTCACTAATATATTGACCGTGTATGACATCCATCCTGGTGGTAAAGCATCAAGTACGTTCGGCTTCATGTCATCTCCGAGAACTATAAATCCGGTTAATCCGACAAGGAGATATACGCTTAAAACCGCTAAAGTTGGAAAATGATACCAATAAATATTAGAAGTTTAAATCCAAAAAAAAAAATCGACTCGACCCTTATTGATCAAAATATATTTATTCAGTTGACATTTGTTTTTTTTTACTAAATGACTTAAATATTTTGCTTGAATCTCAAGCGCCCATTTTCGTTAGTATTAAACGGCAAGTTTTACTTTTCGTCGGTGAATCACAGCAATGCAAAAGTGTTTTAGAGCGTGACTGAGAAAGACCAGAAGTTTTATTAAAATGTATTGGCTAGTGACCAATCGCTACTGTTATTGTTTGAAAATTGACCCTTATATCCCCAATATCTTGCAATATAAATGAATATTTTTATGCTGGTTTATAAAATTCTGATCATTTTTTGACAATAAAATATAATACCATGTCGAAGGAATCAATTGACCGATCGACCATTGTTTTCGAATGCTTTTTGGAACGACATAGTTATTATAGCTTATAAATATAACTGTACGTTTACTGTGTCCCATGCTAGGACTTATGATAGGTTGCGCGTTATTCATCAGTTATCAGAGCTAAAATCGTATTCAGTTATTTTACTGGAGCGTTTTGCAATAGCCAATGCAATGGTAATTCGTAAGCGTGGGCAAATTCACAAAACGCAATTCATAAATAGACTCATACATTCAATTCCAAGAGCCCAGCACTCCACCCAATCGATAAAACCCCCCGTACTTACTCAAAATTCCAATAATAACAGAAACCGGAAATTTATTGTGTGTTTTCATGTCGACTTGAATAGTCGGGAAACAACTTGCTCCTCCGAATGCAAATAATATTGTTCCAAAAGCACTGAAAAATGATGACCACTCTGGTGCAGCATGTGGTGGGTTGGGAGGGTGTGGAATTGCCTGAAGAAAAAAGAGGGAAAAAATGTTTCCTCGATCATGGATTTTATTTTGTCAAGCAAAAGACATGCATGGACCGCGTTTCATCGACGCGATCCATCAGTGACTCACACTTGACAAAAAATGTTTTGACAAAAATTTTCCGATTGCGTCAAATTCGCTTCTTGTATGCACTTTGCTTTTATTTTCCTGCGCGTTTAATAGGCTGAGATGCAATTTGATTTAGTTTGCAGGAAACGATAATCCGTGTAGGTATGGGCTCTAAAATCGTCAGTCCTAACATATTTCTGCCCATTGCCCAGACCTACCTCTAATAGCAAGTTTGCCATCTCAGACTAATTTTTTTATCCTTACGTTGGTAGATTGTTTAACCATGGATTACGCAAACAGATATAATAAAAAGTCGTTAGTTGCTGCCTTGTGTACAAGGCTTTAGGCCATGCTTAAAGTGGATTTCAATAACAAAAAATATTTATATTTAACTCTGCTCACCGTCATCAAGCTTCCAAAAACGAAAAATGAGGCAACAACACTACTGAACGCCGCCACTACTCCAGCTTGCCAGAAATCTTTCGGTGTACCAAGCCATGTCAGAGGCGTCAATGCACCAGTAACAATAAGTAGAAGGTAGCACAAGGAGAATTTTTCTCCACCGATATTGTAAATAAGATTCGAGATGTTTCCCGCTATGAGAAGCAAGAACACTGTACCTGGAATGTAACAAGATATTTGACATTCAAGCAACATATGCTGTGATGGATGGATTTCGATTATAAAATATTTTTGGTTCTAGAAAAAAATTATCTGATGCTCTATCATTTTCATCCCTATATGTACGACTTTAGAATTGCCCTAATGTGTTTTTTACGTATTGCAAAAGGACTCAAAAAGTGGTAAATGTTTTAGCTATCGCCCAGGAGAGATACCACTCTCCAGACTTTGTTATAGAGGTTCAATCTTCGTACGTGTTTTTGCTTGAAGTGTTGTTGCTGGCATTGAATAATTTTAATGTATTTCTTTGCTTATATTAGCGACGTTCAATTGACTCTATTTCGGCGTTGTTTCCGACTTTGGATAGATTAGATTTCAATAAAAAAAAGTTAATAATACTTTCTAAGTTGTATTAAACTATCGCTTTGGGAACTTTATTTATTTATTTTAAATCGATAATTATAAAAAATATTATTTATAAGACCTTATATAGTTTCATATGTTGAGTAGTTTTTAAACAGCAAGATTTTATTTTGAATTATTTTTAATGAGCCCAAAACGTGGCCAAACAACGGCATTTACTTCGCAAAAACCTAATACAGAATTTAGCACAAGCATCCGTGCTCAAAGAGAAAAACGTTTGACACGGAAGTGAACCACTATACTGGAGTGAAGCCAGTGGTGAATTATTTTATTATTTCACGAGTGCAGTGAGTGGTATCTGCCCAGGGACAATGACAAAACCATCTACCCCTACTTAACAGGATCATTAAAACAGTAAAGCTTCGTAGTGCATAGCCCAGAATGTGGAATTTGTAATGAATAGTTTACCTCCTCCAAACAGCGTCACATCGATGCAAATTCTCGTTGCAATTTCAGCAACTTTTCCTCCTGCTCTATGAGCAATAGTAGGATACGGATCAGTGATTCTCTCATGTTCATATTCTGGATATCTTGCTCTCAATAATGTCCAACATTTTGCTAATACTGTCCCCGTATATGATGAAATAATGCCGCAAGCAATAAGAACGATTGGACCTAATGAAAAATATTATTATGAGTTTTGATGTAGAAATTTTATATTGTTAAGCATGAGCCACAGATAGACCGCGCTTTGGCAGCGCGATCCTTTGATGACTCATACTTAACAAAACATTCCGGCTGAATATTTTTGAATGAGTAGAGCAAATTGGATCTGTGTTTAGCTATCTATAAGGTACAATCGACACGTGTAAAATAACTTTGAAAGTTTGACATATACGGGTGAGATATAACAAAATCATTTTCAACAAAATATTTATTTTTCATCGGTATAAAAATTCTTTTTTTCATACTCGCGACTCGCAACTTTTACCATTCATGAAGACTCTTTTTTCCATAACCACTTCTTCGAGTGGATCACCCTGTCCAAGACCCTGTAACAGCGGCCACTCATAGACGGACAGGGCTACAATTACTGGAAAGATACGATCTTTTCCTGTTCGGCTTAGCCTACTCAAGCTATTACACCCTGGGTTGATTGGTGGGCGTGGATAAGCAGCCGGACTCGTCGGGGCTCGAAAAGGAGATCTTCAACCTGCGATGCCAACATGTTTATCCACTAGGCCATCGCGCCCACTTGATCAACGAAATAAATAAAACCGCACGACAATACGTTACCAATATATCCACAATATACAATAGCTTGCGGTACAGCAAGTACTCCGCTCCCGCATATAGCACCAACGATGAACACGGCAGCTGTAAGTACGCCAAGGCCTTTTCCTTTCCCCAAGAGGAACCTTTAATAAGGGATTATGTATTTTAGAAACCTGGGCTTGAGGACTCTGCTTTATCAAAACTATGGTAACAGAAGCTACGTAAATATTCCAAAGACATGTAATCGAACAAACAAATGTTATGGACAGCAATCCCAACTAACAGTAATATTTCATTCCGTCTGTAAACTCTGTATCGGAAGTATTGGTACAATTAAAACTATATCTGTATTGGTACAAACTACTTGGCCCTTTAATCTCATCAACAAGGCAAATATACGATTACTGCAAATGACCAAACAGTTTACTGTACTTTTGTCAGAGTATGGGAAAAAATGAAATAAACGGTTACAGTTAACATATTTTCCACTTACCTCATCTTCCTGTAAAGAGAAAGACCTCCGAGGAGATGACTGAGTTTTCTCAGACATGCTGTAACTTCCGATACGAAGCATAAATTTAAAATTAATGTTAATTCATTTGATTCTCATTGTTTATGTATCACTTGGTTTTATGTATTATGGAGTTGGAATATGTATTAAACAGTAATTTTAAAACACTGAATACAAGATATAATAATATGGATTTATTCATACTTTTTAATATTGTATTGATGATGGCGCATTGAATGTACCGGTATGTTAAAATCCAATAGTTTATAGTTTCAATTGGATTTGAATAATTCCTAAATGAAAATCCACGCTTCCAAATTTTATTTATCTGTATGTGCTTTTATCACAAATTTGACACATTCGTCTGCAATCTTTGCTCCCCTTCAAAGGTAAATAACAGTATTTAGGTATTGAATTCGTTGTTTCTGAACAGAGAACGGAGAAAGTAGCACCTATAGAAGGAAATTCCCAACGACTAGGGATACTATTTTCGAATATTTTTTCGAATCGAATCTTTAAGGAAATAATTTTGAATTCATTTATTTCGAATATGATTCTTTTAAAAAATATCTCGTTTCCAGTCGTTTTAAGATACCGTACTATAATAGTGTGGTACTGCAAAACCAAAAATCACATCAGTTGTTCAAATTCGAGCAATGCTGAACAAGAACTAAATACGACATACGATTTTACGACAGGGCACAACCAAATTGATAAAATTTATCACAAAATATCACCAAATAGTCATATAATTTTAAAATATCTGCTTTCAATGCCCGAAAACGACAAAAACTCACATACGCGACGCAACAGGAATCTATTAAAATCACAGCGAATTTTCTCAAAATGCTTCGAATTAATTCAATAGTTCGAATCAATTCGATTCGAAATTCTAAAACTTACATCCCCACTAATGACCACTGAAATGCCAAAGAGCTGAACATGATCTAAAACTAGGAAATGCATTTTAAAATTCCGTTTCTGACCGCTTATATGACAATAGCTATTACAAAATGTACTACCAACGACTACATTGTAACTGTACAGCATCTAAAACATTTAAGATTGTCTTTCACTTCTTAACAATTCGAAACCAATTTCAGCCCACTTGGCCTAGACCTACCGTACCAATGCGAAATATTATTTCGCCATTGATGAGAATTCCTCAGTTCCTAATCCTGCATCCCATGTAGCTTTTTGTACACTAGTTGTTTTTGACGTCCTCTGCGCGAATTTTGATAAAAAAAAATATTTCGCATCAGTCACATGATTTCGAGATTCCCAACACAACATGCGTATACTGTTATAAAACAACTCAAATATTAAATGAATTTTAATGTCAGACTCATGTTCAAATTTATTTGCTTCGAAAAGTGCTTTACGCCAAGCACGATTTATATGTATATTATACTTTTCTAGAATACCCATGTATGTTTCATGCTTGGCCTGCATGAAATTAAAGTACATGAAATTAAACAATATATTCCGTATTTTTTGAAAATAAAAATGGTAGATCATTAATCAAATTACATGCAATAAATTTTGCAACAATAACGTGTATGCACATATTTGTTTGTAGAAAACAAGACCTATTTACACTTATAAAAATTAGTGATGTTAATATGCATTGCAACGTAATATTAAAAAATGAATACGTCGAAGCGATCATCATTAATTAAACACGAATGTTATTCTCCATTTCCTTTATACTTGGTGGTCATACATGGTATACGCAAAGCTCTAGGATTGACTTTCCTTAATTTACACTATTCCCAATGCTTGGCACCACATCGGATTTTTCCTGTGAAATTTACTGTAAAGAGTCCACATATGCATGTTATATGATATTTATTATATCAAATGCAGCAGTTCAGATATTAAATTTCGGTCACAAAACTTTTGACAAATTTCGAAATGAAACTAAATTTCCGTACGCGAACACGCTAATATGTCATAATTATGGATCAAAAAATGTTTTATCAAGGATGAGTCACTGGTGGATCGCACCGTTTCGGCGCGATTCCATCTGTGACTCATGCTTGACGAATTCAAACTTGAGATGATTAACGCAGCACAAGTGTAATACACAAGCTCAGTAACAATGGAATGAATACCAAAGTAATACCATTTATAAAATATGAGATCGTTTAAACCCAGAAAGTTATTCGAATTAGTCTTGAAATGATCATAGGAACAGAATGTTGCAAAATAAAGCCGAATCACAGTGTTGTAAAATCAGCTTCGTTAAATCATTTTCTGCCTTTCGATATAAAGTGTGAATTGAAACGATATTGCTTTTTGCAGATCCTTTATATATTTTTTAGTGAACACATAGTTAGAGATGATCGGGCGACTAAAAAGGAGGCAAAGAAGTGATAGATGGTTTTACCATCACCCTGGACAGATACCACTCGCTGCACTTTACGATGGGGTTCTGTTCCCATGGGGGTGTTTTCGTTTAAATTGCACTTGCTTGTACTACCTTTTTTAGTAGCTCTTTGGTATTAGGTGGCCGTTAGTTGGTTTAGGCACAGCTTCTGGCCTTGCTCAGAGTGAATTTGAATGAAAAAAATGATGAAAATTGAAAAGGTAAAAGCAAAAGCATTTACTGTTTGCATACAATTAGTAATTTGATTTCAGTAAAAAAAATTTGCCCTAATCCGTTTCGAATACCAAATTATTCGGTTTTTTCCAACCGTATGACCCCTGCCTACAATATTCAATTCAATTTTTATTCAATTCCTTGAATTGGCTTTTGGATGTCCAAAACACTATTTTAAGAGCAAAAAAACTTAGGAGATCAAATAGGACGTCGCAATGATCATCTAATATGAACTAATTTTATCTATCTTTTAGAAATCTGTTTGCTTGGTTGGTTGGATGGCAATAGTTGTTTGGATACAGACAAATATTTCTAGCATTATGCGAAACCAATATACATCGTGAAGGAAATAATAACCACCATTTAGTCACGACTATTGTTATTGAAATTCCAAGGTAATGGAGGAATAAAAACTCGTGACACAGTTAGTCAGTCAGCGGCATGTAGGTAGTTTGGATGATGCAATAACGATGATTGTAATATCAAGTAGCAAATAGAAGATTACTCAATGGTTGAAATTATTTTGTTGCAAACGGACCTAAACAGTTTCAGCAGTGGCGGCTACTTTAAAAAAGTCCTCAGAGTCACATATATCCGAACCCATCTGATGCACTTACTTTTGTTAAAATAAGTTCTATCAGGCATAAGCGACAGGTGGGGGTCGACTTATGTATAACATATAAACTTTCTGATTTGATTAAACCCCAACAGAAACGAAGATTTTTCGATTCACTATTATAAAATTAGAAATTCGAAAATGTTTTAATACAATTTTTAGAATGTCATCCCTAGGACTGCGGAAACCGAATTCTTGATAATTCAAATAATTTCTTTATAGAAGTAAACTATTATAGAGGCAATATACCATCATTTCACACATCTTTCAGAACATATATAAATTTGTCCAATATTTTATCATTGAAATATGAAAATTACAAATTTTTATTCCTATGGCCGATTCATGAATCGAATAACCTGTGCTTCGAATAGATTCGAATCACCGAATTGAATTGGCCATCCCTGGCCATCCCTAATTGCTACATACCTAGCAAATCTAAACCTTGTAACTTTTGAGAGTATTCTACTGATAATACTTTCGCACACAGTACAATTAATTGTACACACGTTATAAAGTTGTCAACAATTCCTGACTTTACAAAGCCATCGCAGCTAGATTTATATCAATACTGTATTAAATAATGCTATCTAGAGAGGTTCCAAACTTTTGCTTCACACAGAGATTTATTTTGGTAACGACGATTCGTTTGATCAAATACAAAATTTATCATCTAATCAATATATATTGAAAAACTAAACACGCGAATCAATTAATGTATGTGTTGCAGTAGGACCGCACCTGGCAATACGATCCATCATTGCCTCATCAATACACTGTTATAAGAGTACAGTAAATTGACATGTATTTCGAAAAAATTGTACAATTCCAAAATTCGAAATAGCATTGTTGATGAGATTTATGCCAAGTATGAACTGTTGATGGACGGTGCGTTCCATCAACAGTCCATAATTGACAGAGAAAGTCGATTCTGAAGTTTTATTTCAATATAACTTAGAACAATTTCTGTAAAAGATCATAAATTCTACTGCTTTTTTACAGCGAACAAATAACGTTGGAACAAAGGTTGATGACACAAATCAAAGCGCAGATTTCCATTGCAATTCACAGAAACCAATTTTAAAAAAAAAACTGCAGTTGAGCCCACCACGCGTGCCATAACATTGCAAAATGATGTCACGTGGTTTAACTAATAGATCATAAGATCATATTATCGAGGTGAGTACTGACAAATCACGTTGTATTGATTATTACGTAATTCTTGCGTTATTTAAATAAAAATGTCTCCGTGCTAATTTTCAAATGGAACTTTTGAGTAGTTGCAAAAGAGCAAGGTACAGACAGACTATTAATTTACTTTACAGATTTATCATAGAGACGCAAACAGTAAAAAATCCTATGGAACATACAGAAAAAAAATGTCATTATAGTACTTTTCAGGGGCAGGCGTCATAGTATCCTTAAAGTGACCTGTGTGTTTTAAGATGCGGCAACAAGAAAAAGGAACTACACGCGATTGAATAATTACAATTTGTTTGAAATTTTTCCACATAGATTGCAGTTGCTTCATGCATTAGGCAATAGCTCTTTGTCGTTGTTCAAGTGTATATTAGTCGGTTCGTTTAATAGTCCCCAGTCTTGCTTTCACTTTATTTCCTAACGTATTTCCTGTGTATCATAAGACACGACTAAAAGGAAACAAAGCAGTGGTAAATGGTTTTATTATCGCCCAGGGCAGATACCACTCATTGCACTTTACCAGTTTTAGTTTTGTTTTTTAATTTTGTACGGAATGTTTTCCGTTTAGAATGCAGATGATGTTACTTTATCCTGTAGTAGCGTTTTGTCATTTGAGTGGCGGTTAGTTATCTCCTTTTAGGCGCTGCTTTCGGCCTGGCTTGAAGCGAACTGCTATAAAGAAAACTATATATATAGAAATCTCTGAAAAGCAGGCCTAAAAGGTTTTACTAAAATACAAATTTTTTTAAATAATAGAATAAAAAGAGTTAAAATTATATATCACTAAAACTACTTACAGAGGAAGAGAGACGAAGAAAGTGCTCGTACACACAAAAACTTCAGGCAATTTGATTAAAGCTTTGTAAGTAGCTTTATTCTGGCGTCACGCCGAAAAAAAATAGTAATTCTGCCAAAAAGCAAGGAAATGCGCATAAGCAGTCAAGAAATTATTTTTTAAAAAGGAACTTTGTCAACAATTTTTTAGAATTTTTATTTCTGTTTCTCCTCTTTTTTCTAAACTTGTTAACAATACTTCATCTGTCTGTCTGTCAGTCAGATTCAGACAAAGTCAGACAAATTCAAAATTTGAATCAAATTTTCATCAAATAAACTATATCTCGTCACTGTAGTTTAGTTTAATAAAATGCAATTGTACCGTTCACAAGCACGGATAAGCCGCTCTCCTTTTCAAAACACACAGTCTGTACAAAAAATCTTCATGAAATCATTTTCACTCAGCACGATTTCACATGGAAAGTACAGCCAGGAAACGACTATGCAAGGATTGTACTTTAGTCATTTTTATTTGCTGACAATGTTTCATGACGTCTATATTTTACTTATTTTCATTGTGAAATATGTATTACTAATACCAGACCTACGCTATTCAATTTTAAATAGGAAGCTCAGAAGTGGTGTAACAAACTGCATATGTTCCGTTCATTGCCTCAGAGTGAGAGTTAACCTGTTTGCGATTAGAGTCTTAAAGATACGTGAATAAGTTGATCCAAGGTATAACAACAAACACAACGGATATACGTGGAATAACTTTCTGATCTTTTGTTCCGAAACTCTAATATGTTCTATGAAAAAAACATTTCGCCTTTTAAATAATGATTATTGAAGACGCACCGACTTGTCTTTCAAAGTCGTAAGTTGAGATGTCACATTTAAAAAAAAAATGCAAACTGATTTTTTATAGCTACTTCTTGGAATGTATTACCCTGACCAAAGCCCTCTACCGACAGCCACTTATAGACGGGCGGGTATCATCTTTTTCTGTTCGGCATAGCCTACCCAAGTTATTACACACTGGGTTTAGTGGGACGCATGGTTTATACAAACAATAGTGGTTTCTCATAAGTGTGTTGCAACATCTATCCAGACAGGTAAAAAATAACCTTCTGAAATCCTAGCTAGGGCATGCCTCAAGTATATTCAAAATCATATTAAAGCCAACACCATCAGCCGTACTACATACCTAAAGCTGCTTTTTAGGGCTGTATTTTTAAGAGCATTTTTTTTTTATGAACTGTCGGCGGAGTATTAATTCAAATCTATTAAAAATATTTTTTTGTTTAATTATCAGATTTTTTAAATAAAATGTCGGAAGAAGAAGCATTAACTCCGTTATTGGATATTGGAACGAAAGTAGAGGTAAATTATTCGTAATTGTGAAAAGTAATGAGGATGGGTATCTCGTTCTGTATAAAATAAAATTTAAAATAAAATGTCTCATAGTGGGTCATTAAATCAGAGAAATTGTATCAAAAAAGTCACATCTAGTACGGGTTACTGCATGATGGATTGCGTTTGTAAGATGGGTTCTATCAGAGATCGTGTTTGATAAAAAAATTTATTTTTAAGGGTTGTTAGGAACATCGACCACTGATCTCTGAATAAGGGTTTTAAGTTTGAAATCACTTTTTTGATCAGAAGAAAATATAAATACTTAAAACAAGCTTAGGGGAAAAGGGCCATCAGCGAACTTTTATTAAATTATTTTTGAAGACTGACGGTGTCGACTAAATATATGAAAACATCACCATAAATTGAAAACAGGGATTTGCAACATAATAAACACAAAACATTTCATACAGAACTGAACAACTATAGTCAAGTGCAATAAGTGGTATCTGCTCTGGTAGATATATATATATATATATATATATGTTTTGAATACAGGGTGACAAACGCTACGGAATTGGAATGGCGTCGGTATTCATCATTGGTACCTTATGTGGAAGCGGAGTACTATCCATCCCACAGGCTGTCGTGAACGGTGGATGGATAGGTAAGAAATATACACAAGGCGTAATCGATCGCATATTTTTTGGTATAGAAATATGTTTTGCTAGGTGTATGAGTCACTGATGGATCTGACGGCTAATGTGCGGTCCACCTGCCCAAATTTCCCACATCAAAAATCAATGAGCGGTTAGGCCATAACCCCGACATACATCCCCGACTCTGAACAAGAGGTGATGATAAGTACTATGTTAAAATAAAATTTTACCTTATTCCCACTCAAGGTGTGGATTTACTTTACGGTACGATTACTTCCAGGAAGATTTGAGCAAAAACGAATCGTCTGGAATTCGATCTGATTCGAATAATTTTCGAATCTGATCGAATCGTTGATTTCATAAAAATAACAAATATCCTATTTTTACTATTACTATTATGGTCTCCGTTCTGATGATTAGGAAATATACAAGCATAAATTACAAATATTAGCATAAAGTTACCTTAAAGCGATGTATTTTCATTTTAACGACAAAATACAACAGATTTTGGCCAAATTTGATCAAAATCGATTGCAAATTGTCGTTCAAAAAGGTAAAATACACTTCATTTAGCATGCTTTCGTTCCTATGGCCTATTCATAATTGATTCGAATAATCTATACTTTAAATCGATTCGAATCACCAAATTGAATTGCGCAGCCCTATTTGCCGACCAAAAGTACCACGCGATCTTGTATTGTCTATATAGCCACTTCCCAAATTGAGCTAACTTCTTGTACAAAAATAATGTAATTGTCGTTTTAAATAAAATTACTTACCACAATAGCGATGTAATATATCACAAGATGCTTTATTTATACATTTACAATAAAGAGATTCAAATTGATTCTTGTACAGTTTAGATAAGAAATTGCTCAAGGCACTCTTACGCTGTGGCCAGACAGAAGACAATATTAAAAAACAATATTAAAAAAATCAGGACAGAATAAGGGTAAGAACGATACGTAGCTCCGTATTAATGAATAACGCACTATATATCACACTCTTTCCACGTTTTTGCTCAGAGCGTCTTTCGCAGAAATGTATTAGTAAAGAAAGATCAGCAATTTTTGCAAGAAACTTTTACCAGAAATGCAGCTTGAATTCTATGCCTTTTGTATCGTGCACATTATTACTCGATGACTCAAGCTATGGAATGACTATATTTGCGAAATATGGTAACTCTGACAAAATTGATTATTTTCAGAAATAGTTTATCACATGACTATTAGGCAGACATGCTTTCCCGATGTGATAAGAAACATGATAGCAAAAATTTGTGTCGCGTGTCTAATCGCCATTTCCAACACGTTCAATCAATGATCGCCGACTCAACATGCACTGACCTAATGTGATATTTATATAATACTTTCAACAGATATTTGATTCTTGCCAAATAGGAGACTCATATTTTATAAGGTCAAATATCTATTGGTTAGAAGTGTCCTATGATATAATCGATCATCTTTACACATAGAAGCCATGTAAATCTTCACCAATATTTTAACGACAATTCAAATTGATGTTAAAAAGGCTAAGGAAAAAAGTTACCAGAAAACTTGGTTCGAAGTTTGAAATAAAAAAGTAGCCCAGAAAAAGGTAGCCAGTGAAAAGTTCTAATCTTTTTTGTAATACAATTGAACTTATCAACCTTCGCCAAATGATCGCGGTAAATTTTATGGTCGCCTGCCCTGTTGCTACAATCTTCAAATAATCTATTTTGATAGGTATTCTCTAATGAAAATATGATTTGCCTAGTTCCTTATACCAGGTTCCTTGTTTTTTGAACCAGGTATCTAGTTGAAAATTAGCCTATTTACCTATTCTATTTAGTAAATTTACTAGGTAAAATTTCAAGCAGAAAACTCAGTCAAAGTAAACTAGATAAGTTATATATATATTTAAAACTAGGTAAGAGTACTTTGAAAATTAACTCGGTAAACTAAGTATATCAAGTAAACTAGGTACTTTTACCTATCATTGCCAAAATTAGTATCTACCCTGAGGAAGGATAGGATTCGATAACTTTCTTCCGTCGCTTGCAGGAATTTCATGCAGGAAATACGTTCTATTGGAAGTAGTTCAATAAAGCATTGCTTGGCGTGCGATCATCCTAATAATCCGGAGCTACCCTTGTCCTGTTTTGATCTTAGTTTGTCTTGTCTGGGCGTCTAATGACATATCCTCATTCTAATCTAATCACAGATAATCATTTGAAGAAAGTTTTCCAATTTCTACGAGTCCAGAGCCTAGTTCAATATGGCCAACTCAAATGGGTGTCTTTGTGAAAAAACATAGATTGTTAAAATGTTACCTTCCAATACAAATTTATGATTTCTTGAATAGAAAACCTTTATTCAACATTACTAGTTTGAAATTTTCCGTTCTATTGCGGGGTATTGTCCAATTCAAGGAAGTAATATAATATAGATATGAGAGGATATTATTATAAATACAAAGTCATGAGAACTTCCCCTTATGATGTTCTGTCGAATATGAGTCAGTGAGGATGGCGTCACCGAGGCCCAGTCCATCTGTAGCTCATACTTGACAAAAATAAAAGTTATGTTCGGCATGACACAAAAATACGTAAAGCAATAGGAATGCAATAGGAATACGAATGCGAAAGTTTGGTTAATATGAAACTGGTCTCTCCGCAATTGTATGATCACATTGAATTACTGTAAAATTCTGCTAAATTCAACTTTAAGAATATGGCCGTAATTTATTTGGCCATGCATGAGCGGATGATATCCTTTTCACGCATCACATTATGCGTCCATGCGTAACACGACTGATTTTTTTCCAATTGCACGTTATGGATGATATTCAATTTACTTAAAGTTCAGTTTTTTTGACGTATCTGTAAGCCATTGCAGTTTAAGAAGTGACAAACGATTTTATCCTTGTTAAGGGCAGATACCACTCACTGCACTCTACAATGGTAATTCAGTTTTGTTCAGGATGTGTTCGTTTAGAATATAGTAATATATTTTCCACTAGCCTTTTGAGATATGAGTGTTTTTGT
Organism: Styela plicata; assembly: GCA_963675895.2. NCBI lineage: Eukaryota > Metazoa > Chordata > Ascidiacea > Stolidobranchia > Styelidae > Styela > Styela plicata. The sequence continues at coordinate 14,832,596 of OZ023144.1, read as the reverse complement.
CTCTATAAATGATTCACTATTGATTCGAATAATTTGTGCTTCAAATATATATTCGAATCAGCGAATTAAATTGCCAACCACTAAACAGAGTAGCTGTTATTCGATCCCTTTAAACGACTCAAATGAAAATTCAATAAAAAAATTGCATTTACGGCGACCCATGCTTTACAACTAAAATTTCATTATCATTTATCAAGTTCATTATTGTATTTTTTGTTTTAGCGATGCCCCTCCTTGTTATATGTGGTTTGATATCAGCATTCACTGGAACTCTATTAGGAAAGTGTTGGACGTTGCTCCGTGAAAGGTATCCTGAGTATGACGTAGACAGAGTCACTGATCCATATCCAACAATCGCTTATCGCGCAGCAGGAAAAGTTGGAGAGTATGCAACCAGATTTTGTCTTGACGGATCTCTGTTTGGTGGAGGTAAGTTAAACCACTTCTCTCTCTCTCCCTCTTTGGCAATTTTCTCTTTTTCGATCTTTACTTCTTACACAATCCTGTTCGTTTTTACTCCACGAACATGTTATCGACCAATTATTGCTGAAATCGTCTCATCTGAAAACTTCAATGATAGAAATTACTAGATGAATTCCATGAAAAATGTTCGTAAAATTCTTAACCTTTATAGAAGAAAGAATTTCAAAATCACAATTAAGAATAACGCATGAGCGGAACACCCCTTGTCGTCGCGATCCATCAGTGACTCATACATCGATAAACATTTAAAAAAACGCTTTCCCAACTGAGATTAAAAATTTTTTTTTTAATTTCATATTTGTCGAATGTTATTTTAAAATGCTTTATTTTTTTAAAACCAGGAACCGTTTTCCTCCTCTTAATTGCCGACAATATAACCAATCTCTTAAAATCGATTGGTGGAGTGGACTTCTATTCTTGTTATATGATGATGATAATATTCTGTGTTCTGACTCCACTCTCCTGGTTCGGAACTCCAAAAGATTTCTGGCAAGCTGGAGTCATTGCCGCCGTCACAACTTCTATTGGAGCCTTGTTAATCGTCGTGGGAGTTATACAGGTAGAATGATATTGGACAATTCATGTGACAATAACGCCCATAGTACTGCACAGTTTGAATTGGTAGATTATTAAATCAAATATTCAGTTATTCGAATAGTCTCAGAATATTTCTACATCGACATACTGCTTTGTTTAGTGGGACATAGTGATGGATAGCGCTGTGAGCGATGCAATCTCAAATTTCAGAATATTCGTTCCTATTCGTAAACACCACTACGTATTTTAAAAAATTTAGTTTTAACCATAATTCTAAAAAATATAAAGTACAATATTGAATTTGCGTCAAAGACAAGCATAAAATTTGTCACTCAACGTCATTTATTTTCCCATGAGATATCTCAACAAAATCAATATTCAAAAAAAAAAATCTTAAAATACATATATTTATTTGACTTTAAATATTTTAGGATGCTCCTGATCATACTGATTCGTACCATCCCGAACCAACGGCTTCATCTTTCTTCAATTCATTCGGAATAATAGTCTATGCATTTGGTGGGGCAAGTTGTTTTCCTACTATACAGATTGATATGAAAGATCCAAACAAATTCTCCATTGCAGTTGTGATAGGAATCATAGGTATTCAGTTCTTTACTAACTATCACAGACATTGAGCAAATGATATTTGAGTAAGAAACAGTTGAAATAAATAATTTTGCCAGGCAGGAGGCAATGATGGATTGCTCCTACATAGCGCGATGCATCAGTGACTCATACTTGGCAAACATCGTGAGACGAAGTTTGTTGAATGGAATCTTCTTTGAGATTTTCGATAACACTCATACGAGCTATTTTTGCTATGAAGTTAAAGATAGTTGAATAGAAATTGAGGAGCATTTTCAGCATACTATTTACCTGTATTTGGTCGTACCGCTTCAATATCCGCCATTGTTATCCGTATTGTATGCTTTTGCGTTATTCAACTTACTTAAATGTCTTACAGAAAATGTGTTTTGCTGACCCTATTTAGGCAACACAGATAGATTGTTAGTATTATTTTAAGGTTTTGGATATGACACAGGCCAAACACATTACATAAGTAATAATATAACGGTTTTGTTTTTGTGAAAAAGACAATATTGGGTGCTAACATTCTACATTTATTTTTCTGTGAGAAAAGGATATCGAATGACTATGCTATAGTTCTTGGTGGCCATTTTTGTTTCGTCGTTATTTAGAGTGTCTCAATTACAGCCAGTCGACTCCGGCACAGTGTCGGTTAAGCGCGATCGTATTGTGCGATGGCCGATGCTTCGATGCTTGACCGTTTCACCACCGACCGTACTCCTCAGCAAGGCACTCCACCGGTATCTGCAACATACAACAGATACACAGTCATTACAAAGGTCCGTACCCAGCAGTTGTTGAGTATAAACGCCCCGACAGATTTATGGACCGGCCAAAGTAAATAATTTAACACCTGCTTCCCCCACCTAATTTTGTTTTTAATATAATAATTATCTTTTACTTGACTGTTACTAGTTTAATTGTTCCATTTTGGAAAATTACAGGTGTTATCGCCTTATATCTGCCAGCCGGTACAGCAGGATATTTTGTATTCGGGAGCGATATGGGACCAAATGTACTATCCGTCTTGTCACCTGGTTGGATTTCTTATTCAATCAATATTCTTATAACTTCACATTTATTCATGGCATTCATCATCATTACAAATCCTGTAACGCAAGAAATTGAAGGTTTTTTTAACGTTCCTGAAAGTAAGTGATCAAGATGAAGTAAATAAATATGTTGGCCTGCTATACGAAGAGTACATTGATTCACTCGCTTTTATTTTGCCACATAATTCCTGATCCACGTAGTGTTAACATTGACCCAGAATGACAGAATCTTGCCCACCTCCGCATTAGTATCGAAATATCAATACTTTTTTTTGCTGATGAAAATCAGAATCATCAACATTGATCTTTTATAGCACGATGGATGTTTTGTGATTGATCCATTTTCTTTGAGTACTTTAGCCGCATGTTTTGTGATATTTTGTCAGACTGCTTATGGCATTAATAGTGGCATATTCACCTACCCAATAATATTAGATTTTTACTGTCATCAAGTTTTGGTACGTGATCCTCAGAAGTGAGTCTTGAGGTTAGTGTAGTATACTGTGCACTTATTTTATCGTCTATCGTTGTTTTACGATTAAATTTCTAAGTAACTCTGTTTCATAAAATATGAATATTCAACAACAATCAGTAAAAAAACGAAAACATACTCTGTGTTCTCTGTAAAAATGTTCGAATATATCCTAAAGTTCAAAACTCCGTCGTTAACAATTCTATTTTGTAAATTCTAAATCAATTGGAGGGGACATTCAATGATCAGGTTCATTTTTATCGTTTTGAGGAGTTCGTCAAATTTGATTTTATTTCTTGTTTTTTCAGAGTTAACATGGAAACGTGTGATGGCTCGAACAATCTACATGCTTGCTACTTTGTTTGTATCTCTCAGTATTCCTCATTTTAATGTTATTCTATCACTGGTTGGAGGATCCTTAATTGGGTGCACAAGTCTCATTTTTCCTCCTTTGTTTTACTACTTGTTGTCAACGCAACGAAAACCGAAGGACGCTCACGGACCTCTACCAGAGCATATTGTGTATCCAGAAAATCCTTTTAGCCGCCTGGTTATAGAGAACAATTATCGCTGGAAACAGATAGACTTGAGTCTACATATGAAAGTTTTTCTTTTTGAAATTATCATATTTGGAATAGGAGCCGGTATGTCGTCGACATACTTTGCTATACAGGGTGTGGTAACTGGACATTCTGATTTCACTGTACCATGTTATGTGGATGCATCAGTTGGTTGACCGCTTGATAAAATTGTCTGACTATTACAAAAATATACACGCCTAACAAAATATTAGATCTTCATGTTTTCTGAAAAGGACCCAAAGCCTCCAAGCAGAACATCGCGTTTAGTCGAGTTTTAATAAAGGACTGCGCGTCACGACATTACGAGTCATGGTGGAATGGTGACTCGTTGCTAGTGAATATAAATTATATTATTGGACTACTTTTCTATTGGCACGTGTAAATGCTAAAATAAAATATAATATTTCAGGCTTATTTGGTAAATGACGCAGTGAAATTGCCTGAATGATAATCTTGTAAATAAAAATGTTTTTACTGAAAGAAAATGTTAATTCTTTCCATGACGATATTTTTGTCCAATGAATTTTCTAAAAATACTTTATTATTTATATTCTAATTTTCAACAACAGAGAAAGAGGCATTCTGCTTTGTTCAATTTTTATTGAAAATATAATATTTTATCAAAATGAAAAATAAATTATAAATAGTGAAAAAAATGGGAAAAGAGAAAAAAAAAACAGTATCGAGACACAAGTCTTTATAAATAGTTACTCTTTATAAATAGTTTAAAGTGGGGAAAGGATATGTTGTGACATAAATATACCAGTATTATGGACTTCCGACAAAATACACTTTGTATTTGAATCCTTTTATAGGAATAAAAGTTGTGCTATAAGTCAAATCGTATGCTATATAATTTGGTACTAGTACCTGATTTTGCTACGAATGCTCAACATATTCTTGATAAGAACATTATATTGAATATAATAGTCTTAGCAAGAAAATATTTCTTCGGTGATGAATGCATTTCAAGTAGATAATAATTTTTGGTTTTTAGTTTGATATCCCTAAATTAGTACGTCAATTTATGAGACAGTCTTGGCAGACATAGAAGACGATCCCCGTATAAATTTTGACTCAATATTACGTTTTTTATTGACGTCATCAAGCCATTCTAAAATATGTTCAGTTTTACGAGGATCACAAAAGTTTATGTGATCTGGCATCGAAGGAATAGGTTGGAAATGCGTGGCGTTTGCTGGCAGTAAATTTGACGACCTTGGAGATTCTGCTAAAACGGAAGTTCTTGGTGAATGCGCTAAATTGTTTATCTTCAAATCTAAAGAAATATATTGCACTGGTTGTTTTGATGGTTGGCCACTTAGGGGTGCTGTTTGACGATAGCTGGCGCCTCTGATAACAGGCACTTTGGCACTTGCAACTTTCGGAGGCTCGAGCGCTGGTTGTTTGCGAGAGCTGTCACTTCGGTTCAACTTAGCAGCATATGACATGAATGGTTTACGCTGTTTTGGTGCTTGGTCTGGGAAAGATGGGGAAATGATGACTTGTTTCTTTTGTACGTATTTAGACAATGGGATAATATTTCCTTTCCTGTTCGGACGTACTGCAACAAACCCAGTAGCGTTTCTGGTTGGGGGTCTTGAAGGTGTTTGTACTTCTGGTCGTCCGTTTACGTCTTCAGTGTTATCGTTTGTTGTATTTGGGATATTAGTAACATTCGATGAGTTATTTAGAATCCTCGTTGCCATATCAAGAATTTTTTGTTGTGAAAATGGCTTTGTGGGAGAGTTTTTAGACTGTTGGAATATGGGGGGTGCTGTAGAAATTGGGGCGATAGGTGAGGGATCTTCAGGCTGTATTTTTCGTCTTGTGACGGTCACTCTCGTTATTGGAGACACGAATGTAGTCGAATCTTCTTCCTCATCTACATTATTTATTGCTTCAACAGTTGTTGATTTCTTTTCGTTCCTAATTTCGATTTCGTTATCTTTGGATCCTTCTACAGATGCCCACCCTTCTTTAACTCCTCTTTGTAACTTTTTGCTAACAGAGTGTAAAAGTGTCTCGACATATGGCGGTTCTTCCATTTTATCCGTTACAGCTGAGCTGAAACGGACTCGTTTCTTTTCTTGCTTGCCGTAAGTTGATATATGTTTCCCAGCAGCACCGGGCCATTCAGGGGAATTAGATCTGGATTTCAAAGCACTCGGCGCTCTTTTCTCTGCTGCGCCCTTTTCCATAGCCTCAGATACCTCTTTGTATATATTAGCACCCACTGGGGACGGTGTTTTTTTCGGAGGTTTGTCTTTGCTTGGCGAGTCGACCTCGCTCGCACCGTCTCCTCGACCGCGATGCTCATAAAACGGTACGTAATTTACCAGTGTGTGGTGGGGCAAATGTGTTCCAGAGGACATGCTGTGTTTATTTGACAATGTGGGATTGTAAAAAGATCTATTTTTGTACGATTCGGACAATAGAGCTTGACCCGTTGCTGAAATCGTCGCGTGAGAACCTGAACCTGCCCAGTTGAATGGAGACGATGTAAAAGATACAAATCTTGACGCAGATGTGTTGGGGCGTACTGGAAGAGTGTTTTCATTCGTTTGGGTCGTTGATGCATATAACGTGGTTGATGGAACTGAAGAATTGCGCCAAGGACTTGATTGGCGAATTTTTCGAGCTGATGATCGTTGAAACAAATTTGGAAGTTTGCTTCTTGCTGAGTTCTGTTTATATTGTAATCCTTGTCTAGGAAGTGAGTGTATTAATACCGAATATGAATTTCTATTCTGTTCCGGCGAATGTATAGCTTGGTAAGCAGTTGCCGAACTAAGTCCCAAATTACCATTGGAGTAAGTTTTCTCTACTCGAAATTGATCGAGTTCTCTTGGTCGTTGACCTATTACCCCTTCGGGACCTTTGAACTCTTCTTTGCCGTGATGTGTGATGTGCATCTTGAAAGGTTTATTCTCTTTGAAATTATCGCTACTGATAAGAACATCAACGGCAGCCATTGAAATAATAAGTTTTTACGTTATATCAAATCTAGAAATATTGAAGAAATAATATTGTAAAATATGTCTATTCACAATACACATCGTAAGCTAAATCTCTGTTAAAATGAATAGGTGTGCTATTCCCTCTTCCCACAGGATAAAAATGAACTCCTAACCTGTTATTATTGAACAGCTACGCTCTACTCTATTCCAGGGCTACGCTCTCCATAGTATCGAAGCGTGTTTAATGAATATGTGATATCATTATAACTGGGCCTACTACTTGAATCATTTTCGGATTGGCGTTTTTCGATTGGTCGTCACGTTCCTGTACCTTGTCCTTAAACTTTGCTAATTATACTATTGCTAGGCATATATATGTTAACGGTTTATTTCATGACAGAAAACGCCATCTCAACTTGATATTATTACATGGAACCGCGTTATCCTCGCGAGTATTAGTATTGTTGGATCTATAATTTCTGGTTTCCGAGTATTAGTAATTAGATTTTACGACTAAAGGCGTTAAAAATACCCGTTCATATTAATGATGACATAACATTTATTGCTATGAACTATGTAATTGTGTGCTTACTATTAAATCTTAGTGTATATCTTCGCAGCAGTCTAGCCTAACCTAGGTCTTATTTTAGCAAGTAACAACGCAAACATGGTTACTCGAAACAAATCTCATCTAGTAGATGATTAATAACCATGCATAAATATTTAAATACCATATACTCGACCATAAAACAAAGTGTGGTATTTAAACTTTCTCGACCAAACAAAGCAGTCAGCCTACCATAATTAAATAACTCGCTAATGAAAAGTCTGCTTTTGTCTTGATTGAAAAATTATCTGTCCAGAATTTATTGTTTCTCGTCCGATACATTGTGATGATGCCGTGTACCGTGTTATGTACTAAATACAATAGGCTTTGTTACTTCATTTCGAAACGATATCGCGACAAGTGAGTATGATCAAATATATTCGAACAGAAACACGTAAATTTACCTACATTCCAAAGTAAATTTTATAACCGCTATCGCCATTCCAGTCACAAAATCCGCCTTTGCCACAAATCAGAAATGGTGTTTTGTCGAGCATGGGCCACAGATGAACCGTGTCCCGTCGACACGATCCATACGTAATCTTTTATACGTGCTAAACACTCATAGCACTATATATATTATAAGATATATATAGATCGATTACAAAATTTAAATAACTTCAACGCTTTTTTGTAAAAGTGTGTATATTTTTGACAACACCTGTATTGTGTACAATACTAGAATATCACGTACTTCCAAATAAAACTTTCCGTACGTATCATATCATTCATTAAACACAATGTTATAAAACGGCGAAAGTTTCAATACACTTTTCAAGTTTAACAAACATCATAAAGGTGATAGGTTTAATGTAATCATATTGGAATTGGATATAATATATGTTTTGGTTCCATATCTTTATGAAATAAGTGAATGCGTAATCAAGGAAAGCACATCATTTGAGCAAACGTTAAATGTTTTTGTCGTAATTTCTATTTATTTTTTTCTACAGGTATTGCGTCTATCAACATCACATTGAAATCTAAATAGTCAAATGTTCACTAAATATATTGTTGCCACAGATGTCCACTATGTGTATATCTAATTTCGAATATTATAATTTCCAAACCAAACTGTAACTTGCTTGCCGAAAAGTTTTTCTCGAAAAGGAAAAATTAGATTTCCGATTAAATTACAACTCACAACTCTAAATTGGATACTGATACTGCTTCTGTCTCAATTCCGCTGCCTTCGACAAACCTAGTTAACCAGCACGACACAAACAAAATTGGTAAATAAATATCGCCTTTGATACAGCATAGAGTTTTATAAGTTTAAGTGTCAGAATTTTTTTCAGTTGCTTTGAAGCGTTATCACCACAAATTTAAAATCGCTACATAAAGGCGAAAACACCGACTCTCTTCAATCTAATCGCGCTTCGCTCATTGTGAATAACTTGACACAAAATGTTCTGTCGGCACCGTGATAGCGACTGATAATTATCGGCGCCGTGAGTTTTGATGTACTTCTAAGCCATGTAATTACCAGAAGTAACTACGATTTAAGAGCATGGGTCGGTTGTCTTCAAGGAAATGTTGTTTATCATATAAATTTGTTTTGTCAAGTATAAGTGATTGATAGACCGCGTCTTAGTTTTGCGATATGTGGGCCATTGCAAAAAACATGATTTTTTACAGGATGTAGTTATTGTATTCGATTTTGATGATGTTGCGTGCTAACAATTTGTCGCACACGTTCGTATGTTACGTGCTCGATCCCTTATTAGTCGCTGATCGATCGCACCAAGGAGGCGTTCGTGTTTCCACAATTACCTAAATGTACTTTGAGACGCAAAAGTTTGTGAGTAAAGCTATTTTTCCATATTTTCGATAATGTAAAAAGATCGAGCGGTCACGCCACAGAACCGAAAAATGGAACTTTTCAACAAAATTTTCAGCGTATTTACTGTTATCTGTTCTCCATATTAATTTGCAGTAAAACAACCCGGACGCCGAAAACCTAAAACGTAGCATATTGGACCTTCATCAATTATTACAGAAGTTATTCATTTTTATTTTATTCGAGTAGACAGTAATTTTTTGTTTATTTTCCGTCAATCTCTCCATCATATATCGACTGTTTTAAAATCATTCGTTTATTCTGAAACAAAAGATAATGAAAAACTTTAGAAAATGCATATGGATAATAAAAGAAATTTACATTGTACATGCACAGAGTACCCTTATAATATATATAGAAATAAATCACTGGACGGTTAGACAACCACTAGACCTTCAAAGTCGAAATTAAATCAAAATTGGTCCATGTTCAACGATTTCAGACGTGCTTGATAGTAGGGTTTACACAACGCGTACATTTGCGGACTAACTGATTTTAACGCCAGTTAAAACTATATCCTCAATTTAACACGTACCTGCTGTACGATCCTTCAGTAACCCCAAAAATGTAAGGGCATAACTAGGAGAGATATGATCTGCTGTCAAAAGCATGGTTTTAAGGATTTTCAGGGGTAAAATGATCAGATTCCAGCTATTAAATGGAATAAATTATTATCGCATCCCAAATACAAACCTTACACAGAAAACTAACTACACTGAGCTTTAGCGAATGGTGTGTGTCCGAAAGCTATACACACTCTTAATAAAAATCAATAGCTCTTCACGCGATTGGGCATTTCGTGCACAACAGCATTTTGCTTGCACAATAATCAATGAAAAGCCTTAAGAATAAAACTTGTTGATTCAATCTTCCAGTTGCACACACACCGGGCACTGCGTCATTTGTGGTTGATATTTTTGATTCTTTTCTATTCCAACATACCAAATTTTCAGGGTCCTAAATTCCCCATCTCATCATGCCACCACAAGGGGCGCCTTCGAGTTTCGCGCAAACGTAACAGCATCTGTGAAATATACAAAAAGGCGGTAAATCTTAAAAGCCTAAAAAATCCTGCACGTGTGAATATTACCAACACTCATTTTTACAAACATGACAAAATTGCACAGTGCCAAATGGGCCTGGGCAATTCGATTCGGTGATTCGAATCACAATTTATTCGAATCAGTCATGAATCGTTCATGTAACAACAACGTGGTGAATGACCTAGAATTTTTATTTTTAACGATAAAAAGCAATCAATTTTGGTCAAATACATTGTACATAAATCCTCGTGCATTGGCAAAACCGTAATTGTGATATAAAAATTATGAACGAACTTTACTTACTCGCATTCGTCTTCTATTAACGCTCCATAACACGAAATTGCAGGACAGTTTCGTTTTTCACATGGTGGGCATGTGAACGCATATGTTGATGCCACCGAAATGCCATATAAAACAAGCAAGGTAACAAGATTCAATATTATTCCTTTTATTACAAGAAACAATATTATTATACTCAGTATCTGTTAGAAACTGGTCGCTAAACCGTTGCCACCTCAGTAAAATTCTTCACTATTTTTCAATCCAAATTCACTCTAAGTTTGGAAGTAGCGATTGAAATGGACCTACAGATGGTGATTGATATTGCAAAGAGCTAACCGATAAAGCGCCAGTGAAACCAGTACACTTTAAATCTAACCGAATCCACAATCAGACATTTTATTAAGGCAAAGGCATTAGGTCAGGCTTTTTTTTGATTGGTCGCTATAAGAGAATGCAGTGGTAAAAGCTACACGAATTGGATAGTTAATTTTGACAAGCATGAGTCACGGATGGACTGCGCGTCAAACATTTTATTTTTTCAAGACGACGCTACATACAGATAAACCTTGGCGTCGCGCTCCATCAAGGAATCATACTTAAATCATACATGACACGTTTTTGCAGTAATTTTCTTACTTGGGTGATCCACCAAAAATGTGTCATTCATTTGAGCAATTGAGTAGATCACCCTGACCAAAGCCTTATACCGGCTTTCACTAACATTAGAACAGGCTCAGTGTTGCTGAAAAGAGATCTACCGAAGTTATTACACACACCCTGGGTTGAGTTGTGGATATAGACCAACGAGTCTGCATCACCGGGACTCGTACCTGTAATCCCCGAGCTGCGAAGGAAACGTGATTACCGTTCCTAGGCCATCGCATCCACATATGAAATCGCGACTGTGAACGAAGCACATTGAAGAGCATTTTTCTTAAATATATATATGAATCTTAAAAAAATATATGTGCTCTTTTTGTTTTATTTGGATGTTGAACAAAACATTTTCCACAAATATCAGAATCAGAAAATTTTGTGACGTCACAATTGTGTTTGCTCAGTAACGTGAAGTTTTGTGTAGTGAAGATTGTTAGACGCAATTTCTGAGTAACGACGAAAAATAAAATTAGTACATATAAAAATTAGAATTTAAACTTTTCAAAGCTAAAAAAAACAGTTTTTGATTGTATTGGTGGCATATTTCTTGAAAAAAATGCAACATGTTATGCAAAACGTTGAACAAAAATTTTCAAACTGTTTTTTTTTTTGGATGAAAGTTCGCGGATTTCCAAAGTAAAATTACAATAACCTGCTATTAAATAACACGTTATCCCTATCCAAAATTTTATTTTGACAAGCATGAGTCACTGATGGATCGCGCCTTGGCTGCGCGGTCCATCAATCACCCATACTTGTTAAATATGTTGTAACATAATATTTCTGACTGAGAATGGTTCCAAGTATTTTTACGCTGTTTTTTTCAGAATGTCTGTATGAGTTCGTTTTAATCAAAATATTTTCACAGTATACTGCGAGGCTGGAAAATTAAATTCTGTAACTATGAACATATGTGGGATATTTGTTCATAGTGCTGTCCGGGCTATTCGATTCTAACTATTTCATTAAACCTTCAATAACTTGGGAACGGAAAAGAAAAAAAAAATTAAAATTTTTCAAAGAGTTATTGGAGAATCTTCTGAAAAGATGTCTTCGTCCGTTTGTCGACGATAAGTCATATGATTCGATTCGACTCGGAGAAAAAATTCAGCACCTCACAATCCAAAGTAACAGATTGTCGCACCTTAGACGCACAATACTGGGCCAAAACTTGCTTATTTTAATTTACTTTAAGGTAGTACAAAAACTTCACTCAAGTGAATTAAGAACAAAGTGGAAAACATGTCAAAGAGGACTGAATTGTTATAATGAAGCGTAGTGAGTGTATCTGCGCTGGGCGTCAGTAAACCAATATACGAACAAACTAACTCACAAAGAGCTACTACGAAATATAGTATCAGCAACTGCACTCCTTGTGAAGGAAGTGAGTGTTATCTGCTCTTGGCGATAGTAAACCAACCAACTACTTTTTTTAGTTGTCCCCACCAGATGTTGGTGAATCTAGGTCAATGTACCTAATTTACCGAGTTTATTTTCAAAGTTCCTTTACCTATGTTCAAAAATATATAGCTCACCTAGTTGAACTCCTAACGAGTTTTCGCCGCCGAGGTTTCATATGGTGGTTTTGCATTTATTGTAATTATATTTTGGAAGTTCGCAAACTTTCATCCAAGAAAAAAACTGTCAGTAACATTGTAACATGTTGCACTTTTTCTAAGAAATACGCCACCAAAACAACCAAAAACTGTTTTTATGCATTGAAAAATTTAAATTCTACCTTTTATATAATATTAATTTTGTTGTTCGTCGTTACTCAGAAATTGCGTCTACTCTAGAAGAACTGTGCAAACCATATTTTCATTAGGAAATAGGTATTTGAAGATTTCAGCCTTCCCACCTTCAAGTTTCGAAAGTGAAACTAGGTTACCTAGTAATACTTTACCTTGGTTAATACCTTGATGATCTCGTTTTACTCGACCTTTAAAAAATAACTAGTTCGTCATCACTAGTCTCGACACTTATCACTAGAGGGAAATTCACCTGGGCAGGTATTTATCCACGCCCACAAAGCTGCTAGTTACCATAAACTTTTAATAAACCGGCTCTGCACTGCTGTGTTGTATCCCACAACCAAACTACATTCAACAAAACTAGCGCAAAAGTATTTTCAATGTTATTTTCATTCGGTTGAAATACTTGCAGATAGTCCCGCCATCACAATTTTTGGTTTAAACTTCGTCTTCTAATTTATATATTCTGAAACAAGAAAACATACCACCTGTAAGAAAATTAAATAAAATTGTACGTTATCTATCCGGATTTTGGTGAAAAAATCGTTTTTTTTCAATATTACTTCATTTTTAATCGAATCAACATTTTATTTAAGATGTTCGAATCAGATTCAATTCGAAATGCTCCAATTCGAAAACAAATATATCCGAATATGGTAACTACATTGATATCAATCTATTTTAAGTTTAGGGCTGGGCAGAACCGAATCATTTTGAATTCGAATCTCGTTCGGATTTTCGAATCGAGCGAATCACTAATTCCATATAAATACCTGAAATCCTATTTTTAATATTACAATTTGTCTCCATCACGAAAATCAAGAAATTTATTATGCATTTTCAATTCATACCGCGTGTTTGAGAGCAAATATTTTAATTTTCAACGAAAAAAGGAAATCGGTTGTCATTTTGAGTAAGTTTTTGGTGCTATAAACGACTCTCCACGATTAATTCGAATAATTTGATTTGATTTGAATCACCAAATCAAATTGCTCAGCCTTAATTGCGTGGTAACTCGAATCTAATCGGAAAACATGCCGAACAGAACTAAAAGCTATATTAGAATGCAATGAGTGGTATATTTATTTATACTGTTACTATTTTTATAGCTAATTTTTGGAGTGGATCACCCAGCCAAATCAATGCCCCGTGCTGGCGGCCATTTATAGACGGGTACGGGTTAGTGTTGTTAGGAAAATATAATTTTTCTTGCTCGGCCAATCCTACGCGAGTTATTACACCTAGACTGGAAAATTTGATTCGGTGATTCGAAGTACAGCTTATTCGAATCGATCATAGGAATAAAAACTTGCTAAATGAAGTGGAGTTTTGTATTTTTGACGACAAAATGCAAACGATTTTGGTCACATTTGACCAAAATCGTTTGAATTCTGTCATTAAAAAAATTTTCTGCTTTCGGACTGGAGTATAATTGAAAATACATTGCTTTTAAGTCTGTTTAAGATAATATTTGTTATTTGCAAGTGTAATTTCATAATTATCATAATGTAGACATATAATAAAAATAGTAGAAATGGGATGTTTCTTATTTTTATGGAATCAGCGATTCGATCCGATTCGAAAAAAATATCTGAATCGAATTCCAAAGGATTCGGTTTTCCCCAGTCCTAATTACACCCTGGGATGAGTGTTTGGCGCATAAACCGGCCTCGAATTCGAGATCTTCAACCTGCGATAATACTTTGATAAAATTGAATAAAATAGGCTTTGATAGAATTTCCCTAACGTATAACGCCGTAGGCAACTACAGAGGAACAAATAAGTAGTAGATAGCCAGGGCAGATACCTGAGCTACAGAACTGCACTCTAGGCGAAACGCATCCCAAACAAAACTGAATCTGAACCACGCGGTAAAGTTCAGTATGTGGTATCTACCCTGGACTATCTACGAGAAAATACGTCGGGGGTATTCTGAAGCATGTATCTACTACCCGTATCTTATTTCTCTTATAATACCACAGAAGGGTTACTAGGATCACTAAACTAAAAATACAAAATATTCGACTCACTCGTCCAATGATGTGCACACTCCGGGTTCTTCATCATATGCACGAACGAATTGGTGATTTCTCTCATTCAAGCATTCGGATGTCATAGGGTCGCAATATCCTAATTTCCTATTGCCACCACAAGGAGCTCCGATTGGAACGGCACATATATCACAGCAGCTTAAAATATTATATATTTTGGTTATATTCATGCTTAGCAGCATTATCCAAGGAAGGGCAAATATTCGGATATTTGCCAGAATCTCGAACACGGATGGTGCTCGAACCTTGGTGCAAGTTTTTTTTTTTTTTCAGAATGTGTCTTTATTTAGCAATAAACAGAGATCTACTTACTCCCACTCGTCTTTTAAAACTGCGCCGTCACAAGAAACTTTGGGGCAGTTCAACGCTTCACACGGTATGCACTTAGATGCATATGTCAATGTCGATGTACCAAATAGAACTAACAAAAAAGCTATCAATTTCATTATTAAATCTGTAAGAAAGTATATAAAATTCCAATCAGAAATTCTATTTTGACAAGCATGCACAACAAATGGACCGCGTCTTATCGACGCGATCCATCAGTGGCGCATACATAACGAAAGATAGTTTGACAAAGTATTTCCCATGAGAAAGTCAAGGCTATAGCTACAACTACGCACTCTTCCTATTTTCAACGAACGAACGAACATTAGGATAGGATAGCATTTCATTTTCATCCCGCGGGAGAAAAAAGCCGAGAATATACGATCCAGCCATATGCCGAACCACAACCTATCTCGCAGATACTAGTTCCAATTCGGTGTTGAGTTTTTTGCCTAACCGTTTACAGATCTTTCTCTGTGCATAAACATGGTTGGTGGAAGAAGCCATCTACTAAAAGGTGTAGTACCAGCAACTGCACTCTATACGGAAAAATCCAAGGCGGAACTGAACCGCCATGGTAGAGTGCAGTGCGTGGTAGCTGCCCTGGGTGATGGTAAGACCATCTACCACTTTTTTGCTTTCTTTTAGTCGCCTCCTACGAAGCGCAGGAAATGCGTTAAAACTATTCTAAAGCACGTACCTACCGTAATTCGAATCGCCGACAATAATGATGAGGAGGAAACGTTTTCCTAACGCTTTTACCGACTGAGTCAACCGGGCACTCGTTATTAGGATATGTTCAATTCACATAATCGTCTCTAGTGTCTTTAAAAACCCAAATTTAATGGTATCAAATATGCAACACTGATAAACCGCGCCAATACAACACTATTCATCAGTAAAATCGTACATACCAAAACATGCTTCGCGGACAAAATAATGTTTGGATTTTTTTAACTGTATAACTCCAAGTGGTTCACCGTCCAATAAAATATGTTCTCGAAATTTCAAACATAACGTTGTTAGCTCAAATTACTTCGTGTCGGCAATTCACAGTAATTTCAGCCGTTGAAAACATTTTATTTTTAGAAATATGCTGGAATGCTTCCTGTTGCTATTTTCTCTGAAAAACATGCACAAAAAAAAAAATCGCCCAGGTTTTAAGGACAACTTGTGATTTTTTTGTAAACTCTCAATAGTCGTTATTTACGACGAACAGTTTTCTATTTACTGCAACATAAGCATGGTAATTATGTTGGCATCGCAGCTTGAAAATCTCGCACATCACGAAGCTTGTAGGTAGGTCTGGGCAATTCAATTCGGTAATCAATTCGAATCACTCGTGAATTGGTCGTATCTGGATCAGAAATTTTATTTTGTTGAGCAAAAGCCACAGATGGCCCGCGCCTTGACGGCGACAATTATCAGTATCTCATGCTTAACAAAGAAGTTTTTACTAAGATTTCCGAATTTCCTAGTGGAACATTCAGATTTCACCGAGAGAAATGCAAGCAATATATATTCCAATATTTTGATCAATGGGGAAATATCAACGCGAAAACGCATCTGCTCACGTCCTTGATCAGCAAAAATTATGATAAAAGTGGGAAAAAGGGTAATTTTTGGGCGCCTTCCACACGATTTTGCCGAGTTTTTTCTGCGGAATCAAACAAACATTCCTGATACTCGAGAAAAAAGCACGTAGCGTTTCAAAATTTGAATCCTTTGAATATTTCAATTTGATAAATGGAGTATTGAGCTCAATATTGACATAATTGTAATAGATGATTTAGTACTTCCATTGGAGAGATCACTACCTGCACCTTATTATAGCGCTTCAGCCTTCTTTGGAAAGTGTTCCAATTGGAGTGTACCTGCTGTGATCGTTGCCAGTATATAAGTGGATGGTACTTGGTTGGTGGACTTGTTTTTTTTTGAGCACTACTCCCCAATCTGAAATTATTTTTGTCAAGCACGTGCCATAGATGGACCGCGTCTCGTCGACGTGATCCATCAGCGCCACATACTTAGCAAAATATGCTTTGCCCAATGGAAATAGCTTATTCATCCAAGCATATTTGGCTCACTTTTTAAAAAGTATGAGGCAAACATTTCACTGTTTTCGTGGAGAGTAATATTGCGATTTACGAGTTACTTCTCTTAAGTCAACTACACTAGACCATGTACGCGACTTTACGTCTATCGGAGCATGTGAGAAGCTACTACTTCCCCCTCTCTTGAAATAAAATGCAACGTGAATTATCTCAACATTAATTTATTTTCAAAAAAACATAATTTTCATTTTCAATATTCCCAAATGTTCTTTTTTCCTGTTGAGATTGGTCTCGTCCGGCCTGCAACAAAAAATTATGATCGTGAAATCGATGTGGAAATGGCCACAAATGAGCATGTCAAATTTAAGTGAAATATATTCTGTGACTGCTGAAATATCAATTTGTCTTTAATTACTGAAATTCACTCTCCAAACAAGTCCAGAAGAAGTGCCTAATCAGAACAAACAAAACTACCGGCAACTTATAGGACAAAGAACTTGTACAATACGTAATACCACAGACAAATGTGCTTAAAGTTTAAAAAACATCCCAAACATAACAAGAACAGCAATAATCAAATGCAGTGAGCGGTATCTTTCCGGATCTGTGATGCAATCGTCTACCACTTCTTTGAATTTCTCATACCTGCCTCATACAACAAGCATGAGATAGGTTAGGGAAATTGTTAAGCCCGTACTGACAAAGCGTAAAAATTAAATGTTAAAAGTTGTTTTGTGAGCGCCATTCATGGATCGAGTCGTTGGTTAGTTCCTTCTGTGGTTCATGATGGGCGAAGCAAATTATCTAGGGAGGTACGCCTTGTTATTACTCCATTGGTTATAGCCGGTTTAGATGGTTATTCATTGATCTGGGTAGCGTGAACTGATTACCATTGCCGCGGGTTACATTTTTTACTTAGGATTTGAGAAATGTGGAACGAATACACAAATACCAAGGGTATATCAATGTGTAGCTTAGTAAATGACTGGTTAAGAATTTTGTATTAGAAGGGAGTATTTTTGTGGAAAAGAAAACTTGAGTCTTCAGACCAGCAAAATATGTTCCACATAGCAAAAGTTCATTTTTAATAATTTCGCACTTTCGCGCTAACAAAAACATAAAAATCTATAAAAAAATATTGTCGAACCTTTCCAATTAATGGGAATAACTATTCAAACGCTCATGCATAACGAAGGATCAATAAAAAGTTCATGAAAAAACAGCTCTTACAGATTTAAACATTTAAATTGTAACCATTAAGTCAAAATGATATACACTAAAACCTCTATGCACAGAAAAAGTGTGGATATTACAAAAAATTTGCATACCTTACGAATCAAGCCGCACGCAGGCACCTCCATATGGATTATAAGGTAATGCTTCTCTATTTTCCACAAAATCCCAACATGTTAACCCGGGCTCACAGATTCCATGTTCATACTTATAGCCACCGCATTCTTCACCCTCCAACTTTGCGCAAACGTCACAGCATCTGTCGTTATAACAAACGATTGTCTGATTTTTGTTATATGTCATGCAAAAAAGTATTGTCTAAGTATACTTTGTTAAGGGAGTGTCACTGATGAATCACGTCGACGAGACGCGGGGTCCATCTGTAACTCCTGCTCGGCAAAATAGAATTTCTGAAGGAGACCCACACGAAATAAGAAATATATCATAAAGTGTACTGCTGAGTGTGTTTGTTGCCCATGTCTCCGTCTGCAACCTATGTTGAACAAAATTAGATTTCTGTTTCATGATTAAGGTAAGATACTGGATTTGAAGCAGCCAGTTAAATGAATCAAGAAACGGAACTTTTTGGTAGTTTGATACAGAATAATTTTGGTGCAATGCATCGAAAGCTTTATGAATCTAGGACAAAATAAGTATTTATATGACCTTTTATTTATTCTCGACAGACTCGCGTACCGTTTCAACTAGCGGAACGGTAGTTCCCACCTGAATTAACAAAAGTTATGGAAAAGTTGCTAAAATTTTAGTGCGTCTTTGGCGCGAATTCCTTCTTTTCCACTTTTTACGATCACGTTGTTTTAATATAATATGTATTTGAGCTGCCATTTTGCCGTTTTCGTAAAATGACACAAAAATTTCTTCGCAACGTCGGATATCTTCCACCGCCATTGCTCACCCCGTGCTGTCATTTGAGCTTGTTCAGTTATCAATTGCGTCATTCAGCAAGACAATTAGCAGAAACAGAATAGATTATATCGTAAATGTATTACTCGAATAAAATCCACTCGGCGATGTTTATGGATATTACTTTTGAAACTTTATTTTAATAAATTCAAATACATCCGCATAGTTTCAATCCGCAGGATTTGAATAACAATTTCTGAAATTCGCTATGTTTTAACAGCAAATTTGGGCAAACAACTTAACAAGTCTGACAAGTCTGTTGGGGTTTCAACTTTTTGTTTATAAAAAATTATCATAAATAGGAACATATTTCACTCTCCCCTCAATGTTTGTGATCAAACTAGGCAAAAAAGTGGCTGCATACCATTTAACTAAACAACCCCCCCCCCCCCAAAAAAAAAATACCATTTGGAAGATATTTTCCGTCTGGGTAACAAATAGTGACTTTAACAAGAAGAAAACGCATTTAAACTTTTTGATGAAGTTTATGTACTCACCCACACACTTCTTTGACCAAAGAGCCCTTACATAAAACCTGTGGACATCTGGATTCTTCGCATTTCTCTGGGCAATACCATGCATCTGATGTTACGAGTATTCCACATAGCACGAAAAAGAAAATTTCTGTCTTCATTTTTTTTAGTCTAGTACTGTCGGATCGTAATATTGAATGACAAACGCCTCTACCAAACCGCCTTGTAAGCGTGAGTTTGAGAACTGATCTTACCTATTCGTAAAATCAGACAACAAAAAAGAAGCAAGAAAGGGGTAGATGGTTCTAACATCGCCCAGGGCAAATACCATTCACCGCCTTTTACTATAACAGTATCAGTTCAATTGGAATCGTTTGCGCTTGTGGTACAGGTGCTGGTTTTGCATTGTTTTAAATGATCATATAAGTGGTCGGCAAACAGTTTTCTGACCAAACTACTCCACAAATATTTTGTAACTGTGAGGGTGTACTATTAGTTTGAAGTCTGGTAACATGTCATAACGTTGTTTAATATTTTACCCAAGAGATTTAATCATTATTATCCTCAACACCATTCTTTTTATCAAGATCTATCCAACACTTTTTTTTTTTTTTTTAAAATGGGTTCAGGAGAGTGGAATCAAATTTTAAAAGCGGGTATTTAAACCCAGTTTTTTTGTGCCTTCAAAATTTAAAACATCCTGTATTTTTGTCATCGATGAGGACCACAGCTCACTGTCCACGCGTGATCTCGTACCTTGAATTTGACAAATATAATTTACTTGTTGAAAATACAATAAAATATATTTTGTTGAATCGTAAGCGCGGTCATCTGTCGGCATGGTCCATGTTCAACGAAAAAATCTTCAACTGGGAGAAATACACAACAAATCGACGACATAGTGAAAAGAAACATTGGATATTCAAACTTTCACGACGTGGAGTATTTATACCTTTGAAAAGGGGGAGGGCCATTCTAAAATTTTTTCAAAGTGAAATTATAACCATGACACCTTGCCTCCTAAATATTCCCCCAGTCAGCAAAAACATTGTCAAAACGTTGTTGTTAAGTATGAGTCACTGTTGGTCTCGCCGCCAAGGCGCGGGCCATCTGTGGCTCGGGCAAAATTCATTTTCCGACAAAGTAGTGCGAACGCTCTTAGTGAATTTGCTGAAAACCAACAACGAAAAATTTTGATAGAGACGTCTTACACACACACAATCCGTCGCTTTGCTAAATGTTTCCTAGTTACCAGTAGACGTACTGTAACTACTTTTAGTGGGCTTGCAAAGAGTTATTTATACTTTCCATCGTAAAATAAAAAATATTTGAGAGAAAAAATTAGCAGAAATCCCATTAGTAGGGTTTGTTAGGTCGAAAAATTGAGAAAAATATTTACTTCAAAATGAAGTCCCGGCAACTTTCTAGTACTTTTCGAATAAAGTTCCACTCAATATGTGAAGTAGGAAGTAGCATCTAAATGGAACCAAATAACAGCCACTTAGGTAGGGCGGGGAAATACTTGGAATTCGGTTCAAGCAACTGTACCCTACTCGGAAAACATTCCAGGAATGAAATGCTAAGCTAAGATCCAATGAGAGGTCTTGCCTCCTTATGGTCGTCTATTGCGACGCGCAGGAAGTACGTTAGGCATTTTTAAACATCACACGTATACAGTACAAAATTCTCCGACATGATGTACCAAGACTTGAAATTGGTCGAATATTCGGAGAAAAATCACTACATCAATGGCACGCTGAAAATACTTCTATATCGTGAAGGGCATATCGCCATAAATATGTTGCCTTGCTTCCCTTTTTTCGTTAATACGCTGGTGTAATTCCAAGAGAATATATGAAAAATAAATAGAAGATGAAGTGAGAGCACTGATTAAATTGATACTAATATTAAAAATTCCCAATAAATGAAATTTTTTATCCTCGATACTCTAAATTACAAGATAAGTACGAAAGTACGCATAGATTAATTCGACCTTAACAAAAAAGAATGACGATTTTTTAAAAACCCAATTCATTCCACGTTTTTCTTGTACGTACTTTTGATATGTTACCCAATTTTAGTAGCACGAACAAATTTTGAGGTAGGTAGAGAGTTTTGCCAAGAAACCAGGAATGTTTCATTTTGCGACATCTCGTAAGACTAATTTCAATGGAACCTATGACTCACAATGCAAAGGAAATTCAATCCCATAAGTTTTTAATATTTCTGGCTATTTTCCTCTGTGGTTATAGTATATAGGTAACGGAGGAACAAAAGACTTACACTCAGAATCAAACCCGACGAACCGCCTCTTTTCTATATACTATATTATATTCAATTAGATTAAACGAGCGTCGATATTTGTAAGCCACAACCACTTGAGGGTCTGGACTCGGATGTTCAAATTTATCGTTGCCAAATACAAAATATAATCACTAAAATGAAATCAGAATAAAGCTAACTGGCAGTGAGAGGTTTGAGAACAATATTTGGAATTAAATTTATTGATACAAATCAAGACGTCTACGCCACAGGAGTAAAAATGTTACTAAAACTAGTATTTTGTGAGCAGATAAGTGCAAAAAATGATTGACAGATGAGTTGTCAAGCCCGTAACTGAACAACCACTAATGAATATATGGGGATGTCCTATATTTCAAAGTACTTGAACATTCCGCAATTTTGTCGGTCAGCGTGATAAGCATGTACCACATTTTTTCTATGTCAAAAAAATCATTTCTAAGTGCCAAAAACATTGAATTATTCGCTTGTTCTTGGATCGTCTTATATAAGGGCACAGACTGTGCGATTGGTGAAGGTGAAGCCTGGGCGGAAAAAAGACATCTTGTATTTTATAACTTTTATCACATTGATTTTGACAAAAAATCAAAGTAACAAAATCACGCAATAGATATAAAAAGATATTAAAGGGATTAATATAGAGTTTTTATCAACTGCTATTAACAAAGATGGAGAGTATCATTGATACTCGTCGCTTTATTTGGTCTCGGGCAGGCATGGGACATGGATTAGCGATCCTCAAATCAGGCATGTCCGCTACATCAGCCAGCTACTCCAGATTCTGTTCAACTTTAAATGCTAGCGATCACTGAAATAAAAAAGAGCTTTATAAATTGAAAAACCACTAACTTCACCCCAACGAAAAACAATCCATATAGAACCGAACCCTATATTGGAATGTGTAGAAGAAATTGGTATCGTATTTTTTGATTTTTCCTATTACTGATGTCTAAAAAGTTTAAAATGGTATTCTAGGTGCCCTTGCGATCAGGAAAAACACACAAGCCTCCCCTGCGGTCCACTTGAATATATAGTTGTAGACCTGGAATATCGGCACCCCTATTAGAAATGGTGAATTTAGAACCTGGAAAAGCGGGGGCCAAAAATTGAAAAAAAATGAAGTTAAGATACAACGACATTATGAAAACCGCAGCGAAAGAATTTTTTCTCGGAAAACGCGCGTTTGGTGCATAACACGATAAAATATACCCTAAATCGCGAAAAATTTTCGATAGAAGGGTTTCAGTGTCTGAAATAGGCTAAACAAGAACAAAATCATATGTGCGCTATTGGGATTAGGCCAGTAGACTATCATGATTATCAGTAAGTCAATGACAGCAAATACTATTTAGAGATGGATATGATTTAAAAAATTTGATTTAGCAAAAGAACTTATAAAGACTTACATTCGGTTCACACGGGATACTAAAAATTGCAACAAACTATAGTGATAAGACCCCAGAAACTACAGCTATGAAAAAAATGTGGCGACATATGAACTTGATCTTCTGTAGTTGACGTGAGACTTGACAGGTGACCGAAAAGATATTTATCATTATTTGGCCATATAAAAACAATTGAAACGAAAGTGTTAAACATGTCATTTGAATTTGCTGTGCGAAGAATATGCAAATTTAACTGAGTGTAGTTCTTTCCATATCAATGCCAATGCCAATTTCCATGCCCAATGTGTACTTCCCGTTTAAAATTCTCCATTGTCTTTTGTCGGGTGGATTCAATGTTTTCTATCTGTTTAAAATTCTCGTTTTTGTTGGATTAATATTTTTTCAAGGTTTTCGAATTATGGCCTATCCATGAACAGTACGGGGAGAGTTCTATACCAACAGCCGTTAGGCACTAGTGATTATGTATCTGTTCTATGTTACAGCTACCCTTCGCGAAGCGACCTGCTGGAGGGCATGATCGGTGGTCAAATGTTTAGGCATCGAACCATCCTGCGCTTAGCCGACTGAGCCATCAAGCTGGACAACTGCTACTCGACTCGGTCACTTTTCGCCATTCAGATTCGCGAGCGACATCTTTTGAACGAAGTAAATATGCAAGTCGAGATGGATTTGCAGATTCTCGTTCTGTTCCGCGGGTGCTTAGTGCTTAGTGCTTGTCAGCTTGGGCTTTTGTGATCGCAGTCGGCGATGGATGAGCGAAATAGTTTTCAATATATCATCGGGCAACAGAAAGTACCATGTGTTTGTAAAACTGATGCAATATTCGAAGCAGTCAAATTATCAACTTTTTCGCCTGGAAACCTTGCAAAGATTTTTTCCAGAGAGGTCGTCAAATTTAGAATTGGAAAAAGAAACACAAGCGGTGAGTTGTCCGAGTCACAGGTACAGTGTAATTCAGACTAAATAAGGTTTATGTGATTTTAATTACTGTAGGCTATTGAGAAACGTAGATACAATGCATGACCCGGGGCTTGCTTTGGCAGTTAAGGTTAAGTTACTCGTTAACTTACCATACTGGTAACTTACAGCATACGCAGTACCATACGTTAGGATTTCATGTTTTATCCTGATGAAGAGTAAAGCTAGGAAAAAGGCGTGAAGTTAACTATATGGCGAACCACGACTGGCCGGTGCACGTTGGGTCATGTAAGCGCTGCTTACGGCTTCCTCCACCAACCAATGCATACAGCATAGGAGAAATGAGAAATACGATGATAAAAAAAGAACCTCCAACCAGATTCGGAACTGGCATCTGCACGAAAGGTCGTGGTTTGCTATAATGTTAAGCTGTATTCTCGGCTTTCCTTTCCCGCAGGATGAAAATGATATCCTATTTTATACCAGTTCCGAATCAGGAGTGATGGCATCCAGCAGACTTCTTGAACGTAATCATTTCTCACAGGATTTGAACCCTGGATGCAATAACGCTTTACCGATTGATCTAACAGGGTCTGCACCTATCCTGTATCCGCCATGGGGCTAACCTGGCACTTTGCACCCAAAGTTGATATATCACAGATAATTTACTTATCACTAGCCTATAGGCCTAGGCATTAAGTAAAACATTGCCTAAATACTGAATACAGAATAAACTCGAAAAAAAACAATGTATCTGTGAAAAATATTGAAGATAGGTCAGTATAAATAAATAAACTATGTCTACTATTTTTACGATTGTCCCAAAGAAGCAGACTACCAGCAGCATCGATCTCGCATTGCAAAGACTTTTACGTTAAAAACTTAGATTATTTTGTGGCAAATACAAATAGTTACACTAGTCTGCTAGTGATTATGTACACGAAATACAGTAATCTTTCATCCCAATCAAATTTATCGAAATTATAAGCAACTTGAAATTACCTGTGTGCCCATCCCGCTGTCATGAAGACAGGTCTGTTACCAGGTTACCTTCTTCTGAAATCTAAAGGCAGCGCAGTGCATAGTAAGGGGATTAATTCGCAAATATGGTCATAACTCTTAAAATCCTTTTGTAATCGGATGTAGCAGTGATACATCATATTTGCCAAGTCTAGCTTATTTCCATTTGCTATTGATTGATTTGATGAAGTATATCATCTTTGTTTTTATATAAGTTCAACAAGTCTCGTCGGAAGCACCTCAGCTAAGCAACGCTTGATCTAATTATAAAAAGCTACTATAAACTATAGTATCAGCAACTGCCCTCTAAGCAAAAAACATTCCAAACAGATCTAAACCACTATATAAAAAGCACAGTCAGTGGTATCTGGCCTGAGGGATGGTACAGCCATCTACCACTCTTTTTTTCTTTTAGCGCTTCTTACCATGCGCAAGAAATAGGTTAGGGCAAGCCCGCATGTACAGAGCTAATAGGCAATTTCCATTTTTTATCTGCAGAAGTGCAATGGGAAGGATTATGTGATATACGAGAAGTATCTATTAGTGATATTTTAATATGGAATGAAATCAAAGATTGTAACACGTCGAACGAAGTAGAGAGAAGAATACAAAGTACTCTGGGAGCATGTTGCAATGAACATTATTGGTGTTATGCCGATTACATGTACATGAAAGATTTGTTTCAAAACCATCCAGAAATTTTACCACTGTTAGACTGGAACAGTTTGGGTTTCCAGGGGAAAGATGGAGGAGACAGTACTATGTGGGTTGGTACAAAAGGAGCTCACACACTTTGTCATTATGATACTTATGGATATAACATTGTTGTGCAGGTAAGATTTGCTCCTGCTGCTTTTTTTCAGTAAAATGATGTTTGACCAAAGCTTCAAGATAGGCAGTCAACATTTCTGCATGAATTTACGCAACGAAATGATCGCTATGTTTGCTTCTATAACAAATCTTTCAGCTCAGTGTTGCACTTTATAGCAGTGGTTCTCAACCTTTTATGTTTGCGGACAAGTAAATTTTCAAAAAAAATTTTGCGGACCGGTGGACTTTTGAAATCGACCCAAAATGTAATTACGATAAAAACTATGCAATGCAAAAGCAAAGAAGCATGAAAACTTCAATTTAATGAGAAGTTCACTGCTGTCTGTTTGATGCCATACGTGTTAAACTCTGTTCTAATGAGGTTTCTGCAAGGCGAAGTAGAGCGTTGACTTCCAATCGATTTCTTTGTTTGGTCTTGATGATCCATAACAACATTGCTTGATCGTTTCAACCATTTTTGTAAATTTGAAGCAACAGGGCTAGTTTCTTCCTCTATGATCACCAGTAACTCACCACTAACTGAAGTAGCAGTAGGGCTAGTCCTTCCTCTGTCCTCACCAGTACCGCTAACTTGATTTTTACTGTTGGTTTTCTTTTGAAAGAACTTGATAATACTGGTTTGCTTGACTCCATTTTACTATCAGAGTTTTTTGCTAAATTTTGCGCTTTTAAACATTTTGGCACCATACTTACAGCATTGTGACGTACTACAGAGTACAAAGTAGACTGTGAATTTTGTCTTACGTCAACAATACTGCAAATTACGGAACATGCGAAATTCTAAATCGGTTTAAAATTGGATGTTTCATTTCTTTAATCAATGGACAAGCCTTCAACATATTGCATTTTGCAATTGAGATAAAAAATTGTAACATGTTTGTCGGACCGGTAGGAAAGTTGACGCGGACCGGACCACTGCTTTATAGAATGCAAATTTTAATATAACAAAAATATTATCCTCTTATTTCACAGAAATATAAGTTTATTGTAAGCTTTCAATAGATCATTCGTTAGATCATCAACTGATTCAGACTAGATTAAAGTGCAATATATCTTAATACAACCAAAGACTTCAACAATATAACAATAAATATACAAAACAAATGTTGAAAATTTTAACTTTCACAAATATGTAACTTTAAGACTGTGTCTCAAATAGCACAATGTTCGAGTCAAACCATTTTGATTCCAAATACAAAGTTATATATCTTTGGTTTGGCTCATAACAATTTTCACTTCACTTTTCGTTCAGATTTCTGGCAGAAAGAGGTGGGTTCTATTTCCTCCTGTGGACAGTGATTGCTTGTATCCAACTAGAATACCCTACGAAGAATCAAGTGTATTCAGTGAAGTTAACGTGAAGAATCCTGATCTAAAAAAACATCCAAAGTAAGACTTTAATTATGAATGTCAAAAAATAAAATTTATCATTCAAAATTTAATCAAATTCAAATTACATTACATTAATCATTCAAATTTAATTTAAAAAAAGTGTTTTTGTCCCAGTTTTGCTGAACACGAGTCAATGATGGCACGATCCATCTGTGGCTCATGCGTGACTAAATAAAATTTGCGATTGGGATGTGCTAGGAAACAGTCATGAGATCTCATTTTGCAAGGGTTTTAGCAGTTTTTCTTCATGTGAACTATTTATCATTGTGTGTTTGAAGTAGAAGACTAACTGGTCTTCTGCCACTCTGAATAAATTGTCATTAAATGACAGCTTGTTCCAACACAATGGCTGTCGTACTTTGTCTCCCATCCTATACCTTCTATAAGCCAGCAGCAAATTAGAATATCAAATATCGGCAAATAATACTACTAAAGCGATTGTAAATAATCTGCCCTCTGGTTTAGATTTTCTTCAGCAAATGCATGTGTTGTAATATTGAATCCAGGGGAAATGTTATATGTCCCACACCACTGGTGGCATTATGTTGAAAACTTAGAACTCAGTGTCAGCATCAATCTGTGGTATGAAACGGTAAGGTTCGATTTTGACATCTTCTTACTGTCTGTGTAGTAGGTGATGGTATTTTATGTACGGTAGTCAAGGGTAACAGAATCTTATTTTTCTTTTTACGAACTTGGATATATTGAATAATCTAACGCTTTCATATTGAATTGATTTATTTTTTATAACTTGTAAGCTTTACAGCACTATGTTCAAAGGAAGCTATGGAAAGTGTATACAAGTTTTATTGCTAAAATTAAAATAAATTATATCATTCATTGCTTGTGCATTTGTTTGGACAAGCATCCAACAACAACAGCATCTTCTCAGTATTTCAAATACTGTTCATTTTTTAGTACCGTATTATGCGGCGTATAAGCACCTCCTTGGTAATGGTAGCAAAGGGTCATTTTTCTAAAATTTTGCTATTTTGCACACAGATATGACACAGCACCGTAATAGTCGCAAAGTGAACCACTCCTCAAAAACGCTTATCAAACCTTATCAAACGCTAAAGTAATAACGTACAGTAATTCATTAACTCAGACGCATGGAACAGCGCAGTGTCGTTTTTGTCCAGGTGTGCAATGTCGTTTTAGCCAGGTGTGCAATGTCGTTATAGCCAGGTGTGCAATTTCGTTTCGGCCAGGTGTGCAGGTGTGCAATGTCGTTCGGCCAGGTGTGCAATGTCGTTTCGGCCGATGGCCGTAAAACATCGTTTTTCTCCCTTCAAAGTGTCGCGGTGGATTGTTGAAGCATGGGAACAAGTGAGCCCGGAGTGCCTAGTGAATGGTTTTAAGAAACCTGGTATATACTCCCTTTCAGACAAAATTGAAGTGCCCGCTTCTAAGCCGATCGTTACAAACCAATCACCTTTGTATGATCTGTTTTCCTCAGACACCGAAGACGCCATTTCTTGTTGTTGTAATTATTGTTTATCGAGATACACATTTTGCATTTTAATACATTGCCTACCAAGACGTCATGTCGTGAACATAAACAAAACATAATTAATGGGAGCAGTTTCTACAATAGTACAAAACATTATCACAGAAACAGTGTGAAAATGTACAATTCGAGGGTCCCAGGGCAAAAGGGCGAATCCTGAAATTTCGAAAAAATTTTTATTGAAAAAAATTAAAGCATTGAACATGATCTTTCAAATGGTCAATAAATCATCACTGTAGATATGTTATTTCCTGAGATAAATTTTGGAATAAGGGCGAATAGTACATTTTCATACCTAATGAAAGGGCGAAAATTGAGATTAGCCTATTTGCCAAAGAGTAAAGTTTACAATTGGATGAAAATTCTCAATATTCGCCTTTTCACTATAGCTTGTCAACTGTTCATGAGAAAATATTACTGTGCTTCGGCAAAATTATAGAGAAACAATGATAAAATGAGCTGTAAATACAAACATTTTCTCAAATAACCTATAGCCATACTGAATTTTCATGCCCAACTGGAGTCGAATACAAATGTTTTTGACACTGTTCTGAATCTAATATCAGTATAACATAATTCGCTTCATTGTCAAACAACTATATATTCTAGAATGAATGCCCTGGAACTTTTCTTCAATGAGTAAAATATCACTAGCATAACTCAACAAAAAAAACTATTAAACGAAACAACTTTCAAAGAAATTAGCTTAGTTAAAAGTCCTCAACTAAACTTCACGTAGTTCATAGCTCAGCCTTCACTGCAATCCTCACTTAAATCTTCACTTTCAATTTCATTCGCATTATCGCTTGCATCATCTCCTTCTCTGCTACATAGAAGGTTTAGGTAAAAATGGTGATGTCGCTTGGGTATAACTCCTTGCTCACACAGCGACATTAAGTCTTGATATTTCTTTTTTGGAACTGGTATGGGTGAAGTATATGCCATTGGCAAATCATCTGGGAGAGTACTCAATGCTTTATTAAACCTTTTGGTTGTCACTATCTTTTTGAATGGCTCTGCAATTGAATAGGAATCATGTTTATAAAAAATAGTATGCATGTGGCGTTTTTCATATCTTAACCATGTTATTCCTGTTGTCTCTTGAGAGGATTTCCAATTGACAACTTCATCATCAGTGTTTCTAATAACATTAGTAATCTTCATGCTTTTGTTAACTGATTTCCAATCCACAACAATATTTTGTTCAACGTGTGTTACATCATACGGTTTTTTGCTTTTTCTAGCTAAAGATGCCACAACCTCCCATTCATAAGGCACATTGATCTCTAAGTGATTAGCTCTGGTTTCGATGGCTGCATGCATGCTCTCAACTTCCATATGAGATTGGCCAGAAACCATAAAAATGTGATCAATTGAGAGGATTGAAAGCTTAGCCACTGCATACATGCACATTGTAGCAACATATTGATTCAAATTTTGGCCACCACACTTGTCTGAGAAAAAAACAATGCTCTTAATCTCTGGGTTCTCTTTAATTTTCCTTTGAATCAGATGGAATAGGAAACTGGCCATTTCGTTTGCCCCTCTTTTCGCTGTGGTCTGGTCCCACATATAACAATATCCATCACTGTTTCCTATATCATACATTGTGAAGTTGTAAGTGCTGAACTTTCGTTTATAAAATAAGGTGCTAACCTTGCCACATGGAGTATACAAAACTGCTTCTAAATCAAAGTTGAAACAGAAGAGGGAAGAATCATTTTTGGCTTGCGCTTTGAATACATTATGTACATTTGTGAGCTCTCCCTTCAAAGACAAATGCTTTTGTATCCATTCTGGATTATCTGTTTTGTATTTTGCACAATACATGCATTGATCCTTTTTTGGTTTATGTATTGCTATGTTCATTTCATGAAACTTGCTTGCATATGTGGTATAGCTGGCAAATTTAGCTTCCGGATTTTCTTTCAGAATTTTTTGTTTGTACAAGTCATGCATTTTCTTGATAGTCAGTTGTCCGAAGTTGCTTGTATCTTGTATGTAAAGCTTTCTTGTACCCCGCCTGCAGTAATGACTTTCAAATTTTGGAAAAGAATTAACATGATCTATTACACCTTGCCAAATCACATCATCAAGCTTATTTGAAGGGGAATGTTTACCTCTGAGATCTGGTCTTGCAAAGCCACCAATCACATTCTTGGATAGGATCGTTCTGACCATTTTTTCTCAACATTGCAAAGTTGCAAGAAAAACTTCTCTACATACTTTTACTCTCCTGGTTGATGTGCCAGTCTCCTCTTGAACATCAAGGTAGTATTCTATAGCTTTGGCTTTTCTTGAAGATTTCCCACTCTCTGGTTGCACGGTTCTATTGCTTGGTGTAAGTCGATCAAGAATGAACTGTCTTCTTTGTAATTGGTCCATTGTACCCCAAAAATAGTTGTACATTCTTTCTCTATCGCTCATGGAAACAAGATCCTTACAATTCTGCTTACATTGACAGATTTCAAAACTCATAGGTGGCACGGCTTTCATTGTATTGCCAGATGCAGTCTTGTACTCTTTTCCAGCCAGTCTCAAACGTCTTCTTACTGCTCTTGAGCTTCCTTTCCCTCTTCCTTTACATCGTTTTGTTTTTTCTGTGGAGTCGTTACTTTTTCTTTTTATGCGTCTCCACTCATGATAAATTTTGTCGCCCGAGTATGGACAACTATCGTCACCAAAATTATGCTGACAATCACCATAATGCGATTTATAACCTTTTAAAATAGCTGGTGGAATGGCTTTTTCCATTGCCATTTCTCTTTGAGAAATGTTTATTCGGTCTACGTCCCATACAATATATGATCCTGGTGCATGTATATCAGGATCATACAACTCCCATTTTTTAGTGCATCTTCAAAACATTCAGTGATCAGATATTTCTGTTGACTTGATTTTTTTGGAATCTCCTTGAAGAATTTGGCCTTGAAGAGAGCAGTACCATCAGCTGAACATAAAATCTTGATCTCATCATTACTGTTTGAGTGATTAAACCTCCTTTTTTTTGGTGGTTCATCATCAGAAGATAACTCGTTTTCAGACGAATCATCAGCATTACTTGGATGATACTCTGGCTCCTCATCTGAAATATCTTCAGATGATTCATCAGTGGCATCAACTTCTGAAGGTTTGTCATGAAAAGTTGTCAAGAGTTTACAGTCCACAAATCCTGTACAGCCATCATCCCATTCAACTTTTACCAGACTACCAGTTTGTGACTGGACAGTTCCATGAACTATTGGATTGGCTGCACTGTAACGATTTTCTTTCTCTTGATTTGGGTCATCGAAAAATGTTCCATTTATCATAACACGTACACCAGTTACAAAGTGTTTCTTGTTGCGTTGTCTCAATTTTACAATATCGGCCATTATGGAATCAATGTTTGGTAATATTATTATTATCTATTTTTTAACCTTTATTCAAAAAACAAACTTTCATCAATCACAGGAAAAAGTTATATCTTGTGCAATACCAAATTGTGTACAAATTTGCTGTTAGTTCTCTAACTTATGTGTTAGCTAACTGGATTAGGATTCTTAATGCTCTTAGAATGATGTTTCACTAACTTAAATTTTGCAAGCCTAGATGATCAATAGTCTGACTGTGATTGTTTTTCTATGTACATACTTGACTGTTAAATAAACTCAAGCTCAATAAAGCTCAAGTCATTCTAGTGCCTACTAAAACTAGCTACTAGAATATAGTTTTATTCAATAGGGATTACTGAGAATGATTCCACGAACTTAACATCTCAAGATGCAACCCAAGCACTCGCCCTCCCATTCAAAATAAGACTTTGCTTGACCTGCTGAAGCAAAACTTTGTTCAGGAGCCCTGGCCTGCACACAATATTAAAGTTGAACTGAAACAAAACTAGCAGAAAACACCATTAGCTGTATATTTTCTTTGTGACATCACAATGGAAAAACTAAACAAAACGGCGAAAAGCTCATATCAGGCTATCTTGTGTGACAGAAAAAGGGCGGAAATTAAAAAAGTCTTATTTTCAGAAAATTTGGTTTTCAATGCAAACCAGTTTCTGAATGAAAAAAAACACCCGACTTATATCCATCTTGACCCGGAAGGAATATTTGCTACTGTAAACAGAAAAAATGTTAGAAAGGTTCGAAATCGAAAAAAATACGTTTTGCTTGATTTCTCAAAACAGCTTTTTCAGGATTCGCCTATTTGGTCTGAGAGTGTCGAATTGTGGAACTTTCTTGATTGATTGATTTTGTTGATTAAAGTGTGCCGTCGATTGCGTCATTGTCAAAACGTCAAAGTAATTCGCGCCGAACCTTCCGAGTTTAAATTCCTGAGGGGGTATTTAAAACAATATATTATTGGCGATAAAATAATTTATTATTTTTTATGAATCAGGCTTTTAAATACCAAAATATATTTTTCTATGTCACAATTGTAGATTTTTCCTTGTTTCGTTAATTTAAAGGCTGGCGTCGATTGCGTCATCGTCAAAACGTCAAAGTAATTCTCGTCGAACTTGCGAAGTTTAAATTCCTTGTTT
Organism: Styela plicata; assembly: GCA_963675895.2. NCBI lineage: Eukaryota > Metazoa > Chordata > Ascidiacea > Stolidobranchia > Styelidae > Styela > Styela plicata. The sequence goes on along the minus strand of OZ023144.1, from coordinate 14,798,769 downwards.
CGTTAATTTAGAGGCTGGCGTCGATTGCGTCATCGTCAAAACGTCAAAGTAATTCTCGTCGAACTTGCTAAGTTTAAATTCCTTGTTTCGTTAATTTAGAGGCTGGCGTGGATTGCGAACTACATACATTCCCTTTCGCGTCGTTTTGCAATGAATGATATAATACTGGCCGTTCCGAACAAACAAGTCATAGATTTAAAATCCAATGTAATCTAAACTTAAATAATGGTACTTGAATAAATGCATCTGTATCAATTGAAAGCATTTTGTTTTCTTATTCATTCTGACTGTTATTTATAAGTATTCTGTACAGCACTATCACAATGTGGACTATTTAACAAATCAAATGATCTGAATAAAATAGCTTCCATCAGTTGAAATTTATCATAAAAGATATTTATGACGAATTATTTATCACAAAAACATTATTTTGGCTTCTGACAGTAATATAATTGTACAGAAAGCACTTTGGTCTAAAACTATTCTGATTTCAATAAAATTACACTAAGGCTATATGCGCACGGATTGGTTTAAATCCGAATATATAAACTATATAAATATCCAGATAGATTAAGAATGTTATACTAGTTTCATATTCTGTACCCATTGCTGCCCACATCCAGACCTGCACGCCAGCGTGTCATTTTTGAAATGCCCTAAAACGAAAAGTTCGCAGGAAAAAATCATATGGGAGAGTTTTGTTTGGAAAATTGCTATGTCAGACATTTCTTCATATTTGTTCGTTCACAAGGGTCTGTCTCCTCTCCAAGTCGCAGAATATTTTAAACACTGTGGAAGACTGTTCTTCATATATTCACTTTGATAGTGTACAATCGATTATTTATTTGCCTGAAAGGCGCAACGAATGTTTTTTTTGTCCACTTTCTGCTGAATTCTTTCCTATGTGCATGTGGCCTACGTTTCAGACACACAAATGCAAACAAGATTTTGTCATCCTTTTTTATCTATTAATTATTTTGCTTGTTTTAACATTATATATTATTCATTGACATAAGTAGCTCCCAAATACAAACAATATATATATACTAATTGTACAAAGAAGTAGATTGAATTTAAAACTTGAAGACTGCATTCAACTGAATTGCAGTGAGTGGTGTCTATCTGTGCAGGCTTTCCTAATTTGATTTTATTTTAGAAAGTAACAGGAGGAATTAAATGAAAGAACAGAATATTCAATGTAATCATGAAAAGTTTTTGAAATGTTGTTGATTGCGAACATATTTTTATTTAAATAAATTTTTGCTCAAAAATTTTATGTCTAATTGTACAAAATCACAGAATGGGATATTCATTTCATATCACCTAAATCCATTGCAATCTTGAGTTTAGAAGTGCCATCTATCAAGGGCAATGATAAACCATCTACTACTACTTTGCTTTTAAGGCACGTAGGATAGGGAAATTCTACATGAAATATGTTTTTATGACGCAGTTTACATTATACTTTTACAGGAAAATGATGCTGACAGCAGATTGAAAGAATCCATAACTCGTCTTTTAATCGGAAGCTTTTCTCATGTTTCTACTTCATCAGATTTTCCATGGATTAATCCTAACGAAGATCCTTTATCAGTCAAATCTGTTGATAATGGTTTACGATATTTACGTCAAAGTTTAGAAGAAGTATCAGACTTAAGAACAAACTGTGAAATTAATGGCGTGAACACAAATTCTCCTTTGAATACTGTAGACACTGAGATCTCTATTACGTTCGCAAATAGAGAGAACCCAATTTCCATAAAACCTCTTGTACCTTCGAATGTCAAAACTGGCTTGTTAGCCCATCAAAATCATTCTGATCAAAGTACGAAGACACCAGTTAAAAAGATGAAAGTTTTGTCCATGATCAATTTGAGAAGAAAGACCACGTCGCTAGACAACCTCACTTACACAGAATTCGTAAAATGTCTCACACATCCTGATGTTATCAACACTATGTCACAAGTTCTTCAGAAACAATTTGATGACACAAGCAGTTTTAACAAAAGTGTCAATGATACGCAAAAGGTATTGTATTTTATTTTTCTTATTAAGCTCTAAGGCCAGGATTTACAAATTTGACTCGTTTTTGTGACCACAACATGGACAAAAATTTAGATTAACTTTCTTTTCAGTTTTTCAATTGTGAAATGGTGACACCCAATCAAAATTTTATTTTGTCAAGCAAGTGCCACTGAATACGTGAACCCTGTAGAGTGATCCATCAGTGACCCATAAATAAAACATGTTCGGATAGAAGATTTCTGTCTGGATGTCACTATTGGCTCTTGCTCCTTGAATCAAAGTCGTCTAATGCAGATGTTTCAGTAACTTCTAATTTCCTACCTAATAAATATTTGTGACGTAAGACCTCTGGCCAGTCAGTGGTTTTAAGTTGATCAAAAAATGTATTTGAACATTGTCAACTGTCTGCATGATCTGTAATTGTGTTGGCTATTTTGCTTTGCGTCACATCCAGCAGGTAATACTTAGTGAAAGATGTGTACCTGTGCACAGAATTTTTCTGATGAATGTCAGCTCTGCTACTGGGACACCCAAAGTAAATGGGTCACATCAGAAAAAGTATGAGCAATCGGGCAATATAACATAATAAAGTTTCCTGTGAGATTGAAATGAATCTCATTGAGATTATGTAGCAACCAAACTGATGAAAAAGGATCAAAATCATCAATACTGCTATGAAATAGCAGTGTTGGTGATTGTGATGCATTTTTGTACATTGGATTAAAATAACATAAAAATTTTGTAACAAAGCCCGAAGAAAAACAAGATTCTTTGTTAACCTGCTGGGCAGTGATCGAAAGTTGAGCAAAAGTATGAATTGGTAATATTTTTGTGTTTTATTGCAGCAAATCATGTCTCCTCAGTCATTACCAACAACAGATTTAAATGAATTCAGCCCTAATGAAGATCAGGTTGTTGTTGAGATTCATGAGAGAGATGACATTGCCGAACAATCTACTTCAAATGACGAAAACGCTGAAAACATAGAATGTACGATCATAAGAGGTGCTTCTCGTCGTCGAATCGATAAACTGTACGATGGTGAAGGATATTCCTATTCTCCAAGAAAAGGATTGAAAAGAACATACTGGCGATGTATCATTCGGGCATATGGGCGACAATCTTGTCAGGCTGCTGTTATAGAGGAAAATGGTAAATTTCGAAGAAATGCTCGTTCGCATACCCATCCACCTAAACAAGGTGAAGCGTCGCATACTAGACTTATGAAGGAAACAAGACTTTTTGCATTTCAAAATCCAACTATGACTCCAAGAGAAATAGCAACAATAAAGCTTGAGGAAGCCAAATCGTTTTATCCCGCTGATTTGCTTCCTACCATGGCTGCCATGATGTCACACATTGCTCGATATCGTAGAAGACATTCGCTCCCGAATCCTACAAAAAAGCGTAAAAAGCGAAAATCTTCTTCCGATTAATAATGCTATGGTTTAGTTTGAAATTCGCGAAATAAATAGAACAATGTTTCGACAATTCAAATAAACAGATTTGCTGATATTGGACAGGTTTTGGTCACTGCAGCAAAGTTGTAATTTATGTTAAGTTTAACATTAAAAAATGAAATTTTATCCACTGTGTATTGGGACAAATGGTCATGGCTCGCCATAATCATGGTTAAGCCAAAATTTCTGTTTTTCTCTCCAGCAGGATTAAAATGAAATTCTATCCTAATAAATGTGTCAGTGATCCAAAAAACATCAGTCTGCGTGCTTTTTTGTGAAACATATTTTGGTAGGTATGGATGATTCGCTTCGCCAAGGAGCGGTCCATCTGTGACTCGTGCGACTAATATAATCAGGCACTCGGTTAGACACAATAATTCCCAGCTATGCTCATAACCTCTGTAGCTGTGTTTATTGTGCTTGGTGTTTATTGAAAAATAAATCCAATCAAGATTTTATTTTTTTAATAGATGGACTAGGCTGCAATGACGTATCATCAACTGCCAACATTTTTTGTTGCTTTTAACTGTTTTATATTTTTCAACTAAGTTCCATAAACATGATTACCATGTTTAAGGATACAATCATGCAAGATTGTGGGAGTAAGAATACCAACTTTCTTTGTCTTTTCTTTACCAATCGTGAAACATTTTTTTAATGTAGGTTATTTTTTGGATTGTACCAAGGCTAGTGTTACCACTCTGAGATAATTTATTTTCAAATCGAATCTCTCCAGATATAATTCTATTTTTAGGAAAAATGGCCAAAATTTAAATACCGGTATATTCTGTTATATTTTTGCTCAAAACTTTTTTTGGACTACAACAATGAGTATTAGAATTACCAGAATCGGACATGTATCAGAGTCCACTCAAGTCCTTGAATCTAAGCTAAAACTAACATCTTTAGCCAAGGCATGGTTCTGTGATTTCTATTTTTTTATATTCTGAATAGAACTTATCCGACGTGAATACTAAAAACTTGTGTGTTTTTGTGCTGCTTGTCTCTCGTGATACCTTTTATGGAGTTTAAAACTTTCACGTCTCTTTTCTAACAAAACAAAACTTTTTATTAGATTATTATGGAAGAAAATAAAATGTTGAATGTTACTGATGTGATGGTAATTGATTGTGCGAATTATCCTGTACGAGTAGCAGTTTCAGTTTTATCTAAAATAACGTTGGAAAAACGTGCTTTTATTGCTTCTGAAACTTTATATTGCAGATATATATTGCAACAGTACAGTATTGGGAACGAGTTCCAAGCCAAGTCGAAGAACACACGAGTTCGGTGCGAGTCTAGTCCAAGATTTACCAAAGACGATTTCAAGAAGTGTTTGTCAATCCTAGAATTACTGAAACTGCACTCCCCGACTTAGAATCCGTATCTGCGCGAGAGTTGATGTTTGAAAATGCCCATGATTGATATTCTATCCGATGCTTCTGGATTTTTTTCCAATTCCTACGTAATTCACAATAAAAATATATAGGAACTGTACCAGTAACTGACATTGCTAATTCTGACGATGTTGATTGTTTTCATGTGAATCGGTATAAGGTATATTAAAGTTGGTTTGAGAAATCTTAGCCGTTTACTGGCAATGTATGGCCCCTTTCAAAACTTTGAGAATGCAATATAAAGTTGAATGTTCGCTCTCGGCATGTATTATAAGAATATATTATATACGTTATAAGATTTTATACGTTATAAGATTTTAGTTATTCCTCCCAACCGGAAATTACTGGAATGCCAGTAATCATTGAACCGCCAATCAGAGAGCCGCTTGTCTCGCTATCGCTGGGCAGTTACTGCTTTTTGAGAAAAAGAGCAACGTATTACTGCCTGCTCACACTCGGGAATACCATTAACATACAAGAAAAAAGAAGTATTTTATTGAAGGAAGATGAATTCAAGCAATACTGTTACAAAATTGTGCAATATTGTGAAAAAAATTGCAGCTTCTTGGTTATATCTTTATTTTCCGACCTCGAGCAAAACATCCTAGGAACTTGTTCATTCCGCTTCAGAAAATACACTATTAGCACAATTAAAGAGTTTCAAGTCATAATTGTCATGGTATGTAATGAGGAAATGCAATTAAAAAAACGGCATTTGCTAATTTATGACGGACAAAACTACAACAATCACTACCAAAAATAAATAAGTGAAATTTCGAGCCGATGCACACCTTTTCCTTTGGATCTTACTAGTAAAATACTACTGCCCAGCCAAATAAATGTCCCAAATCATATTTTATCAAGTGTAGGCTCCAATCTTGAATAGCGCCAAAGTGACCGTAGGTCAGTTCCTTTGTGGCACTATTTCCGGCCTTGCTTAATGTGAATTTAAACGAAAAAAAAAAGATTCGAGTCATACTTGGGTATTTATTAGGTTGTAGTATTATATAACCATATACTACAGTTTTCTTTTTCTCTACGTTGGGACAGTAAGGAATGGTAATTGTTGCTCGAAAGATTGCTTAGATTGAATATTTTGTACGTCATTTTTTCTAACTAAAAAAAGGAATGAAATTTCAGAATAAACGTCAATATTTTCACCTTCGGCGCAAGTTTAAAAGAGCAATGTGAAGTGATGTGCAAGCAATAAAATCGAGTAATCCCCCCTTAAGAAGCGAACTTGATTGAATTTCGTAATGAAATGATTTATTTACAGGTGATAGTAAATCTCCATTCGCATAGTGTACTGAAATACTTCAAGTATGAGCCACTAATGGTTTGCGCCTTCGAGACGCAGTCCATCTGTGATACATATTTCACAATACATCATACATATCATATATCAACATTCTCATATCTTTGTTGTTTTCGGAAAGCAAAATTTCCTAGGTTTTTTGCTACAACATTCTCGGAGATATCAATTTATATTCAAAGTTTTTGAAACTTGCAACAACAAAATATAAGTTTAAAACTTGGACAACAGCACATTATGCTCTGTGTCACGTACGAGAAGTAGTTCTCTGCTTTTGCTTTTTCTTTCGTAAAGTTTCTTCGCCTTCTAAATGTATTTTGAGAACAACTGAACCATCTAATTGCGGCTTGAACGTTGCATCTGAAATTTAATGTAAAATATGTTTTTTTTTTACTTTTGCATATTTTAAAAATAAAAATAAATTCCTTTCGTCATTAACTGGAAAGTGGCTGATGTCACTGATCCCTTTATGTCATGGGATGAATCGTTTCGCAACTTTTCCAGAAATTTGGAATAGTTCAGTAATGAAATATTCAACATTGGTATTTTTAGTAGATAATGAATGCGCAGTACAATCATGGAAAAGAGATATATAGTACGAAATAAATTCAAAATCTATTTAAGTCAATATTGTTATCTCTCATTTTTGAATGCCAATGTGATATTTCAATCCCCTTTTTCATTCCCCTACTTTTTAGACGGTTCAAAGCGGCATTTAAGCGAGTTTTGAGATCGATTTTATTAGTCCTTTTAAGCACCGAAGATGATTTTTCGTCAATATTTTGCGCCCCAAATTATTACTTGTTGTCATCATCGCGTCATATATCGATACATTATATATATACATACCTCGAATATCATCTGTTGTACCAGGTGGTATTGTACCATTGTTATCCACCATGGTTGCTCTCCTAGCAAGACTGGCCAATGTTCCACGCAATGGTTCTAACTCCGAGTCTTCTATGTCGCTCTTCTTTTTCCTTTTTCTTGATAACTGTAATTATATTTATATATTTTTTATGATTAGAGTAGAACATAGCAGATTAGAACACAATTCAACTGTATAACACGAAACAAATTGACAAAAATCAAAAATTTGCACGCGCGAGATCCGACATTCAGCCGTATAAATAAATGAAACAAACAAGTGGAAAATGGTTTCCTCGAATCGATCATGAATCATAGGAATAAAAACACTTGCTAAATGAATTGGGATTTTCATTTTTAACTACAAAATCCAATCGATTTTGGTCAAATTCGACCAAAATCAATTGTACTTTGATGTTAAAATATGAATTCTTTTTGCTTTTAGATATTGAATGTGAAATGAAAAAAATGTTCTGAAGTATTATGCTAATATTAGTAATTCGTAAAAATAAATTTCTTGATTTTTTATAATGGCGGCAAATTGTAATCATAAAAATGATTTATGTGGAATCAATGATTGGTTCCGATTCGAAAAAATTATCCATATCAGATTCGAATTCCAAACGATTCGGTTTTTGCCCAAGCATACTTCAACCATGCCATATAGAGTAGTTCCACATAGTTCAATTTATGTGGAATATTAGCTGCTAGAAATAACCTTTTTCTTTTTTTTCAATGTAGCTCTGATGTTGATTCCGACATTGCTCAAAGTGGCTCCCAGTAAAAAAAAAATCAACTCACCTTCAAAACTACTATTCTGTATATTTGAAGAATGACAACGAGTGCGTTCTTTCCAGTGAAAAATATCATCATTTGATGCTTCAGATCATAAACAATCAAAATATAAAGTCGTGTTGCCAGAAACGGAACGTCCTGAAATAAGCAAACATTTGAAATAATATGATGTGATAGCGGGAGAGGAAAGCTAGGTATGCGGTCTTTAGATTGAATTTCACCCTAAGCATGTATGCCCCGAAGCAGTGAGTTAAACGAACCATCTAGCGGCCACTTATATTGCGAAGAACTTGATAAAATGGTCGAAAAATCTAATCGGACAAGTTTTTATATAAGGCATAATTTAATCCACATCGTTTCGTGGCTTTCCCAACTACACAAACCATGTTTGTCCGAAGTGACTACTGGTATGCTGTAACAAAAAATTGGAAAAATCGCCACTCTCTGATAATTAATTGGTGATATTGAAATTTATCTGCAGTACCAAAATACTCGGTCAGTTATGGTCCGTTGATAAAAGTCACTCCCTCCCATTCTCTAGTATGAATCTTGTCAATAAGGCGGATTCAAATTTTTGGAAGATAAAATTATGCACAGTAAGGCGATGGTTACTTTAATTTGACTGTGCTTTTGTTACGGCGATAGGACCCTCCTCGTGCTACCATGACCCGCTTCAGTGCCTCGAACTGAGCAGAAAACATAATTTCTGATAAAGGAAAGAAAAAAAAAAAGAAAAAAAAAATCATAGTTGAATGGAAGTTGAATTTACGTTAGTAATCCGCACCACGTAAAAACTATGATAAGTTTTGAACACCAATTCCACGAAAACAATGTCACAAAAGTCTGACTGGTAAGTAATCCCAGGTTCTACTTTACCTCAATGATCTATTATTTGACACAAAGAAACAGTGATAATTATCCACTTATCCAGCATACAACTCTAATATCCTGGACCAATTTTATTTTTATCGAAGTAATTGCCTCTTTTCTTTTGCCTGGGGCAGAGTTTCTTTGAATTGTGTATTAGTTTTCATATTTAAAAAATAAGGCTTAGTAGTGAAAAAACACATATTTATCAAAATCGCATCTTTGTCAAAATATTATTGTAAAAGATATTATCATAAATATATTATGTTCGAAATTAAAAAAAATAATTTGAGTATAGATATTAAAAACAAAGCATACAGCATAAATTGCTGTGAAAAAACGGTTACTTTTTTAGGTTATCGATGTAAGTCATTTTCAATATACGCGCCCAGTCTTATTATTGATAAGAGGAGTGGCCATATAACTATTTTAAAGAACAAAACATGTGTATAATATATACTAATTAGTCACTCTTCAGCTCTTACAGAAAATCATACAATATTATTCATTATTTTGGCTATCAATTTTTTCCAATCCCAGTGTTAGCAATTTTAGGTAAAATTACCGAGATTACCTAGTTATATCTAGTTGATATTCAAAATACCCAGTCTCATGGATATCAGATGCTTCAACTTACCTAGGCATCATTACTAAATAAAAACATATATTTTCCTCATTTTAAATTTGATGCCTGGTTGCAATAACTATGTAACTAGTATAATCAACTATGTAAATCATATAAACTAGGTCGTCACCGATCCCAGCTCGCGTTTATTCGTAAAGTTCATTAGATGTTGAAAATCTATAAATCAGATAACCCGTATTTATTGTTTTTGTGTGTGTGCAATATTAGGTACAAGACTTTTTTTCATTTTGTCAAAATAATCTGAACTTAACTTTGGAGATATGAGGTAACTAGTATAACCGTTTTAATCTGAATAGTCCAATTATAAGTTTTGATATATCCTATTTTATCATGGATGTTTTTTAAAATACCTTCGAGATTGAACCGATTTGAAACCGATTCTAAATTTTGATTAAAAGTCTTTTTTCTTAAATCGATTTATTTTGAAGTAAAATCATGATATATGTCAAATTTTACGTTGTAAAATTTGACATAAATCATGACTTTACTGCAAGATAGGGTCAAATATCAGCAATTTCATTCAGATGAAATTTATATTTAATTTATTATTTTATTATATTTGATTTATATTTAATTTTATTTATATAGTAAATTTTGAATACCGTTCAAACTAAACTATGGGCAAATCCAGGCATCGATTCATCTTTTTGGTTGACGTAATCCTCTTACAGAGGTATTTTTAAAGTAAATATGCGCACGATACCAGGCATGGATCAAAGTTTGAACTGAGATGCGCGCGCGATACATGCTTAACAAAAGTAAATTTTTTTCAACTGTTTTTAAGGTTGTCAAACTGTGGTTCATGATTTGGTTGTAAAACTTTAAAATTTTTGGCATTTTTGAGGCTGATTGTCTAGTGTAAATATCGTCAGTCCAGATACGAAAAATTCGAGCAACAAAGGGGGATTATCGGTACGGAAGTGATCAAAGTCGGACATGGATGACTTGCCCTAATGAAAAAGTCTTGAAATTTTCATGGTTACGAATTCAGATCAAACTAAATAAAATAAAAATATCCATTTATAATATTCAATGAAATTGTTCAGACACCATCAACATCACAAATCAAAATTCATAGTAAAAATGCCAATTTTTAATAAACGTCTATGACGTCTACTTTGAAAAAATCTGTATGCCTAGTCGCATTACTCCAAATCAACAATTCTACTATATCAAGAATGGTCCGTGGATAATCCATACTTGACAAAACTGGATTCTGAATCGGATGGACCCAGGAAATAAAACCTGCCTAGACGCACTCACCTGTAAAAATAATGTAACCAGAATTCCCCATAAATCAGCACTTGCAAATAGGGAATTCGCACAACATCCTGTTTTTGCTTGTTCTTCAACGACTGGTGCTGAATCGAATCCTACTCTTGTTTTCCGTGACTTGCTTGCGGTCAAAACCAACGTAAACTACAAAATGTAAACACGGAAATTGATTATTTGAAAAAAAAATTGTATTGATTTTAATTTATACAATATATAGTGTAATTCCCAATCTGACATCTGATTTTGCCGAGCATGCGCCATAGATGGGCCGTACCTTCAGGGCGCAATCCATCAGTGGCTCATGCTTAACAAAACATGCTGCGATAAAGAATTTTTGACTAAAAATGCAAGGGTACGCTCGGCCGTAATTGGAAGCGTAACACTATCACTAGCGTTTTCAGGAGTGGGGGGAGGGCATAGTGCATAACCCCCTCGCCGACCAAAAAATGTCATGAGTGGAATTTTAAGAACCAAGCGCGTAATAATTGTCACACCTATTTAACCATTTTTATGCCCTGAAATAAAAAAAAATATTTCAATAAATATAAAAATGAGCGATTTTTCGACTAGTTAAACAAAATGCCGAATTTTGATAAACATCTTTATTTAGTGATTCATGAGTTATATTTTGTTTTTACGTAAAATTAAAACTTATCGTTTACAGCACATTACTACCTTTAAAGGATTTGCTATATATAACTATATCTAGTTTTTCTCGCAAGTCGTTTTGCACGAAAATGAAGCATGTATACAAACAAGTCGTTCTGCGTGATTGCGGGTTGAAATGCCCCCGCAAACTACAGTTGTCGTCAATGCAACGTGCGTGGGCGACGCAAAGCACTGTTATAAATATATGCCCGTCGGTGATTGCGTTTATGTGGTTGTATTTCAAATATACAATATTGTATTCACACGCTTTTAATCTTATTTTTTTGCAATTGAAAATTTTTGAAATATACACCGTTTCCGTAAGAAATTTTATGGCTAAACTTGTATTGTTTAGTGTGAGTCACTGACGGACTTCGCCACCAAGGCGCGAGCCATCAGTGACTCAATACTTTACCACGATGATTTGGTGTAAGGAAAATATGGCCGATCACTGCACTTCACCATCAGTTCCATTTGGGATGTTTCCCGTTTGGAGTGTAGTTGACGGTACTACATCTTTTAGTTGCTCTTTGATATTAGGTGACCGTTAGTTGGTTCCTTTTAGGCACTGCTTCCGGCTTTGCTCTTAGTGAATTTTATAAAAAAAAATAACTATCGAATCATTTTTTCGACCAAGTGTCACCGTGGGCCGTTGACTGGACGCGCCGCAAAAGGTTTGAAAAATTTACTGTCTGAACAATTGCTTTCAGCTATTAGATCTAATTTAATTCACATTTTTGAATGAATATTATTTACATGCTGCAAAAGAGGAAAGCTTAGTATAGGGCATAAGCTTATGATGAACTACGACTTGGTCAAATGTAAATTAACAATTTGTATGATATTAGCATAATACATACTATACCCATACAAATTATGAGTATCTCTAGTGTCAATCCTAATATATATATGGACGTAGCTGAGAAGAAGCGTTCCTGCAGTATTTTTGCTCAGCAAAGAAAAAAAAAATTGAATGTTGTTTCTAACTAACAAATCACAATTGAGCATGTAGCTATAAACTTCCTTTACTTTCTTCAAATTACCTTAGGAATATGAATTTATCAAGTGTTATTCAAGTGGTTTATCATTAATCAGACGTAATTTAGTCAGAAATTAAAAAAACATTTCTTTTACACGAAATAACGTGTTATTTTAGTTAGTTACCATGGGAACATCATTATACCGTTTTTCATACCGAAATTTTTTAATGAGATTACGCCAACGCTTATTTCGCGGGTAACCAAAAAAGTGTTCTAGAATTGTCTTCTTGGCGCGCCGCTACAATTAGTCACTGAAAATGGCTGGTGAGTTGATCATGATGTATTTTTGGGAAATATGGCAGAATAACGATTAATACATATAATTACATGATTACGATCCAAAGTTGATTGCAACTTCCATTTTTTCATTGTTTTGTTTAATTTTGAAAGAAGGAATATCACAAAATGAAATGGAATCTTCGCAAGAAGATAACAAAACTGAGCGAAACACATATATAGAACATATGATCTATTTATGGAATATAATAATGTGGCCAGATAACGAAAGCAAAAAGTTCAGTATCACGTGAGGAGAGCGCGTTGGCTTAGTGGTTATCATATTGGCATCGCAGGTTGAAGATCTCGGTTTTGAGTCTCCCACTCAACCCAGGTAGTAATGACTTGTGTATGCTTGTCCGAACCGGAAAGATCATGTATTTCCAATACCACTAACCATACCACTAACCAGTTTGTCTTTAAAGTGGTTACTAGTACAGGGATGCTCAAGGTGATCCAATCGTATGAATGTTTATTAAAAATAATTGGCAGTTTCGTTTATTGGTTTCGAGTCCCTCAACGATAAATAATTCTTTTTCGGACTTAGCTACCGCATAAGCCACCACGTATTGGTTCATGCATACCAAACTGAAACCTTCGAAATATCGTCATTTTCGATTTTCATAGCCAAGAGTGTGTGATCTTTCACTCTCAATCTCACAGTCTATAAATATGTGTGTATAGTGTAATGTGTGTATGCGTAGTAGTTTACAGATGAGTCACATGTGATAGATGAGACGATGGTAGTTTTACCATCGCCCAGAACAGATACCACTCACTGCACTTGACCATAAAAGTTCTTTTCTTTTAAGTGGCCATTAGTTGATTTCTTTTCGACAATGGTTCCGGCCTTGCCCAGAATAGATTGCAATAAAAAAGGTTCAGTATTATCCCAATCAGAAATTTTGTTTTGACCAGCTTGAACCACGGATGGACCGCGCTTTAGTAGTGCTATCTATCAGTGACTCAAGCTTAACAAATATTTGTGTGTAGAAAATGTTCCTGACGTTTCCCATGTTCGTCTACGAAAAGACCGTTCGTTCTTTGTACTATAGTACTTCTTTGACGTCTTCGTTATATCGACGGGTGTTAATATCAGTCTTTATAGGTCATTTATACGCGTGATCAATACGTGATAAAATGAAACCTATTACTTTAAAAACGTCAAAGGCTAAATTAGGATAATCGGGATATGCACTCAAACAATAATAAACTGAGGAACGTCATGAATTGAAAGAGAATTACCTGTTAGATTGCGTCTATAACAACAGTATGAGCAGACTGTATTTAGGCATGAAACTTTTGTGACAGGTGTTACTATTATGTTCGTCGCGATTTTTAACACGATGTTTAACAAGGTCAACAATATAGATTTTGGTGGAGTAAAAAAAAAATTTATTGAGAAGATGGGGGGGTGAATAAAGTTCTGTTTCACAAGACATTTTTTATCATTTTATCGAGTTTCTATAGCCCGGAACTTCATTGACTCAAACTTGGCTGAAAGATACCTTAATTTAACGCAAAACTTATAGAAAAACAGCAGGGTTATCGAACGAAAGTTGTGAGTAGTAATATTTCTATCTCGCCATGGGTCTCGCTGCATTTTCTATGGGTAAAGACCGCAATAGCAAGATTGCGTTTGTTTCATAGTTTGTTTCGCGCTGTTATGCGCTGTTATGCGCTGGCGTATTATAACGCATTTGTTTACGTTTTCCAGTGTTACATAGCAGTGGGTCCGATCGGTTATTAACACGGCGCAAACAGACGTATATTGCTATATTTTTCCCCCCTTCTTTGTCCCCTGCAATTTATGGTCGATATGACTATTTTACGTGTATTATGACCTTCCGCTATTGAATTGGTTCCTACTCTGGAAGACATTTATAGACTAGAGTCAATTATCAACAAACCCGTTGCTCTTATCGAAATGTCACAAGCTTTCCGGTTTGCATGACCCAAGTTATTAAAGCCTCCCTGGCTTAAGTTGTGAATATTTTTCTTCGGAACTTTACATATATTTCAAATGCACATAAAATTAAGTTAGTAAATGTTTTACCAAGGGTATTTTTGCAAGTGTCCTGAATTTCATGTTACAATCTTACCTGCAGAAGACTCCACGACCAAACACTATAAATAACATAATGTAGAACCCAACTACAACTTGTTTGATCCAGTTCATCTCCATCCAGGGTTTCTGAATGAAAAAAAATGAAATTAGTTCATGAATCTTTGAAGGATATAACAATGCAAGTAAATTTCAAATCCAGTTGGTACCAATAGGACAGAGACGGAGCGTAAATATTAATGAGTATAAGGTCTCCCAAGCTTTTTTTTATTAGTGTATACTCTCGACAAGGTTACATGTGAATTAAATATTACATGTGAAAAAATGTATTTATTTTATTCTAGAACAGAAATAACACGATTTCTTGCCACCACAAAACGTCTAGAATAGTTTTCAACAAAATTGTTATCATTATCTACTCCGCCCGTTGCATTAAAATTATTTCCGCTTTCCCAAACCTAATTTTAATGTTTGTCAATCGTGTGCCATAAACAACTATTTCGTTACTACATGAGACACCTGTGAGTTATACCCCATCTAAAGCGCTTGTCAAAATCAACAGACCGAGAAGTAACACGCGCTTATTCATCACAATATTTTCGTGTGAGTGACCATGAATCAATTAAGGGGTCAAATGAGGCTGAAACATTTTTATTAGTTCTGGTCCTGTGATCCTGAAATATTCTTCCAATTTTATTCAATCACATTCATGTAATGTAGCAAGTAGTCTAGGGCTGGGCAAAACTAAATCATTAAGAATTCGAATCTGATTCGAATAGTTTTTTGAATCGAATCAATATTTCTATACAAATACCAAATATACCGTTTTTACTATTACATGTTGTCTCAATTTCGAAAATCTAGCAAGGTAATAGTATCGAAATACTAATATTAGCATAAACAACCTTTAAAGGTCACCTAAATAAAGCTGTGATTTATACTTGGTGAAATATGCTTCGGCATCTAATTAAATTTAAATCCTAATTAAATATATTTTTCGTAACAGCGAATATCCAAAACACTACTTTTTGCTTTAATCGTTTTCATTTATTTGTAGTTTGATAAATAATTGTCGTCAAAGCAGCAGAGCACGATCCCAGTCTGAAAACTTTCGTCCGAATTTTGTTTTGTATATGAGTCATTGATAGATCGCGCTTCGGAGGCGCGAATCCATCAGTGGCTCATACTTAACAAAATATGTGATTCCGATTGGGAAAGGCACAATATTGAATCAGATATTCTCACAACAGTTTATGATCAACCATGTTTCACGTATGAATCTTTGCGGGGTGGTATCTATTTACTCTTGAATCTTCTACAATCTCATCAAAATTCAATCTCACCTGTAACAAACTCCAAAATATCTGCTCCTACTCCAATAAATACGAGTAAAAGTTGAGAGAGTTGTTCACGAGTGATTTCACCTTTTGGTAACAACCATCTTCCAATAACCAAAACGAACAATAATACTTGGTGCAATAGTAGAATCCAAGTACTTCGATCCACCCAACGGTTCTGACAATATAGTAAATTTAAATGAGGTAAAATGAGGCTACTTGGGAAATTTGGAGCTTACAGTATTGAACGCTTCAATATACAATTGATGGAACCATGGTAAAATGATGAAAATTGAGAAGGGTACCTTGTCTGTCCTCGCTAAGGGCTGAGGGCTGAGCAAACCGTACCATTTAGCATTCGATTCTAATTCGGATAATTTATTCGAATCGAATCGAATCACTAATTCCATATAAAAAAAACACTTTTTAGGAGTACAATTTGTGTTCAATATGACGAAATCAAGAAATTTATAGCTACTAACATTATTTAGAAAGAGTCAATCAATATTCAATTCGCGCTCCATGTCTAAAAACAGAAATTTTCATATTTTTAACGAAAACACACAATCGATTTTGGTCAAATTTTACCAAAATCGATTGCATTTTGTCGCTAAAATATGAAAACTTCACTTCACTTAACAATCATTTGTTCATGTGAACAAATCCCGACTGATTCGAATAATTTTTGCTTCGGATCGATTCGAATAACCAAATTTAGTTGACCAAGTCGCCTTTCCGAAGACTCGAAGGGGGCCATAATTTGTCATAATTTTTCAGATAAACTCAAAAACTACAATTCTTTTAAAATACGTGTGTTTTTGTCGAGCTGAATCAATTTAAAAAAGATGACTACGTTTGTTTATGCTCAGATTTTTTTATGCGCTAGAATTCTATCGCTATATGCTGATAAAAATAAAAATAAAAAAAAACTTGAATTAAATTAAAAATGTATATATCAATAACACTATTTACAGGAGTGGTACCAAATTACAGCTAGAAAAACTTTAAAAACGGTTTATGATCATGGATAACAAATGTGCAAAAACATAGCGTATTGGTTTCTCAAAAACATTATAACCCAGCGACTGCAGCAAGAAAGGTAATTTCTCCCGTCGGACCCGTGACACGAGCGTCTGTGAGCACGAATATGATATTATGTTGTTTGAAAGTATGTACAACAACGTTCAATAAAATTTAAATATGAAGTTATCTGACAAGTTTAAAGCACTTATATACAGATAAGAGCTATTATGATTACACAGAATCAGACTAAACATGACTGTGAATACAAATTCTTAAATCCACTTATAACATGAAAGCTAACGGACGACAAAC
The DNA here is from genome assembly GCA_963675895.2 of Styela plicata. Taxonomy (NCBI): domain Eukaryota; kingdom Metazoa; phylum Chordata; class Ascidiacea; order Stolidobranchia; family Styelidae; genus Styela; species Styela plicata. The sequence goes on along the minus strand of OZ023144.1, from coordinate 14,781,424 downwards.
CGCAAAGTATGGTTCAGTGGATTTAAGTTCTTTTTATGTTTTGTGTCGGCATCACACTCGATGTTGTAAGAAGATCGTTCAAGTTTAATGCTTTCGAGTCCAAAAGTCCGATACTATTAGCAATTCATACGAATAAAACTATCAATAAATTCATTTTGGTTTGAGGAAAACATGAGCGGGTATTTTGTGAGAGGGGGTTTGCATTTAATTAATATTAATTTCCTAACTATAGTCAAATATTTTGGCCGCCATAGACAAGCAATCGGATTTCATAAATAAATTTTGACAGTTTAGGCTTAAAATATAAAAAATGTTACGTTTAATCCGGAACAAATATTTCAGAAAAAATTGTTCCATTCCGCCTCTAAATTTAAGATTCTCTCTTATTATCGTGATAGATAAATCAATTTTTCAAATATAATATATGAAAATATATTACATCGCTATTTACTACAATTTCAATATTCACCAAGCCTTTTATTAAATTATATATACAGCGCGATCCTTCGGTGACTCATAATCCAAAAAATTCAAGTTGGTCCAAATGAAAATGTATCAGTAAATTTATTAAAACTTATTATAACTTGGTATTCCTCGCTTGCAATTCCTTGTAAACAAAAATTAATTCTCGTCTTGTAAGAAACCGTTTTTCAAATAATTTTTCTGCAAACAGCTTAACCGACAATAATGTGTAATAATTGCGCCGAGCCAATAACCAAATGCGGTAAATCGGAACATACAATTATCAAATCTTGATCATTTTTATGTCTCAGTGTCCTTGAGGATAGAATATAATATCTCTTTGCGGGGTGCATCGCTTAAGAGGTTTAACTATGTAACAAACCACGACATCCTGAATATACAAGGAAAGTCTTCCGGTAGAATTTGTCACGAAGCGTAATTTTATGCTTTTATCAGGACTCTAAGAGGCAAAACCGATTCAATATTTTTTCGAATCGGATTGAATCACCAAGCCCATATGAATAGCGAATATCTCTATATTATTCCCTAACATAAATTTTATTTTGCCAAGCAAGAGCCACTGATGGACCGCGTCTCATCGACGCGATCCATCTGTGACTCATACTTCGCAAAAGATTTTTAGAAAAAAACATCTGGATATACAATTTGCCCTAACTATCGAATTCAAAAATTATATAGCGCTGATTTTAGCAATAATGATATAAAGAAATATTGGAGAGTGTACTTCACATTCAAATTTCGTTTGTGAGGACTCAATTAAATTTGATCACAATCGAAAATATAATATATTAGTCCGTATTTTGTCGTTCAAATGTGAAAATTCCACTTTATTTCCTCGAATTCTGTCATAATGGTCGATTTACGACTGGTTCGAAGAATTTGTATTTCGGAATATTTGTATTATAGAATCACTAAATTGAATCGCCCACCTCTAACTAAAAGTCTGTTGATCAAAAGACTAGTATTAAAAGACGGGTGCCTTGTGTCAACATAGTTTCAATGAAAAGTCATGTTTCCATTTGACTGAATTTTCATTGTCTCCAAATTGTCTGTTTCGATAGAACGTTGCATTCGCAATGGTTATAAAAACCATCAAATTGTTTGAGGTATAGATGGTGAATTTGAGTGTTGATATAGTCAGCACAGAAAGTAGCGTTTTTGTAACAATTACAAATATTCAACCTCTAAAAAAGTTTTCAATGAACTTTAAAAACTTTTTAAATGACTGTCAAAATTAACATACAATATTTTGTATTTGCATTGAAACAAATTTATTTGTATTACATGTTCGCTGTTTTAATGACACACAACCTGATTGATAATGCTGTAAAACAGGTTTTGTTAAGCTTGGGTCACTGAGGAATCGCGCCCTCGCGTGCTCTGTTTAGTTGTTTTTATGACGTCATAATGTAACAAATTATTGTACATCTTGCCAAGATTATTTGGCCAGAGTACAAATTCTTTGCAATAGGGGTAATGACGTACCAAAGTAAGCGTGTCAATATCACCCAAAAGGCTAATATCGATTCAATAATTGTCGTCAAAAGTGTCGCGATTCGATTCCGCTTTTTAAACAAAATTGGTTATTTAGCAAAGTACGGTCCATGTAAAACAAAGGGCTGTTTTATTCAACCATTGAAAGGAAACTTCCAAGACTTACAGTTGTAAAATTGCTTTGAACAATCAAATACACAATGGTTGTATGGTGTAATTATTTCCTGAATTGAAACCGGCCGTGAAATGCGTCTGTTTCAAATTATTTTCTACTGACATTGTGGTTTAGATTTTTTTTAACTAAATTCATGGCGGTAAAACTGACAGCGGCTGGATATGCCTCTACAGAACAACAATTGCGATTTGGATACGCGCCTAAATATGAGCATTTTATAGCCACTCATTTGGATGGATCACACTGAGCAAGGCCCTAGATCAATGACCACTTATATGCGTGTAAGGTCAGTGCGGTTGGAGACGTGAACTTTACGATTCCACCACGCATCCCCAAGTTATTACACCCAGGGTTGAGTGGTGTTGTTTGCTTACCAGCTGTCCGATAACTTCTTTTGTTTTATTCAGTAAATTTGCCGTTTCTTTTTCTATGTTTGAAAATCCATCTTTAATTTTCTGTCCAATATCTTTCCCGTTCTCATCGGTTGTTATTAACGTTGTCGGGTCTGAGGTCTTCATTCTTGGAGTTACGTCAGCAGATGATGACGTCATATCTTTCGAGGTTGATGTATCAGTTGTTGTTGTTGATGATGATGACGTCACCAGTGGTGTCGTCGTCGTTCTTCTACTACGTAATATAGTGGAACGTGTGGTGTTAATTGGCAGCGGTTCGTCTAATTTTGATGTGATTACGTTCGGTGTAATGCTTGTTCCATTAAGAGCTTTTGTGATTTGTGTAGCATTTTCGACACTCGACAAATTATCGGGTTTTGGCTTTCGCCGTCGATTTCCTCTCCGTCGCTTATTTTCACGTTTTAACGTGTCGTCCGCGGCGGCAGACTCTCGTCGTATTCTATTCAAAAGTGTCTGTGAATGATGTAATTCATGCAATGCGTATTCAGAGTTTGTTAACGAATATCTAATGTCATTATTTATTATATTTCGTCGAGTTCTGTTCCCAGATATGCTTGAATCCGAAGAAGTCATCGCACTCATCAATGGCTGAAAATGGAAGGATATTTTTTTTTAGATAAATTGTGTATATACTTGTTTTATTAGGTATATAAGTCACTGATGGATCGCGCCGACAGGGGTAATAAGTAAAATACATTTGCTGGTCTATTTCTCACATGTCATTTAAGACGGAAACCAGATTGATTGCGTTAAAGGGAACCGATCAAAAGATCAAAGAGGTATACCAGGGAATCTGAAAGATTGTATTTTTTACTGAATTTATTGATTAAAACTTGATCAGTTGTATCATTTCAACCAGAAAAGTTCCATGTAAATATTATTTGTTAAACATCGGTAACCAATGGGTCACGCCGCCAAGACGTGATCCGTCTGTGTCTCACGCTTTACAAAAGAATATTCTAATTGGGACATGCCCGAAATGCATTTATTCTTTGCTGTATAATGCCCTTGATTCTTCTCTAGATAAGAAAATAAATATTATGAAATCTGCCCAAACACGTATTGAGGGATACGAGAAAAATAACAAGCGACTTTTCACAATTGGTAGGTAGAATTGGAGGAACGAATATGGCAAATTATTCGACGCAGACCACCTGCGTCTTGTGCTCAACAAAATAACCATTCCTCTCAAGTTTGGAAATTATTAAACAAATAGGCGTAATTGTTACATAGATTTTTCAAGTTTTCGTTCTAACTTGCCTCCAGTACAGATGTATTGTCACAAATGCCTGCCTGTGTTGCAGCGATCTTGGCTCCGTTGAACCTTGCTAGTTCAAGTAGCCATAAGCAAGGAACCACACTCATCAAATAGAAAAGTACGCTTGGACAAAACCTGGAAAATGATGTGAAATTGGTATGAATGAAAGCAACAAAATTTGCCGATTGATATGTTTCTCATTACAATGTTTCAACAACTTTTAGTTGCTGATAATGATGCTAGGCGAAACCGAACCGTTTGGAAACCAACAGTAACTTCATTCTCATAAAACATTATTTTCAAGGCAGTGTTGAAATTATAAATGAGTGCAATGAGGGGTTGTTATCTGCCCTTAGTAAACCCCTGTACCACTTATTGAAATTCAAAATATCCAAATTAGGTAAAATAGGATTTCACTGAACCCAGGTGAACCTGATCAGCTTTTTAACACGAAAATGTAAAGCGGATTACATCGCTTCGGAACAAATTGAAGTTTAGGTAATACGTGTGTCTTAAGTAAGTGCCAAAATTGAATAACGTTTGCATAACAAACAAGAATTTTCAAGGTAGACAAAAACGGATTTTATATTTTCCTGATAGGAAATATTTTGTCCAAACATAATTTGTTAAGTATGAGCCACTGGTGGATCGCGTCCATTATATGCTGTCCATCTGTGGTTCATGCTTGGCAACATAAAGTTACACCGCTGTTTGAGTAATGGGCGTGCACCACACAGTATTTTAATAAAAAGAAATAGAAAATTCATTTTGTCTTGCAATTTACATCGATCCTTGGGCCCCCAGTTAGAAATATTATGAGCAATTACGTCGTGCCAATCTTGAGTCACAGATGAATCGCGTCGTCGAGGCGAGGTCCATCTGTGGGTCATGTTTGGCAAAATAAAATTTCTGATTGGGCCAAGTTATGGATAACATTCTTTTTTTTTGGGAAAATGTTGAAATATTTTCCACTAAATATAGTCCCGTCGTAAAATTTTGCCAAACATTTTCTATTAAGTATGTGTCGCGTATAGATCGCGCTGTCGATGAGAAGTCCATCTGTGGTGTATGCTTGACAAAACAGTAATTTTTATTGCGTTTTACCGTAATTAAATATTTGAATTTCTAACCATGTCCTACGTGGTTGGGTTGGTTTTACGATTGTCAAATTTCAAGCTGAATGCTTCTAGCCATTGGGCAATTGTCAGTTATAGTGAGGTTTGCTTTAAACTGGTGATCCAAAGACTGGTGATTCTGCTTAATGCGATAACTTACTATCAATTACCACATCCTAAACCTCACAGTGAAAATATAATGTCTACGAAACTTAATTTACAACGAAAATATCAATTGCTCGAAACTATGTAAACCGTTTAATAAAACATTCTACTCTTGAAAACCGAATTTGAATACTTTGCCGAAAATACACGCAAATTGGTCCATATATAAATTCTTGGCGCATGGACAAAATTTATTCCAGTGTATATCTTTTCGCTATTAAATTGCCTCAGGTTTTGCGGTTTATTTTAATATCAAGGCGTTCGTATTTGTTTTTCCACTTGAAACTTTCGCACAAAGATAAATTTAGGAAAGCTCTTTCAGATAAACAGCTTTTCTATGCAGAGGGTTGTCTAAAAGACATTCTACAATTGAAAACCAACACAATACAAATAACGTAATACATATAGTTCCAATCCTACACAGATATTATACCTCAAAATGTCCGGTATGAGAACACAAACTCGCCCCTATATGAATGACTAAAGTTTTTATTAATAATTGAATGATCATATGAAAAATCTCGTTTCTGATGCAGTCATTATAGACATAGACTCACCATTTGTATTCTTTGCCTTGTCGTACCGCCAAAGTAAACACCATTTCAAACAGTAATAGGGCCAAGCCTATTGACAGAAAATATAGATAAGTAGTGGGATAGTCAAAACTGACCCTCCATAGTGCTACCCCTGAATGTAGGGCGAACAACACCCGAGTCAGAATAGCGGAGAGTTTTCTCAAGCATCCTCTATCGTTGGAGTTTTGAGCTGTCGGTTTCTTCTTTTCCGATTTTGACGAGCTTTTAGATCCGTTTGATGTTAATCTTTTCTTGCTTGAAGATTTTCTAGCCGTACCCATTATGTTTTAATCGAATATGTGAGACTGTTTAACACACGTCTATCACTATCATAAGAGTTTTATATACACATACTCTATCTGGCACTGAATCAAAATTACATCAAAATTGATTTTTGTTGACGGTCGACTGAAAGTGATCTTTCTCACGTTAACCTAGATTCGACAAGAGAATATTCTTACCTCACATACTGTCAAACATGGCCTATCGATCAATCATATATTAGGGCTTGATACATATATGGTCCGAGTTTAAAAACCAGAAAAATACTTTGGTCTAGCCATCACGTCATCTCCATGAGGCCCTCAGGCAACAAGTGTTAAACAAAAGCTTTTTTCAGCGCTTTTCTGTAATGTTCTAGCCTAAATATCGACGTCGTTCGCGAATATGTTTCTCTGAAAGTCCGAAAAATGCATGTTAGTTAACGATCAGCCAACCATAGCCCTATATTTTCGCAATGTATGATGAGTATATATATATATACCTTTAACATCCTACGTAAGCAGTTGTATGGCGACCCTTAACGGACAGATGTGCCGCACGGCATGGAAATAAGTTAATGTAGGATAAATAGATACTATTCTTATTTTGAAAAATTCTGTGCAGTAATTAATGCTTTTTATTTATCTATCGCGTATGTAAAAAATTATTTCAACATTTCATATTGGAGAGCTCCGTTCAGGTGTTCTATTTGTTATTATCAAGTGTCTGTTGCTGACAGCATTTATCATACATCTCTTGCTCTTGTATGTTTCCCAGATATTAGTTCCAAAGCGATTCAATGCACAAATACAAGGAGGCTTCGAAATACGCGAAGGGTAATGCAGCTACAAATTTTCGGGGAGGAGGGGTATACAAAAAGATTCCTATAGGCTTCTTCCACTAACCATGTTCATGTGTAGGATAAAAAAGATATTCTATTCTATCCTAATACCTAAAGAAATACTTTTATGTGGCCCTGGTATACCTTAAACAAAAACCGAAAAAGGTTGGGGGCTAATTCGAGTATGTTTCAAATGAAGAAAAACTATAATTTGTCAAAAAGCCATTTTCGTTGGCGTTTCATAATCGATTTCTGATAGGGTTTATTTTGTTTTTGGTTTTGTCTTTCAATAAAAGATTCATACGTAAAAGCCGCAAGGCAATATCCCTTATAGTGACTTTGCGTTGCTGTATCCTAGAATTTAAAATCGCAGCAGAAGCGCGGTCTACAGTGGGAGAAGCATCGAAAAGTGACAATTATTAACTGCATTTCAGGAAATTTATTATTTGACAGCTGCTTGGTGAGACAGACGGGCGATCAGGATCATTTATTTTAAATGCTCGTCAATCACCAGGTTTGTCTTTTCATCAAAACAATTTACAGAGAAACCAGATGCAACAAAATACGAGGCAACATGACAATCTTCTCCAATAAATCTTCGAAACTGTTTTTTTTTTTTAATTTCTGCTCCTATTCAATGAAAAAATTAAAAACAAATTGATCTGGAAAAAAGATAAAATAAGAATTGGAAATCAAAAATAAATAAAAGAGATTAAAAAGAAATCAAAAGTAAGGTAATAGGAAACATCCTATACAAAATTCAAAATTAAATTGTAGAGTAAAATAACAATTGACATATTTCATCTTCCGACCCATTTTTTAGTATTAAATTGTTTTCGATATTTCACCTTTTTTGTAGAGTACAATATTATGTGCATAATTTTTAGTTTAATCACTGAGTGACAACATGCTCAGGATAAAATTTCTCGATGCGCATATGGGCGCAGTGTTCGACGCCGTTGTCGATAGTGACCAACGTGGAGGGAAGAAGGTTGGTTCGTACATATCGTTGCAGAATATCGATTTTTTTTCCCAATCTAGTCGGAAATATTTTGTGAGCACACATTTTCATTGTACATGAGTCATGAGGTACATCAGTGCATCCACAGTCCATCTGTGACTCATTTGTGAGAAAGATTGGATTGGGATAACCATGTTTCAAGCCATATTGAAGCACAAATATACGATATCTAAATTTCCCAAATCAAGCATGTCTCCGGTATGATTCGAATCTTGATTTTAAAAGAGTCATCCCAATTGGGACTGGGCAAAACCATACCGCTTTTGCCATAAAAGTTTTCCAACATTATCAAAATCAATAAACTTATAGCTTTAAATTCACTAATAATGATGCCAAAACAATCTGTAAGAAGCTTTTTAGGCTACCTCAAATTCACGATCTTGATCTTTGAGACACAAATGAGCTGGGATGAAATCAAAAGTATTTGTTCATTTAAAAATATAAACTTTGGTCGTTAAATTTAATAAATAAACTTTATTTTACAAGTTTTTGTTCTCGATTTCTTCGAATAATCAGTACTTCGAATCAGTTCGAAAGAACGAAGTGAAATAATCAGCCCTATTCATCAGCTATAACTTTCGAACAATACAAATAATGTCTGCACATAAGTGACTGCTGATATGAAACTTCAGGGCGATTTATTAAAAAATGATCGATTCCAATGACTATTTTCAGTACTCCCACCATACTTCAACTAATCTTAAAATAGAAGTTTGTCTGAAAAATTTCCTACTTGTAAGCATGATTCACATATGTCTGTCACGAAACACCGATAATAATCGCTTGAATATGGAAACTTTTTTTCTTCATTAAAATTCCCTAAAATCAAGATTGCACGAGACGTTTTACTGCTCATTATTAGAAGTAAAAAAATTTTAAAACTTAGCCACGAAGCACATATACCGTATCAGGCAAGAAAGTGCGAAACCGAATATTTTATTTTCATAACACCCATTTCAAAAATTTCGATTCCTTTTATGATCAAGTTGAGCTGAGCAATTATGGAAATTCTCATTTTCGGGTGAAAATTGGCCTTACTTCAAATCTAGCATTATTGAGGTAAATATGGGGGAAGGGGTTAAAATGTGTATCCTTCTGCTTTGAATATTTTACTAATACAGATGGACGTATATTGCAGCAAACCACCCGGTGACGGTTTTGAGATTCAGGCATATTTTTAATGAAAAATTCATTACATTTATACTTGAAATGATGATGGTTTCATAGTCCTAACGTATTTCCTGTGTGTCGTAAAAGTGTGATAGTTGGTTTTACCATTGCCCAGGGCAGATACCACATCACCGCACTTTATCATGGGAGTTTCGTTTGGGATGTTTTCCATTCAGAATGCAGTTGCTGGTACTACATCTTCTAGTAGCTCTCTGATATTAAGTGGCCGTTAGATGGTATCTTTTAGGCATTACATAACCAGCCTTGCTCAGTGTGAATTTCAATTAATAAAGAGAAAAATAGGTGATGGGTTTTATAAATTTAACAGATTTGTTAAGCCAAGAACTTCACCCCTTTGCGGTGCCAGGCTATCTCAAACGGCAGATCGTTGGAATTACGCTTCTGACCTGATCGTCATGATCACGTTCGTATTCGGTTAATTATGTGCGTATGAGGTATGCTGGACACCCCTTTGGTGCACGGGGGTTCACGTAATCACGGCTTACGGCTTAATCCACCAATTAGATCCATGCACAAAGAAAATGAATAAGAAATGGTGCCTATGCCAGAGATCATGGTTCGCCATATGGTTAAGCAGTAATCTCGACTTTCCACTCCCGCAGGGAAATCCCATTCACCCTCCCTGATTTGGAGCAGGTGTCTGCAGGACATTCCGTGGGTCTCTCTATATCTATTCTCCGATTTCCACTCCCTCATGATAAAAATTAAATTTTATCCGATTTGAGGTTCCAACAATACGAAAACCAATACAGACGCTCGATTCGAGATTTTTCGTTGCCAAATCTTTGATTCCTCCCTGTCAGGGATATTCGAACACATTTGCGAGAAAAGATTTGCGCACGACTACATAAGCGCGAACTTTGGTCTGATTGCAGTTCTCAGTCCCCAGTTTCAGGCTCAGCAGTTGTCGGTTTCAATGGTTCGGCGGTTCTGGGAGTTACACCGGCTGTAAAACTAACTTGGCGTTGCCAGAAGTACTGAGTAGGCTATTCTGTATTATTTAACTCCAGGATGCACTGGACTACAGGTACACACTACTGAAAATTATTTACTTAACTGCATAGATGCTGGATGATAATTGCTGAGGGGTTTAATTTATTTTTTATCACTTTTTGTTACTATTTTTGTTATTGAGACATGGATTGATCCAACCCAGTCAGAAATGGGTCTCATGAAGTTTCGTACCGGGGGTCTAGTGAAGTTTAGTACCATATTCCCGAATACCATCAAAATAAAAACTGTCAGAATATTTCCATCCTAACTAGGGGGCGTCAATGCTGCAAGCACCTGGTATTGTCTCCCGGGTTAGGATGAGTCGCTTGCAACATGGAAAATTTTTATGATAATCGGATATATGGTACTAAACTTCATGAGACCCCGTACCGGTACCATATATCCGATTATCATAAAAATTTCCCATGTTGCAAGCGACTCATCCTAACCCGGGAGACAATGCCAGATGCTTGCAGCATTGGCGCCCCTTAGTTAGGATGAGAATATTCTGCCAGTTTTTATTTTGATGACATTCGGGAATATGGTACTAAACTCACTAGACCCGTCAGAACTATTCTGTACAAAATTTTTGTCTGGCATGAGTCACCGTTGACTAGGCTGCAAGGTTACCGTACCTGGTTACTCTAGTCCACATTATGGATCCCCAAAAAATCTGGGGAATATTACTTGACCAAATTAAATTTCTGATTGGGTTATACCCATACTGCATGGTATGCAGTGATAGTTTGGTCGATTTGTGGCGAGATAAAATTTTGGATTTGGTTTAATTTGTAAACTAAATTTCTGGGAGATATATGCAATATGTACAGTGTGCCAGTGTGGAATCCACACTGCTAATAGTATTGTGTCACCGAGGTGGGATCTTCCTGTTATGAAATGGGGTGGAGGTCATTTCATACCAGTATAAAATTCTATCAAGAGTGATTGGTTAAATTCAAGCGAATTTGTAACATTTAAAAAATCGCTGTTAGGCTAGTTAATTCATACCCTCGCCAAAAATTTGTTTAAAAATGCTTAAGAATTCCGATGTAGCAGCAAGGAGATCAAGTAAAAATTCTCGAAAATTATCCCATTGCACAAAATTTTAAAAAACTCACATGATTTTGTAATTTGTGGCTCAAACTCAAATTTGCCAAAATGGTCGTAAACGTGACATAGCCTGTAGTGGTGTATTATTCTCCACTTTGGGGTCTATGTTTCACTTGCATTTTAGCTATAGTTATAGTTTAGTGTGGTAAGAGCCCTTGTCGACAAGATAGGAAGCGATCATCTATCTTATTGAATTTTAATTGTACAAACTTTTTCAGTATCCTTATAGCTCCGCAAGATTAAATTGCATTTTCGGCTTTTTTTTCCATTAGGAGAAAATCGAAATCCACTGCCAGGGTGGATACCACTCTCTGCACTTTACAATATTGGTTCCGTTTTGTTTGGATGTTTTTTTCTTAGAGTACAGATGCTGGTACTATATCTTGTAGCAGCTCATTGTTATCAAGTGGCTGTTAGTTTGTTCATTTTAGACGCTGCTTCCAACCTTGCTTAGAGTAAATTACGACATAAAACCATAGACAATACAAAACCCAATACTAGAGTGCAGAGAGCAGTATCAGCCTGAATAAAGCTATCACTTGTTTGCTTTCATTTAATCGCATCTTACTCTCACTGTTATAGCAAGCAAGTGGTATCATTATGTGAAGAGAATATTTTATTCCAATATAATTTTGCGATTCTCGTGATTTTGTTTACAATCAGAACCACATTTAAATTTGGCTTGTGAATATTTGAGTTGGAAGGTTCAAAGTTTGTGTTTCATGTCCGATGAGTATCATTCATAATTTTTTTTAGTCCGAATCTATCGAAAATTAATCTTTCCAAACAATTTTGCGAATAAATGTTGAATTTGTATATTTTACGTAATACATGTCAGTGACTGTTGGTTCCCACAGAAAATTAGCGGTTGATATCAAATTTCATGATCTAAAAAGACCTTCACCACTATAAATTTGTATCAAACTAAATCATTGAACAAATTTAAGAGGTTTCCAATGCTTAAAATGGAAGTGAGCCAGATTTTTTTGCTGTCGTGAATGACTGGTTTAAATGAAATTGAAATTGATTCAAAACCAAATTATTTGTAATAAGATTTCTCGAATTCAGAGCTTTTAGAATGAGGACATCAATATGTGCCACCACAAATGGTAGCTTAAATCTTTAACTACTGTCCGTATCCATTCCACAACAAAGCAGCCTTTTTGTAATATTTTTGTCGTGGTATATTTGTAGGCTAACTGTTGCTGGCTGTATATTAGGTCTTAGACCTCTTCCCCATATCCATGTGTTTTGACTCGCTCAGTAACTGCTTAGTGCACTGTTCTGGAAGATCAAATCCTGCTTTAAGGTGCATGTGGAACATTGGGATATTATGTGCAGTCTTGCTTAATGATTATGACATTGACGCACTAAACAGTTCCTGGTCAGAGATGTATTGTTGAGTACACCCACTGATGCATCGCAACGTTGAGGTGCGATCCATCAGTGGCTCATGCTTGACAAAGTAAATTTTCTGATTGAATTGGAGCAACAAGTCTGCTATGGTATATAAAAATGTTCTGTCAAACATATTTAGTTAGGTACCTGTTTGTTGTATACCTACCACCCTGTATGCATATTTTATTTTTCATTCATAACTAATGTGTGCATTAAGATGGAAAAAAAGTAAATAAATAAAAACGTTCGATCAAATCAAGGTCATTATTTGCCTGCCACTATTCCTAAATTCAGTTTTGAGTTTCAACCATTCTGTGAATCCTCAGATAAGCTTTTTCCAAAATGCCCAATTGTGGGCTATTTGTCGCTATATTATAGAGTGTCAAAGGCTCCGGTGGATTTAAAAAAATATTTTTTTTACATTATTCTGGTTGAAATAAACAAGAGATCAATTTAAAAATGCAAAATTATATCTTAATCCCTATTGAAGGGCATCTGCGTGAACCACCACAAATGGTAGCTTAATCATTTAGGTACTGGCAATATACATCCCCGACTCAATCGCCTTTTTGGTAAATTTTCTTCTGATGGGATATTTGCAAGCCGATTAATGATTGGCTCTTTTTGAAATTTTCGTTGGTGTAGTGGGTCTTCGTCCTGCTGGAAAGAGTCGCAGTTTTGATGGCATTACCTGTCAGTTTTAGACTTCGCTCGATCGTATTTCTGTTCTTGTATGTTAAGAAAAAACAGAAGTATTCATACTAATATAAGGTATAGACTTATGCAATGCATTTCACCAATAAGCTTTTGTAAGCTGTTAGTACCGGCAGTGGTGTATGGTTGCTTGAAGGCCAATTGATTTTATTTTTCAATACTCCTTTTAGGTGGTGATTATTGCAACTTTGGGGGTTTTCATTTGGGAGTAACACCAAAGGACGGATGTGTTGTTGATGTGGTAATAATAATATATAAAGTTTATGTAAAAACATTGTACTGATTTAAGCAAATCTCAATTTTTTCACAGGTATAGACTATAGTAAGAATACTCAATATCATGTTATGGAATAACAATCAACTTGTTAAATAAATTGAAAGATGTTGTCAAAATACTGAAGAATTTATCAAGGTTCTCCAAAGCAATAAAAAATTTGAAATTGGAAGTTGAAGAATAAAATTTAGTAAATCTCCACATAAACATTGAGAATAACATCGAATTCACGTTCCAATTTGGATCTATCCACATATCTTTGTAGTTCTGTTTACTGAGAAGATGCCTTGGATACCAGCAGCTAAAAATAAATATGGAGTTGGTATGTTTCTTAATTTACATTTACTTATTATTGTGAAATCCCAATGTTTTTTTGCTAACTTTTAATTACCAATGTTAGTTTTCACTCACTTTTGAATCAATACTACCTGTACCTTTTAATTTGACTCTATCATGGATCTTTTTGATTCATAGTGTTGTGGACTAAGGAAAATTCATTCATTTCTAGTTGCATTGAAATGCTTGGTAAAGCTGAATCCATGAAAATCGCTCAAACAATAGATAAGCCCTACTAATATATATATACCTGGAAACAGACTCCCAGAATCCCAGCTGTGATGCTATGGGTACTTATATAGGTTTCATCAGGAGCAAATTTTACAATTGGCCAATCTTGCCCAATCATAAAAAGTTGCTTTGAGTGTGTTAGCAAATATCTGCGCAAAAAAGGTTCGATATCATCAATACTGCTATGAAATAGCAGTGTTGATGATTTTGAAGCTTTTTTGACCTTCTGGAGAAAATGACAGGTGAGGTGCCAGGTAAACTCATCCTCTGTCTATAAAAATACCCGGTCATGTTGACCCTTTGAAAATCGCTTTTTTGGTATAAATGGAAAGATATTCTTGAAAATTGATAAATTTAGCATTTGTGAATATATGCATGTAAAAGAATCGTTATTTTAATAAATCTCCCTTCTCATATGGTCTCATAAATCCTTCTCATTCAAAAACAGGTCATTATGTTCATCATTTACTATTTAAACAAAGGGGGGATTTTAGTATCATCGGAACTATTTGTATCATTGTCAACTTCAATTTATTTGCTTTTGTCTATGATTACAGAGAATTATCTTTTGTTTGTCTTTCTAATTATCAATTTGATCATACATGACGTGGATATGAACCCAAGCAAGATTGTTGAAATTTGGGTATATTTAGGACTTTTATGTGGCACCTTGTACTGTAAGGAAGTTTCAATGCAAAAACAAAAATTCAACCTTATGACCTTCCAACACTTTGTCAGGCAATCGTGTGTACTGCAATTGCTTCCAATTGCAGCTTTGGAAAATAGTCTTTATCCGAAGCTATCATTAGGAGAGATTCTCATTAGATCGAGAATCCCTTATTAAAGACAATCATGTGGGAAGGCGCTATGTTTTTCGTGGATTTCTGGCAGATATTTTTTTTTTTTTATTGAAATTCGCTCAGAGCAAGGACACAGAAGAAGAATCAAATTTGAAAATTCTCCTGGAGCCACTAAAGTGCAAAGAGCTACATAAAATGCAGGAGCAGGGACTAAAGAACCCCCATCCCTGATAGATGTCTATTAACGCGAGTTTTAAAGCCTTGTAGATCAACACGATCAGGAAAACAGCAAGAAGGCAAGGAATTCCAAAGTTTTAATATTCTTGGAAAAAAGCTTCTTGCATAAAACTGTTTGTGACATTGTGGAACCTCCACAGTGAATAGGTGCGAATTGGTAGCCAATCGTGTTGATCAATTAAAAATTTTGTTCTGAGGAACGAGAGCAGAAAGCTCCTTTGAACAAAGACCATTATAATATCTGTAAAATAAACATAGTGAGGCAACGTTGCGGCGGAGTGTCGATATGTTATAATAAGTTTGCCATATATGATTGATAAGTACAAGCTTGATCTCTGTGCCCCAATTAAAAAAATTGTTGCCAGGGGTGACCAAAATCGAATATTTTTTCGTTCCAGAATCAAATCAAATAATTTTTCCAAATCTAAACTGAATTTGATTCAAAAGCCGTATAATAATAATATACGGCTTATAATTTATGTGAAAATTCTTTTTTTTGTTTATTTCAGGTTATTGCAAAAATCGAATAATTTTATGATTCGAATATTGCGAATCGAAACAAATATTTTGGATTTTAACCCTAGCTACGACACACAAATTTTCTAAAAAATATTTTAATCAAGTATGATGAGTTTTAATATAATCCTTGTTGGACTCCCAATAATACACTTTTTTCAGCTGTCTACAACTACCGAAGTGATAATAAAATGCACCTGAATTTGTCTGTTGGAGATCCAGTTCATATCCGAGAGGAATTTGAAGGAATGTGGTATAAAGGATCTCACAATCACAACAAGTCTATATCCGTAAGTTGAGTTTACCTGTTACCTGTGATTGAGATTTCGTATATCAGTAATTTGAGAGTATTTTTTTTTTTTATTTATTTATTATCATGGATTTGTCTACTTGAATAGATAATATTCAAGTTCATGAATATATAATATGATTGCCATTGCTCTTGATCATTGAAATTTTCTATTCTTGCAGTAAATGTCTGAAGCGTTCATTTCATTTTCTTGGACGACCGAAAAAAGCTTCATGATCATCAATACTGCTATTTCAATAGCAGTATTGATGATTTGAACCGTTTTGTACATTTTGTTGCCTCCATACATCTTAGGAAAAAAGTCATTTCAATCGTTTGCCCCAGAGATATATCATTGATTACTGCCCGATTTGCCAAATTTTCATCTGATTATTCCTGTTATCTTCAGATAGCAGAGTAGCTACCAGTCAAGAATAAATTATACTACCCAGATAGATGTAAGTAGAACATGACTCAAACCACTGATATACTCATCTGTAATGCCTATATTCAGGACAATTATTATTGTGTTTGTTTTGCAGGGCATATTTCCATGCAGTTACATTCATGTTAAAGAAGCTATAGTTGAACATCGTGGCAGGTATTCTTGCTTTGTAAATTTGGAATTTTATTTATGAATTTTTTTTCTAATGATTTTAATATTTTCAGTCTATGTCTTTATTAAAATATATGTTTTTTCAAATCCAAGGTCAATTTTATACCAAATTATATCAAGGAATGACAAGTTTTCATTTGAATGGGATCTATCATTATCTTAGATCGAAGTCAATATTGCTGTATTGAATATATTCTGTAAAAATGGCAGACATTTGGTCAGTCTGCTACAAACTATTACATAATATTCAAATCTTGCTGGCAATTGTGAGCTATGTATCAGTAATATTTAACATTATTTCCTGTTTTATTATTACTAGCAAAAACGAAACTGTGACTTGCAAAGAGCCTCCCGTCGTGCAAGAAATGACTCATGTTTTGAGAGAATGGGGAATGATATGCAAAGATATTTACAAGGTATTTATTAATTCGTATCAAACATGAAGTATCAATATTAGGAGTAGTCTAGCATTGTCTATCTACTTACTGGTATATTAGGAACATAATAAAACAGAAAATAGGTTCGAATTTGTTCGAATTTTTCAAATTCATCTTTGCTGATGTTTAGAAATCTGTTTCAATGACCAACACGTTCGATTGCCTAG
Source organism: Styela plicata (assembly GCA_963675895.2). Taxonomy (NCBI): domain Eukaryota; kingdom Metazoa; phylum Chordata; class Ascidiacea; order Stolidobranchia; family Styelidae; genus Styela; species Styela plicata. The sequence goes on along the minus strand of OZ023144.1, from coordinate 14,764,314 downwards.
TGTTATAATGTTAATCATCGCAAGTTGAAGATCTCTGTTGGGTTTCCGGCAATTCCCTGCTTGTTAATCGATGCCCACCATTCTACACAGGGAACAATAACTTGAGGGGGGTTGGCCTGAAAAGAGTGGTAGGAGGCTCAGGGTGACCCATTCAAAAATGTAACTAAAAAAAAACTATACATCTTTAATAGATGTTTTATTCATATGGCCAAAAATTTTAAAGGAGTTAATAATAAACTTGGTTCAGTTTTTCTTCTTGATTTGACTTCATTTCGCAGTAAACATAAAATATACCAAATTTTACAGTGTAAAAAAATTGAATTTGATGCAAAATGGGCAAAATATGGTCATAATAAATATATCGTCAATCTTGTATATCTTAATCATTGCAACATTGTACTTATGTACTGAAATTAAATATTGTCTGAGTAAACAGTACTATGAGAACAACACTACATCTACTTCCTGTACATTCTGATCCTCTAGTTCTTAAACAGTGAATTAGTGCACTACAGTATTTTTATAAAGCAAGTCAGACTAATCATGATTTAAACTTGATATCTTCAATCTTAACAGTTCCATCAGAGAAAAAATAGTTTATTGGCATCTTCTAGAAAATAAAAATGTCTCTTCTTATGTTTCTGAGAGAAACCAAACTTTATATTAAAAAGGCTCAAAATCATCAATACTGCTATGTAGTGTTGATGGTTTTGATGCTTTCTCTTTATCTGAAGAAAATGACAAACATTTTGTTGGCCACCCAAATGAAATCAAGATTCTGCTGCCACACTGACAAAACTTACTAACCACTAGATCATTCCTCCATCTGATTATCTTGTTTCTTTGTTCCAGGCAAATAAAAAATTCAAGTTATTCACACGTGTGAGAGGAATGATTCAACAATTGATAAATATACGAAGGAGTATCGTATCGGGAACAATGCCGGCAGACGAACTTTCAACGATAAAAAAACAAGTTGCAGACATGATTGATTTTGGAAACAGAATTCTCGGACTCGATCTCATTGTTCGAAATGAAAATCGTGAACCTGTCGATGTCAATAATTTGAGTTCTGTTGAAATATATAGCATGGTAATCAGGATTGAAGTTGTCCGACATTTCATATTATTTAAATGCTTTCACATTAATAATTTAAAAAATTGCGTCCAATTATTTCAAACAATTTTTTTAACAGTATGCTGAATCTGCTCAAAGGATACAACGCAGAATCGCGGAAGAGGATTTTCATCAGAGCGGTAAAAACAATGCAGTTGTCGAAGTTCAAGATCCGATGTCAGCATCTCATGTCCATAGGTGAAAATTTTGAAGCATGATGAACATTTTACAATATCGGTACCAAGGAGGTCATAAAATATGCCCTTATCGAAATAGGCGAGACTTGAACATTCTTCATAAAAGTTATTTCTTTCGATAATTTCGGGAATATTTTCACCAAAAAAACAGGATTACCTAATCAGTAATTTTATTATGTCGAGCATGAGCCACAGATGAACAGACGATCATTGCTGAATTTTAGGTGTAAACATGAAACTATCTTGCCTAATTGAAAGCAGTGATTTGGGTGTCGCTCGAACTAAATTTTATTGTGTGTTATTATGATCTTATGTTGGTTTTGAAATTAATAAATCAAGTCTTTGAATGCGGTGAATGCTTCTGTATTTTCTCATATTTGAATAATTTAAATTAAATATTTATGTAATTCAAAGTGCTCATGAAATTAATATATCATTTTCTGTTTTTTAGCTTATTCGTCACAGTCAAAAATTTTGTTTGTCGTATTGGAGAAGAAGCTGATGTTTTTATGTCGCTTTATGATGGAAAAAGCCACAGTTTCATCAGGTGAGATTAATGAGATTCAATTTCTACAGTTGTTTGAATTTTGACAATTATTTTTTTTTTTTTTTGTAATTCAACTCGACTCTAAGCAAAGTTGGATTGAACACTGTTATGAGACATCACATCTGATATGTATTAATGTCAATTTATATTAACCGAATATACGGCTTTAGGAAACTACAAAACAAGGTCTAAACTAAACATAATACAATAAAGATAATATTACACTCCGAGTACAGACAAGCTAGCAAACCTGATGCTCTGCCCACACTACTCAAGACTAAATGCCTTCGTATCGACAAAGCAACAGACCATGATTAGCCCGATTATAATCAGTGATCACTTAGAACAATAACATCACAATGCTTATAAATAATATTGAGGTGTAACACAATGTCTTGTTTGGTCAAACTTAATTTTCATAACAAGCACCCAGATTGTTCTATACGAAAGCGAATCATTTAACAGATTCTGGGAATAATACCTGTTCTGTCAAGCAATTTTTATACCATTTTCTTTGAATAAAAAGGCTTCGAAGCCAGATATGTTGATTATTTTTAATCTTTCTTTATATTAATTTTTTCTTGTCAAGTTGTTATTGTTATAATCATTGTTATATAAATTTATTTTCAGTGAAAATTATCTTGTAAGATGGGGAAGTCAAGGATTACCCAAAAATCTTGAAATGCTGAACAATTTGAAATGTCTGTTTACAGTAAGTATATTATGTTCTTCTCTTTGTTTAGGTTTCTGCCACTTCTTCCTGTATTTTGATTGTCGGTTTAATTAACATTTGATTCTTCCTAACACTCAATGTTTAATATTAAGTCATACTAAGGCAATGCTGTTTATTACGTTTCTTTAGCTTGCAGCATTGAAAAACATTAGAACTTTCATTCATTTGTGCCCCGTAGATACAGGCTTTGGAACAGTCTTCACATATTTTCTGTGTCTTTAAGAGGCAACTAAAAGGAAACAAAAAGGTGGTTGATGGTTATACCATCACATGGCGCAGATAACACTCCTGTTCTATTTGGGATGTTTTCCACCCAAAGTACAGTTGCTGGTACCACATTTTGTAGTTGCTTTTAAGTTGCTTTGCTATTAGGTGTCCGTTAATTGATTACTTTTGGGCAGTTTCCTCTCGGCCTTGCTCAGGGTGAATTTCAATAAAAGAAGATTTAACTGTGGCACGAAATATTAAAAAGTGTTGCTTTTTTCAATGGTTTGCGACAAAATATTCCTAGTACCGGTATCTGAAACTTCCATATGCATTTCTTTTAATGGATCCGATGCTAATCAACCAAAACGATATTCAAAATTCGAGTCGATTTAATCCAAATTACTGTGTTTATTCTTAACACAGTGGTTTTAATTAAATTAAATTCTGAATTTGTTTTGGTTGATATAAATAATAGCCTAAAATTTGGCATTTATCATGATATTTCTGCAAAACGAAGACCAAATCATGTTTCCTCTGATTAGAAAATAAAAAGATATTTTTCTATCTTTAATCAAACCTTTATCATATTTAGTTGTCATTGTAACACTCCATTATTTTTGTTTAATTTCAGGATCTTGGGAGCAAGGATATGTCAAGAGAGAAAATATATCTGGTTTGTCAGATTGTTAGGATAGGTATGATTTATGAAAAAGTATAATATTTGCTAAATTGCTATATTACTAGATTTTTTATGTTTTGACAACATATTATTGTATTGCTGAGTGACAATGACATCCCGGTATACGGTAAATATAGGTATTGAGTTCTCCAAACCAGACTATCGTGTTAATTTTTGCATTACTAGTTTGCCACAATTTCGGGGTTTCGTCCATATCACCTAAAAAGATGCGAAAGGGCTCACAACAGCTCATACTCTTTAAATGAACTTCTGATAGGTCATGAAGGCACAACCTACGAGCTTTTGGAGAAATTTCTCACTATGTAACTGGTATTCAAATTTAGGCATGTATACGCAAGTGTTTGCAGCACCATAATGCTTTTCGATAGCTGAAAATAGTGCGAAATACAGGTACTACTGATTTTCTGGCAGTATGCCGGTCTAAAAAATAACCAATGTCGCACAGGACTATGTTGTTTTCCTGATGAACAGTCTAGAAATTTGATATTATTATGATAAGTCCCACCGGGAATTTAACATCAAGTTATACCATAGAGAATTGCCATCATGATCCTTGATCTTTTTCTCATACTGACATGAGAAAATGTAGCAATATTGTGCTGGCCTTTTGATCAATTGTGACTGACCAATGATCTATTCAGTTTAGAATTGCGTTTGTCTGTTGTCGTGTAAGATCAGTTCTGAACATTAGGATTCCAAATTGTCGTTATTTTTAGTTCGTATTAGATTTTTCTAAGATACGATTTTTGGTTTCGTTTCCAACTTTCGTACTTTCAATCCTAGCATTACATTCTGTGGTCGAATTTTTTTTTTCCAATGTCATCTAGACGAGACAGAACACTTTATCATCGCATTGTTTTCCAGATCAAATTGACATCAACTATTTCAAGTCCCATGTAGAGAAATATCCTCTCGAAATAGTTTTTCAGAAGTATCTCCAAGTACTTTTTGTACTTTTGTGGTTCATGGCATTTTTTTAAAAAGTTGTTTCGTAACATTAGAGAAACCAAACAATACATTGGTATCTTTGTATTTATAATCCAAGTTAAACGATCATGGTTTTATAATTTTGTTAAGGGGGGTCCACACTTTCATGTCGTTTTATTCGGTTGTACAAAAAAGCTTCAAATTCATCAACACTGCTATTTCATAGCAGTGTTGAAGATTTTGAAGCTTTTTGTACAGTCTATTACTACCATGCTCTCAAAAATTTCAGATTTCCATCACTTGAGAAAGATTTATCAAGAAATGTTGCCTTTTTTGTCAATTTTTTATTTCTTCTGGTGTTTTGAGTAGCAGAGTAAGTTCTGCCCTTTCTGCCCTGTTCTGTGGAAGACGTATCATAGACTTCGTAAAATAATGCTTGATTTGCAACTAACAAGCACAACCAGCTGGAGCTATCGACAAAATGTGTCATCAAGACAAATTTTATCAATAGTGACATAAATATTTGACCTCATTTTTAGGGAGAATGGAACTGAAAGACTTGAAATCCGAATCAGAAAGAAAGAAATATACAAATAACTTGAGACGAGCATTTGGTATAGCTGTGATGGATGTCACCAGTATTGTCAAAGGATTGGAAGAAAGAGACGAAGACAAACAAACATTTATTCCCTTTGTACAGTGAGTATTTGCTAAGTGTATGTTTTATTACTAAAACTTGCGAATACCATTATGGTTTTAAATTTATGAATCTGGAAATTTGAAATTTCTTGATTTCGTTATCCAGTGAAGGTGTCCCTTGACGTTGACTCTCCCCCCTCCCCCCAATCATTTTCAACCAACCACGGGACGTTCCCCATGAACATTTTGACAGCCTTCGATGCTTTTCTTATCAATTGTGTTTTTACCATTTTGTTTCATTTTATAAAGTTGCCATTCCACATGAAGTTGGGAAACACTGGTCTATGCTCACTTCTCACAAAAAATTAGTGCACTGTTTAGTTATGAAAATCTTGTTAACACATGTTGTTTCCAGCCATAGTTCGATTGAGACAAACCTTCTGAAAAGATTTAAAAAATCTTAAACATGCGCTGGCATTAGTATATGCTTTATATGCTCAAAAAAATATTTTGGATATGAACGATTTGGTTATTATAAAATATGCATATTTGAGTGGTTTTATAATTTTGTAAATTTTGTAATGAAAGGCAATCAAAATTCATCAAAATTACGGCATCAAGACTCAATAATTTCTGAAAACCCCACACGAAGCAGAATCTGTGTGTAACAAAAACAAACGATATTAATTAATTTCAAAATGATTTTTTAGAGTCACTGGAGAAAATGAAAATCTGCATCAACTTATTATGAGAACAATAAGTTCAAGAAGCGATTCCAATCATAAAGGGCAAGGTATAAATCAGATATCAGCTACTCTGATACTCAGTACCCCGAAGAAAATCGATTTCCATCAGAAGAAAGTTTAACAAATGAGGAATATTTCATGAAGTATCTCTTTTTGAAAAGATTAAACGTTTCTTTTTGAGTGTTTGGTAGCAGCTAAACTTCAAAAAAATTCCAAAATCAGCAATACTGCTATGAGATAACAGTGTTGATGGTTTTGAGGCTTTTTTCGCATACTGTATATTGTTTGTATAGTGGGTGGACAGCAAACATCTATCTATCTGTAATAAATTTTAGGAGCAATATTAATGGACCTTATATTGAATTTGTAAACATAGCTTTTGTATCCATCTTTTAGTAATAATTAGATCAGGGTGGCAGAATCTTGTTTTTCTTCACGTGTCTAAAATGTTCATGTTCATAAATTTTCTTGGAATGGACAAAAAGCTTCAAAACCATCAACACTTCTATTTCATAGCAGTATTGATGATTATGAACCTTTTTCAACAGTCTATTTGCTAACAGACATTGAAGAGACATTTTTATCCTCTAACTAGAAGTATATCATGGAATATGACCAAATTTGCTGAATTAAAGTATGTATAATACAGGATTTGGAAACAGAATCTTATTTCGTCAAAATCTGGTTTTATGAGACATATTCCACAAATGATATGCCTTGTCGTCGCTAACCATTGGTTGGTGTGCGAAAGGATTTGCCCTCTAAAAAGCCAAGGCAAATTTGAATAAAATATAATATCTTAAAGTTTTTGGACATTAGTGAAATAGTAATACAAAAATTTCTAAATGGCATGTTCAACATGACTTCGCAACAGCAGAGAAATAACAAATTTTGCGTTGTTTGATACGACAAATTAAAAACTTGTTATGCAATAGGACAGGTAGGTATGCTCAAAATCTAGTAACAGAAATCTCGGAGCATAACTCTTACCGTATTTGTATCCTATATTTCTCATTTAATTTTCACTGTATTTACTTTAGAATAGTCCCAGACATATTTCCTTCGTGTCATATGAGGCGACTAAAAGGAAGCAAATAGGTGGTATAAGAATTTACCCTCCCCAGGGCAGACAACACACAGTGCTCTTTACCATGGATATACAGTTTCATTTGGGATGTTTTCCGTTTAGAGTGCAGTTGCTGGTACAACTACATCTTTTAGTAGCCTTTTGCTATTAAGTGGCCGTTCTTTGTTTTCTTTCAGACACTGCTTCCAGACTTGCTCAGAGTGAATTTCAATAAAAAAATTCTTTCAAATATTTTACCTGTCCTAGGACAGACATATCCTGTTTTTTTATTAAATTTTCTGCGATTTCATTCAATACTTTTTCATTCAGGTCTCTGGGTTTCTATGAAAATGTTACATGCTGATTTAAAGACAGCACAGAGAGATTACCAGCATCTCATTGATAAAACTACAGCTGTGGCAAGGAAAATGGGATTTCCTGAAGTTATTATGCCTGGTGATATTAGGAATGATCTCTACGTAACGTTGATTCAGGTGAGCCATTCATTTTAGTGTTTGCAATTGACCTATCTAGGGAGGGAAAATTTCATGCCACCGCTCAACCCAGAGTGTAATAACATTACTTGACTAAACTCAAACCGAACCGCAAAATCTTATAGGTAATTTTTCAACAACAGTAGACCTGTTTGCCTTGGGATGTTTGGTGTTATTAGAGTAGGGTGACCTGCTTAATTAATAACCATAAAGATTCTATTGCAAATAAATTCGAATAAAATAAACGCAAAATGAAAGTGTTAAGTGTTCACAATCCTATCTAATCATTGTTAGTTGGGAGTTTCAAAATTGTGTATATTTTGGTTTTAGATTGAAATCGATTAATCTTACCTTATAACAAGAATATTCTGATAAGAAGTCATATAATAAACGAACAATTGGAAAAAAATTCAAAATCATCATTTTGTTGACTTCGAAATGTTGCAGAAATTGAAGCGAATATCGCCAATCAAAAATTTCGAACAGCCCTATTGTCAGTAATACAAATATTTACAGTATTGAAGTAGAATTTGATATAACATACTGCAAACTATAGTGCATTCGTCTAAATGGTATGTTTTCTGAATATTTGCCGCACCATTAGTACTCAACTTTCTTTTTATATTTTATGCAGGGGGATTTTGAAAAAGGATCAAAAACAGCTCATAAAAATGTAGAAGTTACAGTTTCTGTTTGTGGCTTGACTGGTGAAGTTATTCCTGTACGTTTATTTATTTCCGTGTATGTTATAGGTGTATTAAGTATAATTCCCAGTCAGAAATGTTTGGCTTAAGTAAGTTTTGTTAAGTATGTGTTACTGATGGATCGCATCGCCAAGATGCGGTCCATCTGTGACTCATGCTTGAGAAAATAGAATTTCTGTTTGGGGAGGGTTTGTTGAATACGCACTTGGTGCAAAGGTAAAATATTTAATAAAAATTGTGATTTTCAATAAGAAAAAAATCATATTTGAACAATTGATATTATTGCAAAGCTTCTATGCATTCATTTTTTTCAAGCAATAAACAGCCTTGATATTCATTCTTGACAAAATGAAATTTCTGATTGGGAAGGGTTTTTTGAACTCGCACTTGGTGCAAAGGTAAAAATGTTTTAATAAAAATTGTTATTTTCAATAAAAAAAAATCAAATTGAACAATAATTGATATTATTCCAAAGCTACATTTGTTTTTTCAAGCAATAAACAGACTTGATATTCAAGAAAAGAAAAATTCTAGACCAAGACTGATTCGATTTTTAATAAAAAGCGTTCCAGGGTGGCAGAATATCGGTTTTTCTTCCGGTGTCTGAAACGTTAACATCACTTTTCTTCTGGGGGCAGAAAAGCTTTAAAACCATTAACACTGCACTATTTCATGGCAGTATTGATGATTTTGAACCTTTTTTTATGGGGTTTGCTTACTACCAGATGAAGACATTTCAATAACTTGGTTTGGTTAGGCCAAACCGTAAAAATCATATCTTTCCAACAGCACTAAACCTGTTGATATATATATATATGATTTTTAGTGGTACCTGATCTTGTAGGCAATGACTGATTTCTTTGGATGTGTCTAATCAGTAATGATACTAATAGTCTGAAACTGTATAGTTTACCTCTGATATGCCTCATTTAGGAAACTTGACTAATCTGATTTGAATAATTAAGTACAATATCTTAGATGTCTTGAGTTAATTCTATTCTGATTTATTAATTACAAGAAGCATAATGATAATTTTTATAATTTATTTTATATTTTTTCAGATTGTAGTGAGCATGGGAGTTGGTGAAGATCCGATGAGTGAACATAGATCATGCATATATTATCAGAGCAGACAACCCAGATGGGCAGAAATTGTGAAGGTTTGTTCTCTAATTTCTTGTATTTGATCCATTCTTGGAAAGACAGAACTTTAAACAAGTCCAAATATCTTCGTCTCTATATATAGCGACCTTGAAAAGTTGACAGTACCAGCAGTATGGCCTGATCCTCTCACAGTTTGAAGATCTTATATCAGTTACAGATGTATTTTGTGGGCGCGATGGCCTAGTGGTTAAACATGTTGGCATCGCAGGTTGAAAACCTCGGGTTCGAGCCCCGGCGAGTCCGGCTCGCTTATCCACGCCCACCACTCAACCCAGGGTGTAATAACTTGGTAGGCTAAGCCGAACAGGAAAAGATCATATCTTTCCAGTAATTGTAACCCTGTCCGCCTATAAGTGGCTGCTGTTACAGGGCCTTGGACAGGGTGACCCACTCAAAAAGAAGTGGCTATAAAAAAAAAAATTACACCAGTTAGTCGACTATATTCCATGCTATTATCGTAAATACATTTGAAGTAGAATCATATGTGCTATATTTTGAGTTGTAAAATTTGGTATAAATAAAATCATTTCCCATCCCACAAAATGTATAACCAAAGAATAATTCGTAGTTACCACTTAAGTACGGTACCTTAATAATAAAACAAATTTTTAGTGAATATTGTTTCATTTAATTGTTTAAGCTTCACCAATTTTGATCAGGACTGATCTTTCCTTAATTTTAATCTCAATATTCCATATTTTTTTCAAAAACTAAAATACAGATACATTCCTTTTTTAATGAAATCATTCCAAATCTGCTTCGTTTAGCGAATTTGGCATCGTTGCATGGAATATATTAATCGGTGAAAAATACATGCAACATGGCCTAATATTTAATCATGAAAATGTGTAATTTACTTTGTACAAATTAAACCATTATTGATGGTTTTAAAACCTTTTTGTATCTTTTTTTTATTTCGAACAAGCACTTCAAAACGAAATGTTTCAACATTGGCCAAATTTGTCTTAATAGGTTTTTTTTAGTCGAAAATTTCTGTACAGATTCAAGTTCCAATCGAAGACTTGCGAAACGCGCATCTTCGATTCACATTCCGACATAGATCTACTATGCAAAATAAAGATACAAACGAGAAAGATTACGGACTTTCATTCATAAAATTGATGAGAGAAGAAGGCACTACCTTAAAAGATGGAATACATAACTTGGTCGTTTACAAGGTAAATTTGTTCGTTTTTATATTCAAATTAGGCGTGGGCTACTGATGGACCATGCCTTGGCGGCATGATCCATCAGTAGCCCATACCTGATTTGAACCAAAACTACGAGTGTAATTATTTGTAGATAGTTGCGTGGCGTGGCGGTGGTGTAGTTTATACAATGTTTAACAATGAGATTTTGATTATCTGATATGTTAGTCATTTATTCATATATGTACCGAATCCAAGTATATTTTATTGAAAAAAAAAATCAAAGTTTGTAAGTGTACAATGTACTTTAATTCGTGTAAGGTGACCCTGACCAAGGCATTGTAGCCCACAGCCTTTAGACGCTGCTTCATAACCTTCAAATCTTTCTTGTTTGTTCAACATTGGATGGAATGACAAGATGCAAAATAAATCATGTAGCCAATCAAAACATTGTAAACAATGTTAATCGGTTTTTGTGAAATAAGTTGCATTTTCAATGCACAGAAAAGGAATTTCTCTCTTTCTCTCTCATATATTGACGAGATATCGTCCCAAATTTGTACTCTTATCATTATAGGATTTAGGATATTTTCAAAATGTAACACAAGTTGGGAATAAATTGTATGTTCACAAAAGTGGAAGGAAAAAATCATAGCTTTTAAATATGTATTCTCTTTCTTTAGCTTGAGACTCGTAGACTGGACAATGGCAAATATCTCACTCTTCCAGCAACAAGAGAGGAGCTAGATACTCATGCTAAACATTCAAAAACGACTGGTCATCAGAGATATCCTCGTGTTGAGGGTTTCACTCTTAGTAAAGATAACTTTCAAATCACAACACTCGTCTGTTCGACCAAACTCACTCAAAATGGTGCGAATTTTTATTTACTGAATCACTGATTAGAAATGAAGATTACTTTTAGCCAAGGTTGGCACACTGGCGGAATGCCATGCTGCTCGGCTACTCAAAGAAAATGGGCTTCACCAGAAGAAAAATTAGCAAATGGGCAACGTTTTATGTTATATCTTTGGGACAGAAGATTTGAATATCTTTTTTCAGTGTCTGGTAACAACCGAACTGCATAAAAATATTCAAAATCATCAATACTGCTATAAAATAGCAGTGTTGATTGCTTTAAAGTTTACATGTCTACATGAAAAAAAAATTTCAGCCGCAAAATGGTATGAGATTATGGTATTTTTACAACTTTGGTTGAAAGGTTAATATTGGTCAATGATACAGACGAATCTGGACCAAAAATCCAGGCTTTTTAACTTTCAATTCCCGCATGTTAAGTCACTAGGCCATAGTGACCCTGAAAAACTCAGTTTCTTCCAGATTGACAGCCCATCTTTATACTTATTCAGTTGATTTACTTGGTCTGCTGAAATGGAGAGTCAACAGTAAGGATTTGAAAAAGAATTTAGAAGCATTGATGAAAGTTGGTGGCGAAGAAGTTGTCAAGGTGAATCAATCATTATTTTGACAACCTATTGTTTTCAAAAATTGTAAATAAATCTTGGACTTCCCCTGTCCGATTGCTGTTTTATTTGGTAGACTTTTTTCATGAATTTGAATATTCAATATTGAACAGAACACTTGGTTTCAGAACAAGATGAAGAGTTTTAGGGGTTCGAACATTGCTATCAACAAGGCGAAAGACCTAATATTTTGTTGCAACTTTGAGACATTTTTTTTTTAAATTTAAGTTTGCTCAAAGTAAGTTTTCACAGACATCACATGAATATACCAAACACTCAAGCTCTAAAGCTACTATCATAAGTCCACAGGTTTTGAAAATCCCAAAGATATTTATTCATGTAGGATTTAAAATGGTTTTAGGTTTTTTTTTAAAAAAAGCATTTTGCTTTATCCAATAATAAACACAACTCTGTGCAACTAAGTTTCTTGAAAAACATACCAAATGGAACCGAACTTTCATGAGTGGTAGCTGCCCTGAATGAGGGTCGATTTATCTACCACTTCTTTGTTTCCTTTTGCCCTTCAGTCGTTTTTTTCCTGCAATACGCTAGGACTGTTCTAAAACACATACCTACAGGGTTTATAATACAAATATATTTTTCTTTTTCAGTTTTTGCAAGATACATTGGACACTTTATTCAACATTTTAATGGAAGAAAATGAATATGATACCCTGGTTTTCTATGCTCTGGTAAGCTTGTTTTGTTTTAAATTGAGTTTGTTAACGCTTTAATATATAAGTTGTTAGCATTTTCAATAAGTTGTGAGGAAAGCAAACAGGGATTTTAACTTGAGGCCTCCGGCCAGCGCTCGATTTATGGAAAAAATGATTTCATTATTTTTATCTTGGCTATTTTCTTTTCTATTTCAACGGTGTTGGAGACAAATACGATTATGTAAAATAATTTTTAATCTATTTTTTTTTAAAATTTAGTATGCAATAATAATAATAGTTAATGCGGAACCGGTGAATTTAACCCCTTCAATTTTATTTGTTTTTGCAGATTCACATTATATCATTGATTGCTGAGAAGAAATTCTTTCATTTCTTTGCTGTGTTGGATTCATATATATCTGATCATTTCAGTGCTGCATTGGCTTATCAGTGAGTTGATTTTTTTTTCAAATTATCATGTTATCAGATTTATTATTGTGTAAACCAGGCCATAAATAATATCCTGTCATGCCTGAGTCACACACAGATGGATCAGGCTTTGGCAAAGTTATCCGTCAGTGAGGATGTCACTTTTGGATTCAAGCTTCTGATACATATTCTATTCGGGTTATCGAATACATATTTCTACCACAACCAATATTAAAATTACAGAAAAACTTTTTTAAAGGATGTTATCACAGCGTAATGTATGATTTATTCACTTCTCATTTTCCTAATATTAATTTCCAGGAAACTGATTGAAGAATTAGTTCATAGTTTCAGTGGAGCGGAAGAAATTAAAAACAAAGATCAACTGCAAAAAACTATAAAAGCTCTCGAGTATATTTTCAAATTCATTGTACGATCGAGGGAACTTTTCGAACAGTAAGTGTGTCTTAGTTTTCTACATTAACGTGTTTTAGCGGGTAAAATATTTTTCCTGAAATATTGCCTTAGACGTTATTAGTGGGATCTAGGGTGACACAGGACAGATTCTCGTTTTTCTTAGGGTGTCCACAACTTTTATGGTTTCTTTTTTGTTTTTGATAAGAAAAAAGATGTAACAGAAGTCTATTTTTATAACTTCTCTGGTGGTATTCAATTCGCCAGTTTCTTTGTCCATTTGCTCAGCTGGCTTTTTCAATGAAATTAGGGGGGCTATATTGTACATGGGGCTGGGCAATTTGAATTGTTAATTCGAATTGATCCAAAGCACAAATATTCTTGTAACGTTCATAAAAACAAAAACTTGCTTAATTAAGAGAGATTTTCATTTTTAACGACAGAATGCAATCGATTTTCGCCAAATTTGACCAAAATTGATAGTATTTGGTAGTTGAAAATAAAAATTTTCAGTTCTAAACATTGATTGTTAATTGAAAATATGTTTCCCCAAGTCTGATTATGCCAATATTATTAATTCGAATCTATGAATTTCTCAATTATAATAATTGAGAAATTGGGCAAACAATAAAAATTGGACATTTGTTTTGTAGATGGAATTAGTGGTTGAAATAAAACAATTATTCGAATCAGATTTGAATTGCAAATGGTTCGGCTTTGCCCAGCCCTAATTGTACAATGATCAACAGTTGGCAAAACTTTCAATTCTCATTTATCACATTTTTTTCGATTTACTTTTTCAGATTCAATGATCAGAGTCGAGATAAATTCGAAAGCGAAGTTCGATTAGTTTTCAAAGCAATTAATAAATTGAATGGTGCACAAAGAAAACCATCTACTGGTTCCGCAGGTAAATTTATATACTTCAAAGATAAAAGTTTAACAGTTTTTCTCATGTCGACAATTTGGCTGCGGATTCAAAAGTATATTATTGACAGTCAGGCACACTGCAGACTGATGTGTTCGCTGCTCTGCTACAGACACCCGAAGAAAATGTGTGTCCACTTGAAGAAAATTAACCAACAGGGCAATGTTTGAAGTTCATCCGGGGCTAGAATATAATTTTTTTTGTTTTTGAGTATCTGGTAGTGAAAAAACATCATAAAAAGCTTCAAAATCGTCAATGCTCCTATGGAATAGCAGTGTTGATGGTTTTAAAACTTTCTAGTCACCCGCAGATAATGACATATTCATTTCAGACACTTTAAAACCAGAATTATGCCACCATGGCAGATTGGTACTTGAATACACTGAATAAATTTCTTACTATCGGATAAAAATTTCAAAATATACAGATACACCCTCGAGTGTCTGAGAAGCAATTAATTCGAAAAAAAATCTGTAGAACCCATGAGCACTACTATGTAATTAGGTCACACCTAAATGTCACAATTTATCAGTCAACTATAACTTAAATGCATTTTTTTCATGCGATCAAATAATTATGATGAGAGAAAAAACTCACAAATTATCTTCACATATTTGATATCGACTTCATCTGGATTCAATACAAAATTACCACCGTTGAATCTAATATTTGTGGCGAATATAATATTATTTTACAAAAATCGACACAAAATTAGATTACTCATTTTCTTCTGTCTATTCACATCTTAGAAAATTCATTTTATTATGATATTCTGAAATACCAAATACCGGTACTGTATCAATCACATGAATAAGCTTTCCTCTGTGGTTATCCAGCATTCTTTTTCTATATTCTGTAACAACCAGGGTCTGGCCATGAAGCATTTACCAACAGTCATTGAAGACATCACCACTGTTTTTGAACCAAGGGGACTAAGGTAAAAACTTCAATTCATTTTGAAATCCAATATGATTATATCCGCAGTCGGTCAAATTTATGTATCTTCGGCACTTGCTCGTTCATGTTTGGCACTTAATCTCATGCATGGTTCATACTTGACTAGAGATCAATCTCCAGTCAAGTATAGGCCATACATGAAAGATGTTAAATAGACATGCCTACGAAATCAGAAAAAGCTTAAATTTCATCCATGCGGCAAACTTTTCGCTCAGCGAAAACTATTCTCATTTCTAACCCTGCATTTTTGTATTTCCTCTATTTAATTTGTATTAGCTAGAGGCAACACCGCAAATAACAAGACAGACAGACTATTGACCTCATTGGCTGGTATTATTCAACAGTGTGTGTGTATGTAAGGATGTCTCGCTTGTGTGCCTCGTCACGCCTGACTGCTCTAATCTCACAAGACGTACAGGAAGCGTGTTAGCGCGGCAGTTTTAAAATTATGCAGTGGGGCAGGAAGTTTTGTTTGTTTAAAGGGACAGAGATTGTATGCATAGAAAATTCTTGCGGTATGATTAGATTATAGAAATTTGAATTGGTCGAGTATATGATATGGGGTTTGAGTGGACCAGGAGTTGTTAAGAAAGACTAGGGTATATAGTTTAGATTTTCTGTTGAAGGTCTAATTTATAGATTCTGTCAATATTTGTTGTAAAAATTAATAAAAGTTTTTAACAAATATTGATGTTTGGCTTTCATAATGTATGCTCGGTTGAAAATAATGTTTTCGAGAAATGTGACAGGGTTTATTAACAAGCAGTACGCTTTGTTAAATATCCGTAATTAAAAGTGAGGACATTTTTTGTTTCATTTAAGTTACTATTAGCGAGGCTGAAAGCAGAACATAAAAAAGAATCGTCTAACTGCCGCATAATATGGCAAGCAGCTTTTACCAAAAGTAGTACCTGGTATTACCAGCAGCTTTTTTTTATTGTGGCCACTATGGCCTAGTGGTTAAACATGTTGGCCTCGCAGGTTGAAGATCTCTGGTTTGAGCCTCTGCGAGTCTGACTCGTTAATCCATACCCACCACTCAACCCATGGTGTAATAACTTGGGTAGGCTAAGCCGAACAGGAAAAGATCATATTTTCCCAGCAATTATCACTCTGCCCGTCTATGAGCGGCTGCTAGTACAGGGCCTTGGGCAGGGTGATCCACTCTAATATGTGGCTGTAAAAAAAAATCATAATTCATCATTGCAAATCATTGCAAAGATACTTGGGGACTGTTTATACATATATATATTCATACCATACATACACCTCCATTGTCAGTTCTGCCGGATATTTCAAATAAATATTTTGATCAATAAGCTCATTTAACTAACTTTATACCATTTAGAAGTCTCTAGTAGACTTTAGATCATTAGTTGTTGTTGTCCTTGTGCAATAGTTATCGTAGTAGTAGTAGAAAATGGATCCTAAGACTCCTAGACTTGAACTCTTGTCGTCAAGAAAAACAATGAACACACCAAGGAAGACGCCAAAAGTTGTAGTTTTACCGTCCAAAAAATTAGTTGTCAGAACTCCGTCCAAAAGAAAAATACTCACAAGTTTGAGTGGTAATAATACGCCGCGAAAAAAGAGACCTACAAGTTTTGGGCTTGATATGTTTAAGTCGATTGAACGAGCTTTTGGAAAAAAGAAAATGCCTGAACAAAGCAGGTTGTTAACTGTATTTTTGATTGTTTTATTTGTTCACAAAAATGGTATTTATCAAGTCTCCCCGAATTCAGTATTCTTGAAAATGTATTTGCGATGCGAAGATAAAATTAAAACTTTGAGTTGTTGTAATTTCAAAATGTCAAGTGTTAAATTTATACTATTTTCTGATCTATAATTTCATCATTTGATCTTGTTTTTCGTTCTTAACACCTTGAAGTTTTTGTAGCATTTAAAGTTGCAAAATCTGTTTCTGTTTCACATACCTAAAACTTTAGTGTCCATTATCATCATTTGATCATTTTTTTTCAATATTAAATTGCCTTCGCTAATTCATACATTTAATTTTATTAACTCCTTCAAATTCATGTAGCTGGTGGATTTGCATAATCTTGTTTTCTTTCTTTCAGCTAAAACTTTTAGTGTCCATTATAAACAGTTTCAAAACTGCGAGTTCATATTGACTCTTTTGCGTCGAATAACAACCCTGCCTTCAAATATTTGTGTAATGAAGTAGTAGCAACACAATAATGAATTAGGGAGTGCTTTCCAAGATCGTCATTCCGAAATAAACAACTCAAACATCTTTTCATATTTCTTTTTCCTCCTGATAAATCGATGACTATACTATCAGTATAGATAGTGCACAAACTATTTCTAACACATTTAGACTGTACAACCAAACTGGCAGAATGACAGCTACTTTGCTACTCAGACACCTGAAGTAAATTGGTTCCATCAGAAGAAGTTTAGCAAATGGTCAATATTTCATGATATATCATATGCTGGAAAATTAAAAATTAAAATATCTTTTCTGAATGCCTGGCAGCAACCATACTGTACGAAGAGTTTTTAAATCATCAATACTTCCATGACTTAGCATTGTCTTAAAGCTTTTTGAACATCTGAAGAAGATGACATGACTGTTTTGGACACTCGAAGAAAAACAAGATTCTGCCACCCTGTACCTAAACATATCCCTTTGTACATCTTTGAGGTGGTATACAATC
Organism: Styela plicata; assembly: GCA_963675895.2. Lineage (NCBI taxonomy): Eukaryota > Metazoa > Chordata > Ascidiacea > Stolidobranchia > Styelidae > Styela > Styela plicata. The sequence continues at coordinate 14,746,380 of OZ023144.1, read as the reverse complement.
TCACTAATTATCATGAAATTGTACCGTCATTTTTATTACTAATCATGTATCACTTGATCATTAAAATAGCATGTGTCGTGATGGATCGCATTGATGGATCACACCACCACCAACACTGCCCACACACCACTACATATCACCCAAGCAGTAAAATGAGCTTGTTTTGTTGAGCATGAGTCACTGAAGGAATCGCGTCGAATCGACGCGCGGTCCATCTGTGACTCATACTTGACAAAATGAAATTTTTGATTAAGCATAGCTAACAGTACCAATTAAAAAGTGCCACACCTTGACTTTGCAACCAATAAAACTGCTCATTGATGATAAAGCTTAAAAATTGAATCGTTAACGGGTTAAAATTTATAGCAATGCTATGGCACGCATATATATCCATTTTTTCCACATGATAAACTTGTCAGAATGTAACATGGAAAATATCTCTTCTAAATTACAGTTCTCTGCTGCAAGAATTTATCAAAAATGTGCCAATGGATCGACTCACGAAACAGAAAATTCCAATGCATGTTGGATATCGTTCACAGCAGTTTATTCAAAGTGCAAGGTTTGTGAAAAAAATATGTGTAGAAAAAGTAAAAAAATTGTTTTGTTTGGATTTAGCATGAAGCACTAAAAATTTATACTATCTTGTGTAGTCGAACGCATTTTCTTAACCTATTGCGAACATAGTTTACCTATATTGAAATTATCCTTCTATCGAGTTGAGATTTTATTAAAATTCTCCTTCATTAAACCATTTTTGCAGTGAAGTGTTGATTCATATCTTTATAAAAATTTTACATATACCAAGATTTCATTGCAAAATTGATGAGTTTAAGAATATTCGTTGCAGTGTGAAGCATAATCAGTATATATGTCAAGCTCCACTTTGTAAAAATTGATTTGAAATTGAAATTTAACTAACAGTTAATAAATGCTATTTTAATATTTGATTCAGAATGTCGATTAATTTTATTGAAAATGATGACTCGGGATTTGAGAGATTTGATGCAAAAGCAAGATGAACTTGATTCCTGTGTGAAATTACTTTCTGATATACTGTCACTTCTCAGATCAAAAGATGTGGTAAGATATTATATAATATTGTATCTTCTTTGTTACCATTTCTTAGTTTCTTCATACAGTTTGAAAAGATTTTCAATATTTGAATTTCAGACCAGGAGCGCTGTCTTTGTTATTTATACTTCTTCAGTTTGTTTTTATATTATTTTGAAAGGGCTCACTTTGCACCAAAAGTTGTTTTTCTACTTTTTGTGGTAAACAGCACTGAATTATACAAACAGACAGTTCTTAACAAAATCACTTTTTATTAGGCCGTGTATTGAGTTTTCTCTTTCTCTTTGTTGCAGGGTTCAACGCGAGATGATATCAAAGAAGTTATGAACACATTGCTTAGAACTTTGATTCAAACTATTATTAAAATAAGAGAAAATCCACATATTGTGAGTTGATATATCTATACAGTTCATTATAACAAAATTTTTCTTGCACGGAATTTTTATTTTATCTGCGAATTTCAACCAGGGATACCACTTTTGGAATGAAGTTTCGAATGGATCCTGATTTGGATGATTCGCTCACTCATTTCTGTGATTCAGTTTTGGCTAAAATATTATTCTTTCATTTTTTTTCGATTTTATATCTGTTGAAAAATTTAAGTCGTTTTGTAGAAAAGTTAGTTGTATATAGGCCTGCTGACAAGCATTTTGTCTGTGTACGATCGGAATATTAGAGGTCATAGTTTTTACTATTCGACAAAATATTTTTTTGCATTGTTCGTTTTGAATATCTGGCTGTCGCTGTGTCGCGCAAAAAGGATTATCATCATCATTGCTGCCATGTCATAACAGTGTTGATAATTTTTAAATGTTTTTTGGTCAAATTGTTTTTTTATTTTAGGCAAACTTTGTCGCATGTCTGATCTCACTACTTCGGCAAATGGAAGAAAGTCATTATCACCAATATATTGCATCATTCCCAAGCACAATTGATCTTTTGGTATGTATTTCACTAAAAACAATGATAATCTGTATCTGTCTGTGTGTAACTTTGGACCATTGAGATTTTTTCCACTCATTTTAGGGGTCTCCTTTATTTCAATGGTCTACTTGTAAATAGGTTGAATATCTCTGTTTCGCATCTGGGTAAGTATCGTCTCCAAACCCACACCCACCACCCGGCATGTATCTTTGAATTTTAAAAGGATTTGTTCAAAAGGGTAATTTTTTTGATATGTTATATTATTGACACACAATCTATTCACGAAGTCCCAAACCTGGACAACGATACTTTGTCACGAAATAAATGTAACAAATTATATGTAACAAACATTCACTTGACTCGCATAATGTTCTGCAAACCGGTTTCCGTAATTTGAAAGAGACTACGGTAACGAGCGGGAACAGGGATGTCCCATTATTGTTGCTATCAATCTATCGTCTGCGGACTATTCCAATCGAAGGTAGCAAAAATGTGTCAACTTTATTGGGAAAGTGATGCTATTTTATTTATTTGATTGCATAATACGGACGAAATATTACCTCAAATCAATTTGAGCTTGAACGGATTCGATGCAGCTTGTAACGTGGCTACCTCCCTGTGCATAAGTGAATTGCAAAATTTGATTGGTGCGCGTCATTTTATTCAACTAAATGTTCACATTTTCAGTAAATCAAGGGGAGTTCAGACCCCCGCAACTTCCCCCCTAGAAACAGCCTTCCCCCACCACTCTACCAAAGATATATTAATTTGGGAGACTCTGAAACCAAACTGGTAAGCTGTCTTTCCAAAAACATTAACCTTGTTTGAGTATAAGTGACATAGGATCTTGCTCAGTGTTGCATTCATATTTCATAATGTGCGTTTTTTCATATATCCCAATCAGAAAATCAATTTTGTCAAGCCTGGACCACTTACGGAGATCAATCACTCATACCTAACAAAAATAGGTTTGGTTTTTCAAAATTTTTCTTGATTTCTATCTCTGCAGGATTTCTTGATGGAGATTTTCACTTTATTCCAAGAATTGATCAACAATAATGTTTACAGACCTGAATGGGTGACAATGATATGTCTGCAGAATTCGTAAGTTGATTTTTGCCATTCTTGATGATGTTTCAATCTCAATCTTGATGAACTTAAACATACCATTTTGTATTTTCTGATTGATTACAAAATGAGTATGCTAAATTTCAATATTTCTCACTGGTTGCTTCCTTGGATATTTTACTCCAATCACATTGTACTTTTGTTATGGATTTTACTGATGTTATATATATTTTTCTATTTCTAGAGTGTTCATGAGAGCAATAAAATTTTTTGGGAAAACATTAACGAGCAAGTTCTTAGATGAGAACAACTTCCAATATACGGTAAATTGAATTTTTTGTTCAATAAAAACCTTATAAAATTCCTTACCCAGCAACACGCCAGTTGAATGAAAACAGCATCACTAAAGGCTGACTAAGCTTTGTTCTACAACTAAAGAAAAGGACATGTACATTTTGGAAACTCGAAAAAAGCAAAATTCTGCCACTCTGTCCTCAATCAGAGCGACACAGTCCTGATTTCCTTTGGATGTGTCACAAAACCATCAACACTGCCTGTTTCGCAGTTGCGTTGATGACTCTTATACACCCTATAGTATTGAATTTTTGATGAGTTTTCTTTTAATGAAAGGTATTTGTGTTCGTCTGTTCAGTCAGTCTGGATGCTATTAATTGATTTTAATAATAGTAATAATTAGAGATGGGCCGATGTATCGGTATCGGCAAGTATCGGTGATTTTTGTAGTTTGGTACTGGTATCGGAAAATTTTCATCACCCGATACCGGATACATCTTTACAACGGAGCGTACAAATACGCTTTATTTACTGATAATAAATGGAAAGACCTCGCATTCCATTGCTCTGAAAAGTAATTAAAACGGGGCATGTCTCGCGTGAAGAATTTTATTTACAATTTGGGTTCTATTAAATAAAACTCCATCAATCCGCTCACTATATGCTCTTTTTGGTGCAGAAAAAGGTGTTAAGGGCGCACTACACGTTGGCATAGGTTGCGTTTTTTCCTGGTTTGGTTTACACAAGCGCAATGCTATGCATGCATCACCTTACGTTTTCCAATGAAACAGAACGGCTTGCTATGAGCGCTGCCGCAGAGTGCTTGTTTCTTTTTTTGAGTTTGTGCTTTGTACGCATGTGAACACGATTAACGAAAAGAAATGGCAGTCGTGTATTGCCGTTTTTGTTTTATTGCTCTAACGTAATGCAACGCATCGGTGAGACAACTTCATGTGTATTGTTGCCTTGGCCTCAATGAGGTGTCACGTTAGTTGTGTAACCACGAACATTTGCACTCAATCCTTGGACCCATGTATGCTTGAACGCAGCAACAATTCAGTATATACAAGGGCATAAGTATGTGGATACAAAACGGTATTTAACATATTTAACAAAATACCCGGTATCAGCGGTATCGGTATCGGAATATAAATTACAAAGGTGGTATCGGTACTTGTATCGGTATCGGCGAAAATTTTGGTATCGACCCATCCCTAGTAATAATTATACTCATGCTTTTTCAGGTCTGGGAAAATTTTTTCAATCTTGGTGTTGCTTTCCTCACACAAGAATCTCTTCATATGGAAACATTTAGTCAAAACAAGAGAGACAGTATAAATAAGAAGTAAGCTTTTAATTTCTTTATCTGTTATTGCAAAAGTAAGAAAGATTTATATGGGCAGCATTTTTCGAATTATGTTTAAAGAAACTTGTTAGCCAAAAGTATCACTACTATTACTGTATCCCACTAGTTGTGTGCAGAAAAAACATGATTTACATTGAATTAATTGAGACCAATCAAAAGTCACAGAAATTGTGACTGTGAATTGATAAAAGAAGTTTGCTCTTCTTTTTTTTCTATCATTCAGTTGTGGTTCTTAGGGATTAAAGCCAAAGGTTGTTTTTAATTTGAGAGGGAATCTTTCATTTTTGCAAATCTGATATTTTCAAATCAAACCGAATAGTTACTAAGATTTCAATGAAGTGATGTTTGTTTGGTTCTTTATTTTTTTTTAAATATGTGTATACTTTTGAAATATTTGAAAAAAATGGAAATGGTTTTAATAGTTAGTTTTTTATTGCAGGTATGGAAATCTGAGATATGAAATGGGATTTGAAATCAGAGCTGCTTGGTTTAATCTTGGTGAGTTTTTTCAACTATGTCTATGGGTCTCAAACTCTTTTTAGTTGCGACATCTGTGCTGCATTTATTTACTACTCTGCACTCCTGCAAAATCAGAAAATCAAATAGAACTTCAACTTCAGATAAGTAAATGTTGCTGTAGTTGCAACATCTCTTCTTATGTCGGTCATCTTTGTTCATGGATTTTTTCTTGTGTTAGTAATATAACATTATCTTAGTATTTTTTACATTCATAAGCAAAACTGAATTTCCTTGAGCTCACACAGTTCATGACACTACTACTCGTTGTTAATCTAATGTTTTATGCCTCATTTTCGCCCAATAATGAAAATTTATCACACTCACACACATTCTCTCTCAATCTAATCTATTTACAAACCTCTGTCAAATATAAATTTTGAAATTTGCTGTCACAGTGTTAAGAGTCATGAATTGAATTGTGCATTTTTGACAGGACATTTATCTCGTTTTGCTATCTTATATTTCATTGTTTGAAATGGAGAGAGTATCACCTCTGCATTTTTCTAGGTCAACATAAAAATAAATTCATTCCGGATATGGTCGGACCAATTTTGAAGATGACTTTAGTTCCTGAAAAAGAACTCAGGAAAGCAACCATTCCTATATTTTTTGATATCATGCAATGCGAACTACACAGCCGTGGATCTTTCAAAAAGGTAAAACTCCAATGGTGCTATAGAAACTTGGTTTAGAATTGTGTTTTGCTGGAGAGTTTGTTCCAAGCACAATATTTTTAATGTCGTATCAGGGAGAATTGTAACAAATTACTGTTGGTCGAGGTGACATTAATACTCTAAAGATGACCGAAATCTTCGATTGCTCTTTATTTACAAGCTGAACATCTTTTTTATGAATTGATTCTTAAAATCCTAAAATCCGGTTTTGATATATCCACTTTTTCATACATTAAATGATGTTACAAGAGTGTTAAGTGTTGGACGCAAAAAAACGCCAGTGGCTACCATGACAACTTACTTGATTTGATCTGATTCTGAATATTACACAATCATCAATGAATGATACTATAACGGTTACTGTAACCAAATTTTCCTCATATTTTCATTTCTTATTTTGAAGCCTAGGGTCAATCATTAACAAGGCTGTAAAAATTAGTGGATGCCAGTGCTGAATATTATACATATTAGAAAGACACCAAATCGATATTTTCATTTGTCAAGAATAAACTGTACCATGACACAATTTGTGATAACAAAAATCTCCCAGATTGCAGAAAACAGTCCAATCCAATTGTTTTAAATGTATAATGAAAAAACTGTCCCTCGTGTATCAAATTTTAATATTTACTCCTAGACCACCGGTATTTGTATTACTAAACAATTTGAATATAATATTGAATATTTTTAGTTTGAAAGTGCAATGATCACAAAACTGGATGAATATATCGAATCTGGACACGGAGATGAAGAATATACAGAGTTATTTTATAAAATGTAAGTATGTATAAAACTGATAGCAGAGTACTTACTACCTATTTGACATTCTGCTTTACCATTTGAGGAGGAGCATTTAGTTCTAGACTTCATTTAGGTGATGCTTTTACGAACTCGTTTGGAATAAGCTTCAATAAGAAATGTGCATATGTAAGCTAGGACAAATTGGTAAGCTTTGGTTTTTCCAAATTACGATAGTTCTGTATCGTCAACGCGCCTGCATTGCCAATCCACGTTGACCATAAAAAATGAGTCATTTTCCTGATTCGTTCATGAACGTTTCAGCAAAATTTGCTTATTTTAACATGTTCGAATTTTTAATCATGAGGTTGTGACGCATAGGTCACAGATGGACCGCGCCTCTTTGACGCAATCCATCAGTGACCCATGCTTAAAAAGGTGAGTTAACAGAATTTTCCTGACTTGGATACTGTTTTGAAATATGACCCAGCTCTGATTATTTGTACTCTAATTATTTATAATATTTTCCTTCTTCAGCATGACGGAGTGGTGTCTGAAACATCAATATTTGAAGCAATCTGGAACAGAATTCGTTAAACTCGTTCGATTATTATTGATGAGATTACTTGATTACAGAAGCATTATCAGAGAAGAAAATCGAGATAACAGAATGAGCTGCACTGTCAATTTATTGGTAAGTTACTATTTTTTTTCAAAACTCTAAAATTGAGGTATTAAGTACCTGATAGAAAATACAGGAGAAGCTGAAGCACAGCAAACTACAATATGCAATGAATATCCTCTATCCTAGCCAGAAATCATCATCAGGAAACTGGATTTTTCAGTGATAAGTAGTGGTATCTAATCCCTCCTCAACTGCCATGGGATAGGATTTCATTTTTTATCCTTTGGAAGCAGAGAATACAGCTTAATCCATTGTATGGCAAACCCCATCACCCCATGCTGCCACCAGTTACGAATCGGGGTAAAGGTTTTTGGCATAACCTATTTCTCATTTCTTTCTGCTTGGAACTGGTTGGTGGGGTAAGCTATAATCAGTGCATACTTGAACTACCATGCACCGCTGAGGCACCCAGCAGTCCTCTCGCATATGATCATCATCCCTTACAGAATTCGAACCTATGTCAATGTCAAGATGAACAGAGATGCGTAGCACAAAGGGTGTTACCAATGCTTTATAGATTAAGCTAACCCGGCATCTTTACCAATCTACTTGTTTGTGACTTTTGCTTGACAAAATCAAAATTGAAATTTGGCTTGCTTCAATATTTGGTTGTTTGCATAAGATAATAGTTGTAAATATTTACTTTATCTCTTGTATTTTTATTGAATTTTGGCGTATTTTCTGGTGATGACTAATTGGATTCAGTGAACCTATGCAGTTCCACCTTTTGGATTCAGAAATTTTTGAATCCGGGTCTTTTTGGTTTTGCCGTATCTCTTCAAAAAACGATCAAGAAATTTATTTGATCAAATGTTTAAGTGACGTCCCTACTAAAGATTAGGCAACAATCTTCATTCATTAACTTCCTTATTTCAGAAATTTACAGTTACATGGACCCGTGAATCTCATTTTTATTATCTTTTGTATTTTAGAATTTCTACAAAGAAATCAACAGATCGGAAATGTACATCAGATATTTATATAAATTACATGATCTGCCATCAAGAATGTGATAATTATACAGAGGCTGCTTATTGTCTTCTATTACATGCCAAACAACTAAGTGTAAGTATTCATCACAGTAAATAATTCTTCTGTTAGGATTTTTTAACATATCGTAGACCTGTGCAACACAGCAGGAAAAATAGCGCAAATAGTAATGAACTAGCTGACCCAGTTTTGTGTATTGATGTTATAACCAAAACACATGTATTACCCTTTTTGAAGAATAAAATTCTAGGCAATCGTACACTGAACCATGAATCCTTCTTTGCGTACTTGTGATCTCAGATCCGTATGTGAGTGACTCTTGTCCCAAAGATTTTCGACTGCTTCTTTCCACAAAATTACAAGTACATTTGTTAAGTTTTCGTCAGGCCATATCCTAACGTTTTCAGACAAAAATAAGATAGTAGTATTCCTCTCCGCAAGATATAATTTAATACAACCAAATACTCCACTGGAGTGTTTGGTTGTATTAACTTATATATATATCTGGTTGTCTGAAGAAGTTAGGCTATGACTTAACGAAAGCTTATAAATATACTTGTAATTTTGTGGAAAGGGATCATGCTTTATTAACCTTTTGGTGTAGAACATCTTAGGAAAGGCTTCACAAACCAAACATTCCAAAACTTCAACCTGTGATGCCTTTACTTTATATTCGGTTCAACTGGAATAACAGATAGGGTCTGTAAAAGTCTCGATTGATTTATTTGACAGTGTGGCATGTCAGTGAACCATAACACCTTTTTTGCAACTTTCACCCCATTTTTTCATCTCTCTCTCTGGATAATTTTTATGATTTAGTAAACTCTTGGATCTTATATATTGTCATGGTAGCTGGTCAAAGTGTTCACTATCTTTTATTGATCTCTTCACTCATTTTATACGTAGTGGTCAGATGAACCTCTCTCCGTTGAAGAAACCCAAAGATCAGTGGCCAAAACACACAGAGAATTGAAAGAAACATTGTACTATGATACCATCAAATTATTTGAGAACGGTAAAATATGGGAGGAAGGCATCAAACTATGTAAAGAACTCGAACATCAATATGAGCAAGAGACATTCCAATATACAGAACTTGCCAAACTTTTGGTATGTGAATTTTTTTTTAACAATTTTCATTTTCCATGATAATTTGGAAAATATCAATGTATAGTCAAAAGAAAACTTGCTGAAAACATTACATATAATAGTTTATTGTTTTTGAAACTTTTTTATTATCTTTAACTACCAGTTTTTATTCATGGTGGAAGAGTCAGTGTGCTATACGGTATATTTTATTCGTAAAATTCGACACTGTATGGACAGGCTTTAGAATAGTCCTACCATATTTCCCATTCTGCATGTTGTAAGAGGAAGCAAAGAAGTTGTAAGGCAAACTACACCTGGACTTTAGATTAATTTTACTTATAATGTTTTTTTCTGCATGTTGCTGAGAGGAAATCTTTTAGTAGTTTCTGTAGCTTGGAGGCATTTTTTAATCAAAAAAGATTGTGAATTTTAAGTATAAATTTGGACAGACCAGCTCACTGAACCACTTCATACATTTCGACCATTTTCTGTCAAAATGAAATTGCCCATTCTTATTGTTTATGATCGAGAAAAAAAATAGTTTTACTTTTTCTTTTTGCACCATTCCAGAAATTGCAAGCCAATCTGTATGAGAACATCACAACTAAACTCAGACCTGAACCCGAATATTTTTTTGTTGGATATTATGGAAAAGGATTTCCAGCTTTCCAAAGGGTAAGTGTCTACAATTTTATTTTCTTATTATTGACACTGGCAGACAAAAATAATGCAGATGTTGATCCACTTGACAAGGTTTATGAATCATCTTGAAAGTTTCATCTTGTAAAAGAACAAAGAAAACACGTTTCTCTATTTGACCACTTCCTACGGTTATGAAGAAAAAAAATTTTTTTGGTATTTTATTATTTGCTGAGAATGTTTCGTTTCGAATAGTAAAATTTCACCCGTCACTGTTTGACAAACGTAACATTCAACTATGTTTCTTCAGCATGAGCCAAAGATGGATTTGCCACCAAGGCACGCTCCATCTGTGGCTCATGCTTGGCAAAGTAAATTTACTGATTCGGAAGCTTGCAATAAAGTTTGCATTTTTTACTTATATTTTCACGTCTTTTGCAGAATCGTACATTCATATATCGTGGAAAAGAATACGAAAGATTATCTGAATTTTCATCTCGTATTATGATGTCACGACCCAGTGCACAGAAGATGACAACAACGTCTCCTCCTGATGAAGATTTCATGAATAGTGATGGAATGTGTATCCTTTTTTTCAATTTTATCAAAGTTATTTTCTGTTTGAAGAATGTACGTCAATACTGCTATTAAAGTATGAGCTTTTTTAATCCTTTTTTTTACTCAAAGACACTTGAAAAAGATACAATACGTTGCCCATGCATTGCCTTTTTGGTTAGTTATTTTCTAAAATGTGCTATATGGCTGAAGTGATCTGTATGTACAATCGTGCATACAACACTTGTACAACAACTATTACATTTTTCAAGTGGTAGATGGTTTTATCATTGCCCAGGGCAGGTACCACTTTACCATGTTGATTCAGTTCCGTATGGGAATCTTCCGCTCTAAGTGCAGTTGCGGACACTTTATCCTGTAGTATCCCTAGTGATTAACATATTGACATCGCCAATGAGTCCAAGTCATCCGGTTCGTTAATCCACGCCCATCATCTACCGGATTTATTTACGTAATTGCGTAAATACTAACATTTCTGGTTTCTGCAAATTTTTGTTTGATAAATCCATGAACGATATGCGCATGCTCTATTACTATATTAGGAAATTCAAAAGTGTGTAATTGAAACCAGGATTTAAGATGATAATTTTAATATAATATTAATCTGTCATTTTAAATGGACGTTGGCAGCGAAACGATTGAAAAACTTGATATAGAAGCAATTTAAAAAAACTTCCTTTATAGCTCAATTACTTAAGCGTGCTGCATTACGAAATTCCGTCACCATTGGGTAATTCTGTTATAACTTAAATCTAGCCAACACTAACCCTGTCCTTCTACTATGAGTGGGTGCTGGTGCAGGGTTTTTCTATGTTTGTATTTTCAATCGTGTATTATCTTTTTAAAGCTACTTTTCTAAACAACTATTTTCCTTAATGTTTGCAACCACTGAAAATAGTCATACAGATATTCACTGTGTCGGCCATCATGGAAGAACCATCTTATTTTAAAGGAAAATCAATCAACAATAAAATCATCAATTACTATAAAGCAAACGAAGTACAAAAGTTCGTTTACAACAAACCTTTCCGAAAGGGACCGAAAGACAAGGACAATGAATTTGCAGTAAATATTCTTTGATATTTAAATCCCTCACTGCTTGTAGCCAGATTTCTGTTATATAAAACATGCTTTGAAAGGAGTGCACTACATCTATGAACATCTCTTATCTTCTTCGCGATCTGTTTCTGTTCAACATTTCGTTTTCACATAGACCGGAGTAGAAAAACCACTTCCAAGACTATAACAAGATCTCTCATGCCCCACTCCCCTCTCAAACCTGTTGGCCTCCCAAGGAGAATGTGCCCTCTCAGCCCCCAGTCTAAATGTTATCCATGCATTTGTCAGACAATACCCTTTATTGAATGGCACAATTTGATAATGCATCCATCATACTTCACGAAAAAAGTATCTACGTCAAATTTTTTATTTAGTGGAAAAATTCTTGACATGCTGCGTAAAATAGTATCATAGGAGATTCATAGCCTGCTCCAGTAATCAGAAATTTAATTTTGTCGGCATGGGTCACTGAGGCCCAATCCATCAGTGACCCACCCATGCTTGACAAAATTAAATTTCTGACCGGGGTATAACTTGATATAAATGTCAAATTTAACCCGTAGATACAGGCTTTAGAATAGTCTTGACGTATTTCCTGCTCATCCTAAAAGGCGACTAAAAGAAAACAAGGAAGTGGTAGATGGTCATCGCCCAGGACAGATACCACTCATTGCGCTTTAGTGCAGTTGCTGGTATTTTATTTTGTAGTAGCTCTTATTAGTCGGTCCACACATGATTTTGATATTTGTTGAATATGAGTCACTTATGGATCGTGCCGCAGAGGCACGGTCCATCTGTGGCTCATGTTTGACAAAACTACTTTTCAACATGCACTAGCCTGAGTTGAAAGAAAAATAAAGCTAGGTTCTGGTTTTTAATTATTTGATATACTTCGTGACGTCGAAATCTCATATTTTGATTAATATTTCAGAGTATGTGGATCGAACGAACAACGTATGTGACCAGTTATAAACTTCCAGGAATTTTAAGATGGTTCGAAATTAAACACACTGACAGAGTAAGTATCTTTTAGTTTTAAAGTTTTTATTCTTTCCTTTCCCCATTTTTTTAATGAAATAAGAATCATGAAGGAAAGAAGATGTGTTTCTGAGATTTGATTTATATGAATTGGTATTGTGTTTTAAAATTATTTTTTTACAATCACTCATTTGAGTGATTTACCTTGACTAGTGGAAACGTATAGATGAATGGGGTCTGTGTTGTTGGAGCATTCAAACGTTCCCAATTGGTCACTGTTTAATGCACCCTCATTTTAGTGGAGGACATACAATAACAACATGGACTCGAACCATTGATTTTCAACCACTGATATCAATGAGTTAATTCCGATGGCCTAGTGGTTAAACATCGGCAGGTTGAATATCTCTGGTTCAAGTCCCGGCTCGTTAGTCCATGCTACCACGCAACTAAGGGCTTAATAACTTGGGTTGGCTAAGCCAAACTCTAACCCTATCTGTCAATAAGTGGCCACATGGCCTTGAACAGAGTGATACACTTCGAGAAATGGCTATAAAAAATAAAATTGAAAAAAAAAAACACTCCATTATTATTTATTAGTTGAAACATTCAAACTTTATGAACGTATTGCCTTTCGGTTTTAAGAATATATCGCTATTTCGCACCCAGTTTTGTACAATTACCTCTAATCTTCGCCGCTTAATCAGTATATATAAATTGTTTTTATTTCACAATTTCGAGCAAAAGTTTGCAAAGCCCATGCTCAATGAAAGTGAGTTCCCAAAAATGTTAAATGGGTTCATATTTAAACCAGTTAATTACCTGGTTTGTCTGATAAGGCATAAAAACTTTTATATTAATTGAATTTATAGCAAGAGGTCAGTCCGCTACAGAACGCAATTGAAACAATGGAAAACGCAAATGCAGATATCAAACAACTCGTTTTACAATATGTAAATGAACCTGAGACACAAATCAATCCATTATCAATGAAACTCAATGGTACAGTAGATGCCAAAGTCATGGGAGGATTTTCTAATTATGAGAAGGTTTGAGGAGTTTTTTGTGTAGTGTTTACTTGAGTAGGTACTCTGAACCCTGTCATGTTTTATTTTGTCAAGTATGTGTCATTGATAGATCGCGCCTCGTTGGCGCAATCCATCAGTGACCCATACTCAACAAAATGAGATACTCGGGATGTCCTTATCAGATGGCGAGGTATCCTAGAAATGTGGATAAAAGAAGTTATAATTTTCAATTATTCTCGAAATTGATTCGTTTTGCATTGAATTCCATTTTTTTGATAGTGACATTCCTGACACAAGTCATGACTTGGCTGGAAGATGGACAAAAACGTGGTCAAATATGAGCAATTTCATTTATCAAAATGTTGAAATATTATTTTATTCATTGAGTGAATTTCAAACACCCTTTAAACTAAACTAAACTATAAAGATAACCCTACAAGATGGTCATAAAATTTCTGACTGGCGAATAAGGACCTCTGTTAAGAGCCAATTACTTGAATTAGGTCTCATACAGTTACCCCCGTTGCTTGCTTAGTAATGTGATATAACCTAATCAGTATTGTCTGCATCCCAAATAAATCAAAACTCAAAATCCACTCCACTCAAAATCCAAAATGGGCAACTGCACCATTATGAACGGTAGTCAAACAGCACAAAAGTGAGCCCCTATAGAAGAGAGCAGTGAGTCGTATCTGCCCTGTGTGATAGTTAACCATATACGATTTCTTTGCTTTCTTTTTGTCACCACCTACGAATCAATGATCATTATTTGCTCAGTTTCCCAATTGAATTATCTATCGGAGATTTATACCCAACAAATATGATGATTTTTACTGGATATTATTATAAAACACTTATCACTCTGTTATCAAATTTATTTTCAGGCGTTTTTCACGGCTGAATATACAAGAAAAAATCCGGAAGATTCAGTGAAGATAGCAAGATTAAAAGACCTCATTGCATCGCAGGTATATTCTTCTTACTTTATCAATTATAACATTATTGTACTGGAACTTTTTCTGTGCGAATGAAGCGTTGTTGTTTACTTTTTACTTTGGGAATATACCAGTAAAAGGAATATATATATTATACATGTAGTCTTCATAATTTGAAGCATGAAGCTTTACTTGAAGCATGAAACACAGATGGATCGCTTCTTTTGGTTGGCGTGATCCATCAGTGACCCATGCTGAACAAGACGCGTTTGGTAGGAAGGTTTCGGACTGAATTTGCTAAGAATACCACATGTTCTTTTTACTTTTATGCCTTATAAACATTTTAAATTGAACTTCGGAATTGTGCTTTTTTTATCATGAGATTTCAAAGAAATAAAGGTGCCAATATCATCTGAGTGCCCCTATATTCAGAAAATTTGACTTTTCACTAAAATTCAAAATAATTTGATTTCACAAATAATTCTACTTTCAAAAGAATATAAAATTATTTCCTGATTTTTTTACAAAATACTCCACTACAGGTTCCCATCTTAGCGGAAGGAATACGTTTACATGGAGAACTAGCACCGGAAGCACTTCAACCTTTCCACAAAAATATGGAAAATTGTTTCAACGAATTGAGAGATAAAGTTGAAAAGGAATATGGCAAAAAGGTAAGGTTGTGTGGAAAAAAATTTTCCATTATACAATATGTTATTTGCTTTATATTTTATGTGTTCTCTATGTATTATACTTCATTTCTCTAAACAGTCGTCAGTTATTCTAAAATTCTGATTAAATGTAATTTTGTTTTTCGATCAAGTTTAAAATTGATTCGTTTTGCAGCGAAATTATGATATATGCTAAGTTTTACAACGTAAAATATATCATGATTTCACTGCACAATATACATCTCGAAATGCCATTTTTTGTCGGACAATCAAAAAATTTTTGCTCTATCCAATGACTCTCCTTGTCTTTTTGACAGCCACCATTCCTGTCTGTGACACGACCTGTGCAAAAAGTTGCTCCTCAACCAAGAACATTATCTATGGCCAGACCTGGATCGATCATGTCTATAAATTCATATGCCAGTGATGTGTCCGAAGAATCGCCATCAAATTCAACGTAAGTGCTATAATATATTGTTATTATGCGATGCGACGAATTCAGAATAATTAAGTGGAAAGAAATGCTGGAGACCTCGATTGTGGTTACATTTACGCAAAAGCTGTTTAATATGGAACTTTCTATCACATCAATGCATTTTACATGTTAAGTTTAATACTCAGTTCTGTCCCATACCAACACAAAACAGCTGAAGCTCTGGTTCATTCAGCATTTTTTCTCTCACCTAGTCCGACCTAGTTGACAGTGACCATTTACTACATCTTAGCTTCCTTTTCTGCACTACTTACGGCACCACACGCATGAAATACAATCGGATTATCCTGAGGCGAATTTGTACCTGGTAGATGCCAATTGGTTGTGTGAGACAAAATCCAACCCGAGCCATTCCTCCATCTAAAGCTGGGCTATTCGATTCGAATTGATTCGAAAAACAATTTATTCGAATCAATCGTGAATCGTTCACAGGAACGAAAATTTGCTTGATGAACTAGAATTTTCATTTTTGACAGCAAATATAATCGATTTTGGTCAAATTTGACCAAAATCGATTATCTTTTGCCGTCAAAACATGAAAATTATTGCTCTTAGACATATGAATTGAAAATTTACTGCCAGTACTTTATACTATAAATTTCTTGATTTTCACAGTGGAGACAAGTTGTAATAGTAATGATGAGATATTTGTTATTTACGTGGAATTCGTGATTCGATCCAATTCGAAAAAAATATTCAAGTCAGATTCAAATTCCAAATGATTCGGATTTGCCCAGTCCTACCCCAATGGAAAAATTGGATAGGACAATATACATCTATTTCACCTGATGCATATTTTTCTCTATCCAGAGCTCCACCTCCTGAAATACCAGCCAAAAAGAAGCCAGGAGCTGCCACGCCCACCAAAGAAAACAGAAAGAGTAAATCTGATTGGCTCAGTAATTTTGGAGGATCATCAACATCATTAGACCATGAAATAAAGAACGGACCAAAACATGAACCACCACAACCCGTGGAATTGCGAGAAGAGGTAGAATTGTTTTTTTGGTTGAACTTCACTCCCAAGCCAGGCGGACAGCAAAACCAAGATGGGATCGACTGACAACCTCTCATCAAAAAACTATATGAAAATTAGTACCTGCAACTGTACAAGACATTCCAAACAGAACTGAACCGCTGTGATAGAAAGCAGTGCAGTAAGTTGTATCTGCCCTAGGCGATGATAGAACCATTTACCGCTGCATTATCATATAAAAATATGAACTCTCATCTTTAACAAGTTGGTATTTCGTAGATAGCTTTTTAATTTAAATGATAATCTATATCAATCTCTTCTTCCACAGATTACAGCACAACGACCAAGGAGGCCAAAAAGTCAAGTTGGTATCACTGGTCCATTAACACCAAGAGCACCTCATCATGGTAAGTTAAATTTGCTACATTATTTTACCCTTTTTCTTGTTAAAGTTTGCTTTAGGCAAGGCATACAATGCACAAAAACAATAAACTCACTGGCACTTCATGGCAGAGACCTACTGTGAAGTACCATACCAGGAACTGCGCTCTAAGCGGAAAACTTTATAAACATAACAAACCGACAGTAAATAGTATATATCCTAGACGATGATGGTAGATGGTTTTACCATCACCCAGGGCAGATACCACTCACTGCACTTTACCATGATGGTTCAGTTCAGTTTGGGATGTTTCCCATTTAAAGTGCAGTTGCTGGTACTACATTTTTAGTAGATCTTTGCTATTGAGTGGCTGTTGGTTGGTTCCTCCGGCCTTGCTGAGGTGAATTTCAATAATAATAATAGCCTCTTTTGTCACGCATTAAAAGACTTAGACCAATTCTAATGCCCGGAGTGTGGTAAAAAGCTAAACTTTCTGATGATTTTTATAAATCAAATAAAGTGGTACATGGCACGATTTCGCTCGCCTAGGTCATAAACCACTCGTTTTTTTTTATATATATATATATATATATATATATATATATACATACATATGTAGAAGTTCGTTCCACACAAGGCCGAAAGCACCTAAGAAGGCCCAATTAACGACCATTCAAGCGAAAAACATCCAATACAGAACTAAGCCATTGTGGTAAAGTGCAGTTAGTGGTAACTGCCCTGAGCGACAGTAAAATCATTCACCACATTGTGTTATCAACCAAGTTTGACACTGTGCGGCTAGCTAAGTAACCATTTGCCTAATTGCAGCATCAGAAACAAGTCTCGCATCCTCAAACTCATCTGTAACGTCTCCAATATCTCGAAACGCACCTCCGTTACCAACAAAACAAACTGGTGATTATGGGAACCTTCCCAATGACAATGAAGTTATGCAAAAACATGTGAAATCGACACCAAATAGTATTTCACCGAGCAGGTTACGAAATAAGGTAAGATTAAGTTGTAATTTTTTTCAATTTTTTTGATTGTAGTTTATTTTGTAAAGCAAGACAATCAGAGAGTTTATTTTGTCAAGCATGAGCCACTGATGGACAGCACCTCAGGGGCGCGATCCATCGGTGACTCATACTCGACAAAATATGTTCACATAGGCTTAATTTTGTAGTTGGTATGGTTTGAGAAAAGTTTTGAATGAAAGAATTATCAAATTCGTAGTGATTTTACATTTATTTTTAAAAATGCTTTGCTATGTAAGCATTGATTTTTCGATCAATTTTTTCATCAATTCAAATTCGTTTCAAAATTAAATGATATAATATATGATTCAAAATGAGTCAAACAGATGCAAAATTTGATAAAGGCATTTAAAAAAAATATATTTGCTAAAAAAAGCCTAGCGGTTCAAAAAGTTTTGAATCTTAAAAATTAAAGCACTTCGAACTTTTGCATTTGTAACTGTTTCAAATCCTGTCACCCTTTGAATTTGTGGATATTTGGTGGAAAAAATGGAAAACCAAAATGCTTACTTTGTAAAAGGTTTCTAAGTACATCAGTACATAATCTATCTTTGCAAGAGCTGCTCAAACGAAATTACATGTCGAAATAGAATACGATAGCAGAGTTGCGAAGTGAAATGAAGTCATCGCTTCCTCCGTTATCAAAGTCCAACATGATGAAACATATCTTGAAATCTGCTAGTTTTGCAAATATAACAAGTATTGTGCAATTACCTGACCTAAATTAAATATGACTTGGATTAAAGATACTGCTTGCATTGGCAAATTTGATTTGATTTGATTGTGTCTATATTTAATTATCTTATCGTTTCACCTTATCTTTTGCAAAATCGATTTCATATGAACTTTGTTCAATGATTATGTCACTTGAATTTGATGTCGCATCTCTCTACTTTGTTTTTAGCATCTGATTGCAATAATGTTAAGACAGTATGTTTTTTTTTTATGTCGAAATCACAAATAAACAAAATAAGAAGGAGGTCCCAATGGGAATAATTTGTTGAAGACCTATTTGGTCTAGCATGAGTTACTGCTGAAGTCTCGGTCCATCTGTGAGTCATAGTTGACTAAATACTTTTTCCAATTTGGGTAGTCGGGAGGGGAAAGCTTGTTACATCAACATCACTGCAGTGGAAGTTGAAATGTTTTTAAAATATATGTCACAGTTTGATCGTATTGGTTATTATAATCATCACCTAATGGTCATTCGTCCATGTATTTTCAGCGCAATTATTGTTTTCAAATCAAGAAATTTGATAAACGCTTTCTCTTTATCAAATAGCAAAAAGATTTCTTCAGTTTTTATCACCCCGAAAAAATTTTACGAAGCAAGATTTTACGATCTACCAAAAATTTTACGAAGCAAGATTTTACGATCTACCAAAAACAGGCTTAACGTGGGTATTGGCCTAGTGGTCATCATCTTGGCCTTGAGTTTTGGAAAGTCCGACTTGTTAATCCATGCCCATTACTCTACCCAGGGTGTAAAGACATGGGTGGAATTTAAATAACACTAACCCTGTTCGCCTGTAGATGACCGCAAGTGAAGGAAGGGCCTTAAACTTGAATGAGTTGCCTTCGAATAAACATGACTGAGCATAATTTTTTTAATGATAAACCAGATCGCCTATGAGGTTATCATCTTGCCAATTTTATGTGCATAATGATCTTTTGTCCGTTAATCACAATATTTGTGGTCAGAGGCCCTGTGTACTACAAGGTACTATCTACGATCATCATGTCATTGTTTGCTCTATATATCTTTGCTTAGCAATATAGAGTGAGGATATCTAATACAAATTGCCGAATATAATAGGTAATGATTTGGCCATAGATGATATCTACACTTGAAATAGAAACAATGGTTGCCCCATGATTGGTCGTACCTAATTTCTCTAAGGGAAGATTATGATTTTTAGTAACCGAGTTATATATTAACAATATGTATATTATGCAATAAAATATGGTGGTAATTTGAGTTTTGATTTTGTGGAGCATGGGCCACAGATGGCCATGACAAATCGGCACGGTCCATCAGTGACCCATGCTTGACAAAACAAACATTGTTGGATATTATGTTCAAATTGGGATAATGATATCTCAAGGCCATGCTGAATGACTTGTCTGGCGCTCCTGTACAAACATATACGTCATTCAAAGTTTTCTTATGAAAAGTTTGTGTCAATTTTTGATTTTGCCACAGAGATCTTTCATGTGCTTGCAAGTTCCAAGTTGAGGGTTATTTATCAAGTTCATTTTATATAGGATTAAATGAAATCTCGAAATGATTAAAAATTTTCGATTAATATATGCAAATTTTGACGTGTTTTACAAATTTTTAAAAAGATGTCCTCATTTGTTTATTATTAGATTCATATATTCGATCCGCAAGAATTATTAAATTAAATTTCAAATCATAAAGATGTTCAATTTTTGCCATCTCTAATGGTACCGGTACATGAAACTTAGCAGTAAATCGGAAATGTCCTCCGTTCTTTGTTATCTATAATCAAAATTTGAGTTTATATATGTCCTTTTCTTTCTTGAAATAACTGTTTACAAAACTCTTCCAAATTTGTCATCCATGTGCATTTTCCTGTATAATTTAGCTGATCTACAACCTTCCTGTGTAATTGTTTTTTCTTTTCTTTCAGCCACCTCCACCGCTACCCATCAAACGTCAAGAATCCAACCCAGGGACCCCGCTCAGCAAATTTCCAATACCACCAAAGAAACCTATACGAAAAGACCCGTCATGATCGCGCCAATCTCAATCCACGTTATGAAGTGCACCCTCCTGTGGTCAACCTGATGTTTATGTTCAATCCAACATAGGTTGTGCATAACTCGAGCTTTCAAAGCTCGAGTTATACACACCCCATGCTTGGATTGAAGATGAGAGTTCATAAATGACATGACATGAAATTACAGCTGAAAATTCAGTGCAATTTGCTCTTTTTTTTATTTTATTTTTCCTATTTTTTAAAGATTTATAATCAGATTTGAATGATATTGTTGATTTTTTTTCTCTTTTATATCCGTTGTTTCATCAAATTTGCCTTTTTGTAGAATGTAAGACTGCCTTTTGCCTTACATACATTGTCAACTTTACTGGGCCACAATTTTTTTTGCTTTTTGTAACTTGTTTCAATAGGATTCTATACTTTAGTTGAACAGGTCTACCACTGACATTTCACCGACCTCCTTATTAACTACAGAATTACATCAAAAATAGAACCGTTTTTTATGTTTCATCACTATGTACGAATTCACACCCAGCTAATAAAAATACATACTTTTGTTTTATGTGATCAATATCAAACACTGTTAAGAGATCCAAGTTTTGGAATATATTTTTTTTTTTAATTAAATCACTTCCAATATGATTCTGTTTGCAAAGATTGTTCATAATTTAAGCTACTGTATTAGGACATAAATCACATTCATTGTTCCGATTAGATCGCGTTGAACAAGAAATTTAAAGATATGTATTAATTTAACAAATAAGCAACCATATTAGCGAATGACATGTAAAAGCCTTTGTATGTAGTTCAACTCCGTTTTTTATGCATTAACATAATATGTATGTGTGCCTGTTTCTGAAAGCTTGCTAGGGTGTTGAAAAATGTTTTATCATCGTATTTACTGCATGAGTTGCTTACCTCGGTGAAAACTAACCCCAAAATGTAGCAATTTTTATCTCCTTTTTTCATATCTTTCTAAGCAGTCAAAAATTATGCTTAGTTTGCGACATGAAGGTGCGGTCCATCCGTGGCCCATGATGGCCACATGGTCCAAATAAATTTTCTGATAGGTCAAGACTATTTTTTACTATAAATATCATCAATATTAGTATGCATTTTGTATAGATTAAATTACCCATGGACCAATGGTAAAATCATTCCTATTTATCTTACCGATATTCTTTTTATTACCTGATCATATACAAACTAAATGTTAAGCCTAGGTTATATATCTTAACAATATGTGTGTAGTTGATAAAGTTATCAGATCTGAATGAAATGATTAAACTTTGTTTTCCCAAGTTAGTTATTATTACCTTATTATTTAGCCCAGAATTTTTCTCTCGATTTTTTTTTTAGTTCTTCTTGAATTAGAGCTATCAATATATTCGTAAAGCCATCTTCAGTAACTAATCAAAAAATATCCAATGAAATAATTTGCCGAATGATTTTGGTTGATAGTATGTAACATCATATTTTACCTTATAAGCAAGCAAGAGACCTAGAACTTGCTATTCCACTGGAAAATAGGAAACAAAAAAACGTCAAAAGTTCAAAAATTTTCAAGGCAGATAAAGATCCAACCATAAATTTTTGATTTGAGTACCCTTCCAGCTAATGCAAAAGTCGCAGATGGTGTTTATCAGGGTTTTCTAAAACATGTTTCGTTTCAATTATGTTGTTTTGACTGCTTTTTGTAGTTTCTCTTTACAAAAATGGTAACTCCTCATAGATTTCCATTTCTTTGTTCTTATTCATTGACTTTCATTGACCACTGTTGGTGTATAATGTATACGTAGTCCTAATGAAAAGTTGATGGATAAGCCAAATTATTTTTAATGATCTAGATGTCGAAGTTCATATTCCATGAAGGAATATCAGTACGTAATGGTAAATACTGCGATTAGGTGTGGTGAAAAAAAGATGTATGCCCTTTTGTCCTGAATGGGAAATCCTTAAAAATCTAAGAGCGAAGAGGGCATTCCCAAGAAAACTGCTTTTTGTTTTTGCACTATATTACTATAAATTTTCAACTAAACAGAAACACGAAGTCGTTCCGAATCCCTATCATAAACCTGTTTTGTCAGCCTTGAAACATGGATGGACCTTGTCTCAGCGGCTTAGTCTGTCAGCGGCTCATAACAAACGTCATCCCACATTTTGACACAAAAATTGATTATGTTGTTGTGTCGATAACTTGGTATCTCCCAATCAGCCGTTTGCTTTTGTCAAGCATGAGCCAAATATGTGCTGTACCTAGTTGCAAGGTCCATTTGTGCATCATGCTTAATGAAACATGTTTTGACTCAATTTTTCTTATTCGGATGTCACATTCACAAATTTCATTTTGCATAGTGTGGGCCCCAGATTGATCGCACCTAGTCAAAGCGATCCATCGATGACGTCGCGTTCCCAACTTTCTTTTTTCAAGTGTGGGCTTTAGATGGACCGCGCCTAGTCGACGCGATTCATAGAGGACTCATACTTTCCATTCTAATCATATAGAAAGTTTACGGCGGGAGTTTTATTACGTTAAAATCATAGTTCCATGTACTAGAATTCCGAATGAATTTGGTTGGGCTTGAAATAAACCTTATTTTCACTTATTAGATTATTATTTTTTGTTTGTTTTACCCCTTTTAATCATAATTCTTATTAATAATAATATTTGATAATTATGATGATGTTATCGAGAATATTCCTGTACAATATTTATCTGGTTCTGTTTTTATACATTATTAATAAACCTGAATTCTATATGAAATTCCCACAAATTTTTATTTATTTAGGGATATTATTATGGACCTGCGAAGAATAGCGGCTGAATAATGCGACTGCAAAATGCGTGCAAAATACGACTTTTCGAATCCCAAAAACCGCACTGACAAAAACAATAAACTTACCGTTTATGTTTATTTGCGCTAATTGTTGAAAAATGAAAACTGAAAATCGCTCGTTATATTAAGCACTGGCCGTTGATGGCCGTTTCACTGCATTTCATCAACAGCACAAAACCATTTTTTTTTAATTCTATAAAACGCTTGAAATTAATTTCTGTCGAAGAATGGTTGTCTTACGGCATTTTTCACGTATACGCAAACACCAGCCATATTAAAGCGAACTGCAACAGAATGGAGGTTGATTTTAAAACGTATCTTCCGGAAGGCTGGCATCTGTCCATTTCCCCACGTATGGATTGAAAGTGCATTAGTTTTCTCAAAATTTGCTTATTTTATTATTAGAGAATTGTTAGCTATTAATTTCTTGATATAGTAATGTTATAATGGGAATTTAGTATTTTTATGGGATATGTGATTCGATCCGATCGCACCAAAATCCAAATCATCATTCGATTTGCTAATTCGGCGGTTTCGCCAAGTACAATTTCCATTCATATAGTATAGTAGCTAATGCATCCAGTAGCCTGATGGGCGTGAGCATTACAAAGTCCGGTGCAAGTGCCGCTATTCACAGCAAATGGGGGGCCTGGTTATTTAACGAGAGGTTGTGGTTGGTTTTCCATTCTACTATCAGCCCTACTGCAGAATAAAAATGATACGAATACTTGTACAAACCGAGTAATATATGTGGACCCTCGTTGCTTCCTTTTAGCGCTCAGACGCTACTTCCGGCCTGGAGTGGATTAAAAATAATCACAAATTGTGCGCTATTACTCGTAAAGCTTTGTGGTCGTCGTTAGGTGGTGATAATTCCTGCTACAAGATTTTATCGATTAACGTAACATAAAAATCGATACATTGTATAATGAACTCCAAGCAGTTCATTTTGCGGTGTGCGAGACAGATGCATGACGTTGGATATCACAGACTTTCTCAGTATTGATATATTCTTGTTCATGATTTTAGTATTTCTATACGGTAGCAAATTGTACTTAAAAAAAGAAATTATTAGCTGTTGTGTAGTTGTCAAAATGATTCGGTTCTGCATAGTTCAAGTGGTTAGGTGCGCAAACTTTGCTAATTACCTAATTTATCGTGGAACTGAAATAGTGTGGCTCGTGCTTAACAAGAGAGGTAAGCATTTTCTGATTGGAATTGCGCACTTAGTGCAGCAGGTTGCAACTGAAGTTAATCCGATCCATCGAATGAATTGATGAAAAGCGTCAGGAATACGCTTCAAGCTGCATAAGACGTCTCTTATCGTTCTGACACGTATCCGAATCCCGTGATGAATGATTGATCATATGTGGAAGTCTTGCTGCTTGGCGCCTCACCGGTGCACGGCGGTTCATGTAAGTGTAAGCGCTGCTAACCGCTTCCTCCGCCAACCATTTCAACGTAAGGCAAAAAGAGTGAAAAAATTAGGCTCGAATTTTCCCCCCTAGCATCGCATTTAGTTCATTAGCGTATTCCGAACCTCCCAATCAGAATCTTTTTTGTTACTGATGAATCGCGCGGCGATGTCCATCTGTGGTTTATGCTTGGCAAAATAAAAATCCTGATTGAATCATGACGCTGTTGCTTCGAGAATTTCGTTGTGAAACTTACCGGCGTAAATGGAAAGCACGGGAGAGTTGAATCATCAACCGATTATTCGGAGTTCTATCTGCTGGACTCGACTGGACTTTGAAACCAGAAAACGTGGAGATTTGTTGCATGTTTAATGTATGATGCATTTCATTTCCAAAAACTAACATTTGGTATTAGAGAAAATTTAGTAGATTAGATTAATAGATTTAATTTAATAGAATGAAAAGGAACAAGCAGATACAGCGTTATGGAAAATCCCATGTAAGAATACTGCTGGCCTTGGAAATATATTTATCCTTGTTCCACGGCAATGTGTGATTGGGTAAGCATGACGTTTTCTACGACGCCCCATATGCCGAACGGGATGGCGTGACTGTGTTAGTTTGATCATTAACATATCGTCGTGTATTTTACGTCTTTATTAGAATAACCCATTTGCAGCGAATAAATTAAATCTCGTTAACCTGCATTTGCTGCATTTTAATCATGGAAGGGTCATGGCAGGCTCGCACTTACAAAGCGCGAGTCTCCCGTTAACCTAACATGATCAGGTACCGTAAGTAAACATGGGGAGATCACGCAACTTTGTTTGATTATGGCTTATTGTCTTTGATAAAGCATCGATAGTCCTTGTACGAGGTAGTAGTTTCTGTAAACCCGCCGAACTACTCGAGTGCCGATAAAGTGAAGCCTAGTGAGATTGTGTATTGACGACACGAGGAATATCGCCGCTTCACAAGCACGTGGCGTGGACTTGTAGGTACAGGGCTTAATTTCGGGGGTAAACATAGCCAAGACACCAGAAAAAATTGATAGCCACAATTTTAAAACAAGCGAACGACAAGACATGCTCAGTTTTGAAAAAAATTTACTACCTGAAAGAAGCGATAAATGTCCTTTTTTCGCATGAAATTATCAAAATTTTGAGATTGAGGCGCTTTTAACATTTATTACCAGAAATGAAAGGGCTTTAGATTAAGGGTTTAAGGTATATGTCTCTCAGATGAAAAATTGAATCAGCGTGTACTATAAAGTATTTTCGTACTTTATCACTTACGTGATAAAATCGCACTTTCAATATTCTCTGTTTGCAGCATAAAATATAATTTCTAGAATTTATAACAAAAAAATGGCCGCAGCAAAAATGACCGGAAAGTGGAAAATGAAATCCTCCGATAAATTTGATGAATACATGAAAGAAATAGGTAAGTCAAATAGCAACTTTTTAACTAGCCATAGTAGGATAACTAGTACCTATGGTACCGTACCTAGCGATAGACCCATTAAGCTAATAAGGGCAATTTTTATTTGACAAGCATGAACCAATGACGAATCCAACCGTGGTCAACGCTGGACAGAACATATTCTAATCGGGAATGGGACCATTGGATTTTCAATGTGTCAAATTATTTTTAAAAAGATTGTAGGATTTATACTAAAATATCGTGTTCACACTTCACAGAAATATGAGTTTGATGTAAGCTTTCCCTTAGAGCATAGTCTAACTTCTTCAGGCAAGATTAAAGTTCTTTGTAGGATTTGTTTACATTGTGGGATTGTTTTAAAATTAATTGTCCACTTTCTTATACAAATACCAAGTACTTAGATTAAGCGCTTTTAATCAAACATTTAATTTTGTCAAACATGAGCCACAGATGGACCGAAAATATATAATTTTTTGGACTCACATTCTTCCAGCCTGGGATCGCAGCCCAATCAGAAATAGTTTTATTTTCGTCACGTATGAGCCATTGATGGCCCGTGCCTCGGCGGCGCGTGTCATCAGTTGATCATACTTGACAAAGCATGATGTTCCCACACCTATTTCTGACTGGGAACTGTCCTTATAGACTCTCTTTGTATCTGCTTTGTATCTGTAATTAACGCCACTGGAAAGCCCCTTGACGACCCCCAAAAAATCACAGAATGACAACAGAATCACAGAAATATTACAATCCAATGATTTAACCAATTTTAGAACCGGAAAAATCACTTTTTAGAAAATTTTCTGGCCCCCGACTCGAATTTTTGGATTTTACTATCATATACAATAAGAACACTATTATACCACCTCCACTATGGTATGTGTTGTTATAAATTGATCTCAAATTTTTTCAAATATTTTGTTAAAATCTAGGTGTGGGAATTGCACTAAGAAAAATGGGTAACCTAGCTAAACCCACGTTGACATTGAAGGTCACTGATGGAACCTTCTACTACAAGAGTGAAAGTACTTTCCGTACGCTGGAACTGGACTGTAAAATTGGCGAGGAATTTGACGAAGAAACCCCAGACGGCAGAAAAGTCAAGGTTAGTTGTAATTGGGTCACATTTCTCCTAACTGAATTCTACGCACCTAGAACCGAATAGATAAACGGCCCGCTTATTTCACCTTTGATGTTAGCTCAATTATCAAAATATTCAAATTCATAGCTTGTATTTCGGTTCCACTTCGTTTTGCTAGCGTTTGTTCCTACCTAGTCACAAATGAAAATTGCGAAGTATGAGACACAAATTGTTCGCGCCGCGTCAAGGCGCGGTTCATTCGTGGCTTATGCCAGCTACTTTGCTACTCAGACACTCGAAGAAAATGGTTGAAAAATCACCAAATGGACAATATTTCATGATATGTGTCTGAAAGATTTAAATGTTTTTTGCGGTGTTAAGTAACGACCAATATGCAGAAAAAGGGTTCAAAATCGTCAATACTACTATGAAATAGCAGTGTTAATGATTTCTAAGCTTATTCGTCCATCCAAAGAAAATAGCATTCGGACACCCGTAGCGAACCAAGATTCTGCCATCCTGGCTTATGCTTAAATAAGTATAATGTCTGATTCGGTGTGTACAATTCATGACTGATTTGAATAATTTGTGCTCCGAATCGATTTGAATCGACAAGCTCTAATTGCAGCCCACGTTCACTTTTCCGGGAAATGATTCAACGGGAATAGTAAAGGTTGCACTACACATTTGCGTAGGTTGCGTTTTTTCTAGGTTTGTTTCATTTTACCCTTCCGTTTTACGCAAGCGCAATGCTCTGCATGCATTTCCTGATGTTTCCAATGAAACAGTGCTCGTTTCGTTTTTTTTGCGTCTGAGCTTTGTAGGCATGTGAACACGATTAACACAAAGCAGTACAGGTGGGTATTGCCGTTTTATTTTATTACCCGGAATGTAATGCAACGCATCGAAAAGACAACTTCCCGTGTATTGTAGCCTTAACCTTCTTCCGAGTATTTCTTACCCTCGATTATCTTTAATGTTTCATCAAAGTTGCTGTCCTTTGCTCGTGAAAAATAAAATAAAAATCGATGCATGATACTACGATGTACTCATATTTTATCTGATCCATATTCTATCTAATTTCAACTAAGGACCAGTAACATTTTTAATTTTCGGATAAAAGAAGATCCCGTCCCATCTTTCTAGCTGTATCATAAAACAGCGCCCAATCAAAAGGCTTCCATTTTTTATTTTATATTTCTGAATTATCATTTAGACAACATTCACGTGGGAAGGACCTAAACTTGTTCAAGAACAGAAATGGGATGGCAAGTCAACTAAAATATATAGATACTTAGATGAAGCTTCCGGAGAACTTATTAACGTGAGTTTAAAATCCTGCGATTTTTCCTTCAAATGTCGGGCGCGATGGCCGGTTCGTTATTAGCTTACATAGGCTTGTGCGAACTGGGAAGACAGTTGTTCCGCCTATTATTAGGTCATAATTGAATTCTCTAGTAATGGACCGATACCAAAATTTTTCCCGATATCGATACAAGTACCGATATCACCTTTTGCAATTTGTATTCCGATAACGTTACCGCCAATACCGAGTACTATATTAAGTATGTTAAAGACCTTTTTGTACCCATATACTTTTGCTCGCAGTATATTTTCAGCCACGTATATGTTTGCATCTATTTACGTTTGCATCGTTGCACTCTTGCAATCATTTACGTGCGTGCAAACTTCTATGGCTGCAAATGTACTGATTGATGCTGTGTTCAAGCAGTAAAGCGACCAAAAGTAGCTATGCCCTGATCGGATATCCCCAATCCAACAATGGGATGGTGGTTTTTACTCGAGTTGAAGAGTTATCTCGGTAGTGTGAAGGTAGACTTTGGGTGTCAGCTTTGTCCAAACCAGCTGACTTGACGTCTTAAGATGTGCATTTTTTACCAAGCTACCCAAGCCCTGTCATTCGGCAGTGGAACGGTATTGGCACTCAAATTGTTGGAATTTCTCAGAAGTGGGCGGTTCTTTCAGGGCATCAGATTTGTCTTAATCAGCAAGTGGGACGTCTTAAAATGCACATTTCGTGCCGAGCTGTCCAAGCCCTATACTATGACAGTGAAATGGTATTTGCACTCAAATTGTTTGAATATTTCAATAGTGGGGAGTAATTTTTCGGGCGTCGGATTTGGCAAGAACAGCAGTCGTCTTACAAAATCAGATATGTAATATGCTTCCGAAAAGATCCTTTTATCATCGGAACGGTGCTTGTACTCGAATTGTTTCAAAAACTCAACAGTGGGGGTGACAGCAGGTGTGGTGATATAAAGGGGTGTCAGAGGAGCGACTATATCTTTTCTGCCTCAGAAAGAGAATAAGTCAAAAATATTTACAGTGGAATGATGTCCTTTTAAATACCAGGTACTGCTACCGATACTGGTATCGGTGATGAAAATGTCCAATATCACTACCGATACTTCAAAAATTACCGATACCGATACACCGGCTCATCTCTAAATTGGACCAAAGGAACTTTGAATTCTTTTCTTACCTATTTTCAATTCTATAAATACTGACTCCTGTCCACACTTCAAGTAACGGACGGAACTTGACAATCCCAATCAAGAACATTAACACATTACTAAATTATAATTGTATCTTTCTCTTAATTTGTACAGGATTGTGTTGCGAATAACGTTACCTGCAAACGAATATACACTAAAGTGTAGAAGACTCTACAATTCCGTTTCATACTTTTCACCAGCGTTTCAAACTTCTAATTATTATTTCAAAAGCAAATTTGAAAACTCATATTATACGTGACATATGCATTTGAGTATGTTGAAGAAATTGGACAATATTGTTTTCGTATTTCATCCAGTCAATGCACAAAGATAATTTCAGTATAAAATCGGCAACGTCACACAGTCTTAGAAGATTATGATGCATTACTATTCGGTTCGATGTCCGAGCACCATCACTTGTTTGATTTATGTCAAACATCGTGCTACTCAGCAGATTTTTATTTGTATGCAATTTTTGTAATTTTCTTCAAATAAATGATTAATTTTTATTACCTTTTAGGCATAAAAAGCAACAATCCAAATGTGGAGGCATTACAAAATCGAAAAACATGTCGTTTTTTTTTACGATTATTCATTCATAGTTGAAGGCAGAACCACACGTACCATTTTTGGTTCTGGTAAAATTGATAAATTGAAAACGATCACTAGTAGATCAATAAGCAAGACCCGAGCAAGGAGGGCTATTTGGGTGAAATTAAAAATAGAGAGAGAAATTTTTGCGCGCAGTTAACTCTGGTGACTAATTCTGTATGATTCGCAACATTTCACCTTTGAAAACGAGATCTTTTGCTCTGTTTGGATGTGAGCGAAAAATAGTGCAAGATCTTATACTTTGAGTAAAAACTAGGCTGAATCTAGCGGAAAAGAGAGGAAGGTCGAAAATATATCTTGATCGAATAGCAAACCTATAGCAGTTCCAAGTCGGGTTTGTATGTTTGCCGATAGCTTTTACTCATTTTTTCTGTACACGGACATGGTTGAGGGAGAAAGCTGTAAGCCCCGCCTAAGCCACCCTGCCTTGGAGAGGTTTCCAGCAAACGTTTCGCACATAATCAATAAGAACGTCATTTCCGACGTGATTCAACATCAAAGAGGAGTAGCATTTTGCATATTCTCACATTCTTTACGCTTTTTACTGATCGAGCCTACCTGGCACCGGAAATAAGCAAGATTTTTACAGAACTACGTAAACTCATTGATTCAATCATGGTCGTACAAAAACTAGCAATTCTACGGCTAACAGGATATTGATGCTCAGTCACACAAATGACAACGCAGCAATAGACTCCTCATATTTTAAACCGCACCTAAACATTTCTTTTGCCAAGCATGGTCCACTGATGGAACGCACCGTCCATCATTGCCACTGCGCATGAACTATTGCTGCGGGTCTGTCACAAATCACAGCAGAATATTGTTTGATTCTTAATTAAGAAAGCATCAAGGTGTGAAATGGCCGACAAACGACAACGCAATTGGTTGCAAATCATTGCACTGGTAATAGCAATTGGTTTGTCACTTAAAATATGTAAAGTATAACGATAGGTTTGCAAAACTAAGCAATATTTCACCTTTATATTAGGCAAAGATGGTAGAACGGTACTGTACGAAATTGTTACCGTACCTCGAACCAGCAAAATTAATTTATACCGAACTTTGTACCGTCCCTTTCGAAAAGTTTACGTGCCGTACTGTACGATATTTTTTTTTGGTACAGCATACCAAACTTCGTACCACTACGAAAATAAGTTGGAATAATATTTTTCATTTATCGTACTAAATTTCGTACCAATAGCATAACAGGTACGATTAGCTAGATAGCAATTTCGAACCGTACCAACTACCAATGTCGAAAACAGCCTCATTTGTAAAATCTGGCCCTCCGGGAAACAAAACTAACATCTTAGATCAAAGACAGACAATTTTAGGCTATCTAGTTTAAAATCCAGGACAGTACAACCGATATACGACATAGCTCATCTAATCATCTCAAGTGAATCAGTTGTATTTTTTACTGCCCCACCTCCACCGCCTTAAATCATTTTAGAATTGTCCTTTAGTTTAAAAAATTCTTTGATAGACTCAAACTATATTATCTGCGACCCGTTATAAAACGGCATATATGTTAGATGAATTTTTTTTTTTTTTTTGAATTTATATGAGAAGAATATCGATTTCCTTCGTTATTGCGAAGGTTTTACAACTAGGAGAAGTAAAACGAATTCGCCAGAAAACTAGGTAAAGTATTACTATGTAACCTAGTTTCACTTGCAAAACTACGAAATACCTGGATTGAAAACCAGGTAAACTAGGTGATCCTCGTTTTGTTGCATTAAAAACATTTCGAATTAACTATAGGATTCACCTAGTTTTTCATCAGGTACCTAGTTAACTTCTACTTGTTAATTGCTAGGAACCAATCGAAACCGGTTGAATATTTTGTAAGGAGTAACAAAAGCATAAACTTTTATAAGGAAAGCTCATTGCGTCGATGTGACATGACAAGCTTTGCAGACGGGAAGAAAGATTGGGTTCAATCATATTAATCACATGCCTTGAATACCGTTGAGCATGTGTGAACAGCAGTAGCGGCATTGCCCCAAATATATGAAAGTTTTAATTATTAGGTAAAAAAATCATTTGTTTATGTTATCTTGCAATGATATTATTATAATTTTCATCCTTTGCAAAGCCTTCAAACATTTGGAATGCAAACGTTTAAGTACATTGTTATAGATAGGCGATCTCATCGGGATGAAAATTTTTGATTATCGCATTTCTCATTTCTCCTGCGCATGAACCTGGTTGTTGGAGGAAGCCGTAAGCGGCGCTTACGTGAACCACCGAGAACCGGCGTGGCGTCCAGCAGACCTCTCGCATATAATCATCATCCCTCACGGGACTCTAACCTGCGATACGACGATCAGAGATGCGTAGCTAGATATTATATGCAAAAGGTTTTGCTACACACGATTCGGATAAATTTTTCGAATCGGAGCTATTATAATTCTTACTTATTATGAAAATCACGAAATTTAGAACGACGAATTATTGATATTAGCAAAAACAGATTAAAAGGAATGTAGTCTAAGTTCAGACTCTATTGTGAGAACAAAAGCGTCATATTTTACCCACATAATACAATCGATTTTCGTTAAATTTGACCAAAACCGATTGTATTTGTCGTTAAATGTAGAAATTCGTCTTCATTTTGCAAGTTTCTGTTCCTATAGCCGAATGACGACGAATTCGAAGCAGTTCGAATTGGCCACCCCTATGGAATATACCTTGTCATCGATGCAAGAGGGAATCGAATTAGAGAGTATGGAATCCGATCTTAACAATATACGTTAAGTTGTATTGCTATTGCCGAGTCATTTGCCTCTGTTGCAGTTAAATTTTTGGCAGTTCATTTTTTTCAGTATTGGGCGTTGTGGTCTACGAATCCCCGAGTCCCGTGGAAAAAAAAATTTCGTCAGCGTGAAAGATTACTTCCAAAAGGTTTTGCTTGGCTCCTCGCCACAACGCTGGGATTTATGTCACCACTGGTTACATCTTTCTCCACCAACCATATTTAGGCACAGGAAAATTCATAAAGATGGTGAAACAAAAAACACCTCGACGAGGAACTGGCATCTGTACGAATACGCATTCTAAACTTTGCTCTCACGAGATGAGAAATGAAATTTCATTATATATACCAGTGTGTGTTTTCGAGATTTTTTATTATGGAATAGAAATATATATGAAATAATAAATGTATCAAAACATAAAAGGGGACGAATATCTACTTCTTCCGCTTTAACACTCGCCCCAATTTTCGAAAAGACGTCAGTAGAGTTCTCCACACTCGTTTATTTCGACTTCGAAGCTTTCCTTCTTTTGCTTCAAATTTCGAATTCAAAATATTTTCAACTCCTCCACTTTTCATATCAGTGTCTGTAATATTTACACAAGTTTTATGTTCTTGAGTTTTTGCAACAGTGGAAAACAAATGCAAATTGGGACATGATGAAGAACGTTTGTAAATGTTAAGATTTGAGGTAACGTAACCTTGTATCCTCCGTTGATTAATGTCCTTCTTATATCCACCATTTACAATTATATTCTTTGATGCGACCTGATATGCTTCTATGTTTCTCATTAAATTTTGAAGTTTAAGAGCACAACATGCAGTGATCATTGTTGAAGCATAAACATACAATAATTGATGCACAACAATAATCATCACTAGTTTTCCTAACTGGATTTCCATTTCCTTCGTCAGTGCGGACGGTTTCTCTCTATCGCTGGTAGGTTTTTGATCTGATGTAGCTTGAAGCACGGACTGATCCTCCTTTTGCAAACTGGACCTTGAAGGAGTTGTAGGTTTTGGCATCTTCTGAGGTTTGACAGGAAATATTGGTAAATTTTGGTGAATCAAATAGTTTTTTCCTCCGTTGTTGTCCCAAAATTTCTTATTATTTTGACGGTGGTAAAGAGAAAATTCCGCTACACTGTTTTTTAAATCTCTAGGCCAAGTTATGGCAAAAGAAAATAACGCAAAATCTTCATTCCTCTCCCATTGTAATTTTTGATATACAGCTTCATATTCCTGAAAACTTTTCCATCCATCAAAAGTATATCTCACATAAGCTTCCAAAAACAGAGAGTCCACTGGAATTTTTATTTCACCGAATAATTTTTTTCTCCCATTACGGAGGTGGTTCAAAACAATACCACTTGAAATACATCGGTTAATTCTTTCGTTGCGATCACGCAAATATGGTCGGTTCTTCTCCTCCATGTTGATGAGAATATCGACAATAATGAAATATCTTGAAAAATTAGAAATTGTTTAAAAATGAATATCTCAAACCTTTGTGACGTCATAAATGGGCATTGACCTCTTTAATCCCGTGGCCTAATATTCTACTTCATGATATGTTTTGATCCCACAACAAATTTGGGGGGCGGAAGAGGCATTGCTGAAGTATTGTGACTAACAAATTGTGCTGGGACAAACATTATTTCCAGCGGTTGTTTTTTTTTTTTATCAAATTTTGTTCAAAGCAAAGCTGCAAAAAACATATCATATTTGAAAATTCTCTTAAAACCACTAAATCACAATTACCTACCAGTGACGTCGAACTAGTTTTTTACTAAAACTAGAAGAATTAAAACGAATTTACCCGAAAACTAGGTGAATTATTACTAGATACCCTAGTTTCACTTTCAAAACTACGTAGTACCTTATGTTATCTAGCAATTATATCATTATAAATTTAATCATTTGCAATGCCTTCAAAACTTTCGAATGCAAACATTCAAAAACATTCAAGTACATTGTTATATTGACGATTTCATCAGGACAATGGGCTTACACCTGGAGAGTAATGAATCAAGTGTAAAGAAAACACGTGAAATTGTTGTGCCGATTTATTGACTTGTGTTGCAGGTTAATTTTTTTGGATTTTAGTGACTCTTCAACACTGGGCATTGAAAGCTACATGTCCGGGACTCGCGCTATCACTGAAAGGATTATATGCAAAAGGTTTTGCTGGACATCTCGCTGACACAGGTTGGTTTAGGTAACCCATAGTTACGGCTTCCTTCAACCTTTCTTTCATCACCTATATATTCATGCATAACTCAACTCCTGATTCGGAACTAGCAGCATATATCTGCGCGAATGGTCGCACCTGAGCTGCATCCTCGGATTTGCTCTCCCACAGCCTATAAATGAAATATTATTCCATACACACGTGGTTTCATATTAGGAAGAAATACAAGAAATAGAAATGGCAAAAATTAAATACATCAAAACAGAAAACAGTACGACTATCTAGTTCTTCCGTTTGAACTATCGTCCCAGTTTTCGAAAATATGTCAGTAGAGTTTTTCCACGCTCACCTATTTTCGACTTTGAACCTTTACTTCTTTTAGTTCAAATTTTGCACGACTTCATTTTTCATGTTTGTTTCCATAATATTCACATCACATTAGTTTTTTCAAGTTCTTGGGTCCTTGCAACAGATGCAGACAGTTAAACAGGAAGAACGATTCAGAAGGCTGCAATTTGTGGTAACGTAAATACGTCGATTAATGTTCACCTTTCTCCTATCATTTATAATTAGATTATTTAATACGACCTGATATGCTTCTAAGTTTCTCATTAAATTTTGAGAGCAAAATGAGCAAAGTAAATGAGCAAAACATTTGCAAGGAAAAGTGGTTTATTTTTGAACTACGAGTCAATTACGTTTAGAGTCTTCACCATAAACACTATAGAGTCTCTTGACTAAATAATGACATCGACCGAATGAACTTTTTATAAGATTTAAAGTAATACAATTTTCAGTAAATATAATTGAGACGTACATACCTATATTTCTACCCCCGAAAGTGAATATACTGTACGCCATATATCGAAAATGAACATCACAAAATTAATTTTGAATCTATAAATAGAGATCTTTTATAGAGTTACGTCTTATCACATAATACATTTCCCCAATCCGAACCAGTTAGTAAAGCGCGTCGCCGAGACGCGTTCCGTCAGTTAATCTTTCTTGACAATTTAAAATTTCTGATAGCGTATTCAAATAATAATATAATACAATATGTTATAATGTATACCGTTGGCATCTCACTTGATATTTGGGTCTGGTATGTTAACACGCTTTCACCTTTACATTATAGCTAGCAATGATATCATTGTAATATTAGTGCCGGGCAAAACCGATCATTTGGAATTCGAATATGATTCATCAATTTCTAATCAAGACCAAATATGCCATTTTACTATTATAATTCGTAGCTATTATAATAATCACGGAATTTAGAAAGACAAATTAATGATATTAGCAAAAATAGATAAAAAGCAATGTAGTTTTAGTTCAGACTATTCTGAGAGCAAAAGTGTCATTTTTAACGACATAATACAAGCGATTTTGGTTAAATTCGATTGCATTTGTCGTTAAAAATCGAAATTCCTTTTCATTTTGCAAGTTTCTGATCTTACGGCCGAATCACGACTAATTCGAAGCAGTTGAGCTTCGAGGCGATTCGAATTGCCCACCCTTATGTAATATATGTTTCCATAGGTGCAGGAGGAAATCTAATCAGAAAGTAAGGAATCCGATGTCAACAACAGGGATGAGCCGATGTATCCATATCGGTAAGTATCGGTATCGGTACTGGTATCGAAAATTTTTTATCACCGATACCGCAGATACCAAAACCGATACAGAATACGTCGTTACAACGGATGGTACGAATCCGCTTCATTTATTGATAATAAATGGAAAGACCTCGCATTCCACCGCTCTAAAAATAATTAAAACGGGGCATGCCTCGCGGGAACAATTTCATTTATACTTTTTTTTTAAATGAAACCCATCAATCCACTGACTATAAGCTTCTTTTGATGCAGAAAAAGGTGTTAGGTGTGACGTTACTTATGTAACAACGAACATTTGCACGTAGTCTTTGGACCCATTTAGGCTTGAATGCAGAATCAATTCAGTATATTTTCATTCATAAAAGTTTGCACTTGAATGGTGTAAGAGTTCAATGTGGCAAACGTACGTATGCGCACACATACATGGGTGCAACTATAACAAGAGAATAAGTTTGTGGATACAAAATGGCCTTATTTAATAAAGTACTCGGTATCGGGGGCATCGGTATCGGAATATAAATTACGAAAGTAGTATCGGTACTTGTATCGGTATCGGCGAAAAATCTTGGTATCGGCCCATCTCTACTGATTGAATGCGCGTTAAGTTGTGTTGCCGAGTCACTTACCATTTTGCAAGTTTCTGTTTCTACGGCCGAATTCGAAGCAGTTGAGCTTCGGAGCGATTCGCTTTGCGAAGGTACGCAAAAGAGTACGGTACGGTACGAAAGAAACATCAATCTTCGTACCATACCAAATACGAAAATTGAAAAAAAAAAAAAATGAATCGCTCCGTACTATCGTACCAAAAAATTCAGTTGTACGGTATCGAAACTTATATCATACCGTACTACCAGCCTTGATAATAGGTAATAGTTTGAATCTACGAGTGTCTCGAGTTGCTTTTAAAAAATTTGTAATGGATTGGGATATTGAAATCAAAGAATGGTCTTCTATCATAAAAGCTTTTCCATATTTAATACAAATACTAAAATATCTCATTTCCTTCACCAGGTTTAGGGTGGAGCGAAAATTGACAAAATTTTTATTTTCATCGCAAGGGTGAGGATAAGTTGTCTTTTTCACACCATACATCATGTAGTCGAATTATTAAGATCACTGGAGTAGTTTTATTCCGACCCATAATTCTTGAAAATTGGCGATTTTTGACGGGCATCAAAAAGTCATTGCACTCAATGTGGCGACAAGAGAGATATTATTTCTCTCGCGCGGGTTTTTCACATGCATTCCTGGGTCGCGTTGCATATCTTTTTGTTTATTTTGTGCTTTATCGTGGTGGAAAAGATGCAATGAGTGTACGAAACGCCTTACACCCATATTGCAATATCGACTAGGCCTAACACTCGGTAACACGCAAGCCACCTAGTTCCTTCAATGCTCCCCACGACAACCCTACCGACGGAGGCAGATAATAAAGGCGCCTTTTGCATTCGAAATGAAAAGCTGGCAGTCTGTTTTCAAGATATATCCAGTACTATCGATTTGGTGGCCCTGAAGGTCGAATTGATGTAGTGTACAGCATGTTTGTCATAAATATAAGCTAATAGATGGAACTGTTTCATAACGACAGCAGTCTTTTTGAAGTCTTTATTTTGACAGCATATAAGATGATTACTGCCTGCATACAAGCTACATATAGAAATATATGATACCGGCAGTGAAACTGACAGCGATTTTGAACAAAAGCAATGGCTTACATACTTCTCTGATATGGGCTATGAGCAGATTTAAGGCATGTCAGGAGACAATTCGAAAGTGCATTCAGTCGAAAATCGAATTCCCTGTTTTCAACCGGTATCACACTGAAAAAAGTCGTCGTATAATTTCGGAAGCTTGCTCAAGAATAAAAGATACCTTTCGAAGCCTTTGCAAGATATTGTTTATGAAAAATCTTTTCGAAAGCGGCAATCCAACAATTTGGTATTTTTCAATTCCACGACCGATAGGATAGGATCTCATTTTATCGGTTCGAATTTGGGGTGAAGAATTTTTACGTTTACAAACTTTAATCGCTTCTACTGCGCATGAAAATGAACTTTATTTAACATTATGCAATTAATATGAACATGGTTGGTGGATGAAGCCGCTAGCAGCTGCACTGATTTGAACTACTGCGCAGCAAAGTAATCATCTCTCAGCGCCAGTAACTAGCCAGGACTCCCCATTTCCAATCAGACAACAAAACCACAAACAAGATCTTCGAGGTGCAGTCCGGACTGTCGTTTGTTAAACAATCAACAATACGCACATAGTGCGATATCATGTCACAATTACCGGGTTATAAACAACACCACAAAAGTTGCCAGAATTAACCACACAAAACACTGGCGCAGGGGATCAGATATCCGTCGCTCGAAGCGTATTTCGATTGCTGATTGATTCGACCGGACACGAACCCTTCCCCCACACAAGCAATGGAAGCGTAACACTAGTCGCCTATAGATTCAGCCACTGTTTGTGGGAATAAAGGGAGGCACCATGGCCATATTCTTGCTGTGCACGATTCGATCTATCAAATTAATAACAGGAAAAATGTTCGGCGCAAAAAAATGAGGAAGGACACTTGTTTCCTGTCAGAAATAGCTGAGAACTAGTGTTATATTATATGACTCAAAAGATTCTGTGCATCGGACCAGCACTAGGGGCGTTATATTGAAAACTGATCTACGTGGGCAACAATAGCGTACGTTTTTTATGCTCTGAATATTTGGTCCTTTTTGCGTGTGACACATTTTTCTCAAGTCACTGGCACAACCACATTCATGAGTCAGATGTATCCGTGCTACAGGGCGCGGATACATACATGACTGAACTTATTTCTAAAATATTTTCTTGTATTTTGGTAATACAGAGTTTCAAGACTGAATTTGTTTTGATTCCAAGTCGTTTCGCAAAATGTTTTAAATTGATATGTAAACAATTGTAATTTTTTTGATTATCATTTTTACACGTCCGAGGACTTTTTGACTGTATGAGACGATCTATTTAAATGGCGGGATTTATTCTGTTAGAATTACGTGCCGATTGTATTCAAGTCAGCAAAGTTGAAACATGGAGTAGGATCCGCTGACTACAGCAACAAAAATCAGACTTGTATGATCGCTGTCGGATACTTGTGACGTAACGTGAATCCAGAATATTATGAAAATGTAACCTATCAGAAGTTCTTGGAGGAAACTCAATTTCCAGACAGTTTTTGCGTGCAAATTATTAAATTCGTTTTATTATTGTACTCAATCGTCGATTTTGTATGAAAGTATTTTCTATATTCACGCAAAATAAATGAGGTATAAAATTATTAAGAAGGATTCAAAATCCGTGTCCGAGAAGTTTTTTAGGGACCGGAATCAGTGCGTAAAATACCCAACTAAGGGCCACATAATTGCTAACTACTAAAATACGTAGTACCCGTAACTGCACTCTGAACGGAAAATATTCTATTCTAAACGGAATTGAACAGGAATGGTAAAGTGAAGGTATCAATCCTAGGCGACGGTAAAACAAATCATCTACCATCTCTTAGGATATGCCAAACATTGGACACTCATATTTTTAATAGTACAATCGGAAATTTGTTTCATCAGACATAGGCCACTGATGAACCGCACCTTCTCGGTGCGACTTAGCAGTAATTCAGG
Organism: Styela plicata; assembly: GCA_963675895.2. Taxonomy (NCBI): domain Eukaryota; kingdom Metazoa; phylum Chordata; class Ascidiacea; order Stolidobranchia; family Styelidae; genus Styela; species Styela plicata. The sequence goes on along the minus strand of OZ023144.1, from coordinate 14,705,310 downwards.
CGTAATAAACAACTCTTGCTGAAAAATTTTCTACTGGGTAGTGGGTAATTAACAACACTAAGAAAATCTCACTTTCAATCACTTCAAGTAAAGAAAATGAATTTATCAGAGAAGTTGAAACTATATAGAAAAGGACAAATATTCTATTAAATTTATCAATATCTTCTACTAAATTTCTCAATATCTAATACAATGAATCTAATTTTCATAAGAATGAAGGTAGCAAGGTGAAAATATTATTCACATTATATTTTGAACGTACAAGATAAATTATTATATTATTTTCAGAAAATAAACTATCGGAATGTGCACGACCATTTTGACTTATTTTAATAATATTCTCGTGTAAAATTCCGAAACTCATGGGGGTGAGGAGAAAGTGAGTCATTCCACCAAACCTAGGGCAGCCGGTTCCACAGTCAGTGGTGGAACGCAAAAGGTTTTGAGTTGGTATGTCAGTAGATCTCTGTCATACGAAATAAATCTGATCAGGAACAAGTTACCTAACTTGGCTAAAGTGTATCGACAAAGGTTTCTCCTCCAACTGAAGTGATGAAGCCGTGAGATTGAACTGCGTGTTTGCTTTAAAACTGTTTGTGCTGTTTTGTATTTGTCAAGTAATTTCGTTTCTGCAGTTTTGTAATAATGCGTTCTTCCGGGGATATTAGGCCTATCGTGGGGTAGTTCACAGCGAAAGCATAGAAAAAGTGTCATATTTTAACGACATAATTCAAGCGATTTTGGTTAAATTTGCCCAAAATCGATTGTATTTGTCGTTAAAAATTGAGGTTCCTCTTCATTTTGCAAGTTTCTGTTCCTACGGCCGAATCACGACTAATTCGAAGCAGTTGAGCTTCGAGGCGATTCGAATTGCCCACCCTTATGTAATATATGTTTTCATGGGTGCAGGAGGGAATCTAATTAGAAAGTAAGGAATCCGATGTCAACAACAGGGATGGGCCGTTGTATCGGTATCGGTAAGTATCGGTCATTTTTGATGTATCGGTATCGGTACTGGTATCGGAAAATTTTTATCACCGATACCGCAGATACCAAAACCGATACAGAATACGTCGTTACAACGGTTGGTACGAATCCGCTTTATTTACTGGTAATAAATGGAAAGACCCCGCATTTCACCGCTCTAAAAGTAATTAAAACGGGGCATGCCTCGCGTGAACAATTTCATTTATACTTTTTTTTTAAATAAATCCCATCAATCCACTGACTATATACTTCTTTTGATGCACAAAAAGGTGTTAGATGTGACGTTACTTATGTAACAACGAACACTTGCACGAAATCTTTCGACCCATGTACGCTTGAATGCAGAATCAATTCAGTATATTTTCATCCATAAAAGTTAGCACTCGAATGGTGTAAGAGTTGAATGCTGCAAACGTACGTAGGCGCACACATACATGGGTGCAACCATAACAAGAGTTTGAGTTTGTGGATACAAAAAGGCCTTATTTAATAAAGTACTCGGTATCGGTGGCATCGGTATCGGAATATAAATTACGGAAGTAGTATTGCCGAGTCACTTACCTCTGTTGCAGTTTAATTTTTGACAGTTCATTTTTTAGCATTGGACGTTGTCGGCTACAAACCATTAGTGCCGTGAAAGAATAGATTCAAAATGCTGTGCTGAGCAGCTCGCCAGAACACGGGGATTCATGTAATCACTGGTTACATCTTCCTCTACCAATCATATTCATGCACAGGTAAGGCGGTGAAACAAAAAACACCTCGACAAGGAAATGGCATCTGTACGAATACGCATTCTAAACTTTGCTCTCACGAGATGAAAAATGAAATTTTATTCTATATACCAGTGTGTGGTTTTTACCATTTTTTATTATGAAATTGAAATATATATAAATAATAAATATATCAAAACATAAGAGGACGAATATCTACTTCTCCCTTTTGAACATTCGTCCCAATTTTCGAAAAGGCGTCAGTAGAGTTCTCCACACTCGTTTATTTCGACTTCGAAGTTTTCCTGGTTTTGCTTCAAATTTCGAATTTAAATTATTTTCAATTCCTTCACTCTTAATATCAGTGTCTGTTATATTTACACGAGTTTTAGGTTCTTGAGTCCTTGCAACAGTGGAAAACAATTGCAAATCGGGACATGATGAAGAACGTTTGTAAATGTTAGGATTTGAGGTAACATAACCTTGTATCCTTCGCTGATTGATGTCCTTCTTATATCCACCATTTACAATTATATTCTTTGATGCGACGTGATATGCTTCTGTGTTTCTCATTAAATTTTGAAGTTTAAGAGCAAAACATGCAGTGATCATTGTTGAAGCATAAACATACATTAATTGATGAACAACAATAATCATCACTAGTTTTCCTAACTGGATTTCCATTTCCTTCGTCAGGGCGGACGATTTCCCTCCACCGCTGGTAGGTTTTTGATCTGATGTAGCTTGAAGCACGGACTGATCCTCCTTCTGCAAACTGGACCTTGAAGGAGTTGTGGGTTTTGGCATCTTCTGAGGTTTGACAGGAAATATTGGTAAATTTTGGTGAATCAAATAATTTTTCCCTCCGTTGTTGTCCCAAAATTCCTTATTATTTTGACGGTAGTAAAGAGAAAATTCTGCTACACTGTTTTTTAAATCTCTAGGCCAAGTTATGACGAAAGAAAATAACGCAAAATCTTCATTCCTCTCCCATTGTAATTTTTGATATACAGCTTCATATTCCTGAAAACTTTTCCATCCATCAAAAGTATACCTCACATAAGCTTCCAAAAACAGAGAGTCCACTGGAATTTTTATTTCACCGAATAATTTTTTTCTCCCATTACGGAGGTGGTTCAAAACAATACCACTTGAAATACATCGGTTAATTCTTTCGTTGCGATCACGCAAATATGGTCGGTTCTTCTCCTCCATGTTGATGAGAATATCGACAATAATAGAATATCTTGAAAATTTAGAAATTGTTTAAAAATGAATATCTCAAACCTTTGTGACGTCATAAATGGGCATTGACCTCTTTAAACCCGTGGCATGATATTCTACTTCATGATATGTTTTGATCCCACAAAAAATTTGGGGGGCGGAAGAGGCATTGCTGAAGTATTGTGACTAACAAATTGTGCTGGGACAAACATTAATTCCAGCGGTTGTTTTTTTATCAAATTTTGTTCAAAGCAAAGCTACAAAGAACATATCATATTTTAAAATTCTCTCAAAACCACTAAATCACAAATACCTACCAGTGACGTCGAACTAGTTTTTACTAAAACTAGAAGAATTAAAACGAATTTACCCGAAAACTAGGTGAATTATTACTAGATACCCTAGTTTCACTTTCAAAACTACGTAGTGCCTTATGTTATCTTGCAATTATATCATTATAAATTTAATCATTTGCAATGCCTTCAAAACTTTCGAATGCAAACATTCAAGTACATTGTTATATTGACGATTTTATCAGGACAATGGGCTTACAACTGGAGAGTAATGAATCTAGTGTAAAGAAAACACGTGAAATTGTTGTGCCGATTTATTGACTTGTGTTGCAGGTTAATTTATTTGGATTTTAGTGACTCTTCAACACTGGGCATTGAAAGCTACGTGTCCGGGACTCGCGCTATCATTGAAAGGATTATATGCAAAAGGTTTTGCTGGACATCTCGCTGACACACGTTGGTTTAGATAACCCTTAGTTACAGCTTCCTTCAACCTTTCTTTCATCACCTATATATTCATGCATAACTCAACTCCTGATTCGGAACTAGCAGCATATATCTGCGCGAATGGTCGCACCTGAGCTGCATCCTCGGATTTGCTCTCCCACAGCCTATAAATGAAATCTTATTCCATACACGCGTGGTTTCATATTAGGAAGAAATACAAGAAATAGAAATGGCAAAAATTAAATACATCAAAACAGAAAACAGTACGACTATCTAGTTCTTCCGTTTGAACTATCGTCCCAGTTTTCGAAAATACGTCAGTAGAGTTTTTCCACGCTCACCTATTTTCGACTTTGAACCTTTACTTCTTTTAGTTCAAATTTTGCACGACTTCATTTTTCATGTTTGTTTCCATAATATTCACATCGCATTAGTTTTTACAAGTTCTTGGGTCCTTGCAACATATGCAGACAGTTAAACAGGAAGAACGATTCAGAAGGCTGCAATTTGTGGTAACGTAAATACGTCGATTAATGTTCACCTTTCTCCTATTATTTATAATTAGATTATTTAATACGACCTGATATGCTTCTAAGTTTCTCATTAAATTTTGAGAGCAAAATGAGCAAAACATTTGCAAGGAAAAGTGGTTTATTTTTGAACTACGAGTCAATTACGTTTAGAGTCTTCACCATAAACACTATAGAGTCTCTTGACTAAATAATGACATCGACCGAATGAACTTTTTATAAGATTTAAAGTAATACAATTTTCAGTAAATATAATTTAGACGTACATACCTATATTTCTACCCCCGAAAGTGAATATACTGTACGCCATATATCGAAAATGAACATCACAAAATTAATTTTGAATCTATTAATAGAGATCTTTTATAGAGTTACGTCTTATCACATAATACATTTCCCCAATCAGAACCAGTTAGTGAAGCGCGTCGCCGAGACGCGTTCCGTCAGTTAAGCTTTCTTGACAATTTAAAATTTTATGATAGCGTATTCAAATAATAATATAATACAATATGTTATAATGTATACCGTTGGCATCTCACTTGATATTTGGGTCTGGTATGTTAACACGCTTTCACCTTTACATTATAGCTAGCAATGATATCATTGTAATATTAGTGCCGGGCAAAACCGATCATTTGGAATTCGAATATGATTCATCAATTTCTAATCAAGACCGAATATGCCATTTTACTATTATAATTCGTAGCTATTATAATAATCACGAAATTTAGAACGACAAATTAATGATATTAGCAAAAATAGATAAAAAGCAATGTAGTTTTAGTTCAGACTATTCTGAGAGCAAAAGTGTCATTTTTAACGACATAATACAAGCGATTTTGGTTAAATTCGATTGCATTTGTCGTTAAAAATCGAAATTCCTTTTCATTTTGCAAGTTTCTGATCTTACGGCCGAATCACGACTAATTCGAAGCAGTTGAGCTTCGAGGCGATTCGAATTGCCCACCCTTATGTAATATATGTTTCCATAGGTGCAGGAGGAAATCTAATCAGAAAGTAAGGAATCCGATGTCAACAACAGGGATGAGCCGATGTATCTATATCGGTAAGTATCGGTATCGGTACTGGTATCGAAAATTTTTTATCACCGATACCGCAGATACCAAAACCGATACAGAATACGTCGTTACAACGGATGGTACGAATCCGCTTCATTTATTGATAATAAATGGAAAGACCTCGCATTCCACCGCTCTAAAAATAATTAAAACGGGGCATGCCTCGCGGGAACAATTTCATTTATACTTTTTTTCTAAATGAAACCCATCAATCCACTGACTATAAGCTTCTTTTGATGCAGAAAAAGGTGTTAGGTGTGACGTTACTTATGTAACAACGAACATTTGCACGTAGTCTTTGGACCCATTTAGGCTTGAATGCAGAATCAATTCAGTATATTTTTCATTCATAAAAGTTTGCACTTGAATGGTGTAAGAGTTCAATGTGGCAAACGTACGTATGCGCACACATACATGGGTGCAACTATAACAAGAGAATAAGTTTGTGGATACAAAATGGCCTTATTTAATAAAGTACTCGGTATCGGGGGCATCGGTATCGGAATATAAATTACGAAAGTAGTATCGGTACTTGTATCGGTATCGGCGAAAAATCTTGGTATCGGCCCATCTCTACTGATTGAATGCGCGTTAAGTTGTGTTGCCGAGTCACTTACCATTTTGCAAGTTTCTGTTTCTACGGCCGAATTCGAAGCAGTTGAGCTTCGGAGCGATTCGCTTTGCGAAGGTACGCAAAAGAGTACGGTACGGTACGAAAGAAACATCAATCTTCGTACCATACCAAATACGAAAATTGAAAAAAATGAATCGCTCCGTACTATCGTACCAAAAAATTCAGTTGTACGGTATCGAAACTTATATCATACCGTACTACCAGCCTTGATAATAGGTAATAGTTTGAATCTACGAGTGTCTCGAGTTGCTTTTAAAAAATTTGTAATGGATTGGGATATTGAAATCAAAGAATGGTCTTCTATCATAAAAGCTTTTCCATATTTAATACAAATACTAAAATATCTCATTTCCTTCACCAGGTTTAGGGTGGAGCGAAAATTGACAAAATTTTTATTTTCATCGCAAGGGTGAGGATAAGTTGTCTTTTCCACCATACATCATGTAGTCGAATTATTAAGATCACTGGAGTAGTTTTATTCCGACCCATAATTCTTGAAAATTGGCGATTTTTGACGGGCATCAAAAAGTCATTGCACTCAATGTGGCGACAAGAGAGATATTATTTCTCTCGCGCGGGTTTTTCACATGCATTCCTGGGTCGCGTTGCATATCTTTTTGTTTATTTTGTGCTTTATCGTGGTGGAAAAGATGCAATGAGTGTACGAAACGCCTTACACCCATATTGCAATATCGACTAGGCCTAACACTCGGTAACACGCAAGCCACCTAGTTCCTTCAATGCTCCCCACGACAACCCTACCGACGGAGGCAGATAATAAAGGCGCCTTTTGCATTCGAAATGAAAAGCTGGCAGTCTGTTTTCAAGATATATCCAGTACTATCGATTTGGTGGCCCTGAAGGTCGAATTGATGTAGTGTACAGCATGTTTGTCATAAATATAAGCTAATAGATGGAACTGTTTCATAACGACAGCAGTCTTTTTGAAGTCTTTATTTTGACAGCATATAAGATGATTACTGCCTGCATACAAGCTACATATAGAAATATATGATACCGGCAGTGAAACTGACAGCGATTTTGAACAAAAGCAATGGCTTACATACTTCTCTGATATGGGCTATGAGCAGATTTAAGGCATGTCAGGAGACAATTCGAAAGTGCATTCAGTCGAAAATCGAATTCCCTGTTTTCAACCGGTATCACACTGAAAAAAAGTCGTCGTATAATTTCGGAAGCTTGCTCAAGAATAAAAGATACCTTTCGAAGCCTTTGCAAGATATTGTTTATGAAAAATCTTTTCGAAAGCGGCAATCCAACAATTTGGTATTTTTCAATTCCACGACCGATAGGATAGGATCTCATTTTATCGGTTCGAATTTGGGGTGAAGAATTTTTACGTTTACAAACTTTAATCGCTTCTACTGCGCATGAAAATGAACTTTATTTAACATTATGCAATTAATATGAACATGGTTGGTGGATGAAGCCGCTAGCAGCTGCACTGATTTGAACTACTGCGCAGCAAAGTAATCATCTCTCAGCGCCAGTAACTAGCCAGGACTCCCCATTTCCAATCAGACAACAAAACCACAAACAAGATCTTCGAGGTGCAGTCCGGACTGTCGTTTGTTAAACAATCAACAATACGCACATAGTGCGATATCATGTCACAATTACCGGGTTATAAACAACACCACAAAAGTTGCCAGAATTAACCACACAAAACACTGGCGCAGGGGATCAGATATCCGTCGCTCAAAGCGTATTTCGATTGCTGATTGATTCGACGGGACACGAACCCTTCCCCCACACAAGCAATGGAAGCGTAACACTAGTCGCCTATAGAATCAGCCACTGTTTGTGGGAATAAAGGGAGGCACCATGGCCATATTCTTGCTGTGCACGATTCTATCAAATTAATAACAGGAAAAATGTTCGGCGCAAAAAAATGAGGCAGGACACTTGTCTCCTGTCAGAAATAGCTGAGAACTAGTGTTATATTATATGACTCAAAAGATTCTGTGCATCGGACCAGCACTAGAGGCGTTATATTGAAAACTGATCTACGTGTGCAGCAATAGCGTACGTTTTTTATGCTCTGAATATTTAGTCCTTTTTGCGCGTGACACATTTTTCTTAAGTCACTGGCACAACCACATTCATGAGTCAGATGTATCCGTGCTACAGGGCGCGGATACATACATGACTGAACTTATTTCTAAAATATTTTCTTGTATTTTGGTAATACAGAGTTTCAAGACTGAATTTGTTTTGATTCCAAGTCGTTTCGCAAAATGTTTTGAATTGATATGTAAACAATTGTAATTTTTTTGATTATCATTTTTACACGTCCGAGGACTTTTGACTGTATGAGACGATCTATTTAAATGGCGGGATTTATTCTGTTAGAATTACGTGCCGATTGTATTCAAGTCAGCAAAGTTGAAAGATGGAGTAGGATCCGCTGACTAAAGCAACAAAAATCAGTCTTGTATGATCGCTGTCGGATACTTGTGACGTAACGTAAATCCAGAATATTATGAAAATGTAACCTATCAGAAGTTCTTGGAGGAAACTCAATTTCCAGACAATTTTTGCGTGCAAATTATTAAATTCGTTTTATTATTGTACTCAATCGTCGATTTTGTATGAAAGTATTTTCTATATTCACCCAAAATAAATGAGGTATGGAATTACTAAGAAGGATTCAAAATCTGTGTCCGAGAAGTTTTTTAGGGACCGGAATCAGTGCGTAAAATACCCAACTAAGGGCCACATAATTGCTAACTACTTAAATACGTAGTACCCGTAACTGCACTCTGAACGGAAAATATTCTATTCTAAACGGAATTGAACAGGAATGGTAAAGTGAAGGTATCAATCCTAGGCGAAGGTAAAACAAATCATCTACCACCTCTTAGGATATGCCAAACATTGGACACTCATATTTTTAATAGTACAATCGGAAATTTGTTTCATCAGACATAGGCCACTGATGAACCGCACCTTCTCGGTGCGACTTAGCAGTAATTCAGGCGTAATAAAACATCTCTTGCTGAAAAATTTTCTACTGGGTAGTGGGTAATTAACAACACTAAGAAAATCTCACTTTCAATCACTTCAAGTAAATAAAATGAATTTATCAGAGAAGTTGAAACTATATAGAAAAGGACAAATATTCTACTAAATTTATCAATATCTAATACAATGAATCTAATTTTCATAAGAATGAAGGTAGCAAGGTGAAAATATTATTCACATTATATTTTGAACGTACAAGATAAATTATTAAATTATTTTCAAAAAATAAACTATCGGAATGTGCACGACCATTTTGACTTATTTTAATAATATTCTCGTGTAAAATTCCAAAACTCATGGGGGTGAGGAGAAAGTGAGTCATTCCACCAAACCTAGGGCAGCCGGTTCCACAGTCAGTGGTGGTACGCAAAAGGTTTTGAGTTGGTATGCCAGTAGATCTCTGTCATACGAGGTAAATCTGATCAGGAACAAGTTACCTAACTTGGCTAAAGTGTATCGACAAAGGTTTCTCCTCCAACTGAAGTAATGAAGCCGTAAGATTGAACTGCGTGTTTGCTTTAAAACTGTTTGTGCTGTTTTGTAATTGTCAAGTAATTTCGTTTCTGCAGTTTTGTAATAATGCGTTCTTCCGGGGATATTAGGTCTTTCTTGGGGTAGTACACAGCGAAATCATAGAAAAAGTGTCCTATTTTAACGACATAATACAAGCGATTTTGGTTAAATTTGACCAAAATCGATTGTATTTGTCGTTAAAAATTGAAATTCCTCTTCATTTTGCAAGTTTCTGTTCCTACGGCCGAATCACGACTAATTCGAAGCAGTTGAGCTTCGAGGCGATTCGAATTGCCCACCCTTATGTAATATATGTTTTCATAGGTGCAGGAGGAAATCTAATTAGAAAGTAAGGAATCCGATGTCAACAACAGAGATGGGCCGATGTATCGGTATCGGTAAGTATCGGTACTGGTATCGGAAAATTTTTATCACCGATACCGCAGATACCAAAACCGATACAGAATACGTCGTTACAAAGGATGGTACGAATCCGCTTCATTTATTGATAATAAATGGAAAGACCTCGTATTCCACCGCTCTAAAAGAAATTAAAACGGGGCATGCCTCACGTGAACAATTTCATTTATACTGTTTGTTTTTTTAAATAAAACCATCAATCCACTGATTATATACTTCTTTTGACGCAGAAAAAGGTGTTAGGTGTGACGTTACTTATGTAACAACGAACATTTGCACGTAATTTTTGGACCCATGTATGCTTGAATGCAGAATCAATTCAGTATATCTTCCTCCATAAAAGTTTGCACTCGAATGGTGTAAGAGTTCAATGTGGCAAACGTATGTAGGCGCACACATACATGGGTGCAACTATAACAAGAGAATAAGTTTGTGGATACAAAAAGGCCTTATTTAATAAAGTACACGGTATCGGTGGCATCGGTATCGGAATATAAATTACGAAAGTAGTATCGGCACTTGTATCGGTATCGGCGAAAAATCTTGGTATCGGCCCATCTCTACTGAGTGAATGCGCGTTAAGTTGTGTTGCCGAGTCACTTACCTCTGTTGCAGTTTAATTATTGACAGTTCATTTTTAGTATTGGACGTTGTCGGCTACAAACCCTAGTCCCGTGAAAGAAAAATTTTCGTCAGCGTGAAAGAATAGATTCAATTAGCTCTGCTGAGCAGCTCGCCAGAACACGGGGATTCATGTCACCACTGGTTACATCTTCCTCTACCAACCATATTCATGCACAGAAACATTCAGTAAGTTGGTGAAACAAAAAACACCTCGACAAGAAAATGGCATCTGTGCGAATACGCATTCTAAACTTTGCTCTCCCACGAGATGAAAAATGAAATTTTATTCTATATACCAGTGTGTGGTTTTTAACATTTTTTATTATGAAATAGAAATATATATAAAATAATAAATATATCAAAACATAAGAGAACGAATATCTACTTATCCCTCTTGAACACTCGCCCCAATTTTCGAAAAGGCGTCAGTAGAGTTCTCCACACTCGTTTATTTCGACTTCGAAACTTTCCTGTTTTTGCTTCAAATTTTGAATTTAAATTATTTTCAATTCCTTCACTCTTAATACAAGTGTCTGTAATATTTACACGAGTTTTAAGCTCTTGAGTCCTTGAAATAGTGGAAAACAAATGCAAATCGGGACAAGATGAAGAACGTTTGTAAATGTTAGGATTTGAGGTAACATAACCTTGTATCCTCCGTTGATTGATGTCCTTCTTATATCCACCATTTACAATTATATTCTTTGATGCGACGTGATATGCTTCTATGTTTCTCATTAAATTTTGAAGTTTAAGAGCAAAACATGCAGTGATCATTGTTGAAGCATAAACATACAATAATTGATGCACAACAATAATCATCACTAGTTTTCCTAACTGGATTTCCATTTCCTTCGTCAGTGCGGACGATTTCTCTCTATCGCTGGTAGGTTTTTGATCTGATGTAGCTTGAAGCACGGACTGATCCTCCTTTTGCAAACTGGACCTTGAAGGAGTTGTAGGTTTTGGCATCTTCTGAGGTTTAACAGGAAATATTGGTAAATTTTGGTGAATCAAATAGTTTTTCCCTCCGTTGTTGTCCCAAAATTCCTTATTATTTTGACGATAGTAAAGAGAAAATTCCGCTACACTGTTTTTTAAATCTCTAGGCCAAGTTATGGCAAAAGAAAATAACGCAAAATCTTCATTCCTCTCCCATTGTAATTTTTGGTATACAGCTTCATATTCCTGAAAACTTTTCCATCCATCAAAAGTATATCGTACATAAGCTTCCAAAAACAGAGAGTCCACTGGAATTTTTATTTCGCCGAATAATTTTTTTCTCCCATTACGGAGGTGGTTCAAAACAATACCACTTGAAATACATCGGTTAATTCTTTCGTTGCGATCACGCAAATATGGTCGGTTCTTCTCCTCCATGTTGATGAGAATATCGACAATAATAGAATATCTTGAAAATTTAGAGATTGTTTAAAAATGAATATCTCAAACCGTTGTGACGTCATAAACGGGCATTGAACTCTTTTAAACCCGTGGGCTAATATTCTACTTCATGATATGTTTCGATCCCACAACAAATTTGGGGGGCGGAAGAGGCATTGCTGAAGTATGGTGACTAACAAATTGTGCTGGGACAAACATTAATTCAAGCGGTTGTTTTTTTTATCAAATTTTGAACAAAGCATAGCTGCAAAGAACATATCATATTTTAAAATTCTCTTAAAACCACTATATCACATAATACCTACCAGTGACGTATAACTAGTTTTTACTAAAACTAGAAGAATTAAAACGAATTTACCCGAAAACTAGGTGAATTATTACTAGATACCCTAGTTTTACTTCCAAAACTACGTAGTACCTTATGTTATCTTGCAATTATATCATTATAAATTTAACCATTTGCAATGCCTTCAAAACTTTCGAATGCAAACATTCAAGTACATTGTTATATAGACGATTTCATCAGGACAATGGGCTTACAACTGGAGAGTAATGAATCAAGTGTAAAGAAAACACGTGAAATTGTTGTGCCGATTTATTGACTTGTGTTGCAGGTTAATTTTTTTTTGGATTTTAGTGACTCTTCAACACTGGGCACTGAAAGCTACGTGTCCGGGACTCGCGCCATCATTGAAAGGATTATATGCAAAAGGTTTTGCTGGACATGTCGCTGACACACGTTGGTTTAGGTAACCCTTAGTTACGACTTCCTTCAACCTTTCTTTCATCACCTATATATTCATGCGTAACTCAACTCCTGATTCGGAACTAGCAGCATATATCTGCGCGAATGGTCGCACCTAAGCTGGATTCTCGGATTTGCTCTCCCACAGCCTATAAATGAAATCTTATTCCATACACGCGAGGTTTCATATCAGGAAAAAATAGAAGCAATAGAAATGGCAAAAATTAAATACATCAAAACAGAAAACAGTACGACTATCTAGTTCTTCTGATAGCGTATTCAAATAGCAATATTATACATTATAATAATGTATAACATAACATAATGTTATAATGTATACCGTTGGCATCTCACTTGATATTTGGGTCTGGTATGTTTACACGCTTTCATCTTTACGTTATAGCTAGCAACGATATCATTGTAATATTAGTGCCGGGCAAAACCGATCATTTGGAATTCGAATATGATTCATCAATTTCTAATCAGGACCAAATATGCAATTTTTTTACTCTTATAATTCGTAGCTATTATGAAAATCACGGAATTTAGAACGTACGAAAATTGAAAAAAATGAATCGCTCGTACCGGAAAATTCAATTGTACGGTACCGAACCTTCTTATATCATATCGTACTACCAGCCTTGATATTAGGTGATAGTTTGAATGTACGGGTGTCTCGAGTTGCATTTACAAAATTTGTAATGGATTAGGATATAGAAATCAAAGAATGGTCTTCTATCATAAAAGCTGTTCCAAATTTAATACAAATATTAAAATATCTCATTTCCTTTACCAGGTTTAGGGTGGAGCGAAAATTGACAACATTTTTATTTTCATCGCCAGGGTGAGGAAAAGTTGTCTTTTCCACCATACATCATGCAGCCGAATTATTAAGATCACTGAAGTAGTTTTATTCCGACGCTTAATTCTTGAAAATTGGCAATTTTTGACGGGCATTAAAAATTCATTGCACTCAATTTGGCGACAAGAGAGATATGGGTTCTCTCGCGCGGGTTTTTCACATGCATCCCTGGGTCGCGTTGCATATCTTTTCGTTTATTTTGTGCTTTATCGTGGTGGAAAAGATGTAATGAGTGTACGAAACGCCTTACACCCATGTTGCAATATCGACTAGGCCTAACACCCGGTCACACGCAAGTCACCTAGTTCCTTCAAAGCTTCCCACGACGACCCTACGGACGGAGGCAGATAATAAAGGCGCCTTTTGCATTCGAAATGAAAAGCTGACAACCTGTTTCCCAGATATATCCAGTACTATCCGATTTGGTAGCCATGAAGGTCGAATTGGTGTAGAGTACTGCACGTTTGTCATAAATATAAGCTAATGGACGGAACTGTTTCATAACGACAGCAGTCTTTTTGAAGTCTTTATTTTGACAGCATATAAGATGATCACTGCCTGCAAATAAGCTACCTATAGAAATATCTAGTACCGGCGGTGAAACTGACAGCGATTTTGAACAAAAGCAATGGCTTACAAACTTCTCTGATATGGGCTATGAGCAGGTTTAAGACATGTTAGGAGACAATTCGATAGTGCATTCAGTCGAAAATCGAATTCCCTGTTTTCAACCGGTATCACATTGAAAAGAGTCGTCGTATAATTTCGGAAGCTTGCGCACGAATAAAAGATACTTTCGAAGCCTTTGCGAGATATTATTCATACAAACCTTTTCGAAAGCGGCAATCCAACAATTTGGTATTTTTCAATTCCACGACCGATAGGATAGGATCTCATTTTATCGGTTGGAATTTGGGGTGAAGAATTTTTATGTTTACAAACTTTAATCGCTTCTACTGCGCATGAAAATGAACTTTATTTAACATTATGCAATCAATATGAACATGGTTGGTGGATGAAGCCGCCAGCAGCTGCACTGATTTGAACCACCGCGCAGCAAAGTAATCATCTCTCAGCGCCAGTAAATAGCCAAGACTCTTCATTTCCAATCAGACAGCAAAACCACAAACAAGATCTTCGAGGCTCATTCCAGACTGTCGTTTGTTAAACAATCAACATTACGCACATAGTGCGATGTCACGTCACAATTACCGGGTTATAAACAACACCACAAAAGTTGCCAGAATTAACCACACAAAACACTGGCGCGGGGGATTAGATATCCGTCGCTCAAAGCGTATTTCGATTGCTGATTGATTCAACCGGACACGAACCCTTTCCCCACACAAGCAATGGAGACGTAACACTAGTCGCCCATAGAATCAGCCACTGTTTGTGGGAATAAAGGGAAGCACCATGGCCATATTCTCGCTAAATTAGCCTTGTTTGATCGCAATCGGATACTTGTGACGTAACGTGGATCCAGGATGCTATGAAAATGAAACCTATCGGAAGTTCTTGGAAGAAACTCAATTTCCAGACAGTTTTGCGTGCCAATTATTAAATTCGTTTTATTATTGTACTCAATCGTCGATTTTGTATAAAGATAAAAATATTTTCTATATTCACGCGAAATAAACCAGATATAGAGTTACTAAAAAGGATATAGAATCCGTGCCTGAGAAGTTCCTTAGGGGTCGGA
The DNA here is from genome assembly GCA_963675895.2 of Styela plicata. Classification (NCBI taxonomy): domain Eukaryota; kingdom Metazoa; phylum Chordata; class Ascidiacea; order Stolidobranchia; family Styelidae; genus Styela; species Styela plicata. The sequence continues at coordinate 14,690,088 of OZ023144.1, read as the reverse complement.
AGCAATGCTTAAAATACCTAACTAACGGCCACTCAATTGCTAACTACTAAAATATGTAGTACCCGTAACTGCACTCTGAACGGAAAATATTCTATTCTGAACGGAATAGAACCGGAATGGTAAAGTGCGGGTATCTATCCTAGGCGACGGTAAAACAAATCATCTACCACCTCTTAGGATATGCCAAACATTGGACACTTATTTTTTCAATAGTACCAAAGACATTAGTACAATCGGAAATTTGATTCATTAAGCATAGGCCACTGATAAACCGCACCTTGTCGGTACGACCTAACAGTGATTCAAGCGTAATCAAACTTGTCTTGCTGAAAATTTTTCCACTGGATAGTGGGTAATTAACAACACTCAGAAAATCTCACTTTCACTCACTCCAAGTAAAGAAAAAAAAAAGAATTTATCAAAGAAGATGAAAATATATAGAAAAGGGCAAATATTCTACTAAATGTATCAATATCTTCTAAATACAATGACGTACAGGATAAATTATTAAATTATTTTCAGAAAATAAACTATCCGAATGTGCACGATCATTGTGACTTTTTTTAATCTGATAAGGAACAAGTTACCTAACTTGGCTAAAATGTATCGACGAAAGTTTCTCCTTCAACTGAAGTAATGCAGCCGTGAGATTGAACTGCGTGTTTGCTGTATAACTGTTTGTGCTGTTTTGTAATCGTCAAGTAATTTCGTTTCTGCAGATATGTAATAATGCGTTCTTTCGGGTATATTGGGTCTTTCTGGTGGTAGTACACAGCGATAGGAAAAATGATCAGGTGGTAGGCTAGGTGTTAAGAGAAAAGATGAGAACCACTGAAGTAAAAGAAGTATTGATAAACAAAACTGGAAAAGACGAAATTATACTCAAAATAAACAATTGGGCAATGTTGTCATGACAAACTCCCCGGTCGAGGCAGCGGATCCCTTCGTATCAAACATCTATGGTTGACATGCCCTTATCCCCATTTATTGACCAAAATACATAAAAATGTTGAAATGTTGGAAAGTTAAATTTTTTATTTCTAATTTCAGCGAAGTTCCAATGTGCAGCTTGTTAAAAATGTGCACATCTAACGTTATTTTATCACCCCTAATTTAACGTTAAATATACACAAAAAAATTTTCAAGCCATCAACACTTTTGTGAAAGGTCAATAGCAATTGTGTTAACGAATTATTACTTATTTATAATTCTACGAATATGATACAGTACCATAATGATTTTTTGCTGGCCTAGAGGAATATTTTACTAGGTGTCACTAATAATATGGGGAATTCCCCTCTATTGGCACTAAAGTTCCCTTTCTCATTTCTGGAGCAGTTTGGAGTTCACAGCATTGAGCAAGCTGCCCGTTCATTGTTGTTGCATTTTGCTATGCTGAAGTGTTGCAAGGATATGCTAGGCCTATTCCACGAAAACTGAAAATGGCACATTCAAGACGTTACAGACCACATAACTTCAATAAAAGCGAAGAACTGGCGAACACAGAAAAGCAAATTCTAAAGTTTTTACATGAGTGAGTTTTGAGCCACCTATACTTTACCCTTACTTTTTTATGTTTTGCGGGGAGAAATTGTGGCATCAATTCGTACCAGTATAAAATTTTACAAGCTAAAGATTGACTGGTCAGTATGTTAACTGCCTTGAAAAATTGCGGTTGGTCGTTTCATTCCAGTGCCCTTGCCAAAAATTTGCTGCGACTTCTCAAATTACCTATACCAACTCATCTGATTGGCCTGTAAATAGTAAAAATAGTAAGAAAATTAGCAAAAATTGTTTTTCCTTTGGGTGATGCTCTTCGCTAGTGGTTGACAATCAGTGGAAGATATTCTTGTATTCCATAATTTTGGAGATGATATTTAGCTAATTTAATGCAGTAATAATGAAAAAGACTAAAAACCAAGCTTAATGGACTAGTTATCATTATAAATAAATCGCCATCCATAGATATAAGAAACAAGATTTTGGTCAATCCTATTCAGTATTGGTATCCAAGATCAACGACAGAATTAATACTATCTAATTGAAAACATCAATGTTTGTGGGAATGACTTTGGAACCTAATTCAATTTATCTTGGAATAAATTGATTTTCCAATTAAATAAGCCATTGTGACAAAACAATCTTATTTCCAAAAAACAAAATATTGCAAAATAAAACTGGTATAAAAAAGTGAATAGAAATAACATAGTGGAGTGAGTTTGAAAATTTTATGCCTCTTCGGAGTTTCAAGTATCGACTAAAAAACTGATAATGTCAATGATTGATGAAAGTGAAAGTGCCTCATGGTTGGATGAATCAAAGCAACTATCAGATACTAATACAGCCAGTGCAAGTTTTAGCAACAATGCTGCAGAGAATTATATTACTAGAAATTCACGGAAAAGCCGTAGTTTGGAAGGTAATTTCTCAAATAAAGTGAATTTCGATGGAAATGACATTGGATCAATAAACTCATCGACGATGTCAAGTGCCAAATCTGTAAGTCGATTTGTTGCGCAAAGCTTAACAAGAAAGAAAAACCCTCGAATGAGAAAGGGAACTCCTCAATGTGTTGGACAAAATTTAAATGATGGTGAAAATAGTACCTCCGGATCAATTTCGAGCGAGGAAAATAAGTTACACCATAGTTACAGTGTTGGATCAGCTGCTCTATCATCTGGGAAGTCAATCGGGAGATATGTTGCAAAATCTATTGCAAATGAAAATTCTAAACCCCCCAAGAAGCGGGAACGATTTCATTGTCTTCAGTCAAATAGACGAGATGCTAGTGAGAATGATGATGAGAATAAAAATGAAGAGATTCTAAAAAACCAAATACAAGTTCAAGATGGTCGAATAGCAAATCTTGAAAACACATTGGAACTTGTTTACAAAAAAATAAAATTACATGAGGATAATATTGATGAATTGCAAGAAAAATTGTATCTGGTTGAATTCGGAACTCCAGGAACATTTTTAGCTAGTTGTCGATTTTATATAGCTTTATTCAAATGTACTGCAATTCCTATTATTATAGTTGAAGTTATTTATCGTGTAATATTTGCTGCATTTCAATAAACTTATCACTCGATATTTTGCTGGACTTATATATTGTAGAGACCTGCAAGTAGGATAGAGGTGTGTTTCAGTCCTGACTTTTGAATTCCATGCATTTTGAATTAGATCCTTCTATTCCATCTAAATTTTCAAGTGCACTTGGGAATCCATTTTTTTTTGTTATTTTAAATTGACTCATTTTGCTAAAAAAATAATTTATATATGCTAAATTCGCTGAATTTTTCTTAGATTATGCATTTGTTGCTATGTTGTCAAATTAACTAAAATAATTTTTGATTTTATTTTGAAAACTGAATGGTACAAGGGGAAATTCAGCATATTTTTGTATTTCAAGTTAAAGTGAGGTTTAAGCTTTTCAAAAATTTCAACAAAAATTATGCTAGGCAGGTGGAATTTCAGCTTCTCGAATACCCCGAAAAATGATAGTGATCAGAATAGATTTTATTCAGAAATACTATATTCTATGATGTTGCTATTTGATTTTTTCCAGTCACTATCAATCACCAACTACTCAGCATGAGGCAATAAAAATCGCAAAAGGGATTGGGAAGAAGACAAAGCATGAAATCAACAAGTTTTTATACAAGTAAATATTCCATTTTGAATCTTTCACTCCCAATTTTAGCTATAGAATTTTTGACAAGAAATTTTTTTCAAATATGCTATAGTTTGAATGTTATTTAAATTTAATTATTTAAACATGTCACATGAATGACACGATTGGATTGATGTAAGTTGGTAACTGAGGGATTGAGCCTTACTTACCCCATCAGAAAAGTTTTATATGAACATGTTCTGTTGGGCCTGAGACAATGTTGTATTGCGCCATCACGTCACGATCCAACTGTATTTCATGCTTGACAAAATAAGATTTTTGGTTGGTTAAGAAACAATGCTATTTTGAAACACTGTCTACCAAATTTGCGAAATATTGGCTAACTCTGCTACTCGGTCATTCGAAGAAAAGAACTCCCAATTCACTAATAACAATTCTATGAAACAGGGCTGAAGTTATTGTGTTGTGCTGAACGCATAGCGGTTTTGATGTTGTTAAGGCTTTTTTACTGAGGGTATTAGCACGAAAACGCTTGAATGTGGAGTATTTATTGTTTTGTGCATGGTGTATCTCGGATTAATATTTTTTGGTAGATTTTCTTCTGAAGCTGTGTTTGCTGTACAGTAATATACATAACTTTGGTTTTTTTTTTAATTATTGAACATTGCATTCTAACTGGATAAGTCTGTAGAAATAAGATTAATGCATTTGCGTAATTTTTATGAGATGTATAAAGTATTATGACGAGTTGCAGAGTAGCTTAGGATGGGATTTCATTTTTATCTTGCGGGAGAGGAATTACAATACGGCTTTATCGTATGGGGGAACAACGAGCTTTCGTGCAGACATTAGTTTCGAATCTGGGTTTAGGTTTTGACATGACTTAGATATGGTTGATGGAGGAAGTCTTGAGCAATGCTGGGCAGTTGTTTGCTATCCATAAGACCTCTGACATAGAATCGTTCATCACAGGATTTGAACCTTTGTCAGGACGATAAGAAGTGCGTAGCTTGGAACGTACTGCCAATACTTTATTGATAAAGCTGACCGGTCACCCTTCATTGATTGTGCTAACTGGGTACCCCGTACATTCTTACGCTTACATTCTATCAGTCTTCTAATTTTTGTGATATAATTTTCTAACATTACTTCATTTTGATTTGTTATAGCCTGAAGAAAATGGGTTATGTGGAGAAGGTAATAGAAGCTCCACCAACATGGAGACTTCTTCGATACGAGCCGCTATCTCCCAATAATTTTCAGAATCCTTTAATGTCTTCCACAAGTATGCCAAGTACGAGTGGTTTGATTTCTCCGTCTTCAATTGCATCCGGTGATTTCCCATCAACTTCTGCCAATAACAAATCCAAGCGTCCTCTAACACAACCTAAACTTGCAGCAGTTTTTCGAGGAGGTTTGAATGTTTGTCTAAGTTTTTCTGTCTCCCCAATCAGAAATTTCCTGCCAAAACATTTGCTTAGTTAAGCATGGGTCACTGATGGAACGCGTCTACAAGGCGCTATCCTTCTGTGGTACATACTTGACAAAATGAAATTTCTGCGTGGGATCAAAACTTTTATTTTTTCGTATCCAATTTCATATTTCGATATTCATATTCTGGTAGTTGTAATAAAAATAAAGATATTTCAAAATTCTTCAAGTACTCTAAGCTGAGTACATCTGCACTCTAAGCATCATAATTTTGGTTATAATATATTACAGTGTTATTAGTATCATTTCTATATGATGGTAAAATCTTCCAATGCTTTATATCTTCTTTTATTTGCCTCTTGTGAATATCTTACCATAAGGTATATAGGTTTATTATAAGATTTTCATTTTTTTTATGAATTTAATTTTGATGACATCATAAAACTGTAATTAAATGGAAATTGATTCCAAATATATATCAGTATTTTTATAATTGAGTTGTCATAAAAAATATATGAGTTGAATTAATAAAATAGTCAAGACAAACAGTTGAGACAAATTCAGTTTATTTTAACAGACGTCACGCCAGATCGTAAAATATCTGTATCAAATAGTGAATCTTCATCTAAAGATGATTTTGTTATTCCTCCTCCTCCTGATGTTTTATTGAGAGATGCAACATCTTGTTTTTATCATATGTCAGTGAAAGGTAATTGATTACTTTTGCTGCATTTAAATGCATTATCTTACACATCAGCACAGCTTTGCTACTAATACGAATAGAATAATATTTGTATTTTTACCATAATTATGAATACGTGAATAATATTCAACTCAAAAAGAACTACCATAATAGAGTGGAAAAATTAATTGTGCAGTCAGAAGTTTTTTAACTTTCTGCGGAGTCTGGAATGGTCCTCGAGTCTAGTCAAAATTTAATGCTTTTTTTAGACTTTACATTCCCATGGTTCTAAGTGCAAACCATAATGATAATGACCACGTGAGGTCGTACTTTTCCGAGTCAGAAACCTTTCTGCTAAACAAATTTTGTTTAGTGTGAGTCTTGGTGACGCGACCCATCAGTGGCTCATGTTTGACAGAATAAAATTTTTAAATACTGTAAATACTGTGCACATATATTGAACATTGAAAAAGATCTCAAAAAAATTTCATGAGCTATTTCTTGACTTATGTTGTTAATGAATTTTCCACAAAAATGCTACGATAATTGTAGATAGAGCTCTACTTGGTTTGCAAAAACCTGCTTCTTCAATCTTTTACTTTCTTGCTCGAAAATGTTTGTTTTTACGCTTGCTAATGTCATTAATCTGTGCTAATTTTGAGGCGGGTGGAAACACCAAAATTTGGTCATGTAAATGCTTTGTAAATATTTATTCAGAAAAAGAATTATCAATTGCTGAAACTCAACAAAAGATCATATCAATCATATCTAACCATGACAGGATTACTTTGGAAGATTTAACACAGAATATCCCTGATCAAGATATAAATTCTATAGATCAGGTGCCGATTTTAATGATATTGTAATTCATTTATTCTGAAACAAAGTTTTCTCAGAGTCCCACGAAAAATTTTGTGAGCTATGTAGTTATCGTAATAATAATTACCAAACGAATCCAAAATTTCTATTTCAATTTTTCAGCATATTTAGCATATTCAAATGTTTTTTGGATGAGTATAATGAGCTCCTATTATAGAGCATCATGAGGTCATGATGATCCACTTCACGAGGTGGCTATATAAAAAAAGCAACCTAGACGACTCAAAACCCCAAATTAATAATGGATGCAGGCATAGGCCCTGATGTAAACACTATTAAATACTGATACTGCGTATATATACATTTCAAGGCAATATCAAACCTTTTGCGGGAAAATACTGTTCAAAAAATAGGAAACTGTTATTCAATTCCACAAACAACTGGACAACAATCGCATATGACCACCACCACGATACCAAAATCATTGTATTCACCAAATGAGGAACAAATTCAAAATGGAGAAAAAGCATTTAATAATATTGATTACACCAATGATGTTGCGTGTAAGTTTTCAGTATTCTTTCATCATATAATAAAAAATAATTCAATCTGAATGTAATTGAAATATTGTATCAATAATGGTTAACTTTTTGGCATTTACACATAGTTTTATGATGTTGTCAAAATCATTTTCAACCAGTTTTAGTATCTTGTATCAGAGTCACAAAATCTTGATTTTCATAAGATGTCCAAAATGTTCATGTTTTTTTGTTCGGATGGATTAAAAAAGCTTCGAAGCCATCAATACTGCTATTTCATAGCAGTATTGATGATTTTAAATCTTTTTGTAAATTTTTGTCGCTAACAGAGTGTCAAAAAATACGTTTTAATTTTCTAGCGACACATTTGTCTTGAATTATTTCGTATTAACTGAAATCCTTCTTATGGTAACCATTTTCTTGAGGGCATCAAAGAAGCTGAAATTCTGACACCCTGCCTCGTACTATGGGCCGAGCCTGGCAGAATATCAACTACTCAGGCCTGCTGTAGGGAGATATTTAATTATTCCTCCTACTATTTTTCAAATAGATTCGGAAAGATTTGATTTTAATTGTGATGATTGAATATTTGATTTGAAAATGATTGTATCTAAAAATGTCAACTAATATAATGATTTTTTACAGAGCTTTTTGACTATCATTCGGATTTTTTCGATTGAAACTTGAAGCAAAACCTCGTTTTTTTTAATCGAATCTTGAAGCGAAACCTTTCCAATCAAAATTTTTTATAGAAGAATTATTTTATTTATTTATTAAAAGGAACCGACCAGGCTGGTATAATGTCAGCTACTCTGCTACCCATACACCCGATGAAAATGGATCAAAAATTTTTTTAGCAAATTGCGATTATTTCATAATATACCTCTTGCCAGAAGATACAAATGTCTTTTCAAGCACCTAAACTGCTGGAAAAGATTTAACAACTATCAATACTGCCATGAAATAGTAGTTGGTTTTGGAGCATTTTGCCAATCTGATGAAAATGACATGAGTATTAAAGGCACCCGAAGAAAAAAAAAATTCTACAGATACAAAAAGTTTTATAAACACAGCAACTGCACTCTAAGCTGAAAACATCCTGAATTGAACTGAACCACCTTTGTGAAGTGCAGTGTTTATTTCGATAACAATATTATTTTATATTTCATTTATTTGAAAGGCTCAAATGTCACAAGATGAATTAAAATGGTTTTTTTCCACATTTTTTTCCAGTGGAGGAAACATCTTTCCCCATCGTCACTGCCAACTAACACTTTCATCCCTTGTTCTCAACCACCTGCTACATTACCTATAACAAGTCTGCCAGTATTAAAATTACCTGATGGAAAAAGCGCAATATCTTTATTGAATGAGTTTGCTCAGCGAAACAATCACGTACCAGATTATACAGAATCTATGAGTGGACCTGATCATAGAAGAAGGTAGGAAAAGGAAGCATTCTAGACATGGGATGTTATTAAGCTAAAATTGATTTAAAAAAAATGTTTTGAATTTACCATATAAAATTATGTTTTAGTAGATAAATTATGTAAAGTTGGTATTTTCTATGATTTTATTTGGATGATAGCAATCCAGTTAATGACAGGCTGATTTAAGAGGATAAAAAAAGCTTGATAATGATGATGATCATATTTATCCAATAAGAGAGGAAAGCCAATAATACGGCTTCACTATACACAACCTCTTGTGCAAATACAAGTGTGGGTGGTGGTGTTCAGGGTGGCGGAATCTTGTTTTTCTATGGGTGTGTGAAACATTCATTTCATCTTTTTCGGAAGTTGAAAAAGCTTCAAAACCATCAACACTGCTAGAAAAAGATATATCGTGAAATATTGTCCATTTGCAAAATTTTCCTTCTGTTCGAACCAATTTCTTCGGGTGTCTGGGTAGCAGAGTAGCCCACTCGGATCAGTTATTAGAGATGCGTACTTTCCTTTACGCCGCATTTACTGAGCTAATTCTGCAATGGCTTGACAAAGTTTATTCTGTAAATTGATTTAATTCCTGTGACAGGTTTACGATGACTGTGAGGCTTGGTAGTCATAGCTTTATGGGACCTGAAGCGCCAACGAAAAAAGATGCAAAATTGAAGGCAGCTGAGGTTGCTCTTGCTTCATTGTGTAATGCTGGAAAAATAGAATCAGCTTCTGGTTTGATTTCACCTACCTATGGTGCAGTAAGTTAAATTTTGATATTCCATGAATTTTGATCTATAATACTCATCACCATCAACATGCTGTCTAAAATTGTATTGCTATAAAATATATATTAGCTAAAATTTATTGCTAATTTTAAAACAGTTCATGAAAGAAATTGGAATAAAGCCATGAATATTTGTTTAAGAAACCAATATTTCACACCAAAGAGTCCGGAATAATTTAAACAATCAAAGGACACTGCATTTAATACAAACACACTTTGGGGGGTTGTGACCTTTTAGAGCTTGTTATTGTGTCCTAAAACAAAAGTGGATTCTCATCGATGTATCTAATCATAATGATTCAATTGTAATATTTCTTTTTTTAATTTTGTGGGCTCGCTATTTCTTTTCTGGTACCTGTAGTTAAATTTTTCTTCCTATTTGGAGGGTATTTTGGTGTGTGAAAGAATAGCCATTGTTTGGTCTATTTACCAACCAATATTCCAGTTCCTCCTCGCACATAACACATATTATATATTAATAAAGCTAAGGAAATTTAATGTATTTTAGTCTTCACAAGGAGAAGCAAGCTTACATGACAAAATAGCTTCATTGGTGGTACAGAAATACAATTCTTTGTCTGCACTTCTGCCGGATACGATTGTTGGAAAGAAAATCATTGCAGGATTTGTTATGACAAGAAAATTAAAATCTGAGGAAATTACAATGGATGTCGTCAGCATCGGATCAGGTAAATTACTGCTAACATTATACAATATACTTTATGACTGAGCTAAAATTAGGTATGGTATGACTCTCTCATATATTTCGGAAATTTCATCTATATAAATGTATTTCTACTCGTCTATTTGCAAGTATCCAATCTTCCTATTAGTTTTTATTAGAATCAGATGTGGAAATATTCAATTTTAAAATATGTGTTTCTTCTATATTTGCTTCAAAAAAAAAATGTATCTGAAAAAGGGCAAATTGGACTTTTTTTTTTTTTGCTGAAGTTCACTCTGAGCAAGACAGGAAGCAGTGCCTAAAAGGAGCCTACTAAGGCCTCTTAATAGTCAAGAGCTACTGAAACATTGTTTTTTAAGATCCCAAGTATCGGTAATTCGAAACTGTTCTTTTCCACTTTTGCTTACTGTATAGTGGTAAAAGATGTGAAGTTTGCCTGTAAAACTTTTGAATTTAAAATGATATCTGGTTAAATCAGAATCCAAAATAACCAACCAAATTTTACGATGTAAAAGTTGACATATATCATGATTTTACTGCAAATTCAGTCAAATATTAGCATTTCATTTTCCATAAATGTTGTAACATTATTCTATTGTATAGTGACATTCAAATACTGTCTAAATTATAGACTATAATGACAACTCTACATACATCCTATGCTGGATTATCAGGTTTTATAAAAAAAAATTTTGCAGGAAATCGTTGTGTAAAAGGAGACAAACTCAGTCTCCGAGGAGAAACGGTGAACGATTGTCATGCTGAGGTGATAGCTAGGAGAGGTCTTGTCAGATATTTATATCAAGAATTAATCAAACAAGATGGAAATTCGATTTTTATTCTGGAAGAGGACAAGTTAGTTTTTACTAAGAATAAAACACTTGGAATTAAATATGAGTTGTTTCAATAATGATTCAACCATATTTTTTGCAATATCGTATACCTTGAAATATTGTTGTTTGGATATATTTGTTCTGATGGCAGCCATTTCCTTGTGTGTTTGTGTAGCAGAGTAGCTGACATTTTGCTAATCTGTGTTTGAAAAGTTAACTTCTGAAACATAATTGTCAATGAATATTCTATTGAGAACCCTCATGTTTAACGCATTAATGGTACTCGAAACTCTTCTCTCAGTGAACAAAGTCTCTGGAGAGATGACTTTCCCAATGTGTTGCTTACATCATTGCATGTACTTACATCATTGCAATACCGTATGTAAGCATCTAGCAATCTTTTTAATTTCATAATTTGAATCGATCAATAGTACTTATTGGTTATGCCCATTTAAATTCAAGATTCGATTGAACCGAATACTCATTCTTTCATACATTTGAATGGATTTCTCCAATAATAAATTTTCATTTCGTTACTGGATTTCACGAAAAATATTGATCAAACATGTTTTGTTATGCATGAGTCACTGATGGATCGTGCCGACAAGACATAATATGGTTAATATAATGTTTTCTATTCTATGTGTGATGGTTAGATGTGGTTATCATGTTGGTGTCGCGTGTTGAAGATCTTGGGCTGAAAGCCCGGCGAGTTCGGCTCTGTAATCCATGTGCACCACTCAACCCACGGTGAAATAACTTTGGTAAGCTAAGCCGAACCAGAAATCGTATTTTTCAAAAAATGTCCATCTATAAGAAGCTGGGGGTAGAGGCCCTTGGTCAGGGTGATGCACTCCAAGGAGTGGCTATAGAAAAATCATATGCCTTTAACATGCATTTATCTCTGACAAATTTTATTTATATCTTCTTTTTGTGTTTGTGGTTTTAATGAAGATGTCCGAATCGATTTGTTAGTTAATTTATAATTTCTACAATTAGGTATGTCTTAAAACCAGACATCGAATTTCACTTGTTCATAAACACTGCACCATGTGGAGACAGTGCTATTTTTGCACCAAGTGACGTTGCTACTGATCAGCCAGATCAAGTTGGTAGTGATGGTTCGCACCATCCTGTATTTGAAAACAAGAAGCAAGGATTACTGAGAACTAAAGTAGAAAATGGTAATTGCTGATGAATAAATTTTGAGATGTTAAATGGATGAAACTTATGGATTGTTTCTGCTTAGAGTGCACGTACTGGCACTATATCTTGTAATAGCTCTTTGCAATTTTATTTGCCATCCGTTGACTCCTTCTAGGTGCTGCTTTCAGCTTTGATTGGAGGAACTTCAATAAAACAAATCTTTAGTTTTCCTCAGTACTTTGTAGACGAAGAATGAAACAATGCCATAGTAGAGTTTTCAGTTTAAAGCTCATTCGAATATAAAGTAAATTGCTGACATTGCCGTATTTTGCCCTTTTTGCTGTAAAGTCAAGATTTATGTCAAATAGTGCAATGTAAAACTTGGCATATATCATGATTTACTGCAAATGAAATCATTTAAGAATAATCGAAGAACTACTTTTAATCAGAATTTTAGAATATGTGACTATTGGACTGATCTCACTGATTTTTCATAAATCACGAATAGCTTATCACATTCGGTTTTGTATACTATTTCCAATTCAAACTTTTATTTTCAGGTGCCGGTACAAGCTCATAAATTTATTATATTAAACACTATTTTCAATGTTAGGTACGGTATATTCATCGTAGCCAACTGTGGATTTGAGTTGTGATTTGGAAGTATTATTTGCTGGAGAACAGAAGTAGTATATTGGTTCTTAAAATTGTGAGACATATCATGCCGAACTATATATATTAATTCAGGGGAAGGTTGTATACCGATAGAAGAGGACACATCAGTACCAACGTGGGATGGGATACTTCGTGGTGAAAGGTTAAGGACGATGTCGTGCAGCGATAAAATTGCAAAGTGGAACTTCCTTGGATTACAGGTGCTGCTTTATTGATAATAAGATTATCCCTTCGTTTGCTAAAACTGAATTATTGAATTTATTGAAACTTTATATAGGAATTAATTGGATTAAATTATTTCAATAATCTTAATTCAGTATTTGTGAATTGTAAATGTTGAATTACTAATGAAGATAGAATAGAATCGAATGAAAGTTTGTAAGCAGACATCATCAATATGAATTGAATATTCGAATGCATTCGAAAATGAAAATATTAGACATTGTATAATTCTTGATATTTCAGAATAGAAAATATGATATAGAATGATATTTCAGTATGGAAAATATGTCATAAATCATAAATCTGAACAGAATCTACAGAAGTATCTGTTTTTGTCTTAAAATTATAGTTTACCTAACAAAGGAAATTAATAACTATATTCACGGTGTGTTAGATTTTGCAATAAATAGGCTTTTTTAGTAAAATTAAAATGCTGCTTTGCATTAAACCATGGCTGAATTTCCATTGCATTTTATATTTAATATTCAGAATTTTCGGAATGTATTCGAATTAGTAAAATTTTTGGTTTTATCCATCCCTATTTGCAATAATAAACTGGTTGAGTTATAATATATTCGTTTACCGTATTTGGATTACTTGACTCATTGACGAATCACCCTTACCTAATTTGTCTTGACTGCCAAACCCACAAATGAAACTAATAGACACTTAGAATCTTTAGTCCAGAAATCAGTCAGGCTTAGTGATCTAACAAATAAGATGAGAAAAAGCTTTAAAATAAGCATTCACTGAACAAATAGAACCCGATAAATATGTTTCTTCACTTACATTTAAATTCAGTCGGAACAAATAAATCCTGAAAGTGCAGAACTTTGTAAGTATATTCACAAATTGACATGCACCAGCACGCAGCTACACTAAACTATTAAGATCCAAAATCAAGGTTGCCAGAAATAACCACAACCATCAATTATCGTAAGTACCGGTAATAATAGTAATCCCAAAGAAATAGTGTGGATGAACAAAGTAATCAAAATGTACCGGTGAATAATATGAACACAGTACAGAAAACACTTTGACGTAAACATTCAAATGTTGAAGCCAATCGTATATTCGATTAAAGTTACATTTTTGAGCTCTGATAACTATTATATTACACATTATATGCATGACTCACATTTTAATTTTTTTGTTTCCATTCCATCTTTTTGTTCATCTATTTCAGGGTTCGCTGTTGAGTCATTTTATGAAACCAATCTACATGTCAACACTTACTCTTGGTATGTTGTATAATCATGGACATCTTACCAGGGCAATTTGTTGTCGAGTGCAAAAATTTATGGATGAACTCGGAACCGATGTTGTACTCCCTGTTCAATACAGTGTTCATCATCCAAAGGTTAGTATTGCCTAGCGGTAAAATTTTGTACTGTCATCTTAGGCACATAAATCAATGTCAACCATGCAACTTCCAGAAAGTAACTACTTGGGTGGCTCAATACTACATGACTCGGCCAAAATGATATGTTATTAAGCAGATAGCCTGCATCTTGGCACAGTCCATCGGTGTCCCACTGTGGCACTGCCTCATATTTAAAGAATTTTCATAAACTTCCATCACTGGCGAAAGCTTATTTCATTTGTTTAGACAACATTTTTCTGACTATATTAAGCTTATTGGTATTGATGAATGAAAAGGGCTTCAAAGAGCAATATATGTGGGGTGCCCTTTTCCTCATTAGTTCCACACTGGATGGAATAGAAAGATCCCAAGATAAATCTCCTAAACAGGTAAAATTGTTCTTTGAAATGAGGTATAATCGTTTTGAAAGAAATATTTTTTTTATGCTATTCAGTTTTGATTTTTCCTACCCTAGGTCAGTGGACAACACCAAGACAGAGAAATAGCAAAGATGAAAACCAGAGAATTTAGTGTGAATTGGTGTTCTGGTGATCTGAGACCAGAAGTATTGGATGGTACAACTGGTAAGAGTGAACAAAGGTTTGGTTCGACAGAATTATCGAGAGTCTGCAAATCAAATTTATTCAAAGACTTTAAAACGGTTTGTACAATTCCAGATTTATCTTATCTTGATCAGCTTTTTGTTTTGTTACTTATGGGTCGCATATGGATGATGTCTTTGTGGCTTGTAAAAAGCGGAAATTTCTTGTTTATATCTGGGATGTCTGGAAGTTACATGCTATTGTTTTGCTTATATCGTACCTGAACAGAGCAGTTTGGGCCTTCCAGGGGGGGTTCAAAATTTCCCCAATTCCGCCCTTGCTTTGAGAGAGAAATGAATGAGAAAGGAAACATAGAAAGAGTAGATTATCATGTCATTGTCCAGAGCAAATACCACTGTCCAGTTTATTCAAGGATGTTTTCCTTCAAAATGGTGCTGTGGCTGGTACTACCTTTTGTAATAAATTTTTATCATTTGTCGATAAATGGCATCTAGTTAATTCTCTATAAGCAATATAATTTTGACCTTGCATTTCCGTTGAAATTCTTACAACTTTTGCAAAATTACAGAAATGACTATTAGAACACCCGAATATCGGACATGGATCTGAATATTGATTCTAACAGTGCTATTCTTATTCTGTAAATTATTTTTCAATCGCTGGTTTACCCACCCACAGCTTTGTGCAAAACTGGAGAAGCAAGATTTGTTCAAGGACGGATATTATAAAAGTAAGATGCAAGCTACTGAATACCAAAAAGCAAAGCAAACACTGTGGAACGCGTTTGAGAAAAATGGATTTGGAAAATGGATGCCCAAACCAAAAGAGGAAAAGGACTTCTGAATTTCAACACAAAAACTTGAGAGGAGCGCTTGAGGAAATGCACTAAACATGTTTTTTTTGTTTTGTCAAGTATAATTAAAAAATGTATTTTGTCAAGTATTGTCGGCGGCGATCCATCAGTGACACATGCTTGATAAAATGTGATTTTTTTTTGATTGTCTAAATAGTAAAGAACCATAAGTTAACGGCTTTAGAATCATATCTGGTTCATTTTATGAATATAATGATGAACCGACACCATTTTGCTGATATCAATACCAGCTTACTAATTTATATTCCGATACCGAGTACTTTATCTAATATATTCACGGCCATATTAAATACAGTTATTTTGTACTCTCAGTATGTTTGCACCCAGGTATGTTTGTGCCTACTTACGCATGCGCTGTTGTACTCTTCCATCCATTTGAGTGCAAACTTTAATGGATAAAAATACATCGATTGCTGCTGCGTTCAAGGGTACAGACTGTGTGCAAATATACCGCGAAAGTGTTTGTGGATACAAGGGTACTAACGGGATACCTAATATTTTTTCTGCCTCAGAAAGAGCATAGAGTCAAAAAGTTTTTAATATCTGGTATCAGTATCGGCGATGAAAAATTTTCGATATCGGTACATGCCCATTCCAATACCGATACATAGAATGTTTTTTGTTTTTTTTTGGTGTGGTTGTTAGTTTTTATTTAATAAATCTTTTTGCGCTATCAGTGCACACTAGTATATAATGCCATTGATATGTTATGGTAGCTGGTTTAAGCTATATCATGATTTTGCCGCACCTTAATCATAGATTGAAATTTTTTGTAAGTAAAATTAATTGAATATATTTTACCAGTTACTTGCAACCTATTTTAATACGGGATAATGTATATATTTGAATTTTATTAAATTTAATGCCATGCTGAAAGTAATGTTTTTTCACACAAAAATTTCTTCACAATTATTCTTTTGCCGTATTTTCTTACATTTGCGAGTATAACTTTTTATCACGGCTTCTTGCTATAGGCAAATAAAACATGATTTCTTTATATATTTTATGTTGTATTATATGCGTTTGGGGAGTAGTTTTATCATAAGTCTATGGTATTCGATTAGTGATACTATATGCATTTACAAATGCACTACTGAAGTCCAATCTATCCTGTGCCTCTATTTCGCATCATCCAATCGGAAATTTTATTATGTTAAGCACAAGTCGCTGATACCGAGACGAGATCCATTTGTGAATCCTTTTCGACCAAACACGTTCAGAAAATATAATGGGCATATAGGTAACAGGGTTATTATGTCGACAGTGTCAAACCACGACCTCCTGTGCAGGCGCCAATTCCGAATCTGCGTTGAAGGTTTTTTGCCTTATCTTTTCACTCATGTACTCTGTGCATACACATGCGTGGAGGGGAAAGCCGTGTGCCGCGCTTACGTGAACCACCTTGTGCCAGCGAGGCGCCTAACAGACCTCTGTGTGCCCGGTTAGCTCAATCGGTAAAGAAGTGGGAATACGTTTCGAGCTACTAATCACTAACGTCCTAGTTTCGATTCTCGTAAAGGAATGATTATATGCGAGAAGTCTGCTGGACGCCTTGGCGGTGCACGGTGTTTCACGAAAGCGCTGCTTACGGCTTCCTCGACCAACAATGTCACACAGAGAAAAAATGCGTAAATTTGGAACTGGTGTATGCACGAGAATCGGTTGGTTCGCCATATGGTTAAGCCGTGTGCTAGACCTTCCTCTCTCGCAGGATAAAAATGAAATCCTATCCTATCTTTCTAGTTTCGAATGCATTTCATTGCATTGAAATAAATTGCATTTCGTCCTCTTCGGTGTGTAACCGCAAGTTTTTAAGTGTTCTAAATATTTTTTCCACTATAATTATTTAGTCCATCGCAAACAGGCAAGTATACAGATAAAACAAAGGAAAGTTAACTTCAGACGATTGCCATTTTATTTCCAGTTTATAAGTTTTCTGTAATTATGGAATAGTACAGGCTCAATATGAAAATTTTAAAAAATTAAATGAAATTGGATTTAATAAATCTATATACATTCTTAAAAACCATCTTAAATATTTGGAGGCAACAAAAAAAATAAACAAGATTTCTAATCAGAAAAAAAATTACTGACACGATCGTGCATGAGACACTGGTGGAATTTGTTGTCAAGAGGCGTCTTATTTGTGGCGCATACATGACTAATTCAAGTCTCTGATTCATAGTCCATCTTTTATATTATTTTATTTACATAGAAAATACAATAAAATTTTGTAAAAATATGTACAGAAATATTCACGAAAAAACAAATATCTTGGCATAATTTGGTTTTTTGCTGTGACATGGATTGACTTGGCGTCGATCAAAACAACTGATATTTTGTTAAATAATGTTGTGATGTAAGAAGTCGATAAGGGTGAAAATGTTGAATGCGCATACAAAGTATAGCAATAAATATATAATTGGCACTCTTGACGGAATAAAATAATAAAATTTTTCATTATGTAAAAATAAGAATATCAATGGTGGGTATAACAATGAGGATGATATTATTTTTTTCGGATAAACGATAATCTAAAATGATAATCTACTGACAGAAATAAAAATATCCGATAATCGCGAAACCGATATGTTTTGCACAAAAGTTGTCAAGCGAAAGCCACAGTTGGATCGCATCCTAACGACGCCACCTTAATTACGCATTTTTCTACAGAATTGTCCCCAAGAAATTAAATGAGAATATAATTTAATTTAAAATATATTTCTAATGTTCGAACGTAAAATGCAGATGAATTGTTACAGATACGCACGATTTTAGTTATTTTTGCAGAGGATTCAAATTGTATTTTTCGATTGGCAAAATTGACCGTTAGTTAGTTCGTTATCGGCACTTACCTTCCGACCTTACTCAAAGTGAATTTCAATAAAAAAAAAATATAACAACCCACATCGGTATAGGCGTTTTTACGCAAGCCATTTTACGCATCTGTAGTATCGATGTTGGCATTGGTTCATTTTAAAGTATCGTTTTCTGTAAAAAATAATGTATCAACACATGCCTACTTTTCACAGTTAATGGAACAAGTCCCAGTGCTTGTAGTGAAATTAAATAAATATGTTGAACAACAACTTCATGTCGTGGATTTGCTCGCATTGAAACACATTAATAATGACTTATGTTACAAGATGAAATTCAAATTACAGAACAATAGTCTAACATATTCTTTTTAATTTGTAAGTTGTAAATCATTTTTACATAGTATCTCTGTTAGTAACGTCTGGCTCGCCTTCCTCGCCTCCCTCTTCCCATGTGACGGTCGTGTAGCATTGGTAAACCAGAAGCATCCGGATATCCGTGTAATCCTTCTTCTACATACCCGACTCCTGGTGCCCAATATCTGGTACCTTGGTGACCGAAGCTAGGCCCGTCGCTAGCGTGTTTTGTAATATCGTCCCCACGTTCTTTCCAAGCTTTTGGAAAGTTTTCTGAGATGTGATATAATTCCAAAACGTTGAGAACAACCATGATACATCCAGTCGCAAAAAATAAACAGATGAAGATCGTTTTTTCCTTGGGTCTGGAAAACAATATCTAATTTCAAAAGAACTCAAAATATTCCCTGGAAGCGTTGTTTTGTTCAAATGCTGATCCGAAGCAAATTTTGTCGTAATTTTCACACTGGGATATGCACAATGACAATATAAATTACTGCTGTAATTCAATGAAGGGGTTTCAACCACAAATTATTCGAATCTGTCGTGAACTGGTTATGCGAACAAAAAATTAGTAATAAGTTGAGTTGTATTTTAACGTAGAAATACAACCAATTATTTTTTTAGTTCTGTACATCATGATATAATAAGTGAAACATTAGCTGTTTATATTGGATGAATAAAAAATTATCTTAATCGGTGTAGAATTCCACGTGAGTGTAATATCACACTCTTCCGCCTCAAAATGCCAATCCTAAATTATCACTTATAAATTCAGATGGATGTTTTCAAACATTTCCCAATTTACCTTGAAACAAAGCAGTCTACCACGTTTGGACACGGCCAATGTTGACATTGAAATAATTCCGGCATCGTAAATTTGAATGTATAGAGATAATATTGCCCAACCATGAATCCAATTTCAATTAGCAATCTTGAAAGAACCTGAAAGTGAGAATAAAAACGTCAAAATATGTTACGATATCTATAAATACGATTATTTGAGATTTTCCATTGATGTGCAATTTTAATCGGTTTTTAAATATAAGGTATGCTTATAAATAGGGTAGGGAAAAACCCAATCATTTGGAATTCGAATCTGATTCGGATATTTTCTTCGAATCGGATCGAATTACTAATTCCATGTGTATAACAAATGTCTCAATTTTAGTCCTAAAGCTCGTTATGAAAGTCAAGAAATTTACAGTTTATAGTATAAATTTTTAATTCAAATACCTTTGTCTATAAGAGCAACAATTTGCGTATTTTAACGACAAAATACAAATTTGCCCAAAATCAATTGCATTTTTCGTTCAAAATGAAAATTCTACATCATTCATCACTTGTTTCTATGAACGATTCACAATTGATTCGAATAAAAGTTACTTCGCATCACCGAATCGAATTGCCCATAGCTGCCTACAAATGGATCACCGTATGTCTTATCCTCTTGTCACAGCAACTCGGAAATTTGACTTATATATCGAAAATATAATTTCTGATTGATAAAGGTTTTGTTTCTAGAATGTTACACTTATGAAACACAAAGTGAGATATTTCATGTAAGCGATCTGACTGCCTATTATAGTCTTTGATTTGTAGAACATAAGCCACTGATGGATCGTACCGCAGAGGTGCGGTCCATCAGTGACTTGTGTTCAACAAAACAACCATTGTCATTGAAAAGGTCCAAGTCCACCAAGTGTGACTCGGGTCGGGTCATTTACTGGAGTCTCACTGAAAATTATACTCAACACTTACAACAAAGAAATAGGCCAAAAATAGTTTTGACGGAGCATCTTGTGATAGTTTTGTTGCCACCATTTTCTCATCCTTTCCTTTGTCGTCTTTATCTTCGTCCGGTGCATCTTTCAGAAGTTCTAAAGCAGAAAATATTTTATTTAAAAATATAGTATAGTCCATTTGTACAACAAAGATTTATATGATTTATAGCCTACTTCAACGTTTAAAAACTTTCATCGACCGTTTGATGGAAAAACTTAACTGCACATTTGCAATTGCGCTTTTGAACAATTAGTGAGGCAGTGAGGCAATATATTGCGCTTAAGACGCGAATCTCTGACATTTAGTATAAATTTATCTCATGTATTGCACATTTGACTATATAAATCACAGAGATGAATACGCAGTTTTGGTTGCCCCGACCCAAGTCCATTGGCATTCCAAATATATTATTCTCACTTAGACCAAATATGAGATCTTACTTATTAACATCAACATTTAGCATGTTGGTTCTTGCTCAGGTGATACGCTCTGATGATTGTAAAAAAATTGCAAAAAAATTATAACCATTTTTAACAGTGTCAAAAAGTTATAAGTGAAGTAAGTATTTTTGTATCTGTCGGGTTAAGAACAAACGGCTAGGTTCTTTTGGACTTGGTTGCATTGTTGATCTCTGTTTCATTGAATCGATCTTCAGATATTTGTTTCGAAAAGCATTCAAAATTGTCAATTCCACAGAGGGCGAATTTAAATATGAGTTTTTACCTTCAATACGTTTTGGATCCAATCCAGCTTCGATCATTTCTTGTTTTTCCTTTTTCTTTTCTTCTTCGCGAATCTTCTTTTTCTATTATAAGGGAAAGAAATATACTCGGTTACTCACAGGATGAGAATACTCACGAATTAATTGACTCGCGAAAGGTAATACTGCGAATATAACGGCATAATTCAAAAACATATTGCGACTGGCGCCGACAGTAGAAGAGTAGGAGGGGTCAAAACCCCTTAGTTAAATATTACATTAATTGACATGACTGGGATGATTGATGTGCTGGTGATCGTTTTTGTTTTGTTGTGCAGAAAATTCATGAAAAAATATTGACCTCGTATTATAAAAACCCAGAGAGACCGCAATCATATATCATTGGCCGGGATACGAAATCAAGTAATAACGATACATTATTTATTAATATATTACTTACCATTTCTTTTTCTTTCTTTTCCCTTGCTTTTCTTGCATTTACAACTTGAGTTACTTTTGCCATCTTATGTGCGGTATACACAATGAATATAATCGATGGTAAAGCAACGCACAGGATTTGTAGAAACCAATATCTTGTCTAAATATAAAATATCCAAATTGTTTTGTTCCGAATCAATCATTGGATAATTTCTGGATCTATTTTTTCGTATGATAGCAAAAAACCATGGTTTGTGAAAGATACAACGAAATAATTCAAATCTTTGGTAAAGACAGTAAATGCACTCGTTAATCCTCACCTATCACTCAACCCAGGGTGTAATAACTTCGGTACGCTAGGCCGAACAGGAAATCATATTTTTCTAACCCCTCCCGTCTATAAGTGGCCGCTGATAGAGGGCCTTGGTCAGGGTAATCCACGTCAAGGAGTGGCTATGAAAAAAATTAAAAATGCATAAAGTAAGCAAACTTTTTAACCTATTGTCGTCAAAATACTTTACCTCATGTTTGATAACACATTAACCCGTTACTTTACCGACTCGATTTCGCGAACTTACATCAAAACATTTTTTCAAAAAAATGTACATAGGTCTTCGTATATGTAATTCGTAAATATATAATTTCTTATTTCTTAATCATTTCTAATATCTCCGTAGAGTTATCCTCGAATTGTGACCGTTTTTCGGCACGATTTTAAAGTGTACAGTGCTACCTGGCACTGCTATGTCGTATTGAGGAATTGAATTTAAGAAAAAGGGGCAAAGAAAAATGCACGAAATATCCATACCAGTGCTATTGGACTGTATTCATTGAAGCAAACATTCTTACAACCAGGAGAAAGTGTGTTACAAACGAAACTGCCTTGCGCACTTCCCCAGACATTTCCTGTAAATATATAAAATATTAAAATATTATATATCCAATAACAATACAAATTATATTAATTTAAAATGACGAGAGCCTGATTTCTAGACAGCAAAGATGGAGTTTGGATTGTAACTGTATTTACATACTGCTGAACGGTGGGGTGGCAGATATGTTCCACCTAACTTCTAAGAGCGGAACTGCTGAAAAATTTGCTCCACGGAACTGCTCATTGACGCTATTTATCAGTGGATCATACTTAACAAAAGATGTTTCGGAAAATTTTTTCGATTGGGTGATTCCAAGATTGAGAAAATTCATTCAAAACGTTTTATTATAACAATCAGAATGTTTGTTTGTACAATTCCGCTGTTTTTTATCTCTAAATCGGGAAACTTCTCAAAGAAAAAAGAAATTACCCCACTTTGGCGCGTAACAGTAACAGTGAGAGTTGGTGGTCAAGTTCGTCTGTTTAGATTATTAGTCAGTGAAAATAATTGAAAGTGATGTTGATTTGACAAACCTGTGCCACAAATGGACTACGCCTTGGTTTCGTGATCCATATGTGGCCCATGCTTGACAAAATATTTTTCGTGGTAATTTTTCTATGGGATATGACGTTACTAACCCTGTTTGTCTAAACGGTCCGCTAGTAAAAGGATTTCCATAATCCTTAGACTCTAGAAATGAGTGATTGTATAGAAAAATATAAAAATGATTAGGTCACCTGCCATTGAAGATACAATGAGCAATCGAATAATGAAGAATGACGTCACCCAGAATTTTCCAATCAAGGTCGAATGCTCGGCACTCTGCTCAAGTAACTTCTGTACAATATGCCAACCCATGATAGTTTGTTATGTTCGTTGTAATCCTTCATAAATATATTTCCTGGTACATTTTAGGAAAAATAAAATATTTTATTAAATTCAAAATATGAAATATAGCAATGCCGACGAAGGTTTATGAGACCATGTTGATTTTAGCGGGACAAATTGACTCAATGAGAAGATGCGTAAAACTTAACAAGACTACTGCAGCTGATGAAGCTTTTCTGTGTAAATAAACACGGTTATATAATACAGGGTCCAAATTTACTGGGAGATCAGTTAAAAATGTGTTGATCATTTCCTGACAACTTTTCATAATATTAGGCATTCGGGTAAACACTTCAGCCGGGTCCCCTCTCACTCTCTATGATCTATCTTTCCACTTATTCAACAAAATTATGATCCCAGAAGATATTAAAAGTGTTTTCTCTTCTTTCACTATCAAATTAATATTCTTTATATCTAATATACTGTTTGGTCAGCTGAACTATGTATCCACGTTTTACACTACCAATGAAAACTCCCAGAATTTACGATATTAACAACCCACACTATTAAAAAGCAAGTGGAATTAAGTTGAATCTCACAATTTAATCCCCTTTTGATTAGAATCGTTCATGACAATAACAACATGGTGGTGCTCGATTACAAATTTTCTTTGGTCTAGTTCGAGCTAAAGTTGAACCGCGCTTAGACGGCGCGATACATCAGCGATTTCCTTGTCAATATAAGAGTCATTTAGGCGCAGCTTAAGAGAACATTCTCATGCACGAAAGACACTAAGAAATTCGCAATAAATCAGATTTTTCTCAAGAATGTGAAATAAAGTACGTTTTCCACATTTCCCAATAAAAATGTTAAAGCTTAAATCACATCAGTGGTATTTTGCCGAGCGCATTACCATGTAAGTTGTAAGCATGAGCCGAAAGATGAATCGCACCCAGACAGTATTACTCTTCTGCGCCTCGTGTTGAATCTTAAAAAGTTAATCTAAGCGGCATGTGATAGTATCTGCGTTAGGATAGCAGCACTACCATATCAGAATCATTATTTTTGCCAAGCATGCGGCACAGAAGGGCCGCGCCTCGACGGCGCGATCCATCAGTGACTCATGCTTAAACGAAACAGACCATGATTTGCTTACTGAGTATTATCTAGCAGCTATTTCTGCCTTATTTACTATAGTGCTCATCTTCAAAAACTTTACATAATGTACAGGTGGTGTTAACTAATATTACAGGCAAGTTTTAAATAGTATTTTTTAAGTATCGTTACCGTGAAAATGATACTCCTTATATGCTGTTAAAAAATCATAAAATATACTACCATTTTTCGCACCTTGATAAAATATAAATACTCATCAACACGGTGTCTTATATGTTTTCAACTATTTACATGTTCTGTACAACACAATTGTTATGTCACTAAATCAAAGTACCAGTTTTGGGTATTGCTAATATAGTTTCTCGTATACATTGCAATATCAGTTGCCTTTGCGCTTGTTTTTAAATACCAATATTTTGACACCAATTTTGTTTTCATGGGCTGGGTTTGAAGTGTCATTGAAATTGTTTCAAATACTGAGTTCCCTGATCATGAATTTACCATAGCATACATTTGTCGTATCATATTTTAAATGTATTATCACAACCACGAAAAAAGTTTCTTCCAAATATGATTTGTTAAGTATGGGTGGCTGATGAATGGCGCAATCATAGGGCTGCCATCATATCTGTGGCCCATGCTCGACAAAGTATTCATTGTCACAAATTATCCACTCTTTTTTATTATTTTACTCAAACATTATATCCTACGAGGAAGATCGAAGAAGTTTTCTTTGTAGATATTTTGTCAAGCATGGGCCATTGATGGATCGCACCGCCATGGTGCGATCCATCTACGGCCCTTACTTGACAAAATACAATAGCTGATGGATCACTAATATGTGCAATATTTTTGTTAAAACAAATATTGGCACGAATTTGTATTTGACTGAGTATATTTGTAAGAAAAAAGAGGAAAATTGCTACAGCGTGGATGGATGGGGTGCTTATGGTTCGCGTCCTTATCAAACGTTTTTGATTAAGATGTCATATGCTTTGATAAGTTTGTATCAATGATGAAGCGATCCGACATCTGTGGTTCATACTTAATCAACTAAATTCTTTGATTAAAGCCATCGAGCCGCAATTTATTTTGAGAAGTGGTAGATGGTTTTGTCATCGCCCGGGGCAGATACCACTCCGTGAACTCAACCATTGCGATTAAGTTTCGTTTAGAATGTTTTCGGTTTAGAGTACAGTTGCTTGTACTACATTTTGTAGTAGATCTTTGCTATTAAGTGCCCATGAGTTGGTTCCTTTTAGGCACTGCTTCAGGCTTTGTTCAGAGTTAATTTCAATAACAAAAAAAATTATCTGGGTCTTACAATTCACAATATAAAGTTTGGTTGAGGAAGAAAATGGGACTATATCAACCAGAAAACTTATTTCTAGCATGAATCACACATGATCCACGCTTTTACTAAAACATATTCATAGAGTAAATTTATGATCAGAACGAACCCAATTAAACATAATAAATTAAATATATCGTCGCCATACTGGGCATGTAAAATATGCGTACACGTACAATGTATACATTTTATTCGTTACACCTACCAAACACAAGATACAAGCATTTCTATCATTAACTTTTCTTCCGTCAATCATGGTTTATAGACGGACCACGCCCCGGCGTCGCGTGTCTATCAGTGGTCCATTCTCATATTGTTGCATCAAATATTCATGACATACCAATAAATATTACTTTTATGTAAATATGATGTCATCAATGACGTACGTAACATTTGAAAAATGTTTCGTAACTAATACAAAACTGGCGAAACATAGTTTAACTTCAATAAACATCGTTATCTTTCCAGTTTTTGATTATTTCAACACCATTATTTAATAGAAAATTTTGTTTTATGAAGAATGTGCCAAAAATAAAACACGACTCTGCGATCGATCTATGGCCTCGACGTGGAAAGCTTTCCTTCTCAAAACAAGTATTAGTACTGAGTAGTATAGTATTTTGAGATTAACAGATTGTTAAATGATTCTTTCGTTTTCAAATTTTAGCACGGAGGAAAATTACACGAGAAAAATACTTTAATTAAAAGAGTACCAATATTTTGTCGATGCCATATTCTAAAGCTTGTCTTAAATTAATTTTATTTTCCAGTTATAGATCCTTTGCTTGAATCATGTTTTTACTGAAATTATCTTTATTCATGAAATTATCTTCAATTCATAAGAAGTACTGAAATAATTAGCAAATTTTTAAACGATACCACAAATGAAATTGATAATGCCGATACCAGGACATATACACAATGTTCGCAAGCATATACTGCACATTGTTGTCTACTTATATAAGACTTGCTACTAATGCTAAACATTTATCAAGGATTCAAGTTTGCAACAATAAACTTGGGTGATGACAAGGATATACTTTGGTTTAAATCGTGTTCGAATTTCATTATAAAAATAGAATATTGTTTCAATATTTCAGATAAACGAAATTACTGGTATTTGACTATATTTTGCGACAAAGCCATGATTTACGTAAAATTTCACAACGCAAAATTTGGCATTTATCATGATTTCACTGCAAAAAGAATCAATCCAAGAATAGTTTAAAAAAACTTAATTTTATTCGCAGTTTCAGAATATCCGATTATTCGGACAATCATATTCACGACAATCTGGTTATTATTTAAACTACGTGAAGTAAGGTATAACGATATTTTTCAAAAACTAGGCCAGTACGATTAGGTAGCGTAGCTCATTTATAGAAGTTTTGTAGTACTTTGCCTGATAACCTGGTAAACTGGTTTTGAATACATTCAAAACCTTTCCAATGAAATTAAAGATTCTAA
Organism: Styela plicata; assembly: GCA_963675895.2. Taxonomy (NCBI): domain Eukaryota; kingdom Metazoa; phylum Chordata; class Ascidiacea; order Stolidobranchia; family Styelidae; genus Styela; species Styela plicata. The sequence continues at coordinate 14,662,666 of OZ023144.1, read as the reverse complement.
GAAGCCGAATGGTCTAGTTTGTATAATCAATACATTATCCTCCTTTATTCTTCATATTATTATACATTAAGCCTGATTTTTTCAACTGTATACCTGTTTGTTAAAATCCTTATTTTACAAAGTAAAACTTCAAATATAAAACTCAGATATCTAAAATACTATAGATGGACTCTAATCAGAAATCTTTTTGTCAGAACCTTTTTGTAAAGCATGAGTCACTGATGGATCGCGCTGTCAAGGCGCGATCCATCAGAGTCTCATGCTTTACGAAACAAAATTTCTGATTTGAAACTATTTTGAGAATAAACTCAAAATGCTTTTACAACCTGAAATTGCTAACGCGGTATTGAACTGGCTGTTTTAAAACATTTTCAACCTCGGTCAAATCTTCCTAACAAGAATTGTTTGAACTTCTCTATTTGAACAGTTGATTTATCATCCTGATTCATAAAATAATAAATCTATCATATTCGTCTAGGGCGGGGCGGACATTTCGTAATTTGATGATTAAACAGAATATTAAATGACTAATGTATTTGAACACGGCCCAACCAAGTACAGTTATTTAAATTTGTATGCTTCGTCTAGCATGGGCGATAGATAGTCAACACGTTCGAGGGTTTGCCATCTATGGCCAATGCTTGATAAAAAATATTTACTTGTTTCCAACCGAGTATATTTTCACAGGAAATTTGAATTCTACTGATGATTAATCAGTTTTCCCGAAAGAGAATCTTAGAATATTGTTTTGAACCTATGCGATAACGTGGGAGATAATACATACGCCTGGATGCCAATACTTTAGTCGGGATGAATGACATTGACTGAATTGATAGTGGTGACGATACCTACGTTATCTGTGGGGCATGTTGTCCTTAGCGTCCACAGAAGAATTATGAGAGGATTATTAGGGATATTTTCCGCTTGGAGGGTAGTTGCTGGTACTACATTTTGTAGTAGCGTTTTGGCATTGCCAAAAATAGAGCGGTATAGTAACATTTACGCAGGGATTTCACCTTTTTCTTACCCACTGAGGTCAATGCCGCCCTACAAGTCTCTTAAAACTATCGACAATACATTGATAAAAATATTGTACTCCACTCTAATAGCCTATCATTGCTGGAAATCTTGAAATAAGTCACAGAGCAAAGCACAAAGCAACACTCGAAAGTCAAGCGCTATAGTTTGGCAAAGTCCTACACGTAACATGCAGCGCCAGCAATTGTACCATAAACATAACAACCTCATAAAAACTTAGCTGTTAAAGGAGAGTGCAGTGAAATGTATCTGTTCTGGGCAATAATAAAACAATCTGCCATTTCTTAGCTTCATTTAAGTCTCCTTTAACAACACGCCATATCATTCCAAACACACGAACCCTGTCCGGGCGGTTTTAAAGGTCGTACATAAAGAACACGACCAGATTCGAGTGAGAATCGTCAACTTACCTCGCTCCAACGGTCCTACGTGACTTGTGAGCGTCGATCTCATTCGTACAAGATACCATCCTCATTGAACTTATGATAATTGCAAAACACATATTGACTCAGAGTGAACTTTTAATATTCCAGTAAGAAAATGTATCGTATACCAGGCATGGGTCACTGTTGGATCGCGCTGACGAGGCGCGGTTCGTCAATGAATCATGCGCGACGTGAAAAATTTTCTCATTTAATAAACGTCGTAAGTAATATAAAGGGTGACGCAATTCAAATACAACATCGCATTTGTGTTCAAAAATGAAGAAAATGTTCTTCAAGTTCAAAACCGCCACTTTTATTAATTCAAAGATGTATATATTTAAGTAGGAATTACTAAATTTTAGGCTTTTTATTTAAATGCAGCTAAAGTGTGAACGAGTTTAAATTTTACCAGTCGCAGTTTCTCGATGAATTATCATCACTAAGAGCAGACACCACTGATTGCATTCTACAACATTGGTTTTGTTCTGCATGGGTTACGATCATATTGCAGTTGCTGGCACTTTGTGACCGTTATAACTATAGTGGATATAAGAAGATTTTTCCAAATTTATCGGAAAAATAAAAGTTATAGATTTTATTATTTTGATAGTGACGCAAAAATTAATGGCAACTTCGGACATTTGTTATTAGTATGGAATTAGCATTCGATTAAAAAAAATCATTGAATCGGATTAGAATTCCAAATTATTCGATTCTGCCTAGTCCTAAAAATCACATATCAACGCAACAATAATATATTGTTTCCTTATGTTATTTTTATAAAATTAATACTATAGTTTTTGATTCACGTATACAGAAAGCTTTCAAAATAACTTCGTAATTTCCACTCCTATTTCATTATCATCTGCAAATAAAATATTGAGAGAGACCAAATGTGTATAATTTTATACCTATGCGCTTTGATAGCTATTTTTAAGCACAAAATCAACCGAACTCTGGAAACTTCTGGATATACATACTACATTTTCGTCTGTCACACATAACGAAACAAGAATAATACTCATTATTCAACAAAGCAATGCAGCGTACCAAAATCAAAAAAGTCGAACCTTAACATAAAACGGTACCAGATAGTCTACAACTATGCTTTTTTAAACCACCCTGAGCCAACATTCCAACTGTTTAACTGTTTCAAATTAAACCGAACCATTCGACAACTTAACATTTGTATTATTTATGTATCTGTACACAAAGTATGTAAATACACATGGGTCCTTCTCAAGATGTTAGAAGTTACATAGCAGGAGATACAAAAAGTAAAGTCTGACGTTTTTCGTCAAAACAAACGGTTTAGTATAGCTCAATCAAGCATGGGACAAAGCACGGGACCATCTTTGTACCATACTTGATTAATAGTTACCAAATATAGTAACATTTTATATAAAAGTAATTTACATCATAAGTTTTTTTCGGAACTCGAAGTTTCAAGAAGTTTCTGTAGAGAAGAACGTTATATTTTGTCAAGCTTGCGCCACAGATGAACTAACTACCTTTGACTGGTACTACCAATCGATGACCTTAATTAAAATGAATGTGCTCCGTCAGATATTAATATTTTTGATTGGAAAATGACTCAAACGTTTGATACACATGTTTCGTTAGTAAATAATTTACGATCAAAAACCGCAAAATCCAACAGACTTCTTATATCACGTACCCCATGTCGTCTTGTGTGCGTTCAACCAACAGCGACCGGTGCTTTTATTTAAATAAGATATCGAACCTCCAACGAACTTCAATTCCAAAGACGTGTGTGTTTGGTGATCATTTGGTATTTATTCTATCTACTTTGGTATTTATTTCTATTTTTCTGTCTATTCTTTTCAGACGTGTAGTCAATGAAATAATGCTTACAGTCTAATACAAGGCCCACTCATGATGAACATGTTCCCCGTGAAAATTTTTGAGTTCGCTACATTAGGGTGATAATTAGGTCTGGGCGATTCGATTCGGTGATTCGAATCGATTCGAAGTAACAGATTATTCGAATTAATTGTGAATCGGTCATAGAAACAAAAACATGATAAATGAAGTGCGTTTTTTATTTTAACGGCAAAATGCAGCTGATTTTGGTCAAAATCGGTTGTATTTCGTCGTTAAAATTAAAATACAAGGCTTTTAAGTCAGTTTATGCTAATATTTGTAACTCGTAACTGTATATTTCCTAATCATCGTGATGGCACTAATAATAGTAATAGTTAAAATGGGTAATTTGTTATTTTTAGGAAATCAACGATTCGATCCGATTCGGAATTCCAAATGATTCGGTTTTGCACAGCCCTAGTGATAAGTAAGTGAAATAACGGTATTTTTTATTGAAATTAGTTTTATGCAAAAGCAGTAGCCGAGTCAAAACTGAATCATTTAATCTTGCAAAAAGCTACTCCAAAAATATTTCAAACTCCGCGCCTACGTGGCTTAAACAATGAAAATTGTTATACTTCATTGTGAAAAACGTTATTTGTATGCCTATTTAGTAGTGATGGCAATCTAGTTTTTTCTTAAACTAGGCAAAGTAAAACGAATTTATCACAGAACTAGGTAAAGTATTACTAGGAAACCTAGTTTCCCTTCCAATACTAGGTGGTAGTGCCAAGGTTGAAAGATCGATAAACTAGGCAATATTCATTTGGCTGTATTCAAGACATTTTTAATAGAAATTGCAGGTTAGAATATTCAAATATAGTCTTTCTTACAAACTTTTGATAGTGAAAATATTATTTACCTAGTTTTTATAGTAAGAGGCCGCTGTTACAGGGCCTTGGACAGGGTGATCCACTCAAAAGAAGTGGCTATAAAGAAAAAGTACCCATTTTTTGAACTAGGTACCTAATTGAAAATTACCTAGTAAAAGTTAAAGTAGCCAAATCAGATATTTGTAAAACTAGGTAAAAGTACTCGATTCGTTGCAATCTTGACTGAAGAAATTAGACTACAATAAACTTATATTTCTCTGGAACGAGAACAGGATATTTTTGTATAGGTAAAAGTATCTTGAAAATAAACTAGGTAAACTGGGTATACTAGGTAAACTCGGTGCTTTTACCTAAAATTCTTACTACACTAGGGAACCATAATTAAGGATGGGCAATTAAATTCCATGATTCGAACAGGTTCGAAGCACAATTAATTCGAATCGGCAATACTCAATATTATTTTTTTTTCTTAAGCAGAAATCACCGATGGCCGCGCCTTGACGGCACAATCCATCAGTGTCTACTGCTCAAGAAATATTTTCGCATCAAATTTTTTTCTGGCTGGATAGGTACCTGAAAAAACAGACTGGAATCAGATTCGAATTTTTAACGCTTCGGTTATGACCAGCCCGACATGTAATAGTGAACTATTCTGTCTGTAAATTTGTTACGTTCCCCCACGCCACTTGCCTTAGAATATGACGTATTACGATTATTTAATACCCTGGATGTAAAAGTATTTGTAATGTTAAGCACGGATGTGGGCAAAATCAGCGCGGCGTATTTTAATCCTGATTTACAAATAAAGATTAAAACTTTGTCTTTTTTCCCGTCATTTCAAAAGTTGTGGATTGCTAATAACATAGAAATTGCTCGTCAAATTGAATTTCTTTTTCCCTTTAAATTTAGCTTGGCTGAGTATAAAAAGAAATGCCATAAAATCAATGTTTGAATATCGTATATAAAATGAAGCTATTGTTTGAATTTTATGTGATTTCTCCTGACTGTCTTATGTTTGAATTCTATGTCAATCCGGCATTTAAACGATATTTGCATTGCAAAATCGTAAACTAATGCGAGTAGCTTCGAATGGTGTTCGATGGAAGAGGATTTCAATAATTCCCAAACATGGCTAGAATGTGGGTTGCCCTTCTAACGGGGAAAGTGACAAAATACAGTGAGATTGAAATTTGCCAAAGGAAATAGTGTAGGAATTCATGCCAAAAGGTGGAAAAAATGTTCAGCGCTCGAAGTCAATGATGAAAAGATGACAGTGTCTATAGTGTATATAATAATCTATGGGATATTACATTCATCACATCCTGATTCATGCCACTAATCAGTTATAATACAGTGTTTCATTTCATTGCAATTATCTCCTTATTTCCAAAGATCTTGTAAAAGACAGAAAAAAAAATAGTGTTAAAGTGGCGGCGGGAGGTCTGTGGCACGGAAGGCGCGTATAATATAATTCTGGATCATTTTGCAGAACACGGCAAAATTTAAGCTGAAAACATGTTGTACAATGGATTAAATGGTGGTTCAATTTGGCCGTTACACGCTGGAAAAGAAGAATCGCGTCGAAAACGCTTGAAAAGTTAGCGTTTTTTGTAATACTGATCATGATTTTTGCTCTGATTTACAAGAGGGCATACCCCCTATCTTTGTCCCATGCATGAGAAGGATCCTAGACGTGGTTCAACTGTGGCTTATGCTTGACAAAAAAAAATTTCTAATCTGGCTGGTATCTGGCTCATGGTAGAAATAAAGGGGGGTTATGACCAGTGTGTTATCTTTTCACTGCCCGTTTACCCGCAGACATCAAACATTCAGAACTTGTATTTCCAGTGTCTGTGTTTAACCACGTACTCATGGTAGCGTTCTGTTGGTGTTATTTAGACAGATTTTTTTTATGCGTCCGTATTAATGAGCATGAAGGCATTAGGGTGAGGTCCGTCTGTGGTTCGATCAAAATACATGTTTGATTGAGAAGTGTACAATATATGAATTCTTGTGTAACATTTAATGCGGCAAGTTTACAGGCACCGCCGCAATCATTCTGAAATCCATTGCCTTGAAACTAAAACCCCTCATTTTTCGAAATGGATCGAATCATTTATTCCTTATAAATAGCACTAGTCCTTTTTTACCATTACAATTTGTCTCGTCAAACTAATGAGGAACAGACAAATTATTCGAGATAATTTGCTTTCAATTCACATTTCAACTTCGATCATGCAAAGAAATTTGGTCATAAATTTTTAAAAAGTAGTTTGTGGTTAAAATACGTCAAATTCCGCGTCACTTTTCGTTACTATCACTTAAGGTTGCAAAGAAGTAGAAGGTTTCTGGGAATTTTGAAAAAATTACCTGGAAAGGTTCTGTGAAATTTCAAGGACCCGGGAATATTGGAAATATTTTTTTTACCCAGAATTGCCAAAGGTGCCGTAATTTTATATTTCGAAACTTCGAAGCAGCGTTGTTGATGATATTCTTGCCAGTGACGAGGAAATTATGTGAAAAAAAATTCAGTGCCTCAAATGTGCCAAATAAGCGTAATATTTTTTTTATATCCCAGAAATTGATTATGTTATCTCAAATCCCCCGAAAAAAAACAATTCTAGAAAGCCTTAATTTTATAAAGAAACACTTATCGAACTCCTTGTTTTTTGCTCGCTATCCCCCCATTCACCCTACTTATCGAATTCTGTTCTCATATCCGAAAGTTTCATCTGCAACTAGAATATGGGTCGCCTGATTATCATTTTCCAAGCACAATCTTTTCGTCGGGATAATGCTATTTCACTCACCCGAGAAAATTTACCCAGTCGGAAAAAATATTGTCCGTGCATACTTTGTAATTAAGTAGACTTGAAGAAATTGAATTTCTGATTATGTGTTGTTTCCGCTGATTGTGTGTCGGGGTATATATATCCACGCCTTATTTTGTTAACCTGAGTCACTGATGGATCGCGCAGCTGATGCGCGGTCCGTCTGTGTGTCATGTTTGCCGAAATAAAATTTCTGATTCGTCATTTAACAGCAAAGCTTGCTGATGTCTTTTCATATGACCATATAGCAAAACATTTACCCCATTACGTTATCTGATGAATTCGGTGGGTATTCCGGCTGATGGGCGGTCATCAAAATTCTCTCTTAGCTCAGGTAATGAACATATATTATAGGTGAAGGTTGGCCCCATGTTGCTGGAACTATAATTCGTTCCAGAATTCCCTCCCTCAGTACTTCCTATTGCAATCGTATAGCACTCACGTTTGAGCTTGCTCATTTTCATTCTCAAACCGGCACCTACCAGACTCTCTAATTACCTCCAATATTTTTATCTTTGAGGTTATCACAAGGGCAGTGTGTATGAAAACAATACTCAGACATTTGAACTGAAGGCAGCAATCATGGAAAAGATCAAGAAAACTACCAAAAGGCACTGTGTATACATATGACATGAATGTTTTTTAATACCGTGTTAGTTTCAAGCATGGTCCATAGATACATTATATATATGTTGTAAAGCGGCAAACTAAACGAGTTACATCAGCCAAAGCTAGACCGAAGGAAGTTGATACAAAAACATAACCTTCATACCAACCTGATGAATCAATTACAAATTACCTTCCTCGATAGGTCAGAAATTGGAAAAATTTTAAGGTTATTGTCAAATAATGGATGACAAAAAATTGCAACAAAATATTTATCCTGCAGAAATAGCAAAAAAGGTGGTTGTGCAAGAATATAATTGTCCTCTGATAAAGAAAAAATTCAGTGACGTAAGTTTTTGAAATTTTTCCTTTGTTTTCAGCGACTAATAAAATTGCGAATATAAAATTGGAATTTTTACTCAAAAACTTTACGGCATTGAAAGGTTCTCGTTAAGCAGCAATAAGAAGTGCAACGTCGTCGTTAACGTGCAAAATATGAATCAGCGATAGGCTTTGATGGTTGAAGCTGTTTGTGTAATTTGAATGACGTCAATCCTCTTCAGAAAAAAAATGTTTGAACATTTCTAATCAAGTATGGGTCACTTTGTCAAGTATGAGGCACAAATGGGCCACGCTTCTTGTTTTGATCTTTCAACAATAAACTTTGACGAAAGTTTGAATAAATTAAAATATATATATATATATATATAATTCTTGTAATATAACCACAAAAGACGAAACTTTCAGCTTTTCTATTTATTTTAATTTGATCGATCAAAGCAAGGCGTGAAGCAACTCTTAAAAAAATGCCATACGGACGCTGCAATTATATATAGCAAAGTGTTACTGCAAAATATATTACCAACTGCATGTATTGTAGGTAGAAAACATTCTCAAAAAAGGTCAACGAAAGGTCAACTGGTCAAGGACATTGTGTATGAAAACAATCCTCGGGCAATTGGTGAACTGAAGACAGCAATGATGACAGAGATAACAACCATTTCCGCGGCTTCGCCGTTTCATTCTACTATTTTATTGATTGTGTCAAGAATTTTTTACTCGAACAGAAAACTAAGAAAACAAATATTTCTCACGTAGGATGCGGTACTAAAAATAGATGAGTACTAACTATATTGCAAATAATTTATTAAAATTCTTCAATGCATTATTTTTAAGTAGGGAAATTAGACTTTCAAATCTTGATGACGGCTTATCGGTGGTAAATGTCTGAATATTGATATCGGTATCGGCACCCAAAAAGTGATATCGGTCAATCTCCATTTAGACCAAATTTCATACACATTAAATTTCAAGCTAATCGGAGAATATAGTTAACAATAAACTATAGACCCATCCACCCATAGACCAATTGTATCCCTGTCCGTCTATGAGTGGCCGCTGTTACTGGACCTTGGACAGGGTGATCCACTTTAAGAAGTGGCTATAAAAAAAAGGTTACAATCTATATAATTTGAAGAAATTTGATGGACCTCTTTAGGAATAATAAACATTTTTATCGATTCTGTTTTCTCAGATCACTTTGTATAAGTATAAGATGAATGTTTTTTTGATATCGTGTCAGTTCCGAGCATGGCCCATAGATAGATTCTATATTTGTTGTAAAGCGACGAACTGCAAGAGGTACATTATCCAAAGCTAGACCGGAGGAAGCTGATACAAAAAACATACCCTTCCTGCGAACCTGATGATTCAGAAACAAATTTTATTTTGTCAAGTATGAACCACAGCTTCATGTAAAGTTCCCTGCCTCGATGGATCAGATATTGGAAAATTTTGTCAAATAAAGGATGACAAAAAAATGCAACAAAATATTTTTTTGCAGAAATAGCGAAAAAGGGTGGTTGAGCAAAGAATATAATTGTTCTCTACCAAAGAAAAATTTCCATGACATAAGATTTTGGAATATTTCCTTTGTTTTCAACGATTAATAAAATTGCAAATATAGAATAGGAATTTTTACTCAAAAACCTTTACCGCATTTGAAGGTTATCGTTAAACAATAAGAAGTGCACTAGAGCGAAACACTATTGTATTCGTTGACGTGCAAAATATGAACCTACGATAGACTTTGCTTGTTGAAGCTCTGTTTGTGTAATTTGAAGGGCGCCAATCCTTTAGAACATTATTAAGTATGGGTCACTTTTTCAAACATGATCTTTTCTCTTGAAATATCATTGAAAAAATAAAATAAAATATCAGTTCATTTCCCTCATAACATCGATTTAGGGACGTATAAATGCAAAACTTTTTTCTTTTTTCGTCATAAGCATGCATGCATGCCCCTAACTTAATAGGATAATGAATGTGGAGGGAAACAAATCACAGTTTTATTTATTTATTTTTTTGATCTTTCAACAATACACTTTAAACAAAAGTAAAATGAATAAAAAAAAAAATTAAAATTCTTGTAATATAACCACAAAAGACGAAACTTTCAGCTTTTCTATTTATTTAAATTTGATCAAAGCAAGGTGTGAAGAAGCCCATAAATAAAAACTGGCCAACGAATATATTGAAGTACAGTGATCTGTATCTGTCCTTGGATATGGTAACTTCATCTACCACTTCTTAGCTCTCCTTTTGGTTTTATGTTGCGCAGATGAAAGGTAATGACGGTTCCAAAGACCACACATATACTGCCTCAAAATCAATCAAAAAGTATCCTACAAAGATTCGATTTGTTTTGTTAAAATTCTTTGTTTTTCCTCATTTTTCATTCACAGCAATGAGGAAATAAAAACATTCAAAAAGTGATTTTCATTGATCTTCGATTTGAAAGAAATATATCGTAGAGTTGTGGTAAAAAAAGCATAAATTACATCATAAATCTGGCAAGCATGGTAATGATCAAAACTCCAAGGACGATACTGGATTTGAGAGAAACGCCTCCATTGCATTTGTCTGAAATACAAAATTAATAAATGAAAAAGAGGAATTTTAAATAAATAATATAGGAAGTGTAAACAACTATTGGGTGTCAATTTGATAATAAGCTCGAAATATAATTTACACTGAAGAAAATTTAAAATGAATTTATCGTTTATTTGCAGTTGAACATCGGCAATTTGATTCGAATCGATCTGAAGCACAAACTATTTGAATTAAACGTTCAGATAGGAACAAAAACTTGCCAAATGAAGTGGAATTTTCATTTTTAAAGACAAAATGCAATCGATTTTGGTCAAATTTGACCAAAAAATTATTATTAGGTCTTTGAAATATAAACTTTTTTCCTAGCAATGAAGTGGAAATCGAAAACACAGTGCCCCTCAGTCTTTTTATGCTCATACCAGCAATTCTGTGACTATAAATTTCTTGATTTTTATAATGAAAACATTTTATAACAGTAAAAACAAGACGAAATTGATTCGGTCCGATTCGAATTCCAAATGATTTTTGACCCAGCCCTATTTGCAGCTATTGGATTTATTCTAAAATTTGGAGTTGCCAATGAACGACAAATTTTATTTACTTACGTTCTTCAAAAACTTAGATGAGCCGTGTTAAACCCCAGGCATTTGCGCCCGAAAAAAGAGAGCAGTGATATGTATATGTATCTGCCCTGGACAAAGGCCTTAGTTCACTCACGAACTGAGGCAAAATTACAGTAAATTTTATTTCATTCATAGAAATTTGACAGTTGATAGATCACACCTCGGCCTCAGCTTCCAACAATATTATAAGCCGAAAATGTTGTTTTTAGATCTTTATTCCAATATCATCGAGTATAATTATTTTTAAAAAATGTCAATTTTACAGTGATACAAGATACTTTTATGCCAATTTTACCTTTTGTGCAGATACAATTTTCGCCTGTCACCCCCAAAAATTCCCCTGTGGTGCATCCACTCGTGGTGCTCTTACTACAACCTCTCGTAACAGTTTCTAGAAGAAAAAATCATAAATTTTTGGCATCAAGAGTTTAGAAAAGTTTTTTTATAATATTCGATTATTTCAAAATCGAATATGTGAATTGGATCAAACCAAAAACTCGGCTCGATTTCATTTGCTATAAAATATTATTAAAAAAGGCCACCTTGTACTCTCGAATAAAAGTAAAAGTTTATTTTCACTGAAAAGGGTGATTTGGGACTTTTTTAACGCGCATAGATGTAACTATTGTCATTAATAATTTTCGTCTCAATATCGGTGCCGGCAACAATCCTTCCGACTTTGACAATGACAATGCGCACAGCGACAAAATTGATTAATGTTATTTTTCAGCATTAATTTGAGTAGATTGCGTTTTTTCTTGGTTTATTTTAATTAGCCCTTTCGTTTTACGCTAGCGCAATGCTATGCATGCAGTTCCTAGCGTTTTCTAACGCAACCGAACAGTTTACTATGCAAGATAACGAAGAGTGCCCGCGAGTTTGACAAAAAAGTAAATTTCGAATATTTTTCAAGTAACATTACTGTCAAAGACCAGTAATTTTGTTGCATTTTTGTTACAGTGTACCTGCTCCGTATCCGTATGCGCGAGTTTTGCTGCAGGATTTGTAATCAGTGCCGCTAAATACGACAACACCAAACAAACTTGTAGAAGAACGTCGCGAACAGTTCTTGAGTTGAAAATCAGTGAGTTTAGTCTCATCTTCACATCCTGTGCAGTCGTAGCACATGAGGGATAAAGCTGCAAAAATGCAACATGCAATAATTTCAAGCAAAAACATTGAATTTATTGGACGTATACTCTGTAACAGGAATGTAGAAAATTGCCGTTTTTGGCATTAATTTTCTTAAATATTGAAGTTAAACTATTGAAACATATAGTCCAGGCAAATATGGGTGGATGATATCACGCGCCGCACACTGTAACAAAAGTACAGTAAATTTACTGATCATAAGCATTAATTGCATATTTCCAAAGTTAAAAAGCGCCATGTTAATGTAATTTATGCCGACTATGAGTTGTTGATGGACCGCACCTTCGCGGCGTGTGCCGTCAACACCCCATATTTGGTAACAAAGTCAATTCCGAATTTGTCAATACCGTCAAGTAAAATTACTGTCAAAGACCAATGATTTTGTTGTTGCATATTTGTTACAGCATAGGAGGTTTCGAATTTTCGAAATAAACGATATCAATTTCACAATAAACAATTAAGCAGTAGATTGGCTACACTTTTGTCGTACTGTATGCAATCTTCAATTCCATCTTATATTCATGGAATGCGCACTGTGAAAAAGGTGCAGAAATTTTTTTTTATTAATTTTCAGCAATGGCATATTTTCAAAATTCGACGCCGATTCGTTCATGAGATTTCATTGAAATTCACTCTGATTAAAGCCGGAAACAGTACCAGAAGGAATCAACTAACGTCACTCAGTCGCAAATAGCTTTTACGAGATATATTACCAGCAACTGCACTCTCAGCGGAAAACATCTCAAAAGGAAGTGAACCGCTATGGTAAAGTGCAGTCAGTGGTATCCGCACGCATACGTTGGGGCTATTCTAAACCCCGCACCTACAGGGATGAATTGGCTGCGGGAAAACAAATAACACATTTGTAGTTCTTACTCTATATTCGTTAGAGATTAACTTACCTCCTGCGATGCAAAAAGTAAGTAAGAATGCGACGAGAAGAAATTTCATTTTATAAAGATTGTTTTGCTGCTATTCACTAATTGATCTGAAATATATGTTAAAGGATTAATGTTTAGTTTTTCCAATCATTAATTGGAGAATGATACGTTAAACGTACATAAAATATGTTATTCTTATCAGATATTAACTTTAAGCTCTATCAAAAGTACAGTAACATTACTTTTTGACAGTAATTTTACCCGGTGCTATTAAAAAACTAAAAAATCTTTGTATCGTCACCTTCCAGTCTGTACCGAAAACTCTTGTTGATATTGTTTCCTATGCAACTGCCTATAAATGTTTTCTGGTTGACGAAATAATGAAGTCTCTCTCACTACTGCACGTCTGCGATAGTTTCCACCAAGAGTCTATAATTGGCCTAAAGAATCGCTTTTATAGTTTTATCCTAATGTTGCAGAGTAATATATTTACATCACAGATGCACGTATAAACACAAATACAAACATCTTCGTCCTAGAACCTAAACAGATTCATAGATTTCACGTTACTGAGGAATTTGGGTCGTGACGAACTGAGGATGAGGAGAGTTAGATTAGGAGTCATAACTTGAATCACCAATACAAGTTTCCCGTATTGTAAAAAAAAGGATTTATCACGATTTTTCTTGGATAGCAATTTATCCACTTCAGCCCGGCTCGGTGGCTCAGTCGGATAAGCGCGATCGTATTGTCCGGAAGGCCTATGGTTCACCACCGAGCGCGCCTGTGGCGCATGCTTCACAAAATAAAGTAATCCGTCGATGAAAACTATACAATGAAACTTATAATTATACGGTGATATACACCTTTTCTTGAAGCGTCTCAGCTCATAGGTTCAAGTCACGACGGTGCGACTAGACCCAAAGTGATCAAGGAAGGACGCTTCTCATGTTTTTATCTTTAACGGGCGTTACTTTTACCCTCGCCTCCCTCTTTGAATAAAAGTGCTGCACACGAACATTCGTTGGTCCTTTTTCGTTATTGTTTCCATGGAAAAAATCCTGCATCATTAAAAAAAATAACTTCAGAGATGCTATTGTTAAACCGATACGGACGCACATCCGGGGAAACAAACTACGCTCACAGATACAAAACAGTGAGAATGCCACGAAGAGTATGTTGATTTATTCATTTCCAGACAATAGGGTTGAGCAAAATCGAATTATTTTGAATTCGAATCTGATGCAGGTGTTTCTCGGTGGTATAGAATCATTAATTCCGTACAAATAACATGTAACTTATACAAATTGTCTCTATTATGAGAATCAAGCAATTTATATTTACGAAATACCAATATTATCATAAACTTGATGGCGATATATTTTAATTCTCGCTCCATGTCTACGAGAAGAAGATTCATATTTTAACGACAAAATACAATCGCTTTTGGTCAAATTTGACCAGAATCGATTGCATTTTGTCATTAAAAATGAATATTTTCTTTCATTTATCGATAAACAATTCATAATTTAATCGAAGTATTTGTGCTTTGAAGTCAATCGAATCACTGAATCACTCAAATGGCCCAGCCAAATGGATGGTCCCAATCGAACTAATGAATTTTACAAACAGGCGTCTAGGTGTCAAGTAGAGTTATACGCTTGAACAAAAGTGTAGTAAACTCAACGTAATTGTATTTTTTTATCAATTAGGATGGGATAAAATTGTAGGATGTCCTATAGCCTAGATAGGAACGAGGCCTATAAATGACCTTCCCGTGGGCATGTTTCTCCTCCATTTTTTTCTCTTTTGATCAATAAAATGGGAGAAGGAAGTTCACGGAATAACATACTAAATTGAAACATGACAGACATCACACTAAGAATAACTTATAACACACTGTATCATTGTGTCAGACTGGCACAATGCCAGCTACTCCGCTACTCACACACTTAAAGCAAATGGGTTCCATAAGAAGAAGAGTTAGCTAATGGACATGGCAGCTAATCTCTTGTGAATGTCTGATAACAACCAAACTGTGAAAAAGGTTCAAAACATCAATATTGCTACGAAATAGCAGTGTTGATGGGTTTCAAGCTTTTTTGTTAACCCAAAGTAAATGATATGAACATTTCGGACACCCGAAAAAAAAAACTGTCACCATGTTGGGTCATATGAGCCTATTGTCTGTTACAAGTTTTATTGTCAAGCAATATTCAGTGAAGAATATACGATATAAAGGCGAATGAGTTATTCAAGTCAAAGAGTAAAGTTAAAAAACGAATCAAGACAAACTTGTTTCGATAGTATGACGAAATAGAATTGTCGATTACTATTTTCACTCCGAGTAAACCAAAATAGATGTTTCATACGTCGCTTCTGCTTTGAATTCAATATATCCCAAGGAATAGAAAAGGCATTCTTTTGTAATATCAGCATTTTCGTCCTCCTGTATTTTTCTTATATTACATTTCAGTTGAAATTATCAAATTTTTATCAACATTCAACAGGTTTTTTAGTAAATAAAATTATCTATAAGAATGAAATTTATGCTCATTGCGTTCCTAACTGTCTTTTGCATCTTCCGTGGTAATGAAGTTCATTATTCGATTGCGCAGAAAGAACTGTAAAATGTAATACATGTTTTCTCAGAGTAGGCTCTCAAAGTAACCCTCATTTTAGTAGGGTTTGTTAAGTCGGAAGATTAGTCTTTCCTGAACTTGCCAAATTAAAGATGCACAATTTCAAAAAATGATGATGAAATTATAATGTCATCATGAGTCATGACATACACGTATGACGTCGTAACATATCAAACATGTGATGTGAAGAGTAGCATTTTTATCGTATCGTAAAGAAACAGCTCAATGTCCGCGATAGATGTTTATTCTTGTAATTCACTTAATATGCGAAGTCGGAAGCAGCACCTAAAATAACTCAACTAACAGCCGCTCTTTTGACAAATAATTACTTCGAAATGTAGTTCCAGCAACTTCCTCGTACTTTTGAATGGAATTCGATAAATATGCAAAGTTGGAAGCAGCAACTAAAACAATCCAACTAACAGTCGCTTATATGACAAATAAATATTTCGAAATGTAGTTACAGCAACTTCCTTGTACTTTTCAATGGAATTTGCTAAATATGCGAAGTTGGAAGCAGCACCTATACATAAAACAAAATAACAGCCATTCAAATGATGAGGGAGCTACTTCGAATGTGGTTTCAGCAACTGTGTTCCCTAAATGAAAATCATCCAATATAGTAACGAACAGATAAACTAAGATCCAGCGGAGGTATTGCTTTCCTTTAGTCGCCTAATGCAACACACAGGAATTACGTTAGGCGATTTTAAACGTCCCACGTATACAGTACAAAACGTGCAAAATTCTCCGAAATGATATCAATACTCAAAAATTGGCCAAATATTAAAAAAAAATCTTCACATCTACGTCGCGCTAAAAATACTCATATATCGTGGAAGTTATATCGCCATAAATATGTTGTCGTGCTTATAAATTATAAACCCCTACACAGATCGCAATCCAGATTATAAGGTACACGACGAAAAAATATGAAAAATAAATGGTAGACGAAGTTTTTATTTCCCGATACTCTGAATTAAAAGATAGGTATAAAAATGCCTGGATGAATTCGGCAGTAAGGAAAAATATTAATAATTCCATGGAAAGTTAGTTCATTTCACGTTTTCTTGTACAAACTTTCAATATGATAGTTAATTTTAATTGCAAGAACAAATTTTCAGGCGGGTAAGAAGTTTTGCCAAGAAACCAGAAATGTTTCATTTGCGACATCTTGTGAGACTAATTCTTAATTGGAACCTATGACTTACAATGCCAAGGAAAGTCAATCTCCCATAAGCTTTTAATATTTCTGTCTTTGTTGCTTTATGGTTATAGTACAGGTAACGGAGAAAAAAAACACTTCCAATTACCAATTATACACAAACCAGCCAAGAACCGCCTCTTATCCATACCATATAACATTCAATTAATTTAGGCTAACGGTCAGACTTGTGGGTCAAAACATTTGAGAGTCCAGACTTGGATATTCGAATTTATCGTTGCAAAATAGAAACATAATCACTAAAATGTAATTAAGTGAGAGCTAACTGCCAGCGACATGTTCGAAACTTTGAAAATCAAAATTAGACATTTATTGTTACAATTCATGACGTCCCCTCCACGGGAGTAAAAATTTTGCTGAAACTATCATTTTGTCGTCTGCCAAGATAAAGTGATGCAAATTTGTACAGAAAAAATTGAAAGATGAGTTTTCAAGCCCGTAGCTGAACAACCTCTACATTCAGAGATCCGCGGTCCACCAAAGAAGTAGCCATGATCTATGATATGGGTCGGGAACCTCATGTGTACTGTAGACTGCTTTACCTACCTACCTATTTTCTTTTTGCGAACTGTCAAAAACGGTACTTGTACACGGCTGTACAAGTACATGATCCCCCACGGCCTTTGTATTGGCGTTTCACAGGTGGAATCCGAGATCTTGTGTGAAACAAGGAGGCGGCAATAAAACAGTATTGTAAAGCTTACAATATATATCCATGCGCCAGTAAAAACTCCTATTCTTTGAAAATAAGGTTACTATGTTTTCTTGGCTGTACACCGCCTGTCACGAAAACAATTTTTGTTCTATGACCAACGGCGATGGCTGAGGAACATCTGACAGTGGAGAGGTGCGGGTAGTTTTGCAAAAACACGGCAAAATTTAAGCAGAGACACATGCTTTAATAATATGGTTCGTCGTAAAACGTAAAAAATCTCTCGCAATACAATTTTAGCAGCTTCTCTGTTTTAGACACCAGATCGGTATTTTCAGAAGTAAAAAATATATCGTACGTCGGTTGCCACTAGCGGCATGGAATTGGTAAACTCTCTGCTCGTGCAATTTTGCTGAGAAAATATTTTTTACGCAACAATAATATATTATTTTTTCTGCGATAAAATGTGTGTATGTTCTCGTATATTGCGCAACTGTTTCTGCCTTCGAAGTCGAAGGAAAAACAAAACTATGTGGGTGGATATTCACATGGGCGCAAATATATACAGGTGCAATGGAACCAAATGGTATGATCAATCGGCCCTCGTACTTTTGAATATATATTCTAAATTCAGTCAAGCTTTGTAGATGAATTAACATTTCAAGATGGGCAAAACCTACACATTTCACTATTGTTTTTCAGTGAAAACTACATTGGTTGAGGTTTATACGCAGTTTATACGCATCCTTGTTAAACTTATAATAATATGACTAACAATTTTCATAAACTACAAGCTACTATCCTCAAATGTGTGAAACTCGCACCAAACAGCATGAACAACCCACAACTTGAAATATTTTTTACTTATTAGTCAAAACCAAGACGTGGAGATCAAAACAATGAACTATTGACTGGAAATAAATTTATAAACATATTCTGAGGTGAAGAAAAAGTCTATGATTCTCCAGGTTTTGCAAACAAAATTGAATCTCTTTCGAACTCGATCCGTGCTGCAAATGAAAAAGAATGGATAGTTTAGTTGAAGTGAACTTTACATTTAAATGATGAAGATGCAAAGAGAAATTTTGAAATCAGCGTTAAATAACAGGATTCATGGTCATGAACAACGTTGCCACTTTCAGATCTGTTTATTTTCGCATCGAATTTTTCTGAATAGTGATGCAATCAAGAAAATTTGCAACAAAATTGAAGAAAATTGGTAAATTTATTCCTTTCGCATCATAAAATATGTTTTTCAAGAATAAATCACTGATGAATCGTGACATAACCAGTCACTAGCATTCGTTGAAAAAACTTCTTTTTCGAAATTGAAATTTTTTAAAAGAAATTAAAAATAGAGACAAATTTGACAACAAAAATTGATAAATTTTTATCACTCCGAGCAAGGTTGAAAGCAGTGCCTGAAAGGAACCAATTAACGGCCACTTAAAAGCCGAGAGCTACTAAAAGATGTGGTACCAGCAACTGCACTCTGAACGGAAAATATCCCAAACTTCATCTGATGAAGCTGGTCTATGGTGTAGCGAAAGTTTGTGTAATAAACTTGTTTGAAAATGTGGAAAAAGGTTCTGGTTCTATGTTTTATTTCATCAATGCGCAACTTGCTTATTCCAGAATCCGTGTTACACAAGTCACACAATTTACCACAGACAGTGGAACATAGGACAGTGTAGGCAGATCGTTGCACGGCCAGACGAAAAATCCTATTACAACCATTTTAAACTTCGAAAATCAACAAAAAAGTATTGCTATTAAATAACACTGGATTTTTTGATTTGCAAATCCAGAAACTAAATTCTAGGTTAATGACCAACTAAATAGAATGAAAACTGATCATCAATTTCCAGACAGATCATTCAATAACTATTAAAAAGATATCACCTACCCCTTGAGATAGATATAATCATTTGTCAAACATAAGAGCTGGACCGAGAACAATGTTTGTTTAAAAATAAGATTCACCTCTGTCTTTTGCATCTTCCTTTTGAGCTAAATATTTTTGAACTCTTTCATTTTCTACAATTCTTTCTTGCTCTCTCTTAGCCTTGACTTTATCTGCAAATTGATCAAATATGTTAGAACTCTACTCCCTCTACTAGATACAATGAAACAGACTAGCAGGATGCCAGTCGCTCTGCTACTCAAGTAAATGGGTTCAAAAAAAAAAATTTAGCAAATGAAAGATATTTCACGATATATCTGTGACTATTTTAATGTCTCTCCGAAGGTCTGGTAGTTACCAAACTGTAGAAAAAAGTTCAAAATCATCAATACTGCAATAAAATAGAAATGTTGGTGGTTCTGTAGATTTTTAAACATCTGAATAAAATGACAAACAATTTGGACACCTGGAGAAAACCAAGATTCTGTTACCCTGTGATGAAACACAAAATATTAAATAGACGCCAAATATGTACAGGCTGTGTTGGTGGGTATAACCTTGTTGACAAAGATTATCCTCGCAATTTAGTTTAATAAGTAGTTTTCAGAATTCGCAACAAAATAGAATATTTCAACATTTAAGATCCAAAGTGATTTCATACCATTTTGGCAACCGACAACAACCAATAACATTGGCAAAAGAAACCTCAAATCATAAATCTCCTAGAAGACCCAAGTAATAACAAAAATATGATGAAAAGATCGATTATCATTAGATAAAACGCATCATTTTGACGGAAATTGTGCAGTGATACGTTTTGTTCAGAATAGGTAAATATTATTGACAGTTTTCGGAAACAGGCGATATATCCACGGATGACAAAGACATAAAAGAATTAGAAATGAAAAAATAGCTGATATATTAGAATATAGTTTCAGACGTATTAAATGAATAAAACTAGCCCTGGATATCACAAACTATAAAAGTGCAAGACTATATAGCTAGATAGCGCACAGAAAGGTTTTACAACTTGACATTTTTGCGCTTTTACCACTATGATGAGTCTTATTCAGCAGTGAAAATAAGAACTTATGTACGTGTATATACTATAGCCTTATGCTATTCAAAGTGTGAGTATTTCTGAAAATAAGTATTCTGAACAAACAAGTAATGACTGTTTTGCATAAAAAATTCATATGATTATGAAATCTTTATTCATTATGATTGTAAAATGAACACTTACCGTGTTTCCTGTATCCATATGTGACTCCAAGTAACAGTAATGACCATCTTGCAGTCTAAAGGGAGAAAAAAATTGATCAATAAAGATACTAAGGATGAGTTATCAATACGGTAGCAAGTGTATAAAAATATATCTAATCTAGGTAAATCAATCCTAGCGAATAGTGCTTTGTGAAGTAAAATCATGATTGCTGTAAATTGGTCATGATGAACTCAGCACAATGAATAGGAATATTTTGTGTATATAAAATATCAAATCGATGTTTTTTTATGAAAATAGTGATTCGTGAAGTAGAATAATGATTTTGCTACACACTGAATTTGGTAAATAAAATAACTTGAAGATAACGGATCTCACTTATAAATAAATATACATTTATGAAGAAGACATAAAAGATTTAATTTTAACTTAAATTTAAAATCTTGCAAGTACTGACCTTTATTAAAGGTGAAACAGCGACTGGAGCCGACATTGTTTTATTAATAAATAAAATCCTAGAAAAACAAAAAGGTTTTGAAAATGATTGAAAAGTTCAAGTACAAATTTTATAAACTCGAAAAGTACAAAATAAAAAAAGAAACAAAACAGCAGCCAAAGGAAATTATTTTGGTCATTGTAGAATGATATAATAGGACAAAGTTTGAGGTAACAATTCTGCAAGAAAAACTGCGGGCAGACTCTTCAACACTTCTTGTATGTTTCAGAAAGTCACTGAAATAAAAGTGACTTATACTTTACACATAATGCAACACTGGTTTGAGCGATGAGAACAAGACAAGTCGAGTCGAAGAACATGAGAGTTGCTAGAGCGTCGAGTCCAGTTGGGTCGCTGTACTGTACTGTAAGTCGCAATTCAAATCGGGATTTGATTCCAGAATTTATCCAACAGTAATACCAGATTCCTTTTGGGGGGGGGGGGCGTTTTCATCTATGATGAGTCACACAACGGCAGATAACAGGATTTTATAAAAGGTGATACATACTCTGAATATATTCGAGTCAAGGCTAGCGATTGAAAAAACGTGACCGAGTTACCATTGACAGTGTCTCCACAACACTGCAAAGTCATAAAACATTGTAACACATCAATGCTGTTGCTCAGTACACTACAGATGCATCAGAATCAAGTCATTGCAAGAAGTATTGTTAAAAAAAACTTTGCTTTAAATGTTTTCAAAATTCAACACACTTGACTGATACAATCATGTTTCAACATGGTTATGATTTTACGCTTTCAATCAAGACTAAAGTTTTTACACCTTTCGCAGCAAAATCTTGACTTGTGCCAAATTTTATGAAGCATAAAATTACGCACAAATTATGACTTTTCAGCACAATCGATTATTTTCAGAACATAGTGACAGAATCAAGTTCTTCTTCGGGTGTCTGAAACGTTCATAAACATTTTCTTTGGATGTATAAAAAAGATTCAAAACCATTGTAACTTTTCAGCACAATCGATTTTTTCAGAACATGGTGACAGAATCAAGTTCTTCTTCGAGTGTATGAAACGTTTATAAACATTTTCTTTGGATGTATAAAAAGGATTCAAAACCATCAACACTGCTGTATCATAGCAGTATTGATTATTTAGAGTCAACTTTTTCTAATGCTTTGATGCTACTACTTAACAGAGTCATATTACTCTTTAGTGAGAGATTTGTCATAAAATTTAATATGGTAATTTTTCTTCTGATGAAATCCATTTTGTTCGAGCTGCTGCGTAGCAGAGCGCTGACATTCTGTCAGTCTGGTTCAGAATAATATGAAATGGAAGATTAGTTATCCAGATAAGGGCAACCTTAGCAAACCACATGATGGAAAAAAGCCTGATAGTATGAGATGAAAATCATTAGTTTTTTTCAAGCACGAGTGGAAGATAGACAGTGGCACAAGTTTCAGCATTATTCTAAAATACTTATAAAAAAGATTTATACAAGTGGGATTAGAAGGAAAAATTTGAAAAAAAAAATGTACGAACATGCCCAACTTTCGATTCCAGACTCTGGTCTATTCACCTATCAAGCTACATACCTAATTTGAAAATGAGGTTTTTTCATTTATATTGCAATTCAGTTTGATTTAGATTCAATTTAATACAAAATGATAATCAAGATTTGAAAATGAATAATCCTGAAAGTGGGAACCCTAATGAAAATGCAATTTTGCAAGAGATGCGCCATTAAAAAAGTTTTTACTTCCATTTGCATTTTTTTTAGAACAGCTGCTGATGGAGATATCCATATAAAGATGGCTTTATATTTTAGTTTTGTATAACTATATAATATAAAAATTATATAAATATAATTTGAATAATTTCTCTTTAATCTTGAGATTGACAGTATTTCCAAGCAACTTATTGAGAATGGCGAAAAGCAGAAAAAGATATTGAAATCAAAGTTTTGGAAATATTTTATGTTGAAAATTGAACTTAAATGAGTTTTTGCAGAATATTGCAAAATCATACACTCATGATTCATCAGTTATTCAAATCACATGACCAATCCTATTTTAGGATTTCAAATATCTGTATGGACATTAATAAAAGCTCAGAGTTTAACAAATGAATTGAAAAATACAATGGTTTAGACAGGGACACTATTTGTTGGAACTGAGCGGGCTGATTTATAAATTTTAAAATAATTTGAAGGAGCATGACAGACAAAATTAACAAAGTCCATTAATCTTGGAGAATCTTCTTCTGGTCCTGAAAAAAATAGTTCAGGATCAAATGGTTTAGAGTTGTCGATTCTCTCTTTCGGTAAAAGCCATGTGAGAATAACAGATTTTTCACAAAGTGGATCAATGAGAAATGATCTGCATTGAGCATAATATTTTTGTCCGTCCTCGATGTCCACCACAAAAACTATGTCTCCAGTCTGATAATATTGTCCTTTATAAAAAATGCAGTCTGTTGTTGTGATCGTTGAAAACGTACTTTTGCCTTTAAAAGTGGTTTTCTGTTTGAAAATAACTCTTCTGCTCTTCCCTTTTGTTGGCAGTTTTCTTTCCATGCTTTTTTGCTTCGATGATTTTAATCGGGCAGAAGCTCTCTTACTACCATTCTGATTGCCATTTACAGGCACTTGACCATCGTTATCATTGCTTTCTTGCCTCGCTCTATCCATCGAGAATTCCAATTACCGGTACCTACCGGTACCTTAGTTGATGACAAAAACCAAACCTCACCTCAATCAAGAACTGAGAAAGCAAGGAACTGAAAAAATCCTACCGTAACTGATATCTGGGAATGACCTGCCAGATATCGCAAGAGATATAAATTACGCCACCATACGCACCCTCATTATAGAAAGTAAATACTTGAATCTTTGCAATAAAAAAAAGATATTTTATTTAAAACAGCGCTTAAAAAAACTAAAATTAGTTAAAAAGATATAACATTCATCTACAAAATACCTATTATTTTTTTAAATACTGAATTCGAAAATCTGGCATATATAAATATCCTGCTAATGACCTTTGCAAACACGCAAACACAAGATGGCGTCATGACACACTGCTAAAGAAATAAGTAAATTAACAAAATCTTTGATAATAATGATTTCAATTTCGCCGTTGATTCGGAAATTTATGTGATTTATCACGGATAATTTCATATAAATTTCATTGATTTTAATTAAACATATTCGTATTCGTAATAACTGCATACGCGGCAGCGCAGCATCTTTTGCGCTTGATCATGCATGGTTGGGACTGCATCCGTGCAGTCAGCGGTTCAGAATTGCATCGCATGTTCATGTTCAGTATTACTGATTAGGCACTAGTGTCTTGGGCGCCGGAAGCTTCTGGACTTGAGCAGTATAAAGATAAATAAAGAGAGTTTGAGTAATTTTTAAGTTGTTATTATTTTACTAGGTTGGTGTTTTTGAGTATAAACAATGCAAAATAAATTTAAAGTCGATCATGTTTTCCTATGATCGATCGGTAAATTCAAAGTGATATTTTCTGAAGAAATCAACGGGCAAATATATTCGAAACGTTTGAAATCCTGAGTTGACGTTGGATGCGTCGATTCTTAATTTTACGTCGTTAATACTCTTCATACGTCTAGGGTGATGACTTACGCTTTACACCGGAAAAATCAGTTTTTGGTTAGAATTTGATGATCACATTCTTCTCGATAAATTTTTAGATAAATCCTTCAGGAGATCAGAATTAAATTAGTAGGAAGAGTTATTCCAGTCAACAAACATCCAGGTACCACATTCTGCGTGTGTATTGTTTCCTTCTTCCCTTTTTTCTATTGTTTTATATATCCAGTATTTACCAAATTTTGAGACAATATTGGACGGCCACTCATTGTCAGTGGACCACCCTGAACACGGCCCGTTATTGGTGGCCATTTATAAACAAACAGGGTTAGTGTTAGAAATATATATTTTTTCCGATTCGGCTAAGCCTAGTCTAGTTATTACACCCTGGTTCGAGATCTTCAACTTGCGATGACAATATGATAACCACGGCTTAGCAGAAAATTCTTTTCAGAATTACTCTTGTGTTCTTATTTTAGTTGAAATGAGCAAAAAAATTGCAACATGGAATATGCAAATTGTTCCAGAAAATTTTGATTCTTTTATCTCAAATAAAGTTATTCTTTCTATATTTTACTTGTAACAGCTACCTACAGAAATACAGCAAGAATGACTGTTGGAGAGTTGCTAACTTTTTTGTTCAAATTCTGGTCTTCTTTTCTTGTCAGTTTTTGGAGGTAAAAATATTTTATATTAATATGGTTTAAAGTATCTAATTCCCAGTAGCCAGGGTAATTGCAGAAAATGAATTTTTAAAGAGAATAAAAAAGTAAATAAATATGCAATTGTATCTACCAGAATTTTAATGAAACAGATGTGTTTATCTATGACATGCATTCTCGGTTTTCGCAATACAGAAAATATTTAACTGCTATCTCTGTCATGTCTAACCAATGTATTATATAAGAAATTATAAAAAATTATACTTCCAAGTATTTTTAACCAATCAGAAATTTTATTTTGTCAAGCCTGTGCCACAGATGGACCGGTCATTGCCAGTCATTGACACATACTTAACAAAAGATGCTTTGACAATATTTTCCTTATCTGCAATGAAGTCTTATTAAAAAAAATGGGACAATTAACAAATAATCTTTCAATCAAACTTAAAGCTTGAAGAGTGCGAAGTGGCATCCAACATAATAATATTTAATTCAGATTTTCATTTATTATTCAGATTTTTCATCCCACTACCACCAAAAGATGTAAGAGGTGAAATAGTACTTGTGACTGGCGCTGGACATGGTATGGGGCGCCTAGAAGCAATACAATTTGCAGAGAGGGGCTCATTCGTTGTTGTAAGTTTATCAAAAGTGCTGGTGGACTGAACCCTAATTTGTAAAATCTATGTTAAAAATTTTGTGTGCATGAATGACAAAATTATATTGATTAGAAATGTCAGGAGAGTAAGGGTGAACTAAACTTTGAATTATAAAATGTAGGCCGCAACTTTGTGCGTATGGTATGTGAAAGGTATACTAACTGGGAATACTAATAAATTTTGATCTATTTTTTATTGTAAATCTTATCAGTATATTATGCAACACTAAACAACAATGTGATTTATGTGGAGCGGACAACATAATAATGCTACAAAAATGAATCTGTATTGAATCATTTCAAAATTGATTTCAATTAAATATTCAAAATTAAATTGATTAGAAATGTCTGTAAAGTTAAGGTGAACTAAACTTGAATTATAAAATGTAGACCGCAACTTTGTGCGTATGGTATGTGAAAGGTATACTAATGGATTTTGATCTATTTTTTATTGTAAATCCTGTCAGTATATTATGCAACATTAAACAACAATGTGATTCATGTGAAGCGGACAACATTATAATGCTACAAAAATGAATCTGTATTGAATCATTGTAAATTTGATTTCCGCCTAAATTCTTGCCGATCTTACTATTTGAGTATGTTCAGCAATGGTGCATTTAAAATACCAAAATACTGCCTCTTCATGCTAGAGCATGCAGCGCTCCAAGCAAGACT
Organism: Styela plicata; assembly: GCA_963675895.2. NCBI lineage: Eukaryota > Metazoa > Chordata > Ascidiacea > Stolidobranchia > Styelidae > Styela > Styela plicata. The sequence goes on along the minus strand of OZ023144.1, from coordinate 14,635,786 downwards.
GGAAGGAACCTCTTAAAAGAATGAATTAACATCCACAGATATATGGTATCAAAGATGATGTTTATTGCGAAGTCATTAAAAAATGACCATGGATGAAAAGAGCCTAAATAAAAAAAAAAACATAATATTGCTACAAAAATGAATCTCTTAAATCATTGTAAAATCGATTTCAATTAAATATTCAAAATTAAATTGATTAGAAATGTCTGTGAAGTTAAGGTGAACTAAACTTGAATTATAAAATGTAGACCGCAACTTTGTGCGTATGGTATGTGAAAGGTATACTAATGGATTTTGATCTATTTTTTATTGTAAATCCTGTCAGTATATTATGCAACATTAAACAACAATGTGATTTATGTGAAGCGGACAATAATGCTACAAAAATGAATCTGTATTAAATCATTGTAAAATCGATTTTAATTAAATATTCAAAATTAAATTGATTAGAAATGTCTGTAAAGTTAAGGTGAACTAAACTTGAATTATAAAATGTAGACCGCAACTTTGTGCGTATGGTATGTGAAAGGTATACTAATGGATTTTGATCTATTTTTTATTGTAAATCCTGTCAGTATATTATGCAACACTAAACAACAATGTGATTCATGTGAAGCGGACAACATTATAATGCTACAAAAATGAATCTGTATTGAATCATTGTAAATTTGATTTCCGCCTAAATTCTTGCCGATCTTACTATTTGAGTATGTTCAGCACTGGTGCATTTAAAATACCAAAATACTGCGTCTTCATGCTAGAGCATGCAGCGCTCCAAGCAAGACTGGAAGGAACCTTTCAAAAGAATGAATTAACATCCACAGATATATGGTATCAAAGATGATGTTTATTGCGAAGTCATTAAAAAATGACCATGGATGAAAAGAGCCTAAATAAAAAAAAACATAATAATGCTACAAAAATGAATCTCTTAAATCATTGTAAAATCGATTTCAATTAAATATTCAAAATTATATTGATTAGAAATGTCTGTAAAGTAAAGGTGAACTAAACTTGAATTATAAAATGTAGACCGTAATAAAATGTAGAGCGTTTTAGTGCGTATGGTATGTGAAAGGTATACTAATGGATTTTGATCTATTTTTTATTGTAAATCCTGTCAGTATATTATGCAACACTAAACAACAATGTGATTCATGTGAAGCGGACAACATTATAATGCTACAAAAATGAATCTGTATTGAATCATTGTAAATTTGATTTTCGCCTAAATTCTTGCCGATCTTACTATTTGAGTATGTTCAGCACTGGTGCATTTAAAATACCAAAATACTGCGTCTACATGCTAGAGCATGCAGCGCTCCAAGCAAGACTGGAAGGAACCTCTTAAAAGAATGAATTAACATCCACAGATATATGGTATCAAAGATGATGTTTATTGCAAAGTCATTAAAAAAATGACCATGGATGAAAAGAGCCTAAATAAATTTATTATATTTTGCAAGAGCATGATATCAGTACAACTCTAGTTGATATCAATACTAAATTTGCTGGCATAATTGTTATATACTCCACTAGAAATTTATACTCATCACGGCTTTGTTAAGTATGATTCACTGATGGATCGTACTGCCGAGGTGTGGTCCTTTTGTGGCACATGCTTGACAAAACTTCTGATTGGGTAGCCGACATAGACTTGTACAGGATAGTAATTTATTAGATTCTAAATAGTGATGCAAATAATAAAACGCTCAGGATTTTAGGACTGGATCGTGAGTGAGTTTGACTGATACTTTGCAGGTCCGAACAAAGTATCATTTGTTTTCTTACGTGTCAGTATTGGCAGACGTATTTTGATTTTGTTAATGTTTAACCATGTCTGTGATAACTAATATTGTTTAATCTAGTTAATTTATACCCACAAAAGCATGAAATAAATCCGCGCCAGATACATTATAGGAAGTCTGTTGATTTTACCCGATGGTGATGAACTTTTGAGAATAAATCATAAACCGAGTAAAGTTATTCAGGACTCACTGGGGTGACAGAATCTTATTTTTCTTCGGTTGTATGAAATCTACACACGTCTTTTTTTACTCATGGTTAAAAAGCTTCAAAGCCTTCAACACTGCTATGGAATAATGGATTTTAACCTTTTTTAAAGTCTGGTTGCTACAAGACACTAAGGTATATCCTGAAATAAAGCCCAAATCAAACAAGTTTTCTTTGTGTGTTTGAGTAACAAAGTAGCTGGCATTCTGCCTGTCCGGTTCGTAATTCTAGTAGAAATTGATTTTGTAACCCATTTTATCAGGTTGTTGATATCAACGAGAAAAGCAACGACGAAACGGCAGATCATATCAGAGAAAACGGTGGAAGAGTGCATGCATATACTTGTGATATTAGCAAACAAGAGAATGTTAAAAAGTAAAGACCTATTTGTACTTTCACATTTTTTATATGAAAACCCAGCCAGAAACTTATATCAAATATTTTTGTTAAGTGCGAGTAACTGATGGAGTGTACCGCTGCATCTGTGGCTCATGTTTGACAAAATAAAATTTCTAACAAATTCCACTCAAGAGTGCAATTGCTGATACTATATTTTGTATTATTTTTTTGCCATCAATTGGCTTCTGCTTCCGACCTTGCCTGGAGTGAACTTGGATTAAATAATAAGCAGAGAAAGAAAGGGGCCAGGCAATATTTCATAATAATAACGTGTGTCTGCGTTGACTAATAAATCTGTGCAAAAAGCTTCAAAATCATCAATACATCATTAATTTTTCAGTTTGGCTACTGAAATTCGAAAAGATGTTGGTGATGTTACTATACTTGTCAATAATGCAGGAGTCATCAATGTTGCTGATATCATGTCTTTGACAAAAGAGAAAATACAGAGAACATTTGATGTTAATGTTCTTGCCCATTTTTGGGTAAGTATTTTATAGGTATACAAGGTATCCAAGAATATTTCCTGCGTGTCATAGGAGGCGACTGAAAGAAAACAAAGAAGAGGTATATGACTTTACCAACCATTACCCAGGGCAGATACTACTTACTTTACTTTGCCATAATGGTTCAGTTCTGTTTGGGATGTTTCAGTTACTGGTAAGATATCTTATAGTAGGTCTTTGCACTTAAGTGGCCATCAGTTGGTACGTTTTAAGCACTACTGCTGGCGTTACTCAGAACAGATTTCAATAAAAAAAATATCACTTCAACAAAAAAGTCGCCGCTGCGCCAGATAATAGTAAACGATTTTGCTCAGAATAAATAAATTATTTTTTATTATCCTGTTATATATCGTTATTATTTCAGCTCATCCACGAGTTCTTACCTTCAATGAAAAGAAAAAATCACGGACATATTGTAGCCCTAGCATCGCAGGCGGGACTTTCTGGAACTCCCTATTTGATTGACTATTGGTAAGTCTAAGAACACTGCAGATTCGGTAAGCAACGCACACAATTATCTGTCTTGACAACACTGTAACTAGAAGCAGAAAAATTGCTGCCTTCTTGACATAATGTTATATGACAATATTGGAATAAAACTATAAAGTTGACTTTTTACGCAAATTATGGCCTGTTGAAAACTTGGTATGGAAAAAACATTTACAACAAATTAATAATAAAAATTTCATTGGGTATGTTGTTACTACTAATTGAGAAAAATTCCACCAATATACTTGAAATAGAAAAAACTGTCAATTTATTAAAACGATATCAATAAGTAGGGATGATCAAATTCGAATCATAATCTATAATAAAAAAACACCAAAATTTTTCAAGAAAATTGTAAACCACATAAAAAGTTGTAATCATCTCAGAAGATGTGCACATTTTTGATTCAAATCGTTGGAAAAATCGAATGATTTATGGATTTGCGAATCATGAATCGAATAATTTGGACAGCCCCATTAATAAGCTTGAATTTTTCACAATTTCAATTTGGTCTATCCTATACTTAGCGCAGATAATGATCAGCTTTGAAATGTATTTAACATTATTTCATGTGTATCATCAGTGCATCAAAGCATGCGGTTGTTGGCTTATATGAATCTCTTCGTCGTGAGCTGAGATGGATGAAATATGATGGAGTACACGTGACATATGTCTGTCCAACGTTTGTGGATACTGGATTTGTAAGAAATCCAACGATAAAAGCAATGAAAATATTAACGCCAGAAAAAGTTGTTGATGCTCTGATGAGTGCAGTTTTACAAAATGATGCTAAAGTCATTTTGCCAAATACTAACAGGGCTTTCCTCTTTGCCAGGTCAGTTTCGTGTCCGTTACATTGAATTCATATAGCATTTTCCAGCGTGTTGTTCCACTGTCACCCGATGCCACTCCCTGCACTCTAACACAGCTCTTCAGTTTAAAATAGACGCTTTCGCTTCAGTTTTAGTCATTGTATTATATTTTGGTATTTATATATTGCACTTTACCATATGTGTGGATGAAAGTTGGTTCCTCCCGAGTACTACTACAAATCTGAAGTGGATGCCCTGTTAGCTTATTATTATTGCTACGTTATCTTAATCTATAAAAATATAATCTGTAAAAAATATCCTTCAAGCTATGCGTCTCTGATCGCCCTGACGAAAGTTCGAATCATGTGAGATACGATTACATGCGAGTGGTTTGCTGAACATCTTGCCGACACTGTGTTTCACACAAGCACTGCTTACGACTTCCTCCATCTAGCTAAAAAGTTGGCAAAAACCACTCGAGAACTCTTGATTTGGCATTTTCTAGGATTTCCTTTCCCGCAGAATAAAAGTGGAATCCTGTTATGCAAGACTTTAGGATACCTTGCAAAAATTGGTACTGAATGTGTTACCCTAATTAATAATTTTACTTTGTCAAGTAAGAGTCAGATGGCCAGTGCCTAGGTGGTGCAGCCCATCAGTGGCTCATACTTGACAAAGTATGTTTCGACAATTTTTTTTCCCGATTTGTACTTTAGTACATCCTCTATTTATTTCCAGGTCAATCATGCCTCATCAAGCCGAAGAAGCATTGTTCGACTTCTTTGCTCCTCAATGCGACAAAGTTGACATGAGGAAACAATGCTAATTGCTCAATCAGAGAATAAACCTTCTTATCCATGTTTTGTTGAGTATGAGTCACTGATGTAGCACACCTCTAAGGTTTGTGGCTCATACTCAAAAAAAAAAAAAAACCTCTAATTTGGTGAATTATGAATTTTCTTCAATCTAGCATCAAAATCTGTATTCACTTTGAAACTTTCCAAATCAGGCACTTTAATTTTTTTTATTAATTTCCTATCTATGGTTTGTTTTCTATGCATTAATACCTGTAGGTTCATGTCGTGAACAACATTACTACACTTCTACCGATAAGTGGCCTTGGCCTTTATTTTTGTTTATAAGTAATGCTCCAGCAAGAGTGGTGTATAGGTTTCTTATATATACATATATATATATAATAATTACTTCAAATCAAATGCATAATTTTTATTTTTCTCTTTTCCAATTTACTACTATTCCTCAATCATTCTGTAATTAAAACGAAAAACAAAAAAAAGGAGTATGAATTATGGATCCTTTGTTTTGCCAACGCAATATATCGATGACCCATACTTGCCAAAAGATGTTTAGAGAATTTTTGTCACTTCGTTAAGGCTCCAATCACAATCAGACAGAAGCTGCACGATTGATTACGCAGTATTGATCACCCCCTTTAACAGTTCCATGTTCACAACCAGTATTTAATACGTTCCAGCACATGACAAATGATTTCACTGATAAGAAGAGTACAGCAACCATGCACTTATGCCACAGTTATACTGATTTTTTTCCAAAAATATTTGGCAGAATGGAATTCTCATTGAGTACTACTTCTTGAATGACAATCATAACAAAGTTACGGCTCCATTCTGTACCAGTTCTGCAATAGGTTTATATCTGATTAAAAATTGTGAATCTTTCTCCAAGTCCACTCTATCCGATGTTTGATCATCGGCATCTTCTTCAACGATTACTCCATCTTCTTGTCGATTGGCTTTCAAAAATACATAGTGGTCGAGGTTGGGTGCATGAACTGAAAATACAAAGGTTTTCATTGACAAACACATTGCGACTTGCAACACTTTTTCGTAGGTGATAGATACATGGTGAATATTTATCTATAGGAGTGAGATCCTAAGATCTCAAGGGGAAAAACAGTAATAGAGCACTGAACCAAAGATATGGAATTTATCCTAAAGTATATCAGACACCCTTCACATGCCAATTCAACTTACATACTGCTATTAATGAAACTCCTTGTTGAGGTCAGAAATAAAATATATCTTTCATTCCATATGTTGTTTCAAGAAAAAAATCAAAGAAATAATACTCCAAAACTGTCGACATGTACTCCTCTTATACCAGAGGCTAAGGCTACAATGTAAGGAAAGAGATGCTTCCCATTTACACAAAGCCTATGCAAGTAGCAAACACATTTAACGGCCCTTTAATTCTGAATTTCACTATTTTAACAATGTAATAGCTAATACATCAGACAGGTCAGTCACATGTACTCTGTGATTATTACCCTTGACATTCATTAATATACTCACCAGTATTAGACATCTCCAAATTCTGCATCACTCTTGGCATATGATTAAGTGCAACAGTTGTCATGTGGGTTTGTATGTTTGCAGAGAACCTTATTGATTTTAACAAAAAGAAATAATGATGCCTCGTTTGTCACCAATTTTTACATTAAGACTTGAATGTATTATAGTGAAATAACATTGAATTATTTCACTTCACTGGAAAACTGTAATTCATTGCTGAATTGTTAAAGGATCACAAAATGTCAGCTACTCTGCTATTAAGTTTGTGTCTATACATTGTATATTTATGAATAAAGGTTAGGTAGAAAGCTCTACCCCAATTGGAAACTGCATGAGAGTCGCAGTGAGGGCTGTGCAATTCGATTCGAAGCACGATTTATTCGAATCAATCGCGAATCGTTCATAGGAACAGAAAATTGTAAAATAAGCTAGAATTTTTATTTTTAACAACAAAATGCAATCGATTTTGGTCAAGTTTGACCAAAATCATTAGCATTTTGCCGTTGAAATATGAAAATTGTTGCTCTTAGACAATGTAGTGTAAATTAAAAAAAAAAAAACATAAACTTTTAATTTCTTGATTCCCATGTTGGAGACAAGTTGTAATAGTATAAATGGGATGTTTGTCATATTCGAATTCTAAATGATTTGGTTTTGCCCGGCCCTAGTTGCAGTTCATCATTTTGTCAAGCTCAAGTATTTTCTGCTGGTAGGCATGGAAATCATATTTCATTCTATCCCAAGGTATGTTTCACAATAAATTATTCACTAGAAGATTGAAAATCATTGCCAGCCTTTTTATTAAAAAGAAAAAAAAGGATGTTACTCTGGATCTCTGTTCCTCTGTAATACATGTTAGGAAAATTTTCTGATCAGAATATCATTGCACAGGGTATTATAAATATTCTCACTCTTTTGCAAATGCAAATTCCTCTGGTGATAATCTTGATGGTTCATCTTCTGGTCTTGTTTTTTCTCTTTCAAGAAATACCGGTCCGTGCATTTCAATCTTTTTCAACCTGCATCTGAGATAACTACTCAAAACATATCGAACCCTGTCCAATTCCATTCTGTGAATACTGACCTAAAGATATTGAAAAGTTGTTTTATGACTTAGTTCATATAGTATTCAATAAAGTCTTTATATTTCAGATAAATTAAATTGCAGATATTTGACCATATTTTGCAGAGAAGTCATAGTTTGTCAAATTTTACAATGTGAAATTTAGCGCAAATCATGATCTTTCTTCAAAATGAATCAATTTAAGAATAATTGGAACATGAAATTACCTTTAATTATAATTTCCAGGACATTCCCAATTTTGAGCAAATAGTACTATTGTGCTTTTTAGGTTAAACATGATGTACTATATTGTATAAAAAAAAACTTGAAGTAAATGGTAAAATGAGCAATAATAAAAATAAACAACCCCACCTGCTAGTCACCACGTATGCTTCAAAATGAGCGGGAAAAATGTGACTGAACCAAGTTTTAAAAAAATATGTTTTATCAGTATTTAATATTAGCTCTAACAATACCAAAATACTTGAGATGCCACTGGGAACAAATTCAAATACTTTTGATCCGATAACCTGTAATTCCATAAATTAGTTGAATACTGCCATATCCAATTTAATTACAATAACCTGGTCCATGTAGACCTCTATTGTCCGAAGCCTTTGTTGTGTTTTTAAATCATCATTTAAACTATTTTGGATACACCCTGTATCAAGCATGGGTCACTGATGTACGGGGCTGTCCATTCTTGACATGTAGTTGACAAATGACTAGTTAAATTCAGTAAAATAAATTACCTTTATATCACCCTTTTTAGCTTGCTTTAAATTTTCTTCCATTTCAGCGACAAGTTCCATCACACATTCTACAATCTCTGATTTGCATTCCAGTAAATCTGGTGCAAGTTTTTCATTCTGCCATGCCTTAATAAGAGATATTACGTGTATAAGAAAATTGGAATTTTTTCAAACAAAAAACTGAATGTTTTTATGTGAGTTGTTACATCTACTTAAATATAAATTTATCTGGACAAAAAGGAAAGGCAAGAGCATGACAAACAATATGTGGGGAAACAAAATTCATAATTCAATTGACAAATCGAGCAGCGTGGCATAATCCTATTTTTCTTTAGGTGTGCATGTTATTATCTCCAGATGGACAAATGGCTTCAAAACCATCACACTGCTAATTCTTACCAGTATATATGATTTTGAACCCTTTCCTAGTTTGGTAGCTAGCGGAAACAAAAAAAGGGATATTTTTATTTTTCTAGCAAAAATTCAGCATGAAATTTTACCTATTCGCCTAATTTTTACCGATGACATTTATTTTCTCCTGACAGTCTGAAATGGAGCCTAACAAGTTATTGTGCCGTTCTTTGAGCATCAGGCATGGATTGAGCGACAAGAACTTGTAAAATAAATACTCCCTAATTGATGCTAACACAATACCGTAACCATTCTGCACTACGCCATTGTCAAACTTTTGACCTAAGTGGTAAAAATTGGAATTTACTTCAAATGTCTATGTAACTGAGCAGAGATGGAATAACATGATTGTGCAATGATGAAAAAACATGTTCATGTAAAAGGTGCGAAACTGAATTATTATACTAAAGTTGAGAACTGAAAGATTTGTCAACTGGTCAAATAATCTTGGTGCTGCACGCAACGTGATACTGACCTGTTCAAGTTTTTTCAATACTTCTGCCGCAGTTAGTTGTTCTTCGTCGCCATCACTTTGATTTGTGGCTAAAATGTCACTAATATCCAGGTCATCTGCCATAACACTTGGTCACAAAAACATGGAAACAAGCGCTTCTTTAAAATCATTTCTCACTGGGGGTATTCCCCAAAATTTTTATGCCTGAACGATTTCGCGCGTTTATAGTTATGATGTCATAACAAACTTGATGTAGGGAAATTCCATACTGTGGTAATGATTACTATCATACAAATTTGTATGGTTACTATAATGCAATATACTAACTGTGCTGTGATATACATTCTACATCCGATTTCAGTAATCGCTGCTGAATCTAGTTTCTCAGTTATTATTACTAGCCCTGTGTAAATTTTCTAACCTGAAGATGGTAGTGAATATTGTCTTACAGATTCTATGACAAAAAGAAAAAATGGCCTCCAACTTCAAAGAGATATTTTTTTTTCTTTCTGATCAGAGGAACGTGGTTTACTAAACGTTTCCGCTTCTTTACAACCAATCTCCTCAGAAAAGTGCTATTTGGGACCACGCTTAGTAGCCACCTCCAGTTGTTCCGCACGAACGAAGGTTCGAATCTGAAAGGGGATAACTGAATGTTGCGATGTTCATCCACAGGCATTCGGATACTGGTTTGACGTATCAACCAAACTTCCTTCAAACCGCGGTAACTGTGCACAGGAGGGTCGTGGTTTGGCTTGCGCGTTAGCCGTATTCCTGCTCCTTTCCAAGAAGATGAAATCATACCTTCCTGCATTCAGATATTGCAAAACTACACATTTTCGGTATCGCACCCCAAATGTAATTCTTGACCAATCTAAATGACACAAAATTACGCGACTCTACTATAGATTTTATTTGCCACAAAAACATTCAAAAAATCATTTAATAGAAAAAAAGGATATTAACACACAGGTTAATAACAGAGAGAAATAGCTTCAATGAAATCCAACAAGAGTGCAAAAAATACCTAAGAAACGATGAAGTGCAAGACCAGACGACTATATCAAACAACATAACGATAATGGAGAGCTTCTCTAAAAGTTCCCTAAAACAAGTAATATCACCCCATAATAGCGTTAAGGTTTGTTGGTTTATTCCTAATAATATCTAGTTAAGGTATAGGGTCAACATGTTTCGTGGAACGGATTTTAGAGTGGCATACAGTGAACCGAGAGTATTTTTCCTTGCATACTAGTAAGCTTGGATCTGCATGTGAACCTTGTCCAAAAATTGTTGTTGAATGAGACTCCATGAAGGTCACAACAAGATCTATTTCCATGAGATTGCATGTATATTTGCACGCTTTCATTATCTCATTGCCATAACTTGTTTTTGTCTGAAGAAGTTAGACTATGACCTAACGAAAGTATGACATTCTAACTATGAGATTCATACAGTGAACCGAGAGTATTTTTCCTTGCACACTAATGACCTTGGATCAGCATGTGAACCTTGTCAAAAAATTCTTGAAACAAAATGATCTTTTTCCATGAAATTGCATTTATATTTGCAAACTTTTGTTGGGTCATTGCCATAACTTGTTTTTGTCTGAAGAGGCTAGGCTATGACCTAACGAAAATTTACATACGAATATAATTGTGATTCCACGGAAAGGAATTTTGCAGCATTATTGATTGAACATGCTTTATAAAGTTAGAGTCGATGGTGGGTTGCTCCTCGAAAGGCACAGCACTTTCATACCGTTATAATATGCTTTGTGATACATAGTTTCTTTGGTAAGCAATAATGTTAGCGCCACAGAAAAGTATTGCCAATTTCAGAAGTATAATGAAATAAGTTTTTGTTCAAATGTGATGACCATTCTGAAATATTGCCATCCAAATTGAAAGCTGAAAAAATACCAAGTCTAACAATTTTGAACTCCATAATAACCAACACATCAAAACAGAAGAAATTTTGTTATATCGAGTATCTACCATAGATGGACAGAGACTCGGCATAGCACTTGCCTGTAACTTGCTCAACAAAATATGCTACACAAAAACGAGACGTTGAGAATGTCTTAAAATTCTCAATGCAAATTCACAATAGCATAAATAAACCATTTTGCACTTATTTTTTGGTGATTTTCCAAATGTAAATAAAACAACCCAACTGTGAAATCAATAACATTTGAAAATGGACCGACACATTCCCATTTCCTATGATACATATTACAAATCCTAACTTCCTGAAACATATTCTAAATGAAGCAAAAGTGGCGAAATCATAAAATAATAAGTTAAAGCACGCAACTCTACTCAAGAAAATGCATACTGAGAAAAAACATTGCACTTCACACAATTTTTATATATCAATATTATATTACTCATAAATTCAGCAATCTTTTTGCTTAATACCCTTGGAATTTATACAAATATAATCTCGTCCTTTATGCTTTTTTATATTTGAACATAGCAAGGACTAGCTAACTGAAGAAACTATTTTAATGAAAACTAGACAGAAAAATTGGAAAAAGTGTGAGTCACTGTGGCACTATCTCCTTTGGAGGTTCATTAGTAAATCATGCATGACAAAATTTTTTTTCTGTAAAAGTGTTAACAAATATTATTTGATGTCTTCAAGTCACAATTGGATTCTTACGGAATGTGTAAATCAAAATTTTTGAGGCAAATATTTCCACATTTTAAATTCGGTAGTATTTGCTGCCATTTTCAATCTTTCTATGATAAAATTTGTTATGAAGACTTTATTAACATGGCAAGAGTTGTGTATGAAAATCAAATTAAAATAGGGCTGTTTCTTCGACATCCCATCCTACCCACCACACAATGTGCCAGGTTTAAATCGCTCTTGCAAAGTGCGATTTAACCTGGTCCATGCTTAATAATGGCCAAGGTAAACAATGACCGTCTTATTGACCGATCCAGATTAGCACCAACTGAAAAATGGCTTTCTATTATGAAAACGTTGTGTAAAATGGTCCGTCATTGATCGTAGTCTGCCACCTAGTGTTAGTTCGTTAGTTTTTTCGATGACAACAGGTGGCATTTGAACGAGTGATTCTGGATTTTTATTGTCCTTCAATGCTTGACTAAGATTCAACATTTGTCCTCTCATCACTGACATCTGACGTTCAAACATACTGTGGTCGAAGCCTTTATCTTGCTGTAAAATACAAATAAAAACTAGTTAATAACCAGGTATATTTAATAATATTTATTGTCTAAATTCACCCCTGGGGGTAAATTTCCTCATTTTGTGGGGAAAATCAAATATCCACATCAGTTTCCAGGACAGAAAAATTACGCTAGTAGGTATTGTAGCCTACTTCTCTAGTTCGGATTCTTTTTTTTTTTTTTTTAGTTCAACTATAGAAACCTGGAGGGATTCTGGATTAAAATGCAGCATTGCTATCCAAGATTAGGTCAAACTCTGAATATTCTACCGATGTGAATTCGGCCTCTCTGCATCGCTTACTATCAAATCTGATAATAAAAAAACGTCTAAGAACCACTGACTTGTACAATTTTCAGTTCGTAGGAAACAATTACCTTACACACTCCTGTGCGAAACAATTAAATAAAATGTCGTGTCAGAATAGCAATATTGGTTATGGGATCACATATTGTCATTTTTCTCAGATGTACAAAAATGCTTCAAAATCATCAACACTGCTATTTCATAGCAGTGTTGATGATTTTGAACCTTTTTTTGAGGTTTGGTGACTACTAGATAAATTCTAATCTTCTTGCAAGATATATATCATGTGATTTTGCACATTTGTTGAATTTTCTTCTGATGAGACCCAAGTGGTTGCAAGTTAGATCCTTTCAGGCGCTTCATTCAACCTTTCCTTAGAGTTTAGTTAATATTGGATGCTCGAAATCAGTCATGCAATCCCGATCCTTCAAACTACCACTAGTTTCCAACTTCAATTCCACTCACAGAAAATAGTTCATGTAGTTGTTGTGTTATACTTTCTACAAAGTTCAAATCTGATATTTTTGGTAAAACGAGATCTTTTATTTCGTCTGAGAATGGTTTACTAGCTTGTGGAAGCCATGCCCAGTGATATGGATCTGTGAATGAAATATATATTATATTATTACATTAGCTTACAATATGGGATTTTTTTTTAATTATTTCACTTTGTTCTTTGTTATAGGATTTAAGGAAGTACTTGAGTTTTGCAAGTTTGATGATTGCGATTATGGTAAGTGAGAAATCATGGTCAAATTATTTTGTCAGATTAATAACCATCACTGCCAGTGAAGCTAAAACCTACCTCAGCACCATTTTCATGAAAGCGAGAATTTTTGGCATATGAGCTCATCAAATATTATTATTTGAAATCGCCCTATGTATTGGATTTGCTTAAAAATAGCGGAACAGAAGAGGGGTAAAATATGGTTTATCAAGTGTGGCGCATTAGCATACTGTTGTGAATTGGACTGTGAGCCACGAACAGCAATGGAAATAGATTGAGGTCAGTATAACTACCGATATATTTTATCTCTTTACTATGAGAAATTGTCACTTAGCACCGCAAATCCTAAACAGTGCTTCTATTGCATGTTACTTCATCACACCAAACCTATTCCCATGTTCAAGTCTTAAAGAATATTTGAATGGTTAAAATTACGCAATTATGGAGTGAGAAAAATACGCAGGTTGTTTTTAGCAAGAATGCTCTGCCCTACAATCACATTGTTGCTTAGATATTTAAAGATTTGATACCATGAAAAGGAATAAATATTCAAAATGGTCCAGCTTCAACCATGGTTTAATTTTGTTGTAATACGAAATCCAAACAAAAACAAACTTAAAATATATACACATACATGCTCTCCATTGATCTGGATGTTTGAATGGGAAAGCAAGACCATTATCAATCGCCGCTACAGTGACGTTTGCCCTGCCGACAATCGACCAATCTTTGTCCATTGAACTCCCTTCACCGTCGTCCTCCACTGTTTCATTCTCGATATCAGGTCCGTCGTATTTTATTAACCAGTTATCATTGCCTCGATCTGGTGATAAAAAATGACAATGTTGATTACGATAGTTTAGTTCCATAGACTATATCTAAGCATGATTCACTGATGAATATCGTTGTCGAGGCAAAATGATTTTTTGTTAAGCTCAGGAGTATATATTTCACCTTTAACTACATTCAAATATGATTCAAATATTATCTATATCATAAATTTAAATTATTCACAATACATATAATAAAAAACAAGGCACCAAACACTATTTTTCTAGTGTTCTATAAAATAATAAGTACCTGTATTTCTTATAATATAATCCAAACAAACGAGTCTTTCGAATTGTAATTGAAAATTCTTTTCGGTTTCCTCAGGCAAAGGTTCATTTTCAAATTTTCTCAACCAGAATTCAGCGTCTTTATATCCTTCAACGAACGTTTGAAATGATCCAACCTGATTATACAAAATAATGTTTGATATTAATAAAGTCACAGAAAATGACCAGACAGGCTTTGTCAAGTTTTTGTCACTGATGAAACTCATCGCCCAGTGATGATGAAATATATTATGGTGTCAGAATTTTTTTTCTTTGGGTGTCTAAAATGTTCATTTCATTTTCTTCAGACTTACAAAAAAAAGGTTCAAAACCACCAACACTGCTATTTCATAGCAGTATTGATGATTTTGAACCTTTATCGACACTTTGCTACCAAAGACTCGAGAGACATTCAATTTTTTTGACAAGAGATATATCATGAAAAGCTTCTAGTTTCCTATATTTTCTTCCGATAGAATCCATTCTCTTCAGGTGTCTGGGTAGCAGAGTAACTGGTATTCTGCCAGTCTGGTTCAAATCCTGATATAGTTAGTTGTAAATGGTTAAAATGGTGAATGACCTGGTACTAAATTTAGATTATCCGACATATGCAAAGATAATAATACCAAGAAAGTTATCTTCATCAAAACTCCATGCAAACCCTGCCCAAAGAAAACCAACTTATACTACAAAGACCTACAAAAAAATTTGTGCCAGAAACTACACTTTCAAGTGGAAAGCATGTCCGAGAAGTCTAAACTCTTCAAAGACAGGGAATAGTTTTTATATAGAAATATATTTAGAATTATAGAAAAACCATTCCTTGAATATCCCTATTTAGGGAATTTTACCTTTGGTGGTAATCCGATTCTATGAAATCTTTTTCCCACTGTTGGAAAATGTTCAGACGTATATTTTTTCGTTCTTGTTTTAGCTCGATCTATTGCATTATAATTGAATGTTTCGCTGACAAAACTGACAACCTGTTGAAAAGAGAAGACTAAAATTAGCATTGCTGGTGAATGGACCACAACGTGTTCCCATTCACAAAAGTTGTCAATTATGAGACAAATGTAGATCGTTCCTCAGCGGCAACCCATCACTCAAAGACTGTTTAGCAAAATAGTGTGTGCGCAAAATTTTTCAAAGTGAAAATTGTTCATTTATGTATATTTCTAAACTTTCCATCAATATAACAGAAAATGTGATCATTTATTAAAGGTTCCCATTTGGTTTTGAAACATAATAGGGAAAATTTGAAAAGAATAGCATCTAAAAATGAAGGCCTTAGTTATTACTTGAATACAATAGTTGGAGCGAGTTTTTGCCACTAGGTATATTCATGTTAGAGAAAAAAAATGAGCACACTCGGTGAAGGCAAGCAATGTATATTGCTACTCTCTAGTTAACTTGAATACAATAGATCACTCAAAAAGTAATGCGAATGAAATGGACCAGGATGACATGCCATTGTCAATATACAACAACTTGGGACACCACTTACATACACTCAAGACTCAACTTAATACGGGTACATATAATAGTACCAGTGAATCAAATATGCATTTCTGTGATTTGGTATGATTGAAAAAGGCCTCCAGTCAAATGAAAATTTGGTCAAGCTTGAGGCACAGATGGAACACGCCTCAGCGGCGTGATCCATCAGTACCTCATGCTTGACAAAAACTTTTCCACAAAATATTTCTGGATTTTGTTACCCAAAAGTTTCTTTAGATTAACATTGACTTTGAAATTTCCACCAATAAAACAAGCACTAAATGATTCTAAGACAGAAATAAAAAGGCAACTAAAAACAAAACTAGATACTGTGATTGAAGACGCATTGATTTCACGAAAATATCATCTTACCCTATCAAAAAAGTTTCATCAAAACAACTTTTGTCAAGTATGTGCCACTGATGGATCGCGTCAAGAAGACGTGGTTCATCTATGGTGCATGCTTGATAAAATAAATTTTCTTACTGGGAAAGAAAAGAAGTCCAGTTTTGACAAACCTTGGTTTTAGGAACAACTCCCAGTCCTAATTTTTCATCAACAAGAGACGCACCAGCTTCCGACAGGTAACCTTGATTGGGAATTAAACACCCTCGACCAAAACAACATGGACAACACGTTTTATGCATCCATTTTGTCCACTTTGGATTCAGATGACCATAAGGTTCTTCATTTTTAGGTTTGAAGACTCCAACGGTTTTCTGCATTATGATAAATTGGGCAAAGAGTTGATTGTTATAATAGCTCTACATAATAGTTATTTTATAAAAATACCAGCAAAATATGGTAAAAATAATTAATTTCGATTGTCTGAAATATTGAAACATTTGGGCAACTCATAAATTGTTAAACGACAAACTCCGTCTTGTTAATCCATGCCCACTGCTCAACCCAGGGTGCAATAACTTGGGTAGGCTAGGCCAAACAGGAAAAGATCACGTATTTCCAACAATTTAAACCCTGCCCATTTATAAGTGGCTGCAGGGTCTTGGGCAGGGAGATCCACTCCCAAGAAGCGGCTATAAAAAATGTAAAAAAAAATATACTCAAATTTTACTGTGAAAACTTCCTTGATATTAGAACAACAAGACTCACATCATCGACATTTTTGACAAAGTAGCTTCCACTTGATCCCTGTGATATACGTTGCGGTAATATGGCTCGATCTATTGCAAGTTCCGCTGCTCGTACTAAATCATGAAATTGACGATCATCTGGGAAATCGTTGATAAATTCTGAGTCTGCTCGATTCCGACTAAAAGCAAAGAATTAAAATATTAAAATCTGCAATTAATGAAAACAAAATATGTGCAAAATAAATCAGATCGAGGACGATACAATCTTAATTGAACATGCGGCCATATTGGACTTGGTGAATACACAGTACCCATATAAAAAAAATGATGAAATGTTTTGTATAATACAAAATTCTGATGCATCAAGCTGTGAAAACGTTGTGAAGTTTTTTAGCAACAGAATAAACAGAACTATCATCTAAAATTACATAAATCCACACTCTTTCTTCGAAAACAAGATATCAAAATATAAAATGGCAGTAATTTGCATTATGTTTTATTAGATTGAGTTTGCACATATTAAAAACTTGATTCAATTTGGCTCAATAAAGTCTATACTTCAAACTCATCAGGTACCGTATTCGAAAAAGCTGTCGAAATGTGTCATTTTAGGTATGACGCAATGTAGCTACTGCGATATCACGCCAAACAGGAAATTAATTTCGAGATCCTAATCTCACAATAAAAAAGGCATTCAGAATGCAGAACCAATGTATTTCCACAATCAGAAATTATCTTTTGTTAAGTATGCACCACAGATGGACTGCATTTCATCGACGCAATCCATCAGTGGCACATACTTAACAAAAGATGTTTTGACAATTTTTTTTTAGACTCGGACAGTGACACAAAATATGTCTGCAATTCATCTGACTATACAACATCAAAATACTAGTGAGTGTGGCTATGGCCTTGTGGCTATCATGTTATTACCGCGAATTAAAGATTTGTGGATTAAGTCATTGTAAGGTTGGCTCTCAAAATTATCTCTGCCACTTAATCTATAGTGTAATACTTGATCTTTGGGCAAGCGTAACCGAACGAGAAATTTATGTCGTTCCAAACACACAATCCCTCCCTCAGCTACCACAAAAATAATTACTGTAGTTATTTCACCGAGTTTACAAGCTCTATTCAAATTTGAATACTATTCGCAAACATTTGATCCAAAAAAAATATATATATATATCAATGAAATTTGACAGAAATATAGCATATAGAACAATATAGCGTAACAGAAACAGCGTAATCCGATTCAATTTGTATCTTGAATCTATTCTATAAGTGTCATCCCTGGTTAGAGCTGTCCAAACTATTCGATCCATGATATTCGAATAACAAATTATTCGAGTAAATATCAAGTATAAACATACAAATAATTTATTTCGATTAGAATTATATATAATACTTGGTAATGCCAAAACATTTTGATGCCCATTTCCATATATATTATTCTTATAACGCAAAACAAACGTCATTAATATACCTGAACTCTTTATAATCATCAGTGAACAACAAATCAGCGGGTATTATACACTGTCGATCGACAGGTTCTGTATCTTGCATGGATTGATATTTTCCAACAAAAGGTGGAGACATGCAAACCATTTGCCCCGTACTGTAACTTGTAATTTTTCTTCACATTCAAGACCAATCTTTTCATCTATATTTACACCTCCAAAATAACAGAGCTATTTTTTAATTTGCTACATCTGCTAATATACCTGTTACCTATGACCAGAAAAATATGTATCCTAACTTGACACACGAACAGTTAAAGTATCTCACTGTTCTTCAGTTATCGAGAAAACAATTCTTGCAAACGGATCGATGAAAAACTTTGGAAGCCATAAACATGGTATCGCATATTGATTTAACTTTTCGTACGATTTTATGTTTTGAGGCTACCACACAAAAGATTGTTTGGCCGCTTCGGCATGATCCATCAGTGACTCAAGCTTAAGATAAACATGTCAGCAGATAAATTTCCTGACTGGGCAATGGGATAATCAAGCTTGGATAAGCTTGGTTTCAGTGTGCATTCAACTGCGCTATTAATGATATTTTACAGACTCTAGAAGTGGTAGGTGGTTTTATCATCGCCAAGGGCAGGTACCACTCACTGCACTTTACCATGGCGGTTCTGTTCTGTTTGGGATGATTTCCGCATAGAGTGCAGTTCCTCGTACAATACCTTTTAGTAGCTCTTTGCTATTGGGTGGCCAGTGGTTGGTTCTTTGTGGACGCTGCTTCTGGCCTTGCTCAGAGTGAATTTCATAAAAAAATAGTTTATATTCTTCCAATATATAATATTAAACTAACAATGCAAGTCTGCGTTGAAGTAAAAATTGCATTCTGTCAACATGAGCCAATGATGATGGACTGGCCCGATGGATCATTGACCCATACTTGCCAACACATGTTTCAAAAAATTTCCAGACCAAAATTGTTTGCTTAACTAAATTTCCCATGAAGCACGCTATTTCAATAGACGACATCCGTTATATTGAAACAAAGTGGGTATTCGAGTAACGCATATTGATTTCTTGAGCCTCAATATAAAGGCATTGCTCAATTAAGCAAATACGTAAGCTTCCTAGTTTTTTCATACTTCAAACTTTTTTCATATTTTGTATCTAGAACTTGGAGCTTAGACGGAACACTTTGCTCACTAAAGCCTCGTCTAATTAGGATTGCAAATAGGGTAGTACCGAATAGTCGATATTTTAAGAATATCTGCAGTGAAATCATGACTTATGTCAAATTTTACATCGTAAAATTTGACATAAATCATGATTTTGCTGCAAAACAATGTGAAACATCACCAATTTAGTTCATCTGAAATGCTGAAGCACTATTCTATTTATATAGTGAGCATCAATCCCTCTAAACTGTAACAATAACCATGTTATGGAAATAGTTCTGCGATTCTCAGTGCATCACATTAGCTGAAATTCACCTAATCTATCACCTGCCTGCTTCTTATTAATATTAGGTACTAAAAGCAAAGGCACGCTTTGACTGAAGTGAAGCAAAAGTCTAACCGCCTATTATAAATTACCACGTCACTATTGTTTGTTCAACTAGTAATACACACAGGAACCATAGCCCCTATTAATTATTACCAGAATGAATTCTAACTCTAAGCCTTATCAGAAAATGTATTGTATCGTACATGAGCTATGAATGACCTGTTCTTTGACGTCCTACTCCATCAGTGTTGCATACAAAATATGATTGAATATTAATTTTTATTAAATTGTAACGAAATAAATAATAACAAAAACATAACAATTGGTCACGGGAGATCTACTGTACACTTGGGCACATATCACAGGTCAAACTGTACAAAGCTATTCAATTGACAGGCTCACTTCTAGATACAGCTTTAAAGCCAAAACTTTTCTTGCATACATACTACTAAACGAGCTTGGCATAAATATACTACATTTATCTTAATAATATTCAAACTGATTGGAACCCATAAAATAATTCATTGTGCTCTCATGGTAAAACCAATTTCCACAGTTTTGAAATACCTATATATGCCCCAGGTATATACACTATGCCTTTCTAACTAACAGCCAATCTGATTCCTTCAATTTCTGCTTAAATATCACGTATACACGATAGCAACAAAACACAAACACTAATACACACAATAGCACAGTAGTGACAACCGCAAATTGCGAATACGCATTTCCCTGTTCTTATTTCAACACTGCATAACATTTAGAGGAAATGAACTGCGTGTTGCGGCTCCGCGTTATATATTTGTATAGGACGCAATGAGTCAACCAGCATTCATTCGCGAATTTTTTTTTCATTTTACCGGGCCTTCACAACCACGAGACAAAATTTACTATTTTTGCAACAATGTTATAGTTTCTATCGTAAAAAACAACGAGTAAATTTTTTTACCTAAGAACTTATTTTGTTCAACTGAAGTTTCACCTATTGGATAATTATTATATCAGTCATTTGCATAACAATGCCTTTTTATCCAAATCTTTCTTAAAGGAGCATGGGCTATGGATAAACCACACCTTACAACGGGTGATTTATCCATATCCCATGCTTGATTTTATGTACTCAGTGATTCATAAAAACTCGAAAATCAATATTGGTTTTAATACCAGACATTAAGAACACTTATATGTTCCTATACGAGACCAAAATCTCAAATGGAAAGAGATATATATATATAACTTTCCCATCAGCTTTTATGTTACGACAAACTTGGTGGTAAGCTTAATCATGTTTCATCCTGTACGATTCAAAAAATGTAAAAATATATAATTTCACAGTTGTGAAGAGCTAATAATTTAAACTTTGTAAAATACCCAAAATCTATGGTGAGGAAAGTTTTTTTTCCTAAATTGAAACTCACTCTTCAATAGGCAAAAAGGTATACGTGTGAAAATCAACAACTAATAGTAATGATCTGTTGGTTATCATGTTGGCATAACAGGTTAAAGACCTCAAATTAGAGTCCAGAGAAGTCCGATTCAAAGATCCACACCCACCATTCAACCCAGCTGAACCGGAAAGCTCATATCTTCCCAACAACACTTAAACCCTGTCTGCACATAAGGCTTCTGTTACAGGGCCTTGACAAATCCAGAGATTCACTCAAATGGGTGCCTATAAAAATGTTATCTACCCTCTAACCGCACCATATTGATATTCAAGACTACTAATATTCAGTATATCTTTTTTTTATGTAATATAATACAAAACCAGTGACAGATGGATGTGGTGGCAGAAAAAACAACAGTCAATAGGCCAAACAAGTTTAAAAATAAATCATTTCATCTTCAATCACCTATAAAATTTAAAATATTTCACATCTTTGAATCGAGTTATTGTTTCAGCATAAAAGTTCCACTACAAACAGCCACAAATAATTTTATCCGTCTTTACTCATTTTATTATCATCTATATTAATAATTGTCAAAAAAAAATTCTAAGCAAAAACACACCATTATTAAATATATTACGCCAATACCCTTGCATGAGAGTAAATTCCAAAAAAATTTAAAAAAAATTTATGTTATCATATTCGGCTTCACAATATATAAAATTTCACATCCCCCATTTTCCAGAAGTAAGGCCCAAGTTGCTGTATTTGGTCTGCATTAGTCACCAATGTCTAATTCGAGCTAAAAATATTCATAATTACCTTCTGTCAGAAATAATAGGATCCGTTGGGCTGCCAGGCATCATGAGGTCTCAAATCCAATATTCCAAACTCATTCCACCCAAACTACTATCCAAACTGATTTGCTTAATCCCTATTCATATATAGTACATATCCTACCCAAGAGAAAGATCATCTGACAAAAACCAAAGAAATTCTGTTATTGGATAAAAACTTGTGTGTGACTGGAAAACTTCCACGTCTTGACTGACACAAGTATAACGACCAAGCCTTCAGTAAACATTCCACTTCAATAATCATGAGCGTCCGACCTGATTTCTACATCACTACATACATTAAATATCAACCACGCATGGAAATTTGATAAGTAAACGACGAATGCTGTTTATCATTGGGCCATACCAGACAGCAATTCGCATTACATATCGCCCGTGACCCTAAAACGTCATCAAATCAAAACCGCTTTAGTACTTAATATCAACTTGAAATTGGATTAAATAATCGTCTTACTATCTACTACCGCCGTCGTCATTATCGAAGGAAGAACGTATTTTATGTCCGAGTCATGCATGATTGAAAACGAGAAGTGAAATAAGTCGATTAATTTGAGTGCCACGAATCCGAAAATTTCATTTTGTAAAGAAAAGCCACAGACAGACTGCACATCAGCGGCGCGATCCAAACAAAGCATGTTCAGACAACCTTTTTCTGCATTGAAACGGTTCGACGATTACCTCGTCGCAGTACATACAGACTATCGAGCAAGCGGAAGTACGTTTAACTCCACTACCTAGACTTTTCCGCTATTGCCCTGTTTCCTTCCTGTTAAAAGTCTAATGCTAATCATGTCTGACATGAGCCATTATTGGATTGCGTCAGTTCATTTGGGGCACATGCTCGACAGTATAACATTTCAAACCAAAAATGACTCAGAGAAAACATTTTTAGTCTGTTGCGCGAGATATTGAGGGCGCCGGTTTCAAAGTAGACACTTTCAGACTTTGCTCATTTACGGAGAAACAGGAATTTTAAACCGTTTCATTCAACAATTCAAAATCGGCTAAAGTAACATTCGAACGTGATTTTCATTTTATACCGAGTTTGACAAAACAGTTTTTCCGATCATAAATCCGAAGATACTTGGCGAAACATCCGGTGTTGCAAAATTGTGTTGTTTTGGATTACTCATAACTAGGACTGGGCAAATCAGAATCAATTGGAATTGGAATTCGAATCTGGTTCGAATAACTTCTGCTAATCGGATCACTAATTTCATGAAAATACCAAATATCCCAAAATGTCAAAATATATTTTTTCTATTATTATTATGATCTCCAATATGATAATTGAGTAATTATGATAAATTTGTAGTAAAGAATTGCAGATTCTAAGACATAAGTAGACTTAAAAGTAATGTATTTTCAAATAAACTCCGTGTCCAAGAGTGAGAGTTTCCAATTGGAAACGCCAAAATACAATCGTTATATATCGTTAAAAATGAAAAACCCAACTTCATTTAGCAAGTTTTTGTTCCTAGGGCCGATTCACGATTGATTCGACTAATTTGAGCTTCGAATCGATTCGAATCACCGAATCGAAATGTCCACCCCAACTCATAAGTCATAACTAAATGTGTTAAAATGTGCGATAACTCCATCAAATTTTGACACTAATTTTCAGGTTACGAGACTTGGCTATTTTCGAATCGATACTGGTGTCCCAAATAATATGTTTCATTGTTGTTATTGCGCTTTTTATCTAAATAGAGACTTGACCGCATGTGGGGGTCATGGAATAAGGTTATTTACTTAGTATTTCACACAAGACAAAGGCATCGAAATGCAGGACTGTTTACACTAACGACTTTCTAGATTACGCGGCACAAATGACAAAATGCTTGTAACTTCTACATCTTCTTTCTATATGTACCATGTGACGACGATCGCGGTCACGTGTAAGTCCGCATGATATTGTTGTCATCGCACCACATCGTGAATTTGTCACGAGATTTTAATGAGATGGCCCGTGGTTGACAAAAAGCTATATTTCTCACATAAATAAGTTAGGCGTCAGATTTTCAGCTGGGCAAATTAAAACCCTCGTCCCACATTTATATAAGGAGTCACTGGTGGAGTACTGATGGTCATCGTCAATCACCGAACCTGTTCGGACGATGCAGAGCCTGTATTTTTTTTTTGTCTATAGAAATATTACATGAAACTGTATATGTTTAAGCCTACAATGCCCGTTATAACGCCATAATTTGACCACGTTTATTTTTAATTCCCTCCCCTTTTTCAAGGTTCTAAATACGACACAGTTTGCTCATGTCGCATGTTATATTGATTGAGGATTCAAGATATTATAAACATTACAATCTTATTTTTTTCAGGTTTAAAAATATAATTTTCAGCTAATATTTGCTATTTTTTTTGTAAAAAAACCCAAAAATCTACACATCCACTTGGTCACGAGTATAACTTATAAATCAGGATAATTATATTTTAGTATAAAACATAAACCACGAATAAACCAGGATCCACACTACTTTGTCCCTACTTAAAAAAGGATTTAAACAAAGCTTATGATTTGGTTGAGATTAGATGAAGCGCATCACATAGATCAACAATGAACAATCAACTTTAACCGATCAGAATCAGGAAAAATGAGAGAAATGTTACGTCAAAACCTCCAACCCCGATTCGGAACTGGTGTCCTCACGAGCGGTGGTATTCTCTAAACGTATTCTCGCATTTCCTCTCCTACAGGATAAAAATGAAATTATATCCTAACCTAAACTTCAATTTGCCAAGTTAGAAACAAAGACGGGCCGAGCCTGGTTGGCACGATCCCTCAGTGGCCCGAGCTTAGGAAAACGTGTAGGCACGAGATATTTTTGACTGAAAAGATTATTGGTATTTTGAACAAGGCACAAAAGAAAAACACAATCTTCCTAATTATGATTTGTATTTTTGTCAAGCATGCGCCACAGATGATCAGTGACTCATACCTAACAAAAGATGTTTTGACAAAATTTTTCCAATTGGGTAGAAAAATTCATTCCAAATCTGGCTAATCTCATAGCTTATGATATGCTTCATTACTAAAACTTAGCTTCTTTACGCTGAATAATTTCCTTTACTGATGTTATCATTGAAGCGTAAATCGATGCTGACGGATGTAGACACGCCGCACGTCAAGAAAAATGTATTCTACGCATACGTTCAGCGTGCGCGAGAGTGAATCACGTCCGGGTATTGTCATCTTAGGTAAACAAATAGGGTCTCAAGCATAAATAGATTTAGATGTTAGAATTATCCTTATGCGACTAGTCAAATACTCTAGAATATTTCTACCGTAAATCATTGCGAACGATTACTTTGGAGGTAGAAACGCGAAGCAGGCAAAATTTTAAGACATAAATTTGATTCGTATTATTTTGCTAACTGACCAAAATATCGCGAGAAATCAATTATATCGGGTATTCAAAATATGAAGCATAATTCTGAGAGTTTTAGTTATTTCGAAAACAGTTTAAACTAACTAAATTATTTTACATATTTCAAAGGAAAGTCTAAAATCCAAAAAGAAAAAATATGAAGCACGAAACGGAAGGAATGAAAAAAATGAATCGCGCATCGAAGACGCGATCCATTAGTGACGCATACTTGCATATTGACTAGCAGCTAACTCACAACATTATTTCCACCATCCTATGTTCGTCAAAATCATTTACCTCGGCTCATGTCTCGGCATAACGACCTATTTGCGAAATGCATCGTAAAATACGCGAATTAAAATTATCCGTTTCTATTATTATTAGTTTAGCGAACTTGTAATTATAGATTTATTTTTTTCCATGATGGGCGAAATTAATCAGGTAAAAACGGAAAATTGATTATTGATATAGATTTAAGGATCCGATCTGACTCCAAAAAATATCCAAATCAGATTCAACTAGGCGATATAATATAAGGAAAAATTTCTGTGATATTTAGTGCTTACCAAAGGCATAATACGGACTTATTTTAGAAAATACTACAGACTACGCAGAAATGATCAGCAATTTCAGTTCTGAATGAGTCTGCCCGATTTTAACGAACGCTTATGTTATTTATAGGTTTATGTTCACGTAACTACAACTTAGAACTTCGAAGTAGCGTCCGACTTAATTCGGCATATTATTGAATTCGCATATTTGTAATCTAATTCTCAACTCGGTCCCGAATAGGGATGTAGCTCCAAAATAAGGTGATCAAATTCTCGAGTCCCGATCAAACCGCCAACGGACAAGTTTGATATGCTATGTCGCACTTCGCTATTTTGAGTCCAACTGTCAAATGAATAAAACTTAGCTCGACATAAAACGTGTTTACTTCCGCTTTTCGTTCAATATTGAAACTGTATTATGTGATATGTACCCCAAACATAAATTTTGCTTTGCCAAGCCCAAGGAACTGATGAACCGCGACCCGTCGGCGCAATTTATCAGTGACTCAAGATTAACAAAAACATGTGAGCAGAAAATATTTCCGACTGGGAAGTATTGTATTGAATTCACATTCACATTGCATATTCCAGCTGAGCTATTTCGCCAGTCAAGATGTTCTATTAAAAATACCTCTTGACAGTCATGGATCGCTGAAAAATCGCCCATCTGTCGGCCGTGGCTGAAATAAGTTCGGATACGATATCGGAAGACTGGCAGTACCGTAAGTGGGCCTCGGGCTTTTAATTTTAGCTAAATTAACAGGAAATGATTTCACTACATAAAGTTCATATTTCATCAAATATTAAAATAATAATATATAGGACCCTCACACTATTACATCACAATTTTTTTTACATAAGAAAAATGAATAAATGGCTTGGAGAATGGACAACAGCTTAAAAAACATTCGGATTTTCATAAGCCACTATGGCAAACTTTGACCCAAGACGAAAATATTGCCAAAAATGGTCAATGGGTTACAACAACAAGTACATTCAGGATTACAACTTAATCAAAATTGTTTTTTCTGCGCAATAGTCATATATTTAACAAAAAAATCTGAATGCATTTGCGATTAATATATAACGAAGTGCATGGCATTACTGGCAGAGCCAACGCATGGTCCGTATTCAACTAAACGAAACTATAACCATAAATATATCTATAAAATTACGTTCAACATCTTTATGACCTAATAAAAGTTGAAGTGCAAAATTATTGGCATGTTAGTTTTTTCAGTCTAAGAAGCAACCCATTATTGTAAACTTTCACAACCTCCCACCCAAAGAGTTTTATTTTCTGAGTTTTCGCTTTTCCCGTATAGCCCGCCCGTCTCAAATATATCTACATGCTTATGATTTTCCTGTTATTTTCATTGCTTGAGAGAAACAGGCATAACGCATACATAAATTCACTTATAGTGCAGTTGCTGATACTTTTTGTACTAGTTCTTCCACTCGAGTGGCCGTTAGAAGCTTTAGGTGCTGATTCCGGCATTGAAGCGAATTTCAATAAGAAAAACTACACCCATATATTTGGACACAATTCGTGGATTATGAGGCATCCAAAAGATTATTTCATCGGTCGAGTTACAGAAGCGTCGCGCAGTCAAAAATGACTTGTTTCAAGCATGTTCTACAGATGCTTCGTGTGGTCGAAAATGTATTCCATCGAGCACAATCAACACAAAGTAATTTTCAGGGAGAATTTTCAATCGAGAAATAGCGCGCTGCACTTAATATACTCGGGGCGACGCACTCTACGGCGCAGGGTGGCTCAGGAAAATACGTCGTTTGTCAACCTGACATTTTCATGAACGAAGTAGGGTGGTTTTCCGCATGGTTAAGCTGTATTCGAGGCCTCTCTCTCAGTTATGATAAAATGATATATAACCTTATTTCTTCAGTCCCAACTAGCTAATTAAAATAAGCATCTGATTAACACCTTAATCTGCCATTTACTTAACTTAACTACCAACCTCAACGTCTGTGTTAGATATGAAATTCGTTCAATGAATGGAATGCCGATATGTTGAAAAAATGTAACCCGAAGGCATGTCTGGTGTCATGATGCAGAGGTTAAAATGCAACGCTAAAAATTATGGTTAAAATATGACATACTCATAGGTGGTAGATGATATAAGAGCGTGATCAGTGACGAGAACGTTACTTTTCTGCTGCAATAAAAATATCATTGCCTGTGGGGTCAATGTTAACGAACAGGAACACACTGTCAAATATTTGATAAGTGTTGCGTGTTGAATCAGTCAAACACGTGGTACACTGATAGGGACCACCAGCTATGACTACATGCCATATGGAGAGGTGATTAAGATTAGTGATGGGCCGATACCAAAATTTTCGCCGATACCGATACAAGTACCGATACCACCTTCTTAATTTATATTCCGATAACGATACCGCCGATACCGAGTACTTTGTTAAATATGTTGAAGGCCTTTTTGTATCCACATACTTATGCCCTTGTTATAGTTGCCCCCATGTGTGCGCCTACGTACGTTTGCACCCTTGAAATCTTGCATCCATTTGAATGCAAACTTTTATGGATGAAGATATAAAGAATTGTTGCTGCGTTCAAGCTTACACGGTTCCAAAGATTGAGTGCAAATGTTCGTGGTTACACAAATACCACAAAACACGTTTGTCATGCGTTGCATTACGTTTCGAGCAATAAAATAAAAACGGCAAAACACGCCTGCAATGCGTACAAAGCACATAAAAAAAGAAACAAGCACTGCGGTAGCTTTCATAGCAAACAATTGGAGTAGATTGCATGCAGAGCATGCGCTTGCATAAAACGCAAGGGTATAATCAAGCAAACCATGAAAAACGGAACCTACGCAAACATGTAATGCGACCTCAACACCTTTTAATGCATCAAAAAGAGCATAAAGTCAGTGGACTGATGGGGTTTATTTAATAAAACCCGAAGTGTAAATGAAATTGTTAACGCGAAGCATGCCCCGTTTTAATTATTTTTCAGAGCAGTGAAGGGCGAGGTCTTTCCATTTATCATCAGTAAATAAAGCGTATTCGTACGCTACGTTTTAAAGACGTATCGGTATCGGTGTTATCGGTGATTAAAATTTTCCGATACCAGTAACGATACCTCAAAAATCACCGATACTTGCCGATACCGATTCCGATACCGATACATCGGCCCATCACTAATTAAGATCATCGAATTAATGACCCCATTTTTTTAACAAAACATGTAATTTGAGTACTACATTGGGTAAAAATGGTGTTTTCTTTTTTCAAATAATTTAAAAGTTTCGAACGTTAACTATTTTAACTACGAATAGCAATGCATGCCAAAGGGTGATTTCGATAATATTTTTCAGTTTTTTTAAGGTTGGTTGGTGGGGTGAGAGGTGCATTATTCACACCGCCTTGGTCTCTATCCGCCCCTGATTATGACACCACACCGGATCAACACATAATCGATCAGTGGACACCCTTCATTTTGGTGCAATTCACAACATTCCCAATAACAGAAGATGACTGTTAATACCCTCACTCTTTTTTATGTTGTCGAACTTCTATTACATAATTATAACCTAATAAAAAGCGCACTTCAAGAACTAGAACAGTAATCTTTACAATCTATATCTACAAAACCATTAATCCAAATCTCCAACACCTCATTAGATTATTGTATAAATGTTTAGAACAAGAAGTCAATGATACAAACACAGTTTTGAACAAGGTGAAAGAGGTCAATAATACAAAACAAATTCTGAAAATAGTGTTACACTTGTATGTTCAATAAATATGTTCAATCGGAAATATATTGGCTCAAATATGTCCAAAAACATCCTCGAAAATAAATGGTATTGGTATCTCACATTTTTGTAATGTCTATATTAAATATCGTATTTACCAATGCTAACATATGGATGATACTTTTTACTTGTTATCCTTACCTTCTCCCTAGCTCTGTCCAATACAGAATGAAAAGAAAACCCAATTGAAATCAAATATCCTTTTTATTTTTTATTGCAGAAGTAGGACCAGTAGGTAAGCAGCACTGATAAATATGAAGCGTTTTTTCAATGAATCAATGAATATTTGAATGAGGGCAATGTACTCTTCTTGTGTTCCTTCACTCTCTGTTAACTTGAGATACCTAATGCTAAGCCTATACCCAAAACGGTGGTCTAATGATGATACAGGCAATGAATTCCCCTTGAAAATACCACTGACTGAAATTTATTATAGTGGTTGAGTCCTCTCTAGTACGCTTTTCACTTAAAAGATGACTTACTGGTACTCAATTTTGCACTTTGTCAATTGACGCTGCTTCCAGCCTCCTTTATAGCAAATTTCAACGGGAAAAGTTTAATAGGTCGCTTCCCAGTAACATCAGTCGACAAAGCATTCATAAAGTATACATTTATACCTAGCAAAATATCAAGTTGTCTTGTAGGGGGGCACAAGTTTGAATCTGCAAAGATAATTATGCATTACAAGACTACCAGCACAAGAACTTGTCAGCACAGAATGTATCAAATAACCACAAAATACAGGATTCTCCACAAACCATTGTTCAGACATTGAGATTTTTGTTTTTAAATCCAAGGTTAAAAGCAGAGCCAGAATAAACCCAAATAACAGCCACTAAATGGCAAATAGCTACTACAACAGTAGTGCCAGCATCTGCAATCTAAATAAAAAACATCCTAAACGAAACTGAACGTCCATGGTATTTACTTACTAATATGTTCTCAGCTCTTCTACAGCATGATAAATATATTTCTATTATTTCAGAATAAAAACCCCAATGAAACAGACACACAGGGTATATCACTCATTCATGTCTTTACCCGAAATGCTTGTTAGCTCTCACAAAAGACTGTATATATTGACTAGCAAATATGTCTCAAA
The DNA here is from genome assembly GCA_963675895.2 of Styela plicata. Lineage (NCBI taxonomy): Eukaryota > Metazoa > Chordata > Ascidiacea > Stolidobranchia > Styelidae > Styela > Styela plicata. Next base: position 14,604,576 of record OZ023144.1, on the reverse strand, counting down.
AAGAAAATTACAATATAATGCAATAACACAATAAGTGATAATTTACGCATAATTTTTATGAATGTGAAAAGAATTTGAATTGCTATACAGGTTAAGTTGAACTTTATTAGGATTTGAGTAATCACAACAACTCAAGCAACACATTGCAACGATACAATCTTAAGTATAAAGGCACATAGTTTTATAGCTTATCAGAAGTAACGTATTGGCAGACAGGCTCAGTGTTTTAGCAAGGCTTTCCAGATTGACTAAAGCCAACCACGTTATTACTCCCTGAAACTGGACTTATTATGAACTCAAACATAAATGTATGAGGCCAATATGATACGGCCCATCAGACCACAGCAGTGTGTCACACTGACCCGTGTTTGAAAAAAAATTCAATATTCGACAAAATGTGTTGGGGACAAAGCTTTTCCACTTGATTGTGGAACATTAACTTCAGAGGACATATCTTTATTTATTTTAAAAAATTTTCTTTTTCAAATTTAATACAATTTTGCATGTTCGGCCCATTATTTTTATGAAAATAATTAATATATAAAATAACATTTTTCTCATACGTTCCCTGAGATATTGTGGGCAATTGTTCCCAGGTATGAGTAAATGATTAGTTTTAGAAAAGAAAAGGTTTTCTTTAATGTTTATTATGCAAACTAAACCATGCCTTAACTAACTTACTTTCTCGATAACAGAGGTTGATTTTCGCCTCCGTGAGATGGTGATGGAGGAGGTGAGAATCTGATGGCTGGATTACTACTGGGAACAGGTTGAATAGTAGTTGGATCTTTATTCTGTTTTCTAGGAGATATTTTTTTTGGAGATTTTTTGATTGGAACTGGAGCGGTCTAAACACAAGAAAATATATCTTGTGAATACCTTGAATCTTGTTTTCCATTTCATACTTTTCAACTCCAATGCAATTTTTCTCGAACGGAAAGTATATCTTGACGAAAATGTGCCTTAATATCAATGCGACAGAATTTTGTTTACTTCTAAATCATATATTCAGTGCAACAACGTACAAAAAATGTTTCTTAACCAACAGATTTTCAACACTTTCCCTGAACAGACATTATATTTTGTCAAGCATGTGCCACAGATGGACTGCGTCGTATCAAAAGAGGTTTTGACAAAATTTTTCCGGCTGGGTCTAGACTAAATTTGTTGTTTGAAAAAAGGTGATCAAAAGGATAAACTAACTATTCTGCCACTTTTCTCTGAACTTGTACAATTACAGTATAAATACTATAGGTGTTAAATTAAGTAAGAATCATACTAAAAAAATTTTCTTAGTTAGTATAAAGTCAACTGATGAAATGAAAACAATGAGCTTGGTTGAGCCAATACTACTGGTATGTTTTCATTTTATTGATCGATCCATCGATGATGCATGCTTGACAAAAGATGTTTTGACAAAAATTTCCGCACTGGGTCCAGATCAAATATCTTGATTCAAAAAAGGCGACCAAAGAAAAAATTTAGATATTCTCCATCTGCTCTCCAAACTTGATCGAGTGCAGCATAACATGCTTTTGTCAAAATCAGGTACCATATTTTGTGGACTATAAGCAATTCCTTAGTAATGTTCGCCTAAGGTCCTTTTTCCAAAATTTTTTTATTTTGTACACAGATATTCAGTTATGCAAGGGAATATTGTGATGTATTTCACATGAATTTATTGTGCAAATAGAATATGAACATAGAAAATCTCTACCCCGTGCGCACGTCACGTTAACATTTACATATATATAAAAAACTCATCACAATTCGCTGTGGATGAAGTATAAGTTTCGGAAGGGACAGTTTTGGGAAAAGAAGTGAGTATAGTCCGCGAAATACGGTTTATTAGGTTATCCGATAAAACGAAAACAATGTTTCTATTCACCTTTTGAGCATAGTTTTATCAAATGTAAATTACTATTACAGCAACCACACCATACCTTTGTCCTCTGTTCAAACTCCGAAACCTGTTCATCAGTTGTGTCTTGCGAATGTTCGTTCATATTCATAGAATTTTGCAATGCTAAATTCTCTGAGAATACATTGTCGATGTTTTCATCCGCACTTTGACTTTCTCGAGATTCCTTGTTAAAGTTCATTTTATTATGAATCGGTGGTGTCCCGTTCATATGAGGTAAGCTTTTTGAAACCATTTGAGTATTGTTGTTGGGTGATTTGTTGTAATAATAAGGTGCACTAGAAGATAGTTCATTCTGTAAATGAGAAATGAAATTTAATTTTTTTAAGGTACGAGGAGAATAGTTCACTTGATGGAAGAAACATTTTTTAAACCAATTGATTAAAACCTTTGGCAAAAAAGGAAAAAGAAATATCATACACACCAAAAGGGAAAAGAAAAAAAATGGTATTTATCTTAAAATGTCAAATATGGGACACACAGATGTATATGTACGCCATGACAAATCAGTTCCATAAAATCACATGTTTGCAATTATATGAGAATAGGAATGCCACACTGAATTATTTATAAGATGTTGCAGTGCTCAACATTGATCATGTGTAAAATACATTATGCGACTCTTTCACGTTGTTCATGTGTTTTGTGTCATTTTTTTAGATAGATGGCCAAAAAAGAATCAAAACTATCAACATTAATATTGATAAATTTGAAGCTTTTTGTATAATTTGAAAAAACATTTTAATATTCTAGCAAATGATTTATCATGAAATATTGCCTAAAATTTTCTTCTGATGAGACCCAATTTCTTTGGGTGTCTAAGTAGCAGAACAGCTAACATTTTTCTACATCAGTATACCAGATTGCTGGTAACCCTGTGATGGTACTTTAATAAATAGTCTTCACACTGTGCCACGTTAGTAAAAATGACACAAAAAATATTAACAAGGTCCATCTATGATGTATGGAAGCATTGCCCTTCACCATCATGGACAATTGACCTCTGCACACAATATTGATTTTCGGTCAAGTTGTACGGTAGCTGATCAATAAGGCCATGGAAATTAACATATTTGAGAACGGCTAATCCTATTATCCCACGGATAAAACTAAAACTGGCCGAGACACTAGCCTTTATCATAGGATTTATTATACCTTATAATGCAATGATAGTAGGGCTTAAAATAATGTTCTCCAATCAATTATAATATGCAATAAAAACATTTTTATGTTTCGTTTCAAGCATGGGATACTGATGGATCGCACTGTTGCCATTTGTGCCAAATGCCTAACAACACAAAAATCTAACAAGGGGTATAGCTTGACAATTTCAGTAAATCTACAACTAAATTAAAAATACTTTGCAATTGGGATTTCGGTATTTTCTGTTGAGTCCCGTCAGATTTCCCCACTGAATGCTAGAAAGCTAACCTTGGCTCATATATACAAAATAAGCTGCATGCATGAGTGACCAAAACCGAATATTTTACTACCGGTATTTTGAATATGAAATATTGAATTTATTGTAATTTCAGCCATGTTTTTAATGAAAAGGAGCATTTCGACTATCTCAAAATAAAATACCATTTTTCACCAGTTCATCATTTTGAAGAACAAAAATGGGTTTTCAGCCTGTTCTGCCTGTATTTACACTATAAATACAATATATTTTTGAAAGCGGCATTAGAATATTTAAATACTCGATTCATTTTTTAGATCTCTGGCTGCACGTTAATCCCATGATCCTGCAATTACGAAGAGTGCCAAAAGATTTTCATTTCGCAGTAGAATGTTATTCAAGTTACTAGGTCTGTTTTTCTTCAGCTTCCTCTAATATTCAAGCTAATCAATTCCACTCTACCATACTAGCTATTTAAAAGCTACTGCTAGTCTATCGCAACTTGAAAATTATTATCATAGTATCTATTGTTAATGTATGTGTCACTAATAGGTGGCCGCTTCAATGGGACACGTTCCATCTGTGTCACATGCTTGACGAAATAAGATTTTTGATTGAGGTGGGGTAAAATGTCTGTAAAAGTCCAAATGCAATACTAACTTTCAAGATACTAAACTAGCACTAACATGTAAAAGGTCTCCAATATAAATTTCACCTCCATATAAATAAGAAAAAGAAAACAATACAATAATCGACATCTGTCATCCCTTTATGCATAATTTATGACTTATTTTTTATATTGAAGTAATGACTTAGCCTTTGCCAAGCATGAGATATATATGCACCATGCTTTGGAGGAATATTCCATCAATGATTCATGTCTTAATTTCTAAACCAGCAGTTTCTAGCGCTTTCCCTGCGTCTCTTTTCGATTATTTTGAACCCCTTGTGAATCTCTCCCAATCAGAAATTTTATCTTGTCAAGCATAAAATGGACCGCGTCTGAATGGTTCACAATTTCTGACGTAGTTGGAAACAACAAAACCCTTTAAACTAAGTAAAGTGTAATGATAAAGTATTGGTAGCATTTTGTTGAAACCAGACTGACAGAATATCAGTTACTTGGACAATAGGGATGGCATTATACTAAAAGTTACATGTTTTACATTTCTTCATTTCGCAGTGAAATCATGATATTCTGGCCCTGTAGGTACGGTCTTTAGAATAGTCCTAACGTATTTTCTGTGTGTCATAAGAGGCGACTAAAAGGAAACCAATTTGGCATAAATCATGGCTTAGCCAAATATGTAAGTACAATTTTGTTCATTCAAAAAAAAAATTGTTGAAAAATTATTCTATCGATAATTTTGCCTACCCTAGCAGGTTGAAGTGAATGGAATAGAATATTTATTATGAAATCAAATCAGTACACTCTAGAGCATCTATGCAGTCTCTTCACAGACCACCAAATTATGCTACTAAACTGCTGATGATGGTTATTTTATTTATTGATCGAATACTGAAATACATACAGTAAGCTACAGTAGTTGTTACAGTAGGCTCTTGTGGTTGAAACTACTCAACCAGGACTGACCTGGTGGAATGCAGAATGTCTAAATTCCTTTTACCGCCTCCAAACTCAGGTTAGAATTGACGGTCTAAATCTTATTAGGTTGATATTCATTCACAAAACTGAAATTGCTTTTTAGCCAAAGCGGCACCGCAAAAACAACATGGTTGACTTCAAAACTCTTGACTACACAGGTACAAAATTGCAGAATAGAGGAAATAGCTGTTTAGGTTTCCTCGAATGTTTACAGTACTTGTATCGATCCCAATTAAAAACATGGTATTAGTCAACTGGCAAGAGAGCATGAACCGAAATTCATACAACTAAAAAAATTCCAACATGAACTGATCATGAAAATACATTGACTGTCCATAGGAATTTAAATAGAAAGGAAGTACCATAATTGACAGATAATCCTAATCATAATCCTGATCAATTTAAGATGATTATGAAAAAAAATCAATTCATTTTTCAGCAAATTCATGAAATATGCCAAATTATATTATCAATTTCTTTTTAACAATTCTGGCGCAAGCGAACACACATATGTTCAAAACAAAAGAGTACCAAAGAAATCATAACAGTACAAAATTGTTTGATATCACAATTTTGAATAGTATCTAATATCCCAATTTATCATTGTATATAATTTTCCTGAATGTTATCAAAATTTCTCAAAGTTTAAGTTAGAAGGGGCACCCAAGTTACCTTAGAAGAACCAATCGACAACCATTGGTATATACCAAATATTACATTATGACCCTTGTTAATAAGGTATCATTCAACAAATTTGGGGAATCTGACACAAAAGGACAGAAGGAATGACAGGAACTTTGCAGCTGAGGAAACATATCAAAACATCTGACATTTCTTAATCATACTTTTATGCACAGAACACTCTAGAACAATTGGGAACTGGGATGTAAAGAATTAAAAGGCACAAGAAGAGGCTATTCCACTATACATTATAATGCAGAAATTTGCACCGAAACTATTCTTAAAATGGAATTCGTTTAAAGTTGATATATTCCACGAAACTGAAAGCAAAGCATGAAGTCTATACAAAGACTAATAATAAGTAGCAAAAACAGAAGGTGATCTAATTATATTCACATCTAGAGTAGGTGCAGTAACAATAAAATATATACATGAAATCAAATAACGAAAAACAAAAAATATCCGATCCTTCGAGCTCTGGTATAAAGTAGTTGATCAATTCATAATTATATTTTGTTAAGCAAGAAGCAGAGATGAACCGCGTCTGATCGGCATGATCCATCAGTGTCTCAAGATTAACAAGAACACGCGAGTACAAAATATTTCTGACTGGGTAAGTCAACAAAACTTGATATCTGGACTTTATTTTGTCAAACATCAGTAATGGATATCTTATTCAATGACACATGTTTGATTAAGTATGATTCGACTAGAAACTTCAACGAATTAATTTTGACCAAATAAAATATGACATTCACGGTGTTTTGTCTTCCTGTCCAAAGCAATTAAAAACATAGGTAGTTAGAGATTTACAGAGACAAACAATCTGAGCAAAGATTACATGCAGGACAAAGTCTAAAACAAATTTCATATAACGAAGGAACCAAAATTTTTGAATTAGGTATATGCTAATCATATACAAAATTTTAAGAAAAACCTGTTATCTCAAAGACATTTGAATTAACATGTATAAAATGTTTTGAAAAAGCTACAGACGATTACTGATATGGATGTCAAAACTCAAAATTCCAATCGATTTATGTTCGCTTTGCTTGATTTAAATACTCATTTGCGCGATTTTGTATGATTCGACAAAAAATTTGAACAAAATTTTCTTCATAAATGGTGGAATTGAGTATATTTCAAAACTTTCTCTAATATATTGAGAATTTCGGCCATTTACTTGATATATCTCAAACGATATCAGATTTGATTTCAAATTGTATGATTCAAGATTTGGTGCGAGAATAAATATATCTCAAATTGACAAACCAATTACAGATACAACGCATTGTTCGAACAATTTCTACAGCTCGAGAGAAAAAATTTCCTATTGACCAACTAAGTGAGTTCCTGTTGGCAACTCAGGAAACATATTGTGGTAGTTCATTAAAATCTAGTTATATATATTATAATAGCCCTGTCAATATCAGGAACTGTGACATGACTGTATTGGAAAATCACAACCTAACAGACGATAACATATCTGATCAAGCAATTTGAGTAGGTGCCTACTAATTTTTCACTTTGGCAATGCTGGTTTACTCATGTAACCCTTCGCAGAATAGTGGTTTTGAGTGACTGTTACCGGAAGTCTTTTTAAAACCGTGCTATGAATGAATTCAGATAGAAATGAAGGGATTTCGTTGAACAGTAAAATATACATCTAATTGAGTTTAAACCAATGAAATTTGTTTATTTATTACCCTAGTGAAGAAATCAGCATTTCTTATATTAACTCCAAAATGTTATCGGAATAGTGTGATAAGCATACCAAATCAATCTACAGAGATCAAAGAGAAGCCATAGTTTTCAATTCTGAACCATAAAAAGTATATTTTCTGTGTGAAAATAGGAGAAATTCACACCTATGTACTTCCAAGCAATGGAAAACCAAAATTCCATTAAAATCGGAAGTTTCACGCAAAAATAGGACTATCATAACTTCGACTCAACACTTCCAAGTATAATTTCACAACATATGGAAAATAATGCATTTAAGAGATACAAATATAAACTATTATGATGACATAATATATGACATATCTTATCAGTCTATGACATACCGGTATATTATTATATCATTCACACCCACTGATAGACTGAAGATAGAAAATTCTTTATTAACTGTGAAAATTGGGAGCATAGTAAGAAATTATGTCCAGAATATTTAATGCTCTTTTCATAAAAAAATCAGAATCTTCACAAAAAGTGGTTTCGGTGGCTACTAACAAAATTGTAAAGTCATAGTACGCAAAAACCTAATTTTTCCCCATGACGACTAAAGACAGTCCCAATACAAAAAATAAATACTGCATTTGTAATTTCTCACTACATCACTGACCACCACTATATATTCATTCCATATTCGCCCTTGTCCGACTCAATAGGTCAAGCAGTACACATATCCTAATTGTGAATTTCAAAAGTTTTCCAACTGTAAAATACGAACCTCGCTTTTGGATAGGCAGAATATAATCATAGGAAATTAATTCCTGTTAAATGAATAAGGATTAGCATCTTTCAATCACACTAATCAATAAATCAATCCATACTTTTACAGCACGACTCATGTTCAAATAGAGAGTATAAATCAAAAAAAGTGATAAGAGTACGGTATATTAAATACTTTACCATAGACATTTCTGTGTCAGAATTTCCAAATCAGAAATCGGAAAACTTGAACTGACACAACTTAATATTCGAATCAAAAAAATATAACATACCAGTATATCTGTGGGTAATAACTTCTTATTAATTAACTGAACCCTTTTTTAATATTCAATATCAGGTCCACAGACTTTACAGAGAACTTTTGGATTATTTTCTGAGATAACTGTATTATAAAATTTTCAAAAATCCTCCCAATATCATTTTCAACTATACTGTACAAAATCTATTTGCATCAAGGATTATAAAGCGTTTAAAATTTGTCAAGTACCGTAAGTCTGATTCTTGCAATACAGTTATTATGATACGGATCATCAGATTTCCTGAATTACTCCCCCAATCACCATATACCCAAGCTACTACACCTTGTGAAACAACTAAAACTAAGGCTGTGAGGTCATGCCTATCCTCAAGTGTAGATTACCATAAGTTAATAACGCTAATCTCTTTGTGTTCCTATTGCTGTACAAACAAAGGAAATAAGAAATATGGCCATAAAACATATGGTCACGGTATAATATTGGAATGGAAACAATACCTTCCTAACGAAGAATCATACCAAATAAGCCAACCATCTTTAACAAAGCCAATATCTGTTTTGGTGACCGAACCAATGGTGCATTCCAACTATGGCACATATTAAATTATAAGCTCATTCAAGTTCAGATTCACAAAATCTTAAAAGTGCAAAATAATACTTAGAATGGCATAAGTCATGAATTGACTACATTTACTTATAAGGAGAACAGTCTAGTGTTGGCAATTCTAGGTAAATGTATCTAGTTTACTTACTTTACCTAGTTTATTTTCATTTTCAAAGTACTTTAACCTAGTTCCAAGATAACTTACCTAGTTTAACTTTTAAGGAGTTTTCTGTTTGATAGTTTACCCAGTAAATTGACTAGGTAAACTCGATAAATTTACCTATTATTCAACTAGGTACCTAGTATAAAAGAATAAGGTATATTGTACTTTCATTCGAAAAAAAGCTTTCAAAATAGCCTATTTGAATATTTTAACCTTAAAATCTATTAAAATAAATGAAGCCAAACGACACTTACCTGGTTTTTAATCTAGGTACTACCTAGTTTTGAAAGTAAAACTAGGTCACCTAGTAATACTTCACCCAGTTTTAAAAATAACTAGATCGCCATCCCCATAACAGTCTATACCCAATGCTTGAAGTTTAAGAAATTATACAATCTGCTGGGTCAACTATCCACATTCAAACTTAGGCCGATTTATCAGCATATACTTTGCCTGTTTTTGAAGTTATTTTATTTAAAATATGAATCAGTAACATCCAATCAGAAAAATTATTTTTTAAAATGTCTTTCGTTAAGTATGTGTCACCGATGGATAAGACGCGGTCCATCAATTGCTTCTGATCAGAGAAATAGCACAATTACAACTGTCCACTCTCCAATTCAATTATTCGAATAAAATAAAGTAGGTTAAGATATTTGCTAGATAAAAAAAATATGTCATCATAAATGCTGTACCAAATATTTAATAATAAGTGTACAACAAAAAAATATCAGGAATCAGCTAACAGAATATTAAAATATTGCTATCATAGTCTTCTAGCCCATGACCTCTTACTCTGGAGCCTTCATATACTAATATAATATAATATTTAAGAGGCAATGTGTAAAATTCTGAAAAGATATTTTGTGTTAACTGTTGCAAATGCCTGCTCAGGTTCCTGTATTATTCATTTATCCATATCATATGACTCGAAATCACTCATAAAAACATATATCGTGATGTAAATATGCACATATTTGAACAGTCTCATTAAAAGCCAGTGTGAATATTTGAGCAAATACTTTTTCTGGTAACTGAGCACTTACATTTTACACCTCCATTATGTAATCTTTTTTTTACAAAATTGATATAAATATTTCATAGCAAAGCCTCATATTATTACCCAACACAGACGGCCAAAATTGACCAAATTTGTTGAATTCAGAAATCAACTATTTTTTACAAATTGAATCATAACTACTAATTATGTATTATAATAAACAAAGAAATACAAGAAAGTTGTTACAACAAGACAAAATCAACATTTATTTTCTGAAAATACATGGTTTTTTATTCTGTTTAATTTGAATATCCAGAAAAATCAAATAAAAGTTATTTATAGATTCAAGAATCAAGCAATTCATAACTTCCGGAATCCCAAATTGGACTGAATATTTTAGCCAGCCCTATCCAAGGCAAACCTTTAATTGACAAATGTCCTGAAATGCTGCCCAAAATTAAGGACAATCGCTACAATTCCTCTAATGCAGAATTTTTTTTCTGATCTCAAATATCTTAGAAGAGTAGCCAACCCGAAGAAGCATAAATGCATTCGAACGAGGAATATAAAAGATCTCATCAATAGATTAAGAAACAGATGTATGTATGTGTGTATGTTTATACCAAAGAAATTTCTTTCTCGATATGAAATCAAAACCAAAAACAAAGTATCACATGAAAACAAAATAAGGACAAATTTCAATCAGTTTCTGTGCTAAGTTTGTCATAAGAATTCTATTTATAACAATATTGGTTTACTCTATAAAAATGTCTAAAAACTTGAAATCAAATGAAAAAAAAACAGGGAAGTGGTACATGACTTACCATCACCCTATGACAGGTATCATTAACTGTATCTTATTTTTTAATGAGTGTCCTAAACGATCATGTCATTTTGGCAGCACGATCCATCAGCCACCAATACTTGGCAGAAAATGTTTGGCAGAAATTTCCTGACAGGGGCAGTAAATGTCTTCAAAACTTGCTTGAAAGAATTAAAATAAAAAGTGCATAAAACGAAAAGCATACAGTAAATACTTTATAAAAAATGTTTTGAGTAATAAAACATATTTCAAAAAATTCATGGGTAATAATTCAAATAGTATTCTATGCTTACCAATTTTGAAGATCCGTTGAAGAGTTGAACATGGACTTGAGAGGCTCCAGAATAAACAGTGTTGTCTGCAAAAATCACAGTATCTAAAAAGAAATGTATTCTGATTTTAGTTCAGGTTAATAAGAAAAATAATAATAATAAAGATGGCAGATGGCAGAATGTCAGCTATTCTGCTTCCCAGACCCCAAAGCAAATTGACATCATCATCGGCCAAAAATTTTAAAAAATTCTCAATAAATGAATTCTATTTATGTACTACATTCCATATCTACATGGGAATTTACTACATACACATAAGCAAAGTGAGCAATTCAATAAACAGACATACAACTTGCTCCCTTCCTGATGCATACTGGAATAAAAAGCTTAAGATATCAAATCTAACAGCGGTTGATGAAACAATCAATGCCTATCATTAAACTTTGCTCCATCATTTCAACAACACTAAATTCAAGAATCTATACCAGGGGTTCTGGAACTTTTGAAGCCGTGCCCCTCCCTGACACTAATCCTCATAATTCACCCCCACCTCTCAATATTCAGCAAATGAAAACAAAGCAGCCATTTATTATGTGTTATTTCGTTAATAAGTAATGTGAAGCTATCATTTGAATACTAAAAGCTTTATATGCGGCTTAGTAGGAGACAAAGCACATCTCATAATATCAGCTTTGTAATCTAATTTGCTACAACATTTACACATTAACCACAGTAGAAATGTTACTTGCAAACAGTGGCAAGATCTGGGGTCTGATTCCCCAGATCGCCAGAAAAGTTCATCTATACCCAATGCCGAAAAATTTTTAATTAAAGTTTGTTTTTGTAAGCACGAGTTACTGACGGACCACACACCAAGACATGGTTAATTTGATCCAAAACTACTAGACTGTTGATATTGAGTATTAATCAGGGTGATCTTCTCAAGTATAAATGAATGGAAAATATGAAAATTCATACCATCTTCAGGTTGAGTAGAATCCACAAACAGATCTATAAGATTTTGTTGACCTCCGACCTCTGCCATTCTTGCAAAATATTTACAGAATACAGTGTTTTAAGCCCAGTTTGAGCTCGATTCAAACAGTCTCTCCTTTATATATTACAGTAATTCAACTTAAAAATGTTTAGAACCAAATAAGCACTAGTAATAAGGTTTATGCTGAAATACTATAGCGGTAAAACTGTTGAAAATCAAATAAAGAAATTAGATAAGAATAATTAAAAGAAAAGAATGATCATGCTGGCCAGCAAGGTGGTAGAATCTTGGCTTTCTTCAGGTGACCGAAATATGCATGTCAATCAACATTGCCATTTCATAGCAGTATTGATGATTTTAATCTTTAATGCAGTTTGGTTACTACCAGGCACTCACTCAAAAGACGTTCAAATCTTCTAGCCACATATATATATCGTGGAATAACTCCCATTTGGTCAATTTTCTTCTGATGAGACCTATATTATTTGGGTGTCTGAGTGGCAACAGAGAAGCTGACATTCGGCCAGGTTACAGTGCAATCAATCATTACTCAATGTGTACAGTTTGTAACACCCAACACACCATTTTTGTATATACTCTATTGATAAAACGAAAAAGGCATCATGTGACTCTTGCTAATGCAATAGCAGAGAGTTGTTATTTGTATTCGATCAATACACAGGTTGTGTAAACAATACAGCTTGCTCGAAAGAGAGTGGAATTGCTGGTATAAAGAGTAGCAAATTATCAAACACAAATACAGGAATGAATAATGGATGAACGGAAACGATGATGTCATTGCTGAAAAATTCATTATGATCGTCAAATGTTTCAGGCACCAGTATAAGATGCGGTGCAGTGCGCCAGATGCACCGCAGTCAAAACGTGTTTTGTCAAATATGAGTCACTGATGGAATGGGCCAAAACTTTGGTAACAATGCTGAGTCTTTAATGTGACAGAATTTTTTATTTACTGTACCTATTGAATTGTGGAAACGTGAAATGAATATGCATAAGACAAGTACTTCGATGAAAAAACAAACCATTGTTTAAAAAAATGTTCAATAGAAAAATAAATGGAGGATCAAAGTCAATGATTGTCGATAAAAAATAAGAAGACAAACCATTACAAGCAATCTCGATTTTGTTACAATGGTCGAAATATATATTTATTATATCCACTCATTGGAGTGGATCATCCTTAACAAGGCTCTGTACGAGCAGACACATATGGATGAACTGGGTTTGTACTTTGGGCATGATAATTGCTGCTTCAGCAAGACTACCGAAGTCATTACAACTTGGATTGAGAGTGAGGCATTAACAAACCAGACCTACCAGGACGCAAACCCTTGTTTTTTCATTCTGCAGAGCCAACATGATTAACACAAACTGGGCCATGAAGTTCAACAAATATCTTGAACTTCAAACTTCATTTAAAAATTTATTTCTTTGACATCCCTATTTGAGATGTGCCACATTGGAGAAGTTCTGCCACTCGTTTTTTCATTTCTAAAAGATTATACAGTTTACTATATACTTCTTTATACTTCCTCTTATGGCACGCAATGTCAAGGCGATATTATTCTATTGTCACAAGGTATAACGGAAAACCACACATATACCAACTGAAGAATGATTAGGAAAAGATATAATGTGATTTGAAGGATAGCAACTTTAAAAATCATTTATTTTCGAATCAGATTAGAGTATTTGGAACAGACTTGTTTCAGGGATTTGGTTAGGAAGAATGTAATTTGCAGAAATTTTAATATGCCTTGCTTAAACCTGGATTATGCAATGGCATTATCTGATGCAAACTATCTGATATTCTTATTTCACTTTGGGTGTCCAAAGGTCCATGCCATATTCTTCAGATGGACAAAAAAGCTTTAAAGCCAGCAACACTCCTACTGTACGTATTTCATTGCAGTATTGATGATGTTCAACCTTTTTCTACAGTCTGGTTGCTACCATACACTCAAAAAGAGACATTTTTTTCCTTCAGCAAGAAATATATTATAAAATAATGCCCATTCGCAAATTTTTCTAGATTTACTTTGGGTGTCTGATAAGTCGAGTAGCTGACATAATGCCAGTTTAGTTTAGATGACTCTATATATATTTGATTAATTTATAGACCATACAAGTTGAGTTGGATTGATTTACAGAAATATCGTCAGATTTTAAAATTATGTAAATTCAGCAAATGGTTGGCACTGGGTAGTTTGTAAATCTTTTCAATCGATAAAACCACACTGATATACAGAAATAAAAAGCTTCTCGTTGCTGAGCGCATCCTGATCAAGAAATAACCTGAGTGAATTTTGTCCCGTTTTCCAAACAAGATGAGTAATGTAATGAGTATATTCATCTGATGCTTGTTTGCCAGGCATCATTGGGTCCATTACAAAGTTATTAAGCGTTACTGCATTTACATGACATGGTCCTCTCATTCTACATTTTATGGATAAACCCGATCCCATCATTCCATGTAATGCAAAAAGCATTAGACCTTGATTAGGAGGAACACTCTGCAGAACACAATTAAATGTGACATGAACCAAAGGAGTTTCACGAATGTTGTATAAACGAGTTGCAAGTATTGGAAGGCCGATTGTTTTAATTCCGAGGTTGTGGCATTCCCTATGAATGCACTCGTTTACATGAGCAGTTATATTCATTTCATGCTCATTTATAAGTTCTGCTAAAGTAACATGATTGGCTCGTTCAGCCATTTGAAGTGCTGTGGTTCCATGTGGAGATTTCAATGATGGATCAGCACCGGCTTGTAGCAAATATCTTACTATCATGTGATGACCATTTTTTGCAGCCTTCATAAGAGCAGTTTCACCAGTTGTAGTTTGCATATTGATATAAGCACCGTAAGCAATGAGTATCCTGCACACAATGTCGTGTCCCTTGTCAGCGGCAAACATTAATGCAGATTGCCCGATTTTTGATCTGGCATTAACACGAGCCCCATGATGTGCTAATATCTTAACAATTTCATCAAAACCAGCTGCAGCTGCTACCATCAGTTGTGTCATCCACACGGAGTCAGTATGCTCAAGATTATACATCATTTTCTTTGATTTGAGTGCTTCATGCACCATCTCAAAATTGTTTGAGCGAATATACTGGCGGAATTCTGCATTTGTGACATCTCTTTCCAATCTGCACGGCGGCTCACCCATTTCATGATGTCTCTCAATGTCTTTTACAGATATTTCATCAAGTTCAAAATTAACTTTGATTTTGAGGAATTCAACCATGTCAGGGGCACAATTTGTCTGCTGTTGTTTTTCTATTGAACTAAGGTGTCCACTTGGTGGCTTTAGACCAAGTTTGCTATGTGCATCTTTTACTGCTGCTTCGAATGGTGTAAGCTTTGGATCCACACTGGATGTTCCCATGGTGACAGTTCTTTCCATTTCCTGAGTGAGCATTTCCAACACAGAGGCTCCAGAAGAACAGGAGAATGGAACTGTTGGTGAAACCATTGGTGGTTTTTCCGACATTGAAGGTGGTTTTTGTGAAGGTGGAGTAGATGCTTTATCACGCATTTGTGATGGTGCGTGGGTTTTATGTTTCTTAGTTTTCTTTTTTATAAGGAGATCTGTAACAGCCTGGTCACTTTCTTGCAGTTGTGCAGAAAACGCATCTACCATTCGATAATGATTTTCTTTCTTTCCTTGCTTTTTAACATCATTAACTGGTCTACTTTTTGCATCAGATTTATCAGAATCGTAAAATATTTCAATATCTGAAGCATCATCCTTATTATTTTTTTTCAAAATTTTGAGGTTCTCATTTGATTTTTCAGCTTCGACTACGTCTTTGTTAACATCTTTTGGTGGTTTCTCATCCTCACTTGTTGTTTTTTCCTTTTCCTTATTTAATTTTTCCTCTTTCATAGAAATAACAGGTGCTTCCATTCGTGCTATTGAAGTTTTTTCTATGCCCTTTTCTTCATCTGATTTTTTATCTTTCGTTTTCGTGAGCAAACTCTCATCGTCTTTCTTCGGAAGTTGAAGTTTTTCAAGAACAATATTTGGCTTGGAAATATTATCAGGTAATCTTGAAGATTTGTCCCTTTTAACTTCAGCAAAATGAGTTTCGTCAGGTTTAACTGCAGCTTCTGATTCTTCAAATAAATTCATGAAAGATTTTCTATCGCCTGAATCTTTTTCGTCAGCCTGTTTCTGAACAATCGTTTGTTCTTCATCTTTCTTCTTTTTCTCTTTCTTTTTTCCTTTTTTATTTTTAATTTCTTTTTCTAAATATTGTAACACCATATTAGGTTCTTGATCTGGATTTGATTCACTATTATCATCCGATATGTTGAAATTGTCAACCGCATTTTCCATTTCAACTCTTGACTGAGAACCTGTGTTCCTTGTACTTGGCGTTGCTGATGTTAATTGCGATTCACTCGATCCCTTTCTCGTTTTGGTGACGTTATCAGGCATCGATTCAGTTTCTTGTTTTCCCGAATTCTTTTTCTTGCCACTCACCCGCTTTTTGCTTTTAGCGTCTTTTGATTGAACTTCCTTTCCTATATCTGGGCGACCAGAGTCTTCTTCTTTGGATGGAGGTCTTCTCTGTTTCACTTTTGAGTAAAGATCCGATGCAAATACATCAATTTTTCCTTCTTTCAAATTATCCCAAAACGGATCTTTCACTTGAGGTTCCTCCTCTGAAGAATTTTCTGAAGTGGAATAAGCTCGAGATTTGTGTTTTTTTGTTTGTTTCTTTTTTGCTTCTTTAACTTTTTTGTTTTCTTTGCTTTTGATCTTCATTTTTTTGTCGTTCTTTCTACCTTTTTCAGATTCAGTTCCAGAATCCCCAGTGCCTGCTGTAAAAACATCTTCAGGCAAAGAAAGCCCACTTGTTTTCTCGGATTGAGCTCTAATATAGTTACTCAATAAATCTTCACAACTTAAAAGATTCTCTCGCGGTTCCCAGGTGTCTCCATCTTCATCGTAGTTCTTCCATCTTACTCGATAAAATGTCTTTTCTCCCATAACGACATTGTCAACAATTTTTTCAACTTCGTAAACATCACCATCGTCGTTGTCATCATCCATTTCCATATTTAGTATTATTTATTTATTTAGCTATGCAATTCAAAAAGAACAAAAATTCACAGATTGGTTATCAACGAATCACAATAAATTGTTCAATCAAACTTTGTAATACCATACCACACAGCAGAAACTTTTCACTTTTGACATGCAGGAGTTGTTGAATAAGTCAAAAATAAAAGCCTAAGGAGTGAACAAATTGTACAGTATATGCTAAACAATATCGAAAGGATCGAAAATAGTGTTTTGCAATCATGATTTTGACTTGAATTTTTCAGTCAAGTACATGTTTAGGATCTGATATGCTAGTTTGTTTAATAGAATACACTACATCTACTATATATATAAACCACATTGGCTTAATATTGCACAATGTACTCTGTACATAGCATATTAAAAAAATAAGGGAATGAATTTAGTCATCCAAAAACTAACTATACCACTCAACTCGTACTCTGAGAAATTCAGTCGACCGAACATGCTTATAACGCTTATTTGAAATATCCAACTAATATACTAGATTTCAAAAATTGTTCAAAACTAAAATTTTCATTAACAATAACATGACTGAAATTAGGTTATGTTTATTAATTTTTTTTTAAAAAATATTTCATTAGACACGAACAGAGGTGCTGTTGATTTAAAAGCTTTTTTGCTTCAAAAGAAAATGACATGGGATTCGGACAAACAAAGAATAAACAAGATTCTGCTACCCTGATGCGAGCAAAAAAAATTACAAAACAAAAAATAGTAGATTCATCTGCATTTTCTACCATAGAAAGAGTGGATATTACAAGAAAATAAAAAAAATTAGAGCACACTACACAGTCAACAATATTATTATAAGTTCCAAGAGTTCTAAAAATGATATTAAAATTTTTACCTCCATTGCTACTTCATGTAAAAGGTAGTCTAGGCGGGTAGCTTGAATTCGTAGATTGTTTTAAATGTACATACTTCCACTTTTTCTCAATTTTTCTATATTCTTCCTGGATATATATATACGGTAGCCAAATTCCTTGTTTGGGCAATGACATTTTGTATCTCAGGTGTTTATTTTCAAAAAATACCTCAACAGAACTCAGCTCAACAATCCAGGATTGGTTCTCTGTAATACTTTCTACATGTGCTGTGTGATTTTTAGCTGTTAAATATTTAATAGACTTTTCCCAGTGCGCTTACTCTGTTTGCATTCGCGTTAGTAGCCAATAATAGGATAGGATTTAATTTTTATCCGGCGGGAGAGGGAGAACACAGCTTAACCATATGGCAAATCACGACCTCTCATGCAGACACCAGTTCTGAATCGAGGGTGAAGGCTTTTGGCTTAAAACTTTTAATCACTTTTCCTGTGCATGGATATGGTTGATGGAGGAAGCTGTGAGGAGCGGTTACGAGAACCACCATGTACCAGCGAGGCGTCCAGCAGACACGCATGTAATCATACCTCAATGGGATTCGAAACCAGGACATTAGTGAAGCATATTAATGCTTTATCGATTCGACTAACCGGGCACCTTTCACATAATTTATGATGGTGTGACAATACAAATATAAGATATCATGCACACAGATTTTTCACCCAAACATATTTTTAGACCACTTCTTGAACACGGGAATAAGTCGTCATTTTAATATATTGGTACCGTTTTTGTGGGATTTTGTTTGGAAATATTTCATAGACATAATGAACAGAGTTGATATACAGTGCAGATGATTTACTCAATAAATAGTCCTTCAATTTGCTGTGAAGCCCTTAAAGCGAGGCTTTAATTTTCAGAATAAAATTATCTAATTAGCCAATTACAGTGCGTTGGAAATCAGAAATTTTTCAAATACCGAAATGAAAACTTAGTGTAGTGTTATAAATACATTTACTACTTCACTTCATATTTTATATGGTTGGTTGTGTTACCTTGTCTGCATTTTCATTCTGCCTTAACTTCATTTCAAGGTTGATATGCCATTGGTATTTTTCCTAAAAGTGATACATGTTTTGATTTGTTTAGATACTGAGTTGACATCATGTATTTTACTTTAAAATATGTGATGTGATGCATGTTTTGATTTGTTAAATTATTGAGAATAATTAGCTAGTGTCTCTATGTTTAGCTGTCTTTTCCCATTAAATACAATTTTTCCACAATTTCATTAACAGGTTTTCCTATATCTTTCGACATTGGAAACACCTTTGATAAATAGAAGAAATTTCGACAATAACTTCCATCTTCACTTATAAAGATTTACCTTCTAATGCTACTTTGCCATTTTGTGCAAATATTGCATTTCATTTCTTGCATTGTTCAAGCATTCCATCCAAATAATTTTACTAAGATCTATGTTTCCAAATTTGACGTTTAAAATATCCAAAGTCTCTGGTTATGTTATTTCTGAAACTGTGTTTTCTTGTTCTCCAAAAACCCAGTCTCAGCAATTTTGTTTTCACTTTATTTAGTTTTATATAGTGACACAGATATTGTAAAAATGATGCAAAAATATATGAAAACGCAGATTTCATTAAAGAACAAAGATGGAATAATTGGAGAACTGTTTAATGGTTATTTGATTCCTAGGTGTCATGGCGGATCCAGATAAAAAATAAAATCAAAGACCAGGTTATAGAATTTGTGGTAAAACAATCAAGAAAAGAGAGTTAGGATTATCAAAAAGACACAAAAAATTCGGAGATACTCAAAGTAAAATTAGATAAAGGAGTACTTGTTATGTCTCAATACAGAAATTTGAAACAAGAAATGAGGCCCAGTCAAATTCAAAATCTCTATCAAAGATACTTGGCAAGACAAACATAAATTTTAAGCCATAAATTATCAGATTATGGACAACAAGATGATTCCAATGCGATTGAAGATTTAAACCCAACACAACGTTTTAATTTCTGTAAGAAATGCATGATGACAATGTACGTGTCTATATTGTTTATTTTGTTTCACAGTCGTTTTCTTTGCATTTTAATTGGTGTGATTGAAACAGCGTTCTCATCCGTATTGCTGGTCTGATTTATGATCAGGTCGTTGCGGTATTCCTTACTTTAGTCACTAGCCACATTTCAATAGTGTATCGTTGAAGTGTTTATTTTCCATAAGGAAATTTGCTAGGTACAATCCACATATTTTGAAAGCACTGTCCCGAATATGTTCTGTGTTGTCGATATTTTCTGTTTTTGCATGTTTTAGCCTATATAAGGTCACCACACACAATCAGGTCTGGTGAAGTTCAGTACCATAATACCTTCAAATGCAGAATGGTAATTTTTGCTATGCGAGGTTTGTATGGGGTGTCTAACAATATATCCAAATTTCATGATTGTGCTACAATTCAAACTGCATAGGTATTATAACTTAGTACCGTAGGTAATAAACTTGACTAAACCCGCACAATGCCATCAGTCCACATTAGAAGAATAAAGTTTTTTTTTTTTTGGTTGTTTCTGTTACCGTACGGTACCTACAATAAACAAGCTCGGAAGCCAGGGATACTGAGAATAATACTAGTATTCCTGCAGCCTGTACTTACTTCTTGTGCGTTTGTTCTGTGTTGGTAGGCTGGTCATGTAATTTTTGGATGTTTTAAACTTTTTCATAAGGTTTTGTAAGTTTTCCTGACTTTCCGCTTTTTGTAATGTGTATTTTCTGTTTGCGTTATTGTTTAGCGGAATTTGGAAATAAATAACTTAGCTACGGTACCGTATCTATTATGGCAAATCCTTCAACATACCTAAACTCAATATTAGCTCAAAAAAGACCATACATCGAGGTTTTCTCTTTCTTGTTGATCTTTTTCTCTGCTTGCTATCTCTGCCCACGATAATATACGAGTCACGTAAAATTTGTAATCTAAGGCCGAAAGCAAAATTCGCGGAAACGGTCACCATATCAGATATAGCGTTCTGCGTTAGTAAATCCGTCGTTAATGCTCAGTACTCACCCCCCTTCGACCTCTGACCCCTACAATTTTGGCCTATACCTCACAATGGGAAAAGTTGGCGGAATATTTTAGAAATATTACCAAGTTTTGCTGCGTAAGTCTAGGCAAATCAGATTTTAAGTAGAAAAATTGAGGTGAAAAAACAACTAAGCATTCCCCGCAGTATGTTGTTTACGATTCACACCTACCGGTAGTCTATTCTAGTAATTTTCGCTTGGATTTATTGGTTTCACGGCAAAATCATGGAGTAATTAAAGAGTAAATCACTGTAAATCAACTCAATTTATGTACCTTTAAATTATTTACAAACAAAAACTCACAAAAATTATATCAAAATACCTACTAAAACGGCGACGTGCCTACAAATCAGCCTGAAAATCTGTCAAAGCGAGATTCTAAATTTGCATTGTTACGTCATCGTTAACAATTCAGTTATAGGCTGCCAGTCCGGAAGTGAACTGAATGCTTGCTCCTCTGGTTTAGGATGGGACTTTATTTTATTCTATTGGATAAATCAACCATACCGGATTTTTCGCAGTAAATCCATTGCAAATTTCATCAGGGTATGACCTATGGGCTATATTTTGGGGTGTCTGGTTAACTCAATCTGTAAAGCGTTGGGAATACGCTTCGAGCGTCGCATCTCTGATCGTCATGACGCAGGTTCGAATTTGTGAGGAACGGCTCGCCGCTGCATGGTGGTTCACGCAAGCACTGCTTACGGCTTCCTCCACCAACCAGGTCCGTGCACAGAAAAATGAGAAATATGATAAGCCAAAAAACCTTCACCCCTATTCGGAACTGGCATGATATGATTAGGCTATATTCTTGGGTTTCCTCTACCGCAGGATAAAAAATGAAATCCTCTTCTATTTTCGCGTACCAATTGACCCACCGAAAACATACTGGTATAAATTGACAGGGTGCGAATTTTTGAAAATACTTTCACCTAATTTGACTGATATCTGATTTACCTACTTTTTTACTTTTACCGACTTTTCCATACTAAGTAAAATTAGGTAAATTTATCTCATTTTCAACTAAGTACCGAGTTCACAAAACTAGGTACCTAGTATAAAAAACTAGTTATATTAAATTTTCGACAGAAAAAACTTTAAAATAGACTATATGAAAATTTTCATCTTAAAATGTATTAAATGCAGCAAAAAAAACGATTACGTAGTTTGTCTGGTTTCAAACAAGGTACTATACCTAGTTTAGTAAGTAAAACTAGACTTGGCAACCGTCGGACAGCGGTTGAAATCCGGACAATCTTTTCGCTTTTTGTCCGAATATTCGGTCACCCGATAACATTTGTCAAGATGAAATATTCTGCGGATTTTTTTTATTGAAATTCCCTTTGAGTATGCGGCTGGAAGCAGGGCCTAAAAGGAACCAACTATCAACTGCTCAGTTGCAATAAGGGTCCAAAAAGGTGTAGTACCAGCAACTGATTTTTAAACGAAAATCCCAAATGAAACTCAACCGCCATGGTAAAGTGCAGTGAGTGGTATCAGCACTGGGCGATAATGAAACCATCTACCACTTCTCAGTTTTGTTGATAAGAAACAGTCCAAACTTTAAATCTAAGCCTACTCACTTTGTGTTGGTCATCAGAAAAGGAATAAAAGTAAGCTTATATATATATATACTATCGCCCAGAGTCACTCACTGCACTTTAGAGCGGTTACTATATTTACTGTATTGACCAAAAACTACAGAAACGACCATGGAGCCAGCGGAAATGTACCGAAACGCCCCCCTTCCAGTTATACTAGGCCATTGATAATTAATCTAACAACGGAGTTTCAAAGTGGTACCTCCCCGAGGTCGAAATTCGAAGTCGTAGAACAATAACAACAATTTTATTTTAATAATGATTTGTACACGGAAAACTATAATATTATAGGCAAATAAACAAAAGCGAAGCAACACAAATTGTCGTTGGTTGATGGTTTCTCTTTTCAGCGTTGTTCCAGTTTTGCATATTACGAATTTTAATAAAAACAATAGCACAGAGAACCCGTGTATATTGTTCAGTTTTTTTCAATTTTATTACACATGCTTGAAAGCTAAAATAATAATAGGCATAATTGGGGGAATGCTCACGCAACCCTAACAAAAATATCTTTGTCCCTTTGTGACTTGTATTAAAAACCGCCTCAATCTGACCAGATGACCCCCAGTTCTTTTGCTACATACTGTTGAGCAGTCATGACTTTCTCATTTCTTAAAGATCCATCACGTCCTAATAAAACATCCGATTTGTATTCCAATCCCTCTAATTTGGTTTCAAAATTCGGATGGACAAAATAAACTATGGACTGACGATGAGTTCTTCTTTTCACTTCATCTTGTGGAATCATGATCCGATGAACCTGGAGTTAGATTGAATCGCATCAGTTGGAAGTTTAAAAATAAAGCCATATGACATAATGTGACGTCAGTATTAAGGCCGCAATACCCGCTTACGTTTTTTTTTTGTTTTTTGTCAACCTTTGGCAACATATTAGGCCAGCGCAACGCCGCGCATCCGTTTGTTTACGTTCTCTGGCGCAACCGAACAAAACGGAATGTGGTCGTGTGCTGTAACATCGTGTGCTCGCCAATCAATGCAGATTGCAGACGTGTATTGCCGTTTTTGTTTTGTTACACAAAACGGAACGCACGACATCCCTTAGCCCTTAGGATGACGTTAAAACGTAGGAAATGTCAATAATCTTCCGGCGCGCAGAAGTATTTACCCTTAATCACCCTGATTTAGGCTTTGGAATACTACTTTTCAAAAAGTTTGTTTTATGGCGAAATACAATTAAAACTCTATCTCTTAAAAAAGTTTGGCTCAGGCGTCCGGTTGTGCTGTCATAATTTCTAAAAATCATTAAAAATACGCCACTGAAGACATCGATACTCAATGTTCATTAAGGTACTATACCGTTGATTTCAATCTTCGATCTGTCCAATATTGTAATAAATCGCCGATATTCAATAACACAGTGCCGGGTATGGGTTTTGCTTCAACAAATTCCCCTTCACAATTCTTCACCTGTAAGTATATATTTAAAGTAAACATTTTAGCCGCATGCTGAAAATGCTACAGCAGAAATCTAATTATATGTCAGCGAAGGATTTTCGGCTCGGCAAAGACTAAGCATCTGTAATTACGATTCGGATATTTTTTCTCAGAGCATAGGCAACGGGAAATCGCAAGCAATGAATTCAAATCTGGCAATATACTACGCTCCATTTTTTCCCACCAGTGGCAAAATTGTAATCGCAAATAAATAGTAATTACTTTAATGACTCGATTGTATTAAAAATATCGTCGATATTACAAGCAACCAATAAAAATAGAGTGTGAATCTAATCTAAACCAATAGGGTATTGTGCTTCAAATATTGAATTTATTTTAATATCGCGCATTGAAAACCGCAAGAGCGGAAGATATATTATTTACCTCCAATCCTCCTATTTGATCCTGAAATAGAAGGGTGAATGAACCGACATCTGTGTGTTCACCAAGTCGAATCTGATTCGGTTGCACGGTCGAATCATCTATGATCGGGGGATAATGCAGAGATCTCAACGTGGTAAAATTGTCTTTGTTACTCATTCGAGAATGACATCGAGTAAGGTAAGTTTTGTCCTGAAATATTTATGTATTGTAGCTTTTAATGCCACCGTATTGACCGTATTGTTGAAAATTAAGCTCATCACAAGTTCGCACAACAGCAGATCGTGCTCATCAAAATGGAAAAAATTAATACATAGCAGTAAAAGTGTGTTGTGTTATAATATTACAATAATAAAACATAAATAGGCCATAGCATATTTATTTTAAGTACGATTCACATATGGAGCCATAGTGACGAATAATCGTTATTGATGAATCTAACGATGCCTGCTTTTGTGTCTCCCTTCGGAAGCAATTAACAATTGGACACACACATGTTTTTAGTTCAAGCAAATTTGTTTAGCCCGTATTGAGGCTCTTGATGGATTATTTAAACGTCTCTCGTTCAGATAAATTCAATCCCTGTAGGTACAGGCTTTAGAACAGTCCTAATCTTTTACCTGCGTGTCGTAAGAGGCGACTAAGAGGAACAAAAAAGTGGTAGATGGTTTTACTATCGTCTGGGGCAGATACAATCACTGCACTTTACCATAGCGGTTCATTTCTCTTAGGGATGTTTTACACTTAGAGTGCAGTTGCTGATACTACATCTCGTAGAAGTTCTTTGCTATTAAGTTGCCATTAGTTGGTTCCCTTTAGGCACACTGCTTCCGACCTTGCTCAGAGTGAATTTCAATAAAAAAAAATACTCATCATCAGAAATCCGAAAAATTATTTACCTTGATTCCAATCCCATCACTTAGTACCTCCAGCACCCTCAAGGCAAGTTGTTTACATACTCCTGAGAATTCTTTCATGACGTCATAAAGTTCTGGTACGTCATTCATCGGACACATTTTGTTTTTGTCTTCATCGGTTATCATATAAAAATTATAAGCTTCTTTGATATCTTTGGGTCATTCCAAGTTTGTTCTAGATATGAATGCTACTGTTATTTTTCTGGGTTTCCGTTGGTAGCATGAAAGGTCTGTTATAGCAATGCTATTCTACCAATTATGGGTGTAGATTCCAAACTCAAATAGATTCGAATTATTTAATTTTTATGATTCGACGAGGATTTGGAGCAAATTTTTTTATCGGACATATCGAAATTTTATGTAAATTTTGGAGGTTTTGGTATTGTCTTATATTAGGAATCTCCGCAATTTAATGGAATTTTCCCACAATTTTCGAAAATAGAATCAGATTCGTAAGGATTCGATTAGAAATTCGAACTGTTTGAATGCTAATTTGTTTGATTCGACGAGGGTTTTGACCACAATTTGAATCAGACATGTTGAAATTTTACTTTAGAAAAGTTTTCACTAATATATTAAAAATCACGGCAATTTAATAAAACTTTCTTATAATTTCCTAAAATAGAATCAGATTCGATTAGAACTTGTTCGAGATTAGTTATTATTCGATTCGAAAATTACTGTATTTGAAAATTGCAACCCTTGACTTCCAATGCATCAGCATCAGACTAACCACGCATCTGCGAAGTGGCAAAATTTCGTCTTACCCTTCTTTGTACAAGTCAACATATCCACGAAAATTTTTCTCGTCTGCAAATTGACGTTTAACGTTAGGATCAAGATCAAAAAATTGTTTAGAAATTCTTGTTGCATCTTCAATCAGCTTCCTGGAATACGATTTAAAAAGTTGCGTATATTATTCGAAGTCGACTTGATTCATCCCAAAACCTAGCAGCTTTCATGTTAGGATTTGCTATGAAGTGGTGGTGAACGAGAAAAGAAAAAGAAATCGTATTTTGTCAAACGCAAGTCCATCAGTGACTTATGCTTAACAAAACATGTTTTAACAAAAATTACAGAAGATGGAAAATTCTTGGCGCGGGAAAGACAACCAGTCGATTTGAAGCATGAATTTACAACTGAAATAGATGTGCTATTGGTCTGGGGGACGTGGACTAACTACTTATCCTTCCTCTGTGCCTTTGTGTTTGCGGATCCGTATGCAGTACATGCAAGGACACAGTAGCAAGAGTAATAATGACTAACTAGAAAGGTTCAAAGTCTGGCTTCACACTTACACAAATTTATTTCTGTAAGGTTTCGCCTGACAAAAGTCAGATCTCTTCAGACAAGAAGTGTGTTCCAAGTCTATAGATGGAAATTTAAATTTTTCTAAAAAAATACCGTTTATTTACCTCGATATCCCTGTGTTCTTTAAATACGAAAATCCAACGGTTGATAAAGCGTTATACAATTCTTTTCCTACTTCATTTAATATTTCATCATCAATGTTTGGTTTCGCAATAGAACAATCGGAAAAATCTATTACTGGTATTTTCATACTTGCTTTATTCAGAGATGACCACTACAAAATACTGACCAAAAATATACTTAATATATTCAAACACAGTAGTGTAACAATTGCGGCTATTATTGAGTCTACGCCCACCCTGCATACGTTACGTTAACTGACCGCAAAGCGATTGATTACGTTGTAGAAGTCTCTATTGCATCTTTGCACCTAGGTGTTCTTATCTAGAGTACAAGCCTAAAAAAGAAAAAGGGGATTTTATTGTTTCAGGCGTTAGTTTTAACAAAACGTCAGTATAATTAGGCTTTATATGTCCTATTCAATTGCGAGATTGTCTATGCGGCATTTTTATTGCATAAATAAAATATCCTTCTGATAATTGCTGAATTAGTAATACAAAATCACTGTAACAAAAATGCAGTGATTTTACAGCTTTAAAAGCAGTAATTTTCGTCCGGTAAATATATTCACTGACGTTCGACCAGTAATTTTTACTTTTTCTTTCTGTGTTGTCTCGTTTGCTCGTTTTCCTCCCTCCAGAATGTGAAATTCTCTCTACGCTCAACCCGTTTTTCCTCCCCGTGACCATCACGTCATTCGCGCGTCATTTGATTCGTCTCGTTTAAAATGCGAATTCAATCACTACGCTTTTGGTGGAAATTAAGTTATATGATTAAGATGTTCTGAAATAAGCTTGGCGGATGAGCAGTGGATTATACACGACTACTTGGACCAGAAACAGTTAAAATAGCAAAGATGAATACAAGGTATAATCTTGTTTGGTTTTACTGGACCCAGAATATATTTTAGATGCTATAATAAAGTCAAACGAATTGTTATTTGCTCATACTACATATTCAGATATCGGAGAGTTCTGGTGCACTAGTCTTGTTTCGAACTGCAAAGCAAAGTTTCATTTGAACAACATAGGCTAAATCGTCATCGTAGTCTTCTTTACCACAGGAGATAACCAGATAACACCGGCGTGTAATTGAACTGAAACAGCAAATATATTGGGACGAATTTGAAAAGATTGAAGTTCATATGCATTATTTCCTTCCCGGAGTTTATATTGATATATTATAGTTTTTATTCAAAGAGCGTTTGTTAATTATGCTCACGCATTAATTGGGTCATTTTGTTCAATGTTTTTCCACATTTTACATCGCTCAATATCTGACTTAATTTCAGTTATAATACATTTTAATATAGACCAAATTTAGTAGAGAGCTGCTAATTTATAAACCGTTTGTAACGCCCGATGCCTCGATATGTCAAGGGCAGTAAATTTCTGTAGATTTAACTTAATGGAAACTTGCCCAAACCTGCCTCGCGAGCGAGATAAGGAATGCACCAATTCTTTAATTGTTTTTTCTTAAATTGTCTCTCCTCTTGTAATAGGGAGTTAGTTCACTTCTTGTATTCTCTGCTTCTTTATTATAGCTCGTGATAGCCGATTGACATAGAGAAATGTCGCTTTCTAAATTCTGGATATGTCTATTATCCTAGCTCTGGGTGACTCAGGATACTTTTTCATTTCGATATCATAATTTAGTATTTACATTTTAATTTTCAATGCTTTCCAGGCATACTTGGCTGCAACTGTTCGTGGTTTAAAGAAGTATCTGAAAGTCGTTTTGTCGTTTCGGTTCAGACCAATTTACAAAATATTTCAAGTTTTCAAGACATTTTATGCTGATGGATATTTTATTATGGCTATTTTCAAAATGTGTATATTTTTTAAATATACTTTGCTGTGTTTTATTGTAATTTTCATTGTATTAAAAGTGAATTTACTGTGAAAATAAATGTATTTTTATCGGTATACAGACGTTTTTTGTTGCCAGTGAGTTTCACAGTGATTTTACTGGGATTTCGCAAGCGATTTCAAATGCAGAAGAGCATTGATTTTACAATTTTCAGCTGCGAAATTACAGGAATGAGAAATTAAAAATCCTGTTAAAAGACAGTAATATTACTGTTGCACAACGGTAAAATCGCATGTAAATAAACAGTTATTTTACTCCTGCGCATAGGAAATTTACTGGTTTTCTGGGATGAAATTTACAGTTGTTTCGGCAGTAAATATTACTGTTTTTCGACCGTTTTTTGGTGCCAGGTCAAATACCAGTAAAAATTTTTACAGTGTATGGTATCTCATTGAAGCCGATATTGAGCGAAACGCCTGTATAAAAACATTCAATAACAATACTGGACATGAAGCTCACGCATCTGCGCCTGAGATAAAAATGATGCCAAAAGAATTTCTGTTCTGCCTTTCCTATGCCTGGTTTAAAGTCAGGTTCGGAGATTCACGGGCCGGAAATACACATGCCATTTTTAGATTAAACATGTGAATAGATTCGGATACATCTCGATTCGAATATTTCAAATACTCTGTTCTTGGGTATGATTCGACATTCGTTTTGTTCTAACTTTTCGTATAAATTGTTGCGATTTTAAATTTCTTTCGTAAAATTTCTACTTCCAATCGAAAATTTTCAAGCAAGAATTCTTCCATTCTAAATAACCGCTATATAATCGGGGTCGATTCTGAGTGTTATCTTACACTTCGCCGGGCATTTTGGTCCAATTGCTTCTGAATAATATATCTTAACGCATGGAGATAAAAAAAATTCATACGCAGATAAAAAAAAGTAATAAGCATCGACATGACATAAAAATTAAAATTCTCCTGCAGTAAGCATAGAAAAGATATGCTGACTGCTTCGCACCTAGTTTTAAAACATTTTGATGACATGGTATTAATGGATCAAAAGAGAAACAAAAAATAACCACAGTTTCATTTTCTTGACCCCATTAACAGTATTACTTCGGAGGTCCGATGTACTTTATACATGCACTTCATTTGTGACTGTCCAGATGCTAAATAACATATCTTCAGCCGAGATATCTCGGCAGATCAGAACCACATAATAGATACACATATACTGAAAATCGGGCGGTTTTAGAGGTATAACACCCCAAGATATTTGAATCTCGTATAAAAGGCATATGCCTACTATGTCGTGTAATATCTAGGTTTATCATTTTTATATTGTCCAATCGAATCTCGAATCATACCATCTCGAATCGAATCTTTCAAATCTAAAACTCATTAGGTAATGTATTTAGGTTTTCCTATTGGAAGGGCAGTGAATACTGAAAGATTTTGAACTACTAATTACTAATTGTTCCAGATTATTAGAGCAGGGTTTCAAAATCTGAGGTATTCAAGAGTGAACAATTGGGCATATGCACAACGTGCAAATT
Organism: Styela plicata; assembly: GCA_963675895.2. NCBI lineage: Eukaryota > Metazoa > Chordata > Ascidiacea > Stolidobranchia > Styelidae > Styela > Styela plicata. The sequence continues at coordinate 14,574,193 of OZ023144.1, read as the reverse complement.
CAAGTTCACTGGTCACACTATCATTTTCCGCAATAGCGATTTGAATAAGTTGTTCAATACGTTTAAGTGATAGATGTTGCTAGTGCATTTTTTCGTAGTTTTCTATTTTAGATTGGTCGGTATGTATCCCTTTTCCGACGCTGCTGGCGGCCTTGCTTAAGGCAAATTTCTAAAAAAGGCAGCCCTTTGAAAGAGAAACTGGTACTATGTAACCCATTTTTAGCTTCATTTATGTTTTTTGTTGTACAAATTTTACGATTCGAACGTTACCGAATATTCTCTTGTCAAATCTAGTTTCCACACTGTAACAGAAAAGCAGTAAAACCGTTGCTCTTTGACAGTAATTTAACTTTGCGATATTTAAATAAAACTATAAAATCGACTCTTTAGACCATGTGCGGGTTGTTCACCGAACGCACCGCAGAGGAACGCGGTCCAGTAACAGCCTGTACTTGACACAAACCTCATTAGCGATGTGGTTTCGACTTTCGGAAATATACAATTACTGAAAATGACCAATACATTTATTGTACTTTTGTCACGGTGTAACAAATATATACTCATAATTTTAAATCTACTGTACCCTACTTCTTGATTATTGGGTGTACCTAGTTTACTTTTAGCTACAGGTCCCCAAAGTTACTAATTATAGTATTTATTTGAGTCAAACAGATCACCTGAGTTTCTTTAAAAGTCACAATGAATAAAAACGTATTTTCAACAATCGAGAAATGTAAAACGAATATCTGCGAACGATTTGACCTCCATACAAGTAGAGATTGGGAATAAAATTCATGTTACCAATTTGAATAGGCCAAAATTAAAAATAAATTCTCCATCAAATTACAATGTCATAAATAGGCTCCGCAGGAAAAATCCTATTCGATACCGTTTTTATTGTATTTCCCGGTGAAATAGCCCGAAAATCGCTACAGGCGCGGAAAAACAAGTATAAAACCACAGAGTGCGAAACATTTTGGATTTTTTTTATGAAGGTCATTCTACGAGTACGAGTTTTCTTGGCAAGAGAGGTGGTCGTGGCTCCTTAAAACGCTAGTGGTAATATTCTTTTGGTAAATAAGGGGGTTTCATTTAAAAAAACCTCTACTCTCATCCCCAATGTATTAACAAGTATTTTAAAACTTTTTAGTGAAGGTATCAGTAAGATATATTTGGTAATGGATTGAATATATCAAAAAATAAAAGTTTAAATCACCGATACTAAACAAAAGCGAAATCTGATATTATGGCCACGCAGGTAGCTAAGTTCCTGCTTCTCTATATTTCAAAGCTTTCTTAATATTTTTGGAATTTGAACTCGAAACAAATATATGAAAATTTTTCAGTATCAGAATGAAAAAGAGTACTGAAATATAATAAAACAGCAGCCGGAAAAGATTGAAACTCAATTCTACAAATTTGAAAGCCAAGAATAGAAGAAACTGATTTTCGATCTTTAATACCGACTAACAACAACGTATGCAAAGAACGCAAACTTTCATGGAACAGATGAACGATCGTAGGCCCGGTATTCGGTGTACAAAAATAATAAGCGACCTAGCCCAGTCAGAAATTAAATTTCGTCAAGCATGAGCCACAGACGGACCGCGCCTTATTGGCGCGATCCATCAGTGTCTCATACTTAACAAACGGTCATTTGCCAATATTTTGCTGACTTGGAAAAGAAGGACAAATGTGGAACTTACGCTTACGTATTAAAAATTTGTTCAAAAATCATAGTTCTGTTATACCTTCATTTTTCTCAATCTTGTCACCGCTTGATATATCAACATGATTTTCGAATGAAAAAGTTGAATCTTCTTTCTCCTCAATATTCAACTGATTTTTTTCCGCTTCAAGTCTTTTATACTTGGTTCGAAAAGCCGCTACAAAAAATATCACCACTACCCCCGCATATCCTGTCATTATATAAGTAGACAATGCCATGTCGTAAACGTCCACAGTCGGATCATCACTACATTTGGAGTTGGCATCGGCAAGTTCATCTGGTGACATCTTCCGACCTATAGCACTCAATACCACGACAAGAACAATGCCTTGAAGTTGACCGAACATGAATAGAATACCCGAACTGGTTGCTTCACCCACTGGATATGTTGTTTCGACAGAAAGTTCATTTCCTATTGGATATACAGGAAGTCCAAATAACCCGAAAACCCCACAAGATATGGCGATTGGTACCCATAGTCCTTCGATATTATGCATCACTGCAAAAGCGACAAGAGATAAACAAGCTATTATGTAACAAATTTTTGTCACCTCTAAATATCGTTTGGTTTTGTCCACAATAATACCAGCAATACCTGCTCCAACCAATCCCGCGCCTATCATAGCTGAAGCGCAAACGACTCCGGCAAAGTTGGCGTCGTAGCCCCAAGGGCAGAGCATTTGTGAAAGCAGGGTCGTTAATACACTAAACAGAGCAATTCCACCGCCAATCGCCCAAGCCAATAGCCAATATGGTCCATTTCTGAAAAGTGCTTTGACTCCAACAACAAAAGGCTCGGATTTTGTTTCTGCGCTAGCTGATGGCGGCGTAGGTGGGTAACTGGAACATACCCCAAATGTTGCCATAACTACAGCAAGAATTCCAGGAATACTCTCAATACCCAACATAAAAAGCATTTTGTCGGCACTTGGAGCCAGTATCGGTGAAAGTATATTCGCTAGCATAATTCCGAGCGGGTTGCTCATAGTGGCAAGCATATTGGCTGTAGCTCGCTGGTCTTCTGGAAACCAAAGTGCCGCCAACTTCGTTGGTGCAAACAACATGAAAGGTTGAGCAAGAGCAGCAAGTGTAGTCCCAACGAATACTAGAGGTAGTCTTGCGTCTTCGGAAATGCCATCGACCGCGCTTATTATTCTGAAAACAGACCCTACAAAATTAAGCCAAGCACTTAGAACAATTGATATTCTAAGACCCAGAGTGTCAAGCAACCACGTCGCAACTATTCCGCAAGGGATGCCAGTTATCATATAAATAACTGACAGTAGATTCACAGTGTTTAGAGTTGTATCATAAAATTCTGCAGTAGTGTAAGCTACCGGTGCAAAAGCTAGCCATTGAAGAGCATTTGATATGTTCAGAATTCCCAATGTTACGAGTATTAACCATCGTCTTTTGTAAACTTTAAACTGTTCTGTCTTCTTTGGTAACGAATAATTTTCGGGTTTTTCATCTGTTACCGCGGGTATTTCCATTGTTGTGGTTGTACGCCGTTGTTGTTGTGTACTTTTACCGATATATGTTAAAACTAAACATGTAAAAGCACAATGTATAAAGGTACTAATTAACTTGATATAGTATAATAATTCAGATATATTTGTTTTGGTTTACATTGAAAAGGGTGATCATTCATCATCTTATCCGTTGAAAATAAATAAAAAAAAACTCCAGGGCCTGTGAGTGCGGGCTTGAGAATTGCCGTAATATATTTTCTATGTGTCGTTAGAGACTAGGAGGAAACAAAAAAGGTTTTAACATTACCCAGGGCACATACTACTCACTGTACTATACTACAGCGCTTCAGTTCTATTTGGGGTGTTTTCCTCTTGGAGTACAATTGTTAGCATTAAATGTTTTAGTAGCTCTCTGACACTAGCTACTTCGTTCTGTTTTGCATTTAATGTTTCATACTTCTCATTTTGATGTAATAAAGTCAAAAGGTTCAAAATCACCGAGTTTAGTTTTGAACGATTTAACCTTCATGCGCGGTAGCCTACAAGAGTAAATGCCTTTTGCGGCTGCCACGCGCTCTGTGGCATCATAATTCATTTGTCAGATATGTTTGCGCGACCAAGCCGAAATCTAGTTTTCGCTATTACTAAAAAGAACAAAAGTGCTCTGACAACTGGGAATAAATCAGCAATTTACCAAAACATACCTACTAAGAGTGATTACGTTTAAATTATCGAGGATACTATCCGACGCTGATTTTGTTTAGTTAGCGTATATACGATTTTTCCTGTTCACGAAAGTCCTGTATGGTTGGCCTGTCACAATATTACCTGACATATCTTAAGACTACTGTTGGACGTTGTAACGTTCACATCCAAGAAGATATTATGCGGGATTGTACACCTACAAATGTGATTATCTTTGGGCACACAAATCAAAACCGTGTACTGAATTATTAAATCTACGAATTTTAACCGGCATATTGGAATGGACAACGTCATCAGAAAATTGACGAAGTTTCTGTCCGGGTCATCTCAAACCTTTTCTTGTGAATAAAACAGAAATTTGCGAACTGATCTTTGTTGGCATTATGTACTATTAAATCGTATTGAGATTGATTCTGTTTTTTTACCTATCATTAGTAGCCACACTAACGGCAAGTTCAACTATCGCCAGTAAGTGTGTCATTAATGTTAGTAATACAATTATCATTTAGCTGCGTGGTACTTCTATCCTAAATCTTATTTTTTTTTATATATTCTGTACCAAATATTGCAAGTCATGTAAGACGAAGCTTAAATAAACGTTTCTATAACGCCTGAGAAATTCACTCTTTGAATCTGTCTCCAAGTTCAGGTAGAGTGGCTACCACACTCCTTCAGATATTACTCTTTGCTAATAAAATAATAAAATAAGTATGCCTCCCCTTTGCACTAAAAATTTATACAGTTGGCTAATATCTCAATACTAATATTTCAAATGAAAACTAACAACGAGTCCCAAAGTTAATATACCTTATATCAGAGTACCTCGCGTGTGTTTGCATAATGTTATAGGTTAGGGTGGAGTCTACAGGTTGATGTGATTCGACATCAACACCAATATTTGCATTGTTCTGAAACGACCTTACATTATGATAATAAAGTGGTTGGTGATAAAATATCTATATATCACGCCACACAATCTTTGGCACAAAGTGATCAAAGTGCGTCGCTCGTTGTCATTTGAAATCCATATTCATTATATTTTGATGCTATTTTCAATCGAACCCTCCCACTCTTTTAGTTTATTTTCAAAATTTTCCTGTCAAAATTTATAGATATCTCATTTTCATAGTTTAAGTTTTACCAAAGGGTTTGTTTAAAGTTTTACCTAAATAGTTTACTGAGTAAAATAGGTAAATTTATTTTCAAATATACTTTGAAAAAAGCCTTATCTAGTATGAATAGCTAGGTAAATCATACATTCACTATAAAAAAATACGTTTCAAATAGAGCGTTAAATCTTTAAATTTAAGTAAAATGTATTGAATGTAACAAAGCGATGATCACCTAGTTTCTGGTTCAACTATTACTTAGTTTTGAAAGAGAACCTAAGTTACCTAGGAATACTGCTCCTATTTGGGTGGTAAAGGTGATTTACTTAATATTGTTTAAGTAAAAACCAGGTTGCCATCAGTAGCCTACTTCTGCATCTCAAAATAAATTATCTAAGTCTTCACTCCTCCAATCATGTAATTTCCATTAACGTAACTTTTGTAGAGTATGGGTCACTGATGGGTCACACCGCCGAGGCATGCTTGACAAAATTAAATTTGTGAGCGAGCCTTCGCTTAAGTAGCTCTTTTGTATATTAGTGGGTTTAGGAGACTTTGATATCATGAAATCTCCAAGTAAGAATTTTGTGTAAAAAAAAAGAAAAACTTACGTCTTGTTTAAAAAAGACACATCGCGTCGATTGGGCACATGGATAAATTTTCTGTGTTGATTTTGTTTCACAGTATTTTCGTTTATGTCAGGTCGTTGCGGTATTCCTTACTTTAGCCACTAGTCACGTTTACTGTATCTTTCGTTGAAGTGTTTATTTTCTATGAGAAAATTTGCTAGGTACCATCCACGTATTTTGAGAGCACTTTCCCGAGAACGTTGTCGATAGTTTTGTATGTTTAACATGTTTTTGCATGTTTTAAACTTCTTAATGGGGTTTTGTCGGTTTTACTGACTCTCCGCTTCTTGTGTTTTTTGTATTTTCTGTTTGTGTGATTGTTTAGCGGAAATTTCGAAATAAATATCTAGGCCTCTAACTATCACCCAGGGCAAAAGAATATTTTAAGGTAACACGATTTGCATACATTTGTGAAACCTTCGGTTTATATATATTGAAGTTCGTCCTCTTTTTAAGCAAGATCGAAAACAGTTCCTAACAGAAAGCAAAATCAATCACTTAATGGGAAAAAGTTACTGAAATATGTAGTTTCAAATCTCTCTAGACAAAAAGCTTCCCAAAAGCACTGAACCGTTTTAACAGAGTACACAGAGTGACTATTTATTTCTTGAAAAAGTGGGGAGAACAAGTACTTACATCCTTTCCCGGACAACGCCACTAGTGGCTGCGTAAACGAGTGAGAACGGGGGAACATGACCCCAAAATTTGAAGAATAATAGAAGCTCACATCATAGTTATCTGCTCAGACTGGCGAATTCTAGCAACAATTTTATTTGGTGCACAAAGTTTGACGACTAATTTTGGGTTTCATTTTTCCGCCAATATTTGACACAATTCGGCTGCAGTTAGCGACGGCTGATTTGAAAAGATATGCTCAAAATAGAGATATTTTATGCACCAATCTTGTGAACTTCTATGTAGCCTACATATCACATGGGCACAGCCTAAGTTTCTTTGCATATGGTAAATATTGAAACAGTTTATTTTCACTGAATGATGAATGGTGGAAGTTCCACTGTACTACAAAAGCTTTCAGACAGCGAAATATATTTTGTTGCTGGATGAAATCACAAAAACGCCAAATGGGCATGGTTTAAAAAGATTGTACAACTACGATATTCAGCCACGTATAGACCTACTCCAGTTCCCATAGCAGATTTTCGCTGAAAAATTGTATATTTAACTTTCACGTCCCCCCAACCAAATTTTGACACCTTCCACCTTCACTGATCTTTTAGTCGAAAAATTATATATTTAACTTATGCCCCCTCAACCAAATTTTGACATCTTTCTCCGCCACTGATCTAGATGAACCATGCTTAGAGTTTGGACAACAGCCATTTAAAATAGCAAACCAACAAACAATCGGTAGAATTACTAAAGTAGTTATAGGGGTCATGGTGCCATGCGCCAAGGACTTCACTTCCCTATCAAAACTTGAGTCAATAAGCGTCTTTTGGAAATGAAGTTTTTTCAGCCTTTGTTTCCTCGGCCTCATGTAGCTCATTGAACAACAGTGGTTTTGAAATCTTATTAATGAGACCTTGATTCTGAGAGAATTCAGATTAAAAAATCTCAATTTTGTGTATTATATTTAATTATTACTCATGACGAGAAAGTCTAAATAAATCATCTATCTATCTATTTTCACGCGGCTTAGTTGCGGTGAATCAAACTGCAACAGTGATTTCTCTTAAATAGCCAATTTTAGCTAAATCCCATTAAAAAAAATTGCACTTTCAACGCAATTTTGGGGTGTTTTAGGGTGAAACGATAGATGGTTACAGATTGTTATAGATTGTTGTCTTTCGTAATAATCTGTGGTGGAATAGAAGAATTCAGTAACCATTCGGATCACGGAGTAGACATAATTTGAATTTTTTTAATCTATTCAACAATTTGCGTAGATTGTACAAACAGAATATTTTTTTTTTCAAGAACAAATGTACAACAAAAAAAGCAAGGTCAGTCCGCCCAAAGTTACCGGAGATTAGCTTTAGACTACAGCGACACCTTGTATTAGACTAACCCTTTTTCTTTTATTTCACAATCGCCTGATCTCCTTTGGTTACCTCGCAAATTTGCTCATCGGCTTTTTTCAGTTTTTTGAACCGCCGTCGCGATGTCTCTCGGTTGTGGAATAGTCTGATGAAATCGATTGAAAATAGTGTTTACTGATGAACGTCATACTACCAACTGCATGCTTTTAGTCAACACTGTGTTGACGATACAGTGTTATATGGTATGAAAGTGTCACCAAAATGTCTCACGGAACAGCCACCACGGAGCCATCACCGCAGGCCACGACTGGAGTAGGCTAAGCTCTTTTAACCTTCACCTTAAATCCTGAATCCGACAGGCCTAGCTTTTAGCTTCAAAAATATTATACCGTACTGTTCATGTATACACATAGCAGGATAGGCGTGGGCTATAGGCTATATTTTTTTAAATGTTTAATTTATGGTAATGATGCTTATTCAGTATTCCTAGGCCTACAGCCTAGGCTATGTAAAATTTTCAGATTTTGTGAAAATTAGGATGGTCAAACGCCATTACAATATTACCACATCAATTCAGAAATAGTGGAAGTTGATCCGATGTTGTTTTCAAGGTTGAATACAAAATTGGTCTAAAGTTAGGTACCGTAACATCCTTCAGCAAGTTGATCATTGAGTCTGCATAATGAAAACGAAACTGTATTTCAGAGAGAGAGAGGGAGATTTTGGCTCACGTATGCCTTCCACCAAACGGATATTATTCATTACTCGTCATGCTATTAGTCGGGTGTTTTAAATCATCCATAATAATTTCCCATGTTGCAAGTGACTCGTCCTAACCCGGGAGACAATGCCAGATGCTTGCAGCATTGGCGCCCCTGAGTTAGGATGAGAATATTCTATCCGTTTGGTGGAAGGCATACGTGAGCCGAGATTTTAATATTTTATCAACCAGAAGCGCAATACATTAAGTAAACAGCATATGTATTTTGGTATACCTACCATGACCCATTATTCAAGTTTAAAATCATCACGTTATTGAAATACAGCATATACATATTGGATATGTAATTGATGGTTATTGGAACTTTAATATTCAATGTAATATCAAACCAAACTGATTATATGCTCTTTTGCCAGTACATGGTAATTCACCTTATGAATAAACTGTGTAGTTTGGTAATTTCGGCAACTATTTATTTCATCCTGCAAAAATTAAATAAGTCATATTCTTATTTTGTTGCTATGAAACTAAAGCAGAGTAGACCACATTCAGTCTCGTTCAAGCATATATTCTGGGGTTTTCTGAACTGTTGAAGTTTAGTACTGTATTTTTAGAATGTCATGGAAAATAAATTAAACGTTCAGAAACTTGTATAGGCATTTTGGCCTGGGTTGGGATGAGTCAAATTTCAAGATATGATTCTGTTTGATATTAATGTGCCCCATACCCGCTGGAATAACATTTCTCATCTTTTACCTACTTCCCTTAGCTGATTGCTCTATTATATGGCGCCCACATATAAAGCATCTCTTGCTCATTCTATGTTGACGATCTGTTATGTACTTTTTATGTTTTTGAGATTTTATTATTGACAAAAACAATTTCTCTCATAACAGTTTTATTTTTGGCTATGTGGTAATACCCCAATGATTCAAGATGAACTGATTATAGCAATGCAGTAATACAAACTGATAGAACGATCTTGGTGCCAATTTTCCGATATACGATATTCTATCTCTGTCAGATTCAATGTCTTATCTATATTAATGATCGCCTTTACAGTATTTACTTTCTCCCTTAAACATATCGTAGATTGATTCATAATCATTACCTTGAAAATATTTCCTTTATTTAACTTTCTTAAGGATAATTTAACAAAAATGTGAAAGTGTTTCCATCTGTTTTCATTGTGCAATTAAGACGAAAAGCTGGAAAAAATTCTGAGAAATGAGTATCTTGAAAAGTTTATTCAAGAAGAAGACTTATCATATGTGGAGTTTTTTAATATATCAACGATTTTATTTTGTCTTTTCCAGCATAATTTTTCCAATACAGTAACAGAAAATTTAGTTAATTTTAATAATATTCAAAATGAGCGAAGGAGATAAATTGAACGTTGACAAAATTATCGCCGGACTTCTTGAAGTCAGAGGATCTCGCCCAGGCAAAAATGTCCAACTGACCGAAAATGAAATCAGAGGCCTTTGCCTGAAATCGAGAGAAATCTTTCTGAGTCAACCGATTCTATTAGAGCTTGAGGCGCCTTTAAAAATATGTGGAGATGTTCATGGTCAATACTATGATCTACTCCGATTATTTGAATATGGAGGTTTTCCACCAGAATCAAACTACCTATTTCTTGGAGACTACGTTGATAGAGGCAAACAGTCGTTGGAAACAATATGTCTTCTCCTAGCCTACAAAATCAAATATCCTGAAAATTTCTTCCTTCTTCGTGGTAATCATGAATGTGCTAGCATCAACCGTATCTATGGTTTTTATGATGAATGTAAACGAAGGTATAACATCAAGTTATGGAAGACATTCACAGATTGTTTCAACTGCTTGCCACTCGCTGCCATCATCGATGAGAAAATCTTCTGTTGTCACGGAGGTCTTTCACCCGATTTACAATCGATGGAACAAATTCGTCGTATAATGAGACCTACAGATGTACCAGATCAAGGATTGTTGTGCGATCTTTTATGGTCCGATCCTGATAAAGAAGTTGCTGGCTGGGGAGAAAATGACAGAGGTGTTTCGTTTACTTTTGGAGCAGAAGTTGTTGCTAAATTTCTACACAAGCAGGATCTTGATTTAATTTGCAGAGCCCATCAAGTTGTTGAAGATGGCTATGAGTTTTTTGCTAAGAGGCAGCTTGTCACATTATTCAGTGCTCCCAATTATTGTGGAGAATTCGATAATGCGGGTGCAATGATGAGCGTCGACGAGACGTTGATGTGTTCGTTCCAAATTCTCAAACCAGCTGACAAGAAAAAGTTTCCTTACGGAGGTATTAATTCGGGACGTCCTGTGACACCACCTCGAGCATCAGCCGGAAAAGGCAAAGGAGGGAAAGCAGGAAAATAATGTGCTATCTTAAAACCAAATTTTTGTATAATATTATTGACTTGTTCATTTTTAGGAATGCACCTTATGACTTGATCACCAATAAACCGATTTGGGATTTTTTTCTCCACTGTCGGTATATACATTCGAAATTGTTGAGTCAGAAAAAAATGACCGTATTTGACTCCATTTCATGACACAATAATCAGCTTTCTGAACACACTGAAATTGGCACTAATCTGTAATGGATCGTGTCTTACAAAGGTGTCAATAATGGTCCATCTATTTTTATTTCATTTATTTTATACATACTACTTTTGTTCGAATGTAGCCCTTGTTCCCTTTTTAGTTCGCATCTTTGGTCACACATGTTCTTTGTCTGACATCAAATTAAAAGTAAGCTTGGATTATGCTGAAAACATTGAGATCTCGTATCAATTAGAAGTTTTCAAGTCTAAAGAACTGTTCAACGTTTTGGTAAGATTTACCGCTCCGCTGTGTTATGGTGCGGAGGTCATGCATATAAGTTATGGATGGAAAATGCCTTAACAATACGCTCGATCTATGGCTCATGTTCAGCAGTTTGTTCCATCTGAGTTTTTGACCACTCAATAAATTGACTTATTGGCGAATTGAGCATTATTTTTAATATAGGAACATAATTGCTTTAACTTTGCTCATTTTGTTTTAATTTTGAAGTGTAGCAATATCATCGCAAATTTTATTGTAAATCATTCTGATATACCAGTACCAGTATATTAATCACTAGGTACCCAGGAACCATATTTATTTGACAGTGCAGTGGGTTGATTTCCACATGTTTTCAGCATTCACTTGACATGTTTATCATTATATTATTTGTTCACTTGTTTCCTTTGTATGCCAAAAAGAAACTATGGGTTCTTTATCAGCTTTTTGTTCGCATATCCAGAATAGAGAATCGATAACGAAAGTATGTCTCCGCTAAATTGGGCCTTAAACCTGAACTAAGGAATTTTAAAATTACAAGCATTTTTGTTTAAATTGGCACGATAGCTGGGTTTTATTTAACATTGTTCCAGCTACCTAACCGAGTCAGGAATTTTATTTTGTCAAGAATGAGTTGCATATGGACCACGTTTTGGCGACTTATTCCAACATGGACCTTACGTAATAAAACTTTTTTTTGGCGAATTTTTCTAGGTAGCAACGCCGTTTTCGAATATCAAGATACATATAAACAAACTGTTTTTATCTAGCTTTGCCAGGGTAAATTTTTTTCACCTATTCAATGAATTAATTATAAGGAATGCGTCAGGATAAGCTGGCTTTATTGTATAATTATAATGTGTGATAACATGATATTTCTCAACATCGCAGTAATGTAGCGCGTAATTTTCCTGTCAAGTCTTATGACGTTAACTAGCTGTTAATTTCTGCACCTTTTCATCTGTTTATTACCATCATTATTCATATACTGTATTCTATATGGAAATGTCTCAGTGTGTGATTGTTTCCCACCAAGTATGGGCCGTAAATGGATTGTGCCTCAACAGCACACTCCATCTATGCCCCATACTTTCTTAAGAATCGATTTTGATGATTTAGTTGTATAGTTTTTCATTGGTTGGCCTTTATAACCCTACCAAAATTTGACCGCACACCAGTTCTATTCCCCCTTATTACCAGTGTAATCAAACCTATACTTGACCGTAGCCTTGGCTAATTGAAAAAACTGTTTTTGTGTCAAGCCTAGAGCTGGGCGGCATACCGGTAGGACGAAAAGTACATACCTCTTCTAAAATTGCCCGCCACACCAAAAGTCGCAATGCTGGTGTGTCATGAGGTCGGTATTTACGGCGCACTGCTTAAAACCTTGGTTTATTGGCGCGATAACTTGATGATTGCTAACGTACAATTCACCGCCTCTCGCACACCCATGCATGCATTCCTGTCTTGTCTTAGCTAGCGCTTTGTGGCGAAACAACATCCGCATGGACATGGTGGGCTCGGCTCATCGGCGACGATGTGGAATGAGGCAGTGAAAAGTGTAAGCACAATAATGTCTTGTTTGACGATGTCATTGTGAGGGACCTGTGATTGTATTAAAAAGTCTAATATCGGTTGAGATGCACGGCATGCTTATTTACTCAAGATGTGATGTACTAAAAATTCATTTTGTGCAAAAAATAGCGTAATATACAAGCAATTGCGGTATTTGATGGCGGTATACCGGTACAAAAAATACCCCATACCACCCAGCTCTAGTCAAGCCAGATTGAGTGATATCAATCGCATGGTTCTATAATCACACAGAAAACTTCGTTTCAATCGGTAGCTCATTCACAATTTGTAGTTTTTGATAACGGTATTTTGAAGCCTAAATGTTCTCTATTTTCGTCTGAAATTTCATTTAGGCAAGACACGCGATGACTTGATTCTTTATTAAAAGGCTTATGCCTATTTATTGATATCACGATTAATTATTTGCACCTCTCGTTATCTTCTGTGGTCATTTTCTTGTAGGGCGCATTTGACTAATTGAGACATTTTGTACGTGGTTGCTTGAAGCTTGGTTTGATCTTCCTGCACATTTTTGAATAGTCGATTTTATTTAACTCGGTTGTTCATTGTCGTTGCATTTTACTTTTTTCTCTCAAGTTACAAGAATCAACTCTCCTCGGTCTTGATCAAAAGCCTATTATTGAATCATGCTTGACCATTCATCGCCCATGACTTGTTTCCCAATCTTATAAGATATTTTTTATTGTCAAGCATGAGCTACAGATGGTTCATGCCATCGTGGCCCAATCCATCTCATATCAGAAATTTTGTTTTGTCAAGCATGACTCACAGATGGACCGCACCTTGGCGGTGTGATCCATCAGTGTTCCATACTCAACAAAGTGAGATTTAACATTTAGCAGATTTTTTCTGATTGGGTGTATAGTTCACAGCAGAATTGATCAGATTTTCTGATTTTGATTACTTTTGTATGGACACTCGGTCAAGTGCGGTTCGTTAATAAGTTTCTGATTGGGACAGTAGTGCCGTGATTTGTCTTTGTTCAATAACTTCATTGTATTGTGTATTATTTAGATTTTTGGAATATAATAATATAAAGAACTGGGCGATTAATCGCTACGAATGAATACTCGACTTGTTGTCAAATAGGGACCCGAAAAGGAAAAAACAGACTTTTTTGAACCTGCTTCAAATTGAAGTTACTGTCAAGCACTTTTATTTACAAAGTTTTGAGAAAAAGCGATTCAATCATTCAAAATGACTGGAGGAGATTTATCAAGATTTGAGAAGGTGTTGAAGAAGTTTGAGTATCTTGACCATACAGCGGATGTTCAAATCCACTCATGGGGTGAAGATCTTCCTGAGGCTTTTGAACAAGCTGCAATGGGCATGTTCAACTACATGACTGATATTGATGGAGTCATTCCAGAAACTCACAGAGAAATAGAAGCGGAAGGAGAGGACTTGGAGTCACTTTTATATAAGTTTCTAGATGAATTCCTGTTTATGATGTCTTGCGTACCATACTACATTCCAAGAGAAGTCAAAATTACGGAGTTTGATGAGGAAAATCTAAAGATAAAAGCTGTTGGATATGGGGAAGAATTCGATGAGAGGAGGCACGGAGGACAAGGCACTGAAATCAAAGCGATCACATATAGTGCGATGGAAGTCTTGGCTAAATCAGATTCTGCAGAGATTTTTGTTATTGTCGATATTTAGAATCTAGAATTTTTCATCAAGTTAATTTTTTTCCGATATTTTCGATCTGTTTTATAAATATGTTCTTATCACTAGGTTGCAACCTGTGAACCTTAACAATTTCCTGTACAGCAGGTTCTTTTTTACTTCTACCTCTTACATTCTTTTTTTACAAATCATTAGAAATTTATCAATGTTTTGTTTTTACCAATAATATCCCAAATAAATGCAAAATTGAGCATTTTTTATTTTACTTATTTACACAGCCCAATATAATATTTGAAAAGATTCAATTTATTTCATATGTGAAATCATATTGCTATCTTATATGGAGGTAACAGATATCTGTTTTTCTTTGAGAGCAGATTAACAGAATGTAATCTACTTCACTACGGTACTGCAGACTGGGAGAACTTCAACTAATCTGCTATTCAGACACCCGAAAAAAAACAGAAGGTTTCATCGCTCTGTTCTCCACTTATTGCAAGAAAATTATGGTAGGGTAATAGGGCACCCCACAATTAAAAATTTTATTTTGTCAAGCATAAACCACAGATGGACCACGCCCAACGGCGTGATCCATGAGTAACTCATACTTAGCAAAAGATGTTTGAATAAACTTTTTCTTACTTGGTTTGTTTTTGAAGCAGAGAACCACTGGGATTAGAATACAGAAGTCTAAAGGTTAGGGTTTACATTGACCCCTAATGTACAAACATGTTTCATTTCACAAATGAACTAAATTCAGATCATTTTAAAATTCTATTTCAAAGATCACAAAATTATTCAAGTATTTTTTTGTGATGTTAGAGTCACCAAAATAGACACTGGCTTCTTTTTATTACCGATATATTGAATACCCCTTTATAATATATATTGTATTATAAATAGTATGGAAATGATGCATTTTACCGTTGTATTAAGAAATACTGGCCAAATAAATAGTTTAGCTGTGTGTATTGTGTAGATTTTTATTATTACAAATTATTTTCTATTGCACCCTAATGAAAACTAACAGGGGTGTCCAAAACGAATCACATTCAAATATTGGCATATTCGATATATTAGCTCTAATAATTTGAATTTATAGATAACCTTAGAACAGCTTTCAAAGATTAGCAATTTTTTTGGCTTAATATTGTGTACATTTAGTAGGAAAATTAATTTTTTCATTCAAATCTATGTATTTCACTATACAAAGAATAGAGTCATGACTTATTGATAGTTTTTTTTTCTGTATATTGAAACTTCTCAAATGCTGAAAGGGAATTCATTCCAAATTCGGCATATTGTTCTATATCCAGCATTTTGTTTCTGAATGTATTTGAATGTATATTTACCATGGCACTCTTTTTTTGTTGTTCACTGTGTCACGTACTGAGAAATAGCAAGTTGGATAGATAACAAAAAATTAAGCCTCGAATCAAAACTCAGGCACTATAAAGAAGAAAGACTGTTCCTGAAGCAAAATGGCTGTCATTAGAATAAAATTTATCAAATTACAATATTGTGTGATCCACTGATACAAGAAGATTAAAATGTTTGTTTTGTTTATATAACAATGCCAAAATTATACTAAATCAATAATACTGCCATAGTGTTTCCACAGAAATTCGGTAACCCTCAGAGATGGGAATTTCAGAACAGATTATCTGAAAGACCCAAATCCAATCCTGCAATTTTTATAAAACCAATAAAATTTGATTCTAATTTAAAATAACAACAATGCTCATATTTTATCGAAGGATTTGATTCTAATGTCACAATGATGTTAAATAATTAGGAATACCTCAACATCACTCTTAATGGATCAAAATATTTTCAATGACGCTCTGATTAAATCTTAGTTTTACATCAAGTCTCAAATGTTACCGTACATTAAAAAAGACATTCCCAGTATAATAAGGTCAAGGTCGATGCACTGAAAATATATTTCTCTTGCTTAAAAATGTTTTTTACAGTCCATAAATCTGGTTTGTGATCCTCTCCACAATACCCTCCAAAGCAGCTCTTCTGACCTTGAACACAAGATTCATTCTATATTTAGAATTGAATATACACCCTATATATATATGACGTTATGGATTGAGAGTTTCAACTTACAACCAATACATTATTCAGCAAAAGTTGATATTATAAAAACAAGGACTTGCGTTCCTTTGACAAAGTCAGAAGTGGCTTTAAAACTATCAACACTGCTATTTCATACCAGTGTTGATAATTTTGAAGCCTTTTGACAATTACAGATTAACAGGCATTTCAATCCTTCAGTGAATGGTTTGTAATATCACAACAATCCATTTTTAGTAATTTTTATATCGATCGGAGACATTTTTTGGGTTGTCTTAATTTTGCAGAGCAGCAAATATTCTGTCAGGTGATTGCGGGGTTTTGCTTTAGTTTTTTTTTTGAAGGAATTCATTCTGAGCAAGGTTGGAAGCAGTACCAAAAGAGTACCAACTTACACTTTGTACTGCTTGTATTGTATTTGATATATTCATATCTAAAACAGAATTTTTTTAGCAAGATTTGTTCTCCTGGGACATCAGTGTGCTCAATATCAGATATCTATGTAATCGGCACAGCCATGAAATTTTTTTTGATGGACGGGACATAAATATCATAAGAAATAGTCACGTTTTTTAATGTGCTGAATTTAAAATATCATTTTGCATTTATTTTTGTTTGTTTGCTTGATTTAAAGTAGTTTTTTCCTTCACTGAACAGGTTATAGCTGTCATTGCGTTACTAGTTTTCTGTTTAATATTTTATGTATTTTTGTCTGATTTGTTTCTGTTATTAAAGATATTGTTGCAGCCATAACGATGAAAGTCCTGTATAAAACTTTTAATCGTTTTGAGAATTACATTAAAAATGTCTGATTGACATTTTATTACTAATTTATTTTGTGTGGTGTTCAGAATGGGTTTTAAAGATTTAGTTGAATATTGTTCAGAAGAATTCTATATCTATGGTATAGTATGCTGTGGGTGATTTATATAATATTGAATTGATCCATCAGTCCCATGTTACCATCTATGGAGGTACCATACATAAAAAGATTTGTTTACTTTTTTTTAACTTCCTTCAATGCGTTCCATCATAATTCTTGCGTAGTTCATAAAATTTATTGCTTTCTAGTAATATTTTTCATTGCACTATATTAAATCAGTTGTATTACTATTAAATGTGAAGAACATAGATTTCGCATAAGTGATAATAAGATATGGAGGTTGATCAACAAGACATGACTGGAGTATTCCCAGTCGCTGTTCAGGGAGTTCTTTCCGAGATTACAACAATGTGTCAACCATATGTGGGAAAGATATATAGTACGGAAGAAAGCAAAGTGTTTGAAGGGATGAAGGAAATTAAAAACCTTGTAATCGGCAACAAAAAGCAGAAAACAAATTTCATAGTCCTTGGTATTGTACCGCGATTAGTTTTATTGATCGAAGACACCAATGCTTCAATGGAATTAAAAGTACAAGCTGCAATTGTGCTCGGTAGTCTTGCCAAAGGAGTTGACGCGAATATAAAACAATTATTGGATCATCGTGTGTTAGAAACATTGTGCAATCTTCTGTCTACAAATGATTTACAATTATATGAAGCTGTTATTAGATGTTTGCGGACGATCATAACATCGACTGAAAGAACAACAGAATTATTATATATTAATCCTACTGCTATCATTCCAAAGTTGTTAGAAAACATTAATAGATCGAGTTGTACTCAAGAGTGTACATGTGAGATACTTGCTCACTCGTGTATTGCGCAAGATCACAAAAGCTTATTGTTGAGTCTCGATATTATCAATTTACTTGGTAATTTGTTAGTATCGCCCATACGAAGAGTCAAGGTTAAAGCATTGGACACACTCTCGGTGCTGTGTTATAAGAACAAAGATGCATGCAATCAATGTGTGAGATCAAAAATAAAAGATAAACCACTTATGGAAATTGTAATTAGATTGTTGAACGAAAGCCAACCTACCGACGTGCAATTGCGAGCTGCAAAATGTCTCACTTTCATGTTTCGAATGAGAGTTTTGACAGCTGAGTCATGGGATCGTGTCATTGTTAGAAAAGTTCTGACCAGATTGGTCAGAATGTGCGATGTGGAATCAGAACCAGATCAACGAATATGCAGTGCAGAAACTCTTGCTTATCTTACAGAAATTGATCCACCTTTACAAAGACTTGCTTATATATGTGAACAGTTTCCTCACAAATTGGAAGCATATTTCAAATATCCTTCTGTGAATGTGACGAAAAATGAACACAATATGAAAATTTTCAAGCATGCATTGAAACATGGGAAACAATTGTACAGAGCAGGATTTTTAGCATACGCATCATTATTGTCAAATGATGAAGATATACGCAAGCAAGTTGCCACTGAAATGCTGGTTAAGCATATTTCCGAATCTTTAATGGATCCATGTGCTTCCGTTCGCATTGCTGCATTAAAATGTCTTCTTAGTTTATCTCGTTCTATACATTTATTGCGTACAACTTTCCAAGATGTAGGAATATGGAAATCATTGCTCAAATTAATGCAAGATATCAAACAAGATCTTGAGGAAACTAAAATAGTTAGCAGTGTGTTGTGCAACTTAATGCTTGATATTTCCCCATGTAAAATGGACTTGAAAGCTGCTGGTTTGCTGAAAACTATAATTGAATGGTTAAACATAGACGATTTGAAACTCAATGCAATATGGATTCTTATGAATATGTCATTTCATGCAGAATTAGATTTAAAATTGGAAATAATTGAAGCGATTGGTTTTGAACAAATTTCACGACTGTTGTCAGATGGTAATAGAGATGTCATTGTACGGACATTGGGACTAATAAGAAACATCCTTAGTTCTGATCAAGATAAAGTAATGTCATTATATGGCGATGGCATAGTACAAGCTTGCAAGCATGTATTAACAACTTTCTCCGAAGCTGGTGCTGGCTATCCGAGCCTACATTCTGAGTATGAATGTATTCGTGCACATACTGTATGCGTATTAGCAGGTATAGCTGGTGGAGATGTGGGGTCAACCGTAAAAAATCATCTTGAAAACGAGACTGAACTTTTACAACAAATTGTCAGTTATTTGATGCATTTCGATGTAAACTTACAAATGGCTTCGGTGTCGTTTATATACAATTTTGTAAGAGTGGAATCGGGATGTATTGAACGACAAGCTGTCATGGTAGACTTAGGTGCTGTGAATAGCTTACAACAACTTCAAACAACCAATGATAGTGTTCTTTATGACAGAGTCGACAAAGTGCTTCAACAATTTCCAAACACTAAAATGTAAACTCTTTCCTCTGAAATTTTTGTAAAGTCATCTCTTTAATCTTTTATAACATTGCTACTGTGTTAACATCTCAATTTCCAAACACTAAAATGTAAGCTCTGTCATGTGTTGTCTCGCCAAACACATAAGGCATATATAGGAGGCTTGTATATTATTCAGCAATCCGTATTCATTACAGATGACTTATCATTACACAGATATACCACAGATTAGAACACTACTTGTGGGCGCGATGGCCTAGTGGTTAAACATGTTGGCATCGCAGGTTGAAGACCTCGGGTTCGAGCCCCGGCGAGTCCGGCTCGCTTATCCACGCCCACCACTCAACCCAGGGTGTAATAACTTGGGTAGGCTAAGTCGAACAGGAAAAGATCATATCTTTCCAGTAATTGTAACCCTGTCCGCCTATAAGTGGCCGCTGTTACAGGGCCTTGGACAGGGTGACCCACTCAAAAAAGTGGCTATAAAAAAAAAAAACAGACATAATAGACCCACACCGCATCCTAGCCCCAGCTTACCAGAAGAGAGCGACTAGAACCTTCTATGGCCGTTGCCACATTCTATATAACCTTTGACCTAACATGATCACTTATCATGACAAGCTCTTTACCAGATCGGGATATTTTTATCTAGTCATAGTCCTTTATAACATTGCTACCGTGTTACCATCCAAGAAATGACTATCAAAAATTTTTTTCGATGTGATATACATTCTTTCTTAGACCAATATCTTTTCATACATCATGAATTTAAATTGGCACAATATAGTAATTAACTGTTTGCAAGCATTCATTCCCACTTGTATGGGGCAGAATAAAGTATGGATGTTTGTTTTCAATCAAATTGCATTACACAATTTTTCTTGTTGGTTATTTTCCATCCCTTCCAGAATAAAATGCTACCGAACATGAAAATTATCAAGGTCTTTGTTATTTCAATATGTCAAAGGTATTTGTCAAACAACACTTATTGATTGGTTTGACTATGTAGGTTTATTCGTAATGGCAACTGACATACCTTTGCCAAGCATGTGCCATTGGTGGATTGTGTCACCAAGACACAATCCCTTAATAACACATGCTTGGCAAAGCATAACTGCAGATAACAGCAATAACAATGTCTAAATCTGATTGGATTTTTGTGACCTTTATTTTATTGATTTTGTCCTCGCTCCCGATTTCGTTATTAGATTGTTTGATCCGGCTTATGAGAGGGAGAGAAGTTGAGCAGTCGCGCAGTAGAAATATACGAATAATATTATACCAGCGAATGAAACTGATTGAGACTTCGGAATAATTTATGAACTTGAAGTGGTTGTTTGGGTTCACTTCAGTTAAGGGATTTGGAAGTGGTAATCGGTATGGTACTCATTTAAGAAATTGAGGGCGCTAGTTTCAGATACACAATTTTATACTACCATATCTACATGGGTCGTATAGGGTTATTTACTGAGATTTAATTTTTGAAAAAGTGCTTTGTGAATTTGGGTTAAACAGCTTTGACAATATACAAGAGGTTGCAATATATGCCAAAAGTGTTCAGTAACCCTATTTTTTTCTACAAATCCTCACTGCTTAGTCATCCCTAACGTCGTCAGGTGCTCTATTAAGCAAAGGAATGACGCCAAATTTTATCACAAATGGGAAAGCGACCTGTAAACTGAACCTTAATTTATTACAGTCGACATTATATAATCTTTATGTGGAGATTTGAGCATGCCCTGATGTCCAACAAAACCGATCCATCGGTGACTCATGCTTAACAAAACGTTTTTGGTCGAAGAATTCATGACTGGGAGTTTAAATGCGACACATATTCTTATATACGATTTTAATGAAGTACTCGAAAAGGGCTAGAGTTTTTGGTGTATAACACACGACATATTTTACCAACTGGGATGGAATCCCCAGAAATATATCTTTGACAAAGCATTGCCCTACCATACGATCATTTACTTAGCACATGAGTGAATATCCCAACAAACATAAAAGCATAATTCCAACCAAGGTACTTGTACAAAACAATATCAAGACAAGAGTTAACACTCATTTCGAGTATATATTTATTAGATACAAAAACATAGATCATTCTTACGACTCTGTTACTATACATTTTAGACCACATTGTATGTGACGGATACAATGTTTTAGCATAAGTGGATGGATCACATTGGTTTATCTATGGACCCAACTTGTTCGTCACTAAACATACAGCCATAATGACGTCAATTTACGCTTGATTGAGTAGATATTAAATATTGTTTGCACAATACATACAAAAGGCACTTCAGTTAGGCAATATAGATAAACAAATATAGGACCAGCAGTTTCATTATTCTTCTCATTGGCCAACATTTGTAGGTGTAAACATTTGCTATCTGATGCGTGCCTCGTTTTATTGTTTCTTGAAAAAGAAATGCATTGTGATTAAAGTCTTATTACATAATACAATGATAAATCACAAACTATATTTCTACTACTGCAACCAGCCAATTTTACTTTACCTACATAATTTTGGGAGGCAAGGATACATTTTTACCAGCGAGCGGAGATAGCAAAAAAACACTTCTACATTCCCAATTCATTCTGTGGACAACCATAACCACGCCCTTCAACAAGGCACTTCACAGGTATCCGAAATGCCACAACATATAATATAAAATCAACCACAAAGTGTTGTGCCAGATGGTTATTGGGTATGGACATCTTCAAAAGTTGAGAATAATAAAAAATAATTTCAAATTTCTATAAAAAACGGGGCTTAATGCTGGCAGAATGCCGGTAACCCTGCTAGTTGGACACCCGAAGAAATGGGTTCCACCTGGAAAAATGTAGTTAATGGGCCATATTTCTTGATTTAACTAATGCTAAAAGATTGAACTGTCTACTTTTCAGTGTCTGGTAGCAATCAATCTGTAAAAAAGGTTCAAAATCATCAATACTGCTATGAAATAGCAGTGATGATGATACTGAACCGTTTTAGCCAATCGAAGAAAATGATGTGAATTCCTTAGACTCTTGGAAAAGAACAAGATTATGCTATCCTGGTCTAAAGTTTGCACAGGGCTGACTATACGAGAGTCCAGAATGGAAATTGTATAGAATGATACCAATGGTACCATGGACGAATTCTTCACTTCTTGCCAATCTCAGACTTGATTTCAGTTTTGCATCCTCGACTTTGAGCATTCTCTATTTATAATAACCATCATACTACCTTCAATCACTCGCAAACTACTTTGTTTTTCAAGTTGTTGATGGTGCATAGACACCGACGGCAAGTAACAAGTTCCTTCTTGTGAAATGAAGATGTAACAGCGGTGTCGACTTTGTGGTCACAGAAGCAAGTAGATAATTAGTGTTTTCTGGCAATGTCACGTGGCCATGGTTGAGGTTGATATCGTACGTGTCAATATCAGCGATTGCTTTTTGGAAATCCCATATTTTGACTGTGTTGTCTGTTCCACCTAAATTAAATGAAAAAGAACAAAAAAAATCAATATGTTTTGTCTAGATGGAAGTGTTACAAACAGAATACCAATGCATAATGCAGAAGGAGCAGACAAGTTCGAAAATAAGTTTTATTCAATAGGAATGGGAAATGTAATGAATAGTTTAGTAGATTGAGAATATTCCATGATATATCTCATGCTAGAGGATGAAAAATATATATTTTTGAGTGCCTAGTTGTGATCAAACTGTAGAAAAAGGTTCCAAATTATAAATACCGCTATGAAATAGCAGGGTTGATGGTTTCAAGCTTTTTTTGTCGTTCTTCTGGTAGAAATTCATAACAGTACTCTGGAGATATTCACAACTTTTGACTGAGTCACAAATTTAGAGAAGCAAAAGTGTGCTATGTATGCTAATTCAGTATATTTTTCTATTTCTGTCAGCTGAATTGTATCAAATTTTTTAATTTTATCTAATTTTGACAGAACAAAAAAAATGTAAATCATCCAATCTTTATTTCATCAGATAGGTGATGCAGATGGACTACGTCTCAGTGGAAGAATCTATCTTACTTCGTGATACCACAGGTTTCGAAATTATCGGTCAAGAGGGAAAAAAATTGTCCAAAGAGCTAGGTTCAGAGAAAGATGCATAGAGTGTTGCTTTTCTAATCGTTTGATATTGAAGTTTTTATAAATCCTGGAATTTTACATAAAGTAAGGCAGTGATTAGGGTTGGCCAAAAGCCAATATCTTTTGATTTCAGAATTGAATCGAATTAAAAATCATAATAAACAAAATTATAACATTATAGACATATTTTGATCAACTTGTAATTTGAGTGAAAATTCACTTATTTTTGAAAAAAATTCAAAATCATGGTTTTGTTGATTTTGAATTGTTGCAGAAATCGAATCGAATAGTACACATTGTGAATCAAGTCAAATATTTTGATGACACTGATAAATATTCTATCTACATATTTAACATCCTTCTGAGTAACTCATTCAGAAACATAGTGCAAATTCAAAGTTTCCTATGCATTGACCATACCTTCAAGACATGGACAAATAACCAATTACCGGTAATGGGTCTATCATGTTGGACAAAATGAAAATTTCCAACGGTCACGCCTTTCCATTCTCGTCTGAATTCAATGTTTGTTGAGTCAACCAGTACATGTTCAAAAGGTACAACCAGTACCTTTTGCAAGGCCCTTTGCATGTAGCCGAGGTATGGAACAATCAACATTGATATCTAGCTCACGCTTGACGAAATAAAATTTTTGATATTGTTAAAAAATATAACATAAAATAAGCATACCTGATGCCAAGACTTCGCCATCTCTACTGAAACACAAAGCACAAACCATGCTCGTATGTTCAAGAAATTCAGCAATCAATACTTTGTTGGGAATATCCCAGACTAATACTTGATTGTCTGAACCTCCAGATGCCAGATATTTGCCATCGGGACTCCACGCTAAGCACATTACATTGCCCTGGAAATTGAAAATTTGCTTTGTTAATTTGTCTGTTTAAGCTGATGTTAAAAAAATTGATGATTTTGAGAGATAAAGATTCTATAATTTCAAATCTGGGCATATAATACAAGACCATAATAGTTTTATCTACAGAACAACAACAATAGCCATAAGCATGAGATGTAAGTGAAAAGCTGTTATGAAATGTTGGTAATTAGAAATTGTGCCTTTGTTACTTACTTTGTTCATGTAGTTAACCAAATCGAAAATGGTACAGATGTCAAAAACAAAGACAGGTAAACTGATTTTAAATAATTAGTACTATAGTCGTTTAGCGGTATTATATTTAGTGCTTGTTCAAAGAAGGCAAGTCACCCACATTCAATTAGTGGCTAAAATGTAGAATACAGAAAGATATACTGCCCACTAATTCCCTACTTTTTGGCTTATGGTATGGTTTTAGTCACGGTGAGAGAATCTAGTACAGATGGCAAAACACAAGGACAGGCTAACTGATTTGAAATATTTAGAACCGTAGTGGTATTTAATTTAGGGCCTGTTCAAAGAAGGCAAGTCACCAACATTCAATTAGTGAGTAAAATGTTGAATAAGGAAAGATATACTGCCTTCCAACTCACTTCTTTTTGGCTTATGGTATGGGTTTAGTCACAGTGAGAGAATCTTGTTTCATACCGATGTCTGAAGTGTCTGTCATTTTCTTCGAAAAGAGAAAATAGCTTCGAAACCAATAAAACTGCTATTTCATAGCAGTGTTGATGATTTTGAACCTTTTTCTACATTTTGATAACAATCAGGCACTCAAAAACAAAAATTTTATTCTTGTAGCATGAGATATATCATGGAATATTGTCAATTTGCAAACTTTTGTTCATGATTTCTCCAAGGTCTCGAGTAGTTGACATTCTGCCAGCCCGTGGTTTTAGTATAGTGTGAACTAACAAATGAATGCCTTTATTACAGGCTCCAGGGTACAAATAAAACGTTTCAATAGTATGATACAATTATCATCAATAATATCAAACAAGATTATATGGACAATATAGGATTACTTTGAAACTCTCAGTTTCAAATATTATCAGACTGTGAAAAAATTTTTTGTTGTCTGAAATTTTCCTAAATGCTGTTGCCCCACAGTACAATCTTGCAGAACGACAGCTTTTCTGCTACTTTGACACCCAAAAAATAGGTTCTATCAGAAAATTTAGCAAATGAGAAACATTCTAGAATAAACATTTTGCTATCAGATAGAAAATTCTCACTTCGAGCATCTGGTGGCTCTGGTGGGAAAATTTCTAGAAAAGGGTTCAAAATCATTATCTGAAGCGAATGACACAAACATATCAGACAACTAAAAAAAAGACTTTGTCACTCCACCACAGTATACTTCCACATATTTATTTAACATCACAGATTCAAAGTTCAGTTCAAAAATCGTCATTAAAGCAAAGATTTGCTATTTTTAGGTTTGTATGTGAGGAACGTTTTCACCTTATGTCCTGTATATACACGAACACAATTTCCGTTCAAATTGTCCCAAACTCTGACTGATCTATCGCTTGATCCTGTTGCTGTATAATTTGAATTTGGATGAATAAGAACACATTCAACATCACTGAGGTGACCTGAAAGTTGGAAAATTTTAAAAACAAATTGAATTATTTGGTGAATGAGAGACTTGAAAAACTAACGATCTTGGAACCAACATATTATAGGGTGTTAAGCCCATAATACACGTGGTGTTGTCCTACCGCTGATTGCATTACGTTTCGGGTAATAAAATACTGACGGCAATATGTGCCTGCTTTGCTTTGCGTTAATCGTGTTCACATGATTACAAAGCACAAAAGCAAAAAAAGAAACAAGCATTCTGCGATAGTTTTCATAGCAAACCGTTCTGTTTCATAGGAAAACGTAAGGAAATGCATGCAGAGCATTGCACTTGCGTGAAATGCAAGGGTAAAATAAAACAAATCAGGAAAAACGCAACTTTTATTCTTCGATACTTCGACACAAAATCAACATCCAGCATAAAGTTTATTATTGGGAGTGTATGCCGAAATAGTATTTCTCTCAATTAGGTACTTGCAAGCAAGCTAATTTCATGGTAACCAGACTAGCAGAATGACAGCTACTCTGCTACTTATACACTTTTAAAAAATGGGTTCAACACAAGAAAATTTGGCAATATTACATAACATATCTGTGACTAGATGAATTAAATGTCTCTTTTGAGTGTATAGTCACAAAGAATCTGTATAAAAAGGTCAAATCATCAACATTGCTATTGAGTTCCTTTATCCATCCAAAGAAATAATATGAACGAACATTTCCAACACCTGAAGCCAAGATTTTGACACCCTGGTTGTGTCCTTCTTAAAATTAAATGTTTCAATTTTTTGAATAAAAAATCATAATTACAATACACGAAGATTAACTGATTGCTACCGCTTCACATAGCAAAAAGAATCGTTATTGTAGTCTGCAATGTTGATGGCTTGAGAATTTTTATTCGCTCACAAGTCAAACACTTTGAAAACGAAATAACCCTACCCCTTGTGCGGTAATTTACCTGCAAACATTCTCAAGGGTTGGTGGTGATCAGTTGACCAGAATCTCGCCACTCTATCTTGACCACAAGAAGCAAAATAATGACCATGTGGACCAAAAACAGCCCCCCACACTGACCATACATGGCCCTTGTACACAACAAGATTGGTCCATGTTAGAAGACTCCATAAACGGACAGTACCATCTTCTGATGATGACACCAAATATTCACGACAAGGACTGAAACTCACTGCATAAATAACACCAGAATGTCCCAATAAAGATCTGAAATAAAAATTGCTGATTTTCAATTTCCAGTACCCTAAATAGGGAAGAAACATATTATTTTGACTTGGTCAGTGTCATGGATGGAGGATGGTCAGGATTTAATACTTTCTGAATTTAATAGAGTCTCTGGATTGAAAGTATCATATCATGACACATAAAAAAATGCATTCTCTAAATTATTGGTGAATACATCAAAATAAACATATATTTTCTAAAAATAGATAATTTAAAATTTATGGAATTTACACATATTTTTGACATCCATGGTTCATGAAGTTCCATTAAATAGGTTGACAAAATCGTGATTTTTTTAGGATGTCTGAATTATTATTATGAAATTAACTCAAAGCAAGGCCGGAAGCAGCTCCTGAAAAGAACTAACCAACAGCCAATCAATAGCAAAGAGCTACGAAAAGATGTAGTACCAGCACCTGCACTCTGAACATTCCAAACAGAACTGAACGGTAAAGTGCAGTGAGTGGTATCTGCCCTGGGAAATAGTAAAACCATCTACCACTTCTTTGCTTCCTTATAGTTGCCTCCCACAACACGCAGTAGGAAATTCAGTAGGACTAATCTAAAGCTCATACTCACAGGGAAATGTGCATGACAATTTCTTCTGGCGACCAAAAAGCTTCAAAAACCATAAACAATGCTATTCGATAGCAGTATCGATCAATTTGAAACTTTTTGTACAGTTTGTTTAATACCACACATTCAAATTTAAATCTTCCAGCCATAGATATTTCATGAAATATTATCCTTTTGCCGGATTTTCTTCTGATGGAACCCATTTTTTTTCGGGTGTTTGAGTAGCAGACGTTCTGCCAGTCTGTGCTGACGATGTTGAAACTTTAAAAAAAGGAAATGATTCGGATGTATAAAACATAAAAAGGGAAATTAAGTTTCTGTAATTCTGGATCATACCTGCAATCCGCGGCAGTCTTGTCATCCATCATTCTATCCAATATATCATCAGATTCTTTATCTAATGCGGCAAGTTCTGAGGCATTTTTAATACTTCTCAAACTATGAGGCGTTAAACTCCAAACTCGAATGTGAGAATCTTGAAAACCTGGCACCAGGATTTAATAAAAAAAATTATTAAGTTTACCCAATTTTGTACAATTTCATGCATTCATTAGATTGATTTATTTTGGCCTTTTGCTTGGGGGAACAATATAACAATATCATCCTTTTTGGTGATTAAAGTGAGAATAATATAAGTCCAGACCAATTTGACTCTGTGTCCTAGACACCCGTGGAAAATGGGTTCCATCGAAAAAATTTAGCAAATGGACAATATTTCATAATATATCTTTAAGACATGAATGCCATTCTGAGCAACCAAATTGAAAAAATATTCAAATCATTAATACTGCTATGAAATATGGTTTTGACACTTTTTTTTCCCATCTGAAGAAAATGTCATAAAGATTACTACAGGTAAATGTGAAATTAGACATAAATTACTATCTCACTGGCTGTTTGGTTGAATATGCTCTAAACACCGTAAATGTAGTTGGAAAATTAAGGGCATAAACCGCAGTAATCTGTATTTCACATATTGTTTTCTGAATTGTGTGTAAATTGGAAAAATGCTTCTAAATATAAAATTAGAAAAAACGAACAACATAAAAATTTTGTTGAGTATCTGTACGGGCTTGCAAATTCTCAAGTTTAAGGGCTTTCCAGAATTTCACACAAAGTCTCGTAACACTTTTAACCAAAGCCAATATTAAGATATGTATTTCAAGGATAGGTGATTGAGTCCTTTTGCTTATTTTCTGTGTAATCCAGTATTGATTATCATACACCTGATTTGCAATATTATGCTCCCTATGGGAGGATAAAAAAAGCCTGTTGGTCCTAAATGAGACCTCACCAGCAGCTAGCAGAGAAGAATCATCACTGATATTAACCGCAGTTACACCACTGAAAGCGTTTGTAAATGTATAACAACATATTGAAGGAACTACAAGATCTGGTCCGCCCAATCTTACACGCTTTAAACTTTCTTTGATAGCAACAATTTTTTCCAGTTTATCAGCATCCTGAAACAAAGTTTCAGAGATAAGTTTATTCATTTTTTCTCTCAATTAAAGGAAAATAATTTTTTTTTTTTTATTTGAAACTATGAATGCAAATTTAGGATTCATTGTTTGAATCAATTCCTATATACCAGTATTAAAATGTCCGCTATTTATTGAAAATTTTCCATTGTACTCTTAAAATAGAATCAAATTCGGAGAGATTTAACACAAAAGGCTATGATTCAAGATATTGATTTAAAAAAAAATGTAATTGAAAGTTGCAGCCCTGATTCTGAGCAACTAATGGATTTGTGAATATTAAAGTAGATCCGAAATAGAATTAAAAACTGGCTGTGTGATTTTGAATATTGTTTAAAGATTTCTGTAAATACTGGTGTAAATTTGCTTCTAAACTTCTGAGGAAAAGATACCCATTTCATGTCCATGTTATTCCAAGTCTCAATATTTAGTTGAAGCATGTTCAGTCAAGTACGAGGAACAGATGGACTGTGCCATGTTTGCGCAATCTACCTTTTCTCATACTGAACAGAACAATCATTATCGGGATGCACCTTCATGATAGAATGGAGACAAAAATAAACTATATTGATATTTGTCCTATGAAATCATTTAGCAAATTAACACTAGGACATCCCAAAACATTCGATTCGTGATTACCGAATAATAAATTATTCGATTCTATTTTCGCATTGATTTAAATTCACAATGAAAATTTGAAAAAGTTACAAGTGAATAAGAAAATAATATTTTATATTTTGAAGATGTCAGTATAATATGTGTTTGCATCTACGATTTATGCAAAAGCACAAGTTTTACATATATTTTTGTTCTATTGGTCTGTGGGACATGGACTTATCTTTCCTCTTTGCCTTTGTGTTTTCAGATCTGTATGTTGTAAATGCAAGGATAAAGTAGGAAGATGAACTATGACTAATCTAGAGAGGTTCAAATTCTTGCTCCACACTTACATAAATTTATTTCTGTATCATATTGTGTTAGGTAATATATTGCATGTAAATTTCTTTTTGTAACATATTTAAAATTCTTGCCTGAAGAAATGTGATTTTGGTAGCATGAAAAGTTACAGAAATAAATTTGTGCAAGTGTGACGCAAGACTTTGAAACTTTATATTTTTTCTGATTGATAAAATAAATAAGAAACCTTTATCTCGGGAAGAGGTATCCTTGTTAAAGCTGGTGCATTAGGATCAGCTTTATTTTTCCTGGATAATATTTCTCGCTTCTTCTTTTTCTTTGGTTTCGAAGATCCTTCCGTTTGTTCTGAGTCATTTGCACTAGTTATATCATCGTCATCATCAAGAGTAACGTCTATATCTGGCTCTTTCAGTAATCCATAAAGAACCTGAAAAGGAAAAAATTCAAAAAATGTGGTTTCAGAGTATTAAAGGAGAGTCGTTCAAAACCAGGGATTATGATGAAACTGACTCCCAAAACTGATAACATTTTCACATAAAGTTCCTAGCTAATTCCATAGTAAAATATTTTCAAATTCTAGTGTTGGTTAGCCCAAAGCAGAGTGAGAAGCAAAACCCCAAAAAAGACACACAAATACAGTGTTGCACATAATTAAGCCAGGAGTACGATACCAGTGCCGGCAAGGTGGAACTTACTATAAACTTAAGTTTTAGATTTGAAAAAAATACATATATTCTTAAAGAAAACAACCTTTGTTTTATTTTCGTCTCTTCTTGCTTCACCATTCATTCCTCCTGCAGTTGAATTAATTTGTTTTTTTGTTCTAGGTAATCCATCGTAAACATCGATAAATATATGGTCTTGTACAATATTCATAATCATTGGTAGATTTTTGTCCTGTATAGGTTTCAAAGAAATGCAAATCTTGAAATTAGTCTGCTCCGCAATAATATATTAAAAAAAGACTACAATATATTGAAAAAAGTATATTTCTTCGTTTAGAGGAAGTATTTATGTAATCTCATATATTAGAAACAAACCAAAAACCATATTCTTAAGATATTCTAAAGCAAATTTTCTTAAGATGCTATAATATTGCCCTTATACTGAGAACTGACTCTGGGAATAATAGCAGAGAGATGCAAGTGCATTTATTTTTTTTTCATGCTCTTGCTCTTACTGCAATTTCCAGAAAATAAGAACAAATTTAGTTTCCGAAATTTCCATTCTAACAAGTACGCAGATACTAGTTGGTAACAATAAAAACATGCCCAATTTACCAGACAATCAAATAGGAAATCTAAATGACAATAATTGCCCGTCAATTAAATAATATTGTGATTCACCTCGATAAAAAAATATATAACCCTATTATTTTCAGCAGTATCGAGAATTTGAAAAAATAGGGACAAAGTATTCGAATGAAATCACAAAAACAACCTGGAGATATCTTTTCAACATTTGGAAAGAGTCGCGAGACATTTTTACAACAAATTCACTGCTGTGGAATACTCTCATCAATTCGTTTCCCTCCATATGCTCTTTCTTTGTCATTGTAGATAATTTTATCAAATCTTCTTCATGAAAATCTTCCAGTTCTCCACTAAACCAACCAGAAAAGTTTTATATATTCAAACATGTTTTGTCAAGCATGGGCCACAGGTTGTTCGCACCGTCTAGGTGCAAAGTAACTCTGGCTTATGCCTGGCAAAACAAAATTTTTTATTAATGGATAACAAAAAGTAGATAAAACTTTGAAAGATAAACTTCTGTGATAGGTAGCATTCAATATGTTGATCAATCTTCAGAAAGGCAGAAATTCTATTTTTAAACACAAATTTCTTTCCTCATTCATCTGAGTGTCTTCCTGATCTGAAATTTTATTTTGCCAAGTATGAGGCATAGATGGAACGACCTCTCATCGACACAATTCATCAGTTACTCATACTTGACAAAAGATGTCTTGGCAAAATTTTCCAGACTCTTACCAAAACTCTCAAGACCAATATTCATAATCAATTATATTGTGAACAAACATATCAACAGATTTCATTTATTAAATGTGCCTACAAAATTTTACCACTCTTTTTTCAAAAATTCAATTCAAATGAGTAGGACAAACATGACAGAATAAAAATTCCAATTGGGTATTCAAGTTCACTAACATAGGGAGTTGATTTACCATTGAACTCATACTTGAGTACATACTCGATAGCACAACTTGAGAATTTTCCCTATCCAGTTTTGATTTTTGAAAGTGGTGAATGTGTGTAAAGCCCATATCAATATCAAAAAAGATACCATAAAATCGAGCGACAATGAAAGATATTTGCTCATCTCTGAACAAAAAAAATCTGCTTTCGGCTTCTCAATTTATTCTGATGAGACGACTTTGATAAGTAATCGTTTAGCATTTGGCTACTTTTAAAATTATTAAAACCCACAAGCTATGGGTCAATGGGGTTCGATGTGTATTTTTGTTACAAACATTTTACAGAATATTTTTTATGCCCTCTTAAGATTTTTACATCACTGATAAGAGCAATATTTTCATACTAGTATGAGTCCTAACGATAGGCTATATTGCACAACGTTATGAGAATGGAATTTGTAAAAAAATGATAAGCCAAAAAATTAAAAATATTTTCATTTAGTAAGCATAAAAATCTTATATTTTGTTGGACATTTCCACCCCTGGTTTACCCCGTATTACTTAAAACTATATACCTGTATTGTAAGAAAAATGATTTCGCTTTTTCTTCATGATTGTTGTATAGAAGTTCGAGATACATGTGGACGAATACTGGGTATAAAACTTGAGACAATTCCCATTTGTGACTGTCCAGATTTGATTCAATGAATTGCTTCAACATTCTGAAATCAGAGTATAAAAATTAAAGATGTATGGGTATCTATATTCGACTAAAAATGGTATATACCACTGATTCTTTACAGCTGGCTGGCATAATGTCAACTACTCAAAAACCCAAAGTGCTTTCCATCAGAAGAAAATGAGCAAAACTTTAAGATACGTCTCTAGCAAGAAGATGAAATGTCTCTTTTTGAGTGTCACGTAGCGAACAATTTGCAGCTGGGCACTTTCAAATACATTATTTCAAAATTAAATGACTCAATACAGGCTTTATGTAATTGTTGAACGAAAACCCTAAATACTCACTAGAGGAAATAAAATGGCCAATTTATAAAATGTATATATCTGTATAAAAATAATGATAAAATTCCAGATACCACCTTTGCCTCTTTTTGTCCGGCTCGCTTATCCATGCCCACCACTCAACTCAGGGTGTAATAAAGATGATATCTTTCCATCTTTCCAGTAATTGTAACCCAGTCCGTCTATGAGTGGCCGTTGTTATAGGGCCTCGGACAGGGTGATCCACTCTAAGAAGTGGCTATAAAAAAAAACCATGGGCCACAACTGAAAAATTTTTATGGCTTACGTATTTACAAAACTTTTTAAAAAATTTCAAATGATCATAAACTAATTAGAAGGCGCTATGAAAAAAGTATTTCAAATTTTGAAGAAATTTTTATTATGAGGCATTATTTTTTTTGGAATTTTTTGTTTTGTTTCGTAAAAACTATTTTTGCAGTTTGCTGTTAATAGTTGACATTTACTAGTTTATTCTACCCTGTTCCCACTTGAATCATTTATTACCTATAATTATCTTGATAGCTAGATGGATCAGCTTGATTAGAGTAAGTTGAAAGCAAAGATGAAACATCCGATGAACTGAAATTTTTAGTATCAGGAATGCCTTCAGAACCTAGAAAAAGTGAAAAATGATAACCATAAAAGCAAAATAGGAGATTAAATACACAAAACTCGAATGACTGAACAGATGGTATTGAAAAAACATATATTATTGGTTTAATTCAAATCAGCAAATAAAACAGAAACGCAAACTCAGGTGGTAGCCTATCATTTATGATGAAAGAACCATGAATCTTCAAAGTAGCAGTCACACAATTCATAGCCAGATAGCATAGCAATGCTGTCCTGGACGTTGGTAGCCTTAGATTTAACTTGATAATTTTAAAAGATTGCAATCAAAAAATTTTTTTCAAGGCGCCTTTTTTTCTTTGAGCCTGATGGATCGTGTCGCTTAGACGGCAAAATAAAATTTCTGATTGTAGTTGAATCTGTTGGTGGGATGTGGGTTTTGAAATGTCTATTCTCTATTGAATCAATGTTAATTCAAATAGATTTTAAGCATTTCAAGAAAATTTCTCGCAATTCTAATATATTCATGTAGAG
Source organism: Styela plicata (assembly GCA_963675895.2). Lineage (NCBI taxonomy): Eukaryota > Metazoa > Chordata > Ascidiacea > Stolidobranchia > Styelidae > Styela > Styela plicata. The sequence continues at coordinate 14,539,392 of OZ023144.1, read as the reverse complement.
TAGCATATGTGAAGTTCAGTCATTGTTGGATCTTGAAAGCGAACATTTTAAACTTATTTAACTATTTGGTAATTTTTTATGATAACTTTTTGTCAATTTTATTGTGCCCAATCATGAAATCAATACAAAGCTATTTTATGTTCTTGATCAGTATTGCTTCAGTTTTTTTGTCAGTTTTGTAAATGAAATATAAATTTTCTGAATAGAATCATATTTGAACAGATTCCATTTGAAATTATTTCAGTAGAGATTTGCTTCGAAAAAAAATATTCGAAATATGCATTAATAGCCTGTTGGTTAATTATTTCAAAAACGAACTTACCAGTTAATTTAATCGATTCCTTCTCTAGCATAGCAGCAGTTGTTGACAAATTATTTTTCTTCAAAAACTGAAGAACAGCTATCAGTGTTTTCTGATCTTCATTTGTTGCTTCAGAACTTTTAGCTTCCTTAGCATTGCTAGCTGGATTTTCAGAAGCTTCCATCTTAACTGGCGTTGACAACGCAGCAATTGGTGGAAATGGAGGATCCATGGAAACAGTTTTATATAGGAAATCTGACTTAAAGCACCAAATTTGCCTTCCCCCAGGCACACGAGCACCAAACAAACACACAAAACCTGAACATCACTCGCCAGAATGGAGAATGAAATCGATGGGCTTTTTTCGCTGCCACTGACACCAGAAAGTGTTTGGCGGTCCGACTTAGTTTAAGAAACATAATAAAATGAGGTATTTTTCTGTATTTTGTAAAGATAATATTTTTTAAACAAATTTCTAGTAGTAATAAAACTGAACAAAAAATTGATGCATATAATATGCGGCCTTTTGGATGTGCCTTTATATCGAAACCGGTCATGGCATAAAAATGATGCCAGTGACGTCGAATTACACGTTTTTTCGCAGTTCTGAATTTCTTCATTACAGATTGCACAGTCGGCATTTTTGTGTGTTTTGCAGTTTGTATTTCGACGAATTTTCTGTTTTTGATAGACCGACTGTCAATTTGCAAAAAAAAATGCAGCATGATGATGTAAGTACACCAATTTTTTCAGTGTTTAAGACAAAATTTTACTTTCTCATGGGCGCAACCACACAACATGTCTGTTTATCAACTTGGTTTAACAATGTATATCGATGGCAGTAAAAAAGTTGATATGTCTGAAACAAAAGCGAATTTAAACAAGACCTTCGCATTGCCTTTCAGCATATACCCAAAGAAAATTCCTGATTAGCATGCTGCATAGGCCGAAATTCACTGAATCAGATGTGTATTGTCAGTAACATCTCACTGTCTGAAAGCATATTGGCCGAGTTTATCCTTTAGTTGAACCAGTATCGATGGACAAACTTTTTTGGTTGCATTGCAGTTTTGTCAACAACTCAAAGGCTTAGAAATTGCTTTGTGAATAGATATATATATATATTTTCACCATTTCTCTAACTCACTTGAAACTTTATGCTATTTTCAGGTTATCTGGGATGTCATCGGGAATAAGCAATTTTGTTCTTATAAAGCAAAGTGAGCTTATTTTGATTTTTACTGATTGGATAATTATGAAACTGAAAGAAAGTTTACATAATGATTTCACTTTAACTGTATTCACAAGTAATGGTACAGCAGTTCTTGAAAAAAAATTAATTATTTGTTCGCATAACACTCAATATTGCAAGGATAGCTGTTATCATGGTTCGGAATAAATAATTATCTCGCTATTGTACAATTTTACTATTGTGCGAAAATTTAGATTGTCAAGCCTGAATTATAGATGGACTGTGCATGATGACAGAATGTTTGTCTCCACTGAATGATATACCATTAAATTTTCCTTGCTTGGTGAAAATTGATCTGGATGTTCTTCTTAACTTGTTAGGAGACTTAATCCTAATCCAAGATTGCATTTCAACGTATTAGTGATTCATACTTGATAACACATGCAATTTTTTATAATTCCTTAAAGTATTATTCGGAAATTTAACAAATATTCAAACAAGAACTACTGATTATATGTTTGTTATTTGGTCATGTTATCAGTTGAAATTCAATAAAGCGAATCTGATGTAGTTCAGGATTCTTATAATCTATAATATTTTCCAATTTATCTTCAGAGCTGTCACATCAAAGACCCAACGATTTTGTAAAAATGAATACAATCTGACGGGACTCTGTAATAGAAGCTCATGTCCACTCGCAAACAGTCAATACGCTACAATAAAAGAGGAGAAGGGTGTGTAATAATATCATGATAAATTTGTCAATTTCATGATGTTTTTATGTCATTCACTTTTCAAGTTCTTTCACTCCAACATGTTAGACATTTCTGATTTTGGTGATTTCATTATCAAAGCTAGTATTATGACAAATATAAATATCAATTACAAAACAACAAGAACAGTTATGAATGAATGTACCAGAATGAGGACGTAATTTCATGCAGCTCACCGCTGTCTATAGTAGGCAAAACTATTATAAAAAAAATGATATAAAATGTAAAATCAGCAACTGTAGCAGAAAACAAGTGCAAGTTAGTGACATCTAACGTGGGCAATGAATCTACACCCCACTTTATAGCAGCCTTTTGGTCTTTTATGACATACATTTTAAAGCCTGTTCCTACAGGGCCAAGTTTATTTGCATGATTTTATTCATTAGTATGGGTCTCTAATGGAGCGTGTGCTCGGCACAATGCATTTGTGGCCCATGCTTGAAAAAAGAAAGAGTACATTCTTATCATGTCAAATTGATAAATATATTTGTTCAGGCATTTGCTATCTCTATATGAAGACAATTGAACGAGCTGCATTTCCAGGAAAATTATGGGAAAAAGTCAAATTATCAAGAAATTATGAAAAAGCGTTGGAACAGATCGATGAAAATTTAATATACTGGCCATATTTTTTGAGGCATAAATGTAAACAACGATTTACAAAGATATATCAATATTTAATAAGAATTCGAAAGTTAACTTTAAGAAGGCAGTAAGTATGTTTATAGATTTATGTTGAATTGTGTTTGTCAGATATAATATTTCACATTTAATTTTAGTGATGGTGGTTTCTTGAGGTGTTCCAATGCATATTCAATCGTATAATATCTTTATTTCAGTTAAGCTCATCACAACACTAATTTAAAAATGTCTCCTTAGCAGTATTCCAAGAGCAAAATCCAGTATCCAGACTCCAAATCAGGCCTTATATCATCCAAATATTTGTAATAAACAAATAGAATAAGTTTGTATAGAAACAAATATTACCAATATCTATATATATATGCTTAATCAGTTAAGTTTAATCAATACAACATTGATGTCAATTTCAATTTTTTTCTGCAGAAAGAAACTGGTACCTTTGAGTCGGAAAGTAGAGCGAAGAGAAGCAAGACGAGAGGTAAGAATATTTAAGTCCTTCGAGTGTTAAATAAAGGGTGGCTGGCTGCAAGCAATTTCAAGAAATGACAACCAAAGAAAAACACTTATTCCAACCATCTCCATTAACTTATATGGTGTTTTTTATTGGTTGGCGTCTGATGCAATGATTGAGCTGTACTATCAGTCTCTTCACATTTATCCTGTTATTTTTCAGCAAAAAGCTTTAGTTGCAGCCCAACTTGAAAATGCAATCGAAAAAGAATTATTGGAAAGATTGAAACAGGGAACATATGGAGATATTTATAACGTATCTGTAACTGCGTTCGATAGAGCTTTACAAAAAGATGAAGCAGAGTCAGAAAGCGAGGAGGAAGAAGAAACTGAACAAGTAAAATTTTATAATACTTTTGTAATTGATGTTCTGTTTTAATCTGGCGGAAAATAAACTACTCTGCTGCCCAGGTACTAATATTCTCGCTTTGTGCGCTGCAGAAATAAGCTATTAGAAGACTTCATAATCATCAACACTGTTGTCGATGTTAAAAAGGTTTTTGATGCACTTCAAAACAGTGTTACTTCATTCCATTATGCTTTGATAGTTTGCTGATATACCACTGAGATAATTGACACTTAACATTTCCCAAAGATATCTTAAACATAGTACATACACTAAATATTGAAGTTCTTTTGTTTTAAAACAGGATATTCAATATGTGGCAGATGATGAGGTAGACGAAAGTGATTTGGAGGTTAGTATTTACATATTTTCACCCAATCAGCACTGGAATTAAATCTATGAAATCTCACATTCGAAGGATTTTTATGTCTCTGTTACTCTATTCTAGTTAGCACTCTCAGCTCAGTCAGAGGGGCTTACTCAGTTGAGGCCAAACGCTCATGTGTGTCAAAAAGAAATGCCTTTTTTAGCATACCCGTCATCATAATTTTGATTTTTTTTAATGGGTGGTAATGCGCTAGTATCCAGGGTAATCTTACTACTAACATCAAATGTAATTGCAGTCCCATTTGGTCTTGCTACTCCGAACATGTTATTCAATCCTGTCTCATCCGTCATTCGTATGTTTCTTCTCCATTGCATCAGGATATCGAAGATCTTACTTCGGATGAAGAATCTGAGGAAGAGGATGCAGAGAAAGAGTCTAAATCAATGATAAAAAGAAAACATTTAGAAATTGAATATGAAACTGAACCCAGTACCAGCAAAACAAAACGGGAAAAACTCACTTTTTGAATCAAACAATTACGACACAACTTCTGTCAAAAATAAGCCACAGACTGCAATCAGTGGTCCCTATTCAGCAAATTTTTTGACCTAAGCACGCTCACTACGACACTGGGATTTATATTTGAACTTTTATATCACCCAAAGGTGAGCTTAGCTGTATCAGCAGACATGGCAAATCATTTGATTTCATGCCTTTTAAAGTACATTCCTGGTACAGAATGAAGTACTCAACTGTCTTCAGTGCTGATCAATTGTTTGATGCGAGTGCCATATTTGCCTAATCCCAGATTTTCTTCCGCTTCCAACATGATTGCAATCTCCTGTTGATGTATGGAATATTAATTATAACTTGAAGGTATTCTGTGATAATTTTGACGTTGTATACCTAACAAATGATGCTATGTGTTCATTTTTGAGGGCATTTGTATTGTTTTAACATTGCATTGGCAGATACTATTTACCGCACTCTATTATAGTACCACCACTTCAAGTTAGCAGTTAATGTTCTTTGCCACTAAGTGACTGTTAGTGGATTCCCCTAAATTTTGATTGAAGTTCAAGAATGATTGACAGATACTTATCGAAAAACTGTAACTTATCTTCTTACCTAGAAACCAATTGCAGGCTACACCTCAGTGATATATATATTGCACAGAAAAAGTTCAGACAAAATATATACGATGGATTTACCAATGTCAAATCTGGGGAAAACATTGAGAGCTTAGATATGGTTTCGATAATGTATTTGGAAAGAATTTCTTTTGTATTTCCACTACATCTTTTCCATCTCCAATCATCATTTTCTATGCTATATAACGCTCTAATAAGAAAGTGCAGCAATTTTTCACAGTGGTGTTCCATCCTGCAAGGAAATAATGAATTTATTTGCAAGTGGTTGAAAGGATTTTCACTCGAGCAGGGGGAGGGGGGTGTTTTGACATTTCAGATAATCTAGATAAACTAAAAACAACTTCTTTTGTCAACCTACCTAGTGTTTTTTTCAAAATTCAAAGCAGTCATCAAATTTGAAAGTTTAAACAGATGGCTCTAATATGCTGGGTCGTAAACAGCATTTGGAAATTTAGTAAAGGTGCAGTCGTTGTTTTTTTTCTGACCAAGTGATACAACATTTTAAGACAAGAAACAAACCTTGGCCAAGCGGCATCAACTAGTTTTGAAATGACTTTAATGCAACTTGTCATTGTGTCAACATCTGTACTTTCCAATCCATATTCAAGAACAATTAAAATTGTTTTTATATGACTTGTACTCTGAATTCCCATTCTTAATATGAAATCAGCTAACGCTGCAGCATAAACCCTGGAAAATATGTTTCAATTAATTCAGCCATTTCTAGCAGCATGCTTTGTCAGTGTGAGATAAAAAAAGAGCAGTGCTTGTGATTCTTGTATTGGAAAATGACTTCGCTTAGTGTATTAAGTGTGGCTTACAATTTGGTACTGACTTAACACTTGATGTTACCAGTTACATCAATATTGGAGTCACAAGCATAACATTTAGTGAAATTTGAGTTCTACACCATCTTGATTTGTAAATGTAACAGCTAATCTCTACCAGATGCATTATGTTGACTAATCATAGGCCAATCTGGTTCGTACTTTGAAAAAAAGTGACTTTATTCTGGAGGAGTCCTAATCAGATACGCTGTTAACTACGGCCACACTAGGCCATTCGTATTAAGGCTATTGTCTCTTACAAGTGAAATTTCAAATTGATATACCTCTATGAAATATATAAAAAACATATCTGTATACTCAGGAAAAATAAAGAAATGTCTTGAAAAATAAAAACACTATCGCACACGGTGCGATCTGTCGATGGTCTGTTTATTGCGAATCAAAATATACCTTCTTATAGCATCATTGCTTGAAAGATGAAAATTGTTCAGAACAGACTCGAAACAATCATCATGTTTCGGTAAACTACACCCACGTTTTCTCATCATTTCTGTTTCCAAAGAATCAAGCGATAACATGACACACGGAATCAAAGACATTGCTACGGAGGCATCTCTGGAATACAATTTCCTCACTATTGCATCGTAAATCACTTCTGCCCTTCCTCTCAGCCTGTTATGGAAATGCATGGTTAATTTACTTCATTTTCATAAATTAATGACCCTTATATGACTACCATAATTTTATCCACAACGATTACTTTAAATTAAAATGAACTAATTAACTAAAAGAGGAAAAATAAATATTTAGCAAGTACAACTGGCCTTGCTGTCAAGGTCGAAATTTTGCTGTTCAGTTGAGAAATGCTTGAAGTGTTCCTCTGCTTTTGCAATAATTACATTTATATAAATTTTGCCTTTTCATACATTGTGAAACAACTTTGCACATAGAGCGTGATAAATACATTGCAATCAGTTCTTGAATCAATATTAAATTATAATATCTATAGTAGGTACCTTAATTCTGCAGGAGGAACACTATTGAAAATGTGCCTTATGCATTTCAGTCCCATAATTATATTATTTGGAATGAAGTCATCTATCATCAACAATGTGAATGGGATGATCATATCAAGATTCTCTATGATAGTATCTCCTTTTACTCTTAGAAGCAAATAGATGAATATTGATTTGGCTGCGAAAGATTCTTTCCATTTTTCTCTAAAAATATGCAAAGGCTATGTATATAATGTTATGACAGTACATGAAGACTTTGACCTAATTAAGTATATAAAGCTGTCCAAAATTTAGTTCCGTAATTCGCAGATTCTTATTATATTCGATTATTTTCCAGCAATTCGAAATCAACAGAATCTAAAATATATGTGAATATTCGTATATTTGACAATTTTTTCAGTAAAATGTCTCTTTTATTAAAAGATCGTGATTCAAATAGTCAAATGAATACTGTTTATACATAACACAGAACAGTGTCAGATTTGCAGAAAATCATACCTGGTTAATAATGGCAGTTGCTGTTTTAAGATTCCCTTGAAAAATAGGTTACTATTGCTTTCAATAGCTTTTTCCACATCATCATATTCAACAAGTTTTATAAACCTTGACATAGTTCGGTTACCACTTAAACCTGTTTCATAATTGCTCCAATGATTGCCATCTTGCTGAGTTTGGGCACAGATTTTTATGTAATATGGGAAGCATTTCGAATATGCCTCAGTTTTGAATACTCCATCACATGATTCCAGGTCCTCTGTAATTCTATCAAGTATAGAACAAAGGCAACATATCAACGTGCATATTTGGTTACAATTTTTTTCATCTGGAATTTTCTCTTCGTATTTTTCTGAAGGAATGGGCAGAATTTTCACAAGTTTGTCCAGAGTATTTGACAGGTATTGAGTATCATATTTAATAAGTCTCGTTGTCGTTGTCTTCAAAAATGTTTGGATGAGATCAACTTTGTCATTACTTGAAGTATATTTTCCCACCTTTTCTAATACCCCTTCTAAATCCATGCGATCATAAAAAATGTTTCGCTGATATTACGAACTAAGTTGCTGCATTAATTACAATTTCTATGAAACTATTCTATATCCTGCGAGAGAGAAACCAACAACGCCTCTCAATCAAAAATCTATTTCGTTAAGCATGAGCTACAGATGACCGCGCCTCGTATGCGCGATCCATCAGAATCAATTATTCTCATTGACATTACGCCGGACAAAAGGGCTCTTTCAGGGAGGATATATTATTTGACTTGCACGGTCTATGATTTCGGCTGCACGACAGACGAAAATTTGTACCAGAACCTTGCAACTCGCGCACTCAGCTGTCAAAAAAGTCTATGTCAAAAGAGGGAGTAGAAAATGAAGTCAGTTGCAGTTATCGGGGCTGGAGTGTCTGGTTTGTGCGCTACAAGGCATCTTCTGAATCAATCGCTGTTCCCTGTAGTCTATGAAATGACACAGGGCATTGGTGGAACATGGGCGTACAATGAAAATGTTTCTGCGCATTCTTCGATGTATCAAAACCTTGTTATCAATCAACCCAAGCAAATCATGGAATTGCCGGATCACAAATTTCCAGACAACCATCCAACTTATTTCTCACACAAGTTAGTGTTGAAATATTTGAAAAATTATTTCCAAAAATTTAATTTATCGGAGTGCGTGAAGTTTGGCCATAAAGTTGAGCACGTGACCCCCGTGCCCTCGGGCGCAGGGAATTGCGTTCGATGGAAAATCGACGTATTGAATTTAGAAAGCCGTGAACATTTTTCAAAATTGTTCGATTGCGTCCTTGTGTGCAACGGTCATTACACACAGCCAAGAGTACCAAAGATATTAGGAGACCGATATTTTGAAGGGGAAGTACTACACAGTCATTCGTATCGATCTCCTTGCCAGTTTGCTGAAAAGGACGTGTTGATATTAGGGGCTGGAGCATCAGGAGTGGATATAGCTATTGATGTTGCAGGAGTTGCAAACCATGTGTACATCAGTCATAAAAGATCACCTCTGAGAAGCAAACTATTAGATAATATTAATGAGGTACATTCATTTAAGTTATATGCGTTTTTGTTTTTCTGGAGCTGTAGTGTGGACGGCACTGTTCCACATAGAATGTATCGGGTCTAGTGAAGTTTAGTACCATATTCAGTATTCCCGAATGTCATTAAAATAAAAACTGGTAGAATATTCTCATTCTAACTAGGGGGCGCCAATGCTGCAAGCAAATGGCATTGTCTCCCGGGTTAGGATGAGTCACTTGTAACATGGGAAATTATTATGATAATCGGATATATGGTACTAAACTTCATGAGACCCGTATTTCCCTTGTGGCATTAGGTTGCAGCTGCTAGATATTTTTATGGCCGAAATGGCACTCATTTTCTTGGTATATCTGGGTAGGGGTGGTGGTCAATTCGTACCAGTATAAAATTCTATTGAGGGCGATTGATCAATTTATCCATTTTCAAAAAATTCGAGGAGACCTACGCAGTATGGTACCCACTTTGAAAAATAGCGTATTTTTTTTTTCAGTGAAAATGCTAATGAAAATATGTGGCCTTTGACATGCAATTTTTTGTTACAACAAATTACGTTTCATTCTTTGTGATCCATTGAAACTACAGACTTAGTGGCAAATTACCCACTCTCTGATGCCCCTAAATATGTTTTTCTGTGTGGTGTCAATTTTTTTTTAGTATTGCATGTTTATTTTGGCATTTTCTTTGTGGGTCCATGCACTGTCTTGTTACTTTCTTTGTTTGGTCAAATCCCTTGGTCCCTGGTGTATTTGTGAATATTACAATACTATAATATGCAAAATTTTTGCACACAAGCACCCAAGAGGGTGTATTTTTTGTATCAAAAGAATTTTGACTTCGTTATCACTGTCTTAAAATGGTCTTTAGTCAGTTCCTTTGGAATGCTGATTTCAGCCTCTAGCAAACTTGATAAAAAAACGATTTTTGTATTATGTATCGAATCAAGACTATCAAAGTATTGATTCTAGTAGCAGGAGAGCAACTTTTTAGGCGCTTGGAAAAGCAATGGAAACCACAGATCTATAGCACTAATGTATATTTTTGCAATAGAAATGAATGTGCATGATTGTTTTCAAGATAGGTTATCCTGTTATATAATCAAAACTTATATAACCAACTTAAAAACAGTGAAAATTATACATGTGAATATCTGTGAAATATATGAATGTTGAACTTCCAAACGGCAGTGCTGAGGCTGGGAAACTGCTATATTTGGTCACCTCACAGGACGTGCAGGAAGTATGCTAAAGCATGTCTATATCTCATCTCATCTAGGTTTTTAAAATTTTCAGTAATATATAGAATACCGAAATAGTGTACTTTTTTTAATTAATATTTGTGCAACTTAATTCAGGTGCCAGATATTCTGAGTTTTAATGAAGATGGACGAAGTGTTACACTCATAGATGGAAGAAGAATATTAGTAGATTCCATTATATACTGCACAGGATATTTGTATCATTTTCCATTTTTGGATGAAGCATGTGGTATATTGGTTGAGAACAATCGTGTTACACCTTTGTACAAGCATATTGTTAATATCAACCACAATAGTATGTTATTTATCGGGATTCCGGCACTTATACCTGTTGGTAAAACACTTAGTTTGCAAGCACAATATGCAGCTGCATTGCTTGCAGGCAAGGCCACACTCCCTTCTAAAGAAGAAATGCTTTTAGATGAAGAGCAGGACTTCAAAGAAAGAATACAGCTTGGTTGGCCTTTTTATCAAGCACATAATATGACTGGGAGAGCTTTCAAATATGCTGATTATTTATCTAATGCTGCTGGTGTGGAAAGTATTCCAAATAATATAAAAAATCTGTATACTTTCATTCTAGGTCACAGGCCAAAGAATCTATGCAGTTATAAAAAGGAAAATTACCGATTAAATGAGCATGATGAATTTGAGATTGATGCCTAGAGTTCGTCAAAATTAATGAAAATTTATAAATCTACCTCTCTATATCAGACCAGCAATCTGTGTTAGTCATTTTTTGTTCAGTAGGCACCACACCATAGTACGCACCTTTTCACTGCCCTTTTTTTCTAAGTGAGATACTAATATCCATTTGGGAATAGTCCCGATGGTACAATGTGTTTTGTTTATCGAATCATAGTTAAACTCGTATAAATTTAATTGATTATAATATTTTTCCTGAATCAAACTGCTCTATTTCTAGAGATCCATATTAAATAAATAGTAGTATAGTAGTTTAATCTGCTCATTAAATAATGGATAATAGTTTGGTTGTTAGAAGACAAAAGACGCGAAGGTTTCAAGAAAAATGGACAGAAAAATACATGTTTATCCCATCTGGAGGGAAAATAGTTTGCCTTGTGTGCATGAAAGAATTATCTGTTTTAAAAGACTACAACTTAAAAAGGCATTACATGTCAAAACATCCTGAATATTCACGAATGGATACAGATTTACGAACAAAAATCATTTTGGAGCGTAGAAGTCTCCTTTCTGTCCAGGGATTGAAGGACGTGGATGTACAAAGCATAGAGAATGACGATCTCGCCAGTGTTACAAGGTACATTTGCAATTTGCATGTTTTTCATCTGCTATACAAAAACACATAATTAATAGTGGTGAACCATGCGTATTCGCAGTCAAACCTATCACAAAATGTTTTCTGTGTGGAATGGTGTCATTGGCCCAATTGCAACATGATCTGACTGGTTTTTAGATTTGATAAAATTATCTCATTGTTATATGTATCAGTGTCATGTACGCATGTTATTTTTTTTGTTTGTTTACTGTGAAGAAAAAACTATTCAGCCTTTATCTTCATATTTATCACATATCTATGCAAAGATTTTCAGACAGATATACACCTTTGACTATGGATTTTCTATTCTGATGTTTCGTGTGTGTGTGTGCCCATTTGAAATATTATCATGCGTTCCGTTGTGTATGTTATAATTTTCAATCTCATTGTTGAATACTTTTTTTATAGCAACCTCATATTCTATTCTTACAATTCTGTGATTACAATTCTTTTACCGTCTGGTTGCAATCAGCAAATATACTCTTATATGCTAAAAACATTCCTTTCAGTATGAGCTTCCAAATATTTGCAAACAAAGCCTTAACTTCTTCCTGATTTTTGCATGTTCCCTTTCTAAAACCTGGCTGGTTAATTTAGTAATAATCAGACGAAAATGCATGATCTCTTCTCGAAGATTTAAACTAAAAATGTTTGCTTGGTGCAAAAACTGAAGTTTGGAGAATTTGTATATTGTGAATCTGGATATATATAGTGTATTTGCTCATGCTTTGTTGACTCTGAAAGAGGCATGATTTTTATGGTACTTGCCCTGTTTTACTTTACCTTTGTCTGGATAGATGCCCATAATCTGTGTATTTAGATATTCTAAAATTGAAATTCAAATTCGTGTTTCTGTTGTCTTTATTTCACATTGAATATGTCAAATTTTGTATTATAAAATTTGACAAAATTCTTAATATTGCTACACAATTTGCTGGGTATAGTTAAAAACAGATAAATCTGATTATCTAAAACAGTATTCTATCATATATACCAATATTGGATTTGAATTATGTATAAACAATGGCTGAATAGTGTCAGATCTGGAGAATTTTGCCATAAAATACACAACATGCACAGATATTTTGTTTTTATTGCAATTTCAACCCAGTATTAGCATTTATTTTATATTTCTTCTGTTTTTTTCACTTTGGGAAGTTTGAGGGGTGGCATGTGAACGATTTCTGGGATCAAATTAAAAAAGTATCTAATATCCTCAGCCACGATACTTGATAAAAAATGTCCTATCGAACTTCTCAGACTGAAGATATACCTAGACTAATTCTACCTTTAAATAGACTTGTTAAAAAGTTAGCAATTAATGAACAAGTTTTTACGCATCAGCTCTGTGTTGCTCAAACCAAAATTGAAATCTCCATCGTCATTAAGAATGGAATCAACAACAAACTGTGTGTCAGAAGCAAAGAAATGGGCTGCAGTACGAGCAGTTGATCTCCATGTTCAGGTTAGCAATCTTTTGAACCCTTTTTTTACAGTTTGGCCCATATTAGACACCAGAAAGAAACCTTATTTTTTAGGGACGATATATTGTAGAATACGCCTATTTGATAAATCTTCTTCTGAAGATGACCCATTCTATTTCTTAGGTGTCTGAGTAGCTGGCATTATTGCCTGTCCACCTTTGCTTGCAGCAAACTCCAATCGAAAATAACTCATGTGACTGATTCATAAAAACATATTGAGCAAAACCGTTTTTTTTTATGTTTGTATCAAAAATATTTAACTTTCAAAGTAAAAAAAAATTGACATTTTTGATCATTTTTTGTTACGGGATGCATTTGAATACATAATGATTCTACTCAGAAAAATACTGTTATTTAATACTCTATACAAATGCATTCAAAATTCTGATCTGAATATCCCCTTTGTCTAATAATTTGGAAGATTTAAGTCATTAAAATTGTACTGTAAAAGTTATAATATTAAATAAAGTCCTGTACTGAATGTAGGGTAATACTATCTGGATATTTGTGGTGTTTTGAACTTTTTGATATCTGGAAACTTTATCATCTATCTGGATGATAAATTGTTATCAAACATTTAAATAAATGCGCAATACTTATTTTCAATCTAATGTATGTTCTTAAAATTTCTTTCTTACAAGTTTGCTGACCCCTCCTTGTAGTTGAAACCCATCGCACCTTTGCTTCATAAAACATTTAAATCTACTGGCCCAGAGCAGGTTGGCAAGATCTTATTTTTTCAAGTGTCCAAAATGTTTGTCATTTTCTATAGATGAACAAAAAATCTTCAAAACCATCAACACTGCTATTTTATGATATTGAACCTTTTTCCTTAATTTGGCGGCTAGCAGATGCACACCGTCTAAATCTTCTATTCACAGACTTGTCATTTTGCCATCTTCAGACCTAATAACCCATTTTTTTGGGTGTCTGAACAGCGGACAAATCAGAATGGGGATAATTTTTCTCCAAATTTTTCAGAACTCCCAATGTATTGGAATTGGAAGTGGGTCAACGATAGTTTATGCAGTACAAAGAATTGCACAAAGAGTAAAAGAAGAAAACCTTATTGTAACTTGTGTACCAACATCTTTTCAAGCTCGTCAACTTATAACAGACAATCATTTAATACTTGGTGATCTTGATACTAATCCTATACTTGATGTAGTCATCGATGGAGCAGACGAATTCGATAGCGACTTAACGTTAATAAAAGGAGGAGGGTGAGTCTTTTTATTGTTCTTATGGTAACACCCTTGTTAATCCTGAGCCCGAGTTGCAAAAAATCTGTAAGAACATTTCATTCAGTCATGAGACACTGATTGATTATGCTGCCAAGGCAAAGTCCCCAGTCCGTGAAAGTTTGTCTAGATACCTTTTGGTAAGTATGAGTCGCCGATTGATCATGTCGCATCCGTGGCTATTGTTTAACGAAATAAAATTTTTGATTGGGTCAGTAACTCTTGTTTGACAAAATGAAATTATTGTCTAATAATCCATCCATCCCATTTGTGGTAAGTATTACATTACTGGTATCGATTAGTGACAGGCTTGATAGCTCAAACCTCCATGTCATAAGATGTAAACTTTGCAGTCAAGTGAAAAGTATCTGCAAGCAGCTTCAGTATTCAGTTGCTTTATATTTACATTTTTTTAATTTCATTTTTACTGTTCTTCAACCATATTTTTCAGTTGCTTCTAAAACAATTCTGACCTATTTATCGCAAGTAAATTAATGACATGAGAAAACTTTTGTCTGTACGTGTGTATTTGTGTTATTCAGAGGCTGCCTAACACAAGAAAAGATTGTTGCGTACTCAGGAAAAGAATTCATCATTGTAGCCGACAGCAGGTACATTATTTAAGTGGCTTAATGTGGAACTTACAATTGGGCAACAAATTTATTTTTCAATCCATGAAATGCTGCAGATATGTACCCTATTTTGCGGACTATAAGCACCTCACTACTGGTCACAAATGATCAATTTTCCAAAATTTTATAATTTTGCACACAGATATGATGCGATATGGTAATGGTCGCCAAGAATTTTTGTCGCATCCTATGCACACCTCACCTTAACAACTAAATATTACAATTATTTAAATCGTCTGAATTTGACAAATATCCGAACCAATTCGAATCTAATCACAGTATAATTATTCTTATCTTGATTTTAAAAGTGACATCCCCCTAGCTGCAGGTACAATATCACATTTATGGATATATGTTGGGGAGTGATTTTATTGCTGTACTTTCATGCACTATGTTTACTACATTTTCTTGTAAAAAAATAAACAAAAACTCTATGATGGCTTAATGATTATATGTTGGCATTGCAGATGTCGTGTTTGAGTTTTCGTTAATCCATTTCAAGGGTTTGGGTAGGAACATATCTTTCCAACAACTTTAACCCTATTCACTTATAATTCCAAATAAGGTACAAGAAGGTGATTGCTCAGGGTGTTCTGCTCAAACGAGTCCGAATAAAAGAAAATCACTTTCATTCTTTCGGCAGCAAATTTGACTCCATCTTATATATATATTTTATAGCAAAAAATCAGATCAATTGGGTGATCATTGGAAGAAGGGTATTCCTATTGAAGTTATTCCCATGGCTCGAGTACCTGTCACAAAATCTGTTACCTACATGTATGGCGGGGAAGCAACATTACGGATGGCTAAAAATAAAGCAGTGAGTGCTTTTATGTAAGATTAGAAAAATGTGATGTGAGGGGCAAGGTGACTTAATCTTTGCAATTTTCTTCAATAGAACAAAAAGGCTTCTAAACTACCGACACTGCTACTTAATATTTTTGTCAGATTTTATATTACTAGGATGATAAGATATCTTACTGACATCATTATATTTGTGGTATTGACCTTTTGTACAGTGAAGAGACATTTTAAATGCCTCATTGGTCAGCTTTTTGTGGGAGCCTATTTTTTCAGATGGCCGTACATATGCCTGTCCATTTTCATGCAGTTTGTCTAAATTTGAAGCTTTTACACAAGGCTTTGAGATTCGAGAACTACCATACTTTCCTAACATTTGAATGAGTTTATTGATCAGGTAACAACTATCTTGATTTCCCAGGGTCCGGTAGTCACAGATAACGGCAACTTCATATTAGATTGGAAGTTCAAGAAAATGCATGACTGGGCCGAAGTTCACAAAGAAATTAAGTTAATACCAGGTAAACTTTGGGATTCCATACATTTAAAAGAACACATGTCCGAAGGACCACCTTAAATATTTGTCTATTCAGATTTAAGCAAAGTTGGAAGCTTAAAAGAACTAACTAGCTACCATTGCCATGTCGAAGAGCTTTTTTATAAATTAAAAACCAGCAATTGCTCCCCCACTGGAAATCATTTCACACAGAACTGAACTGCTATAGTAGAGTGACATAGTTTGAATTTCTAAAGTGAAAAGTGTTTTGGCCTTTTTACCGCAGGTTGATTTCCCTGAAATAGGAGCATTGTTACTCATTTGTTCCCTACAATAAATAGAGCCCTAATTAATGGCCAAAGAGACCTCAAATCAAATCACCATATAGAGTGGTATCTGTCCTCGTCTATGACAAAACCATCCGCCACCACCTATTACGAAGCCAAAAAAAAGACGCCCACCACCTATTACGAAGCCAAAAAAAGACGCCATTGTTGAAGGATTCTATTTTATTCACAGGTGTTGTAGAAACAGGGTTATTTGTTGACATGGCAAAGTGTGTTTATATCGGTCAACCAGATGGTACAGTGGAAGTCATACATGCCAAAATCTGATCATTCGAAGATGCGACCTGCTCCTGCTTTGCCATGACTTTTTTCATTCTATTAAACCAGGGCTTAATCTTCGTGTATTTTGTCATATCTTCGAACGATACTAGGCCTTCCATCACTGATAACACTGCATACACAGACTGCAAAAAGAAAAAAATGGAACGCTGTCGTCACGTGCATGCTGATAAAGAGTGGTACTCACTACCCTTGCTGCTGCTATATCAAGTATGTCCTGCTGGTGCGGGCAGTCTTTTAATATAATATACAGTTCTATTGCAATAATTATGGTCTTGAAATAAATGCTGATATAGCGAAAAAGTGTCTTCGCTGGCAGAAAAAGTAGCCAACAGAGCAGAGCCTATTGCACAAAGGAGTGATGATGTCTAAAGACAAGGCAGTAGGTACGTCATATTATTATTACAGGATTCGAGAGCAGGGCAACATTGTCTGTTGTGTCATCTTTTGAGAAGGAGGTAATAAGTAAAAACAGCAATACGCACACACGGCCAAACCAAACAACTCACCAGATCAGCAAGATTAGGTTCATCACCACCCATAAATTTCTTCTTTCCCATCGCATCACACCATCTATTGCATGCAAGATATAAATCGACTCTAACATCGTCTCTCATATTATATCTGAAAATATTTATGTGTTAGCACAGCAGGTAAATCCCTTGTCAAATGTATATTTATAATTATATATATAAATAAAAGAGAATATGATTTCATAACACTACAGCTTATACTTTTTTTTTTTATTTTTACAATAACTCCTTCAAAAATGACTCTCAGCAAGTCTCTATCAGACATGTCTATATGAACATGTATTCTTCTAGTTGAGAGTCTAGTAAGATATTACACATTTGCCTCCCCATGAGTTTTATTGAGACTCGACTAAGCAACGTGCATCCCATTATAAAATTAACATACTTCTTCTTTAACTTTTTACTAATCAACCACATGGCCATTGATCCAAATACTTTTGCGACAACACCTTCCCATGTCCCATGGAATTTTCCTTGCTTTACATGGTGGGCAAATGCTTGATATGCTTCAATGTATGTGCGATAAACATTAGGTGAAATAAGATGAACTAAATGATCATCTGTCCATTCTCTCCACATAACTTCAGTCCTTCAAGAAAATAAAATAGAAATTCATCAATCAATCAGCTCCTGATATTCCTAATATTGCTCTAGAATTTTGCAATTGAATCACAGGGTCTTTCTACCAGAACAGCAGTACTTAGTATAGCATTGCCACTCAGGTAACAGTTTGTTCGTCTTACATTTTGCGCAGGGCAAAAAATTTTGAATAAAAAATTAATTTCGTTTCAATTAATATGTAATACTTCAATTGAAAATTGAATATATCCCTGTTATCTTACTAAGCACACAGAAAGAACGTAATCCATGCTTAAAGCAGTTAACAAAATCGAATGTGCAAAAAGTTATAAAAAAACATGTCATTCGATCATTGAAATAAAATAGCATGATCAAGGTGTCCTGTCCAGTCTAGGACTGCAGTTATTATCCAAATACTCATAAACAGGTATTTTCGAATTCGCATTAGAACTAGTTTGTTTATTCTTAAATGACTCATTTTCCAGTGAAATCATGTCTTTGCTGAACAATGGACAAATCACAGTAAATTATTGGTGCTTTCATTTACCTAATTATTGAAAAGCTATTCTATTTAAATGTAGTGAATTTCAAGAACCGTTTGAATTAAAGACGAGAACAATCCTAATTCACTCCCTATCTTCATCCGACATACCTCCTTGCATCGTCTTCAGAGACTTGAATAGGTTTGTCAGGCTCTTCTTCAAGAACCCAATACTTATTCAATACAGTCGTTTGTTTCTTTCCTTCCTCAGTTACAATTTCTGTAGGTGGATATTCTTTCATTATATCAGATATTTTTCTTTTACCTTCATCCTTCATAAAAGTACTCAAAATGCTAATGATAAGTGAAGAATCTTGCAGTTCCTTAAAAAGACAAGGTAAAAAATAAACTCCATAAGAACCAAAGTGGTTTTCAACTATCCAAAACATAATCCATGCCCACCACTCAACCCAGGGTGTAATAACTTGGGTGGGCTAAGCTGAACAGGAAAAGATCATATCTTTCCAGCAATTCTAACCCTGCCCGTCTATTAGTGGCCGCTAGTACAGGGCCTTGGGCAGGGTGATCCACTCCTAGAGGTGGCTGTAAAAAAAGTTTATACTTGCCAAAAAAAATCGAAGTACAGTAACGGTATGTAAGTTGCTCATTCATAAAGTGACAGTGTTTACAATCGAGCCATGCAGTGAGACTCATCAACAGTAAAACTAAACACAAGACAGAAAGCAATAGGCATGAGTTAACTCATGCATATCAAAATAAAATTTCTGATTGGGATGAGGAAGAAGCACTAAAAATTTAATGAGTCACATCACATAGGATGAGCAAAAAATATTTTTCAAGAATACCACATAGATACGGTGGAAAATTTTGACATATAGATTCAAATGAACAAGGAAATTTCCCAATAAAATCTGCATTGTTGGAACAGATGAAAAGTAGACGAATATTTCGAAACTCTTGAAGTGAACTTGGATACCCTTTCAAACAAATGATCAAAACTTATCGCAATATTAGCTTATATAACTCTCATTTATATGAAGTAAAGGGACTTGGATGTTTGCATTGGTGATACGTAAATAGTTGAAGTGGTTTTACTATCAACCAGTTGTCACTCACTGTACTTTAGCATATCAACCCAGTTTCGTTTGGGACATTTTCAACTTTCTTAGAGTGCAGTTACTGGTACGACATTTCGTAATAGAGCTCTGCCGTTGTGTGGCTGTTGGCTGTTTTTTGGTGCTGCTTCCGGCCTTGCAAACCTCAAAAGAAGTTGATCAAACTCACATTCATCAGGAAAAAGGAAATCTTCTTTTGATACTAATTCATTATACCTGTCTGCCATCTTTCGTGTCGATTGTTACAATGGGAACCTTTTTATATTTTTCTGAAAACTTTATCTCTTTCTTGAATATAGGATGTACTTCAACAATTTCAAATGGTATTTGTTTATATTGAAGAAACGTTCGAACTTTTGTACAAAACGGACAGGTCTGGTATTGGTACAGTGTTACTTTGATATCATTCCAAATTTTCGGTTCAGAAGTCTGAAAACCAAATACGAATAAACAAATATATTGAAAGAGAGATTTGTCAAAAATATTATTATCCTGAACGAATCCTACCATATATCATGCCTATTCAAGTGGGGGTCAGATGTACACCAATGCTTATAAAGTCATCAGTGATTCATGTTCAGCATTCGACAAATCTGTTATGACAGAGAGAGCAGCTGATAATGATTATGTTGTGATTTACAACATGAAATTTGGCAAATGTCATGATTTTGCTGTACAACTCATCTTAAACAGAAAAAACAGCAAATTTGCCCCACAATTTGTAGTTATTGTTTGCCAAAACATGATTTGGCTGAAAGACGGACATACTTGAAAAATAGAATTTTTACAAGCCATTTATGGCAAATTTTTATCCAAGTGGAAAAGATATCCAAATATGGTCAATGGCTTATAAAAAAAGTACATTCAGCAGGAGAAATTAGCCAAAACTGTTTTTCCTGGGTGGTCATTGGGCCTAATCTGCTTGTTATCATTGATGAAAAAAAAAAATACAGTAGTGCACTCCTGATAAGCCAAGAAATTTTTGTGAATTGTACTAGATAAAAATACACAACCCTACAACACGAAAACCATTTCGGTATCATTGTAGAACAGACAATGGAAGGAAGTCAGTGTCTCTCAACAACCTTAATATAATAACGGGTCGCTTCTGCATCAGGTGGTTTTTGTAGACACATTGTCATTCCGGTATTTTATTTTATCAAAGAGAGCAATGAAACTCTTCATAATTTCTTTCACATTCTTTTGAAGTATATATTATTGGGGATAGAGCTGCAGAACCTAATGTGCCAACGTGTCACATAGTTCAAAGATTTGTAAAAAAAAATAAGTAACCTTTATTTGTCATCTTACAATAACAAAATAGCCCCAGATTGGCAGAATGCCAACTATTCTTCTCTGCTACTCATACACCCGAAAATGGGTCCCACCAGAAGAGAAGGGCTTATTCCATGCCATAATATGTCTGTGACTGAAGATTTAAATGTCTCTTGAGTGTCTGGTAATAACCAAACTGGATAAAAGGGTTCAAAATCATCAATATTGGTTATGGGATAGCAGTGTTGCTGGATTTAAAGCTTTTTTGTCCATCTGAAGAAAATGACATTAACATTTCGGACACCAAATGAAAACTACAGTTTTGCCATACAGAGGATAACACCCCATCTACCTTGTACATGGTTGTACATACACTATGTACAAAAATGTAATCTATAAGTACTGTTACGTAATTATAAAATACTAATGGTTGGTTACTTTTATGGCAATTTTATTGAAGAATATTTACCGTTCTAAAGTAGAATTTGACGATTGTATTCCTACTTCTCCATTCACCTGTATCATTGAATATTATATTCATATGTTATATTCAATAAATAATATTTACTTGTTCACAAAGTTCTGCACAATGAAATTCTTCACTTGAATTGTTGATGAGCACAACAGCTCCCCCAAAACCGAGAGCTGTAACAAGATATATCTTCCACCTCCCCCAGTGTTCATCTTCAGAAAACTTTTTCTGGTTTAATATTGAAATAGGATACAAATTCTGACAACTTGTGTTTATAAAATCTTTGAGGCACACAGTTTTTGTTGTTGGCTTCAAAATAGCGAGTCCATTGTTGTTTTTAAATGGTGTAGTGTATTGGGAGGTTCTTGACAGTGAGACTTTCAATTTGCTTCTTGAATATATTCGACACAATGACATATCGTTGAGTCATTGAAAATTAAAGTAATATATAAAGTAACAGGGACACAGGTACTATAAATATAATAACAATCGATGAAACATGAGCGAGCAATGCGCATTGGTATGAACCTAGGCCGCAGTAGAGAAGTATTTGAATAATTTGTATTTTAATACCTGTTTAATCCGAATTTACTTAGATTTTTAAAGATTATTTTAAACAGAATTGTATTGCTAAAGTCATTTGATTCTTGATTATGTTACTAGTTAAAATATATGCATGTTTATGACATGCCAAATTTTACCTTGTGAGGTTATGTTCAATTACCTGTACCTCATTCCTGACAAAATTGAACACCCAATTTTTGAGACTATTAGTTACACAGTTTTAATCATACTCTTTGAAATGCTCAATTAAAACTGAGAATCATTTATTATTGAGTGAGCAAGTGTCAGGTATGGAAGGTAGAAAGTTGTGATATGGTAATGCTTATCCTACCAGACTATTCCAGAGTCTTATGAGCAATAAATAAATTATAACAGCAAAATGCTAAAGCACTTCCCACTCAATGTTAGCATCGAGTAGTTTTCCTAAAATATTTTTACATTAACATCAAACTTGGTAAAGTATAATTTTATATATCATCCCCGCATGATAACTAAAATAATATCGAAATACAATAAGACTAATCCATTAAAGTTTTTGAACACAAGAACGGAATAAACCACACAGGTATAAACAATTACGAAACAGATGCCTATCAAGAAACATTAGTTGAAGCTCATTTAATATTAATCCTAGTTTCAAAAATCTATATAAACAGTTTATCATTTTTTATTTCGAATTGTTGCAGAAATCGATTCAAATAATTTAAGATTGGAATACGGTATCATGACTCGAACATTTCCAACAGCCCTAGATGTAGTCATTACTGATGAAGTAAAATCACTCTATTCGGGGATAGGAAAAATAAATTTCAATTGTACATGTCCATTTGAGCATGAGATTTAGTTTCATAGATACTAATTGAAATAATATGACTAAGATTAAGTTCCAAATATTCCAAGTACCGGTATTGTAATTCGAGCGCTTCTTCTTCAAACTGTTGAAGTACCGTAGATCATCTGTGATCAGTGATATGACATGCCCTTATACTTCAAATGACAGATGAATTCTCAAACAATTGAGAAATCTGACAAAGCCTGTTTTAAAAATATCATGCTTTTGTTGGGTGTTTTGCATTCAAAATCCCATACTTTCAGGCCCAGTTCTCGGTTCTGTTTTAATGTCTTTCATACCTTCCTCTGTTTTTATTTTTTGATTTGCCTCCGTAACAGCTTGCTGTAACCGAATTCGTTTTCGTGTGTAATATTGCCAATGCAAAAGCATTTGATCTTCGATGAATTTAGCACAAGGGGTGTTGACCAACTCCTTACGGAAATCCTCGTATTGAAGCAGTTCCAACATATAAAGGCATTGCGGGTAACGAAGATACTTGGCATAGTTTGGTTGTTTCCAATATAAAAGGTACTTGAGATAATTCACAAAGTCTTTGTGCTTAAAATAACCCCTTTGAGCTAAAAAGTTCAAATAATTTGGATTTGCGAGACATTGTACAAACTCCAGTTCCACTTCGAATCGAATTGATTCTGAATTTCGAACAGGAATCGGCATATTTCCTCCCGGGGGGCCAGGCATGTTACCAGGACCACCCATGACCGGTCTATCAGTTGCCATTTAAAAGTTCCTAGAAATGTTATTATAAATAATTCTAAACATTCTGATCTGAAATAAATAGACAACATTAAAACGCAAAGTGCAAAATTTGAACATGTTTCCACATTGTAAACTAAATTGTGTAAAATAATGAAGCATGGCAAAGAAAAAAAATTATTGTCAAATAAATTTTGATCTATAATAAGTCAAGGATAAACCCATGCCTAATATGCATGGTTTATCCTAGATTTATGTTAGATAAAATATAGAACAAAGATACGATTAATGTTCAAAAAAATCAATGACATAAAAAATACGGTAATACACAAGATTAAATTAATAAAGTTAGTAACTACAGTTTGAAGAAATACAAACATAGCCACAACAATTAGGCTATTTTGGGACTAAACAGTAAATCTTAGATGCGTCATAATTTGTGTCAATTGGAACTCTGCGGAAATAATAGATGTACGGTAATTGGCCAAAATAGATAGGTGATACTTGAACAAAAATTTTTTCTCAATCTATCAGAATGTCAAAAACCAAACATATATACGAAACCAAGCACATATATATGAATCCAATATAAATTTTGTTCGGTTTACTAAACCCAAGAATAGCATTATTGGGACATGGATGGCTGATACTAAACTTTCAATAAATTGGAAAATTTTCTGAACATGCGTGAATACCAATATTCAGTAAAATCGATGAAGTTAATTCAAATTTGTGACCTAGCATATTTAATTCAAAACCGGATGAGAAATTTGCTTCACCCCGATTGGCTATTTGGAAAAATGCTGTTTAGCATAGCGTTGGGCTTATTTTTTCCAGAATGAGGATCAAAATTTTATTATAAATTTGTAGAATGTTGAACATTATTTTGAAATAAACACGACCACAAAAATGCTGTATACTGAAGAATCTAATATTCCACACATATTACATTGAAAACATTATACTAGAATATCCATATAATGATAAAAATATAATTGAAACATATTGTGTCAAATATGAGCTACTGATTGATTGTGCACACACTGTGTAAATGAGAAGTTATTAAGATTTCTGTGCGGTCCGGATATGATTCAAACAATATCAGAGTGTCGCATGAAGGAAGAATATTTTCTGGCACAGGCATTTGATACTGTGCTTTTAAGCTTGATTTATAAAACAGCTATGGCTGGAAATTAATATATCAGGTATGATTGATAATAAATAAGAATTTTAGACGTACAGAGAAACAGCAGGATAAGCCGATCGAAAAATTTTGTCAAGGCATATTTTGCTAAGTATGTGTAATTGATGGATCGCGTCAATGAGACGCTATCTGTGGCACATACTTGGCAAAAAAATTAAATTTCAGAATGGGATTAGTTATAAGGAGGTATGATTTATTGTGAATATTTCAAAACATTAATGCAAATAGAAAATATTGTATAATTCAATTAGGTAAAAAATTTGTTTCTTATTAAATCGATAGATGTTGACAATTTTATCTAATTTTCATACACAGGTAGCCAATATGTTATATGAATAAATCATCAAGTAAATAGCAATGTATCAAATTTGCATAATTTCAGATGAGTTGAGTGTAATTTCCTCAAGTAGCAATTTGACGACCACATTAAACGATGCCGATGGGTAAGCGTTTTTTGAGATTTTTTTTCGCAATTCATTTATGAGCTTTTTAGCAAATAATAGAAAATTTAAAAAAAATGATTCAGAAAAGAGTTTTTTCAACAAGGGGAACATGAAATTTGAAAAAATAATCACTTGTTCCACTTTGCATTCAACGAACAGATTGATATCTGATTCAGTGTGAAGTTTTCCCCAAAAACCTCATCCTAATCAATGCAGCAAGATGCAGCAATAAACTAATGAACTGAACTTTCAATGAACAATAGATAGTAACTGTGCAAAGAAATATCTCTGAAGTGAGTGAATAACAAATTGCAAACTACACGATTGACACTAGGCAGTATAAGCTAATAACAAAAAGGAGCCAACGTGTAACAGCATATAATTTTACTTGACATGGACAAAATATGAACACCGCACATGTAATTTTGTGTCATGCAATAGTGAAAACAAAAGGATTTATAGATACATATGCAAAGAATAGTAATTCGTGATCGGATGTGGGGAAATATTTATAATTTGAACAGGTATAGGTCAATGCCAATTTAAATTTCTGATGACCAATAATGAGTTGCTGAATATGAGGCATTGTGTTAAAAATTTAGAGTCTTATTTGAATGCCTGTCAGTAATAAGATAGTAAAAAAAACTTAAAAAATTTAAAAGTGCTTTTACAATGCACTGCACTATTCCCTTGAAAAAATAATGTCAGAATCTTTTTTTGGTATCCTCAACTTTGATCTTATTATATTCAATTCATATGAACAAAGAAGATACAAAACCATCAACACTGCTATGGAATAGAAGTGTTGATGATTCCAAAGCCTCTTTTTCATTTTCTGAAAATGCATTTCAGTTTTCTAGTGTGATTTAACGCAAAATAATTTTTTTTTGTCATGCATGAGTCATTGATGGAGCACACCGCTAATAGCTTAAGGGTAGGCCATCTCTGATTGCATCTTGTACCATTTTTAAACAGAAAACTTGCAGGAACTAATTGATCTCAAGAACCAGTAATTTACGTAATCAATGAAAATGAAGCTGGCATAATATAAACAAAACAGCAAGAAGGCAAGCTCGGTATATAAAGATAGATAGTAGACTAATTATATTATTGATCACTTGAGAAAAATTCTACAAAAATTAGGAATATTCAATTTTCACTACATTAACAAACGGTATATGAAAAAATAATTGATATTGCTATATACCACAAATGGTAGTATAACGCAAATTGCAAACGCTGTTTAACATTAAACCAAATTAATATTGACTGAATTTGATCACAAAACTTTCTGAATTTCATGAATGCACACTACACGAAAAGGATGAAAGTGAACTCCATTACATTAACAAACGTTGCTATATGAAAAAAATAATTGATATAGCAATATACCACAAATGGTAGTACAATGCAAATTGTGAACACTATTTAACATTAATCCAAATTCATGTTGACTGAACTTGATCACAAACACTGTGTGCTATACCTATCTTTGGTATAAAACATAGCGTAATCTGAAACCAGACGAATGAAAGTGTAGATACAGTATGTACCATTGCATTAACAGTATGTACCATTGGTTTTGTATCAGAATTTGTCAATTTTGACATTTTTACTTAATTTTATCTTGCTTATAAACAAATTTCATGTACCTGGGTTGGGCTATAATACACTGTCATAAGCTAATTCAAAAAAGTTTTGGTGCAGATGCAAAACAAAGAATCTTGTTGCACCATTGCTGTTAATTGTAGAATTACACTTTTAGAATATATACCTACAATTCGGAATATTTGAAAATCAAAGATTTTAAAATATGAAGATGCAAACAAAATCAATGTAGCAAAATAGCACAACAGTTTGATTGGACAGTGGAAATTAGTAAGCAGATAATAGGTTTGTTCGTTAAATTGATTGCCTTTTTCATAGATTTTGAAGTTCGTCTTTAATCAATTGAGAAAAAAATCATGTAAAAAAGGATGAAGATTTACTTGGTTCAAATAAAATAATTTTAAATTGAAATTAGCAAAGATATTCTTATAAATAAATCACTGATTAGAAGAAGTAGCAGCGAAGTATTGAATGCGGTCTTATTTTATTATATAAAAAAAACCAATGCACATTTATATTGCCAAGTATATTCCAATGATGGAACACACTTCAGAGGGTTGATGCATATGAATTGACAATGATAGATCTCCCTTACTGGGTTCGATTCTGAACACGCAGTAGATTAATACGACCAGAGTAAAGAGGGGAAAGGTTCTGTATGTTAACCGTTGCTTCTCTCAACTGTATCTGTTTTTTTTTATTTTTTGAGAACCATTGTTCGCTCAATCGTATCACTATTTGCACTGTATGTTTAATTAGGCAATTTTTTTATATAATTAATCATATTTTTTCAGCTTTTGATGGCATTATTGTTACATAAATTACTGCACGTTCAAAATTCTAATATAGGTGCCTACTTTAATCTTTTTATTGAAACCTTTATCAGTTCAAATTATTATATCTGTATTCAATTGGTCTGTGGTCTGTCAGTGGACGAGAATATATACAAATAAATAGTTGGTATGTGCAAAAATTAAATCATCTAGTATCGAGTTGATTAGACAAAGTTAAAATTATGTAACAAAAGTTCAAAGGCTATATATAAGACCAATTTTGTTAGCAGTCCAACATACTGCGTATTCCAGTAACCGAATCCTTAAAATGGTCCTTAAACAATAATATTATTAATTTTGATGATAGAACGAAAAATATGATTTATTAAAAGCAAAATTGTGAGAAAAATTATAATAGCCGAAGCTATTTTTTCGTGGTAACATTTACCATGATCCCAATATTAACACAGGTTATGTAAGAGATTCATTCAAAATAATGACTCCGGATAACAGCATAAGTAATGGGATATTCTTGAAAGCTACGGTGTCACTTTAACAATATAATTTTCAAATACCCATTGCTATAATTCGGAACGATTCGATTTTTGAGAAGATATTTCTCCATTTTTTTTTTGAAAATCTTCGCGAAATTTAAGCCATTTATTCAGTTTTTACCATTACTTCTTTTATATTTTCAGTATAGTAAATTCATTCAACACTGCGTAACATATTGTAATCAAGATGATTGCAACCAGCAACGTTTTATCCCAATCAGACAAAAAAATGTCAGAAAATTTTTGTTGAGTATGAGACGCTGATGGATTTTGTCGATAAGACATGATCCATCTGTGGCTCATGCTTGATAAAAATAAAATTACTGATTGGGATATTACAGAATTCGTACCATCATTTAGCAGATATTTTTGAAAAAAAAACTACATTCTGATTGTTAGTTTGCGCAAGAAAAAAAAACTTTCTTTTTTAATGTTGAGCATGTTTATTAATCTTCAGGATATTTCCAATGAACTTATGAGACAAGATTGCACTTCCTGAAGTAATTCGTGCAAATTACAACAAATAATATATAAAAACAAAAACTACTACAGCTAACTATTGTTTAAATACCAATGCAATTATATATAATACAAAAAACAGCAAACAATTAAAAATAATTCAGACAAACTGAAATGATTAGGCACATCATTTTCCAGCAAATTACTTTTACATCTACACTAGGCATTTCAAATTAAGAGTTTTCAATGTGACGTCTTGCACTAATATATATTTTGAATATATATTTTAGCTTCGAAATGACCCTCAGTAATTTTTAAGAACTATTTTGTTTAAAATTGCCCATATATGTTCTGAGCCCTGCTAGAAGTTACAATTTTTTTTAACTATTCTATATGATATATTGAGCAATAAATAAGAAATATCCAAACCCTACGCCAAATTTTATGCTGTGAAACTTTATGATAATGGAAACAATGGTTTGCCACAATAGGAAATAATATCAATATTTCGAAAATTCAACCAATTCAATGAATACTGGTAGTGAATTTCATTACCATCTAATATTTTTAATACCACAAATTCAGACACCATGTTTGCAAGGACTGATTAATTAAATACTGGTGCGGGATAGAAAGCAATTTACCTTCATGAAATGAGCAACTATCATAAATTACGAGCAAAAAGAATACAAAGCATTATAATATATCATAAAAAAACTGTATCAAACACAGTACAGTGGTGTCAAACGTGAACCTATTGAGGATGTGGTGCCGGTGCTTATATGATGAAGACAACACATACAGTGTGAAGATGTAGCCTTGCACAAAAAACTTAGGCTTGAAACTATTCCTATGCATTGGGCCAAACAGTAGACAACACATAAAAAGTTAGCTTTCCAAACGAAAAAATTTGTTCAACACATCTATTGTTAAGTACACCCCCCTGATAGATCACGTCGATCAGACGTGGTCCATCTGTGGCGTGTGCTTGACAAAATAATATTTCCAATCGGGAAATTGACTTGATCTCTTCATTTCCATAAAATTGGCCATGAGTTGCACAAAGCATTCTGCATGTTTGACACCACTGATATAGATTAAGCAGCAAACAATTAGTAAATATTCAGAAGTATTCAATCAGGCAATGTTGGCAATTAATGCAACTTAATTTTACTAAGATCCTATTGCTGTAAAGAATATGGGTATTGTGCCGAGTTGAGTATGGACCACACATGGTGCAATCCATCAATCGTCTATACTTGGCGGCTACTCGTTGTTATTTTGATCAGTAGTAAGTAAATGTTATAAAATGTTAGAAATTACAAGGAAGTTGAAAAGGAAAGACGAAAAAATTTTGAATGATAGCTTTGGCCCTTTTGGGCAATTGTTTAATTAATTGGAACTTTTTACGAATATCAATTTTTAATTATAAATATATTATGTGCACCATAGGAATTTTTTAAACTGACAGTGTTTACAGTGACAAAAAATATAACTTAGTAGGATGATTAGGCGCTGTACAAATAAAATTCCAATTCGGAAGGCATGGGATCAAATTTTCTTAAAAAAAGGAATTTAACAACAAAATCATATCTTAACTTGACATTCTTTCAGTAGTTTCTGATAAATAAATAAAATGTAACCTAATATTATATATATATATATATATATGCCATTCAATTTACATTTGAAAATATTTGTCTTCAACTTTTCAAGACTAGAAATTCCTTCGATTGCCCAGAATACTCTTGGATACCAGATAAAAATGACTTATAATAACCATGATGGCTGATTCTATATACACCTGGTGACGTAGTTTCATCAGTCTCCCATGTGATAATAACTTCACTTGTAGCGTATATGGTGGAAGTCCTCTCCCAGATGAATTTAGTTTCCCAGTCTGCATCGGTGTGGACAGTTCTCCATGACCCATTCCCTTGCTTCTTTTGTACAAGTAAGAAAGTGTTGTTATCAGGCCTTGCTACCAAGCTGCTACGTGGATTTCCTGCAACAAATGAAACAGATATCTCTTCACCAATGGTGTAATTTTCTTTCACATCATCTATGACATCACCAAAATTTGATAGGTACGACATATCCATAAAAACCGGAGTTTGGAATTCAAGTAAGTTTTTCTTATTGTCAATTGGTCGAGTGTTACTTACAGCTTTTATGTCTTTCGCCAGCATTTCCACTAATTTCTGATACTGTTGTTTATAAGCTCTGGCTGTATAGGGACCATAAATAGTAGAAGCACCTTCATATCTCTGAATCTGATATTCTTCAAAAGTAGTGATATAATCTGAATAAGTATTTGCTAGGCCTGCAATCACAGCTGTGTACTTGGTTTTAGTATTCTGGTTTTGCATGGTTTCAATAACACCATTTCTTAGTCTACGACCAGCCATTGTTGAAAATTCTCCTGGAAGAGCCAGGATCAATACTTGTCCGATTTGGAAAATCTGAGTGTCAACAATTTCAGGCTGCCACTCATATGGACTCTTCATTCCTCCTGTGTCTAGAAGTATGGGTTTCGGAGCATGACATCTAACTTGCTCAGGGGTAGGTGAATGAATGAAATTTCGAATAGTATGCCAAAATGCATTACCGGAGATATCACCTTGTTTGAAATCAAATCCACCAGGCCCATCAGTAGTACCAGCTGCAAAGCTAAAACCCATTGCAGGTTTACAAGTACGAATTTTTTTAGTCTCGTTGAGAACAACTTCATATTTAGTCATGTCAACATACTGATGGATGAATTTAACCGGTCCCGTAACAACTTCTTTGGCATCTTCGAATATCTCTTTGGCTTTTTTGAACTGGTTGTTTCCAATTATCTTTGTGCTTTCAAACATATCCTTACCTGGGCCAGAAGCAATACACATTTGCACTTGCCCATTGCATGTACTATGAATATTGTCGCATGGTTTCCCAGTGTCCAAACAATGAGGACCTTTAGTATTTGGCGAAACATCTCCTTCATTGCTTTGGGCAAATGCTGCAACAAATTTCCCATGTCCTGGTAAAGCTTCTGGGTCCATGTACTTTTCAAAAAGTTGTTCAGCATATCCTTTGTTATCACCACTGATGAGTGTGTTCGTGTTATTCATGCTTGTACAATGAACAGGAAACCAATTTATCATGCCAATACTTTCATCTTTCTCATTCATAAACTTTAGTAATGTCATTTCTGTATCCACATCGTACTTATATTTAGCTTTCTCTTCCTCTGGATTATTCAAATATGCCATTGGACTTCTATTGATGTTTGATCCAACAAGTTCACCCTTGTGCATTAAAATGTATCCAGGTTGCATGGACTTATGTGCTCGTTGAATACTTTTGACAATGCCTCGGACCATAGCAACAAGAGTTTCATCGACATAACCCCAAGAAGTAACCTGGAAAAGAACATCCTGTAGAAATCCAGCGGGTGCCGAATGAGTGTGAGTAGCACTAATACATAAATTTTCTGGAGTATAGAGATTTCCATATATGGATTTTAATGCTTTGAGAACCTCTAATTTTACCAGAGTTGAGGACATGCAAGCATCAATGTTGACGAAAGCCGTTCTCACTTTGCTGTTTCGATCCTCAACAATGAAAGCACGTGCATACTGCCGAAGGTGAATGCCACCAGCTTTTTGACTGGACTTTGCATATCCCATTAGATTAACATCGGCAGCTGGTCCCGTCATGTCTGCCCTTCCAACTCCAATCAAGTACTCGAGCTTGCTGATTTTATCATCCACAGGCTTTATTTTCCCTTCGTCACCAACAAAGCCTACCATGGAAGTGTCAATATTGGAGCTAAAAACAAGAGAAGTTTTACCTTGCTTTGCACCTACTTTAGTGTCATTTGTAGAATTCATTGGAAGAAGTGATGTGTTTAATAGGATGAAATTCTGATGTGTTTGATTTACATAAAAGATATCTGGGACTTTCAGAGGCAAACCATCTTCCTCTGTAGCCTTGTTACTGTTGCTATTCAGAACAATTGCTAATACAATGAAGAAAGCCAACCACATAAGGAAACCAATGAGAATCAATATTTCACATCTTCGTCTCCTTCCAAGATGCATCAACCAATTCTTATAGTCGAAAGAAGATTCTTCTCTTTGTTCATTTGGAGCAGACTCGTGCATTCTAATCTCTGAACGTAAAATCGCTCCAAGAGGAATGCATTCACTACCTCGATCAAAATCTTTATTTTTCTGATGTTTGAATGGCCTATTTTTAAATATTACATCAGGGCTTGAAACAGAAATATGAACTTCAGGAGCTTTACCATCATGTATGGTTGCAACTTCACTATCATACCCGGATTCAACCATGGCAATGGAAGCACATGACAAAGCTCTAAGTGGATGATCTTCATAATCATCTGACATATCCTTATGATCAATGAAGTTCCCAGATAGCTGTGATATTGCATCATTATTCCAGGTGGATTCTAGAAGAGATGAAGACTCCGAAACTTGCTCAGCCACATTGGCCTCCAACTCATCAGAACATATTTGATTGGAACCAGGGGATTCTGAACAACTATTCAACACATCTGAAAGTTCATTTGATTGGCCTTCATCTTTCAAGTCTATCTTAACCATACTTCTCTGCAAACTTCTAACCCTAACCACCCTAACAAACCTAGAATAGTTTAAAGACAATAAAATATAATTGAAATACTGAATATGATAAGTGATATTCATCAACGGCATGACTCAAGTGCATAATTTGATGGTCAGATTGATTCTATCATGCTATTACTGGTGAATTCTATTACTAAGTAAATAAACTTGCTACTCTACTCAGCTGAGCAGTGAGTGCAGAGTGAAGAGGTGTTTCACTATTTAATCAGGATTTTCAGAATAGGATTAAATATTGAGTATATCGAGAAATACTGGAATAGTGAGAGGATTGCCAAATACATCAGACAGATTGACTGTATACTTGGTACTGGTACGATGGGTTCAATGAAAACACAAATGGCTGCTAAACGTAGTTGGATCCTCGACAAAACATGAATAATATAGTGAGAAAAAGATGCTCCAGAGAGTAATACAACAATGGCTCTGGGCGTGATACTTTAGGTGATTGTGTTTCACACTGTTTTCATACCAGATAAAATAGCAGCAAAGCGTTAACAGGTTAAGTAAATTCTCCATCTAAGCTATATATATTTGTAAACATTGTCAATGCTGAATGTATACATTCTGCATTTCACTATACTATATAACTGATATTGTTGATATAAACATTTCTTTTTTATTTCAAAAAATAGAAGCCGAAACGTATATAATTTTTGATCCTGCCACACATTACTCATTCCAAAAAATGTCCCACACATCTAAAATCAACCACATACCCAGCAAAATATTATGAACAACAGGTGTCATACCGGTATCACTCATACCAGTAATTGGGATAAAAGCTACCGATACACAGGTAAGTTTTTAACGTGATTTGCTTCTTTACAGTTTAAGAACCCGAGCATAGAAGAATTGAGTGAAAACAAATAAACTTACGATAGACTTAGGTCGAATTCCTAATGAGAGCGACTTCCAGTCAACAGGTCAATAAATTGATAGGTTTCAGTATAAAATCCCCACTAACAACAACGGTTAATTAAGCCTTGATGCTCCCGCCCGGCCTTGCCTAATTGTCTAAAGTTTCAGACAAATTCAACCACACAGCACAATACAGTATGAGCCACGCACCATTGGATGCTGAAGATAAGCTGGTCACGCCACCAGGGCATACGACGCCCATGAGACCACACCTCCCGAAAGCCGGCAAAACGATTTTCTCCTGTCAGTGTCGGTTGCCAGTCAATCAATTCGTATTGGCACGAGTAAGTTTCGACGGTCGATTCGTACTCAAAAAAATAGCACATAGATCAATTCTAACCCTGATAAAAATCGCAGTAGATTTACTGCAAAACGTCGGAAAAGGTCATAAGTTAAGGAATTAGGATTTCATTCTAATACTGCGGGACAGGAGAGCCGAGAATACAGCCTAATAAATATGGCGAACCCACGACCTCTCGTGCAGATACCCTGTACCAGTTCCAAATCGGGGTGAAGGAAACAGCCGTAGCTGCGTGTGTGTGCATTGGTCTTACGTTCGTCACGCAGGCATGCGGGATGATTTTATGTGAGAGGACATCTCGCTGGCGCACGGTGGTTTTCGTAACCGGTGATTACGACTTCTTCCGCGACCACAGGAAGAATCTGCAAACGGTAAGGCAAAAACATCATCCTCAACTTCGAACCAAGGCTGGTAGTACGGTACGGTACGAAGTTCGGTACGGTACGATTAATTTTTCAATTTTCGTACTTGGTACGGTACGGTACGAAGTTCGGTATTTATTTCGTACCGTACCGTACTATTTTTCGTATCTTCGCATTACACTTTATTCTTCACAAATTTATTCAAAAAAATAATTCATTTAACATCTACGCGTTTCACGTTTCATAACGGAGCGCTGATAATATAGGTTGTGTCTATGAAAGAATTTTTAACTGAAGGTCCATTTTAAAATGATTAAAAGCGGCGCAGGTATGGTAATAAAAATGCAACTGATTAGATGAGCTATGTCGTATATCGGTTTTTTGCAAATTAAATTAAAAACTCTCTCTCCCTGACCAAGTATGCAACTAAGTTAACCAGTAACCACCGCTATTACGTTTTGTTTGTACTCTGACACGCACAAGTATATTATCAGAGCAGTAACATCAGAATATAAAGATATATTTAGGCTGTTTTGAGTTGAGTGTTAGATGATGCTCATCTTAATTAGAAGATATATTTTGTAAAAACAACCAAGTCACGATATCGACAACGAGGCATGTCGGAAATACGTCTGTCTGGTATTGAAAAATGAATAGCATTATTCAGTAATGTGAAGAGAACGTAAATTTCACCAGAAATACCAGATGCAAAAATGCACAATGATAATGTTCCTATAACCATGCCTTCGAATGAGACCGCACGAAACCCATGCGTGGTGCACAACGAATATTCTTTTGCCGAGAGAGAATTTCTTGTGACGACACAATGCTGCTAATATGCTAAATATTGCTTCATGTCAGATTTTTTCGAGAAAACTTTGTTCATCCTACCCCTATTTATCACCACCGGTCTACCATTCTCATATTATGCGCAATGTGAACAACGATATTTGGGTGACATATGCTTAGTTACGCCCATGTTTTACTGTACCGGATTTTCAACCAGATAGCATAAAACTGCATCACTTTGATGTAAGATGTTGGTGACGTTTCTCGCGGTGGCCAGATCTTACTAATAAAGCTGATTTGGACATTGGTAGTTGGTACGGTACGAAACTGCTGCCCAGCGAATCGTACCTGTTTTCGTACTTGTACGAAATTTAGTACGATAAATGAAAAATATTTATCGAACTTAATTTCGTACTGGTACGAAGTTCGGTACGATGTACGAAAAAAATAATATCGTACGGTACGGTACGGAAAATTTTCGAAAGGTACGGTACGAAGTTCGGTACGAAATTATTTTGCTGGTTCGAAGTACGATAAAAATTTCGTACCGTACCGTACTGCCACCCTTGCTTGGAACTGGTATCTGCACGATAGGTCGCGCGCTGTTTGCGTCGCTTGTAGTAATAAGTAGGACCCCCAGAGACCGTAGTTCAAGATATGATTAAGAAGTATTCTCGCTTTTCCTCCTTCACACGAAAAAATGAAATCTATCCTATCCCATGCCCCTTTTCCTAAGCTTTTACATCTTCCACCGCCTATGACTAGAAGGGTAGGCTTGCGGACATGAATATAGTTTAGGCAATGACCCCCCTGGTTTGAGCCGGCACAACCTGAAAAAGTAATACCAACGAATAGCGGTCAATTCGTACCTGTATAAAACACCATCAAGAGCGATTGGTCAATTAGTAACATGAAAAAATCGTTGTTGGTGAATTCGTGCCCCTGCCGAATGTTCGCGAGACATAGACATAGTTTATTTCGACACCTCTTACCTGTTTAGGGGTTGGGAATACGCTTCGAGCTCGACCAAGGGATTTTAATGATGCCTACCCACAATGTCCATGTGCTAGAAAAATGAGTAAACTGTTAAGCCAAAACCTTCACCCCGGTTTCGAACTGGTATCTGCAAAGTCGTGATTTGTTATATGGTTAAACCGTATTCTCGACATGCCCCTCTCGATAAAAATGAAATCTCATCCTATACAGTTCCAAGGAATAAAGTCGTGAACGGGCTAATTTTATTTTCTCTTCGCTATAATATAACACGTGCCTTCGGGAATATCCCCCCCCCCCCCCCCCCCCCCTTGGCAAGAACGGGGGAAATGTACTGGGCATTTTACGAAGGAGGAGGGTACTAAGAATATTGACTTATGTACAAGCGCATATATATTTATATATATATGTATACATAGTATATATACATATCGGTGTCATTTCAGTGAAAAGCAGACTAAATCATAAACAGTGATGACTATGATTACCCACGCAAAGGTATGCAGGAAAAATGTGTAAACAACTGGGGCTAGTCCACACATAAGTGTTCGACACAATAGAGCAGGACAGACAATCAATCGGTGAATAAAATTAGCTATTCGATGGATGATGCAAAATTGAATACTTGGATAACAAATGTGAAAACAGACGTTTTTTTAATCGTGTATAAGTATCAGTTAAGTTTATGTATTGGAAGGAGTTCCATAAAGTAACACCCTGGAAACCCATAGAACGTTTTATTGTGATTACGTTTTATTATTATTATCTTTAAGGATCTAGGCGCAAACAATGTGTTTGATGATGAAAATATAGTGTCATGATGGCACATAGAGTGTTAGATATAAACTCGCCATCTTACTTTAGTGAACTCTAATTTAGTGTTTCTTTATAATATGCGCGAGAGATAACTCTCTTTCATCCTGACGAAAACATGCCCAAACATGTTTATGTGAATTTGTTGCGTCACAAAGCATTTTGTATTTTCCCCGTGTTGCGCGATAAGGATTTTCGCGTTGTTTAGTAGTTTTAGTTTAGTAGTTTTAGTAGTATCGTATTATAGTGCTCTGACTGAGCTGGGTTGTGGTAGTGATATTCTTGATCGTTAGGATTATTATTACTGCTCATATGTAATGCAATAGTTAACTGTAGAATATTTATAATGTATTACAGTGGCTGTGTCATCATATATTAGTTTCATCGTTAATTTCCGAAGGTTTCACGCTGTTCAACATTTACTACTTGTTTGGTGAGATCATTGAATACAGTTTCAGTTTCATTGCATCTCGTTGCATCTTTACTTTGGACTTTGGTTGGGCAGATGCTGGAGGCTAGGGAATTGCGCATAAAACTCCAAGAAACAGTCACGTTGCGAGTTCATTTGAAGAGAAATTTGAACTCTTACTCCACATAATGCTTGATAATTGGAAATAATTTTTAAAAGCTGCAGGCAATAGATCATTCATATATTGGTACATGAGTTTTCCTAGTTCAATTTTAGATATTCACAACTTTCAGTAATTTCAATTTGTGATATATTTGGTCAAGGTGGGAATGTCGCGAACAATTTGCTAGTACACGAACCGCTTTGTTCTGCAGTACTTTTTATATTAAAATTCGCTCAGAGCAAGGCCACAGTAGACAAATCATACTTGAAAATTCTCTCGAAGTCACTAAAGTACAAAGGGATATATGGGATCCAAGAATAGGATCTAAGATGCCCCATCCCTGATCTATTGACGCGAGTTTTAAGCCTTGCAGATCAACACGATCACGAAAGCAGCAAGAAGCCAAGGAATTCCAAATTTAGAGAGATTCTTGGCAAGAAACTTCTTGCATAAAACTGTTTGTGACATTGTGGAACCTCCACAGTGAATAGGTGCGAATTGGTAGCCAATCGTGTTGCCTGATTAAATATTTTGTTCGGAGGAACGAAAGCAGAAAGCTCCCTTGAACAAAGACAATTATAATATCGGTAAAATAAACAGAGTGAGGCAACGTTGCGGTGGTGTGGCAATCTTTGCAGACCGGAAAAAAGTTTAGGGCCAATCATATTGATCACACGCCGTTGAATACGGTCGAGCATGTTAAGAACAATGACAGCGGCACTGCCCCAAATGTGATACCAATACTCCATGCAGGGTCAAATCAGTAATTTGTACAAATGGAGAATGATTTCGGGAAATTAGCCAAATCCACGTTATTTATGGGATGCCGTGGCTGTCGTACTGATCAACAGTGACTTTTACTGGATTTTTTCTAATAAAACGTATTCTTCGAGATTTCGATTTCCTATGCCACATACAGTCGGATTTTTACCCACTGAGCAAATCATGGACTTTTCTGGCCATTATGTGCTTTCTTCGTGCGTTGTTGACTGTCTACACCCTCATTTTATTCCTCTTAAATTTTTGCTACAATTAATTTTTCCATGCAATATGCTTGGAGCAATTCATTACTTCCGTGATAGAAGCCACTTGCTTTCTTTTAGTTGGGAATAGTTGGACTAGTTCAGTTCACATAAATTTGTTCGCATGAAAAACTATATCCTAGTTCTCATACCGTTTACGGATTGTTGTAGTTTAATTTTCATCATCCTGATAGCATTCATCCCCACTGTTCATGATAATTATTTTTTTATTGCTCACCCAATAATAGATTATTAATCCGCTTAGTCAGCAATGTACAATGGGATTTTTTTGCATCGAATTATCTTTTGTCCCAGTTTTACGCAAAATCTGATTAATTTGCTCCTGTTTCAATCCAGGATATATATAAAATTTGTACAAGCTCCTAACTTGAAATATAGCTTATCTCAATAGACTATCCTCGAGCAAGGCTGGTAGTACGGTATGGTACGGTACGATTCATTTTTCAATTTTCGTACTTTGTACGGTACGGTACGAAGTTCGATATTTATTTCGTACCGCAACGTACTCTTTTTCGTACCTTCGCGTTACACCTTATTCTTCTAAAATGAATTTATTAAAATAATTTCATTTAACACCTATGCCGTTTCATAACGGGGCGCTGTTAATATGAATTATGTCTATCAAATAATTTTTTGAATTAAACGGCAATTTTAAAATTTTATGCAACATTCATAACAATAAAAGCCACGGTGTAGTTTCTGAATACGTTGTTAGCATCGCCGATGTGCTTTGACCTGTTTTAATTCACAATGGCGCAGGAAGCACTGGAATATACCAACTACAATAATGGATCCTGAAAAAATTAGGGGAGGGCGCATTTTTTCCAACATGCAAACATAGGCTTTCACGAAATATTTGTTCTGTTATTACTGTCAACAAGTCAGCTGTAGAGCGAGAACGACGAAAACCATACTGCTTGTAAGTGAGAAGACAAAGCAAATCCAGGTGTCCAGAATTTTTCTTATTATCATTAGTTGATTCAAAAATTTTACTGATAATTGGTAAGAGACTAATTGGACGATGTTTATTGGGATCAGTTCGATCGCCA
Organism: Styela plicata; assembly: GCA_963675895.2. Lineage (NCBI taxonomy): Eukaryota > Metazoa > Chordata > Ascidiacea > Stolidobranchia > Styelidae > Styela > Styela plicata. The sequence goes on along the minus strand of OZ023144.1, from coordinate 14,499,335 downwards.
CAGTTATTGAATGCCGGAACAATCGTTGCACATTTCCATGTATTGGGGAAATTATGAGTTTTGATTCCGGACAGGTCAGTTCCAGCTGGATTTAACCAGGTATCGTGACGGGTATTGAAATCTCCCATTATAAAAAATTTGGCAGGCAGATGCGCGAGCTACAGGCAGATTGCTACGAACGTAGACAGCAAGTCCGTTCATATGCCTTGAAGAATCCTTGCGTGTGAGCGGCAAATAACCCTAAACCCCGAAATCAGAAGATGAGATTCCAGGATTGAGGTTGGTCTTGCAGAGTGCAAAGACGTCAAGACTATTCTTCGCAGGGAATGATTCCACAGAAACGAAGTTTCCTCTCAAGCCACGAACGTTAGAAAAACAAATTGAAAAATTGTTGACCGTGAGATTCTTAGCACCCTCTCCCCTATTACGGGGTGCACGGGGCATTGACTTTATTCAGACGAGTCATACTATGTGAAAATACCAGCAACTGCAAGCTGCACAGGAAACATTCCAAAAGAAATGAACTGCCATCGTTGCACTGAGTGGTATCTACCCTGGACGAGAGTATGAACTCGCTACCACTTCTTGAGATTGGGATTACGTTTTGTTTACTTTCTGTCTGTAGAACTTCCTGATGAGGGTGGCCCCTGATGGGGTTATTTCCTATGTGGATGCTTCCTACATGCCGATCTACCAGCCACCAGGTAGTTAGATTTTTTGGGATTAATTATCAACAAATTTCTTGCAATCCAACCGCTTAATTTGTCAACTTCACTGTTGGCAACACTTCCTAGCATGGTCAGCGACATGCGGTTGGCAGACTGACATGTATGTAACAAAAACAGCAATTAGGGCCCTGGATTAGAAATCTGAGGCACGCCTCAGGAAATTGGCATAGAACTTAATCTTATAAATACCATTGCTAACAAATCGTATTCTACCTTTTGCAAACATATTCACGAGATTTTAAGTTATCTTACATTGAATTCACAATATCTAGTAATACTTGAAGTACTGTACGATATTATTGTTTTCCGTACATCGTACCAGTACGATAATGAGTTCAATAAATATAAAATTTGTTTTCAAATTCCTACGAGATCAATGTGACGTAATATATGTGAAGGAACGAAAAAAACACGGTACGGTAGGAAAAATATCGAATTTCGTACCGTGTACGATAATAGAATCGTTCCGTATTTTCGTAACGGAAGATCCAACCGCACTGTGCCGCAAAACTTGCCTCCAGCACGATCTTAGGATAGGATAGAATTTCCAGCACGGCCTCTTGTCAGGATACTAGTTCCGTATCGAGGTATAGGTTTTAGGATAGGAATTCAATTTTATCCGGTGAGAGAGGAAAGCCGAGAATACAGATTAAACATATGGCGAATCACGACCTCTCGTGCAGATACCAGTTCCGGATCAGGGGGGTATTTGGCTGAACATATCTTCTCATTTTTTCTATGCATGGACCTGGCTGGTGGAGGAAGCCGTAAGCAGCGCTCACGTGAACTACCGGACACCGAAGAGGCGTCCGCGACCAGTAGACCTCTGGCACATAATCATCCTTCATGGAATTCGAACCCAGAACATCATTGATGCGTGGCTCGAAGCGTAGTCCCTTTTGAGCTAAATGGGGCTATCTCATTTCTCATTTATGTTGTACATGGACATGGGGCAGCAGTATGCAGTCCTGACGTGAACCACCGTGCACCGGCGACGCGCCCAGATCTTTCGCATATAATCATCATCTCTCATGGGATTCTAGCCTGCGTCATAACGCACTTTTTCAGACGAAATCATCACCGGAATTTGTTTTTTCTACCGAAATTACGTTTCAGCATCTACGGACTCCGGCCTTGACCGCAGCCAGAGACAAAAATCGCTATTTTGCTGCTCTATATTGTCGTCCAGTGGCGTAAAGTGAAAAATAGGTCCCAGTTTTAAAAAGAATGAATAAACAAGGACAAATAAATATGCAGTATACTTTCAATTTATATGTAAATATTAAAATTAATCAATAGTACATAAGTCTAATAGTCATTGAAAAATCGTTGTTTTCTGCTCTCTTCGCCTAGTCATGCATATCTTGTTTATTTTCGATACGTGTGAAAATTAGCGGTGCTTGTCCACTGATCTATAAAGACCGTGTGCGGTTGTAGTTCAGAGTTGGTCGGTGATAGCCTAGTCTGTAGTCCTTCGCCTTGCAGGTCTTGAAAGCCTACCGGTACAACTGCCTCCGGCAATTTTTCGTGTAATTCACCTGCTATATATTTTTATCTGTTCTCCATTGTTCAACCTATGAGTTCCAAGCAAGACAAAAGTGGGGGAGAGGAGATGGCACCACAATCTGTGTCTGGATGGAAGCAGAAGCTTTTTGGTGAGCAATTACTCAGTATATACAGTATACTGTTCAATGTTCAAGTTAGGCTAACTTCGTGATTTTGTAACTTCATAGTTTTTTCCTTGCAAAAACTTCTTTTTTATAGGCCTATACTTGTCATTTACCAGTTTACTAACAATTTACTAGTTAGTTCCATCTTTTAATAGTTAGAATGTAAGTTAGTAGTTAGCTCTTTGCTATTAAATGGCCGTTGGCCGGTTGATTCTTAGTGGTAGGCCCAGGCTAACTTTTGTTTAATTTCTTCATTTTTATAGCAGTGTAACACTGCACTTGTTAGTACGATGCAACGACACTGTTGGGTATAGACTCACGTCAATGAGTCAACTTGTGTCGCAACCTATCACCTTTTTCAATGACTTGACTTGAGTAGTCTTAGCTAAATAACACTATTCGTACTTGACTTTACAAAATGCAGACGTGACATGAGTCTGAAATTGATAAAAACTGAGCTCGAGTCTGCAATTACCATTTGAAAAATCAAGTTGTCTGTTGTTACGTGACTTATCAGAGACGAAAACGTGCCTCCCAGGAGGATATTGAACATGTAATGTACCCTGCTGTGAAATTCATGTTCGTCTACCCAATAGTGATGAGATGGTGATTATAAAAGGGTAGCCTAATGATAAAGTGAAAAGCAGCAAATTAAACCGGCATTGCCCTTGAATAGATTTAAAAGTCGACTTGTGACTCGTCTTTCGACTTAATGTATGACTCGACTTGAAAATACAGTGACTTGACTTGACTCAAGCCTCCAAAATTAAAATTGAATAAGATTCAGACTTGACTCGCGACCTGTGTGTTCTTCGACTCGACTTGGGACTCAAGTGAAGTGAAGTGACTTGTTCCCAATACTGCTGAACAACATTCACTGATTGGCCAAGCATGTGTATATGCTTTTAGCATGCAAAGCTCTGTATCGGACCTCAAAAAACGTTTTTTCTAGTATTTACGCATGAACGTCAAACGTCACATTATGAAACATTGAAATGAAATGAATCTTATTTCACACTATGTAGCTAACAACATTTATGATTTTATCTGTTATGGTTTTGGATAATCTTTATTAATAGTTGAAATCATTTTAAATGCATATACGTTGGATTTAGCACTAGCCTTCACCATGCTGTTGCCACTATCAGATATATTGAGGTTTCCGAATTGATTGTTATATATCAAATCAAGTAATCTTTCTGAATTTGGTTCAATCGCAAAAATTTAGCAACTCAATTTATGCCTTCCAAATCAGAAAATGTGTGTGAACTGTGAATCGCTTTTGGTTCATGACATTAATAGATCAAGACATGTGCTTGACAACAAATTGGCAGAATGACGGCTACTCTACTCAGAACTACAGAATTTTATCATAAATCTTTTGGTAAAAGATTAAAATGCCTATTTTAGAGTCTGTTATCAACCAAACTGTGCAGAAAAAGGTTGAAAATCATCAATACTGCTATGAAATAGCAGTGTTGATAGTTTGGAATCCTATTTTTCATTGGAAGAAAATGACATTGACGTTGCAGACACTCAGAGAAAAACCAGATTCTGTCACCTGGCTTATTAAAATGAAATTTCTGATTGTGAGCCAGCAAAATTTTCAAAAAAATGTAATGAAATAAAATCACTTCTTATAATAGATTATATTTTTTGCAGACAACATGAAGTATGTTTCTCTTGTATTTCTGGTCCTGCAGAATGCTACAGTTATTCTCTCGATGAGATATGCTCGCACAAGAGATAAACCACAGTTTTTTGCAGCAAGTGCTGTTGTTATGTCAGAAATAGTAAAAATGATTGTTTGCTTTGGAGTTGTATTAGCTCAGGTTTCAGGTATGTTAACTCAAATTTATTTACTGTTGTTTAATGATAATAAAATAGGATATCTAGGTAATTCAATGTAAAAGTACCATAATTTGAGACTTGGGCTTTACTGTGCTAAATCAGGATAGGAAACTGCCATGTTTTCTCGAATGCATAACACTGCATTATTTTTATGAATTAAATTTTTGCGATGGATCATTACATTTTAGTCCTTATTATGGTAAGCGTGACTTATTGATATAACATTTCAACATACCAGTGGTGAGCAGTCTTTCCAATTTTTCTGTTCCATAATTAAGTACAGTCTGATGCTTATGATGTATCATAGCAGTACCTCAAATCCGTATTCAAGTTAATTCACTTGAGAAATGATTTTCTAAATATTAGTTTACAGTAGTTATTCTAGATCTGTGAAGTTGAATATTGATATGTTATCCATAACCCCTGAAGCCGGCAATACCCATGAAGTTGCTTTACTGATGCATTGCGTTTCAGGCACTCATTCCAACCTTGCTCTGAGAGAATTTTAATAAAAAAAACATACAAAAAATCAACCAACTCAGTTGTTTATTGCGGTTCCACTGTTGGAGCACTTTGCCTGTGTAATGGATACCAAGTTTGGGGTTTTGGATTATGAGCTTACACTTGTACTTATTAAGAATACTTCTATATATAAATCGAAAAATTTGTTGCTCAGATATTGCAATCAAAGTCAGTATTTATAAAATTGCTTCAAATAAAATATGATATGTACTCTCTGTGTTTTCAGGCAATTTCAGAGCATTCCTTGCATACTTAAATGAGAATATAATTCAACAGCCCATGGATACAATGAAACTTGCAGTTCCATCTCTGGTCTACACCATTCAAAACAATCTCTTATATTTGGCGTTGTCAAATTTACCGGCAGCAACATATCAAGTACGTGTACAGTGATTGTTCTTCAATTATAAATGACATATAGTTGTCGTGAATTTTCAGTCATCAAGATACAATACACCAATAAAATCTAGCTAGGGCTTACTCTAGCAAGGCGAATGAACCTGTTGGGCCTGTTATTTGTTTTAAATTTCTTTTATTGAACCGAAGATCTTGAATCAACTTTGCGATTGCATCACAATATATATTATTTTGATTTTCTTTTTTATCATTTCCGCATATTAGAAGCATTTTAATTTTTCTGTTTGCAGATATATAGATATGATTTTAAATATGATAAATTTTACTTTTTTAGTATTGATATCTGATATCAGTGAATTTGCAAATTTCTCAGAATTGCATAACAGAATAATAAAAGTATGATTGAAATTATACCTATATCGAAAAAATTTAGAATATTTTTTCTCATTTCACTAGCAAGTGATTATAAGTAATGATTCTTTAATTGATTTCTCATAACATTATGTTTTAACTTCTTACTGATCTCTGTCAGCAAATTTATAAATCAGAAGGAAGTTATGATTCATTGATTTTGTAGGCAAATTGTGTAAATTTCCTGTCCTTTCAGCTAATCCGCATTCCCAGTATTCATGCAAATACTAAACAATATCATTGAATCCTTGATTGCATATTTTTGTTTCAATCCTGACTTGCAATGTTGAAATTCTCAATGATATTGCAGTGAATCACTAAATGACCAAAGATCTATTGATGTAACAATGTAGTGTAATATTCTAGTTAGGCCATTGTGAACCATAACATATTTTTCAAACAACAGTAATTCTGAGTTCCTGAGTGCCCGCAAATACGTGGCCTTGTTCAGAGGTGAAATCGTGATTTGTATTTAAAAATAAATATTTTAATATATTTTTATGCAATTCAGGTCTCCTATCAACTGAAAATTTTAACAACCGCAATGTTTATGGTGGCAATGTTGGGAAAATCTTTATCAAGGCTACAATGGGTTTCGATGGTGATGTTATTTGCTGGTGTTGCTATTGTACAAGTAAGAAATTGGCTTTTGGTCTGTCTATGTTCAGGCAATAAAACCATTCACCTTGGGGTACCCATGGTATGGTGTACATACAGCAAATTGATTGTGTAGGGCTTGTGCAGGTACATCACAATGTGCAAGTAAATGAGAAAAAATACTTTTCTTCATTGGATCAGGGGGAATCATTAATTGAAAAGCCTAAATTAATCATAATGGTCTGTTATTTCTGTCTAGCCTGAAGCAGGAGCTGTACGCCAAAGGCTTGTATGGGATTCATAAATCAAATAGCTAATCCAGCGCAGCAAATTTGGTTTTGCCCTACCAGTTTTTAGGAAAATGAGATCCATGACATGTACACGGCCCTAAAACCATTCTTAATATCGAGAAAAATAAGAAATTGAAAATGCTGATAAACTGCCCGGAATTAAGATGTTTAAATGTCAAGCCTAACGCTTAGTAAATCTGGAGAGGTTAAGAAATTCATTTTCTGGTTCCATGTCTCAGCAGACTGATAGCATGGCGACATAATTCTGATTTTCTTTGAGTGTCTGAAACTTTTGTGCTATCTTTTAGGATTGACTAAAAGGCTTTAAAACTATCAATACTGTTATTTCGTCTTTTTGTAAATACACAGAAAACAGTCTAATCGAATACTGCAGGGCTTGCTGTCACATTACTGCTGTAATAGCCATACTTGAATATGTTTCCTTTTTTTTGGAGTGTGCTCTAAGCAAGGCAGCAGCTCGTAAAAGGAACCAACTAATGGCCACGTAATGACTGATAGCTACTACAAGAGGTGCAATGGAAGATCCACTATCACTGTTTGTGTGTAACCCATTAACAAAACCAGACAGGCAAAATATCAGCTCCTCTACTACTCGGACATCAGAAAATAATGGATTCATTCAGAAGAAAATTCATCAAACTAGCAATTTCTAATGGTATATCTTTTGCTAGAAGATTATAATGCCTTCATTTGAGTGTCCTTAGCGGGCGATCAATACGTGACTCGTGTCTTATAACAAATAACTAAATTTCTGATTGGATTGTCATGACCCACTCTAATATTGCAAGGATTAAATGTTACTCAACTATCTTTCAGGTTCAAACACAAACTGGCAGTGCATCAAAAACTTCTGATACAGAACAAAAACCTCTCATTGGACTTGGAGCTGTCATAATATCGTGCCTTTCATCCGGTTTTGCGGGGGTATATTTCGAAAAAATCCTCAAGAGGTCAAAGGGCACAATATGGCTCCGTAATATCCAAATGTCGATATTCGGAGTTATTGCGGGTTTTTTTGGCCTTTATGCATCAAAATGGGAGTGAAGTTATTGAAAAAGGGGTTTTCTATGGGTTCGATGCCCTCGTGTGGTTTATTATTCTCATATTTGCACTTGGAGGGCTTCTTGTAGCTGTCGTCATCAAATATGCAGATAATATTCTGAAAGGGTTTGCGACTTCTGTTTCTATCGTATTGTCCACTGTAGTATCTATTATCTGGATGGATTTTCAACTAACATGGATGTTTGTCATCGGTGCTACGATAGTTATTGTTGCAGTATATCTCTACAGTCTACCCGCCGCCCAGGTTCCATCACAACCAGCACAAACGCAGAAGGTTTGATTGAAGTTTCTCCAAAAATAATCATCACACAACTAACCCAGTCTTTTTTTGCCAAGCGTATGCCACTAGATCGCTCCCAGCGGTTCCACTTTTGAATACATTTATTTGAAAACCCTTTTTTTGATTCGAAGTAAATTTTTTTCACATTTTTGATTCAAAATGTTTTTAAGGGTGCTTTGCAGCATACAAACAGAATAAAATATTTAAAATGTACCTTGGTCATGACCTATTTCGATTTTTCAAAAGTTTTTGGTATAATTTGTTGAGTTTCACTATAATATTCTGCTTTTCATTCTGTTTCATTCTGCATTTTCATCTAAAATATCTTATGAACGTTTCTTTGGAAATGGCTATGTCTTTTTTTCAATAATTTTGGTATAATTTGTTGAGTTTCACTATAATATTCTGCTTTTCATTCTGTTATCTATGGCTATTTATCTTGTTTTCTGAAGTTTTCATGCTGTGGCCGACTCATTGCTTTGTCAAGCATAGAACCCAAGATGAATTACGCCTGAATGGCGCAATCCATAAGTGAAACATATTCATCAATATTTGGAGCTGTTAATTTGCCAAGTGATTCGAAAAATATGTCCGACCTTATTTTAAATATTCATGATGGGGGTTAATCTAAAGTTTTGCCACTGCAATTACTCATTAATTGAAAGACAAAGACAGTTATCCATTTTGTGTTTGAGAACTCACCTTTTTTGTAGTTCTTTAGCGCATATAATTCTGATAACTGAATACTAAAATTTAGGTTAATTTTTTTTAATTTTTATATTATCAGTAAATATCCTTATATCATTCGGACATCCTATCACTAAAATGATTAAATAACCACCTTTCACGTTTTGTAAGTTTGTGTCACTGATGAAATGTGTCATGCCACTAATATTTAGTTCTTCTTTGGCCCATGCTCGACAAAATAAACTCGTGATTTGAGTTTATACTATCCCCTTCTTTATAATTTTTCAGCTTCAAACTGACCAGATTATTAACCCAGGAATTAGCATGTGGTGGTTTATTAATTTTTTCCCGCTTTTATGAAGCCTTAAATTGTTCTATCCATGGCAAAGATGTTTGAATAACACTGCACAACTATTAACGTCAATAATAATTAACATATACACACGAGCATGATTATTGGTGAAAAAGAATGAGATTTTATTTTCACATTTTTCCAAAGCTATTAACAAAACTGTGTCGAGCCCGTGTCACAAATGGATTTTCCTGAGCAGGTTTATCTATCAGTGGCTCACACTTAAGCAAAAATACATTATTTGATCACAGACTAGGAAGAAGCAGACTATCTTTGCTCTGAAGTTTTTACATATTCTTTTCCATGTTAAATGTTGTTTACAATTTTTATCTGATTGTATATAATTGTGCAATACCAGTGGTTGTTGTAGGGAAGCCTATTTTAATTTGGTTTCAATTTTTAATTGTTCAAATCTAGCGGCAAAATTCCATATGTTATATATGATATCTGATGCATAATTTTTGTCTAGCAACTCCCAATAGATGTCATGTGTTTATATTCTCGACTTGGTCAGGAAAATTTTATTAATTTACTTTATTGAGCATGAGTCACTGTTGGATCTCACCGCTGAGGTGCGGTTCAGAAATTACTCATGCATGATAAAATAAGATTTTTGGTGGGAAATCGGTGAATCGATAGATTCAATCAGCGAAATCAAGATCTATGCCAAATTTTATGTTGTAAATTTTACGTTTCTGCAAAAGGGAAAAAAATGTTGAAACATCCTATTTATAAAGTGGATTTTGAATGAGTTTAAACTCAACTAATTATAATGACAGCCCTAGTTACATACAAATTGTCGTTGTTCACCAGTTATCTTTGTTAAACACATTTTGGTTTTTTGTTTTGTTTAGGGATAGCTGATGATTGATTGCTGCTGAAATATGATGGATGTACGTCCTTAATTAAGGCTTTTTATTGTTCAAGTGCCTTAACTAAAGCTTAGTTGTGGTTTCACATATTGTACTGAAAGCTCAATGTGAAATTGTGTGAAAATTGAACTTAAACATCAATTTTAGTATGACATCAAACTACAGAGAAAATCTGACTGGACATATCTGAGGCCACGGACTCTTAAAGAGTTCAAAGACTTAACAAAACATTCTGATATAGAATTAAAATGTTTTTCACCCCCTTAAAAGTAACATTTAAATAAGTTCTTTGAAAGAAATTTCCTGAGCAAAATTTCACAAATTGATCAGTGAGCTCCTCAAAAATAAGGTGTTTCTGACTTTTTGAAACAAACATCATCAGATCGAATTCGAATCTTTTCTTCCCATTTTGACTTTTTCAAAAAAATTTCATCAGATCGAAGCTGTATTTTTTTATGCAATTGATTTTACAGCAAATAAAAGCGTTTTTTCGAATTGTCAAATTTGGATAGAATTCCCAAATTAACATCACTTGTATGTCTGTTTTTATTACTGTAATTCTACTATTTATTACACAGAAAGTGATTTTTTTAACGATTGTTTAGTAGTGCTATATACGAATTAGGGGCTTTTTTGTGAAATATTTTTAGTGACTTTGAAATGAATTTTATAGTCTTGACTTGTACTTACAAAAGAAATTTTCTCACCGGTATATAACTATATCATCAGAAACTTTATTTTGCCAAGCATGAGTCACAGATGCATGATCCATCAGTGACCCATACTTAACAAAACTTGTTCGATAGAAACTTTTTTTGTGGTAAAGAAATGCAGTCACTAGCTAGGTAAATAAGAGGTTATTCAGAATACCATTGTTATTTTTATCATTTTTGGTGCTATCATTTATACTGAAGCAGGAATAGATTGGCCCGAATATGAGCTGTTGATTAATCTCATCTCAAATGGCACCTTTTAATGATTTATTCAAGTTTTTTTTCCCCATATCTATGCCTTACTGGAGTATCGGCATGGGCTTACAAGGCCAACCAACGTTTATTCACTTTTCTCAAAATTTGTACCAAACTATTTACAGTAAAAAGATTTCTTTAGAACAGGGCTTTTTCAAAACAATTCAGCTTGCGATTAGGACTGTCTAAATTATTCATGATTTCACAAAATATCCGATTTTCCCAATATTTTTAATTCTATTTAAGTTTTCACAAAATATATGGAAATATTTTTCTCGTTTTCTTACAATTCCTTTACTTTAATAATATTCTGGAAAGGTAGTTTTGTTCGTTTAGTTATAAGATCATGATGATTTGAATTGATGTTTTGATTATGAAATCAAAAGATATATTGGTAATTACTTGTGGTGCACTGAGAAAAAAACACATTTTGCAGAAGTTAATGTGATGAATGTTTCTCTACTAACACTGTATATTAACCGTATTTGGCAAAATTTAATGTGATGGGCATTTTACTACTAATACTCAAGACAATCATAACATGTTGATCTGTCATTCTAAATCAGCATGTAACATACAATAGTATCACCAGTTATCGAATTCTCAAGCTCCGGAATGAAAGAAATGATATGAGCTAATAATCTCCCACATTTTTGTCTAAATCTGCACCTTCTTTCAGCCATTGCCTGGTTGAGTCTAATATTTCATTTTCTCATGAATAAGTCTAAAGATAAATTAGCAGTGCAGTCCATTGTTTTAGATATTGATAATAATAATGGTAACCTTGTATTCATACTTAGTTTTAACCCCATAACACAGTTTTAATGGTATCATAAGTAGAGTAGAAGTAGAGAGTTTTTGCTTTCATAGTGCACACTGAATAACTATTCGCCTGATTTGTGGGACGGCAATTTGTGGGAAACAATTCAGTTTTACACTCTACACTCGCTTAGTTATAATTTATGGGTTTGATGGAGTTTTTTTCATATGGCATTTTTTTATCTTTCTTGGGCCGTGCCTTAGCTAGCTAGCTTCACTAGGTCGATTCCCACTTGCAGCAGTTTTCATGTCAACTATTTTCTTCCCTCTCTTGGCTCATCATGGATGTGGCTTAAAAAGTTTTTAATATGTGTGGGTTCTTGTATTTATCGCTTTTATCGAAGAATGGATATTTTGTAAATCATTTAATCGGAATTTAAAAAAATGTATCTCAGTTTAAAATTTTTTGGCGAGACTTTCTTCATTAAGTATGTGGATCGTGCTCTGTGCTCTATCAGTGACCTTGTTAAAAGAAAATTTGTTTTTGGAATATGCATAGGGACTCTTAAATGTTTATCTATCGTTTAAAGTCGTACATAATTATTTTTCTGCACTTTTTTATGTCGTTTTATACCTTATTATACTGTTTAATTTGAGTTATACTATATTCACTTATACCCAATCCAATATATATATTTTTTATTTTATGTTTGCAGTAAACAAACTGCAGTAAAACTATCTAATATTCTGAAAAATGAGTATTATGGATAAAAATAAAAGGACTTTTATATGAACCGTCCATTAATCGCAGTCTATGCATACTTGGCTAATATTAGGTTGACATAGCGATTCATTTCTGTTTGTTAATGCATTTGTACTACATTCTGCACTGGCTCTTTGCTATATAATGGATCAATGGTCGGTTTCCTTTAGGCAATACTTCTGGCCTCTTTGAGAATGAAAACAAGGCATGTATAAATGTATTGTTTTACTTCAAACGACAGCTTCTTGAAATAATTTATTTTTGGGTATATAACCTTAAACGCGTTTGAATACATGCTGGCTTGACTTGATCATTGCATAATGGTGTGTTGACTGATTTCTTTGGGGGGGGGGCAAGCCAAGGTTGACATTTTTCACTCTGAAGGAAAGGCAGCTTACTGAGATACTAAATTGCCATTCCCATTTTCAACTTTTTTGCTTATTGCCAACTTAATTGCTAAAGATAAATAAGTAAGTCCTAACGAATTATCCAATAGACACCAAGGAATGAACAACCCCTCCCACTAAATGAGCCGTTAAACGAGAAAGGCACATTAACAAACAATCTTGTTTTTGTTGTTTTATTTGCTACGATTAGGAAATGCTAATAAAAGCACAGTGTGAACGCAGGATTAAAATTAAGAATGAAACTCATATAAAATTCTCTTTAAATATGTAAATATAGCGATTAGAGACTCCACTTTCAGAATTCAATTTAGTCAAGCGCCGACATGGCACTCGAGTTTAAAATCAAATGCGGATGTTGTGTTGGTCTATTGTTAGAGTCCGGTGAAGCGAAACACAAAAGCATACAATTGCCTTGTCTTTTAATCCTGGGTCATAAATGTGATGTTTCCAAACTTGGTTAAGCAAGAATTGGGATACATGTTCAATGTTAAAAACTGAAATGACTAACAAAAGCCAGTAATGATCAAGCTAACTATTCCCAAGTACAGTTGTGAGGCCTTATATTTTTAGACTAAATAGGTTTCACGCCCCGCTATAGTAAAGACATTTTCTTATTCAAATTTGAAGCATTATGGTTATCTACTTTCGATCAATAAGCCATTGAACTAAGAAAAAAATTTCAATAGAAAACTGAACATTTTTTGCCTTTAAAGATATCAAAAAGAGGAAAAGAATTTGGAATACTAGAAATAATTTGATTCAATAAAACAATGGTGCACAAAGGTCTTTTAAAAAAAACTTCTTTTGACAACTATTTCATTTTAGTCATATGCACCATCAGTACCAATTTTTATGTTGATGTAACTGTGTTCAGTCTCCAAATTGGATTTCCAGCAAGTTAACATCATTGTAATATACACATCCAAGAATAATTTTCCTATTAACACACTGCTCAGTTCTCCAGCCTTCTTTGATTATGCCTCCAGCCAATTAGTACTTTCAAGCATGGGCCACAAATGGACCAAGCCTTCACCGCACGGTCGATGAGTGACTCATGTTTGACAAAGATTAGGAAGTAAGGTATGGGTATGTACACATCAAAATGCAGATATTCAGAGATGGCGTTTGGTACACTGTACAAGTTTCTGTTATCGATGAACTTCGCAATGTTATTTAGAATTCATCATAACATCACAAACTTTTTTATGCTTAGGCCAATGTTTAACCTGGCATTCCCTGAAAGAAAAATAGATATAGAAGATATAGTCAGTTATACATAAAAGCAGCAATCTAAGCTGAACAAATGACTTTCCCGTAATCCATGTTTTTTGTGTCTTCAGCACGATTTTAGTCAAGTTGACAATTGACAGGGGGCGGCATTTCATGAGGTTATGGGATATGATTTCATTTATATACTGTGAAAAAAAAAGACAAGAACACAGCTTGGCCACAAGGCGAACCACGACCTTTCGCGCAAATACCAATCATTTTTGACCAGCCGTTTACACATATTTTCTGCATTGATATGGTCGATGGAGATCCACTGACCGAAGTATCTAGGATTACCTTTGCATATATTCATTACGTACAAGATTTTGAACTTATCGAGTGAACACTATCAATGGAAAAACATCATTGACATCTAGAATGAAGAGGCACACATCCTCAAAAAAATTTTTGATAGAATTCATCAGATTACCTTTTACAATACCATTCTTGTCGACATCTTGAACATCTTTTGGTAGCTTCTTCACCACAATTTGAACATTTCGGAACATCAGAAAGTAATGAATCCATCACATCAAAATTATACGTATCAGCCAACCTGGAAGGAAATATATCAGACTTCCAACTAGGTGCAATACGAGACTACAGTACATGGCAATACTCGATGTACTGAGTGTAAACTGCTCACACATAGGAATGAGCGCAGAATATTGAAACTGGGTGGAATGGAAACTTAAAATAGCCAAATCGAAAATGTATATGATCAATGCCCATTCACATTTGCCAAGAGCACTCAAAAATCAGACGGTTGAAAATGTAAAAGCGTGAGTTCAAGCACATGTGCGATTGCTAGGACACAGTCCTCCACAAAGTAACTTGATTACAGCCTGCATACAACGGCCACAAATTGATCGCATCAATGGTGAATTAGTGTTTGTATGATGTCATACATTGCCAGCACGTAAGGAGACCTGTCCCAAATTTTCCTGGATGGCACATTTGGTGTTTTCTCACAAGATTAAATGCCTAATGATGGTGTTTATAGATTTAATTTAATAATAGGATTTAGTATTCTGGATTCGATAGATTTCAGAACCGGAAGTATTTTGGAATGTCCATCCCCAAGTATTTTCTTTCCTTAAAAGTTTTAAAAAACCAGAAACCACACTATAAGTGGAAAACATTCCAGTCGAAACGGAACCACTAAAACAGAGTACAAAGAGTGGCATTTGTCCCAAATGAGGGGATAATTATAACGACGAGAAAAATATTGTCGAAACAGGTTTTACCAAGTGTGGGTCACTGATGGATCACGCAGCCAGGGCTCGGTCTATCTGTGTCCCATGCAGGTCAGAATAAAATTTTTGACTGGAATCTACCATTTTTGCTATTTTCTCAGATCTGGTGGCTGCAGGAAATACATTAAGGCTATCCTAAAGCAGACATCTAATAGTAGATGTGCAGCCAAAAAAGCTGTTGTTTCTCCTTTACTTAAACAAAAGTTATTATACAAACCTTTTAGCTTGAGCCTGTATTTCGCTTTTCGACGGGTTGAAGAAATTTTTCATCTGATATTTTGCAATCGCTTTCCATTTTCCTTCGTTTTCTTTCAAAATTCTATCCATTATTTCTGGAACTTGTTCTAATACTAGCTCTGGCCTGAAAAAACGACAACATATTTTTAGAATTTGAACGAAAATAAAATGATGTACAAGCATCTGCACTCGAACATCTGAGCGAAAACATTCTAAACAGAACTGAACCCCCAAGATAAATTACACTGGATGGTA
The DNA here is from genome assembly GCA_963675895.2 of Styela plicata. Lineage (NCBI taxonomy): Eukaryota > Metazoa > Chordata > Ascidiacea > Stolidobranchia > Styelidae > Styela > Styela plicata. Next base: position 14,483,721 of record OZ023144.1, on the reverse strand, counting down.
TCTGCCCTGGATGATCATTAACTGTTTCAATTGGGGGAATTGGTTTTAATCATGGAAACAATATACCCAAACATACAAAGCAATGAGAATAATATGGAACAAACAGATTTGCAAAACATCTTACTTTGGTGGAGGTGGATCTGTCATTGATAATTGTTCAAGATATTGTCTGAATTGTGCAAGGATAGGCAGTTGATCCAACAATACATCGTTCATAAATCCACGAAGCTGAGAAGAAAATGTTCCAAATAGCAATTTAATAACGGTGCACCCAGTCTACGCGGCACAATCTATCGTTGATTCATACTCAACAAAACATGTTTGCTCAACATTGTTCTAACTGGGGTGTGATCAGTGTATTTTTCTATAAAGCTTTTTTGATTCAATTGGTTACTACCTCAAAATTTTAGTGGCAAGAATATGTTGTGCATATGACATTGTAGAATTGCCATTTCAAGATCATTTCTTTTCCACACCACCTATAAATTTGACATCGAAATGAATTGAGTTAACATATTGAAAAATGTAAAAATCATATTGCATATATATATATAAATATATACATACACACATAAGCCAGAACAATCCTCAAAATCTTTTTCAAACAATGTTGAATTTTTACGCAGGTATTGAATTCAAAATCCCGAAAAAATAAACTTGGAAGTTGAATGGAAAATTCCCACTAAGATGGCATTGGCAATTTTTCAATAAAATGCCATACCAAACCAGCAAATCAGTTTTAATCAAAAATATCATTTCTGCATTCCACTCAGTGTCGTAGTGAAGAGCAGTTCGCAAACTTTTTTTTTATTCGAAATTCACTTAGAGTAAGTTCTGAAACAGTGTCGAGAAGAAACGAACTAACATCTACTCAATAGCAAAGAGCTACTACAAGATATAGTGCCAGCAACTGCACTCTAAGCTGATAAAATCCCAAATGGAACTGAACAGCCACGGTAACGTACAGTGAGTAGTATCTGCCCTGGACGATGGTAAAATCATCTACCACTTATTAACTTTTCGTGACAGCCTATTTCAGTGAGAACTGGTTAGCAAAGTAGCTGGCATTGACATCCTACCACTCTTATTCAGCCCTTCTCCATTTAGTAATCTAGAAATTAATCTGAACTTTGATAAATTCTACTTTCACCAATAAATTTGCAGTGTGTAAGTAAAGTCCATACTAATCATTTCAGGAAAAGAAACACACTTGAATGCTTTGCATTGTATAAAAGCCCTAAAACTCTATAAAACTCAGTCAAAGTAATAGATGCATGCAGTGGAAATACGACGGTAATTTATGCATTTACGAAACATTCCAATTTCCACAAATGTTAAAAGACTAAACTGATTCTTCGTGTCGCAGATGGATCGCGCTGCTATATCACAATCTTTCTGTGGCTCATGTTAATAAAAATTCTGACAGAATAATAATCAACTGACCTTTAGAATTTGTGTCTTATTGTATGAATTGAAGTCATATTTTAACGCGGATTCTCTGTTCATCATTAAATTATAAATTGCCAGCCAAACTTGTCCTTCTGTTTTAGTTAATTGCATTATATCAGGACCTGATACTGGTGTCCATTTGCCATCTGAATAGAGAGAAATTTATCACAGAATCAAGTATGGGCCAATTCATCATTCATTCTGTAATCATCTTGTTATTAATTCATAATCAATAAATAGAGATATCCAGACATTTGTTAAATACATCTAATATACACTTATTTTCTGAAATTGGTTTGATACTACTAATTAATGTAAACATTGAATATTTTGGACAGTCAAACTTTTAAGCTGATATACAATCTAGAACAACATAGTATTTACGCAGAAATTAACATCTCATCGTTTTTTATCCCACATCGCATGGTGGCAAAATGTACAAGCACACATAATCATGCTTGCAAACTCATCTTGAGATTTTGATAATATTGTGAGATTCTGAGAAAAAGTTTCATCTAATTGTGGATGTCTGGTAGTAGTTTAGAAGCAATCTTTTAGATTTCCACTACAAATAAGCAAAAAGAAATGAGTTGAGGTTCTGGTCAGGATGGTACAACGCCAACCACTCTTCTACTCAAAACGCTCAAAGAAATTAAGTTCCATCAGAAGAAAATTTAGCAAATGGACAATATTTTATGATATAAGTGGCTAGAAGATTTTTTTTCATCAAAATTCACTGGAAGCGAGGCTAAAAGCAGTGCCCAAAGGGAACCAACCAAGGGCCACTCAATCAAAAAAGAGCAAATGTCTCCTTTCAAGTGTCTAGTAGCAAACCGTACAGAACGATTCAAATTCATGGAGATTTTGGACACTTGAACAAATTTAAGATTTTGGTTCAGTTAGCCCAGATACTATACAAAATAACTTCTTTGATTCGTGGCATAAGTTAGTAATCCTTACCAATAAATTTCTCCAATCCAGAGCTTCCCTGCCTGGTCCAAGGTGGATTTTCAACAAGTTGTACGAGTAAACATGGAATATTATGAACTTCCAATACGCGACTTCTTGTACTGAGCGGAACACTGGAAAAGTGCAAAAAATTATAGCATTGGGAAAATTGGAAGGAATAAGTAGCCCACAACATAAATTTGACGTATATCATGATTTTCATATTAAGCGTTCTTGAAATGGCAATCCTACAATGTCATATGCACAACATCTACTTACTACTCAAATTTTAAACCAAAAACCAATTGACTCAAAAAAGCTTTATAGAAAAATACACTGATCACCCCAGTCAGAAAAATGTTGAGCAAACATGTTTCGTTAAGGCACATTTTCTTCTCAGCTTCGTGGATTTATGAATGATGTATTGTTGGATGAACTACCTATCCTTGCCCAATTCAGACAATATCTTGAACATGTGGGATCGTATAGAAATCGAAAATTAAAAATGGTATGGGTTGACACAAAAGCAATTCAAATATCACATATAGAAGTGACAAAAAATCGAATATAATATCTGTTGAACTAAGGATCAAATCGAGTTGTTTTCATGAACTGGATATTCAAATCAGGATTACAGTGTTATATTAAACAGAAACGTTTTCTCAAAAAAGCTTTGTAGACAGAAAAAATCACCAATTATTTTTAAAAATGTACATTTTTCTGAATCTATCGTTTTCAATCAGTGGGAAATCGAATCGTATAATTTATGATTCGCGAATAACGAATAACAATTTTTCAGAACGCTGGGATTATGTGGCGTACCACAAAAGCAGGAAGTAGAGTAGTTTACCGGTAATTCCGGCAGCGATATGTCGGTACAAAGAATAACCAATTTCACCAATCTCAAGTATCAGTACTACTCACCAGTCCAGGCAATCTGTTATATATCTCAATATTGACATACATTTGACTGCGATTTCAAATTCCATTTTCTTATTTTGTTGCTTCATTTCCTAAATAACAAGGTGATAATAAAGTTATGGGACGAAGTAAGTTTTTAAAAAAAATACAGTGGAAAATAATTTATATGGACATCAAGTCTTTTTTTTGGAAAAATTGGTTATTTTGATATTTTAATTGCATAAAATTTTTTTTTGATTATCCTTTAGTGGTTTACCAGGTAATTGTAACATATGAAAAATTTTATACGCAAAATTTAACACATATCCCGATATTGTTGAACAATGAATAGAACATACTAAAACAGTGACTGGCTAAATCGGATTTTGTTTATCGTTTGAAACGTCATCTATTCAAAGTTTTTCATGTTATTTCATTTGAGCATCTAATTCAAACTGATTTCCATGATGGACAATCGAGGATTCAACCCGATTCGTATGCATTGGTTTGAAAAATCATCTGAATAATTTAGAATAACTGATGTAAAAAAGATTTCGGCAACATTTTCCTGGATTCTTTAATACTGCAACATATTTTTTCCAATTTTTCCCTCTGATTTATAGGAAAATAATGACCATTTAAATAAAATGTTTCTTTTAATTTTCAACTATGTTCCTATACCTCCATAGAGTTAGCTTCTTCTTCAGGATCTTTGTCTTCAACATATTTTTCTTTTTCTGCAATGGCTCTTGTTAATTTACGATAACAATAATCAAGTAGATCAAGCACAGAATCTTCTGCCGATTCTAAAGCTTCCTTATGAAACAAAACTGTTTCAAGCAATGTTACAAGTGTAGCTTCGTGATATAACTGAAAGTATGAAAGAATGCAAATAGAGATAAGTCTGTTTTTACTTTTTCGTTATAAAAGTATCACTCAAAGTGAGCCCTACCTAAAACCTTATTTATTCAAGCATGTGTTTCAGATGGACTGCGTCTCAGCCATGCATACTTAACGAAAGGACGTTTTGACAAGATTTTTCCGATAACGATGTCTTAAACTCTCGATGACTGACTAGGGAGATGTCAGAATCAGTTGATATACCCTATCCCACTAAATAGAAAGAGGGATCAGTAACCACATTCTGATTTGCATTTATGATCTGCTATAGCGAGTATAATGTATCAGACTTGAGTGAGAATGAGAACAGTGTCCCACTCCTCCCATAGAGAATGGTTACAACTAGGGGTGTCTTTATATAAGCACCTGGGCCAAGATATCAGAATCTTGCCTTTTTCTGAACATATTTATTGCCATGTTGTTTTATAGCAGTATTGATGATTTTGAGCATATTTCTAATTTGATTACCACTAGAGACATTTTATTTTTATACCAGATATTTTTTTTCTGGTAATTCCCATCGGCCGAATATTCTTCTGATGACAGTCATTTTCTTCTGAATGGCTGAATAGCAAAGTGATATTCTGCCAAGCTAACTCAGCTATTCCAGATTTAATTTCATTTCTTGACTTTTTCTAATTCATTGCGAAAAGAAGTTTTAAATTGGAAACCGCATCTGAAAAGAGCTAAATTGATCACTCAATGTAGAATAACAAGTATCTGATTCCTGTAACGATTGCCATTTTATTATTTCTGTACATAGTCTTAGCATTTATCTCTTAGGGAGATCAGAAGAAATTATCTAAAATGATTGAAATATCTGCACTCTATTCAATTTGAAGTACCGGTACATAGGGTGACAAAAGAGTGTCCAGAATGTCCATGTCATTTTCTTCAGGTAACCAAAAAGCTTTAAAATCATCAATACTGCTATGAACCTTTTTGTACAGTTTGGTTACTACCAGAGACTCAAAATGAAATTTGAATCTTCCGCCCCAAATATAATATGGAACATTGTCCATTCGTTATATTTTCTTATGATGTAATTAATTTTTTATTTCCGGTATCCGAGTACTTGCACACTTACCTATTAAAAAGAAATTGGAAATTACAGTTGATCTATGTACTATTACTTACCACGACATACATCGGTATGGTTGTCGGAGGTTTGAAATCTGTTTTCAAAATGATTTCAAATATTTGTTTCTTCCATATTTCTGTTATTATTACATCTTCTATTATCTTGGATACCTGAGAAATTCAAATTGTCGTCAGAATATATTTACATAGGAAAATTTTTTAAGCACAGGCCACAGCTAGAAACAGGCTTCACTGACTTAAGGTGTAAACACGAATTTTTCTTCAGGTGTCCAAAATGATTAGGCATTTTCTTTGGATGAACAAAAAAAGCTTCAAATACATCAACACTGCTTTGAAATAGCAGTATTGTTGATTTTTGACCTTTTTTCTACACTTTGGTTCCTATAACATATTTAAAAAGAGGCATTTTGATCTTCTACTTCTGATGGTACCTATTTTCTTTGGGGTTTCCCCAAAATGGCCCACAGCATAAACAAAAAAATTTCATAACTTTGAAATATCCACAAAACAACCCCGCTCTAGTATAGTCAATGATTTTGAATTTACCCACCGGAAATTTCAACATTAAAAATTAGTTTTATCAAACTACAGAACAAGTACCGTATATCGTTATAACTCAACTAGAATAATACCTAGTTAAAAAAGAATAAAAATAGTAACTTTCCAGTAACGAAAAAGATTTCATTTCATGCTTTCATTTTTCATAGGATACTCTCACCACTTTAAAAATATCGAGGTTTCATTCACTGTTGATTCAAAATCATCAAATCTTGTCTAATATTAAGGTTCTTGATCAAAGGCATTGTGGGCAACTTGGGTTTTTGCGAGACAATTTTCTAAAACTGACGGCACTGATATTTCGCAAAATCTTCTTCCCTGGTGCCTGAACCATTAATGAAGATGTTGGGAATGAAAACAAAAAGAAATCAGATGTATATTCGTTTCGTTTTTCGATAGCACAATGATTGTTTGCTATAAATTAATTACCTTATCCAAGTTGATGAGTGATTCTTTGATATATTCGTCTTTTTCTTCAGACGCATTAAGCAGAGCTTGCATGTTTAATTTTTCAACGTACTCGTGTTGTTTTTGCCATCTGTTAATAAAACAAATTATCAGTAGTTACATGACAAGAGAATGGTGAACACACTCATCCTGCCCATTGGTAGCTAATCTATATATCTTGAGTAAAGCTGTCCGACCAAATTATTTCCTGAAATCATGAACTAGAAGATTATTTTTTTCGTTGTTTGTTTATTATAGTACTTTGTTTTGGCCTCCCCTAATCTCGTATGAAATGCAGTAATATGGAAGCTCGAATTGAAACTTTTTCATTCAAAGCTGTTTTTAAGTTAACAACAGATTTTTTAGTAAGATTTCAGGATGAAAAGAGACATTTTTCATGTACTTAATGGAGCAGACTGAACCTAATAGGCTTATTATTTGACATAACTTATTCAATCCAATTCCTTGATTAGACGAGATCAGCAGTACCCAAAATGAAAATAATTCAAGCAAAAAAATATGGATATAAATATCCACAAAAAACATTCGCCGAAAAGTGATTCTGAGTTAGAAAATGCCCTGAAAAAGGTGACAGTTGACAAATTTTATGGAAAACTCGGCCACAAATCAAATCACCAACCAATTACCTCGGCCCACCAATCTCCTTCATTGGATACAACTGGAAAGCTTCAATAAATGCTTCCGCTTCAACTGACAGCAACACACATGATGATTCTCCAATTCCATCTGCCATGTCACTGCTTACCACTCTTTATCAATATTAAAAGGGATACATAAGATATTTTTATCTACGGTACATAAATTTACTCAAAGCTACAAAAAAGGGAACATAAATAGTACTTTATGGAAAATGTAGAAAAATTCTCAAAAACACAATAGAAACTCACTAGAAAAACACACGGAAAATGCTAGAAAAAAATATTCTGACATCTACTACACCGGGGGTTCTCTGTATGGGGTGACACAGCCAGGCAAAATGCCAGATAAAGCACCTGAAGATGGGTTCCATCAGAAGAAAATTTAGCAAATGAACATTTTTTGATGTAGCTGTGACTACAAAATTTAAATGTCCAATTTTGAGCGTCTGGCATCAACCAAACGGTGGAAAAAGTTTCAAAATCATCAATACTGCTATGAAATAGCAGTGTTGATGGTTTTGAAGCTTTTTTATACATCCGAAGAAAATGACATTCATATTTTAGACACTGGGAAAACCACGAGTCTGCCACCCTGGTTGATCTAATCGAATACAGTGGATGCAGTTCAAAAAAGAAGGATGAGCGGATACAAATATTTCGGTAATCGATTGAAGGCCAGAACCAGGCGTTTTACCAAGAAATATGTCAGTAAGCATACATTCTAACACTTTAGGGTTCATTAATTTTGCTTTCGAATATATAATTAATTGATTCCATTAATAGAAAAACGAAGACATATGACAAATTTTATTTTTTTAAAAAAAAAATGATTTTGCTAAACAATGAGGTCAAATATGCTGAAAAAGCAACCACTATGATAACTGGTACCTGAAACCTGGAGGCGGAATTTTATAAAGTGGTCAAGTATAAACTGTTAGGTACCTACATTAAAGTTTGAGTAGCATTCGAATCAAAAATTAGACTTTCACTATTATTAAATATGTTCGTTGATTTATTTTTGATTCATAATTAACATCTTTTGAACTATTTGAATTTAAAACTGTTGTGATTCCATACGGAGCACAGATACCAGTAATTGAACAAATACAACGACACAAACACCAACCCACAAATCCAGCCATGGGACTCAATAGAGTGCACCAAGAACAAAATTATTATGAACTGGACAAGTAGAGTGCCAGCTACCCTGCTGATAGGACACCAACGAAAATACAATACCGGTGCCATGATTGATGGTTTTGAATCATTTTGTTTAATCTAATATAAAATAATATAGAAATTCCTACACATCACTAAAGGAAAATAAATTAACCCAATTGTATTGATAAGCATATATCGCGGTGTCAAAATCTTGTTTTTTAGGTGTCTGATATTTTTACATGAAATTGTTTATTTCTTAAAATAATAAAAGGTTTCATAATCAATGGCATTGTGGATAATTTAGAAGTTTTTAGTGAATATTATCCAGACAATAAAAGTAGACACTTGAAGGTAGATTTTTTCTTTGGGTGTCTCAGTATCAGAGCAGCTGACATCCTGACAAAACAATGGGTACTTGAACTGATATCGGTAACTCCAATTCTCACCCAAATGAATGATTATGTTACATTTTCATTTTTTGTATCGGACAAGACAAAATTAAACCTGTTTTGTCCCTAAATTTGTGTAATAACAATAATGAAGAATAATAGTGAAAACACTGTTGGCACTAAGCTAAAAGAAACAGAAATTGATAAATAGCAGCAGATCAAATTTACAATTTTGATATATCAGAAATTAGAGATAATGAGACAGGCTTGATGTTATGGATGGCCCACGCTCAACTCAATTAGGATAATAACTAGGTGGGGCCGAAATGTGATTTCCAGGTTGAGGACAAAAACAGCCAGCGACATAGTTGAATGTGTAACCATATTTAATATAAATTTGATTCAATATTTAGGAAAATGGTTCATTACTTCAAAAAAATGTGTTCTAATAAAAGGAAAATAATACAATTTTCACAGGCTTATTTTTAATAGTACAGGTTTATCATGCTTCAGTCGCTTTATCAACTCTTTTGACCTAGACCTGCACATTTTAAAAATATGATTTGAGCTTGAAAACAATTCCTATTCAGAAGAACAACAATTCAACAGAAATTTGCGATCATGTTATTTTGGATCAAGAAATGATGCACGAGCAGGGCTTGCTGATCTAGGTCTCTGAATTGGCGAAGGTCGGTCAGTTAACCTTGAGGTGATGGGTGATGGTAAATTATGTTTTCGTAATTCTTGTACAGCTCTTTCTCGCTCATATCTCTCATTTGTTAACTGTCGTTTCGTGATTTCCAAATCAGCATCCAGTTGAGATAATTTTGCTCTAAGTGTATTGACCTCTCTGTTTTGATGTGCCATTTTTCCTTCTGCAAGAGCTAATTGATCCTTTGCACTCAAATAACTTTCATTTATTTCTTGCATAGAAGTTTGAGATCGATATTCCTTTTCTCTTGATGCAGCAATGAGAGTTTCCAAACTTTTTCGTTCAGCTTTGTCACTTTCAATTTGTTCTTGTAAAATGTCAACTTCGCGTGCTATTTCATCATGTCGGACTTTCAGTTGTTCATATTCAACATTTTTTGATGCAAGCTGCCTAACAAATTGTTCTTTGCCAACATCAAGTTTTGCATTTAAATCTCGGGCAGATGATAAATCGACAGCGATCAATGAGCGTTCTTCATTTGCACGATGAATTTCATTTTCAAGTCGTTGAATATTTGATGTTAATTCCGCCATATTGTTTTCGTAAATTTGTTGTGAATGTAGGTGTTCTAATATTTCTTGTTCTAACGATCTGTTTTTATCGCTCAATCGTACTTTTTCATTTTCAGCTGTCATAAGTTCGAGCTTCAAAGCTTGTGTCTCATCAGCCAAAAGTCGATACTTGCTTTCTGTTGAATCACGTTCAACTGAAACTTTGCGATATTGTTCCAGCAAATCTTGCATTTCTCTGTCTTTGGAAGCAATGCTGCCTTCGGAGTTTGACATTCTTGTAATATATTCTTTAATTTTTGTGCGCCCTTCTTCCCTTTCTCGCAATACATTATCTAATTCAATATTCAAGTCTTGATTTTCTCTGGTCATTGTTGCAAGATCATCTTGAAGTCGACTGTTTTCTCTGATAGCTATATCTCTACCTCTCAATGCTTCTGACAGTTCAGTTTGTGTTGTGTCCAATTGCCTTCTGAGGCTTCTCAATTCTCTATCAGAACTTGAAATATCCTCTGTTGCACGATCCAATTGTTTTTCTATATTGCCTATCGCTACTTTTTGCTCCATAATTTGAGCTTCTCTTTTGACTATCTGATCTTCCAAAAGGGCAATCTTTTCAGTTTTCTCATCCAAAGTAGCTTGTAAACCGTCTTTTTCTCTATCGAGTATTGTGACAGTAGTTCGAAGACCAGCTGCGTCATCACTTTGCTTTGTTGAAGTATCAAGAAGATCACCAATTCGATTTTCAAGAACCTTCACTCTTTCATCTGCGATCATGTGCTCTTTCATTTTCTGAGACAACTGTCGTTTCACATTTTCTAGCGATCCATCAAGGTCTAATCTGCAAGCTTGACAATCTTCAAACCTCTCTTGTAGATCTTGCCTCTCAGCTTCAAGTTCATGAAGCTTGGCACGAAGGGCTTTGAGATCTTCTTCCTGAGCAATGTTAACTTCTGTTGTTGATTGCAGTCTCGATTTAAGTTCAGTTCTCTCTTTCTCTAGTGCCTCAATTCTTTCAGCAAGATCAGATAAACGTTGTTCTAATCGTGTAATATTAGAAGAAGATTGTGTTTTCTGCATTTCAATGTGTTCACGTAAGCTATCACGTTCGGTTGTCATTCTGCGAAGATCAGAGACAGCATTGTCTCGTTCATTTTCCACTCTTCTTAATATTGCTTGCGCTGTTAGAGATGCTTTCGCAGACCTCGGTGAACGAACTGCTTCTCTCCTAAGCCTCTGTAATTCATCATGTGTTTGTTCATACAACAAGTTTGTTTTATCTCTTTCTTGAGTTAAAATTTTCACATTAGCTTGAATTTCAGACATATGCCTTTCAAATTTATCCAACATTGCTTGTAATTCATCTCTTTCTCTGACAACTTTTTCATATTGTCTCAATTGATCAGAAGCACCTTTCTCCAATATTTTATTTTTTGGACTTCTGGATGTTGATCGCAGAATATCAGAATCTTTTTGCTTTTCTCGCTTTTGTAACATCGAGTTGAGCAAATCACATTCACTTTTGTAATAATCTCGCTCATGTTCAAGGGTTTTAATGAATGAATCCAACTTGCTTCCTCCTCTATCTCTACTGCGAACCCCAACTCCTGATAACTGCTGATCTTCCAACTCCATAACAAGTTCTTTCTCTTTATCCATGAGTTTCCTGACTTGTTTGCTTAGAAGATCTTTATCCATCTTAATTTTATTTAGCAATTCATTAAGGCCATCAATCTCCTGTTCCTGAGTTTGTAACCGTAGTTGAAGATCTTCATTTTCAGTGACGAGTTTCTCACGAGACTCTTCAACATTTTGAAGTTGAGATTCAAGATCATCTTCTTGCCGCTGTGAGCGACGCAATTCTTGTTGTGCTTCATGTATCTCAAGATCAGCAGCAGACACTGCCTTTTTCTTTTCTTCTTCCATTTGATTTGCGAGATGATCAAGTTCACGTATCTCAAGTTTCAACCTCTCAACCTCTCCAGCATACCGCTTTTCACTCACCTTGCATTCTTCATGCTGAGCTTCATCTTCTTTCATCCGAATCTCCAATTCCTCATTGGTTTGTTGCAAATACTCAACTTGCAAATTCAAATGTGAGATCAAACGTTCGTTAGCATTGTTTTTTGCTTCCAAAGACAAAACATCGTGTGGTCTTCCACCTTCCAAACATCGATTCAAACGTTCAATTTCTCTGTCTCTTGCTTCTACTTGATTTCTCAATGTGCCGATTTTAGACTCGCTCACATAATTTGCTTCAGAGAGAATCTTGGATTCCGCAGCAAGTTGGTCAATCTTAGTGTCAGCAACTTGCAAGAGATCTGCAATATACGGGTCGTCCGGTTGGGTTGAGATGTACGAAGCAGCTAGCGATGGTGGAAGTGGACATTCAACTTGCATATGTTGTCTTCTGAATGGTATGTTACGTTTCCTACCACCCGGAGTTTGTATTACTGCTTGTAGATTTTTTTCCTGTAATTTTTGTATGGTTTCAGTTTTTGAAGCGGTTTCACTTTCAAGAACACGAACTTTATGAACAAACTGATTATTCAGAAACCTTAAATCTGAATTCTCATGCTCAAGTTTGATAATTCTTGCTTTCATTTCTTTAGAAGTAACCTCAATTTCTTCTTTCAGCCGAACGCATTGTAAATGAAGACTGTTGTTTTCCTGTACGAGACGAGCATTATCCTTGCTGTATGGCTCCAAAATATCATCAATATTTGGATTTGCTGTTGGAGCTGCGGCTTTATGCAAATTAACTTTCGCTTTTTTCAATGAATCAGTTGTGTGCAATAGGTCTGAAAATAGTTGGTTGACCAATGGCATAGAATCGATGCCAAATGCATGACGATATCCCAGCTGATCCAACTGCTTCCGCAATGCCACGAATTTTTGTTCTGTTACTTTGTTCATTGTTGATTTAGCTGTAAAAAAAATAAAATTTAAAAACAATAATAAAGTAATGATTGAAGATATTGATATTGTTGATGGTCCATAAACTTTCGGATTCTCAGAAGAATATTTAAATCCGACTTCATCAGAAATATTCTAATATACAGTACGAAAAAAATTTAAGTATTCAAATTACATAATAAAAAAACTTAGTTAATATATATATATATAGGAGACAGAGAAAAATTCTGAGAGATAAAAATTGTCAGCAACAAATCATAACAGATTTTGACAAATATATGCAGCCGATAAAATGTAAAACAGTGGGCGCGATGGCTTATCCATGCCCACCACCCAACCCGGGGTGCAATAACTTGGGTTCATATCTTTCCAGAAATTGTAACCCTGTCTGTCTGTGTCTATAAGTGGCCGCTGTTACAGGGCCTTGGACAGGGTGATCCACTCTAGGAAGTGGCTATTATAAAAAAAAAACATGTTTTGCTCTCAATTCACTAGCTGAGCAGATTAGGCAAAAATGAAAATAAGTAACCCCTGTAGCAAACACACAATACTGGCAACTAAAACTTGTGCTGAATTATACACTCATTTTCACACAAGATCAGTGTAAGTTAATTAACAGTGTAATATGCTATATGCATTATGTACTTCAACTTTATACAATAACTTGATAATTATTATTGTTGAAGCATATTCAAATTATGACGATAATTATCATAACAAAACAAGCATGTTATCAAATTGTTATGATTATAATTGATGATATTGAATGATTGTTTTAGTGATATGAAAATTGAGAAAAAACTTACTTGCTTACCGGTACAGGGTAGTAAACTATAACAAAGAAAAAGTGCCAATATTGAATGATTATTTCAGTGATATTGCAAAAAGTACTACTGAACAGCACGACGTTTTCTCTACCGCTTCGATATCCTATGCAGTACCGTATGTTCTATAAAACAACAATGTCCAGTAGTATAATTTACCTTTTAAGTTGCTTCTTCATACTTTCTAACAGCCAATTGATCTCGTAATCAACGGGTCCAGCCACACTTACAGGTAGGCACTGCAAACAGATCTATATTCCTACCGGTTAAGGTGCTCAACTGCTCACGCTGAGTGCCATGCAAACAAAAATGTTTCGAAAAATAGTGGGAAACCGTCGTCCGTGACATTTTTTGCTTAATGGCGACACCTCGAGTTTTAGCAATTTCAATTTGAAAAGCGCAAACATTATTAGAAAATTACTCATCTAAATATTATTCTCTGGAGCTAAACAAATTTTAAAGCAATATGCGACCTTGTTTACGTTTTTTTTTTTACATATATAGATAATGATAGTTTACCGATCCGGCAATTCCGCCACGCAAGTTTGGTTTTGTTTCATCGATTTATCCTGGAAAGAGAATAAACTTTTGCTTTGATCACCATTCAGCTGTTTTTCTGTGTTTTCAGTTTTAGTTGCCGTGGCAAACATTCGCGGCAAGGTCTGGAGATCTGGAATCGTATCGTCAAAGTAGGAGAAATGTTTCTTTGTTCTTCTGCATGTAAGTAAGCATTATTTGTTGTTGTTCATTTGTTCAAATGCCTTAGCGTTGAAATTTGTTTGCTTGATCTTGCAGCTTGTAATAGGATAGGATATTTAACCTGTGGGAGAGCAAAGCCGAGAATACACCTTAACCATATGGCGAACCACGACCTCTCGTGCAGATACCAGTTCCGAAAAATGTACTGAAAGTTGTACCGTACTATGTACATGGCCATAAATAGTTAATCTAGAAACAAAGTTTCAGAGTGGTCACACCAACCTTTACTCCTCATGAATTGAGATCTGCGATCAGTCATTATAACAACTAGAACAACAACATCACAATGATGATAAGTCAGTAAGTTAGATAATAATATGATGTAACACAATGTCTTGCTTGGCCGAACTTTATCCTCACAACATACCGTATTTGTTATTTCCTCATTATACAGTAGACATAAAAGTGTAAAAGTGTCTCCATCGAAAATTGTTGCCTCACCAGGTAGCACTATGGTATATATTCCATATTTTCATCCTGCACTTTGAGTGATATTGTTTTGAACAAATGTTAAAACATTGTTAAATTTCTAATGAGAATAATTGTGTACGATTTCAGTACTCATGAAATTATGTCGAGGCAGCAGATTTAATGATTAATAATCCTATCCCTGCAATCTTGTGAACTTCTCTTAGGTTGGTAAGGAGGGTGAAGTCGCCTTAAAAAAACTATTTTTGAGCATGATATTTGATCAAGCAACATAGCGACAGGGTTGTTTTGTTAAATTATGAACTTCTTTTGGGTTCATTTCGGTAATTATAGTAACTTGTGACTTAGCGTTACCAGTGTTATGAGTATTAGCAAAAAACAGACAAACATTCACATCACAAACATATGAATAAAGGTAGTTAGTTATGTATTTGAGACATTGAAAATGTGGAGACAACTTTGAAAAATTCTGTGGGCCAATTTACGACCCTAGTGGGCACCACAGTCATATTTTTTACGTTGGTATAGTATTTTTTATTGTATGTCAGCGTAAAACAGCATCGATAGTTGCGCATGAGATGCAGAATTTGTTTTAAAAAATGAGCGTTCAAAACCCGAAACCAGTTATTATCTGTTTTAAAGATTTTGCAAAATATTATATGAACTCATGGTAAGTAAGCTTAGTGAACTTTTGTCAATTTAAAAAAAAAATTGATTTTGCTTTAAATTTGTCACTGTAGAATGTACTTTCTTGGTTTATCCTTCATGCACAGCATTAATCACATTTTGAATTAATGTTCAATGTTATCATGTATGCTTTATCACATAAAATTTACATCACACCAGATCACACATTACATCACATAAAATTTACCAAAACTATCACTCCTGCCCTGAACAGCTGCTACAACAATGATGCAGTATTTCTTAGGTTGATAGCATATTTACCTTTTCTATTTAAATGTCCAACCGACTGTTTGTTTTTCAAGTTCAAATGCTCGACTAATCAAAATTGGTTGTGTTGAATTGTTTTATTTTCTCCTCCGTTTATTTGTGTGTTGTGTGATGGTGAGCGAATGTATTCCAAACATTTGAATCTTCAAGGGTTTAATCTCTTTCCAGTGGCATCTGTTTTTGATATTCAATGTTGCCTTGCTGTATAATCATTGGCATATTAGGATGTGTGGTTATATACCGGCTACCTGTTATATTTTTTTGTAGTTGGTACCTATGCGCATACAGTTCTATGGTTTGAGATATCGCTATTGCTAGATTTTTTTTTTATAATTTGAGCATCATATTGCCACATGTTATTTGAGTTTTTCTTGATTGGCAAATACTTAAAATATTAATAATAAAGCTCGCAGCTCTCCACGAAAGATTATGGCAATGTAAATAGGGATTCCAAACTCCAGAAGATATCAGAAACTGTTAACTACATGGCCAATAGGCAAACAATTTCATCAATGCTTAGTTGTGTGGGTTTTGCTAGAACCCTGTAAGCCAGTAGTTACTGTATGATTCATGAATTTCACTCTAGGTACTCACAAAACATGTTTAACCTTCTTCTTTCATTTTAATATTATTTTACTCTATTTTTAGGTTAAAATACAATTATGGCAGAGAAACTGAAGTCAACAAAGTTCAATAATTGGTTGGCAAAAGTTGTTACAGATTTTAGTGAACTCACAACTGAAGATAAAATAATCGCACTCGATGGAATTATTGATGCATGTGAGGCTTCTGAACTTAAATATCTTTCTGATCGTCTGGAAATATTCTTAAAAAGAGATTTCGTTCGCTTTCTTCCAACAGAAATATGCATCTATCTTTTGAGCTTGTTGGATCCTGTTTCTCTTGGTCGATGTTGTTTAGTGAGCAAAACATGGAACGAGGCCGTTTCTGCCTGTCAGCCAGCTTGGCTACGGGCTTGTAAAACTATTGGGTGGAAAGTGGATGATTCCATAGCCTCTGGGAGTTATTGGAAAAAAACGTATCAAAGAGCATTGACTAGACTTCAGCAGCTTAAAGATGGCTCTGCTTTTGAGGTTTCAACTCTTGTAGGACACACAGCACGTGTGTATACTCTTCGGTATAATGAGAATGATTTGATAGCATCTGGCTCCGACGACCGAAGTGTGAGGCTTTGGGATGTTGCAACTGGAGAATGCTTACAAGTTATACAAACACATACTTGCGCTGATCTTGCCTTCGATGAATACTTTGTATACACAGCTTCTTTTGATAATACTATTGCTTGCTGGGAATGGAGTTCGGGAATTATGATTCGCAATTATAGAGGACATACAGGTGCAGTATTCAGTGTTTCTTATGACAACGAACGAGAGTTACTTGTATCTGGATCAGCAGATAAAACTGTACGGTTATGGCAATTATCAACAGGTGAACAGATAAACATGTATCATGGACACAGAGAATGGGTTACCAAAGTCATTTTACGGAAGAGTGAAGTGGATTCTCTGCATCACAAGCCTGGTGACTATGTTATTCTATCCATGGATAAAATCCAGATAAGGATATGGCTGATAAGTGAGGAGGTTAACTGTCAAAGCCTTTGTGAATTGTCAGCAATGGATTTTACTAACAAGGCCTTATCCCAAAGTTTGCCATCATATCCAACCGGGCCTCATAATGCTGAAGACAATAATAATCACTGTTTTTTACATCCACAACTACTCTTTGATGGCTCAAGAATCATGTGTTCCTCAGAGCGTGGTGTATTAGAATGGGATTTTAAAGATTATACTCTAACTCGAGTAACATCTCATCATAATGATCCATCGTTTCTTCTTGGAGCAGGAGAAACCATGTTTCTTGCTGCGGACACCAGAGAAAACTGTTTATTTATTAGAGTGCATGGTAGTACTACTGACCTGCAACACCCATCTTTAAAGCACAAAAAACTTATAGTAGAAAGCAACTCAACTGCCTCTCATCCTAGTCCAAGTCCAGAAACCGTGGATTATGAGGTGGAACCAGAATCCTCTAAGGCATCTTGTAGTACTTCATTATCAAACCCAACATTGAAACTACCAGAGTTTTCTGCTAAATTCAGAGACGCAGGTGTGGCAGAAACTACGCCAACAGATGAGCCTATGGCACATAGTAATATGCCAAATACTTCCACAGTGGAAGATGAACTAATAAATGACATCAATTACAACAGTATTAAATTACCAAAATCAAAAACTGCCTTCCACATTCCGTCTGCAGTTTCAAATATTAACAAATCTATTTCATCTCAAAATGCCGGAGGGGATTCTCAAACTAAACACGAACTTGGAATAGGGGATTCCCCAGGTGTTCTTGGACGATGGGATCTACCCATGTGTCGCTGGTCAAAAAGGGGTTCTAATTATGTTTGTGGCGATCAATCTTGGTTAAATGGTTTTAGCGATGTTAATCATTCAGGTTTAGTATTTGCGGCGGCATTGGCTGATCATTCTATATATTTATTACGCTGGTCTGATTGTTCATAGTATCAGTCTTTTATTCATAGTATTAATAAAAAATATAGAAAAATATGCATTTTTAACTTCGGCGAGTACGAAAAGTAATAACAATTATTGACTTCAGAAAAGGTGCAACGATCAATCAATAAGTGTAAAAGAAACTAGAAGTTGACAGTGTCCATCATTAATATTTTGCTCTCAACAATATTTTTCAACCAAATTTCACGAAATCTTGATTTTCCAGGCCTGAAAATAAATATATTGAATGTAGAAAGGAAAATATACATACCAATCAACATAAAACACTACTAAAACTCACTTGTGAACTAATCTGTTTCCTTCGAATATATAAAACACCTCCACTGGCAAAGTCTGAAATAAATATTGAAGTTGTGAATTACACCAATTGGAAAAAGAATAAAAATAGTATAGTAATCCATAGCAGTATCCTGTGGTTGCCACCAGGGATGCACAACCAGTGAAATGGAAACAATGAAAATTGACTACAAAAATAGCAATTGAAGACACAATAAATGGCATATGGCACTTCGATTATTGAATGTCAGAATACTGCTTCATTAATCATTCCCCTGATGAATGTCAATATGACAGTATTAACTGTGAAAGGGATGCCTTTCAGATTCAAAATTTAGATTCTTTTTCTCACATTTTTGCTTCCAAGTAGTAACATTTACAGTATCCAGATTCTAACATCCATAATCTATTTATTTCATTCTAACATACAAAAGTGTTATTATCACAATATAAATCAAGAGATATAATCATTCACATAGTTTCAAGGAAACGTGTGGAACTTGTTCGCATAAAATTTTAAGGCTGAAATAGGTTGACAGACTCTTGTTTATAGAACTTCCTAGTAGGTATTCGATTCATTTTCTGACAGAATGATAATTTTAAATTTTTTTGGAAAAATTTGAATTTTTATGATACAGTAATCAGAAGCTGATAGAAAAAAGATGTCTTTATTTCCAAAGGATATTCAAATTTAGCTAACAAAAGGTTTATATTATCAACACTGTCGTTTCATCAAACTTATCAAAACACGATTTATCACGTACAAATATAGTATTTGATCAGGTACTTACCCATAATCCTATTAGGGCCGCTGGAATTTTCCAGTAAGGTATCCAGGAAAAGGAAATCTAACTTAGGTCAATGCTGGATTCCTTACCTTAGGTTTTATCTTTGAAAGACTGATTGTGAAGTAGACGCACGCGGTTGCTCTTGGAATAGGTTTCCTCCTAGTTGGTATACTCCATCTTACTCTGTATTTATGCCGAATATCATAATCAAATTCTGTATCACCCACATAATCAATACAGTGTAACCATGCAGAATCTCGCTTCCATGTCTGGAAAAAATGCAGCATTGGATTCCATAGATTGATTTTAAGTGCTTTGGACAACTTGTGCTTTAATCATTGATTATATATTTTTTAGTTCCATGGTGATTATTTTAACAAATTAATCAAATATATATAAAAAATGAAACATTGAATTATGGTCGCTAAATGGTTCAGCAATTGTAACTTTCTGTCTGCAAATCTTGAGTTTTATGAGTGCGAGCCACTGATGCTTCAGGAATGTGATGCGTTGGTGGCTCAACAAACTAAATTTCAAAGCTTCTTATAGCGGGGCTCAGCCATGCACGTAGTATTATTCCAATTTTTTGTCACCAAATAACACTCTATACATACATACCCCTATGAATTTTTCTATCTGATCCTTTCCATTTTCCGATGTGAATTTCTCGCAGGATGACCATTCTGTATTAGGAATACCAAAATCTTCCTTATCTTCAAATATTATTGGAATGTTTGCCTGGTAAGAAATGAACCAATTCATTTGGGAATCAAAAAATAGCTACTATCATTAACTATGTAATGTTTGCCCAAAACCCTTACTGAAATATATACAAGCATTGTATTCAAATCCATATATCTGTAAAAATACGAATTCAAAAGTGACATTCCCAGAACATCTACATAAAATTCTATGGTACATCTTCTATGTTCTTTCTGAAACTCCAGAAATTTGGAGGAGGGGACTGCCAAGAATATATTTTTTCTAGTAAACCTCAATATATGTTTGGTTTTTAACTAGGATTTAGTAGTAGATTACTCGATTGCTGATTTTGTAGATATGACTTTTTTTGTATTAGACTTTTATCTAATACAAATTGCCATTCATATTTTCATGATAATTTACTGTTAAAAATTCAATATACTCTTACCAAATTGTGCCGAATCTCTATTGAAACATCATGAACTGCTTTAGATATGACTTCATCTACTAATTTGAATGCTTCTTGATCTATTTCCGCAGGGTCTTCATCACTCCATGTTACTGGCATTTTTCACGTACACGAAATACCCCTAAAATCCTAGTAAATATATTATACTTTAAACCTACAAAAAATTATGATCATTAGGTAACATTCGATGAAATATATATGAAGACAAGAACTTTAAAAACACAGTGAAAGATGAATTTCATGAACTCTAGGTTTCTAATCAAAATAAATGTACGAAAAAGATTTCCCAAGTTGTGCAGTAGCACATATTCTTGGACAATGTGTTCTATTTGTGCAGTCATTACAAAAAATAGTTTGTGTATTTAAAGTTTGTTGTATTCAGAAATTCCAGTCAATCCTGGAATTCTACTTCACATGTGATCAATTTTTATTAAATTTAGAATGTACATTTCTGTTTTATCCAGGTTATCTGTTTGATACATCTTGTCAGCTTTCAGTAAGGTTTGATTTATTGATTAGAGAATCACTAATGGTTGCGAGATGTACCTATGACTCATGCATTGAACTAAAAAAAATTTCTTTATAATTTTTACACTAAATACTATTTGTAACTTATTACTGATTTAGGCATGACAAGGATACCAACATTTCCAATATAGGGATATTGAGCCGCGGCTGAAGTTGAAAATATAAAGCTGGAGTTGAAATATTATTTCCATGAACCACAAATGTAACACACAAATATAGACCCAATACTTTACAAAACATTTTATGACCATGTTCGACTGGGAAAATGAAATGAATTGTGGGTAAGACTGGCGATCTCTAGCATTACCAGCAAATGGACTGAATTCGAGATTTTGCCACTTGAATATAGTGATCTCATATGTCCAGAGGATTTAAACCAAAATCTAACAAAGTACGCTTAGTTTGCTCTTGAATATTCATTCCTTCTTGTTCCCATTTATCTTTTGCTTCATCTATTTTTCCAATAAGTGAATCAAGTGACGCCGTGAGAACTCCTTCATACGAAATTTCCATTTCATCAATTCGCTTCTCCAATATTCTGATGGTTTCACTCTTCTCTCGCTCCATTTCTTCTTTCTCATGTTTTGTAGTCTCGAGCTCTTGTCTTGCGTTTGCGACCTGCTGACGTAAATGTTCAACTTCTGTATTCAACTCCCTCATTCTGATGTCCATATCCGTATGCATTGTTTTATATTGCCGAGTCAGTTCAGCACTGACATCTTTTTGCTCTAATTTTTGTTCTTCAAGATTTTCCTCCATTTCATGAAGACGGTCTTTCCAATCAGCCGCTTGTGCTTGTGACCGCCGTGCAATTTCATTACGATGAGCTAAATGTTCTTTTAGTATCTCAATTTCCCTCACCGTCTTTTTGAATTTATCTTCTTCCTTTGCAACATCTTTCTTTTTACCTTTTTTCCCTTTCTTTCCCTTGCCTTTCTTCTTTTTTGGTGGCATTATATTTGTTTTATTTCAGTATATATTATAAATTAACCATAGAGATCTATATAACATATGATCATATAAATAGTTTAATAATAGACAGTAGCCTGTATAAGTCTTGCTTTCAAAAATTTATAAGCGATACAGAAAAATACTACAGTGTCTTGAATTGAGCACGGCCCACTGATTGAATCTATCATCAATGCTCAAATTAAATATATAAAATTAAATTTGCGACAGGCATTTTATATAGTTGTAAATATGACAGGAATAATTTTGCTATTTTGGGTAAGTATATTAAAATCTACAATCAAAATCATCAAGTCTGACAAGCCTAATCCACAACACAGGCTTGTAAATTTGTAGGAATAGGGATTTCTATAAAAAAACAAAAAATTTATTTCAATTTCATTGTAACTCAGCGCAAAATGCCCTAAACTAGTTATAAACTATCAATTATGAAATTACAATTTTTTGTGTGAATCCAGACGACCACAGTGAATATGCAAGCCTGCAAAAAGGTTGGCATACTAGTACCGTGTTACCGTACGTTATAAGTTATAATAAATAGCGGCAATCATGAAACTATTAGTTTAGGCTATAGTTTATGCAGAGATTGTGAAAAAACACGGTATTTTAGTCATTTTTTCTCCTCTTATGTTATTGCTTCTGATATTTAAAATTGTCCGCCCTTCCTTCCACTCGGTCATCTCGTATGCGTGCTGTATAGTTAAGTTAGATAAAAACAGGTTAGAATGTCTCTTGACAAATAGATTATGGTACCGAATATCGCAGCGAATTAATCTTTTTAAATTATATTTTAAATATACTGGACAAACGAACGCAAACACAGTCAGTGCACAACTCATAATCGACCAAAGGCCACCCACAATCGCATCTTACTGAGCGTGTCGTGTTACCATGGAATTTTGTCATACTTCAATGCTCACACAATGTACCAAACGCTTCGCTTAACACATGTTTATTTTGTATTCAGAGCAAGGGCAGGTAACTGATTAAGCTGTACCGGTACAGGGTACGGTGTGAGTGAATGCACGGAATTAATTTTTTTCAGAACTGCAACGTGGGCTACACGCGACGCGGCCACAAAAGTATTGACATAGGCAAGTTTATTTTGACACCATTATTGGAATAAGAAGAGCATCGGTTACTATAATTACAGATTACCGAATCGACCGAGAACAACACAGAACAGAAACGACCACGAGGTGAGTGAGAAATGTATCGAAACGCCCCCAGTTAGCCTATACATGATAATTGATATAAAAACGGAGTTTCAGTGCCGGCCCACCAACCTTTCCTTCCTAGGGTAGAAATTTGAAATCTGTGATCATTGATTAAAGGGTTAAAACTATAAATAACATCAATACAATAGGGTGGTCTACCCAATTTGCGTCCTACGCTAGTTTGCGTCCAACACATTTGTGACGTCATTTCCTATCCTTAAACTTTGACAAATTTTCCGATATTTTGCATGGAGTTCGGCTGGCATGTCACCTACATGTCCTCCAAGTTTCATCTAAATCGACTAAAAATTACCGAAGTTAGACGTCATAAAGCAAAATTAGTGAAAAAAAAAAAAGCGATTTTTTCGCCATGTTCCGTGCTCCATTTCCCTCTATGAGTAATAGCTCCTAACTCATAAAATAAAAAAGAGAAATAATTGAAACTTTTCACACTGTCGGAGTTTAGTCTCTTCTAACCAACTACGAAAATTCGCGGTCAAGGTATCAAAGAGAGAATAAAAATCGGGCGGGAATCCGACGGGTGTCGACAATTCATTACTCCATGATTCGCGGACAGGCTCTTTTTCAAGCGATTTTGCGCCGGTCTTTCGTCAGATGCTTATTACGGCTCGCTTAGTCAAGTGATAATTTTGTTGCAGCAGAGAAGTACAAATATTAAACATTTTGAAGATTAAATTATGACAGGCAGATATCCTGCCATCGTATCCAAGGGTTGAGTTTAAATGGTTCCACGTCCTCTAAACTGTCAAGTATTTGAAACTGTTAAAATATTTTTTGTTGTTCTTATTCATTTCATATATGTGTAATCGTTTCGTTATTGCAATAAAAAAGATTATTATTCACCATTTGTATTCCGTATGACTGGGGTCCAGGAAACAGTATTTTTTGGGGGGGGGGGGACAGGCACAATTTTTTATTGGACAATTAACTGTACTGTTTAATTTCTATGCGTAATATCCACGCGCCGGAGGTGGGCAAGAATTTTGCTATTAGTAATTTCACCTGAATATCCATTCAAAATCGGAAGATTATTTTCCCACATACCTCTGATTTTTTAGATTTTGCTAGTGCAGAAAGAGTTTTTATTTAACAAAAATATTAGATAGGTTACCCAATTTTTTCAAAAAATTGCATAATATTATGAACAAACAAATCGCTGTTACAAGCGTTCGCTATTTGGTATGCAACAGTTGATTCTTTAATTGTGCATGTTATTCATATTTGATTATTTAAAACACAGAAGTTGTGTCAGGTAAGTTATCACACGTTTTCTTCATTTGAAAAACATGGCAAAATTGGTTTTCCGTCGTTAAACTTAGTTGTGATGACGTCACTATTAGTAGTCTCGAAGAAGCTGGCGGCCGACAACCAACAAAAAAACACTAGTCGCATTTTGGTCGTAACACCGCAAACTCATCCCTGAAGTGTCTTTTTTCAGCGGCCTGTAGCTTTTTAACCCTTTGACGTAGAGTCGATTTTCAAAGTTGTTGATTTGTCAAACATCTTCGTTTGTCGAATTGAAAAAAAATCAATGGGTTAGGTTTATTCGTTTTCATTTTAGAAGCAATTTAGTGAAAGTGGTCGCAAATTGGGTAACTGACCCTAATGTATTTTTTGTGCGGAATAAAATCAAATGCCAATCCGGATTTTGTTTTAGATATTTTGATGATGCCAAACGTTTATGTCCAATTCAGATCGATTGATAACAAGCCCAAATAAACGGGATAAAATTTGGAAACAAAATTTGTCACATTGTTCATGGGCGATTATTTCATTAACGATGCAGCAAAAATTGTTGCACTGCTAGGTGGCGCTCGGGACAATATCTAATATTTTGATCCCCCCAATGGTTAGAGACAAAAAAGCCAATGGTCGGAGACCATAAAACTTCAATACCAGAATTTCTATAGCTGGCAGATGGGAGCAACTCCATTGGAATAGACCTAGAATGCAATTTGTCTTGAGCCTAATTATTAGGTACAGGTATCGGTACGGTACTAAGTCATTTTAAATGCATAACAATTCTGATATGATGGTATAACAGATCACAGTTGCTCGATTCTAATATAAACATGTTATTAATAGATCCCAGGAAAATTTTATACTAAGAGGTTTTTTTTCTTTGTGTGAGTTTTGGGCAAGAAATTTTGTGCCTACTCACTGTATTCGTGACATTTTTTATTCAATATTTTAATAATTTCTTTCCATTATAATCATCTTCTCACATAAAAGAACCACATCCTTGTACCACATTAATCAACAATCTCCAACATTGTCAGATCATGAATGACGAAGAGATTGTCGAATACTTTCTGTCAGAGTTGAGGAATGGCACTCAATCGTCTCCTGCTGTTGCAGCAATCAAAACTCTAATCGAATATTTAAGAAAGGATCAAGCCGAAACTTTGTCTGGATTACGAGATAACTTGAAAAGCGCAACAGAAGTTTTAGTAAGAACAGACTGCACAGGAATTACATCAATCTTGTCTGGCTCTGAACTATTTTTACGTTTCATTACCCTCGCTTCGTTGGAGCACTCCGATTTTGAAAAAGTGAAAAATATTCTCATAAGTCGTGGTGAGATGTTTTTGCAAAAAATATCTTCCAGCAGGCAGAAGATTGCAAGGCTTGGATTACCCTTTTTAAATGATGGCATCAAGGTACTTGTACACGCCTACTCAAGAGTTGTTCTAAACATGTTAATTCAAGCTGTGGAAGCACATAAACGCTTTAATGTTTTTGTTACTGAATCAAGACCAGATATGAGTGGTAATTTGATGGCAGAAAAATTGAGAGATCATGGTATCCCAGTAACTGTAATTCTAGATTCTGGCGCAGGATATGTTATGGAAAAAATTGACCTTGTATTGATAGGTGCCGAGGGAGTGGTTGAAAATGGAGGTATTATGAACAAGATTGGCAGCTATCAGATTGCTGTATGCGCCAAAGCACACAACAAGCCGCTTTATGTTGCTGCTGAAAGTTTCAAATTTGTTCGGCTTTATCCATTGAATCAACAAGATGTTCCGGATGAAATAAAGTACAAAGCATCCTCAATAAAATCAAAAGATCTTGAACAAGAACATCCTAATGTGGACTACACTCCCCCTTCTTATATTACTTTATTAATCACTGATTTGGGCGTTCTTACTCCCTCGGCAGTAAGTGATGAACTGATCAAGTTGTATTTGTGAAAATTGATCGAAACAATTGGTGTGAAAAGTCAGGAGCCATCTCTTTAGGGATGATGATAATGGTGGATTTTGCGGTTTGCCAGAGCGTATTATGGGCAAAAAGAATACCATTGTAAAAAGCATATTTACATGAATCTGTTGAAATGTCACAGATTTCTGCTCGTACGAAACTAAGTGGTGTCATAATAGATACTACCTTTGGTCAATCTGTGTCTCCCCAGTACATAAAAAAATTCTGTGTACTGTTTTAAAAGAAGAAATGGTCATTTAACAATCTGAAAAATAACTACTTTAAAAAACTTTACAGAGCACCTAATTTTATATATCATTCGATAAAAGCCAATGGTAAATTTTCCAAATACTGTATCGTGTCACTATTTCATTAAATTTTCAGCTTTGAGTCCCTACTGTCCAACATATCGTTTAGTACCATAGTCTGAAATTGAGCAACTACAGCTTAACCTTTTTCATGGGAATAAATAATATGTCGGATTTGTGCCTGCGATATGAATTGATGACAGACCTGGAGGTTTAAGGCCAGATTTTTATGCACTTTTTATACAAAATTAAAAGGCAAATGGTGCCTAGTGACATATCAATGGTTTTTAATTGCCAGCCCTCTCAACTGATTTTATGGGGTAGATGGCTTCACCATCGCCCAGGGCAGATCAGTTCCGTTCGGGATGTTTTGCATTTAGAATGCAGTTGCTAGTACTATGTTGTAGAGCCCTTTGCTATCAAGTGGTCGTTAGTTGGTTCCATTTACAGAATATCGTCATTTGCAATAATATTTAACGAACTATCATGGTTGCGTGTGTTTGTTATCTTACCAGTGATGGAGGAAGCAGAAAGGTGGCACCTCAAATCTTCCAAAAAAAGGGGTTTCAGTCGAGTTATAGGCGTTTACGTAAGAGAAACCAATCATTTTTAATCTATATTTGACAGCTTGTGTGCTAGGGGTGTGTTCATTTTTGATATCTTTGGAATGCGCGCCACTCTATCCCTGTTCTAGACACCTACGCTTTAGTTTGGGCTATGGCAAGGCTGCATGCTGTCGAATACTTTTTACTGGCAGTGTTACTATGTCATAACTGGCTAGGACTTCATTGTGTACTTGTAATGACAAAAAATAACATAAAATTTGAATGTCAATATGGGAATTCCATTTCCATTAAAATTTAATACAATATCATGAATTGTAAAACATAGTTTTTAGTCCCTCCTAAAATGAACAATTGCAGCCAAAAAGATGTCGTATGTGTGATATGGTAGTTAACTTGGTTCTCTAGCAAACTGGATAACCGGAATCTCTACAAAAATACTTTGCTACCCTCAGGTTATGAACTGATAATTTCTTTTTCATCAAAAATTACCCCAGAGAAAGGCTGCAGGTGACATATCATACTCTAAAATTCCTCTGAGCCACTATAATGAAAAGAGCTACATGGAATGCAGGATTAAAAATCCATGTCCACAAATTTGAGAAAATAGCTTCAAAAAATAAAATCTCATTTTTTCAATAATTGTTGCGGCCCTTCAATTGCCGAAGGAAGTTCGTTGCGCATGAATTGGTCTTATCTGCATGATTGAATACGTCAACTATCCACTCGACTTGTATAAATAAAAGTACCAGTACCAGGCCATCAACTACTGTTGCATGCCAACTCTGTTGATTGGAAATGGTATGGCATCCCTCAACGCCAACCTGTCCAATCTTCACCGTCTCCTGCTTTCACTCTTGGTTGGTGGTTGAGATTCTTCATCACTGGAAGACTGACTGTTATTACTGGAATCAGAAGATGAATCTGAAGTTGCTTCTTCAGAGGAAGATGATGATGAGGATGTATCATGCCTATTTGATTTCATCTTCACAGTATTGACACCAACTTTAGTTTCCTTTTTTGGTACTTCGTCCTCACTTGAACTATCAGATACTGATTCAGGTGATGGCTGTCGCTTATGAATAAGAGTAACTTTCGACCGGATTTCACGCTTTGTTGGAGATGGAGAAGAACTGGATGGACTCAAAGATGGAGATTTCGGAATCCTAATCTTGGGAGAATCTGAATCATTAGATGATTTTCGTGTTGATCTGCGGATTTTACGCTGTGGACTTTCATCAGAAATGTCTTTTCTTTTCCCAATAGAAGAATACCGGGATTTATTCTCCTGTATAAAATCATTGTGTCTTCTTCGGCTTGGAGACCTTGATTGTGGTGATGAGCTGGTATGGCGTGAACGTTTATCAGGTACTTTTTTAATCCTTCGCGGTATTATTTCAGGTGAACTACTGTGTCTGACTGGCCACGAACGTACGGGAGAGCGCGCCTTTTTAGATTTCTTAGAAGTCTTACCAACTTGGACAGAATCACCATTGTAACTTTCATCGCTGGATGTGTTACCCCTCTGTGACAGGTTAATTGTTCCACGTTGTGTATCTTTTCTTGGCCGCGTTTTATCATGTCTTTCTTCTGAATCCCGCCTGGTGGGTGACATTTGCATTTTTCTTGGGATCCTAGATCCCCGATTGTAACCTTCTGGCCTGTCACCCCTAGACCTGTGAGTTCGATTTGGACTCCAGCTTCTTTGCCTTCCTGAATCCTTGTTTCTGTCATTGGGCTTACTATATCTTGCACCATTACCTTTGTCAGGGGATCTATGCCATGATTGAAAGTATCTACCTTCATTGGACCTTTCTTGTCTTCTATCGTAATATCTCTCACTTCTTTGAGGATCACGAGGGGGGCTTCGAGCACGTCCCCTTGCATCAGGCGATCTATTTCCATTCCTTCTGTATTTTTCTCTTTCCGAATTCTGAAAATCGTTTTTTCTCCGAACACCTTCAGAAGAAGAATCTCGCTTCTTGAAATCATTTTCTTTCTTTTTATCAGAATCAATTTCATCAGAAGATGACTTATTTTTTCTCTTCTTCAATTTTTTTGTTTTTCTCTCTTCCTCACTATCAGAAGACGATGAAGCCTCCTTTTTCTTCTTTTTTTCTTCACAACTTCTCTTTCAGATGATGATGAGACCCTTTTCTTTTTCTTCTTTTTAGCTTTTTTACTGCTCTCCGATCTTTCTGGAGGGGGAGTATTACTTGGTGATCGTACAAGAGTATATCTCTGCTGTTTCCTTGCATTTCTCTCCTCTATTTCTTTTTCCCTCTGAAGTTTCCTCGCCTCTGGATCAAAAGCACTTCCTTTTATGTAAGAATTGCTAATCCCAAATGCATTTCGTAACTTTTCATTTTCTTGTTCTTTCATTTCCGCGATTTGATGGGTCTCTGTTGCAACTGGACGCCCAGATGAATCTTCTTTTCCTGGTAAGGTTTGCTCTTTCTCAATTAGCATGCGTCGGAAAACGGAAACCTTTTTCTCAATTTCATCTTCAGAATACCCTTGTTCCTCCATGAGATTCTATAGAAGGACACAAATTGGTCATTTAGCAATTAGAATTTTCAGGTTTGTAGAGAACAAGACACAATATGTCAGAGATTGAAGTTTATAGAACGAGTGTAATAAAAATGTCTACAAATTTCTACAGTTTAGTTGTCACAAGACATTCAAATGGAGATATTTTTATCTTATGGCAAGAGATATATGATGACATATTGCCAATTTGCCTTATTTTCCTCTCATGAAACCAATTTTCTTCAGGTGCCTGAGTAGCAAACTGCTGGGCCGCCTTGCCTATACGCAACAATAACATCATCATATATGGCAGATTATACATTTAAAAAAAATTTGGCATATAGCATAATTTTGCAATAGGTCTGCAGTGGCAACTTCTTATCCTTCTATGCCTCTGTGTGCCGAACTAGAGAGGTTCAAATTCTTGCTTCACGCTTTACACAAATTTTATTTCTGTCAATAAATAAAAGCTAACAAATATTTTTGTGTATTTTTGAGCAAAAAGAATGCTGTAAAAAGTTACCTGTAGTTCCATGCATTTCAACTCCACTCTACGTTTCTTGTCGTGAAGGAGAATCTCAGCATTTGGCTTCTTGTCAATTCTGGAACGACAAAACACTTTTTCATTACAAAATCAATCCAGTGTATTACAGGAGATATACCCATCATGACAACCAATTTCAGTACCTCGCGACCTGTATTACAGCACAAAAAATCAGCAAAACGTTGAGAGTGACAGAATGGCAGCTTCTTTGCTACTCATACACCTGAACCAAATGGCTGCTATCAGAAGGAAATTTATCAAACGGATGGTATTTAATGGTAAATAAATCAATCTTCTGCTAAAAGATGAAAATGTATATCTTTGAGTGGCTGGTAATAACCAAACCGAAGAAAAAGGTCATCAATACTGCTATGAAATACTATCTGAAAAAACTGACACAAGCAAGTTTCTGTCATCCTCTCTCTAACCTTGGAAGTTGAAAGATAATTTGAGTCATAAAATAAGACTAGCCAGAAAGTCTATGTATACCACTCAACACAGAGTAGGCGCAGTAGAAATTTAAAGTGCTTTTCTGCAAAAACAATACTGGTAATGTACACGATACTGTGTTTAAAATGTCATAATTCGAATAGTCAGGTGTTCTAAAATTCGAATGAAAATTAAATTTAAATCATGATGTAGTAGGCCAGATGCTAAACTTTGCAATGAAAAATTTGATTTGTGACATATCTCTGTGATATAACTATGTTTTTAGTTATATTATTTTTATTATTATCAAATTCATTGCACACAAATGAAGTCGTATAATTTTTTATTGGCAATTCACTCGAAACAAGGCTGTGAGCAACAACCAAAAAAAAAAAGATAACGTTAATCAAATATAAGGTAAATGTTGAAACAATCTATCAGTATATGCTGTGTTAATTGTTATTATTTTAAATTTCAAATGCTGTTTAAACTGTTATCCTATTATCCCAAAGTAGCTGTTCAGTATTAGTGTATCAACACCAACAAGAAAGTGAGTAAAATTAGAACAACGTTATGATCGTTACCGGTACCCTAGTGATTAAGTTATCCCTATCAGCAAAATTTTGTGAAAACTGTATAAGTATGAGACACTGATGGATCATATCGATGAGGCTGTGGCTGATACTTGACAAAATAAAATTTCTGACTGGGATGTTCAATCACCTGACTAATGCAGGATGAGTGACAGTACCGGTACATGCAGGTGCAGCAGGAGTTTAAGTTAAAAGACAGAATATATCTTTAGAGGATCGAGAAATATATCTTGTACCTATCTGTAGCCTAGATTGAGGTGATAAATTTACCTAGCTTCGAGCTGTTTGATTTCTTTATCTGTTTTATATCCCGTTCGTTCTTTCACACTTCGGACCTGAGAGAGGTTCCTTTGAACATATGCATTAGTTCCACTACCACGAGCAGTTGATAATCCAATTCCATTATACATGTTGAGATCGCACACAGCACCAAGTACTGATTCAAATCACTTGATCACTGGATGAATTGAAAATAAAGGTCAACGCAGAAAGAACGTCTTCCGTTTTCAGCGAAACTAATCAGGGACTACTCAGTACTTAACTATTCCAATCCACTCAACACATGCGGAATTCATATCAGCAGTGTTCCCCACGTAATATTTTCGATAATTCTTTGCGTTGGCACCTGGGCTGTGGGCACGGATGAGAAAAGATTTCAATTTTATTCTGCGGGAGAGGAAAACCGAGAATACAGGTTAATCATGTGGTGAACCACCACCTCTCGTGCAGACACTAATTGAAGGTTTTGGCTTTACATTTTACCCGTGTGTCACGTGAGCAGCGCTTACGTAAATCACTGTACACCGGCGAAGCGTCCAGCAGAGCTATCGCATATAATCATCCCTCATCGGGGTTGAAACCTATGCAGTGACTGCGTATATGTTCTATGTTACAGCTCCTCGCGAAGTGCCTTACTGATGGGAACGCTCGGTGGTGGAACGACAAGGCATCCGACAATACGATCGTGCTCTCTAGCTGGGCTATTTTATAATATACACGACACAGACTACAGAGACTGACCTGAGACACCAAGTCCAACAGGTGTTGGCGTCTCAAACCTGACCACTCGGAATTGAAAAAAAAACTTTCTCATTTTTAGTAAAATAGACTCTATGCTCGTTTTGGTACTTTTATGGTCCCGTGGAATTCAAGCGATATTGAAGTAGACATTTTCAGTCGATAAATCTTTACCTGATATTATTAAATTTATTTACCTGCACATTGTTACAGAATCTCACCAGTGTTATATATATTATATTAGTCTTCCCCTTTTTTCTTTTCAGCTGCAAATTTGAATTTTATGCAGACATTAATTATCATTTTTATGCAAATATAAATGTTTTGATGTTAATTACACCTGATTTTGTAAAGATTTTAGATATTTCCAAGGTGGTTTCCGATATAAATATATTTCATGTTATATACTTTTTGGCCGACAGATAATAATAAATCTTCCTCTCTCTCTCAGCAAATACACCACAGGCGTATAAACGAACAAGTTTTTACACTAATCAAACGAAATGTTTTAGTAGTTTACAACCAGGTTAAATAAAAAATTTACATAGATCTGTGGTTTCTTACCGATTTTAACGTAGGATTTAATATTTCTGATGACTTGGGCTAAGTTTTCTTTACACCACTCGAAAGAGACGACAGCTCGAATCCTAAAAATCGGCTATGTGTTCTTATCGAACAGAATTCAAAAAGTGACATTTCTAATGATGATGCAACTTGTGCATATACGGATACGTATTGTGGATCTCAGCTTCCTAGTTTTAATCAGTTCATTTCTTCACGATGTTTCTTAGTCAGTTTTCCCATTTATTTATAACATATATTAAAGTCTCCTCATTGTTAACTGATACCCGAAAATCCCTCCATTTAGGGGTCTACAACTACAAAGCCAAACTCCTGTAATTTTCCTATATAAAATAAAATATTTTATCTCAGTATTAATGATATATTGAATTAGACTATAGCTCTTTCTGTATTTTTGATACAAATATCTGGTTCTGTGACCAAATATGCACAGCACTAATTGGCGGTCAAATTCGATGCAGCCAAAAGCGAAACTTTTTTCATAATTTCAACAAATAACACTGCTTTTTTAGTTCAGTCGACACCAAATTTTTGCGAATTTCGGATTCACAATTATAGGAGTAATCGTTCTTACAACTATGCCCGTTCTATGCAACTGTACATTAAAGCGGGGAACTTTCACAAGTATCTATATATACAAGTATATCTTGCCTATAATACGGCAAGATGTGGTAAATGATGGTATGGTGCAATTTCAGAAATATTTGCTTTTGAAACGAATATTAAATCAAATCTGATTCTATTAAAAAAATAGTCGAAAAATTCTTTAAAGGTTCAATTTATTCCGGTACGAAAAATAGAAATATATACAAAATTCAAACATAACCGGCGTAAATTTTCCGTTTCTGCTAAATGAATCGTCGAAATCCGAATTGTTTTATGAACTTAAAAGAAGATGTAGTGGTTTTAATTTGAGTCATGTAAAACAAATAGATAGATCATGACAAGAAGCTTACTTAACATACAAAATAGGCACATGCAAACACATTTGAAAAGCAATTTAAAATGCTTAAATTGTTTGACATAGCACTCCTCCAGCATTCCAACTCTCCCATATTGCGCCTAATCCTTGATCTGTTGCATTCGCGTCCGGTGAAACCAAAAGATAAGCGTGTGTCCGAGTATTCTCTCCTTCGCCCCACTTCGCAGTGTCTGAACGTGGTTTTGTGAATGCAGCAGTAGTTCCATCAGACAGGATTGCATCTCCTGTCTAAAAATAAAATAATTGGACTTCATTTAGCTATTTTTTTTTCATAGCCACTTCTTTTGAGTGGATCACCCAGTCCAAGGTCCTGTAACAGCGGCCACTTATAGACGGACAGGGTTAAAATTACTGGAAAGATATGATCTTTTCCTGTTCGGCTTAGCCTACCCAAGTTATTACAACCTGGGTTGAGTGGTGGGCGCGGATAAGCGAGCCGGACTCGCCAGGACTCGAACCCGAGGTCTTCAACCTGCGATGCCAACATGTTTAACCACTAGGACATCGCGCCCACATTGCACTAGTCAGGCTCAGTAATTCCTTATTAGTCTTTAATCAAAATTTTGTTGTTTCATTCGTGCTTTCGACGTCCTTCTTGCTGATCTCACTCAATCCGCTGTAAAGGTAATCACTTCTTTGAGATTGGATTTTATATTACGGTTAAATTCACTTCCAATATTTAATGTAGTTTTGTTTGATTGGCTGCACTCAAAGGTATAAAGTGAACAAGATACTTTTTACATTCATTCTATATTGATACTAATTTAAAGTGTCCCCACACCCGAGATCACTTCGGGCAAACGGGTTAGTGCTTTTGGAAACATGTGGGCACTCCAGTTTAAATTAACCTACTCGCTTCACTGCATCTCGATTTGCTTGTTGTGTACCCAACTTTAAGGCGGGATATTTCACTAATCTATAAGTAAAAAAGATCAAAAGCATTTTTTACCGGAAGATTCCTTTTCATTCCAGTCCATAGCAGCAGCCATTTTGCACCGGGAATGATTTTCGGCCTCAAGAACATCATCAACTGATCATAATGTGGTTTGCTGTAAATATCAGCCAATCTCGATTTTTTATTCTGACAAATTAGTCGACCTTCTGCCAAGCTCATATCCTGTGTTGTGCGAGCATCAGTCCAGAAGCACGTAGAATTATACGTTGTTCCAAAATAAATATTTCTGCAAGCATCTGGATTGTACAGGAAAATATTAATGCGTGAATGATGCAAAAACTATAATCTGTATAGCGGCGATTTTGTTCTGTTGTACGGGGCGTCACTCTTAAATTCGAATTAAATCTAATGATTCGAATACTCATGTGTTGATTCATTAAAATTTGGAAAATTTTCAATTATAAATTTTATTTTGTCTAACGTATTGAGGCACATATTGTAAGAAAAGGCAAAAAGTTTAAGCACTCAAAAATGAGGCTGCTACTTCTTACTGATATTGGTTACTACATCTTATCTATTCTATTTGATTTTCTGTGAGCGAAACTTATTTTACATATTTATTATGTTACATGTACATATTTCTCCACTTGGGCTGGCAATTCAATTCGGCAATTCGAAGCACAAAATATTTGAATCTGTCGTAAATCAGTCATATCCCAGTTGAAAATCGTATTTGTTGAGGCATAAGCAACAGATGGCCCACGCCTTGACGGCGCGATCCATCATTTTCCCGTGTTCAAGAAAAGCTTTTTTCATTAAATTTATTTGGCAAAATATTTTTATGATGGGAAAAATATTAAATGTGAAAACCTGACCGTAATGCAACTTTAAAAAGTCTTTCTAACCTGTGATACTTTCGTTTCTGATTATTTCAATCTCTTCGGTCAAATTTGAAACTTTTTCTTCCATTTCATTCAATCTTTCTGTGAGCTGCTGAGAATCTGTCAAGAGAATTTAGGAATCAAAATTTCTCAGTAATATACTTTCACAAGCGTGAGTCACAAATGCACAACGTCAAAGCTGTACTGTCCCGAAGTACTAAAAAATCTTTACTGAGTAAAAAATGTACTGCTAGAATATACGCGATGGCCTAGTGGTTAAACATGTTGGCATCGCAGGTTGAAGATCTCGGGTTCGAGCCCCAGGTCGCTTATCCATGCCCACCACTCAACCCAGGGTGTAATAACTTAGATAGGCTTAGCCGAAGAACAGAAAAAGATCCTGTCTTCCCAGCAATTGTATTCCTGTCCGTTTATAAGTGGCCGCTGTTAATGGGTCCTGGTCAGGGTGATCCACTCTAACAAGTGGCTATAAAAAAATACTTACGAGAATTGATTTCCAAACGCACCAACTTTGTCAGTCTCTCGTAATCCACACGTCCGGGACTACCAGGAACTCCCTCTTCACCTTTAACCCCAGCCTTTCCCTGTTTACCCGGTGGTCCCTGTATGCCTCTCCCACTGACCGTCGGGGGTGTATCGAAAATGCTGTCGATCTCTTTGCATACCATATGCTTGTCAGAGCCTTGTGCTGTACCCAAAATCAAGAATGATACAAGCAAAACATGTGCAAATGTCATTATTTTGTTATTATTAAAGTGGATCTAAAAAAGATGAATCGCTGGGAGTATGAGCAGTGGGTTAATGCACGCGAACATGTTGTTTTCGTTTTTTGTAACGAATATGTGTATCATATTGAAAGTCAAATCAATAAAGAACTTTTATGAACACAATTGCTTGGCAGATCCCGCATCTTCCCAAAATTCAAATTCATATTTGCTGACCTCGGTGGGTGCTTAATTAAAATGAATTTAAATAAGAAGATTTGAGGGGAATATTCAAAATTATCAGCCCGTGATCACCGCCCAGATTTCTGCTAATTGATTCATCTTGCATGCTTCGTCATCAAATACAAGCCTAATTTTTTTTCAAAGTTGTGGTAAAGACGTGATAGACAGCACTTTTGGCATAAAATATAATCGTGTTAGGTTTTGAGCCGACACTCATACTCATAAAATAACAATGCATCCTATATTAAACATACAATTTGGGATCCCAAATGAAATATTTGATCGAATAGGGACTATTCCTCGATGTAAAATTAACTAAACCTGTAGGTATGTGTTAAATTCCTGTCCAAAGTGAGCATTATTGGGCCAAACACCAACGAGCAACAGATACACGATTGATTGGTCTTCATGAAAACAAAATATCTTCTAGATCGGAAAGTCAGTATAATAAACCCTCAAGCCAGTCGGTTTAACGGGACCGTTTCATCTGGCATCAATGACATATAGGAACGTGAAAGAGGGGATAGGATGAAGCAAATTTGGAGAAATTTAAGTTATAAATTTATGACGCCATAGTTCTGAATAGTTGATGCTCGGCCAATTCGTCGCCTTGCTGTAGCTATTAGGACCTTACATTTACATATAAACATAGTAACTGCTCCAGGGCGATAACTCAGATACATATTTTATTATGTCAAGCATATGTCATTAATGCTTTTTTTTAATCATTCCACGCAAAGCCGGCATCTGCCTTCAAAATGAATTGACTAACGGCCACTTAAATGGCAATAAACTGCATAAATTGTTACTACATCATCAATTGAATTCTAAATGAAAAACATTCCGGACGCAACTGGACCGCTTTAATATATTGCAGTGAATGGTATTAGGTGTGTGTCGCGTAGGCCTGGGCAACCCGATTCGGTGATTTGAACCGATCGGAAGCACACAGATTGTTCGGATTAATCGCGGAACATTCATAAGAACAACGACTCAATAAAGTAACATTTTCGTTTTAATGACAAAATACAATCGATTTTGGTCCATTTTGATTCGCTCTTAGACGTGGGCTGTGAATTCAAAGTACATTTCCTTCGAGTCGGTATGCAAATATTAGTAATTTTTAACCAAAAACTTCTTGATTTTCGTAATGAAGACTCGTCGTTTAGTTTGACTTGGTGCGGGAGACGCCAATCCAGTGCCGCAGTGGGTAATCACGGGCGAGATAATTTCTCGACGGCGCTAGGTGTTTTTTTACCAATAGTTACCAACCATGTCCATACATTACAGATAGTGCTTTGGGAAGGAAAAACTTCTATTCCAGACTTCTATCTATTCCAAAAGTATAGTTTGCCGTGTATTTCCACCTTTCCTCTCTCGCAGCATGAATATTCTATCATTACTGTGAAACAAGAACAACATTAATTTCGTCCGCTTCTACAAAGGTCGTCTTACTCGTGTACGCGATTAATACGTTTCATCACGTCAAAACAAATCTAAAAAACGCCTTTTTAAAAGACGCGATATTTTTTCCATGCTTATAACAGGCTTTTCGTAAAGGGGACTTCATCTTTTTGGCGGGGAAAGTTTACCAACCAAAAAGTTATTGCCAACTTTTGTAATGATTTAAAAATAAATCCAAATAAGGTCTGGCATAGCCGAAAATGTTTATTAATAGATTTACCAGCAGACGTCTCGTTTTTTCGCGACAGTCACAGATTCGAGATCTTTGTCCTCTGATTTC
Organism: Styela plicata; assembly: GCA_963675895.2. Taxonomy (NCBI): domain Eukaryota; kingdom Metazoa; phylum Chordata; class Ascidiacea; order Stolidobranchia; family Styelidae; genus Styela; species Styela plicata. The sequence goes on along the minus strand of OZ023144.1, from coordinate 14,445,339 downwards.
GAAATATGAAGTGTTGATGACATTTATATTACGTATGGACGGTTGATGGCCAGTGACTTAAACGGTGCGTTTCATCCAAACTCTATACTTGGCCGATTTGTTTCAATAAATTACCGAGCAAAATTACTGTGAAACCTGCGATTTTTTGTGCATTTTTGTTTTAGCGTGATAGATTAAGTATCAATGGTTTATAATTGGCAAAAAAATCCCAACGAGGAAATAGTAGTACGGTTGCTGCCACTGAATTATGGTGGCCCATCGTTATCAACAATTTTGTATGGGTACCGGGGTAGGGCAATCCTTTATATACAGTTAGTCTTTTTAATGTGTTTTGCAATTTCTGTTGCTAGTTTTAATGCATGCAATAGTCTATCTGATGTTGTATACTAGCAGTAAACAGTTCCGGTGCAACTAGGCTACATAAGAAAGTCTTGTTGTTAGGATATGCCCGGTCGTCTCAGTCGGCGAAAGCGTTAGAAAAACGCTCTAAACTATGCATCACTAACGCCCTAGGTTAGAATCCCGAGTGAAATGATTATATACGAGAGGATTGCCGGACACCTCGCCGGTACCCAATGGTTACGACTTCTTCCACTAACCACGTGGCGGTATCTGTTAACGGTTATAAAAAAACTTCACCCCGGCTTGGAACTGGTATCTGAACGGGGGGTTTTGGTTGGTCATTTAGTTAAGCCGTAATCTCGGCTTTCCTCTCTCCCGCATGATAAAAATCAAATCATATCTTGTGTGATAACTTTGGCACTTAGGTTATCGATAAATGAATCTACGTTGCAGATGGACGCTTTATCAGTGTTGTATTTACATTACCTGATTTAAAGCTTTAAGAAACTTAAAATGTGACAGTAAAATCACACTGTAAACTGATAATATAACAACAACGAAACGTGCCGCCCACTCAGAGGCGGAGCAAACAAATGTCCTACGAAAAGTACAAAGCTATATTGTTACATCATAATGTTCCGTAACAAGTCTCAAATATTAAATATTACGTCATTCTTTCCCATTTTAGCAAAATATTACCATCCATATCGGGGAGGAGCTTTGGAAACTCTTCCAGGTCATCGAGGTGGACACTGATATGTATTTTGACATCCTGCTCGATCTGGTGCATCTTGATGCGGTAGTTCTGTTTCACAGAGTTTTTCGTTATGCACCTTATTATCCGTATTTCTTTGTTTTTCATTTATAAGGCACTCAATCAATGCTTTTCTTTCAGGTAATGGGGCCAAGTCTCGCAAAGAAACTGAAGATTCACTCCATCTTGGTAACGATTATAATCATATGATGGATTGACATCAGTGTGTTACACTTGATCAGCCAAAAGCAAGGCTGGTAGTACGGTACGGTACGAAGTTCGGTACGGTACGATTGAATTTTCCGGTACGATTGTACGGTACGATTCATTTTTCAATTTTCGTACTTGGTACGGTACGGTACGAAGTGATTGGATTATCTAATGGCCATATTTGAAATATATGATACAAATTGTTTTCTCTATATTATTCACCAGTCGGACAATTCTCCCTGACTTCTATATATCCATGTTGGGATTGAGCATTCATGAGATAAGCGTCGTTGAAATCCAAAAAAATGTTCATGAGGAGTCGTAGCTAAGCTGAGCTGTCGGCAGTAGACATCTCATTGAATGCAAAGCATTGAGTAAAACCAAATCCCACTGCCGGCTTCCAATGCCAGTTTGACCGCTTTCCAAATAACATTATGTCGCTCAATTCGTATGTCAATTATATCGCCCATTCTAAATTCTAAAACAAATACTAGATCCTTGTTGCCAAAATAAATTTCTGGGCGGTGATATTCCAAAATGTGGCCCGTTGGCGTAAATCATTACTTTATTGTGTTGGTAATTGTCAGCGAGTATTTCATAACCCTCAAAGGGTTTACTGACATCTTTGGTTCACTCAAATCGCATTGCCCTGCTGGTTTGGACGAGATATCACTGGAACATTTGGAGTATGGTCACCCCAAACCCAAAGTAAACTTATTTATTTGTTTGTTCATCAATGCTTGTATTTCTCATTCCTATCTCCAAGGCTGGTAGTACGGTACGGTACGAAGTTCGGTACGGTACGATTGAATTTTCCGGTACGATAGTACGGTACGATTCATTTTTCAATTTTCGTACTTGGTACGGTACGGTACGAAGTTCGGTATTTATTTCGTACCGTACCGTACTATTTTTCGTACCTTCGCAATACACTTTATCCTTCTCAAATTAATTCAAAAAAATAATTTCATTAAACATCTATGCCGTTTCATAACGGGGCGCTGATAATATAAATTGTGCCTATGAAAGAATTTTTAACTGAAGGTCAATTTTAAAATGATTAAAAGTGGCGCATGTCGTATATCGGTTTTACTGCAGTGGCGTAAAACTTTGTGATAGGCCGCTGATTTATGACGTCTTAAATGCATTTTTCTGTAATAACGAAAGTTGTGATAGCCCAATTAAAATCGACAAGATAAGCAGCATTCATAATACTAAAAATGACCGTGTAGTTTCTGAATATATCGTTAGCATCGCCTATGTACTTTGACGGGTTTTTATGTAAAATTCACAATGGCGTAGGAAGCACTGCCCGAATATACCAACTACAGTGGCGGATCAAGGAAAATATTTAGGGCGGCACATTTTTTCCGACAGGCAAACATAGGCTTTCAAATTTCCAAAAAGATTAGGGTGCCGGAGGCGCGCAAAATTTTATGGAGAACGAAACAAAAATACATGTTTTATGAGTGAAATAAACATTACCAGACAGGAAAATATATCTAAGCGCCGGAAGCCCACTGAAATTTTGTGAAAATTGAATAAAATTTCTCACTTTAAAGGCTAAATGGTACGAAATATACAAATTTATCCGGGGAAAAATATTGCGCAACACAGGCGCGCCAAAATTTCATGCAAATTAAATTAAAAACTCTCTCTCCCTGACCAACTATGCAACTAAGTTAACCAGTAACCAACGCTATTACGTTTTGTTTGTACTCTGACACGCACAAGTATATTATCAGAGCAGTAACATCAGAATATAAAGATATATTTAGGCTGTTTTGAGTTGAGTGTTAGATGATGCTCATCTTAATTAGAAGATATATTTTGTAAAAACAGCAAAGTCACGATATAGACAACGAGGCATGTCGGGAATACGTCTGTCTGGTATTAAAAAATGAATAGCATTATTCAGTAATGTGAAAAGAGCGTAAATTGTACCAGAAAAAACAGATGCAAATATGCACAATGATAATGTTCTTATAACCATGCCTTTGAATGAGACCGCTCGAAACCCATGCGTGATGCACAACGACATTCTTTTGTCGAGAGAGAATTTCTTGTGACGACACAATGCTACTAATATGCTAAAGATTGCTTCATGTCAGATTTTTCGCGAAAACTGTGCTCATCCTACCACTATTTATCACTACCGGTCTACCATTCTCATATTATGCACAATGTGAACAATGATATTGGAATGACATATGCTTAGTTACGCCCATGTTTTACTGTGCTGGATTTTAAACCAGATCGCATAAAACTGCATCACTTTGATGTAGGATGTTGGTGACGTTTCTTGCGGTGGCCAGATCTTACAAATAAAGCTGATTTGGACATTGGCAGTTGGTACGGTACGAAATTGCTACCCAGCGAATCGTACCTGTTTTCGTACTAGTACGAAATTTAGTACGATAAATGAAAAATATTAATCGAACTTAATTTCGTACTGGTACGAAGTTCGGTACGATGTACGGAAAAAATAATATCGTACGGTACGGTACGGAAAATTTTCGAAAGGTACGGTACGAAGTTCGGTACGAAATTATTTTGCTGGTTCGAAGTACGATAAAAATTTCGTACCGTACCGTACTGCCACCCTTGCCTATCTCACACAAGAGGTTGTGTCGACATCTATTTCCCCGATTTTGAAGTATAATTCTGCTAATATTTCCGACAACAGCAGTTATAGGCCAATCGCTATTGCGATGTAATAATAGAAAAACATATTCTTATGTGTGCAGAGGATTATCTCATTACTAAACATCATCAGTTTGGTTTCACGTCCAAACACAGCACAGACATGTGTGTGTATACAATAATATAATGCTTCTAAAGCATTTGACAGAGTGCAGCGTTGGGCTATTTTTGAAAACATGGCTTACCTGTGTGTTTTGTGCGCAAAATTGTCTTTTGGTATCGTAGCCAAAAAATGTGTGTCAAGCTCTACTCTAACCCATTCAATATTGGGAATGTTGTTTGGTAGGGAACAATTTTAAGTCCATATTTTTATGAGTGCCCATGGGTGATCTTTTTGTGATCCTCAAGAAGTTCCCGATTGGATGTGCTATTGGCAACATTGTTATAAATCATTGCTTATACTGTATATGCAGCTGTGGACAACCTTGTCTGCTTTTTGTCGTCTATCACGGGTTTCCAAAAACTTTCAGATGTATGTGAATATTATTAGACGTAAGACCTTTTATTTTTTTGCAAAGCGTTGTTTAGACTCACACAAAGTTATTGTTCATTCTATGTGAAACTCACAGGTTCTCTAGAACATTAGTTTATATACCCATACACACAAATTGTTGTCACGGTGTAATGATTAACATCGATTGGCCTGATTCACATTGCTTTTTAATAATGTTCTTTTATTCTTATCTATTTCATTATTTTTTTTTCTCTGCAACTTCCAATTGTGTTGATATGGACAACTTTGTCTTGTTGGTCTGAAATAAATGATTGGGGAATAGTTTTTTCAAGGGGAGCGCACGCCTATGATACGCGCGTAAATTATGGAATTAAATGTATTCAGTACTCAGTGCTAGAATTCTGCTAACATCGCATCGTGAGTCAGGAAGCAAGTATAACTAGCAACTTCGCCAAGGTTCAGGCGTACTCAGTACTTTACCTGTTACCGTACACTCAAGCTGCAAAGCTTAGCTGAAGAGCCTCTAGGTTATGTTTCCTCGTGATTTGTGAGTTTGGCATCAATGGAATTACGCTTGCAAGGTATGTCCTGTGTCTGCGTGTACAGTGTATTCATTGACATAGTTTCAAGTAGGATACCGTACGGTACCGGTAGGATATCATTTCTGTCGTGCAGGATAGGAAAGCCGAGAGTACAACTTAACCATACAGCATATGGCCTGGTTGGTGGAGGAAGCCGTAAGCAGTACACACAGCACAGTACTTACGCGAACCACCGTGCACCGCTGAGGCGTCCAGCAGACCTCTCACATATACCGGTAAACATCCCTCACAGGATTCCAACCTGCACCATGACGTTCATAAATGCGTATATTTGAAGCGTATTCCCAACATTTTACTGATTGAGCTAACCAGGCACCCCCACCTAATCTGTAATAAGGGTGAAATGACTACGGTATCGCATTTATGATGACCATTTCCGCAAATTTTACTTTGAGCCCCAGATTACAAAATTTATGCAATTTTGAGCAGTGCGCCTATTTTCGCGAATTGTATTCGATACTCTTGCTACTACTGCACTGCTAACACCAAAATTTGTCAGAAACAAAATAAGTTCCCGAGAACATTTATGTACTGCTACTCGACCATACAGCATAGGCTATACAGTATAGCTAGCATAGCAGATAAAGTGACCAGCACAGAGCATGAACTAGAAATTCTCTTGCACATAATTATTCACCATGAGATTTGCACACACAGGACAATTAAGCTGTCCGATATCATCATATTAACTTGTATATTATTCAATTTATGCTTGTTTCTACATCATTTTATTCAATAGATACATCTGAGAAAAAGTGCTAAAAACATTATAACGTAGAGATGGCAGACTCAGATGGTACAAAACAAAGTCCTCAGCATTCAAAATCGAGCAGTCAACAGGATTTAGAGAAAAAGAAGCGATTGTTTTTCAAAGAAATCCGGTGTATGATGTACGGATTTGGTGATGATGCAAATCCTTACACAGAATCTGCAGAACTTATCGAGGAACTTGTAATTGAGTTCATAACTGAACTTACACACAAAGCCTTGCAAATTGGAAGGCCTGGTCGAGTGCAAGTCGAGGACATTGTTTATCTTATACAAAAAGATGCACGAAAATATGCTAGAGTTAAAGATTTATTAACAATGAATGAAGAACTCAAAAAAGCAAGGAGGGCTTTTGACGAGGCGAAATTTTAGTTCTGTACTATTTGGTTGTCATTTTCCAATGCTCGAAATGGTCCACATTACTACCAGCAGCTAAATGGGCAAAAATGGTCTGTTAGAATCTTATCAAAGTAATGCTTGTATATTATTTGCTTGACACATGGCCAGCATAGACGGTTTTCACCTCTGGTTAGATCGTTCTTCCCTACTTAGGTCGTATGACTGCGCAAGATTGTCGAAGCATTCTCAATTAGGGTATGGACTCGCCTCACTTCTATATTTACATCTAGTATGATGGGTCTAAGAGTGATAATTTCCCAGAATGTTATGCAGGGGTTTTGAACCTGGGCTTTTAATAGAATTTTATTTAAAAAATGTTTTCACACCTAATATGCTTGATAGAATTGTAATTAAGATTCCTGATAGAAGCTACATACAATGATCTTTCAATCCTATATTTACAGTATAACATTCAACATTACAAAATTGGTCAGCATTGCTACTGTTCTTGAATGTGGACCAATGAACTACACATGAATATCACCCATACAGATTACAAATTATGTCATATAATGTTTTGTCGAGTATGAGTCGCTGTTGGATCGCGCCATTTAGGCGCAGTCCAACAGTGGCTCGTGCTTGACAACATAATGTTTCTGATTGGGTTCCTTGTCCCTTGTTACGGCTTATCGTTCATGTGAAAGTTGCAAAATTATGACATGACTCAAGTAGGGAGATCAATATCAAGTATTATTGAATTCTGCTTAATTTTCCCCATCTATTTTCAAAATATTTTCAATTTCAATAATACTTCTATTTCCCAATGATTTTCATTTTTTATCAGGTTGAATTCCTCATAATATATTAACGTAAACTGAGCTTATCACCAGTAATAGAGTATGTGAATCTTATTTACTACTAGATACAAAATGTTTCAAATTCTTAGCAAGAATGGATGTGGTTAATAAAGTCTCAGAATTTTTTGACAATCATATTCGAATTGTAAAGGTATCTTTTTAAAATTCCACACATATTGATTTTTGTCTTGTGAAGTATAGGTAATAGGTCATGAATTAAAATAGTTTAGACTGCATTTGAAATTTCTTATGTCGGAATGGGTGTAATCAGGGTGACACATGACAGAATATTGTTTTTCTTCAGGTGTCCGAAATGCTCATGCTATTTTTTTCGGGTGGGTCAAAGGTTTCAAAACCATCAACACTGCTATTTCATAGCTGTATTATACTCAAAGAGATAATTTTATTTTCTGACAAGAGGTATATTATGAAATATTACTCATTTTCAAAACTTTCACCTGGTGGAACAAATTTTCGGGTGTAGATGGACGAAATTACTGCTCATAGAGCAAGCATACGGTATATTTGGTCCATTGTGCAGCACAATGGTGATAATTAAGTCATAAAGTTTAATACACACAAATATAACATGATTTTACTTCAGCAATTTAGTTCTGTATTATCAAAATTAAGAGAATGAAGTTCATTTTTATCACAGTTACAAAACCCATTTCGATCAGAAACTTTATTTTGTTAAGCGTGTGTCACAGGTGGATTGTGCCGACAGTGACTCATGCCTAACCAATATACTTCCACAAATTTTTTTCGACTCGAAATGACTTGGTAACTTGACTCACCCATGAAAACTTTTTTGTTTTGCTGTAGAATGCTGGATATGTGATTGCTGGAGTCGGAGTTGTAATAATTGTAAGAAGATCGAGACTAGTGAGTGTCATTTTTTTTTGCAATATTTACCAAATATTGGCTTATGTATTGTTTATGCAATTTTCTATAGGGGCATTAATAGATTTTAACCCTTTATTGTACTGCCATTACATTAGTATTGTTGTTGTTTTGAAATCTTTCGCACAATTTTATAAACTCCTAAAACAGACCAAAATGTAGGGTTTTCCGTGTTCGGATTGCTCTAGCCTATATTATATGTGTCAGGAGAGGCAACAAAAAGGATGGAAACAAGTGGTATATGGCATAAGTATGCTTTCTCTGTTAGGCAAAGAAAATGACCAAGACCACTCACTGCGCTTTCAATATCAAAGACCTATTTTGTGTTGCAGTTTACGAAATTCAAATCTACTCAGGAAATACCAGAAGAGTTTATACAAAAGAGAATACGACTTCGTGGAATTGTCAAAAATGTTCTGCCATGTAACACATTACATATTGACCATGTCCCATCGATGTCATATCCTGCAGCTAAACTTTTCAGGAAATTTCAAAGTGCGTAGGTGAAAGGGTTGGAAGACTCTTATGAAAGCCATTGTAAATAAAGTAATATAATTTACTAAAAGCAGTTCAATCGTATATGTGCCTGATATGCATTTTTAAGTACCGTATTTTTAGTGCAACGAAAGGGTATCTATCGTATATTAAAGATATCGGGTTCGAGCCCTGTCGTATCTAGCTTGTTAATCCATGCCCACCACTCAACCCTAAGCCAAACCAGGAAGATTATATATATATTTCCATTCAACAACTCTTAACACTTTTTGTCTACGAGTGGTCTGCTTTTATAAGGCCTTTTCAGTGTGAGTGGTGATCCACTCCAAGAAGTGGCCATATAAAAGAATTGTGTTTTAAAATTTCAGATAGATGAAATATAACCGCCTTTTTCGGCGTATTCAACTAGAATGCTTCGTTTGAAGATCGTTAATATTTGTTTTACACTTTTTCTAAACTTTTGCAAATTTTTTCTTGATTTTCAAGCTCTCGGTTAACAATATTACTTCCATTTTCCAGAATATCCTCAAACTAATGGCATAATTTCGCTTCATATGGCTGGGATATCTTTAAACAAATTGGGACTTGATATTGTAATGAAAGAGATCAAGGGAAAAGCAGTTTGGTTTGAACTGTTGAATCAAACGAAGGAAGACCAAAATGATCCTGCTGTAATTTATGTCAGAAAGGTACACTAATGTTAATTTTTTTTTGTTAATAAAGTTCACTCTGAGCAAGACCGGAAGTAGCGCTCGGAAGGAATCCACCCACTTGTAAGTCGAAGAACTACTTAAAAACCTATAACCAGCTATTACACTCACAAGTGGAAAGAGAAAGTGAGAATTTATTATTTGTTGACCAGAAAATATCTGAGCCCACCTATATTTTTTGTATTTGAGAGATTATTTAATGTGTAGTGATTGATTAGTGATCTATTAAGGAAATGCATAGTCTGTGTTTCTCATCCTTCTGATTCGTGTGTAATCATTCCATTTGTGTGTTATCATTTATTGCAGTATCTCATTCTTCGAAATTATAATGTCTTCGCTGTAAAGATGGGATATGGCGTTGCGGAACATCTACCTGAATGCTATCACATGAAGGTTCAACAATCTTTACAAAGATCATTACTTAAAGCACAAAAGAATGCAGCAATCAAGAAAAGAGGAATTTGGAAGGCTTAACCAGACCCGTATGGAGACTTCAATCACTACACCCAATGAAAATGAAGGCCGTAGGAGAAAATGCATTGTGGAAGAAATCCTAATCACAACAAATAAAGATTTCTGCAGCTGAGAAACCCATTGGGACTACACACATCATTAATTGCTATGGGTTCGAATCCTATGCAAGATGGTTTTATGTGTGAGGATTACTGGGCAACTCGTTGGTGTGTGGTAGCAAACTGATTATGGTTTTTTCCCACCAATTATGTAAATGCACATGAAAAAAGGTATATGCGGTTAGGCTCATATCTCAACCCCCGACTTCGACCTAGCATGTGGATGAAATTTTTTGATGTGCCATATTGTTAAATAGTATTCTTGTCTTTCTCCCCCTGCAGGATGAAGTGAAATCATATCTTTCTTGTTTCGTTGAATGACACTGACACCACAAAACACCAGATTACCTGGTTACCCTTCATATCATCCTGTTCTAATTTCTGTAAGTTTATAGTACTCTATCAGTGAATTTGCATTTTTTTGTTTGGTGTCCCAGGCACTATTCATTTGTAATCCATATTGATGAAAAATGAAATTTCTAAATTGTTCCCTTGCAATCTTGTGGTGTGTGGGATATTGGGTAATAGATTATTTACCTCGACTGAACACTGGATATCAGGCAGGATCCGTCATGAATCATATTATGTTGGAAGGGATCTTAGCCCATGGCACACAATCAAGGCACTGAGCATTGCACAAAATGTAAAAGCTTATATTTACAGCATATAGGTCATTGTAAATGAGTGACAACATTTCACGGTAGTCGGCTATCCTATGCCGCATATCTTCAATTACACTATCAATTTGACGAAATTATTGTTATGCGGAAAGTTATATCTTGGGATCTATGCCACATGCTGTGCCGGTATACTAGTATGAAATGAATTAGTCACTAAATTTTGTTGCCGCGTATGAATCTGACAAGTTGTACTTGACGTTGCGGCTCTTCGATGTTGCAATCTTAAAATTTACTAGCATTTTTTTTTTTCAAAGTGGCTGTGATAAATTGAGTAGTGGTATGATAAACAAGATAAATAGTATTGTTTCAAACGTAATCTGTTTTTGCATGGTGATCCTCGAATGCAGAACTAGGCATTGTGTCTCTGAAAAATGGAAAATGCAAATTGGAAGACTAGAAGGAATATTGAAAGCGCGTCGGGGCAGGCGGAAAAGACATTTGAAAGAAAAATAGTGCGGTAAAAGTTGGGCCTACTAGAGAAGTTGCTTTTCTGAGTAAATTCATTGTTATCACGGAACAGGAAAGCAACTGGCAACTTCCTGTGAAGTTTAATACATCACAGAACTGTGATGCAAGTTCAAAGTATTTTTTTGAATCGAATCTCCTCGAAAACGTTTCTATTCGAAAAAGATCTATATCCACCACTGTCTTAGGATGCTATAATAGAAACAAAAACGCATTCGTTGTTACAGTTCGGGTAATACAAAACCAAAAGCTATGTGTTGATTTTAGAAATGGGCACAACAAAATTGCCAGAAAAAGTCGCGCAGTAAGACGAAATTGTCTGTTGCCAAAGGTTAATTGATATGTGAATGTTTACCTCTACTAAATCAGGAAAATTGTTTCGTCGAGCGGAGTTAATGATGGGTCGCGCCCCGACTAATTTTTTGATCTGGTAATCATCCAGCACGGGAGGCAAAAGTTCGAATCCCGTGGACAGGGCCTGGCTAACTCTGCCTCCTCCGGCATTCACCGGAGAATCAATAAGATGATGATTTTGATTGACAGATGATGATTTTGAAATCGCGAAGTCGATGCCAGAATTGACGTTATCAATTTTGAGATTAATACTGAGTTAAGATTACTTGAAAACGACGGAGAAATCACACTTTCTTATAGCTTTACGCTTACCTCGTTGATCGATATCTGTATCCATCATATTCATCTTCCCCTTTATCTTTACACGCTCCAAAGAATAATATACATCCCGCTAACAATACTAAAATGAAGTAATACAGTGAATAGTCACGTTTGGTGACCATTACCGAGTTTTTTTCCTTCTATAATAATGTACGTACAGAGGAGAGATTCGAATTATAATTGATTTGAATTTATTTCATATTCTTTAACGATTTTCTATAATGTATAATTTTCAGTTCAATTTCCATGTCATTTGCTTATAGCGTGAACGACAGATATCTGCCCACCATATTTTTTTTTATTGAAAATTCACTCTGAGCAAGGCCGGAAGCAGCTCCCAAAGGGGACCAACCATCAGCCTCTCAATAGCAAAGAGCCACTAAAAGATGTAGTGCCAGCAACCGCACTCTAAAAGGAAAACATCCCAAACGGAACTGAACCGCTATGGTAAAGTGCAGTGAGTGGTATCTGTCCTGAGAAATTTTATTTTGTCAAACATGAGCCACAGATGGACCGCGCCTCATCGATGCGCAAGTCTAACAAAAGGTGTTTTGTCAAGAATTTTCTATCGCTATTGACCGGTTGTACCCCGATTGGAATAAAAAGAAGAAAAATAGAAAACGGAAACGATAGAGTATTATTGATACATACACATTGCCATCGAAACCCATGCAACATAGAGGCAAGGTCCATATTCGTATTTAAATTCTCTTTCTTGATAATAAGGATTGTAGAACTGATACGTAACTTGCCAAGCATAAAATGAAGTCGCTCCCAGAGTACATATACCTGAATTTATACGAAGATTAATATACTAAGATAATAACATGGAACTCAGGCTGGGCAAAGCTGAATCATTCGCAAATCGAATCTTATTCGATTTTTTTTTTCGAATCGGTCCAATTAAAACAAGAAAAAACAAAGAAGGTCTACGTTATATTGCAAGATTTCCCTCTTATGGGCGATTTAAGACTTGATTCGAATCATTTGCGCGTCGAATCGATCCGAATCACTGAATTGAATTGCTCGCCCCTACATGTAACATAGGTAAATGTTTGTATGAGCTTACCCTAGATAGTATATAATAAACAAGGGAAATTTTGAAGCTGAGATATGCAATGCCTATACTGAGCCTTTTCTGTGATATTGGCAGACTTTTGATAGTTTCACAGTAAACCAGTATTAGTCAAGTCGAATTTATTATATCGAAGTAATCAATAAGGCATTTTACTCCTCTCAGTTACACTACTTGCAAGAATCGGTGGTTTATTGGGATGTCTAAAAACTGTAGGGTTACACTGAATGTACTGTAGTGTTAGCAATTCTAGGTAAAAGTACCTAGTATACTTAGTTTACCGAGTTTCAAATTTAAATTTCAAATTTATCTAAAATGCCTTAAATGCAGCCAAACGATTTACCTAATTTACCTGGTTTTTAATCTAGGTACTGCTTACTTTTGAAAGTGAACCTAGGTTACCAGTAATACTTCGCCTAGTTTTGGGGTAATTTCGTTTTACTTTACCTAGTTTGAGAAATAACTATAGGTTTCCATCTCTAATGTACTGGATATATTGTATTGATGTATTTCCCTCCAGAAAATGTTACCGTTTCGTTATTTCTTTATTTGTTCTGCTGAGTATGAATCGCTGTGATTCATTATAGGCAAAATAAAATAATTCCAGAAAACAAAACAACCCCAACTTTTAAATGAAATTTTTCCTGTTTTCAGTCAAGACTATGATTTTGCAAAGTGTTTGAAAACACTTAAAAATTACTACAATAACGAATATGTAACAACTCACATGCAACAAGAATCATGATTCCGGCAACTAAGGTCAAAGTTTTCCTCGTTTTTGCATTGTTTGCTACAATTTGTGAGCAATCGACAATCAACATGTTAAGGATTAAACCAAAAAATGTCAGCACACATGCTGTCGTCATCAGTCCTCGGCATGCTTGAATCCCGGCTACATAAAATTCGAAGAATTCGAAACTTTTAATTTCATCACCAACACTATTTCAAAGAAAACGTCAGGGACATTCATGGGAATACTTACAACCTTGAAAAGGCGTAGAAAATATTGGAAAAATATTCTTGAATAAATTATGACTCCATAATGTGCGCCCCGGCTAAATTTTCCTGAAACATATCGTTTTTATCGTATATCACGCAATAAAACAGCTATAAGTTGCGTCGGAGATGCGATTACAACTACAGTAAGATGAGCACTGCCAGATTGCTTAGAGCGAATGTCTTCATCCGAGTCTATCCAGCACTCCCTGTCCTGCTTAGAGCGAGTCTATCCAGCAATCTCAGACTTGCTTAGAGAGAATCTATTCAGCACTCTCAGACTTGCTCAGAGCAAGTTTATTCAGCACCCTCAGCGTTGTTTAGAGCGAGTACATCTCTATTTGGACAAAAATGCCTGCCTACTCGATTTCATATTAGACACTTGGAGCCGTTATATGGTCATTTGTGCATAGTAAAACATTCTCAATGGAACTACTTCCATCGCGTTGGTCGAAAGATACAGAGTCTCTCCACCGAGTCTATCCAGCCCTCCCAGTCTTGTCTAGAGCGAGTCTATGGAGCATTACCAGCCTTGCTTAGAGCGAGTCTACTCAATACTCCAAGACTTTCTTAGAGCGAGTCTATTAAGCACTCTGAGCGTTGCACAGAGCGAGTCTTTTCCTATTTGGACAAAATGCCTGCCTGCTCGATTTTATATTAGACACTTGGAGCGGTTAAACGATCATTTGTGCATATAAAAAACATACTTAAAGGAATTACTTCCATGACGTGGGTCGAAATATATAGTTGTAATGTATTAATCAATAGGATAAACATTGTGCTGGGACTTTTAATCATACAATTATGTGTGTAAAAGTTTCGAATCAAAATTATTTCTTTTGAATCAAATATTCAAAATCATATAGTATGTGTTCTATTAACTTGTAATTGTTAAACGATACAGTTATTATAAGGATTTTATTTAACATGCTGTCATTAACACGTCGGATACCCTACCAATGTTTGCTTGTCCCCTAGGATAAGATAATTATTAAGCCATAAAATATACGCTTTATCAGAATCAATTAAATTACACCTTGCAATTGATGAAGTGTGGCCTATGGATAAATCGCACTAAAAGTGTGATTTATCCATAAGCCATGCTTGTTCATTTTAACTCACTCCCAGTTTAATGTTATACCAAGGGAACGTATTGTTTGAGATATTGGCTTGCAATGAAATGAAATAGGCTTTATTTCACAGTATGCAATTAACAATGTAAACTATGGCCCTCTCTATTAGCGTTTAATAGTCGAGAAAATAACGATATAGGATGTTTGCCCGTTTACTACATATTTTTTTTTCAAAAGAATTGAGATGTCTTACTACAGAGAAACTGTTAGGCTTGTTGGTCATAAGAAATAATGAAACTGTCACCAGAATAAAATTGTACATATTATTCATTCATTACATTATTAGGGCGAAGGTTTAAGTCCCGTTTCCCCCCCCAACTCCATATTATTAATAATAATAATAACTTGTCTTGATAAAAAAAAATGACAAGAAATCCGAGGCGTGCACGCGGTCCATGAGTGCCCGACAAAGCAATATTTTTTCTTCGGTTTGAAATTTCTTATATCTCATTTGTATACTTTTGCGAGATTACTATCAGAAATTTTCATTTTTATCAAACATGATCCACTGATGGACCGCGTTAGTGTTGACAGTTCTAGGTAAAAGTACCAACTTTATTTTTAAAATACTTTTACCTGGTTTCACTGATATCTGATTTACCTAGTTTAACTTTCACCGAGTTTCCTGTCTAAACTGGTAAATTTTACAAGTTGAAATATGTAAATTTACGTAATTTTCATTAAAAAAATGTTGGTACTTAAAAACTAAAGCTATATCATATCTTCATTTTAAAAAATTCGATTATTTTAGTTTTCAAATATACAGAAAATGCATTAAATGCAGCCGAACCATATTATTACCTATTTAACCTGGTTTTAATTTAACTGCTCACCTAGTTTTTTTTTATGGCCACTTTTTAGAGTAGATCACCCTGTCCAAGTCTTGAAAGTTAAACTAGATCACCTAGTAATACTATACCTAGTTTTATGGGTAATTTGTTTTCCTTTACCTAGTTTGAGTGGGAAATAAGTTGGCATCACTTAAATCGCGCTGGGCAAAACCGATTAATAGTTCACTCGAATTGGATTCTGATATATTTCGAAACTTATCTAATCACTAATTCGACATATATTTATTCAATTTAGTGGGCGCGATGACTTAGTGGGGTATATGTTGGCGTCGCAGGTTGAATATCTTGAGCGAGTGCCGGCGGGGATCAGGATTTTTGTCGATAAAAATTGAACTTCTACATCATTCGGCGAGTTATTGTTCTTATTATTATCTATACTTATTTCCTGTACTTCTTTCCAATCGATTCGAAACAAACTGCCTAGGCCTGGATATAATGCAATAGTAAAAGTTTAGTTATTACCATCAACATATAATGTTGGCATCCCGTAGTTGTTGCAAGTGAATCCTCCTTGTTTAAGAGACATACATTGCCACCATAGTCCATCAAATGTTGGTATTCGACCGTACAATGGATCAGATACCTGTTGATATAGTGATATTTGAACGATAATGGATTGTTAATCATCAGTCTTTGATATAATTTACACAGAATTTCTTTTAAAATTTGTTTTAGGACCAAAAGCTGAGCTTTAGAATTGCCCAAACGTATTTTCTGTCTGTTATAAGAAGAGAATAAAGCAAAGAAGTAAGTGGCAAACGGCAAATATTTGTCATTGATTTAAAGTTCCAGTTACGTGATAATATTTGGTTGTTTTTAGGCACTGTTCCCAATTTTGCATAGATCGACTTTTAATAAAAATAGTAATACCCATCACGTTTTTCGCCCTGTTCGCCCATCTAAGCGAAACAAGGCGTAAAAGCGAGTTCTCCGGGCACAAGCTCGATTATATTATGACTTTACATGAATCATTTATTGGAAACATATATCCGATAAAACGAAGATGGTATCACCATCCACCTGGAAAGATGCTACTGCACTTTACTATAGGGGATCGTTCATTACTTACGTTCGTTCTTACACTAATAGTGTAGTTACTGATACTACATTTTGTAGTGACTCTTTGCCACACAAATGGCCGTAGTTTTTTATTGTTTTTATTTTTATGTGCTACTTTCGGTACACTGTGACAAAACTACAGTAAATTTACTGGTCATTTACAGTAACTATATCTTTCAAAATTTTGAAATTTTGTTGTTGTTATTTATGCCAAGTGTGAATTGTTGATGAACTTCACCTAGTCGGTGCGCACGATCAGCAGTCCATAATTACGCCCAAAAAAATCAATTTTGTAGTTTATTTCAATATCACAAGCGAAGTTACTTTCAAAAGAATAGTGATTTTGCGACATTTTTCTTATCGTTTGGTCACCTTTCATTATTTGTGACAAATTCTTCACTTCCGGGATTGGAAATTTTAGAATATGCAAACAAATGTACATGAAGACGGAAAATTTCTGACCAATCTTGGAGTGTATGAGTCACTGATGGAGCGCACCGTGTAGGTGCGGTCCATCAGTGGCGCATACATGACACAATACAACCGGGGCAGACAGTATTATTTTGGTTTCAATTTTTTTTTTTAAATACAGAAAAAGTAAAAAAAAGTTTTTTTTAAAAGAGTATCATCGGTCCCAAACATCTATTGCTAAATGGTAAAGTAAATTCTTACCTGCCAGCTACTTTGTCTCCAGTAAGGAATCCCCGTCGCCACCACTATTCCATAATGTCCTAGAACGTTTAAGCCTAAACTTGCGTAGTAAACTGGTTTATTAGCCATTATTTCGATCTGCTATATAGAACAAAAGAAAATATATATATATTGTTATCAACTGTGTCCCCTCTGGCATCAGTTAAACTTAAATTGTTTTTAATTGTTTTGTGTCTTGTCCACGATGCACGATGCCACTCACTGCACTTTACTTCAAGGGTGCAATTTTGGTGTTCAATCTTAAGTAGCCATTTATATACCAGTGGTCATTGTAGGTAATTTGGGTGCTCTCACATTTGTCACAGAATATTTTCACTCTCAAATTAAAACGATTCAAATATTCCCCAAAAATGGGTGCCTTGAGTTACAAATTTAGACAATTTTCGAGCTATTTATGTGATGCATTTTCGTGATGTACGACAAAAATTATATTTTTAGCGTAATTGCCAACGACGTATCGTTATGACGTCATAAGTTAACCACGTTTTTTCAATTTTTGCCTTTCTCTATTTGAGAAGTTCTAAATACGTCACTGGTGGTCAGAATAAGAGACAAAAACTTTTCGCAGCCCCGCAGACAGAGATATGTTTTCTTTTACAAAAAAAGAGAAAAAAATCTTGACTTATCCTCACAAATCAAAATACTAAATCCGTCGCTGGAATACCAAATAACGACTGGGTATCTAAACACATCACCAGAAGGTGTTATCACCTTGTCAGTTAAAAAACATGCTAATAATTAACATGGGTTGCATCGGTTAATTGCATAATGTTTGTCATTCTCGCTCTGTTGTTTCTTTGAACATTGTGATAATATCCCGAGCCTCAGCTAATATTGTCTTTTGAACACAGAGCGAGTGGAATTCTACACTTTCTTGTGTAGAAGCAATCTTGTGCAAACATGTTTAACCAAGCATGGGTCACAGATGGATCGGGTCAACGAGGCGCGGTCTATCCGTGACTCAGGCTTGGCAACCTAAAATTGCAAGTAATCTAAATATGACGACAGAAGCTAATTTCTTTGCCAAATTAGAATTTTCTTGCACTTTCATTTATCGTGGTCCAATTTTAGGAATTCTGGTTTCAAGCTAAAAATCTTGACTTCTTAAAAAGCCACCGAGGGCGTGGAAAGTGGTATCAGCAGTTCTAGGTAATAGTAACAAGTTTTTTCTAATATACCTAGTTTACAGAGTTTATTTTCAAAATACTTTTATCAGGCTTCAATGATATTGGATTTACCACTTTAACATTCACTAAGTTTTTTACCTACATAAAATTTACCAGGTAAAATAAGTAAATTTAGCTAGTTTTCTACTAGGTACCTATGGTTGAAAATACTATAATATGTTTTATGCAAGATATTCCTATGGTATAAGAACCAGAAATTATATTTTGTAAGTACGGGCTTCAAAACGCATTTCCTGAGTGTCAAAAAACGCGACTAACAGAAAACAAAGATATATAGTTTCATCATCGCTCCGGGCAGATACCATTCACTGCACGTTGACATAGAAGTTCAGTTCCGCTTGGAGTTCCGCTTAGAGTGCAGTTGATGGTGCTACATCTTGTAGTAGCTCTTTGCTATTTAGTGAATGTTAGTTGAATCCTTTTCGGACTGCTCCCGGCCTTGCTAAAAATATGATATATACTTCAAAGACCATACATTATTCTTGACAGTTCCATTTATATGAACTGCAGTTGTTTGTTTTACATTTTATGTAAAATGAAAAAGACAATACTGTTCTGTTTTTATTTTTCGAACCGAAGTGTCAACCGTGAAAATTTTCCGTACGTAAGGTTACATTCACATGTGAAAAGAAGTCTTTAAATTTTTCGTTTAAAAGTATATAGATGGCATACAAATGTACGCACACATTCGAATCACATATAAATAGAATAACACCGAAAAGACATTGTTGTTTAGCGGTAAAATCCAGGACAGATAATGAGCAATAATGTAACCTTAGTCTCATAAATCGTGCTTTACGCCACAGTACTACTGCGTGGATAACGTAAAAATAGTGAATATTTACTCCTCATATTATTCACTTTTCGCTTTTGTCCACTTTTCGATGGCTATGTGTAGTATAGCTATTCCCGATTTGTACCTGTCACCACCAATTACCTTCCATAACCCCAACACATGCCTCGTTTCTCTCTTGTGAATATCCTGTACTCAATCCGCCTACCCTTTGGTAATCCTGTCCCAAACCCAACTTTGTGCGTGTGTCCACACTACTCCAGGCTGGCAGCTTAGTTTAGTAGGTGAAGTAATATGAATTTAAAAGAAAAAATTTTCGCAGGTGTTGAAGTATTACCAGGTAACCTAGTTCCACTTTTAAAACTAAAATAGTACCTAGATTCAAAAAATTTGGGCGGGCTTCCGAACTGATTTATTGTTGTTTTCATATTCTCCGTTTTTTATCCGATTTGATCTAAAAACCCTATGTTTGCATGAACCTTGGACATGGTTCGCTCATGCCTTTTACAAAAAACGATAAAAACCTTGAAGCGCAAACGCCGAAAGATGCGAGCCAGGTCCAAATACATGGAACATCATGTCTATATAGAATATATAATTAATACAATTAATACAGTTTTACCTAGTTGAAAATTAGGTTAAATCTAATCAGCTAAGTTTTATGTAGTAATATTAAGTAGGTAAAATTGACCTTCAAAAAATCGGTCAAAGTTAAACAAGGAAAAACCAGATTTGAGTGAAACTTTGAGGTCCAATTACTTTGAAAAATAACTAGGTAAATACCAGGTTAATTCGGTACTTTTACCTAGAAATCCCAACACTAAAAATTCTCATTACAGTCCCTCCACCAGCATAAACCTATCCCAAACCAACCTCATTCGAATATCTTTCAAAAACGTTGGCAGAACGTAAAATAAAAAAGACAATACTTTCTTTCTTTGCCCCGGTTGAGCAAACATAGTGAGAAACTATGTAAATTCGTTGTTTTATAAAATGTATTCTTTATTATAGATTTGCGTACCTGAGATGTTAAGAGTGTACATCGGTAATGGCAGATCACTATACCCAACAACCGTTAGCATCGGATCTTTGTAGTGACTGTGTATCTGTTCCATGTGACAGCTATCCGAAGTGTTTCCTTGTGAATATCCCTACTCACCAGCCTAAACCTATCCCAAACCAACTTCCTCATTTCGAATATTTCATTCAAAATATGTTGGCAGAAAACGTCGCTTTCTTTCTTTTTAAAAACTAAATAGTTGAGCAAAATAGTGAGAAACTATGTATATTGTTTTTATAAATCTAAGTTGGATTCTTTATTACAGAAATTAGCGTACCTGAGATGTTAAGAGTGTACATCGGACTAATGGCAGATCACTTATACCCAACAACAGTTACCGTTAGCATCGGATCTTTGTGTAGTGAATTAAGTGTATCTGTTCCAAGTGACAAGCTATCCGAAGTGCCTTGAAGGTCACACTCGGTGGTGAAATGGTCAAGCATCGAACCATCGTGCTTCCGGACAATAAACGGTCGCGCTCAAATATCCGACTGAGCGAGCCACCGAGCCGGCCCAAAAGAGTAGTTTTTTTTTAGTTGTTTTTCGAATTATTGGCTATGGCCTGTCCGTGAACCTACTGGGGGGCTTATACCCAACAACCGTTAGGCACGGACCTTTGTAGTGACTGTGTATCTGTTCTATATTACAGCTACCCGCGAAGTGTCTTGCTGAAGGGCACACTTGGTGGTGAAACGGTCAAGCATCGAGCTATCGGGCTTCCGAACAATACCATCGTGCTCCACCGACTGAGCAAGCCACCGAGCCGGGCTAAAAGGGTAATTTTCTTTTTTTTGTTAGTTGTTTTTCGAATTATTTGCTATGGCCTTTCCGTGAACCTACCGGGGGGCTTATACCTGACAACCGCTAGCGAAGTGCTTTGCTGGATGGCACGCTCGGTGGTGAAACGCTAAAGCATCAAATTATCGGCCTCCGGACAATACGATCGCGCTTTACCGACTGAGCGACCGAGCCGGGTCAAAAAAGTAGTTTCCAACCATTCATAAGGGTCGTCGTCTTAACTGCGACTCCCAACGGACGTAGTACCAGATATATTAATGAACCCTGGGAATGTACTCATGCCATGGTATCATGCCCAGTAAAACCAGACGATTTAGGATATGGTTACCTTTTTGAGCCGTTTTCTCAAATTTCTAATACTTTCCAACGAAATATATTTTAGCGGATAATTTTAACAATAAAAGGTGTTTTCAGAAACAACATCACTCCACGCCTGAGACTGTGTGCATGTGAATTTAGAATTTAGAACTTAGGTAAGGGGTGGAGGGATTTGAAAATGTTTCGAGATCAAATTGTTTCGCCATAATGGGCGCCGCTGAAAAAATGCTCTAAAAGTAGTTATTTTTATTGTTTATCATTATAAAGCGAACACCAAAAATCGTGCTGGAACCGCAAAAAGTGTTTTTATAATTTCGTAAAAAAGGGGTTTATAGCCTAACATAGTCTGAACAAACGCATTATTCTGATTTTCATTTCAAAGCACTTAAAAAAGCATTTTGGGATTTTTACAATGCTGTAGGAAACTCCTACTACATTTTCTTGCATGGCGGTTAAGTTTTGAATGCGTAATGCGAATGGCTTATGCTCTGTATGTGCGGAATCCAGAATTGCCGTAACGTATTTCTTGGTGTTGCCAAGTAGGCAAAAGTATTTTCCGCTTGGTGTTGAATTCCTATTTTATGAGCTTTAATTCCAGAAAAAGGTTCTGGATGGGTTCCGGTTCATCAGTGATGTATATGTAAGTTAACATTAGGAGGTAAATTCAAATTTTTAATTAGGTCTAAAAATACACAGTGAACGATACCAATATTTTTTTTCATCAAAATTCGCTCAGAACAAGGGTCAAGCGACACGTCTAACATGAAAGTCTCCTGAAACCACTATAGTATACAAAGAGCTATACAATTGCAGGTATGAAAACTAAGGAATCTTCATCTCTGAAAAAAGTATTTTTGATTGACGCTAGTCAAGGTTTTGGACTTCAAATCTCTTGATATATAAAATAAATAAACCTATTTTGTTTTCGGTGAATTAATTTTCTATACAACAATACTAGTACCAATTCTCGTAAAATATTTAATGCAACCCAGGTTTGGTTTGGTATTATTATTTTAAAAATTTTGTCAGTGGTATTACATACTGTAGGTGTGTGATACTAACGTAAAACCAGATAAAACAAATATTATAACACGAAAAAGGTATGTGTAGTAAAATGCGGAAGCTCTGTTTTCCGGATTAGCTTGCTACGTTCAAACCATAATCTGTCATACACGGATTAAGGATAAATCGCACTGCAAAGTGCGATTTATCCATGGCCCGAGTATGCCAAATCTCTCTTAAACAAATATTTCACTGCTGGGACGTAGTAGACTGAATTGATGATATAGGTAATATGATACTGCGTGTGTCATCAACTTCCGACGGTTCGAGCGATGCCGGAGAAAATGTCTAACGATAAGCGCGTTAAAACGTTGATATAACACACCCAGGTTTTGTGACGAATTAAAATTGCTGTTTAAACGTTTAAACGCCTAACGATTTTGGGGAACATTCGCTTAACCTCTCTATGCAAAAACGTTGATATAGTTCAGGTTGCCACGTTAGCCCAATCGGCAAAGCTTCGTGCAAGCAAATCGGCTTCGTGCTACGCATCTCGGATCGTAATGACGCAAGCTCGAGTGCCGTGAGGGATGATGATGTCTGCTGGACCCCTCGCCTCGCTGGACGCCTCGCCGGTGCAACGTGGGCACTGCTTACGGCGTCCTCCACCAACTAGGTTCGTGCACAGGAATAATGAAAAATATGAGAAAGCCAAAAAACCTTCACCTCGATCCGAAACCTGCATAAGAATTCTCGGCTTTCCTCACGCCCAGGATAAAAAAGAAAATGCTGTCCGATAACGCATATTGTATACATACATGACAAATCTTATGCGCTTTCGAAGTAGAAGATTTTTTTTAAAAATTTGTAGTGTGAATTTCTTGGGTCGGGTAGTTGGGTTCCATCCAGGCAGGCCTGGCGTTGTTTTAAATTAATATCTTAAAATCCACCGAAGGCGCGTAAAATCTTTGTGTTCTTATCGGTGGAAAATTCTGTTTAATAAGGATATATATAGGTATATAATATATATGTATCTTATATGTATACAAGAAATCTATAATAAGGAATATAAAAGTGAACTCAAAGAAAATGTGATTGCTTACCGTATGTGCGCAAAATCATTTTTTAATGTTTTTGTATTGCTTCTGTAACCCATTAGTTTCACCACCAGCGTCGACAATGTGTTCATGACGGTCTATAGCAGACAAGTCAAATCCCTGAAAACTTTATATTTTCCCGCCAAATTTTATATGGAATCTTATAATTTAACTTTAAAAAAAAATGTACTAGGGCGGATGATGTACTGGACTGGTTAGTTTAGCGGTGTATTTGGGGTATATTTTTTGATCTAAAACGACAACAAAAATGCTGCAATACATTCGGAATATTTTCACCGGTTGGTTTGATCGGAAAATACGTGCACATGCACACAGTCCTTCATTCTTGGAATTGATCGTATTCGCGTGGATCTAAGTTTATAGCATGGAAGAGCTATCGTTCACAACGAAAAGGTCACCATCTCTTATATGTTGTTTTTAGCGCTGCTACAACAACAAAACTATTTATTATTGTTCCTTGTTGGAAAAGAAGAGAAATCAGTGTGACTTTCGTCTTATGGACGAAAGCCCGAGGTCATTTGATCCAATTTGATCACCGTCACCCACACCATTTTTTGTTTCAAACAATGCTATATCGCACACAGGCCACACTTTGCCCATTGGAGAAACAAAATTCTGAGAGCGAGCGCAGAATTTTTTATTACTATTAGCAAAATTTCGAACCAAACTTCATTTTTAATGTGAATCATTTACGACTAAAGTATGAATTTCACCGTCATGCATCTTCATAAAGCGCTGCATGTAAGTCAAATTTCATACCCCTGCCAAATAAAGAAAAAGTTTGTTTAAAAATGAGATACTGGTGGTTGCACCTCCGAAGCGCATTTCATCTGAGGCTCATGTTCGACGCAATAGAAATCTCTGATTGTGTGCAACCGAGATTTGAATTCTGCTCTCCAATCAGAAATTTTGTTTTGTCAAGCATGTCCGCAGATAGACGACGCCTTGGCGATGAGATCTATCACTGGATGGTACATAATTGAGCATGTCTGGTAAAACATTTCGGATTGTGCCTGTATTTGTAACATATCTATATCATTTTCACATTCAAAGTTACAGATTAAATATTGCTGTTTTCCAGTTTTAGGGAAATATGGTGGAAATGCATTGATATTGCACCCGAGCTGTAGTCTAAATAAAATTTCATCAGGTTATGCAGCAACACCCTTAGTCAGCAGGAATTTCTTTTTGATAAGTATGATCCACAGATGAACCGCGCCTCGACGTCGCGATCCATCAGTGGCTCATGATTAGGAATATGTATTTGGTCAAACAATTTTTGACTGGGACGGTTCGGTCTTGACCCCAACCTATACTTGCTGAAATACTATAAATTTGTGTTACACAACTTGTTTTCTCTAACGTTTAGAGAATCATAATTGAGAGCAGCTATTAATCAGGTCGCCGCATTTCATGAAACATTTCACCACCATTTTACTAGGAAATTTTGGTCGAATTCAGTTTTGAAATTATACTCAATCGTTTTGTTCAGAGTTGTTGTGGGTCGATTCCGTTGTTCGGATATTAGCCCAGTTTTAGTGTCTTTCTTATTCTCTGAACGGCGTTGATCACCAAAAAAAGTTTTATTTGTAAACCTTAAGCTATTTAACTTCCTTCCGCTTTGCAGGGATGTATGCCGTGAAAATTTCGAATCGTCAGTCTTAATTCAAAAGGGAAAGAGTTCATTGGTTGGCAGCTTATGCATCTTCGAACAATCAAACAGGACGTTTTTCGGTGTGCATATGGTGGCGCGAATAATCCCCCTGCAGTCAGCGCACGATGCCTCATCACTGTTATCTCATCTTCTTCAGATCAGGCTGGGCCGCGCAAGCTGTACGCAGGCTTTTCACAACACGAGCCCACGTAAAGCTAGTAACATGCGTGTCATTGCTCGGTCATTATTCATATTTTTACTGCAGCCATTGCATGGGCTCCTTTTTTCTTTTTCACTTCCTTTTTGTCGCGTGCGTTATAAGAGCTCTGTATAGTACAGCAATGATGTGTCTTAGCTTCTACCAATGACATAGAAACCGAGAGTGCTGCGTACGACATTGAGACTATAGAGATTTTTACATCGATATATTGAGTTTGAATAAACCTTGACACAATTTCTGTAATAATTGGGGTGCATTTGAAATAGTATCAGGTATTACAAGCAGTATACAAAACTGATTAGTGAGTTTGCTTGAGTTGAGCACGGAATGCTGATTGCGTGCGCCGTCGAGGCCATCTCTATCTCCTGGGTTTTAAAAAAATCATTTAGTTTGTCTCGATGCTACATTTGTGGGATGCGATGAAATTCGTGGAGTTATTTCCAGAATGAAATATCAGTAACGAGTAACCGGTCAGTGTGTTTATATTGAATCCAACAACGACGCTTCCCGCGTTCACGCATCAAAAGTGGGCTATAAATGTAGGAGAAACGAACCGCACCTTAGTCGTAGTAATTTGAACTAATTTCGGACTTGAATTGCGGGTATTTAAAAGTTGCAAATAAAGTTCAGAATTGCTGAATGATCCAATTGCGGTTTTTGATATTTGAATTGAGTTGTCGGCAGTATGATAGCATTGATACCTTTGCGAAATAAATCCCATTCAAGGACAATTGGGGTTTGGTCGCAAATACAATTGCGTTTTTAGCTGCAGTTCGCTTCAAAAATTTATTAATTTAAAAAAAATATGGCGGGTAGGACCCTTTAGAGAACGCTTAAAACTTGGCACAAAGTTGGGTGATCGATTGAGTATATGTAATCTGTGAGGAAAACGGTTCGCCAATGTCGCAAATATGCTTTACTTCTTATGGCGTTAGAGAATTATAAGCGATGTAGCTTTAGAATATAGGCAGTTAGCTTCTATATGTTTTGTTAGGTATAAGTCACTAATGGATCGCATCGACGTGACACGATCCATTTATGGCACAGGTGTAACAACATGAAAATTCTGATGGTTAATTTATTAATTTTGTGTGTTTTTTAACAGCTAGAAATTTTTGTATGTGTATGTGCTGCTGCGATAGCTTCATGAGTTAGTTAACGCAAGAAATCACTTTTATGTAAATTTATATTAATCGGAAATCCTTGTCTTGTAAACGGACAACAGAACAAAGAAGAACCTCCTATTCAATACATAAGCAAACCCTAGAAAACCAGAGAAAAGGAGACGAGAAACAATAAATTGTATATATAACTAGACATAAAAAACTCATATCCAGAAAACAACAAAAAAATCAGATATTTATCAAGAAACAAAAAAGAACCAATAATGATGGCTTCCACAATGACCATTCCGCAAGTTGCTGCGTTCCACGCCCCCTTGACCCGCCCAATTGCTGGTACCAACGTACCCTCCGAGCCGATACCTGGTACTTATCCAGCTGCCCAAGCACCAGTATCTATGCAAGGACCAGTGAATGTTATTCCTGGCCCAGTTCCAACCAGCAACAACTCGCCTGCTGCCACGATCAGCCCACCTGCTGTTCAGACACTCAGGCTACCCGTTGTACCTGTCGGAGGAGGATGTTATAATGAGTGAGTATAATTTTACGATTCAATCCACTCTCATTGAAAATGTTGACGTTTCGCGTTTTGCATATATATTAAGTTTCAGATGACATTATGAGTTTGCTAAGGATATAGAAATCAAATTTTGAAATGTCGCTTATATTCTGTCTTTGATTTGATCTTTTTTATCTATTTAATATTAAATTCACTTTGGGTAAGGTCGGAAGCAGACTCAGGAGCAACCAATTAATAACGACGCATATCGCAGTGCTACATAAGATGTAAAACCAAAAACTACACCCTAATATCAGCCGAAAAAGGTGAAGGTCACAATAAAAAAATACTCAAGAAATTAACGCAGAGGTCAAATTGAGCCTTAATTTTTCCAAAGTCCTAATTCAAACCATGAATGAACGTTGGGAGCCCACAAACAATCTTAATATCGGTTGACGAGCGAGTTAAAGTACCTCAAAATATTGATATAATTAATTGAGTGGTCATTCAAATGTCCACTGTTTGTGAACACAAAAGTGGTACGTAAAACGTATTGCGGTGGTATTCTTTATAAAATCATGCCGTCATAATACACCTCAAGTACAAGGTTGATAATGCACAGTTAAATCACGATTCGCTGCATAATAATACACTTTATTATGCGTTTTATTGATAATGCAATGAAGTCTCTACAATATGCATATCAAGTTGCAATACAAAAGGTATATAGAAAAAATGTTTTTATGTGGAGATATTCCAATCAGAATTTTTTTGTCAAGCATGGGCCACTGATGCATCGCGTCTATGCCCATGCTTAACAAAATATGTTTTTGCAAAAGGGATAAAGTACCGGAGAAGAATTCATTTTTGTCCAAAATTTGAATCATTTTTGGACAAATCGGAGAATATGCGTATGCGGATCAATCTTGTAATTAGGAAGTCAAGATTTGACTGTATAATATGTTGAATATAAATATTTAATTATTTTTTTCGAAATATTGAAAACTCTCGCCGTTCATAGAACTTTCTCCTTATTTTTTCAAATAGATTCATATACCGAATATTCGATTCCAAATGGTTTGATCTTCTATTCGATGTGAAAATAAATATAAATCATTTTCGCAACCCCATACTCGCTCCCCGCTCGAATTCATAACGCTTTTTACAGACTTTGATCGAGTCAAAATACAACTGACCGGGATACAACAATATTTCAAGACAAGCATTTTATTATTATTTTCAGCATTCAAGTTATCACAATTGATTTCAATATTATCTTGATATTTTTGATAAATCCATAAATTTCCGTTCAGCAATATGGTAAAAATACATCAATTTGTAACTGAAATCAAACGGCTGTCGTCTCGAACTTCGCGTTTACTCATTTTGACTCTTCAGTATTCACAGTCATAGTGTGTATGCTAATCCGATCAAGCATGATCAGACGATAAATCGCGCTTTTCAAGTGCGATTTATTTCATGCCCAGGCGTGATTACTCATAAAAACTGACACGGCAAGATTATTGTACTTGGCTGAATTGAAACGCGATTGAACCGTTTAAACGGGAAGCAAGTGCGCTTCCGGATTTCTTCAACCTCTCAGTCCGTCTAAAGATGATCGTTGTGTAACTTTTCATTTATCCATTGTTCATGTTTGGGCCAGCAGTTCATAATATTAGTAAATTTACAATATGGTATGTCTATCTATCTCTTCCGCGCGTGAAAACACGTTTTTGTAAACAGTCCCTGTTGCCCACAACACAATGATTCTATGCGAGTGAGTATAATGGGTCACTTGGAATTGCATCACCGCCTTTTTCGTAAAAATTATATGCATATCAAAACCATTTTGGCGCCAGAAAGTTGGTATGTTGAATAAACCAAACGTTAAAATGGATTCTAAAGTGAAGATCACAAGTCGTGGCGCGATGATATGCGTGGAATTATATTAGCAATGCATGCATGTTCAATGCTCCATGCTCCCCACTGTAACCTATACTGAAAACTTAGAAATGCTTCTCCGAAGTAGTAAATGCATACCTCTCCAACAGCCTTATTACATTTATATATTAATAAGAAAAATCGACGTTACAAAACTACAACTGAACTGCATGCACAAAATACTTTGAAGAACAATACTTGTATAAAAAGAGTGGGCTTAGAGAACGAACATTTCCACCATTTGAATCCTCCAAATTAATGTTTTTTGTAAATTTTATTCCTCTAGGTCACTATAGGCCAGTTGTTATCATGTTGGCTTCGCGTGGTAGGGATTGTAAAAGAATTCAAAATACACATTTTTTAAATATTGATTCAGTTGTTGCAGGAATTTGTTTCTATTTTATATATTTGATCCCATTTTAAAGCAAAATAATGATTCACTTCGAACTTACAACGTTATATTTTTTCAGTGGAATGGAAGTAGTTTGGCATGGAGAATTCAGTCGTTTATTCAGCTCCTTCTTTCCTCCTCATGTTTGGTATTTATCCATCACTAACTCAGCTCCGCAAGAAAAGTGGAAGTTTTATAGAGACAGTGCAAAAGTTAGATTTTGTTGCCAGGTAAACGTCAATATTTTAATTATTTATTTCATTTTAATATAATGTATTACTTTATTAAAATCGGATTTTTGCAGAAATATCTGGCACCATGTCTACAAGGTCTTAAAGTGTTAATTAATATATAGTTTTGAAAGCAGAAAGCTTCGCATATCGGGTACTTTACGTTAATTTACAAACGCGATCAATGTAAAATGGGATGTTTTTATACAGTTTATACGTTTTTTTTCATAAATTGAAACTGTTCATGCATACATTCGTTCAAAGCTGAGTTTCATTTTAAAATGCATAATCCATACTTTCTAAAACTTACCCTAGTCAATATTTTAGAATATACACTTGGGCATAGATAGATATGATTCATTCGCGATATTCTGCCGTAGTAACCGCATATAACCCGAAATGGCTACAAATATTCCCGCACACCTACACAATAATGTTTACAATCATTCAAACATTTTGCGCTTTTGCGTCGTTTTCCGGTTATTTTGATCCTATGACAACGTATTTTAACCTCAAGTCCTTCATGGAAATTCATTGATATATATTTTGCTTCATCTATATTTGGATTGGCATCAACACCGGATGAACGATTTCTGGGATAGGCGCAATAAAATGGAACCGATTCCACAAATAATTCCCATTATTTTTGCATGAATTTTCGAGTGTATTTTGAATCCATTTATTTTAATATATCAGTATCGGTAGTGTAAGGTTATCAATACATCCCTATATAGTAATATTTTGATTCAATAGGATTGTGGAAACGGTTGGACTTCGATGAAAGGTAGAGTGACATTTTGGTTCCATTTGAATCCTACCACGAGCGAAGGCTTTGTTCAATTTAAACTCTATGGACAAGTTTGCAAGAAATGCAATTCTGGAAAATTCGAATATGTTATGTGGTACCCAGAAGAAGTTTCTAAGGTAAATTGCTTTTTCTCAACCAAACAATGTTTAGCACTTTTTCTTATTCTTATTTAAAATAAAATCACCAACTATTCAAAAGTGTAAGGCTAAAATGAGCGAAGTATGCTATCTTTACTGTTTATTGTAATACAATTTAAATTAAGTACAGGTGTAAAACTTGTAAAAGAAGCATGAGCGCTTCATATTGATTCGGATTAGCATAACTCAATTTACGTAATATGTTCAAACACATCTCCTGAATGAACCATATGGATCATTCCATCAAAGTTTACTGTTTATCAGTAGTTCATGATTGGTTGTGAATCCTTACTCAGAGGGTATTAGCATCGCTAATCAACTATGTACGGAATATGTCTGGCCCAATGCCGGCCATTTTGGAAAATGGAACTTTGTATCTATGGTATAGTATCATAGTAACGAAGACTACCAATAAGTGCTGGAATGAGCGGATTTCCTGTTCTAATTTACGCCACACGCAATATGCATCATCAAAGTACATACCCGGCCGGCAATATATTCGGAAAAAAGCCTTGTAAAATCTTTAATATTTATGTGGTAATAACCATAGAGAATATACTTCTGTATACTGATGATGCTCAATCGAAAATCATGTAATCCCAGGGGACAAAATTTGAAAATGTAGGTACCATTTGGGGCTAAATTTCTGGGTTAAACTTTAGGCTGAAATGGGCGAAATAGAGCACGTTTTTTTTCAAAAAGCAACATTGTAGGGACCAAAATAGCTAAAATACAACTATGAATGCCGCGCAAGTTGTTTTTTTCAATTTGAGCCATTGTCGGATATGGTCACGAGAGGCGTGGTCCATCTGTGGGCTACTACTTTTGATCATGTATGAAGACTCTATAAAGCTGAGTGCCTTATATATTCCGGGAAAATTTGCCTCATAGTTGCACATTATATTACCGGAATTTATATAACAAAATTTGTGTTTACGCTACACGATGAAAAAATCAGTTCATAGGGACTAATATTCTTAGCATAAACGGGCGAGCAATGGAGCCCGTAATCCATTGTAGAGTCAATTAATCTTTAGCGATTCGCAAATGAATTTAAATCCTCAAAAAAGTATAAATAAATATGACTATTCATATTTAAAAAACAACGGTATTTTAGGCGTGGTGATAGGGGGCTAGGTACCAAACGGTCAAATGAATAATGCCGCATGAGTTTGTCCATAAACTACAGCAATTGTAAATTAATCAAAACGTATTAATACTGAATAATATTACTAATGTAACGCTATTGTATCCTATGAGAGCTATTTACTTTTTGTGAGTTCATTCCTATGCTACGCTTTGTGCAATCTAAAAAATGGCTTCCAAATAATAAAATAACCAAAAAGTAATATTTTGTGATAATTCACACGTCACATTACAAAAAAACAACATACAAACATTACATTAGTCTGAATATGAAAGTTTTTATTTTTTATCCAGGTGATGTGTAACTTGTACAACAAAGTTGGTCAAACATTCTATGGTTTCATGCAACCACCAATACGTATTGACAGAAGACCTGGTCGACCAAGAAACCAACATAATGCTGAACTGTGCCAGGCCTGTAGGGATGGAGAATGTGATCAGGTACGTATATGGAAAAGTGATTACTATTACTCGAAAAGCCTGTTTAAGAAGATTCTAACAAATTCGGAATGGAGAGATTCGATCCGAGAATAAATATGTGAAAATGGCAATCCTTTAGTGAATTACTTTGACAGTGATTTTTTATTATTCCGAGAGATGATTTCCAGTAGATCCGCCAAATTGAAAACTATATTGATTTTAAGTGCCTTGTGCTGTCTGCATTGCCTTGTGGAGTTTTGAAGGTTTTGGATATTACGAACATGATTAATAATCAATATAGATTTTATAGGTCTAGCTTGTCAAATAGATTACTTTACTTAACGATTTGCAATTTATTACAGGGTAGACCAGTGAAAACTTTATACAACTTCATCCAGCCGCCACCGATGAATTTGAGGGCACCAAATCAAGTTATACCAGGACGTCCACCTCTACCACAGAATTCAATGGGACAGATCAATCAAATGTCACTGGTTATAGGTCAGCCACAGTTACATCACTCAGGACAACTGGTTGTGCAAACTCCTCTGAATACGACACCGCATTCTGGTGCTTCTCTCATCACAGCTCCGGTAACCCTGTCATCCGGTATACAACCAATTTTGACGTATTCTATTGTTACCGGTCAAGTCAAAGAAGCTTCAAAACTCACGCCTGTTCCCGAAGATGATGCAAAATCCGAAGAATCTTCTCAATCTGCAGAATTAGTCAACGGTCACTCTACTCCGCCAACGCCATGTACAATTCACAACGGTACGGCAAATCCTACACCCGCAACAGTTGATGCGGTTGTGGCCAAACTAGCTGCCATCAATATCAAGTCTCCTTTGGTGAATGGAGTTACATCGATAGCTAATGGAAAAGTACATAAACCGAATATACCAAGTCCCAGCAACCCATTGTCAAAGTCAACTTACAACGGTACGGAAACAAGCAATCCTCCACTTTCGCCTGAAGCAAAGAATAGCCCGAGGAAAACGCCTATAATTCTTGCTCCTCCTACCAATGGTTACCCCGAGAGTAATGTAGAAATAACGAAGCCTAAGGTTCCTAATGCTAATGGATATGCTACGGTGGTTTCTGCGAAGCCCGTAAACGGAATAAACGCAGATTGATGTGGTGAGCTGGTACTTCAACTTTTCTCTGACATTACTTATTCGAATCTATTATATATTTTTGAATATTTTATGTTCTTTTGAACAATCTCGAAATGCATTTCGGTACTTCTCCCTTTAGACAGAATTCCGAATAATAATACACTGTCTTGTTTCATTTCACACTTGAAAGATTTATTGCTGGAGATTTTGGGTTCAATTCTTGCCTTGTATTGGAATGTTTTGTGCTCCACGAACGGAATTTGAACGAATAATAGTCTTGGACCTAAAATTCATTACTCATGTACTATTGTATTCTCAAAATGCAGATGAAGGAAATTAACAACCAACATTTAATAAATGCGGGCAAATTACTCATGCGTAGAATGAACTGCGTTATGTGAAAACCCAATTCTTTGATGTCTTTATGTTATGAACGATGGCAAGTCATATTGTTGTCGTCTAATTTCCATATTTCACCAAGCAGTTCGTGATTGTTTTGAATACTCAACAGTATAGTCGTTACAATCTATACCCTCGATATTATGCCATACGGAGGAGTATATCATGACACGATATTAGTATATTGTATACCCCGTTCATTATCTGTTATATCAAGAATTTCCTTTTCAGCCATCTTGCCATTTCCCGTTTGCCAAGGCACAGGTGTCTTGTTACAGCGTAAGGACTAATCCAAGCTAACTAACATATGACAGAAATATGATGCCGGAATCTGTTGGCATATAGATATATCTAGGCAGAAAACGCACAAAATTGTGGTAATTTGCACCAATGTTAGTAAAGACACTGAATTGCGCTCGCATACTGTTATGAAAAGGGCGGGCATCAAATTCTGGTAATTTTTCGATCTATTCTCCTATCATCTCACTGTTGAAGTCCACTGTAAAATACAACAGTTAAAATTTGAATATTAGATGGAATTATTGTACCTTATGATTAACAAACTTTTACTCAGCTTTCGAGCTAACTTTCGAGCAAAGGAATTTATGGTTAAAAGATATCGTTATATATTTCTAAACGCAATTAAAATATGTTGAAGTTGACTATCATATAGTATGACAGGTATCAGAAGCTACCACCGCAATTCTTCAAACGTTTTTATTTTGAGTTACCTTACTTTTGTATATCATTTATACATATGAAGGACTTGGAGTATAAGCATGAAACTTTTATTTATTTTTTGATTAAATATCTCAATTTTTTACGCGTTGTGAAAAAATGCACGTACATACTAATCCAAAAATATTCTCGGACGAGAACATAAAACTAAGCTGGGTAGTGTTTTGCCGACAGCTTAAGATGTATATTTTTGCAGTGATTATTTGGTTACAAATATTTCGTTGCGCGTGTCATTGATAGAACACGCTCACATAACGCTATCCTTAATATATCTGCCTGAATTGATTTAGGCCGTGTTGAGGTTATTTTGCACTAATATCATTTGCTTATATGTTGTATTTTCCTTTCTATTGTTATTGTTTCATTGTCATCATGGCACTAAAGTTAACACACGTTTTGGGCTCTCGGGGAAGGTTGTTGAACTTTTGTTCACAATTGTCAATATATTTCAATACGTGTGTTATCACCGCCCATATTATATTTCCTTCTCCATAACTAAACGTGCTGCATTTTTAGAAAATAGAGCTTAGGGATGCCACTTTCAGAGTCCAGGAATCAAATTGATTCGGTTTCACGTGTGCTCGATTCGGATTATTCATGCATACGATTCGGTATGGTTTGACAACGGCTTTGAGCAACTATTTTTGTAAAAAAATATGACTTGTACCCAATTAGATATTGTATTTAGTCAAATATGAGCAATTGATGGACCGTAACTCATATTTTCGGGTTGGGAATAAATCTGCACTTATTGATGTTTCTAAATTTGAATCTTTTTTATGAATATTCGGAAACTTGAATATTGTTGATCGAATTAGATTTAGAAAACCAACCACCGACGCGTTACGAGTTGAATAAAAATGAAAGCATCTGAAAAGTGGCAAACCTATACTACGCGAAGCTGTAGTCGAGGAATTGTTTTTCCTGCACTAAAATCATTTGCGTTTAATGTCCTTTGTAACCTTCCTGTAAAATAACAAAGTATTATGTTCTTGCAAAATAGAAACATAATTGTAATTTTGTTTAACATATTCCTGGAACTTCGTCATTTTTATTTTACTTGCTGTCATGTGCTTCTCGGTGTCGTAATTTTGTACATATGAAGACAAATTTATAATGGTCTTTGCACAATTTATAAAGCATAAATATTTAATTTAATTGTGATTTAAGGGAATTATTTTATGCACGTATATATGTGGTTGGCACAAACTAGTGTGTTTGTTTTTCCTGCATTATTGTATACTGCTTAATGTATTCGGAGTACATTTTGACGCTTTAAACATTTTTGAAGTTGTCCCGAATAGTAGCTTTGGAGATTTTACAAGCAACTTGCGAACTAGTTTGCGAGTAGCTATTTGTTATGGATGAACAATAGATGAAATACGGATATCCATTGAGCGCTGTCAAATCCAGAAAAGCAGCGCTTATTTAACCATTCATCGCCACACCAAGACAAAATTACTGAAGTTGGTTGACGACGGACTCTTCAAATTGTGAAAGGCAATATCTATAAAAAGTACTATATTTAATGTAATGTTATTTTATCATAACGTATACCCACTCTATACTCTCGTTATATATACCTTTGACATTAACGGTGTACACTACAGCGCTTACTGTTCCCCGCAGCTGTCTAACGTGAGTCGTCCCGCCAAGCTGTCGTCGTAATTTGTTTCCTATGAATGACCTTCCACCCATATCCTAAACCGAAGATTGTCATTGGTTTGGGCGCTTCATGGTTGACTGGCTGCGTTGAATTCTGAGTTTATTGTGTATCCATCGCCAGTTCACATGCAGTTCCTATCGCCTTTCTGTGCGTAGTATGTAAATATTATTCCTTATTATACTTTTGTTTGTTCATGACTATCATTCTTGCCTTCATGTTATACTTAAAATTATGTTTATTCTTTTCTCGTCTTTTAGCATATTTGGGGTGAAATTTCAATAAACAATTGTAAATTTGGTCTTGTATTTCATCGAGTTTATAATAAAATATGGTTATAACTAATAAAAACTAATTAACTAATTGAAAATAAAATTTTTAAACTAGATAACAAAACAAAATCGTTTTTATGGGCTCCTTTTCAAAGATTTGAACTTTCACGCCTGATAATGCCTGTTTGGTATTCAAACATACTTGTTCACTGGAGGTTATTTGTTTTGAAATTACATAAAAAAATCTACATAACACACAAAGTAAGACTATTTGCAGACTTTTAGTGCATTCAGCTCTTGTTGAATCTTATCATTATTGTTATTTATAATAATCATTCTCATTATTTTACTCATTGTATATATTTCTTCATCCTATATAGGCCGAATTGCAATATCAACAATCAAATTCATGTGTATAGTATTGTCAATCGCTATTACTAATCAGGAATTTAATTTTGTTAAAGATGGGTCACTGATGGACCGCGTCTTATTGACGCGATCCATCAGTGACCCATACTTAACAAAATTGCTTTCGATTGGGTTATTCAAATACTCATTACACGTTTATTTTTGAAATCATAATCCGTATTCCATTGACTGACAACGATTAGAGTTCTTCCATATTAGGGCCACTTTGGGCCATTATCATTATTAACACGAACATTCCTACTAAAAATAACTTATTTTATTCACTGTTGTTTCGAATTTAAATACATCTCATGTCATTTGCAATGTGTGTATTCTCTAATCTAAATATGTAATATATTATGATGTGTGATACTTCATTGTGTTATTTCTAGAATATCATTATTATTAGGGATAGCTATTTTTGATTCAATATTCGAATATTGTCGAATACGAAATCTATTCAGGTCAGTCGAAATCGTATTTCTGTGTGATTCGGTAGAACAAAATCTGAAAACGTCTAGCAAACAAATCAAGGTTACAATGAGCGCCAACACGCGGAAGTAAAAAGCCAAAAACTTGCGCCCTCCTAATATTTTAATCTAGAAATAGGGTTTTATTTAAAAGTAGTAATTAACAAAGGGATATAGGCGGAATCAATTTTAATAATCAGATTATAACGTAATAATGGGCACCGTAGCCCAAAAGGTTTTGCGTGATTGAATGTGATTAATTTTAAATATATTATGCCGTAGTGATGCGCTGAACAATTATTATTTGTGTGGATGGGAACGGGTATGACATGCCATCGTCGGGCGCAATGGCCTCAGCGGTTATCAATGAAGATCACGGGCTCGGGTACTGACAAGACCGACATGTTACTCCATATCCACCCGTTCAAACTAGAGTCGGTTCCGATTATATCTTTCCGAAAACACAAATCCACTTAAAATAGTGGCTATAAAAATATCACCTCCGTGACTAGATAAAATCAATGAAATTACTAAGCTATTATTATGCGAAAAACTAAGGATCGGCTTCAGAGGCGAACACGAAAACGTCAGCGGAAGGACAATGATCGTTAATTAACGCTACTTATTGTTTTGTTATTGATTATATAATAAACATCGGTCTGATCTGGACCTCAATCCGGAGCGATTCCGCTGTTTTGTTATCCGATAAGAATGTACCATTCTTGAAATTTCATTTTGTCAAGCACCGTCAAGTCACCGATGGATAAAGCCGTCGAGGCGCGGACAATCTGTAACATATGCACGACAAAACATTTGATAAATTTTTTGGTCGGGTTGGGGAGGTGGGCTAGCTTTTCTGGCGTTTCTACATCAACATAAATCTATTTGAAACCGAATTGTCGTCATTTCAGGCGTCTATGGTCGGATATTTTAGGCTATCGTCCTATATTGTCAACCAACTATTTGATCTTTTATTTAATGTTTTTTTTCCATCACACCTGATTCAACAATATCAGCTATTTTTTTTATCACTATCATAATTAATTGTACTACTTCAACTTAATATTACAAAATGATAATCGATCCTTTGTTATATGGTACCAGACTCATCACGACGGACACGTCGCTTTTCTCAAATCTTGGAAGTTCACGGAATGGACGCGCAATTTCAACAACGCCTGGGGGTATTTTGAAGGCGGATATTTACGCCGGTGAAATAGGCGACTGAACGCCACGTGAAATTTATTGGTACCAGGCGTTAGGTGATGAAAGTTGATTTTTTGGGGGAGACGGATTAGAATCAGAAAATGTGGGGCCAAATCGGTGAAATAATATTTATTTGCTTATTAGGCGTAGCGCTAGCGGAAGAGAAAGTTGGTGATTCAGTATTCGTGAGTATTGTTTTATAAGCATTTGTTTTTCTCTAATCATATTTTTGTCAAGTATGTGCCATTATTAGATCACGGGCTATCTGTGCCCCATATTTGACAGTAAATTTAGTGACAGTATTTACCGGATGTTGCTCTTTACTGTATTCTCATACAGACGTCATTAAGTATACACTGTGAAAATTAATGTGGCCGAAGGCACGGGAAAATTCGATTCGACTCAAAGAATCATGGCTAATTGGTCTTTAATCTACATGGCAATAATAGGTCATTGCGTGTAAAAATGCCGAACATTGATTACCAAGTTAACCTGTTATTTCATCTAAGTACTACCTAGTTTGGAAAGTGAGTAAAAGATGTCATATTTTACCTAGTTCAAGAAATCACTAATTCTGATGCCCTTCCTTATGTGATTCCATGTAAATGTTATAAATATATTCAAGAAAATTCGCCAATATGCTGAAAAGGATGTTCATTATGAAATTTACTCATTAGTTAATGAAACAGAATTACATTCGGATTAATTCGATTACGATTTTGATATTTGATTGAAGATATAATATTTATTAGATTGGAAAACTTAGACAGTTTCAATATACGGTGTCAAAGTGTTCCGACTTGATTTGTTTTATCAAACATAAGTCACTGATGGATCGCGCCATCGAGGCGCGTTCATATGTGGCTTATGCTTGGCAAAATAAAATGTCTTACATTATTTTCTCTCATATCACCCTCTTTTTCCCTCCTTTTCTCTCTCCAATGAAACGCTTCAGCCAGAGGAGAGTGTAAGTCGAATTTTTCACAATTCCTACTTTTTAACAGAAAACTGCATATTGTGCCTGCAGATGTTGTGCAAAAGAATCGAATTTGTGTATTCGTCATCCATCGATTCCATCAAGCTACAAATGCAGTGAGAATATGTGTACCAAAAAATTGTGTGAAATGTGGGAGAAATCCCAATGTAGAAACCACTGTTATTGCGAGTAAGTATACGATTTTTCATGTAATAATTGTTAAGACTGAATGTCAAGTATGGATTATTGTGAAGACGAAATTCAGGCACTCGATGATGAAAAAGTGGCCAATACTAACTAATCAGATTGACGACATTGTCGGAATTTGCATCTTTAACGATTTGAACATAAAATCGCGATTCAAGATCGGTTTATTACGCTTCATGACTTTTCCATATTCTACAATATAAAATTGTTGGATGTCCGAAATTTCGAATGAATAATTATACTAGAGAAATATTTTTTTTAATCGGTGAAATTGGGCGTGACTTGAAATTGTTGTGACTTCAATAACTGTGAACGCTCACACCCAAAACAAAGTTTTCGTTCTGTAGGAGAAGGAATTTTGCGTAAATATAGTCGATGAAATGTTCTCTCAAGGCACACATTGGTACGCTTTCTTGACCTGCCACTTAAAAAAATATTACGCTTCAAAGTAAGAGCAATCGGTAAAGCGTTGTGAATACCCTTGAAGATGGCCATCTCTGATCGTCCTTTCACGTAAATTCTTTCGCTCTTCATTAATGTTGCACAGCAAATGCAAGTCAGTTGTAAAAAAAGACGACATGAGATGTGCAGCTTTCAAGGGAGTACCAAAAAATTGCAAATGCAACAAGGAAATTAATTGTGAAAAAGAGAAAAAACAACCGGAAGAATTTAAAAAGAAGTTGGAACAATCTGAAAAAGATGCGAAATCTGAATGCGGCATTCCATGCTATTGCAAGTAAGTATCGCCACAAAAATCGCGATGTATCTGTGGCCCATGCTTGACAAAATTTATATGGAAAGGATGTTTTTAACCAAATAAGTAGTAGAACTCCCAGGGTATATGTGACGCTCTTCACATTACTATAACGGTTAAATTCTCGTTGTGATGTTTTCAGCTAAAAATGCAGTCAGTTGCTGGTGCAACATTTCATATATAGTTGGTCCCTTCTCGGCGATGTTTCTGGTCTTGATGGAAATAAATTTGAAAAAAATGAGTATAGGCACACATTTCAGTACAATAAGAATACATAAATTCTTATTTCACGATAATTCCATATTTTGAAATACTAATTTAACATAAATTATTTTCAACAAATTGTAATCAAAAATCCCTTTTGGTATTTTATATTCTTTAAGCATATCCTGGATAAAATCACAGATTGTAAGATGTAAAACAGTGTATACAATTTTTTTGAATTTATATTTTTTGAATAACGGAAAAATGTTTTTCCACAACCTGCAGAAAATGCAAGAACCTTCTTCCACCAGAAAATGTCAAGATATGCATAGATACATCTTCTCCTCCTAGTCATTGTGATTGTGAGAAAACGAAATGTCCTGGACCGGAGGTTTTCGAGAACCTGAAGAAGGCAAGTTTTTAGATTTGTGTTAATATGTTCAACAATATTGGGAATGATGGGTTTGCCGTGTTGTTGTGGATTTCTATATACATAGAACTCGCTATCGGTTACTCGCTTGGTAATTTGGATTTGGTCGTAGTGGTAGTACGAACGATATACTACAATAAAATATTTTATTTAATCCAGCCCAAGATTCGCGATCCATTTGGGATTTATATTACAGGTTGATGTTGTTCATATATGGTTAAACCGTATTCTCGACCACCCTCTCCCACAGGATAAAATGCAATCCTATACTTAAAAAAACAAACGGGTAAAACGTTTCTATTTGGCCAGGACTGTACTTAGTAAGTACGTGTTGGCGTTTCGAGGTAAAAGTATAGAGCTTATCTAGCATACATGATTTTCTTAGTCTCTGGAATATCCGATCTTTGTTTTAACTGACTGATCTAAGTTAATATTTAATAAATGAAATATTTAGGTAAAATGAGTAAATTTACATATTTTAGGAAAGATCTGGGCTAAGAAACTGTGGCACATAGTTGATAAATTTGGTTGGGTATAGTTATACCTTATGAATTAGTTCTTGTTGTGCACTACTTGGTGATTTCAGTATGGACATCTACATCAAACTGTCGCCAAATGCAGTCAAAGTTGATTTTTTATTCAAAGGCCCATCTAGTTTCAAAAGTAACTAGGTTACTTAGTAATGGGTTTAGTTTACTTATTATAGGTGAAAACTAGGTCGACAACAACGCTCATTTCCAATCAAAAATTGTATTTTGTTAAGTATACGCCACAGATGGACCGCGTCTTTTCCACGCGATTCATCAGTGACCCATACTTAACAAAAGACGTTTTTGCGAAAAATTTTCCGACTGAATTGTTATGTTATTTTGTGGCAAACTAAATATTCCAACGAAATGTTACTGGAAAACTAATATTATTATATTTCTACAGCTTCATGA
Source organism: Styela plicata (assembly GCA_963675895.2). NCBI lineage: Eukaryota > Metazoa > Chordata > Ascidiacea > Stolidobranchia > Styelidae > Styela > Styela plicata. The sequence goes on along the minus strand of OZ023144.1, from coordinate 14,403,356 downwards.
AATAAGAGAGAAAAAAGAAGAGGGAGCGAAAGAGGGAAAAACGTTCGATTTCTTTGATGATTTAGATTTTGTTCTGTCACCGGAAGTTTCAAAACAAAAAAAATGTCGTATGCAATGTTATTGCAGGTAGGTCTTCAAAAAAAAAAAAAAATGAATCGCGGCGCTCCAAAGTAGCATTTCTCGTCAAAATTAAATAGGGTAAACTGAAAAGCGAAAATTTTCTTGCAGCACGAAAATGTGACGACTATTCGATACAGACAAAAACGTCGTTTCTGTTTCGATAGTTCGGTCGCCAAAGCGCCCAAGAATGCGCTTACTTCAAGCAAACCGTTTCTTTTCTGTGTATATCCACCAACCCTGTCCATGTGTTGGAAATAGGTTAAAACTTCTACTTACGAATCGGAACCAGTAATCGGTTCAATCGCGATTCATCAGACTTTTGCGCGATAAGCCTGTCTTGATTCTCACACAATCGTGAACGAGGCAGAGGGTTTTTAAAGAGTGAAAAGAAATGGATAATTTATACTATCGTGGTTTTTCTCTTTTCTCTTCCGCAGGATGAATGATATCAAATATTTTATTATTATTATATGGAATAGCGTGAAGCAAACATAAAAATAATTTTGCGTGGTTTCAGCGCGGCGTATTATTTTATTAATAATGTTCATATTTGTTGGACTTTGTAGTAAAAATAGAATTTCTTTTTCAACTGACAGAATTTTTTTTTGTGTGTTTTAATAATCTTTAAAATGGCTCTCTGAAATGGTTTCTCTGGATACATTATGCATTTATTCAATTCAGTGCCGCATTCTTTTTTATAGATTTCTAATTACACTCTAATATTTATCATCGGTAATCTAATATTGTTTTGTTTCATGGCAGTGTATGTTCAGATAGATACAACAGTATTGCAGAAACATGTAAAAAAATGTTACCAAAAAGAAGAGTAGAGGATTGTCCTGAATGTGATACAGAACGTGTTAACTGTAAGGAAGAAGATGTTGATCAACAGTGTAGAAGATACTGTTTTTGCAAGTACGTGTTAATTATTCTATTGCCATTTATTCGAGTGGATCACCCTGGACAGGGGTCAGGCCACTTATACACATTGTAACAAATATGCGGTACGATCCCCGCTCTTGGACAGTAATTTCACTTTGTGATATTGAAATAAAACTACAAATTCGACTTTTTTTCATAATTATGGGCTGTAGACGGGACGCACCGCTGAGGTCCGAGTTAAACCATCCAACAGTGGCCACTTATAGACGGACAGGATTACAAATGTTGATATGATCATTTCCTACTCGGCTTAGCCTACCCAAGTTATGACACCCTGGGTTGAGTGGTTGGCAAGGTATAACGAGCCGAACTCGTACCCGAGATCTTCAACTTGCGATGCCAACGTGTTTAACCACTAGGCCATCGCGCCCTTAGTTTGTATAATTCATCTCGAGCCAGTTTGGCTGTTTCACTAACACTGCGCACTTCGGCAAGCACTTCTCGCGCACCTGGAATGACAATACATACGCAGTCAGCCACAACGAGCTTTCTATGGCCTACTATAATGCACTATAAACCCTCAGATAGGTACTTCACGGACTAGTCATAGACAATGTTTCGAAAACAACCATAAACCTATCTGGATCGAAAACTATAATAATATTTACGTTTGTTCAGAGCATGTAAAGCCGATCCTAGAATGCCGTTTTATATGATCCAGGGATGTATGAGATTGGCAAAAGAAAACGAGTATGGTTGCCTTTGTACGGAAAAAGAGGATTGTAGTGTTGTGGAGAAACTTGAGGAAAGAGGAGAGGAGGCACACAAGAAAAGAGTTCAGAAACAGAGGGAAAAAAGGGGAAAACTGAAGAAGAAAAAGAAGCAACCAAAGGATGAATTGTAAACAAATCAAATCTCCTCAACTATAAAATATCATTTTACCTTTTTATAAATTTAAGCTGTTGAACATATATCACTGACATTATATATCTGTCACTTATCTTTTTTAAAAAAGTTTAAAAAAGCATATTTGTTTGAATTAAAGAAGATTACAAACGTACAATAAAATGAATCGTTTTGTCAATTAGGGTTCACAGATGGCTCGGGCCTAAGCGGCGCGAACCATTAGTGGCCCATACTTGACATATGTTAATCAAGCAGTTGAATTTATATTTTGTATTTTTTTCGATTCTTCAGCATTTGCATGTTATTTAAGAATATGAATTTTGTACCGTGTATCAGCAAGAAACTTCTCTTAATGAGATGGGTAGTAAGATAGTCTATGGCGGGATAATTCGAGATGAGCACGACAGAAATATTTGCCTGGAGGTATAGGGGTCACTGATAGTCCGTAACTTAAGCTTGACAAAATAAAGATTGTAATTCGCAAGTTGAGCAACTGTTTAGATTGGTGTTAACTAAGCTAGACGGTCAAAACCGAATCGGGTAAAAAAATTATTAAATAATATTACTATGCTGGGCTGAACTGATGAATACAGTCGTGGGCAATAACCGTATTTGCGTATGTATGACAAAGCTGGTAACTTTGACAAAATTCGCATAGCTTAAACATCGCTTTGAATTTGTATTGTTTGATTTTTTTGGCATTTTAACAGTTGTTGGTTTTGATAAAATCTGTTGGAATCTATTGCATTGTGTTGTCCTGTTTTTGTACTTTTTGAATAAATTATTGATTAAAGAATTTCAAAAAATTTTTGGTTGATATGTATGAAGTATTCTTGTTGTGGCGACGAAAAATTTTGACGAGCGATTACAGATGGGTGTCACATGGGCAATGGAGTCGGCAGTAGAGAAGCGTCGTAGGATGGGAAGGGTATTATAAGTCTATCTTCCCTACTGTTCGAACATGTTGTGAAAAAAATCCGTTCATTTGGAGTAGAGGCATTAATTACGCGATAATTGGCTGTATGTCCCCAGACCCATGATATTGGGATATATTCACCGTGTTTAAGTAGAGAGCGCATAGCTGGACGAGCTCTCCTGATGCTTACGTATCGAGCCGACCCACTTTATCTCTCGACACTGCGATCCTTGGGGGTTGGGGTCGTGGTTCGCCGTACAGTTGAACATATTCTTTTCCTCTCCCGCAGGATAAAAATGCAATTCCCTTCCTAACCTAATTCCGAACTATTACTACAATCCTAATGCAACCTTTCTTATAAATGATCAACAGTAAAATCAAACACTATTATTTTTAATTTGTATTTTGTTTTATTGATATCTTTAAATAATGAACTAAAACAGAAAAATCCAACTAGATTTCAATTCGATATTTTTACAATTAATATAACAATATAATATTGAAAGCTACATGGTAGCATAATACATGGTGAGCATGCAATGAAACAATTATGTTCGATCAAGCCTGGGACAATGATACTAGAATACTCTTTTAAGATATCAAGCTGAAAATTGAAAACCCTATAAGTGCTTGAAGTATTTCTTTTTAAATCAAAGCAAAAAATTTGTTTTGTCAAACATAAGTCACAGATGGACCGCGCCTTTTCGGCGCGATCCATGTGTTTACTTATGTTTGACAAATCATAGACTCCCAGGTTGATATGCATTAGCGAATTCGAACTTCCAACTTTTAATACTACCAAACGAAGCAAAATTACTTTCATTATGTTTTATGAAGGAATAAATTCATTCACTCAACCATGAAATAACAAAAAAAGAACGCAAAAATAGAAAGAAAATTTTCATACCGTTAGCACATGATAATTAATGATGATTTGAAAAAAGGTGTGAAAAATATTTGGGAAGAAAAAAAGGAAAAACTTATATGTTTCGATGAAAAGTTGGGATTTTGGTGAACTGAATGAAAACGTTGGCAATAACCAGAAACTTCATCAAAAAATTAAAATATCTGAAAATTTAGACAATCGTGTATTTGAAACGAGCAATTCAAATGAACAACCTCACAAAGTTTCAGTAAATTAACTCCTATGTCTCAGAGAGTGGGTAAATATAAATACTTTCAATATGTCAGCAGGCTACCTCTGTTGCGAGCAAAAGTCAATACTTAGCCTTGTTCTAATATTCAAATTATTTTTAAAATTATTTAGAATCTAAATAATATCATTAACACTAAATAATGCTGTTCGACTTCATATCACGTTCATAATTATCACAATATAAAATATATTGTACATACGAGCAATTGTTCCTATTTTTATATATATTAATATATATGAGACGACATCGAAAGTAAAAAGAATTCTTTTCGCTATCGATAAAGATTAAGGCAGAATATACTTTAGAGGGAAATTGCACAAAAAAGGGGAAACGGAAGATAAAATACAGAAAGGAGAGATACTGAAACGAAGGCGATAAAAAAATAAGTTTTCTAGTGTATTTGTTCTTATTTTGACTGAACCAATTGTTCCAAGTCACTATCAAGAAACAGAGTCAAAATTTGTTTCATCAAGTATGAGTCACTGAGTCACATGAGTCCATCTGTGACCCATTATTGATAATTCATATTTTGGTATGATTCGACTACTTCTGTTTATTTGACAATATGTTTTTCTTGAATGCACAAAATCGGGCAGTATAATCTCTTCAGGTATATGACCGGAAACATGGCACCACATAGTAATTGCAGATTGTTCGACTGAGTTGTTGACAATAATATAATACGAAAAATATGATACTTGAATGGAATATGAAATATCAGATAGAATCGAATTTCAGGTTGTAAAATATATTAATATTTTCTAGTAGAGCACTTCTAAAACTTAATATATACGATCTCAAAAGATTATATGAAGCATTTTTATGCCAATGGGACAACACGATATTAAATGTAAACGACACGCAGTGTTATAAAGTTTATAGAGCGACATTCAGAAGTTCGAAGATTTTTCACCGCATACTAAACTTTTGGGTTTTAGTGTTGAGTCAACTTTTGCACAAAAATCATGGAAAATATTTTCTGCCCGGGATGCGGTTTTGGTCACAATTATACACAGCATTGTCATCATACTAATCGCTTAGACTAGTCACAGATCCAAAAGGACTCCATTTTCTTTGACATGTTCGAAAGATATTTTCTTGTCCAAAGCATTTTTTTTGAAGAATGAGCAAAAATCCTCATTTTTGGAGTTAAAAATTGGTCATCAAATATTTTTGCTATTTTGGTAACTCGATTTCTGGTTGCTTAGCGGCTATAGCCTATCATTAACCTCATTTGAAAAAAAAATGCCTTATATCAGCAGCATGAAACTGTGCAAAGTTGACAACATTGGTGAGACGATTGTCACATATGAATTTCGGGTTTTGCTCAAATTTTGGGAAAACAAATAATTTTAAAAGAGTTTGATCGAGATGCATGCCGATTTACGAACACATAATAGGAAAAAGTTACAGTAATTTGTTAGTTTCCTCTGCACACTTGTTAAGGAGATGAAACAAAAAACACCAGCGCATTCGGAATACTTCAACCAGAAACTTATTTACCTTATTATGTCTTGTTAGGTGTTTGGTTCAATGATGACCCACACCGCTTAGGCGTGGCCCATCAATGAACTAACCTTGACAAAAAGTTCCGATAAGGAACAAGACTGGGACAACAGAACAAAAAGGAATAGTCGATTGTTGACAATTATGTATGATGAATTATGATGGATCGAAGGTAATTCGGCGATAAATTAATTTGAAATAGAGAAATATGAATTAAAATGAAACGAAAAAAAAAATCACTTGGACACCAGCGAAATTCATAACGCCTGGTACAATACAAAAAAATACTTTAAAATGTAAGAACAAAAATCAGAGTAATAAGAGTACAAGATCAAGTTTGGCCACACATAATTCTAACATAAATGTATCTTGATCTTCACATCTTGTTCATGTTATACTTATGTGCAGCCAAAATTGATCTAACATAAAAAGGGTGACAGTATGTATTGGAAATCATCTTATGTTTGATTATACGAGGACCATAGAAGATAAAAGAGCATTAGTAATACAAGTTATGCATTTTAGGCAAAAGATTTGTTACGATAGTCAAGTTTTCATAACAAAAAATAGGGCAACAATTGATATTTATGAGCACCTCTGCCGAAATCTTTAAGTTTTCTTTGCTAGTACGCCACAAAACAGTGGAACATAATATTTTCAACCCATACTCTGATGGATTTGTGCTACCAGCTCAAAATGTAGATAAATATAACGAAAAAGACAACTGCTTGTCACGGCAGAATAAATCGAATTAAGAAAATTTGTTAAGCACGGCCACTGATGGATCACGTGGCCAAGGCCCGGTCCATCTGTGGCCCATGACTGATAGAGTTATGTGATATGAAGTGAAAATTTCATTCTTAGACAATAAATGGCTTAATCCACAACAAAAAAAGAAAACAGTTCTCTGTCTTCTTCACATCGAACAGGAAATATGGCCATGCCAAAAAAAAAACAAAGTTCCTACAAAGTTGGTATGTGATCGAAGCGTTCATTTAAAATTCAATTTTAGACTGGACATTTTTATTACCTGATAATTACGAAATTGAGTAATAGAATGCTTTCAAAAAAAAAAAAATTGGGGTTATTTAAAACCCATGTTGGAGGAGTCAATTATTTAGAATATTACCGTATTTGATTCGAAAAAATGAAAAATTTTCCAGCATTACCTAAAACTATAGTTCAACTTTAAGATAAGATCCTTATTTTCTCAACCGGTATTCAAAAATGTCCAGCCACATTGACAGATTGACATGTTTATGACAGTTTGAAGCAAAATTTAAGACAGGCAATCCTAAGATCTCAATAATTTGGTCACTATCGTATGCATGTATGCCATAATAACAACCAACAAAACAAGATAGAATTACAAGAATCCTTTTCATTGAGCAGGAGTCGCAGATGGACAGCGTCGGCAAGGCCTGGTCCATCTGTGGCTCTTATGATGCTAGACAAAAGCAAAATTTGCAAGAATGATTCGGAGAAGATTCTTCTTCATAACTTATATAGTTTTGTGACCCTCGGAATTGTGTTCCTCTCTGGCATCATCATTTCTTCAGGGATGGTGGGTTGAGGGGTGGGCGAAGAAGCTCTCATGCTATGGGTAACGTCGCGGCCCGGCTCGTGCGGACTTGAGGGGATCCCTGTTGCTGGGATTGGGGTTGTGTTGAAGACTCTTTCGTGGTCAACCAGTTGGCGCCCGAACTCCTCCTCCAATACCTGATTGATCGGAGAAAAAAAATTAGACAAGTATTTAAACGACTGTGAAATTATAGCAGTATTGAGTGAATTATCATTTTTATTGAAAGTGTATCTGCGATTATCGTATTTTCCATTCTTTATAATTAAATAATTAAATTTTGCTGATATTGACCACTTTTAAACATAATATGTTGACACTAGCCTAAATTTTATTTTTTTTTACAATTTTAAAATTGTATTTAAATTTTGTAAAAACGTTTGAATGTGATTCACAATAAAAATGTATCGTTTGTTTTTTAGTATATTTTCGTGTCCATAAAATTTTGGGACTGAATTTCCTGATGATCCCCTCAAAATTTCAATTTTTCTCCAACTTTTCTATGCTTTCATTTTTGATCTCACCAAATTTAATAAATTCTAATACACTACCTATGATGTATATGCCAGCGAGCAAGATGCAATTGATCTATGGCACATACTTAAAAAAGTAAAGCGTAAGACTTGCTTAGCAGAAATTATATTTAATCACAAATAAGTCACAGATAGACCACGTCTTGGCGACGCGATCCATCAGTGACTCATACCTGACAAAACGTGTTGAAGTGATAAATTTCTGATTGGGTAAACAATTTAGGAAACACCATCAAAAATGTCTTATCCACAGGATCCATCAGTGACTTATGCTTAACAAAAGGTGTTTTGACAAAATATTTCCAAATGGGAACCTGCTAATCAGATCTTTTAATGCAAGAATGAGGGTATTAAATTCAATTGATAAATTACAGATGCATGCATGCAGAACTCAAAATTTTTTCGACAACAAATACATTCACTCATTCACACTAGTGCAGGAAACATACAGTGCATAAATAAAATATAATATATGTCAATGGAATTAAAGCATTCAAAAATATATATATGAGTTACAAAATTATTTTAATTCAGGAGCGACTAACATCCCGAATGGTATCGGTACAGAACGCCATGGATTAATAGAGCATACCTTGTGCAGAAATATTTTATTTTGTCCATTTTGTCATTTATGGACATCATTGATGGGTCGCAATTAATTTGTGCTGCATGCTTAACAAAAAGATTTCGGATTTGGAAATGGGCGGAAAAGTTCAGAAACGTACGTTGGTTCCAAATTCCTAGAAATTTCATATTGCCAAGCTTCAGATGGACAATAGCGACCCTGACCCACAGAAGACGTTTGGACATTAATGATCCACAAAAGATGTTTTCATCGGCATTCTTTTTATCTGGTTTCCGCAATGAATTTCAAAATTGTAACGATATGGTGGCTCAAAATTACACGTGATATCTTCATAAGCTAAGCTGTAAAATGCTTGTTGAATAAAATTGATTTTCTAATGCAAACTAAAGTTAATAACGAGTATTACATATTCATTCATTCTATTTCTGCGATCAGATCATTGAAATAAGGATACATACAACTGTCCGGTCATTCATGCAAAAAAATAATGAATTGAATCATGCAGAGTGCAAAAAATGAGGAAGAAAATATCAACAAAATTCAAATCAGTCAGGCAAAATATAAATATAACTGAAATACCATTTAAGACGATGGTGCGATTTTTCTTTCTTTGGGAGCCCATGCTAAATTAACAGAAGAATTTAGGTAAAAAATTACTTTTCACCATGTCTTTCAAAAATATATAACAATATAAAAAGACAGTTTCAATAATTATTATTCATTGAAACCTGTAAAAAAAAATTTCTAAATAAAAGGAAAATATGTTTTTTGAACACGAATAGAAATAAAAATTTAAGAGGATAAATCAAGGCGAGTAAATGCCACCAGCAAGTACCTCATGATTAGGGGTGGCCAAAATCAAATCAAATCATTTTCATGAACCGAATATTCGAATGAGAAGGTATATATAATAACAAAACACCCCCTCTTATCAGCTTAATTGAATTTAAGTGTAAATTTACACTTATTTTGAAAAAAAATTTAATTTTATTATTTTGTTTATTTCAAATTGTTGCAGAAATCAAATCGAATAATTTATGATTATATCCTGAATCGAATATTTTTGAAAATTAATATTCTGAAAAGTTGTCCATGGTATCGGAATCGCATGCCAATATAGTGTAATTTCGCTGATGTTTCAACATCACTTTGTAATAAGACAATGATGTTTAGTCTAAGTTGCTAATGCCTATTCAGAAAGCTTCATCAGGGTAGTTTACTAACTGCACTAATGAAGCTTGTCGGGGTAGAAACGCCTCAAAATAAGATTTTTGAATTTCACCGGTTTAGCAGGTCGCCAATATCTCCGTAATTGAGAAAAAACTAAAAAAATAGGAAAAAACATATGATTGCTGTACTTCCAAATAATCTGAAGAATTACATTATTTTACTTATATTGCAACGTTGATAATGCAGAGCGACGAGTGTTTGCCGAATTAAATTTCATGGAGTATTCAATCATGCTTCATAAATACAATTTTGGGATAAATTTGCCCAACTTATACAAAAAAAATGAAAAATTATTTCGAAAAAGAAATAATAATAATAGAAAACTACTTTGAATTATCTATCATAAATGATTACAATTTTATGATATTATTATTATATTCTGCGGACCTGATTACTTTCTCCTGCAGTTGATGACGTTCTGCTGTGCGAAGATGAATCCGATGGAGAACGACTATGACCTTTGCCCTTTTTGGGTGAAAAAAGCTTCAGCGACGAACCACTGCTGGATCGAAGGGGTGATGTCGGTTCTGGTGCAGACAGCGTATTTGCCGATAACCCATTTGCGGAATTCTCTTCTTTAGCGCTTCCTACAGAAATTGCGTCATCGTTTGAATTATTGGAACCAGATTTTTGACTATCCAAGCTCATTGCGTCAGCATCAGTAGTTGAAGAGGACGATGAAACAATCACACGGCGGCGAGTAGTGCTCGTACGTTTCTTGAGTGATACAGATGATTCGCTGCCTGGAACACCAGGAATGACTCCCTCTTCTTTTTCGATTTTTTGATATCTCCATGCTTCTCGATGTCGAGATTCTTCCAGGATTTTTTCCCCCTCAGTTTCCAACTGACTTTCCAAATGCTTTATTTCCACAAAAATATTTTCATTAAAATTAACAGAGGATAAGATTATGTCATTATTTAAAAGTATGGAACAATGTAGGTAAACTAACATTGAACTACGATTGAGTCAGAGTGTCAGAATCTTGAATTTCTCTGGCTCTTCGAAATGCTCATTCATTTTCTCTGGACGAATATAATACTTCAAAACCATCAGCACTGCTATTTCATTGCAGTATTGATGATTTTGAATCTTCCTGGACAGTTTGTTTGGTACAGAAGGAGAAACATTTAAATATTCTACCCACAGATATATCATGAATATTTTCATTTGCTAAATTTTCTACCAATGGAACCAATTTACTTTGGGTGTCTGAGTAGCCGATTAGATGGCATTCTGCTAGTCTTGGCAGGGCATTTTAAATCGAATATGAACTTACTCGTAGAACAGCCAGCACTAATATTCACTCATTTTTATTTCCGATCCGAATAATAATATTTTAATCTACCACCGAACATAATTTTTACACAGAAAACTATTTTTCTATGCATTGACAACACATGTTAGCAGGTACTATCTATTTATTTCAGATTTGATTGAACTCAATTTGAAATTATATTTTAGGACTCTCAATCGCACACTCCATCAGTGATCCATATTCGAAAGAATATGTTCTGTCAATTTTTCTCGGCCTAATAAGTTCAACCTTGGTATCTCACTTCTTAAAAGCGGGTGGAACATCGAAAATGCAGTTCATAATCAGACAATAAAAATAGTCTTTTAAGCTTATGTCGAAACAGAAACTCTGGATTCGCTATAAAGATTAGTATTAGAACAGACTAAGATATCAATACATTTATGCAGATTGTAGTTCAGATGGCAGGAACAAGACAAAAAATTACCTTAAAAACACACATTTAGAGTTTTTTTTTTACTGGAAATCACTCTGCGCAAGGTCAGAAGCAATGCCTAAAAGAAACCAACTAACGGCCAAAGCAAACTGAACAAATCAAACCGAACACCCATGGTAACGTGTAGTGAGTGGTATATGTATGGATGATGATAAAACCATCTATAACGAACTAACCATAGGGTTAATGATGAGTGATGTCACAATTCATCAGCGGAATCTACTTTACAAAATATAATTTCTAGTCACAAGACGCGATAAAGAGATATGACAATAATGGCCGATAAAAACGACAAAATTTTTGACAAAAATCAAAGATATCGTGTATGTTTTGACAGAACCTTTATCAACCTTTATAAAGAGAAAGTGTAATCCTAATAATCATTTTTAAATTTTCAAAAACCTTTGATGATTAGTAAATTTTACCGAATATCTACGATATTCTTATCCTATAGCTAATAGGTTAATAAAACTTAATAGGTATTCTAAATGTAGAGACCATTTTAATATTTATAAATGCATTTTCAAACATTCCTGAAAATGTACAGCATTTGACAGTACAATGCATTCAATATACAGAAGATAACCTAATCAGGGAAAAAGAAGTAGAAAGGCACAGATTGTATAGCTACTACATTTAAAAACAATTTTAACATCCACCATAAAACACACAACACCGTTTAACTAAATTACCATAACACAGTACAACACCAACATAATATTGCCACAAACAAACACCTAATGAAATTAAAAATTTTATCACTGGTCGATACAGGGGTGAAGGTTTTGGCTTAACATTTTACTCATTTTCCTGTGCATGGATAAGGTTGGTGGAGGAAGCCATAAGTAGCGCTTACCACCGTGCACTGGCGAGGGGTCCCGCAGACCTCTCTCATATAATCATCCCCCACAGGAGTAGAGCCTAGGAAGTTAGAGACGACGCGTAGCTCGAAGTGTATTCCCAACGCTTTACCGACTGAGCTAAGCGGTCATTCTAAATAATGACAGTGGCCATATTTTGACAAGTATGAGCCACTGATAGACCGTGCTTGACTCCTGATAAATCAGTGTACTATACCGGTACTCGACTGGTATTTGGTATGCGTCGTTACTTTGTAACCATTTTATGTGCTATTGACCAATGCTAATCATAATACAAAAATCCTAAGATTGCTGATAAAAATTCTTAATTGAACACAACCCAACATAACACATACCTTCTTTCTTGGACGAAGTTGATCTTTCCAAGTTTGGAGTTCCATTGAGAAAGTTCCTTCGAGCGCTTTCAATTTCTCGGATTCGTGCTCCACGAGCAGTTTTCGCTTCTCATTTTGCAGACTTCGCAGTTCCGTTATGTTGTTATCGCATTGGGCTTCTAGTTCTTTCAATTGTTGTTCGTGTTTTAAAGCCATCTTTAATTTCTCTTGTTTTTGACGCTTTGTTTCGTTCACAGAGAACTAAAAAAATTGAATATGGATGTTATTTATACGGGAGATAAGCAGTGAAAACTAACTGTAAAAACCAACACACAAATGGAATATCATGACCAAGTTGCCAGAAATTTGTTATTCTTCAGAAGTCCAAAATTTCCATGTCATTTTCTTTGGATGTACAAAAAAGCTTCAAAACCATCAACACTGCTATTTCATAGCAGTATTGATGGTTTTGAACCATTTTATACATTTTGTTTGCTGCCAGACGCTCACAAGGAGACATTTTATTCCTTAACCAAGAGATATATTATGAAAAACTACTTATTTGCTAAAATTTCTTCTGATGGAACACATTTTTTTGCAGGTGTCTGACTAGCAGAGAAGCTGTTCTTCTGTCAGTTTGATTACCACCATAGCCATAGATTACTACCAATTCAGTTCGAATGTTTTCTTTCCGCTTGTGGTGCAGTAGGTGGTTTTATATTTTACCTAGCTACTCAGACGCCCGAAAAATGTACATTTATGTTTCATGTATTATTAATATTATTTTAGTTTAGTGTGGCTTCCAACCTTGCTTAGAGTGAATTAGTGATGAAAAAAAATTACCCAATCCAGAAAAAATGACTATCAAAAGATCATTCACCACAACAATAATAGCATTGTAAGTTTCGAGTCTTTAGCAAAAGTAATTTCAGAAGTGGTTACTGGACAAAAAGTGAACGAAGTCTTGGACATCTCGAAAAGAAGGGTCAATATGTTATTCTATTATGAAAGAATGACCTCAAGGTAGATATCATTTTTTATTTAACAAGACATATTTTAGTCATTATTTAATGAATTTTATTTTTAAATTGAATTTTATGGGAGAGAATCAGTATGAAAAAGAAGTATATATCCTGTCTAATGAATTACAATTTTCTAGAAACTGTCACAGATTTATTCTCCAATTTCACAGAAAACGGATGAAGTAGGAAATCACCAAAGTCATAATGTTGAAAAAGGTACGAGAAAAAATAGGAATTGAATAATATTATGCGGTCTATCTGTGATTCATACATAATATGATGATATTTATGATTAGCATAAAATTTGATATACATACTTCCAATGCCAGAAAAAGCGAGTTTTAAGTATGCGTCGCTTGGGTCAGAATAAAAAACCATCTGCGGTTCATGCCACACAGCGTAATTGGACGAAGAGAATGAAGTAAGATTTGTGATGCTATTGTAAAGTAAGTGAATGTCAGACAGGAGAAAAAAGTGTTTAATAGTTTGTAAAAATTGATGATAATTTTTACATGGTTTTTGGAATAGAATTTTATTGAATTCCGTTTTTCACCGTTGTTTGATACCTCTATTGTACAATAAATAGATAAATATGTATTCTTATAAATACACGTACCCCTCGGACAATCTAAATAAAATTGAAAGGATTACTGTAAAAGGATGGTCCCAATGTTTCGATTATGTTTTGAAAATTTCACATTATCGAACGTTACTTTTGTCGGCCTTTTATGCACTTAAATACAACTTAAATGATTTTGAACAGAAATAAAAAATCTTGACTATTTGAATAAAGACATAAGCCTTGGCACCACCAGATCAAAAATGGATGAAATTAATATTAGCTTCAATTGTTGAGGACATATTTCACACTCAATGCCATACTGGTTCATGTTCTGTATGATAAGGGAAATAGAGGTTGCAATACACGTTTTCGTAGGATGAATTCTATGTATGTTCTTTTTATTTTTCTCTTGCGTTTTACGCTAGCGCAATGCTTTGCATGCATTTATCCTACATTTTTCAATGAAACCATGTGCTTCGCAAACTTGTTCAAGTGCTTGTTTTGCTTCAAACACCAAGCTATTGATGTTTACTGATGTTTTTGTTTTGTTACCTGGAATGCAACGCAATGCATTGAAAAGAAAACTCCACAAGTTGCCGTAAGCTATATTTATGGTCATCAGTTACTTTAAGAAGCTGTTTTCAAACTTGCTTGAAATGAATTTTGTTTAAAATAAAAAGCTTACATTTCTGATCTTCTCTTTCTCATTTTGAACAGCTTCTGCCGTGAGTCGCAAACTTTTCTTGAACATAATCATTCGAGTTTTTCCTTCACTTCTCTGTATTTTTGGAAGTCTTAATTTTTCTTGTCTATGTTTTGAAATAAGTTCTTCCTCCAAACGTTTATTATATCGATTCATTTGATCTTGTTCCTGTAAGAGCGAATTTGTTTGCAAAGACTCGTTAAACAACAACTAAAAGAAATTGCGGACAGAGGACTACATATTTCTTCAATTTTGGCGAATGGAATTGTAACCTTCAGTATTATGAGACACAAGGTTATCTTGTTCCTGGAAGAGCGAATTTGTTTGCAAAGACTTATTAAACAACAACTAAAAGAAATTGCGGACAGAGGACTACATATTTCTTCAATTTTGGCGAATAGTATTGTAACCTTCAGTATTATGAGACACAAGGTTATCAGGTAATTCAGGGGAAGAATAGTAATTGTCGATAGTCAAGCATTGACCTTTTCCCCAAATAAAGACCTGATGGAAATTGGTACGATTTTGAAAGGTTTCGAAGATTTCGTATATTAATATTTTATTTAAAAAAAGCAAGGCAAAACTGTTCTTCGACATAAACTGGGTTTAATTCAGTCGACGTTTCATATTTGAAAACACTTTTATATGATGTATTTAAAAAAAGAGACTAAAATAGACTTACTTTATCATGTCTTTGAACGAGTTGATGTCTTTGTAAATGATAGAGATCTTTTAGTTGTTGTTTCGTTGTTTGATGACGTTCATGTAGATGACGCTCTTCCAATTCCCATATCGCTGCTTCTCGTGCTGTTCAAATTAAAATACCGGTATTCATTAGTATCAATCACTTTATAAGAAGAGTTTATGTAATATATATCAGGACTATGATTGAAATAAATTTAATTGAAATAAAATGTAGTTTAAGAATAAATCAATAAACTGACATAGTAAAATTCTGATATATGCCAAATTTTGCATTGTAAAATTGACAAAGTAAAACTTCTTAGAATGAATTATCTTCCTATTAATCGTTGTTATTTCCCAAACTTGAGATGAACTTCTGCAATGCCGGAGACTAACTAGCAAAATACCAGCTACTCTGATACTCAGACATCTGGAAAAATGGGCTCCATCAGAAGAATATTCAGACAGTGGGCAAAATTTCATGATATATCCGGGACTGGAGGTTCAAACTTATCATTTTGTGTCGAGTAGTAACCTTAGTAACCTAACTATGTAACAAGGTTCACACCGCTACCGCCAAAACGTAACACCACCATTGATGAGAACTGACAGCATGTAGATTTAGTCTTTAAAAACAGTTTGAATAACGGACAAAAGGAAAATACGATTCCAACTTACTTCTTAATAAATCTTGTTTACTGAGCATAAATGCTTTTTCAGTCGCTGCAACATCACGTTTATGTTTTTCATGTAAATTACGCATCGTCATGTGCATTGTTTCAGCTTGTTGAGCGATGAATGATTTCTCCTGAATAAAAAGATATCTCGAATAGGTGAAAACAATTAAGTTACAAAATCATATATATAAGAGTCAATGTTGTTCAATCCACATCAGTATTATTCGCACTTTCCGCATAAAAAGGATTTATAAACACTCGAACAGTATTTGTAATATTTATCTGCATATCTCAGTCATTGAAGATGTTTATATGCCTTTTACGATTGCCATTCGACCACCAAGCAGTACTATAATTCAGTCTTTTATTTACAGTATACCTTATCACACATCACGGTTATTTTTCTGTGTTCTATTATTTATGCTTTGCAAAATGAAATTGATGATGCCATAAGATGACATGTAATTTCAACGCCAATAAAAATATTTGTCAAAGAACTATGAAATCATCATTATTGTTATTGAAAACAGTGTTGATAATTTGGAAAAGATTTGCATTTTCTGTTAGTCGGACAGCTGAGATATTGGTTCCCAATATCAAGAAAAATATATTTTCAAAAAACCAATAATATGAGATACAACACCAGATAAAACATTAAAATGCTTCCAATGCCCGAGTAATACGTATATTTGTCCATTTATTACAAATGATGCTTTTCACCAAAATATGCACGAGTTCAACAGATTTGATCAATTCGATTCTGAAATTTCAAATATAATGTACTGGGCACAAGTGGAAATAAATTGCTTAAAAAAACGTCAAAATCACCCACACTCTTGATGGTTTTGACGTCTTTTGATTCAGTTTATAAAATTATTCGAAAGATTCAAATCCCTAGGACAATTTTTTGCTAGCGCAACGATCTACCGCATCAAACCTTATATCTTTGATGAACTTCCAGTTCTTCTTTCCGCTTCTTTGCTAATTCCTTACGTTGTTGTTTAGGTAACATGTCCAGTTCATTCTTCAATTCTTTTTGTTCTTGTCGTAGACTTTCCATGTATCGTTTTCTAAAAAAATCAATACTCAATACTAAGATTCTATTATTTTTATTATTCAACATATGTGCACACGGGGATGCCAAATACCGAACATTTTAATATTTCAAATACTTTCAAAAAAAAAAAAAATATGAATATGAAATGTCGAATACATTCTAAATTCGATCAGGTTTGATACAAAAAATCTTTTTCTCAAAAAGTTCGGAGAAAAATTAGAACTACAAAATTCAAAAAATTATCAAATATCAATATATTTTATACTCTGAAAAAGCCATCATTATAAAAACCACAAATTTATTACACATTTTGTGCCATAAAGCTCACGATCAAATTAAGGTAGCTATTCTAAAACATATCTAAATTGAATTCTCGAATATATATCTTCAAAGTATTAGAAGAATATAAGAATATCAGAATCAACTCCAGTGAGCACTAAATATGTCGAGTTCACAAGTCATATTATTATTTTAAAAAAGCTAACATCAAGATTTTAGTAATTTCTTAGTCAAATTAATCGTAAATGTGTATAATTAAAACTTGTCAGCTTGTCATAAACTTGATAAAAAGCTGTAATCTAGAAATAATAAATTTGTATTTTTTCCGAGACCCAGTGCAAATAGGTCCTTGAAAGACACTGTAAATATATCATCCCACATTATATTAATAAACATTGACCTTATCATCTATTATTATCGATTATTCATCAACCAAGCCTGGCACATTCAAAAAGTTTTGAAACAAACCATGTTGATTTAGAGGGAGTGTCGGAAATCCATAAAAATTGCGATAGATAGACTGTCTCGTAGCATCTCAAATTTCTAACCAAGTTAAGCAAATATTTAATCGTAAGGGGTGGGAAAGAAGAAAAAATGTTCTTACAAACGTAAATTTCAAATATATAACTTTTATAAGCTTGTGGCGCCGCTGTAAAAGATTTATCTATTGTGGATAAAGAAATACAATGATCTCAAAAACTTCTATTGAATTTTTGGTAAGCTCTTTTTTATAATTATTCAAGCGTATAATTTGAAACAAAATGGCTGTCACCAAAAGAAAATTCAGCAATTGGGAAATATTCCGCTTTTGCTGGAAGATATAAATATGTCTTTTCAATTGCTTGTTAGCTGCCCAAACGAAGCAAAAGGTTTAAAATCATCAAATCTGCTATGAAATAGCAGTGTTGATGGTTCCAATGCTTTTTGTCCATCTAACCCGAAAAAAACGAGATTCTGTAACCCTACATTACTTCTCAAAACTTAAGTTTTTTTAAAATGATTCGGAAAAATGATCAACCATATACCTTTCCTTATCTTGATCTTTCTTTAAATCAGTTATTGTTTGTCTTCGCTCATTATCTTGATATTGTTCTAATCTGTCGATTTGTTGTTTCTGTGATTTATCCATATTTTCAACTTCGGATCCATATTTTCTTTTTAACATCTGAAAATACGTAAATATATTTACTAAATTATAACTAAAGGTCAGCGAAAGATACACGGTTTCCTCAATCCTATACCTGCAGATATGTTTTTGAATCAAAGCTTTGAAAATCAGATTTTTTTTTCAAAATTAAGTGCCAAAGTTAGTTTTACAATAGGGCTATACTTTGGTGGCAGCACAAGAAAGAAAAGAACAAATGACCACTTAGATAGTAAAGAGCTATTACAAAATGTAGCACCGGCAACTATGCCCCCTAAGTGCAAAATATTCTATATGGAACTGAACCCCCAAATGACAGTGCAGCGAACGTCAGAAGACCAGCCACTCAGTTAAGCAAATAAATGCCTTCGAAAGTAAATTTAGCAAATTATCAATAGTTCATCACAACTTTATTGCTAGAAGATAAAAATGCATCATTTTTGAGTGCCTGGTAACAACTAATCTGTAAAAAGGGTTTAAAGTCATCAATACCGCTATTAAATATCAGTATTTATGACTTTTACGGTCTGAAGATAATGAACATTTCGGACATCCCAGCAAGGGCAAGGTCCTGTCACCTTGGTAAGTGGTATCTGCCTGGGACGATCGTTAAACCATTGACAAGTTCTTGGATGAAAACATGTTACATAAAACCATTGATGATTTTGAAAAATTTGATATTTCAAAGTAAAAAAACTGCGAACAAAAAATAATACGTACCCCCATATCTTGTTCAAATCTAGAGACCATTTGTTCTAGCTGAGCGGCTAATTTTTGATTCAATTGACCTAGTTGTCTTTGTTCATCGTGTTGCAGTTTACGAAGTTCTTGCAACTCTTGTCGTCTGCAATTATAAGAAAAAAAGGCTCAAGATCATTCGGGGTTACAAGAGCAATCCACCTGCAGGCAATAATTGGCAAAATAAAATATCTAATAAAAATAAGAGTTTAATAATTTAAAAAAATTCAAATAAAAGGGGGAACAAATGCCACAATTATTATCGTAGCTCAGGGTGCAAGAATCTTGTTTTTTTTCTTCGGGTGTCTGAAATGTCCATGCTATATTCTTCCGATAGACAAAAAGAATTAAAAAAATCAACACTGCTATTTCAAAGCAGTATTGATATCATTGAACCTTTTTATGCAATTTGGTTGATACCTGGCCTTTTAAATCGCCATTTAAATCTTTCACTCACAGGTGTATAATGAAATACCGCCTATTCACTAAATTTTCTTATGATAGAACCATTTTTTCCTATCCACCAGTGACAGTGACTAGAGCTTGAACAAATGAGTGTAAGAAATATTTCTGATACTTTGTGTGAAACATCTACAAAAATCCTTGGGAAAATTTGTCATCTATAAGAGCTCACCATTAATGGTCAAAATTGAGTCAGATTCAATATTAGAAAAAATTCCTGGATATGAGAACAAGTCAGATATTTTTCCGTATCAGTAGTGGATGTACTAAAATTTCAACTAAATAAAATTTACCACAAAATTCGCTCTAGAAATAATTTTCATATTTTTTAACAGTAAACTTTGCACAACGCGGGAGATATGTTATCAATTACGTGTGTATGAGAGCAGAAATAGATTCATCGCAACATAAAACACATCACCAAAACAAACCACATAAACATGCCCAGAGGGCTTATCATTAATGTTGCTGGAATTTTCTCGGAAGAATTAGAATATTAGAAATTACTCTAATATGATAATACGCTAGCATTGAGAGACAATAGTAAAAAGATTTGAAGATTGCAAAGTGCGGCCACTTCAAGACTCGTTTGATCTTGATAATATTCTTGATGATCAAAGATTACCCTTCAATCATGCCCTTGTTGGGAAATGAGCAAAATATGGTCAAATATCAGCTATCTGAAATCTTGAAACATTATTTTATTTGTACAATGGATTTTTGATACTGTTTGAACTAAAATATAAGAACAACCGTGCTCTGTTGACAGTAACACTACCTTAAATATCGTCTTTCTTGTTGGTTTTCCAGATCAGCTGTTGTGGTTTCTCTTGTTGTTGTTACTTGCATTTGTACACCGTCGACCATAAATCTTCGAGTTTTTCGGAGTGTTTTTCGCTGACGTTTGGCACGCTGATGAAATATAATTATATTACATCAACATAGCATTTGGCAATGATAAATGCATTTTGATGACAAATTTCGAACACGAAGCGAGAATTTCATGAGCGACTCAACCATTTTTAATATTCCAGACAAGAATTTTGACATCACCAATTCAAAAAACACAGACGACAGTGCATAATCGTAAAGAGTTTCGACATCCAAAAGGTTAGGATTTTATATACGACTTTTAAAGTGGAATTTTACAAACTCTAGATTTTCAACTCTGAAAAACATTCAATGTGCAATAAAATTATGAGGAAAGATATCGAATCAAAATTTGGCGATACTTGATTGAATTACATGATCTATCTTTGAGAACCATTAACTTTTATCTTATACCATATATTTACGCAAAACAACAGTCATTGACCAAACAAAATGTTATTAAAAATAGGTATGATTTCAAAATGACTAATGATAATGAATATTTTTGCACGATTACGTACCGATATTTGAGTTGGTATCTCATACGCATGGATAAGGGAATTTGATACAAAAATATAAAATGGAGATAGCTAGGAATAAAATTGCAGATATATTATAACAGAGTTGTAACTTACCCACACTGAAGGCAAAAAGCTATTTTCCATGCAAGTAGATAAGCAAACGGACATAACAGAATACATAACAAAACGTAACAATGCAATCAAATTTTTTTTGTCAAAAGTGGCCCGCAGTTTAACCATGCCTGAATAGCACGTTTTATCTTTGGTACATTGTTGATAAAAAATATTTCCGATTACAAAAAAAGTTCACGATTAACTGTTTAGTTGCAGCAACACCATCACACAAATCATGCAATACACACAGGACAAAACAGTAAAAAATACTCCAACATAAACATAAAAATTAGGAAAATCTGACTTAAGTATAAGCTGATATTGTAACCTCACACAAGACTCCCTCTCTTATTGAAACTCAGTTTTATATCCTAACTCAACTTTTCTACAATATAAAAAAATAGCTCAACAAATGCAAAAACAAAATAGTAAATCAAAAAAAGTTAAATCAAGCTGCCTTTGGATCATAGCAGGACAGTAAGCAATTGCAATTTGTTTGATAAAGCGCGAAAATTAACTGCCATTCAAACAGGAAATCAAAGCCAATTTTTTTTTGTTATAGTTTTTGATGAAAATCCATGAAAGATAATGAAAAATCTGTTTTTCCAAAAACCGTTTAAACCAATATATTTTAAAATTAGCATTAAATATCATTCATTTGATATGTAAAGTAAAAACAAATTTCTGTTCCGGATTATTAGTAAAATAATTTCTGTTTTAATAAAATCTTCACAGAACTTTGTTCTACATTTAATATTATGCAAACGTTTTTTATTGCATGATGACAGATTACCGAACATGTTTCGAAAATTCCCTGACAAAAATTCAAGCAATGGATTATATAATTGCAGTAGGCACCACTGGGAAATGCAAAGATGCTGAATTTTTGCACAGCAATATTGTGAAATTGATTCGAGATAAACAAAACAAAAATTATTCAAACCTAATACTGTTCTGAATAGATTTAACTGACTACTTGATGAAACTTTCAATGTCTAAACTAAGTTCTGACATTGAAAACGTTGCTCTGTCCACTACATTTAGGCTTATCTGTAAATAAACTTAAGGAGGAAAGTGAGAATTGATAACAGATAGCACAGAAAACAGACTTATTTCAGAAACTGGAAAATTGTGTGTGGAAGAACTGCATAGGGTCATAAAGAATAAAAGTATAAGTTACAAAAAGTAGGAAATGTACTCTAAACAAACAAAATTTATCAACTTAGACTGGCAGAATATCAGCTACTTAGACACCTGAAAAATAGGTGCCGTCAGAAGAAAATTATATCAGTGGCTAGGAGATAAAAATGCCCTTTTTTTGAACTTCCGGTAACAACCAAAATGTACCAAAGGAATCAAAATCATCAATACTGCTATGAAACCGCAGTGCTGATGGTGTAAGAAGTTGCAACCATTAATTCATCCTACGAGCATTCAACAACACATTCACATGACGTTACATTAATTAATATTGTTATGAAGATTAACCACAGTTGACTGAACAATCTTTGTTGCATGTGGACCAAACGGAAAGAAGGTTAGCTATTCCTATAGTCAGATACTTGAGGGAAATGGCTCGTTCACAGAATACGCAAAAGAACGTTACCTCTTGAATTAGAGATAGTGTGCGAACAAAATCATCAAGACCCTTGTTTATAATCAATGTTCCAAAAAAAAACTCTGCCATCTCAGAAAGGGTTATTTATATAGAATAGGCATGGATTTTTAGGCGCCTTCAAAGTGGAATCAAATACATAATTTCAATATTGGAATTAAGTTGTGAGGAAAATGTTTGTCACTTGTGCATTTTCAAATCAGATACAAGATTCTATTTGAAATGACCCCTAATGATTCACGAGAAGAGAACAACCATAAAATATTGTACAAATGTATGGTACACAGTATACAATTTTTTGTTTTATATCTAAGTTTAACAACTTTTCGACAAAGACGACAAAATATTTGAATTGAATGATATAACATTTCCCATGAAACATTTCCGACCAAATCCATGCAATTTTTATGACAAGACAGACGAAACACTCTTTGTTTATTGAAGTTACCCTTGGAAAATGTGTTAACGCTTCCTCAAACACAATTTTGAGAGTGTTAGTCAAACTTCTCCGAGAAGAGGTGCGATATAGTGGAAAGCCTGCCTCGAATATCTGCAGAAGTGAATTTAAATTTTGCGAGAAAAGCGTGAAAAAATTAACAAAAAAAAAAAGGAAATGCAGAGACTGAACGAGTAGAGACACATGCCAACTTATTTTTTTAACGGATCCACAGGACAACTTTAAGCAGTCATCGAAAATCCGATAATATTCTTAAAACTTCACTTAATCCAAAAGGCTACGCTACAGCCCATTAAAGCAGTGACATGCTACTACAATGCATTACCGGTACCTTTTATTTCAGAGACTCATCTGAAATTCATGAGCATCAGATTTTGTTACAAAATCCAACTCAATCAGAAATTTGATTTTGTCAAGCATGAGTCACAGATGGATCGTACCTCGAAATCTCGGTCCATCAGAGTTCATACTCAACAATGCATATTTAGAAAAAAGATTTTCTGAGAGGGTACTCAATGCAAAAGTACAATAATACCGTCACCAAATTAGTATATAACTTGATGTAAGAAGTTCAGAAGCTCATGCAAACTTTTAAAGAAAGCCGAGACTTTCAACACTACACACACACAACACACCAAATGGGGCAATGAATAAAAATAAATAATTCTGTCATGGTTTTGTATATCGAAATTGATATCATATATTTTAAAACATCATCGTCATTTTAGCCAGTATTTATTGTTGCCATAGAATTATCATTATATAAATTCCATGCTACAATGTTTGAAGACCCTTCACTTGATAGAGAGCTGGTTTGTTTTCACAGAACACCACCCACCAAGAATAAACTCACTACAACCTACTTTCTACCAGACATGCAAACAATACCAACCTCCACTTCATCGGGCGTTCTTCCATCTGTACTTGTCGCACTTGACCTTGATGGTTTCTCCATCGATGTGGCACTACTCGATAGCAGTGACGGTTCACTGTCTATGGTCAGCACACTGCCGCTATCTGACGAGTGCACAGACTGGTTGTCCAGTCGCTCGCTAGATGCTGAGATGCTAAGAGGTTGGCCAGGCGGATGTGCTTTATTGTTATTATTTGAAAGAGAAGTTTTGTCTACAAGAAGAGAAGTCTCCCCGTGGGGTGCAATAGGTGTGCTCGGGCCTTGTGTTAAAGTAGGACTAGTGAGTGTGTCATCAGTTGGGGTGTCGACAGAGGTGTCATCTTTCGGCGCACCTGTTTGATCTTTGTCTCCTGTATTTGCAGATGATGAATTGAGAACTAAATCAAGCATACCAACAGCTAAGTCTTCATCTGTGCCGGATGCTTTGTTTTCGTTATTTGTATTAGCTGCCTTTGCAGCATTTTCTAAAATTTTATTTCTCATAAGGAATGATGTACCTCGTTTAGGGCTAACTGGAGGAGGGGTTTTCTTTCCCTGTTGCATTATTACACTATCTTGCCCTATGCTAGAATCTGACCTGAAAGGGATAGATTTTGTCGCCTCAAACTCCTGAACCTGTTGTTTCACTGACGTGCCATTAATTTCAGGCTGTACGGGAGAATTAAATGATGAAATAATAAATTTTGATTTTGGAACTGAGGGTGATGCAGCCGCATTGCCATTAACCAAAGGCGTTGCTGTTGCTGTTGTTGTCGTAGCAGTCATGCTTGTACTAACTTCTGCTCGTTCTGCATCTTTCTCCTTAAGCTCGTTAACTTGATCTTCTGCTTCGGCTGAGAAATCTTCTGTTGTCGGGCCTGAATGCTTTGGCGATGATGCTCCAGGTGAATGATTGCCATCTTCCGACTCTACTTTAACGACGATACCAGAAGATGCGACAGACTCGGCGTCATGTTTATCTGATGAGTCGCTGCTGCTTTTGTCTTCAACATTTGATCCAAGGCCTTCATCAGAAGACTCGGATGCTCGTGATTCATGTTTTGATAGTAGAGGAACTTCGGATTTTACATTCTTTACTTCTGCCGATAGTTCTATCTCTTTTTTGATGTCATCCTTCGCAGTTTCAATTGTGGAAACTGGCGCAGGACCAAGTACTTTTTCTTCGATTACTTTTGACCTGTTGAAAAAAAGTGAATTTCATCTGAATTACAATACTCACAATATTATAGTATACATTTACTTAAACAAAATTTCAACAATTTACGAAGTTCAACTTAGATTAAAATTTCTTGACTCGCATAGAATGCTCATTTGACGAGAAATACATGATCTCGGATGATTTCAGACGATTTAATCCAGAACAAGTAGAGAGTTTTTTTAAATTGTCCCCTTTGGTACGAAGTGACAATACCTTGATTTTCTTGCGATGGCAAAAACAAATATAAACAAAAAGGTTATAAAACCGTCAACACTGCTGTTTCATGCTATTTGTTCAGTTATACTACTCAGAAACGGCAGACTATGTTTCAATCAATCTTCTGGTGACTGATATATTATGGAATTTTAGACAAATTTCTATGGTGGTGACATTGTCCAGTCTACTCTTGTCCATGAAATCTCAGATTCATTAGGAAACCGTTCAAAAACTAAGCTAAATAACCTTTCAATATCCTTCCCAGAAATAGTAGAAGCCGGTGAACTAAGAGTAGGAGTACTGGGAGACTCTTCTGAGGATGCAGGATCCAAACTATAGGTTGAGTATCTGCTCGATATATCAGATGGACTATCTCTTCCGTTCTAAAAACAAAATACCATCAACGATAATTATTATTTAAAGTAAAGAAGCGTGGCATTTTCAGATGCACAAATGTAATTTGAGAAATGTAATGAATTTTATTTATAATACTAAGCATAAACAGTACCTAGACGGATCACACTTAAGCAAATCCGGCCTCGCTTATCCACGCCCGTCACGCAACCCAGGGTGGAACAACTTGGGTAGGCTAAGCCGAACAGGAAAAGATCATATCTTTCCAGTAACTGTAACCCTGTCTGTCTATAAGTGGCCGCTGTTACAGGGCCTTGGACAGGGTGATCCACTCTAAGAAGTGGCTATAAAAAAGAAATCCATGAGTTGACCAAAAGGTATATTTTACAATATTATTCTCTGATGGATGGTAAAGATGTCATTATGCGAATAGTCGGGTATTTTAGAATTCCGATTGAAAGTACTTTTCGTTTTTTTTTCTTGATTATTCTTAATTGATTCATTTTGCAGTTAGATCATGATGCATACCAAACTTTACGTTGTAAAATTTGACATAAATCATTGCTGAATCATAAACTTGATTTTCTTTGGGTGTCCAAAATGTTTATGACATTTTCATCGGTGTAGAAAAAATGCATCAAAATCATCAACACTGCTACTTTATAGCAGTGTTGATGATTTTGAACCTTTTTCTACGGTTTGTTTGAAACAAGACACTTGAAGAGACGTTTATATCTGCTAACCATTGATATATCATGAAACAATGTTCGGTAAATTTTCTTCTGATGTGACCCATTTTCTTCAGGTGTCTGAATGAGGTAGTTGGCATACCGCTAGTCTGGCTGAAATGATATCCTATTTGCATAATAATTTTTAAACATCGTTCAAATTGAAACATTAGGCCAAGCCTACCAATGTATGTCGTTTTGTACGTACTGACTACAATCCGATAAGCACATTATATGATTTTCCTTCAACAAACAATGTGGTTATTATGAAGGTCATAATGACTAGATAACATCACATCAAAAAACATGTGCAGGTTAATAAAGACAGCCACAGCCCACAATCTGCAAATTTTTGAAACATAATAACCAAAGTTTTCTGCTTATGAACAAAAGCCAAGTAAAATTTTAATACCAAATAATGATTTTTTTCAGCGAAAAAAAATTATTCGGATATGAAAAAATAAAGTATTCTTTTGGATCAAGCCATATTTACTTCGTCTTATTTTTTATGTCAAAATAATATATATGACACATAGGTTTATAAGTCTTCCAAGATAAATATTCTGAAGATTCAAGGCCCTGTACTAGCGACCACTTGTATACAGACAGGGTTAAAATTGCTGGAAAGATATGATCTTTTTCTGTTCGGCTTAGCCCATACAAGTTATTACACCCTGGGTTGACACCCTGGGTATTACTCACTGGGCCTAAAATCAGAGATCCTCAATCGTTGATGCCAACATGTTTAACCACAGCCAATAGATTATTGGTACAGTATAAATACTATACTTTGTAGTAGGTCTTAATGAGTGATCTTTAAAAGGTGTTATTTAAGTGCTGCTTTTGACCTTATAGGGAGTTTATCTAAAAATGCCTATTTTTTGCAATCTCCGAACACCAGATTCATAGTTGAACGTGAAGTTGGACTGAATTTACGTTATAACGGAATTACGCTATGGCAGAATTACGTAGTGCAGCGCACTTGTGTAATTGAAATATGAATACTTTTTTTTTTAAATATCTTTCATATAAAGTCTTTCAATCGTTTGCGTTGATATTAGACATTAATTATTATGTTGACTTGTGGTTTTGAGAATGCACTTCTGGGATTCCTAATATTGTAATAGAGCACATGCATTAGATTATCGCAGCGAACATAAATCATTTAGGGACATATTGTGCAAAAATAAGCAGGAACCAATTACGTAAATAAATCTGATGTACTACGTAAGGCCCACAGTAATTACAAATGAACTCTAGTTGAACGACAACTTTAATAAAGTGTAATGAAATCGTACATTGTATTTAATAAACAATGGACTCCGTGTTGATTATAAATATATTTAAACGTAATTTATGCAAAATAGGTTTTCAAAGCGAAAACATCCAGCGTAAATTTTTTACATTTAACTGACCATCGCTTGTAAATCAGCATTCCTATTGTGAATTCTAACAAAATATAACTGCGTCAATCCGACCATATAAACTTTTATTGCACCAATAAAACGTGTTGAGTGGAGTGAAATTCTTTCTATGAATAGCATAGTGATCGTTAATAATAAACTATCATCAATGGCTGACAGGCAAGAAGCCATACACCATGTCATTGACCAGTATTCACAATATGAAACCAATACAAAGAAAGGAATCAGACAAACTCAGATCCATTTATATGACAATGACAGGCAATATTTTGATAAGGCAAACCAACTGACAAGCAAAAAGAAACGTTTTAACTCACAGAAATTTCCTCTTCAGTTTCTACAACTTCCGCTTTTGCCTCAGCAACGAGTTTTATTAAAATTCGCTCCGGCGTATCTTTCAATGTTGACATATCAACAAAAGGGTGAGCAAGCACCTCTCGAATTGTTGCACGTTTGTCTGGTTCTTTTACGAGAGCACGTTCGAGGAAGTTGTGAAAATCTTTGGACCTATCGTAAAATAAAAATTGAAAGTGTCATAACAAAAAGGTAAAAAATCTTATATTATTTATATCTCCAACACATGCTGCAAAGCTCATACTGGTATATTTTCTTCAACTGAGTAGACAGATAAGATTCCATCCCCTTAATCTATCAAAATTAGTCTTTTTAAACCAATTGCTATATCAATGTAACATAAAATTGTACGGCAAAACCCTTAGAAGTGATTTTCAAAAATAAAACATAATTTTTAGTTATTTTCTACTACATAAAAATACTAACACAAAATTGACCAGCAATTGCTATCGTACTATAATATGAAAGATATTTGCAATGACTCCTGACCAAAAAAAATTTTAAAATATCAATGTGATAGTATGGAAATTCCATTTTGAGTGCCGATATCAATATTTTTTATGAGATATTCCAAAAATCAGAAATATTTATTGCTTGAGAATATCTTGCCCAAATATTTGAGCATTTGCTCATTTGACCATCATTTGCTCAATGTATTTTTATTATAATGGACATAATTGCGTAAATCGCTCAGATAAAGCAATAAATTCACACAGAATCTTTCTTTGATGGATGATGATAAGAGATTGTATAATATTCATCCTTACCATTTAGAAGTTGCTGTCAATACTGGAGGTCCTGATTTAGCTATACGCAAAAGTACTCGAACAGGATTGAGTTCGTGATGAGGAGGTTCCATTTCTGCAAGTTCAATGAGTGTAATTCCGAGTGACCAAATATCACACAAGTATGAGTATGGATTATCCTGTGAATTAAAATATGAGTGATAGGAGGGTAGACACTCGAAAATGGCATTCAAGCATAAGTATATTTTGAAACGTAGCCCTTTTGCAATATTCATTCCGCCTGTCTGCTTCAGGCCCTGCTTAACCAAAGTGATTTTCATTATGAAAGCAAAAAATAAATGGCGCAGTGCATCAGTGACAGATAATTGACAAAAAAGTACCGACAAAATTTTTCTGATTAGTTCATTGATCCATCACCTGGAATTGTCATTAACAGATATTATGACCACAATGCATATAAATATTATTGATAAATACTATATAGCTCCTTATATGGTGTTACTACACGTGAACCGACAACGCAATGTTAATATAAAATTGATGTTTCCCATTAATAAATTTGTTTCTTCGGAAATGACTTTCCGTCTGAGAATATAGATACTGACAGAGTTCAAAAAGTTCAAGGTCATTATTAAAATACATGGCCTAATTTATAATTATAAATATATCTTCTCTATCTGTAGCCAAAGACTAGTTTGTTGTTTTTACTCTAACAGAAGCATAATTTTTGAATAGTACTTGACAGGTTCAAATTTTGTTCATGATTGATGAAAGGATCAATAATCTGATTGTTCAATTTACTGTGCTTTCATGAAAATACCAGTAACCAATGAGCCAGTAACACCAACAGCACGAATGTTGCAAAAAAAAAAACAATTTTGTTAAGATGGAGCACTGATAGAGCATGTTGCCACGGCACGGCGTCTGCCACTATAGGTAAGTCACCAGCGGGTTCAACATATAAATGGGCTTTGATAAGTATTCAATTTGGATGATTTGAATATTCATTTACTGTGATGCATGATATGAAGCATGGGCCACATAATAACTGTATATTTATTTAGAACAATAAAACAATAAACTGGTTACTGTAAATGTCGACGACGCAATCCAACGTTTGTTCATGGCGATAAGGTAAGATTCGATAATAAATGTACATGAAAGTTAGACAGACTTAGCAAGAAAGTTCATGTTGATTAAACATTCAGCTATGTTTTTACAGTTTACTTACTCAGAGCAACCCACTCAAATGATATTTAAAAAAGTAGCATGGAGATTACTATTGATAATGCGTAAGGATATGATTTGTCATAGACCTTGCTAAAGATTACAAATCAAACTTCATAAGCCGAATTATATCATCCGGAGTTTGCATAACACAGCATAATAATTATATTAACTTCATTACTGTTTGTCATTTCTGCAAGGTCGAAATGACTTCGATGTAGTCATCATTAACTATACAGGTACATAATATAGTTCATAATATCAAATCACACAGAAAACATCAAGTTAGGAAATGACATTTCGCATTAAAACAATGTCAGAAATATATTTAACCAAACATATTTTGTTTAGCGGAGTGTGCTGCGTAGGCACGGTCCATCTGTGGTCTATGCATGGCAAAATAAATTTTTGATAGGTCACACAGCACCATTAAATTTTTGAAATATACTTATATAAAGGTTAATTTAGGTCATTTGAACACCTGCATCTGAAATTTTTGTCATTTTTAAAATTTTACAACGGATAATTTTAGCAAAATACAAAACAGCATTCGGAAAAAATTCAAGAGTGTGAAAGTGTTTAATTAAACATCTTGGCAAAACAAAACACTATGATCAAAGGTTTCAATTACCAGTTTGTGTCGTCATGTTTTGCTGTATAATTATAATTATGGAGCTCAATAACATAAACGAATATCACATTACCATACATAGCCCGACAATATAACGTCGTTCGAAAAAACAATAACGTGGGAATTGAAACGAAACTCACAAAATTGTTTTAAATCACTCGTACCAGGCCAAACCTTAAAAAATGCATTTGGATTATTATAGCACCAGCCCATACATGAATAGCTTAAACACGCATGGGCCAGTGATAAAATATTATTTCATGGATTTCCGAATAACTAGGAACAAAACAGAGTACTACAAATACCGAATTAGCGGAGTAAAAATTCCGATAGTGCTGTTTAATGTCGACATCATGACGTTATAGGAATGTAAACAAAGATAGACTAAAGATGACATCTTAATATGTAGGAATTTCTCAAGACTAAAGTAAATACCAGTACTAAAATGTTAGCTTTATATGTGATAAAATGATAAAACGAAATTTTGTGATAGCCTGAAAATGTGGCATATTACCAGTGATATCAATTTTTAAAATTGAAATTTAAAATTTTAATTTTTTTTTGATAAATCACTTCTTTTGAATTTGGGATGTTCTCGATCCCGCCCGGAATCAAGTGATTGCTGATCAGCATTAAGAATTTAGTTTCCATAAGATAGTAACTATCAACTGTTGATATCGTTAAAAAAAACTATAGTATGAAAAAGATTTATTAATATTAATTTCTCATTAAGCTGTTGGCATAACTTTGATTGTTGTTCCGGGAGCTTGGGTTGTTCCTGAGTTCAGTTTAAATGGTATTCAAAAAACACTACTGTGTATATGAATAGAATATTTTTTTTATCATTTCAGATGTATACTGTTTACGAAATTACTGATATTGGCCATGTATTGCCCATTTTTATCAAATTTTGCTACGTAGGTACGGGCTTTAGAGTAGTCCTACCATATTTCCTGTGCGTCGTAAGAGGCGACTAAAAGAAGGAAAAGAAGTGGTAGATAGTTTTACCACTGCCCATGGTATATATATACTATTCACTACACTCTACCATGATGGTTCAGTTCCGCTCGGAACGTTTTATGCTTAGAGGGCGGTTGCTGGTACTACAAGTGGCTTTTTGCTATTAAGTGGCCGTTGGTTGGTTCTGCCATTGTTCAGAGTGAATTATACTAAAAAATGAATGATTTCACTATAAAGTGAATCAATTTAAGATCAACCAGAGTGAAATAACTTTCAATGCTTAATATGCTACATGTAGCAGTTTTTGTGACGCATTTGCGGAGTGACCAATAAGGGAAATTTTCGTTGATTGAAAAAACTGTTTTGCAAATCCAAGTCATGAGATTTATTCCAGTTTAATTTACCTTGAAAGTTTCACACATGACAACTTCTGGAGCCATCCAGTATGGTGTACCGATGAAAGTGTCTCGGGTTTGTTCTAATTGATCGTTGTGAGCAGAAACTCCAAAATCAGCTGTGAGTGGAAAAAAATGTGATTATGCTGAATAGTAGTTATCTCTTTTTCATTTATTTTTTAAAATTTTGAGTGACTGTGCAGCAAGATCAGTATATGCGAAATCTGACATCTGAAATCTTTCATTTTGTTAAGAATGCGCCACACATCAATGACACATACTTAACGAAAGTTCTGACAATATGTTTCTGACTGAGGAAGCTTTACTGGTGGTATTGAATGATGAAGTTGCATGCTTTTCAATTACCTCTATACAATTTCATCAAGTTCATAAAGATAAGCTCACCCAATTTAACTTTTCCTTCTGTGGTAAGAAGAATATTTCCAGCTTTTAAATCTCTGTGGATTATTTTGTTCTGATGTAGATATTGTAGTGCAAGACATGTTTGATGACAAACTACTTTGATCTGATTTTCTTCAAGTCCTCGGTCAAGTTCTGAAAAATAAAAGTTTCTATTATTACTATTTTTTAATAAACTACAAGAGAAAACAGATAAAAAAATAAGATCTTCAACTGACACTGTTACACAGATTCAAATTGTTGGCAAATGACCATTTTTTTCAATCAGAGTACTGTAGTTGATTTCCAAACGGTACTCAAAATTTACTATATAAATAGAATGTTTTAACATTACAGATAACGAAATTGCTGTTATTTGATCGTATTTTGTTAATCTTGCAGTAAAGGTATGCTTTATTTTATACTGTAATATTTGGCACAAAATCATGACTTCAATGCAAAATGAATCAATTTAAGAATAATTAGAAGAACGAAAATTCTATAATACCAGACTGTATAGATACAGACATCCCTAATTTCAACACATAAACACGAAATGACGACCATGAAATGTAAATTGCTCAAAACTATTGTGTTTATATTTCGTATATCTAGGTGTTTCGATAGAGGAATCTAGTTCTTCTTGTTAAGTTATGGTCTCTCTTAATTACCAGAAAACTTGAATACCTTTAATAAAAGTATAACACAATTCATTCCATATTATGTTTCCTATTTCAATATTCTGTTACAAAGTAAATAAAATATATATATAGGATATTAATAAGATCCTGCTACAAAGATTTCTATTTTTAATTTAAATTATCAAAATGGAAGGAGTCTTATTGATACTTAATAATGATAATCTAAAATAGCGTGAAGTGATGATTCAACATTTAATCATCCTGTGTTCTTGCTTAATTTAACTCCTATCTAATTTTTTATGAGTCATCAGTTTACAAGATAACTTGAAGTTAAAAATTCAAACAAATATGAGACAATACGTCATTCCAAGGTCTGTCGAGTTTTGTCGTAATGTATTTTTTGTAAATAAAGGCAAAAATCAAGTTCTATTGGTACTCAACGTAAAATCTTTGTAAAATTTGCATGAAATCATGGCCCTGCTATGAACAATGGCTAAAATGGCTCTTTTATTTTAATTTGTGAAATCTTGAGTCATTTCCATCATATGCAGAGTATTTTGAATACCGTTTAAACTATGATCTTTGGGTATTCCTGAACAAAATCATACAAGTATACCCTCGGTTAGGCATGGCACATTAGCAATTAAGCATACGGCTAGGCCTTAACTCTCACAAGAACATTTTTAGTATGTCAATTAGATCGAGAAACAAACAACAAAAGCATAATACAATATACCGGTAAGTCGGTTGCAGATTGCCAAACAATATAACGAGACAAAGAAAAGTCTTTATGATATCTGATAATCCCTCTGCGTCATAGGGGACCGGTGTCGTGTGACAACAACCATAGCTAACTTGACCAGTGTTCTGAGGATTTGGTTAATAAACTGACTAAAATGTCGTCATAGCTGCCTCGCCTTAAATGAAATCATGTACTAAAATGAGGACCATTTTTTGACCAAACCCGGGCAGAAAATTTTGAGCAAAACATATTTTGTCGAGTATGAATAATTGCCCATCTGTGGTTCATGCTTGACAAAAGAGAATTGCTGATTGGCAAGACATCCCTATGGGAAAATCAATAACGAAATGTCAAAATGTCGTTCATACATATTGTGATAGAGAAGGAGAAAAACAATCAGGTGTGGGCTAGTCAAATACACATACACCCAACATTCACACAACTGTTCTTTGCCGAAGTATAAATCATTAGACCAGTCATGAGTATAAACTTGAGAAAAGAATTCAGAGAATGTTTCATCAAATTAATTTCATACCCCAAGGAATTAATACAAATTACTAAACAAATATTGATGCTTTATGGTTACGATTTGTAAGTATACCAGGGATATAAAAAACATGTAAGTGTGGCCAAATTTGAAAGCTGTAATATCCTAATAAAAGAAAACATTTTATTGAAATAAATAGAATAATAAAATATAATTATTATGAAGATATCATTCTAAACAATTACACTATTATACCATATTCATTTTCCCCTCTTAAAAATAATAATTTCTAATTCAACCATATTCCGAATAACAAAAAAAAACATGTTTTAAAGGAAAACAAATTTTTCAAGAGAGAATAATAATTACAATATCGAGGAAACAATGAGTATAGTACACAATTTTTTATTCTATGAAACAGTATCAATTTGGAAAGAAAAGAAAGGGTATTTCTTATGCAAGGAAAATGATAAAAGTTTTTATGTCAATATTTTGTAATCATATCTGAAATGATTTAACAGAAAACCCCATTTACGCTCTCCAAATTGATATTGTGTCAAGAAAAAAAATTTATTTCCCCTCAAAATAGTTGTAATTAAGGCTGTTCCTCTGAATTTAGAATGCATATGTTCAGTCATCATTTGAAAATGTTTACAAAAATCTAAAATATTCACTTCAAACCATTACCATGCAGATATTGCATATCAAATGTCACTTAAATATCAAGATAATTCTCCCATAACCCAAGTAAACATTGTAACCGAAGTTTTGGCCTAGTTTTAATAAATACCTTCACAACTAGTTTGTAGCCTATGTCCTGTGTGATACAATGTCAATCTTTAACCAAGCCCAACCCAGACAATTGATAATACTAAGGCAGACGTGGTTCAATGTATTCCCATGCTTGAGAATTAAATTTCAAATAATTACATCACTAAAATTTGATGTCCAATGTCCGAATTCCTTTCGCGTTCAAGTCTTATTTACCATTTCTATCATAAAATTTATGTCAAAACATGTTTTGTCTAGCATGAGTCACTGATAGAATGAGGCATCAAGGCACAATCCATCTGTGGCTCACGCTTGACAAATAAAGTTGCTTACAGCAATAAGCTCCATCGCAATTTGCTTCTACAAATATTTAACTTTTAGCAATCAGTGATGAATTAAAGAGATAACCTCTGGCAAGTCTGACCTGCATAAAATAGATTATTACACATGAACAATTACCTCACTATGTTGTATAATAATGATGTACCGGTAGTCCAAGACCAAATATAGCCTTGAGCTCTTGCTTAAGTTTAAACACAGGTAAAAGTGGATTAAAGTTACTATAATTTCTTCTGAGACCACTTTCATATTTTGAAAAATTTCTACTAAAATTTATAATAGAAACCAGACAGTAGCATCAAATGGGATATATATATATATGTTTAAAAAAAATTAGACATTTTAAAACTTCTTGCTAAGTATGGGTCAGTGATAGATTGGGCTGTCAATATGCAGTACATCAATGGCAGTATGGCACATTCTTGAAAAGTGAAATATCCATTTGTGTGTCAGTGATTTTCGCAGAGTTATCGATGATAGGCCGGTTACAAAAGTATCCAATTCAAAATATTATGACAACGCATTTAAAAGCTTTGAAACACAACATTCAAGTACTTTGATGGCAATTCAATTAGCAAGTTCCAAGTTTGGTCACTAAGATATGGACCATCTCTAAATCACGTACGATCAAGAGAATATGATTTACACTTGAACTCTGGGCCTTCTATAGTTAGATTTACATTACTTAAATACAAATCAATGCCTACAACTAAATGAGAGAAAATCAGTTTGTTAAATAATTTTGGTGATTCAATCACTTATACCAAAATAGTCTTTTAATAAAATCTGTACGTATCATAATTTTACCAGACAAGGCAAGTTATCTCCCATAAATGTGAATTTGTTATGTCAAACTATCAAAATTATCCTCAAAATCGTAAATATTGTATCTACACACATGCGCTGTGCACCGTCCTACATGTAACATCACATATATTTATTTTGCATCAGACATCACAACAAAGTAAAAACAAGAAAGTAGCGGACAATCGCTCATTATAAGGATCAAAATAAGATCAATGTAATCACCTTCCAACGGCCAGAACAAATGTTTGAATGTTTTTTAGTGTTGAAAATAGTACTGTGAATTCGAAATTTAAATCGATTGATAAGACTGGAATATTCATTTCTGAGATTTGGCATGATCTAGTCAGTAATGATTTTGAGCCTTTTCTCAAAATTTGTTGCGATATATACCATTTCTTTTAAAAAAAATTCCTGATCAGAACTTCTATTTTTTCAAGCAACTTGGACGGTGCGATCCATCCTCGGCGCATTCTTGAAAAAGCGTAATAATAATTTGGCCAATTATACATCAAATTCTTTTTTTACTTGGGTTAGGGTTCAGATTCGATATATGGTTGACTAAGAGTACTTATATATTATGATCTAAAGGGCTTTTTTGCAATGCAGCACGCTAGGGCTACTAAATTCTCACATTTTTAAGAAAAATCAGGTCTTCAGAATTAAAAAGCGGAATAATAATCATAACTGTTAGGGATGAATGAGCACTTCTAAACTATTTAAATAGACTTCGTTTGAATTTCGAAATCTACATCGCCCACTATTTTATGGAGCAAAACAGTGGTTTTTATTTATATTCACCTTAAGTTGATAACTCACAGCAATTAAACAGAAACTATGTGACAAATAATTATCCATATTATACAACCATCCAGCAATTTAATTTTGACATCATAAACATAATTTAAAATTAAGGAATAAAATTTATACTATGCAATTTCAATGAAATAGCACAATATTCATTCCTTCTTTGCAAATCTTTATTAATGCAAATAAAATCAATTTCGGAACAATGATTATAAGTATAAGCATAAAAGGACTTCGTAACGCACTGGTGACAAAATACAAAAGGTGTCGGTGCAATAAATAGTGGGTGTTTCCGTCTTGAGAGCAATTATAAATTTGAAGCTTTGTTTCACAACACTCAAAAGAGTAATAAACAGAGAAGGCGATCAATTAACGACTTCATATTGCTAGTGAAGCATGCCTAAGGATTGTTTCTCTTGAGATGATGGATCATGCCCGAATGGTTTGATTCAATGAGGGTCCATGTTTGAGACACATAGGTGCATTGAGGCACTTTTAATTTGGTAAACATGATTATCCTTAATCAAAATCCGAAATATTGTTCTTTCAGGAATGAGGCACAGAAGGACAACATAATGATGGCACAATACATTGGTGATTTATACTTGATGACAAAAGATTTTAGATAGAATTTTCTGTATGTAATATTCTTTATAGTCAATTAAAATAAATATAGTTTGTATGATATTTCTTTCATTTGATGGCAAATTATTATTATGCAACACCCGGCAGATGATACTCTGTGCTATACACTTTATAAGATCATTTTTTTTATCTATTTTGTTAGTAATAAAGCAAGGATCCATATGAAATTAATATTCAAAAACTCAAAAATGTATATATTCCAATTAAATAGGCATAAAGTATTATGTAATTGAAGCTTTCTTTAAAAATATGTCTGTTTGTTTAATTTGTGAAAATTGATTCCAAAATTGGAAAATTATTGATTTTGGCTACCCCCCATAAATGCAGATGAAAATAAATAGGAAGTGACAGATGATGAATGGCCAGAATAAATGGCAGTGCGAACTACTCCCAACTAAAGCCCGAGCCACAGATGGATGACGCTTTGGCGGCGTGATCCATTTGCGAACCTTGCTTGACGAAGCATGTCCGTGTAAGATTTTTCAATAAATACAAAAATTCTTCAACTGCGATCTAACAACAAGTCAATTAACATTAGTCAGTTGCATAAAACCATAATCGAGTAATATAGCAATGAACAATGAATACTGATTTTACATGCTTTGTAGACTCTGATATTGCATTCACTAATATATACAAACAAAGGCGATTATCATAAAATACATATTTGATACATTTTTGGTTTTGGGCGAACTACCAGTACTATAATTATTATATATTATTTTATCTATTCAATTATTGACTGACTGAATCGTCTCTCTTATGCGTGAACTTCAAAATGCTTGCAACAAAAATATCTCACACAATCAAAATAATATAACATTGAATAAGAACAATTGTTCGCAATAAAACAAAAATTGATGCAGAAATCTATCCCACAATGTTTAATAATTCACAATACACTTATGCAACATGACTATATACAGCAGACTGAATATAATATATAATAATAGTGCCAAATTTTAAAAGGATGAGAACAAGTGCCAAGAGTGCAAAATTATCATGTTATGCGACAAATGTATAAAAAGACATATAATGCAATGCATGCCTTACTATTACTATTGAATTTTTATCCAATAGTGCAATACAATCACATTCAACCAACAGTAATACTGTGATGCGTGAGATAAGGAGGTTCAAATTCAATTCACAATGGGCTAGATTAAATTACAGATGCCAAATAATTCTAATGAAGCATTTGATAATAAAGCTGAAACAACATTTTGAATTGTGAATTCGATAAGACTGCCATTAATATATCAAACATTCAAGCATGGGTCAATGAAAAATTAAGCTATAAAGCTTGATTTATCAATAGGCCATACTTGGATGAGTACATGGCATTTGT
The DNA here is from genome assembly GCA_963675895.2 of Styela plicata. NCBI lineage: Eukaryota > Metazoa > Chordata > Ascidiacea > Stolidobranchia > Styelidae > Styela > Styela plicata. The sequence continues at coordinate 14,363,961 of OZ023144.1, read as the reverse complement.
CTAATTGTTTATGTAAAGTTTACCTCCCTTGGTTTTGCCTTCTTTATAAAGAGAGAGTGGAAGTGTGACACATGGGGCCCTTTGGGATGTCCGACATTCATGCATAATTCAGAAGTTAATGCCATAAAAAAGGGAAATGGAATTTACCAAAGCAAATAAGTTTTGACATTTTCCTGCGTATGGTGTTTGGTCGAAACTATTATCTCGGAATGGATTTCTGAAACCCGCATCTTCGCACAACAACACATATTACTTTTTTTTGGAAAACAAACAAATTTAGTAAATGATTCTAAGACATGATGAAGGAATGCCTTTATATTTTTTTATTGAAAATATTACATCTCTTATCTCTTTTGGAACAAATTGAAACTGAATATCTCAAAGTATGAACTCTTTGCTCTTCTGCCAATGTTGTCAAGAGTTTATTAAGTTTACATTACGTTTTGTCTAAAATCAAAATTATTAGTCTTTTTAATTTTAATTTATATGTGCATTTATTTTTATCACATATTTTTCTGTAAAGCATCACCCAAATCATAAATAATGCAATGTAATATAAATGCTACAATCAGGTGTCAAAAATATTCATGCCATTTTCTTCAGATGAACAAAAAAGCTTCAAAACCATCAACAATGCTATTTCATAGCAGTTTTACCGTATTTTGAACCTTTTTACTACAGCTTGGTTGATACCAGACACTCAAAAATAAATATTTCTATATTCTAGAAAGATATATATATATATATATATATCATAAATTATTGCCCATTTGCTTATGATGGAATCCATTTCCTTAAGGTGCCTGAGTAGCTCAGTAGCTCAGTATTCGAGAGTCTGCAGTGCAATCTAACAATGTTTGAAAAATTCTTTGCGATTGGCTAGTATGAAAGCCTAATGAATAATCTATGCATGACAATGACATATTAAACAAGTTCATGAATTTCACAAAGTACATTTCATTGTCCTTGCGAGAAGAATAATCTCTTCATTGGATTGTTCAAGCGAGTCAAAAAAGTTACCAAGTAAGTTGTGATAACAGACAATGGATCAATTATTATGTCCGACTCATTCCCAGAATTTCCAGTTCAAAACATGACCTGATATCAGTTGATAATGTCTAGATTTCTCTGCATGATAGGCTTGTTTTGCTAAAATCAGGACTTAAATTTTTTAGAAACTCTGCTACTCAGTCACCCAAATAATAGGGGTTTCACCAGAAAAAGATTCAACAATGGGCAATATTTCGTGAAATATCTATTGTTGAAAAATTAAAATATCCCTTTTATCCCGTGTCCATCAGCAACCAAACTGTTAAAAAAAGTTTCAAAATCACCAACGCTGCGCGAAATAGCAGTATTATTGGTTTTGAAGCATTTTAATCAACTGAAGACGATGACATGGACGCTTCGGACAATCGAAGAAAAACAAGATTTTACAATCCTGGTTCAAGAAAAAGTAATTACATATACCGGTAATAAAATTAGCTTGGTTGTATTCCTCTGAAACAGCACATACGAATAAGGCACACTAGAAGAATTTCAGTTGAACCTATTTCAAATTCAATAAAAACTTCATTTCACATATTAGGATTTCAGATCATTTGAATTGAACTTTACTGAGCAGATGTTTGTACACTGCTTTTTTCAAACCTGCAAATGAATACTGGCCGCCGAAAAATTAGAATACCAACTACCGGTACTCGGGTGGAGACACACTTGATAAAGTTTTATTAACTTTCAAAAATCACCAAATTTCAGTTTCCATCTTATTTTATGCAATGATTTGGTTTGACATGGAAATTAAAAAATCACATCATGCTTAATGAAGCACAATTAATTATGATGGATCACTTTCCCACCTCATAAAAAGGGAATACCCATGGTCAATGACGGTTAGATATATTTCGATAAATCCGACATGGTTCATCCATGTCCAACATTTGGTTGACATAGATAATGCAAAAATCAATAATGCGGCCGATGGAGCATAAGATCTGGAATAGGTCACTGGAGTTCACATATTTTTATAATTAACTTTACAATTGCAAAACACTACTCACAAGGAGATAGAGAGATGAAGAGAGATATCACACCCCCATCCTTACCCGATACAGAAGTTCTGTTTCATCATGCATGTGTCACAGATGGACCAACCCTCAGCGGCACGGTCCATCAGTGACTAATGATTTCTCAACGTTAATTGTCCACAACAGAGGTGGGGAGTTTAACATATTATTACAACAGTTTACAACAATCAGTCAATTATCCACACATACTGCTAACGCCTTCACACATCCTCATTTCCCAATAAAAATATTAATATAATACAAGATTACTATTTAGCAGATATTACTTTGCTGTTGCTGATTAATATTTAATGTAATTTAATCAATGTTAAATAACCAAAGTTTGGTAGAATGGAAGATCATGACTTTTGTCGAATCTTGCAAAAAATAGCTAAGGTAGCTAACTTAATTCCCAGTAACCAGTTCGCTAAATGCAAACAAAGACTCTGATGATTACCTTTTTGTGGTCTATACCAATATAGTAATTTTTTCAATCGAATAGATGGTAATCATGTGACAAAGAGCAAAACTCAAAGAGCAACACTCACCCAACATGATGGAATCAAGTGCGCCACCATCACAAAACTCGATCAAGACCTGGAAGAAAAGCATGATAATATCAACTAGAGAAAATAATAGCTTAATTTGATAAATTATATTCATTTTGGGAGGTGGAAGAGGGCCAACACTCAGCCAGTCCTTTGAATTAACATACTTCACTTGCTCATATTCAACATAAACTTTTCAATTTAATCTTTAAAACGACACATGCATTACGTTGTATTGGCTTCATCAACAAGATAAGTTTATCAGGTAATATCAATGCTTTTTTTAGCACATTTAAACCTTGCTTCCCCATCATAATGTGTACTAACAATGCTACAATGTTAAACGCAGTATTAGTCAGCATTAAAATATTGGTACTGAAATACAGGACAATTTTATTGAAAACATCTATGTACCTACTTTCATTTTGAGAAGTTGAAAAAAGAAACTTCGACTTCAACTTTATAACAGCAGTCAGGTCGTACAATGTGGAAAATTTATTAAAAATTGATATGAAGTCTTGAAGGTCTAAAGATGCAACTTACCCAAAGTTTCATCTCAAAATAATAAGCATCCATGAGTTTGACAATATATTCAGAGTTACAAGCAGCCAGAATATCGATCTCGACATTGTAGTCAGCTAATTCCTCTTCGTTTCGAGTTTCAATAACTTTCGCAGCAGCAAAGTCTCCACTTGATTTGTTTTTCGCCTGGATTATAAAATAAATCAGTAATTGATTGAATAAAAGATTAATGTTACTGGTTACTACCAGCGCCATTTTCAATAAATAAAATCAGGGGTGCAAATAACACGACAGTACCACGCTGTGTAGTTGTGAGAAGACCTTCACAGGAGTATTCAATTATTCCAGAAAAAGCAAATTTTGAACAAAATGGTTGTCTTCACATATTTGAAACGTTCTAACAAATTTTCCTTCAATTACATAAATTTTATGAAGTTTGTCAATGGTTTAACCTATTTACAATAAATTTTTAACTCCTGTGAAGGTTAAGTTTTCATTGCTTATTAATAAAGTCAAACAAACCAAATATCCAATAACCTTTGATTAATATTTTCAAGTGCAATCATAACCGGACACTTAACAAAATCTTAGAAATGTTTTCCTCAGCAATGGCTCATTGAACAGAGGAACACTTGTCTCAAAGATTATTAATTTCTAAGAAACTATGGATGGGTTGAGTGTCGAGTAGTGATTCCTTAGATCAGTACATACTACATAATATCTCGACAGACGGAAATAATCCAGCTTTTGTAGAATTGTATTCCGACAAACATGAGCCATCGACAAAACCGAGTCTCTTTGGTACATTCTATTAACAGCTTTTGGTTTACCGTAACTATATGATCCCAGATATTGTGCTAACCATAATTTATACAAAATACCACTACGCATGAAATTGACATTGATCCCAGTCTATAAGAAGTAATAATGCTATTAATGTGTAATAGCGGAGACAAGAGTTTTAAAACCTTTTTGCTACAGAAAGAAATGACATGAACGTTTCAGACCCCCAAAGAAATACAATATTCTGTCACCTTTAAGTGCATATACTGGTATAATAAAAATATTTTTCCAAAAGCAAAAAAATCAAAATTATTTTCTTGAAAAGGAACAGCAGAACAACTTAACAAATCAAGTTTATGGTACTATGCTCATCAAAATGTTTATAATATGCCTATTATTTTTGTTCAGAATAGTTGAGTGGCAGGGTTAAATAAACACTTGGGCAGGTCGTCATATAGGTAAAGATGATTGAGGGAAACGTAATACAAACTGGTGAAAGAATAACAGCCCGAGGCAATGACAATTAAACTAGATGACCTTATACAATGGCTGTTTAAGGAATGTGTTAATGGTATATTGATACTAGTAGCATACTAAGTATTATAGTAAAATTTTTATGGCCAAAAATTTAAATTTCACCAAGTTAACATATTCCAGCTGGGTTCTTCTAGTATTTATTGGATATTGAAAATATATCGTATGAAAATAAGTGCTGGCAAATTGACTTTTTAGAGGTTATGCATAATTATATTGTGTAACAAAAATCTGGTCAACAATGAAAGTAGAATGGAAATGAAGGAGTTCATATATCACCATACCATTTGCAAAATTAATATTAATATTTCACACATTTATCAATTACTATTTCGCATCAACGACGTCCTGATTAAGTTCAAACAGAACTTTTGGCTATGTTGTGGCAATATAGTTATAAATAGCATCAGTGTGAGCATCCATTAATGAAACCGCTAATAGACTACATTCCCAGAATATTGATAATGGCATATTTTGGCGCCACAGTATCTATTCATCATGATCAGTTGCATACAATATGGAAATTAGTTCGCAATGCCACAGTATCTTGTGCCAGTTTCAAAACAATGTATACCGGAACCGAAATTAAGTTAGTTTCAGACATTGCCAGCTATACCCAATAAGAAATTTGATTTTGTCAAACAGCATAGATGGGTTACGTCTCATCGACATGATCCATCAGTGACACATATTTAACAACAGATAAATTGACAAAGTTTTTCTCATTTAGTCTATTATGATCCCAATGGCATTAAGGTTCATGTAATTCACGTAAGTTGAACGATTTAAAAATACATATTCAAAAAATGAAATTCATGATTTCATCGATATTTACCATTAATTTTTCTTTATAATGGTTTTGATTTCTTTTGTGCCGGTAACAGACGAACTGACATCTTGCCAATATTTAGCTAGCTCATTGCTCTAAGTAAATTAAAAAAAAACAAGAGATGTATAGACAGTGCACGTAACAAACCTTGTAAACTTTTCCAAATGCACCATCTCCAAGTTCGCCTACAGTTTCCCATATCAGTTCCGGGTTATCTCCACGTTTTATATTAGCATAGGCCTTTCTCTTTGGTTCTTCTTGACCAAGTCGAAGAATCTTTCTAAAGAACGACATATCTCCTCCGTCGCAACCTATCCACAAAGCTCGAAAGCTTTTTCAGTACAATGTGCACTTTACTTCCAGACAATTAGTTACATCAACTCATTTATAATTTAATACTGTAAATAGAAAGCTGCAAAGGGGTGTGCATTTAGTTCTTGAAGTTCATAAACAAATAGTCTTTGTTAATAAAAATTTCAGTTCTTGAAACAAGGGAGGGCAGCTGAATTTTATCTAAATATTCAACCTAGTCTTTGTTCATAATATTCGGATAATCAAAATAGACTTTTAGAGCATATTTGAAACATTTTGCAGAACTCATTGTCAAATTTTACAATGTAAAATAAAATGTGAAATGTGACCAATGACACTTGGTCTTACCATATGCATTAATCATTACAAGTAGAGTTCAACAAAGATGGCCACTACATGTATGATGTAAGTAACACGGTACTAGAAATAGAAATTTTTACTGGTACTTGAAAATTATGTGATGAAAATAATAACAAAAAGTATGGGAAAACAAAAACATATTATCGCTTTGTTTCTATAAAGCAACAGACCAGCTGAGCAACCTTCCAGTCTAGTAATTTTACACTACCCGATATATTACTTCTTAAAACTAACTCTGCTACTAGCTAGCTCAGGATTAAAGAAGTGACTGTTGAATGAGAAATCTAGGCTTAGATTTAAAATCCCATTATAATTATCACAAATTACAGCAGTTTACACAGGTTTACTAACACTACAAGTTAACAGTAATATTCGTGAAATATTAAATCACAAGATAGAAAAGCTTATTCAATAATCAGATAAATTGCCAACGAAGCAAATCCCTTAGCCATCTGACCAATTATAACAGTCAAGACCATTACACATAAGACTAGAGTTCCTTTAACGAACTTTTGTTTGAAGGCATTCAAAATTCAAATATTTCAGATATGCACTGTAATAATGGCTACCCTATTTTGAGTAAAATCACCAGTAGTAGCGCAATGAAATTTCACATGAATTTGGCTTCAATGTGTCAAAGAGTTGCATATTGTTTCAAAAACAACAACAAAAACTATATCAAAAATATGTAAATAAATACGCGATGTTATTACCTAAAGCCTCAGGTGTTTATCTGAATAGTCAGGTATTCTAGAATTCTGATGAAAAAATAATTTCGTTTGTCGAATATTCTCAAATTGATTTGTTTGCAGTGAAATCATGAATCATGACTGTGCTACAAAACAGGGAAAATATGATCAAATATCCACAATTTCATTTATCTAAAATGCTGAAGCATTATTCTATACAAATAGTTAATTTAGAATATCATTTACACTAAACTATGAGACCAACCCTATCTGCCATGCTGTCAAGGACTCTTATCAATTCACCTCCATTCATTTCAAAACTAGCCATCAAAAAATATGAAATATTATTTGCAATTTCTATACAGAGTATTTTTAAATACTATTTACATATTATTAGAGAGTCAAAGCAAGGAATTCCTGAAATTAAACACATTGACATTTAAAAATAACTCTACTGTGTATCTTTTATTGATCAGTAGTGTGCATGTTTTATCATTTATAAACATGTACGTCATAACTAATGATACCAAAATGTAGTTACAAGGAAAACAAAGAGCACAGCATATCAAATATTAGAAATAAGTAATATTTTAGCAATAAAGTACAGGTTCATTTGTAAAAAATTAGCAACAGTTTTACTCTGAATTTCAGAAGAAATCATTTTGATCAAAAAATTAAGTGATATAAAAAGAAAAATGCACGCTATACATCTATATATGTCACATATTTTTTTAATATGAAAAAATTTGAAACCTGTGCTAAAAAACCTGTAATGCCTAATTTAAACAAAAGACCTGAAGGTATAAAGTTTTATTTTAGAAATTTTCAAATCATCACTTTTTTATATTGAACACCTCAGCCCAGACTAATGTAATAACAGAAATCAAAAATGATTCAAAATCCTTAACATTGCTATACTAAAGACTTTATTTTCAAATTGAATGATGATTAGATTACTAAATCATACCATTTTGAATCGAATCTTCTGAATATGTATCAAAAATCACAGAATAATGAAAATATTTTAAAATGGCCAATTTATATTCAATATGGGCTAGTGGTAAAAATTATAGAAATCCAAATAAAACAAAATTAAGTTCTGAAAAACTAGAGATCGGGGTTGGGCTCGAATCCTACTTTTGTGTTTATTAAAATACAAACAAAAAACGTAATATGTTTCCAAAGTCAATCTGCCTCTCTCAGACGTCATGTCCCCCGTATTCTGGTCCTATTGTTATTAGTAAAGTTTAAAAATATACACAGTGCAAGTAGATAGGCTATAAAAGCAAATAATGTCCCCCTTTTTCTACCTCTGCCTGAGCTGCTAAAAATGTCTAATCCCTCTGCAAAGTATAATATTATTGTGTGTACAAAATGAAATCTGTGACCAGGCGTATACAAAATGAATCGAATATAAGATAACGGTAAATTCGACAAATATATATATATATTCGATATAGTGAAAATTTGAATTTATATATGTTTTAGAATAGTTAAATTCATTCCTTTGTGAGCTTCATAGCACAAAATGTGTATAAATTCATCTGAAAATCCATGTTTTCCATAATATTCAAATATTGACATTAGATAGCTATTTGATGTTTATTTGTAAACGAAATTTTTTTCTCTGAACTGGCTAAAACAATTTTCTTCATATGAAACATGAACAAAAGAATGTATTCAATATTTCATATTCGAAATTATTTTTTAGAATGTCAAAATAGTGAAATAATTGATATTGGCCATCCAAATCGGTGGTCAATCTCTGAATTTTTCATGATTATTACTTGCCCAAAATCTGATTTATCGACCAATTTATATATATTGATATATAAAAAAGGAAACACTAAAGTAAACATACAAACAATAGGATAAAAGTATTTATGTATTTGGCCTTATAGCATGGATAATATCAGTGAAAAAAATATACATAGGGTATTTCGACTGGCGCTCTAGGAGTCGTGTAACTATTTCACTTGCGCGGGACATGACGATTTCTCTCTTACGCTATAAGAGGATGCTCATCAAAATACCCTACTCTTACTGGTAGCAAAAAACGTAAAAAACAGCAAAGAATAGTACCGGTATAGCAAGGACAAACAAAATTACGTAGTAGTGATAGAGTTTATTTCCAACATGTGAAAAAACAAGAGTACAATAAGAAAATAATGATGAGACTATCAGATAGATCGCTTAAGTCACAGGTGGAGGAGGCACATGGAGCCTGACAAGGCTATCGAGCAGTGTCATCTTTACTGAATTGGTAAAAGGTGGGTTTGGTTAAAGAATAAACAAAAAAAAAACGTGTGCATGTTATAAACTATAAAAAACATTTACAATGTGAGATAAGGGGTGTGTAAGCTTAACCTGGATGACATTAAGATGCAAATAAAGTCCGAAAGAACAAAAACAGAAAATATTATGCAAATAGTAGTACACAAATTACTATAGTAAGTATTAGGATAAGTTCTTCCATTCTATGCAGTATGTAAAAAGACTAATTGAATATTGCAACATTTTATAAAATAAATGCGATACTCAATCTGCAATGGTTAATCTAACATGTGAATCAATTCAAAACCTAGACTTATGTGGTCTAAGATCAAGAAATTGGGTATATTTTTATATATTGTATAAGGCTAGCTCATCAATTTATGACTATTGTCAATCACCATTTTGAATTTTGAGACGAATTAATTAGGATATATACCATTTATAGCTTCGAAAGACATTTTTATCAATCTCAATACAGACTCATACAGAATACAAATACAGAATAGGGCAATAAATATCAGATATCACCATAATGTACCAACTCAGAACTCTGAACTTGAAAACAACTGAAATTCTGCCATAATAAGATCCTGGCTCATAAAGACAGATATCATTAAAGTGATAGCATACAATATAGAACAGATTAATAATAACAGAGATAAACATAAACCCAATCACGATGCATATAAACACTGTGACAACCAAATTAGAGCAGAATTCAATGTTTATAACGACAGTCTTTCAGCTGACAACTGAATCCTCCGAAGTTGAAATCCTTTACATTAGAAGATATCTGTGACCAGATTTCAATGCCTTCTGATTTGAGGGACTTATTTGAAGCTTGTGTGGCGACTTGAGGTGTGTAATATCAGGTATACTCTGTACTACGGGTAGCACAGATGTGAACATCTGAAATTTTTGCAAGAAAAGCTTTTGAAAACCGGTGGCAACACGTTATTTCCATATCTATACATAAACTCTGCTAACTTGCAGAAATAAATATCATTCAGTTGTAACACTCCACACTGATGGGAGAGCCCAGATGTTAAAGCATTCTTCGACTTCGAAAAAAAACAAGCACCTCATAATTTTATTATGCACCACAATTATTAGCTTAAGGGTAGTTTTATTAGCAGAACCCAAGCTGAGGATTCCATAATGTAAGTGGGAATAGTTTAAACTATTTTATATAACTTTAAGCTGTAAGTGTGCTAAACAGTAAAGCTAGCTATCCCTCTTATCTTGTACATGTTTCCCTAATGAGTGCTTCAATTTGGTACATACATATTCAGTACAAAATATGAGGTTTCCATGAGAGCTTGTCATCCTATAACATCTGAGTATTCAATAGTTTTGATTCTTTCTATTTTTATACTGCCCTTCAGCATCTTTGTCATAATTATTTTGCAGTTAGATTTTAGCAGTTCTGGGGTCTAGTGAAATTTAGTATCATTTTCCCGAATGTCATCAGAATTAAAACTGCCAGTTCTGATCCCAAGTCAATAAACTCAGAACCATACCTAAATAAGCGCATCCTTCCACAGTAGATACAGGTACAGGATATTTATAACATAGCTCAAAATAAATCCGCATCAGAATATTTTCGGGGATCGCGGCCAATTCGTGCCCTGGTCATTTCGTACCAATATAAAATTCTATTAAGAGGCGATGGTCAATTTGTACCCTGAAAAATCGCTGTTGGTCAATTCGTACCCTCGCCTAAGGTTCGCGGCAACTTACCTGTTTATGAATATTGGTTTAGTGGTGCAGTAGCAGCAAGAGGATGAAATAAATGTTCGCAAAAATAGTCACTCTTCACAAAATCCCATAAATATTGTACGGTAATCCTAAATTTGTGTCTCAAAGTGAAATTCGTGAAAATGGCCAATATATGAAATAAACGCGTTATTCTATCGTTGATGGATATTTTAAATCAGGTCATTTTCTATTTTCTGATTTAATCTGAAATGCCTGCTCCTCTGGAGGAGGATTGGATTTTATTCTATGGGAAAAATCGGCAATTCCCTACTCTTGGTTGTAAACCATTGCAAATTTCGTCAGAGTACGAATCGACTTAGTTATATGCTATTTTTTTCGGGTACGAATTGATTCACCAAAAACATACCGGTACTGATACGAATCAACCAGGGTACGAATTGACTGGCAACCTGTTCTTAGGGGATCAATTCTTACAGGGTCAGAATCTGAGAATTGAATGGAATATTAACGGAGGTGTGAATCATAAACAATAATAAGTTATACATTATAGGCCTAGTGTCTAATCAACAAACAAAAACAGCCAACACATACTGCATATACAGTGCTGAGTACACTCATTCTGTCATTTATTTAACCACCTTTTCAGTTTTTATGAAAAAAACAATTTTTTTCCAACAACCACATTAGGTGTAACTTATTTATAATAATCATATAGCCTAACAAAAAAGGTATTCTTTCAGCACTGATTTTGAATCAGGAATCCGACGGCCGAACCAATAATTTATTACCGTTTTCTAACAATATATTCAGTGCAGAGTATTGTGATATTTAATAATTTGATTTTTATAAAAAACGAGTCGTATAAAATTGTAGATTGTAAAAATCTATTACATAATCAGCCAAATAAAAACCCAGATAAATACATTTCCAGAACGAATTTCGAATATAATTTGAGACATTATTTGGTTCCCAAATCAAGATGATTTCCCCACACCAATTAAGATACCAATATAATAACATACTGCATAGGATAGGATTCATTTTTTTCCTGTGGGAGAGGGAAGCCGAGAATACAGCTTAATCATATGACGAACCACGACCTCTCGTGCAGAAACTAGTTCCAAATCGGGGTAAAGGTTTTTGGCTTGCCGTATTTTTTATTTTTCCTGTGCTTGAATCCGGTTGGTGGAGGAAACCGTGAGCAGAGCTTGCGCAAACCACCGTTCACCAGCGAGGCATCCAGAAGACCTATCGCATATAATCATCATCCGGGATTCGAACCTACATCACGGCGATCAGGGACGCGTAGCTCGGAGCGTATTCCCAACGCTTTAACGGCTGAGCTAACCGGGCACACCACACGATATATATGGATACACAATAATAAAGCAATGGAAATTTCAAGTATTTGCATAGATCACCATAAGCATCGCCATTTAGCATTCCAGTGTTGTTTGAGTTTCCTACATATCCAAGATGGAAAAAAATTCGTCATAAATACCTGAATACCAAAATATCCGAGATACCGCAATGCGTAAGTTACTATTCCACTATTCGACCTAACATCTTTTTGCGTACTAAAATTTGAATTCTATACCCAAGTAGACTAAGTTCGAAATATTGTATGGTTAATGTTAATAACATATCAACACGAAATAGCAAGGTTTCGGAATAATTTTTTTTTCATATATTATGCATTTTCATCAAAAAATGATCATGCAATAAATAAAATAATAAATTTCATAAGCCGAAACATTGTACTAGACTTGAAAACCGTTTTTTCGTGCCGGCTCATGTGCTCGTTTCATAAATAGAATGACATGTTTTCTGCCGAGATAAGTACCAAATATATTTAGCAAATCTGTGTATCAATTTATACTACAAAGAACTTTGGCAAATGTGCATAGAAAGTTGCCACCCAGTGCCCTGTAGCACACGTGTTGTGAAGCGCTTTATTTCTGTGAACGATTGGAATGTTGCCTATTGGCTTGTCAACAAGCAGAATTTTTATCTGGAATAAAAAATTTTATGACAAAAATAATATATGATATTGCATTTTCATGTCTTATAAAACATATTAGGTTATTTAAGTATAGAAATTCTGCCACAGTTTGCATACTAAAAGATGCCTAAATACTTCCAAATCTGAAACCAATCGATCATGAGTATTAGTTGTCTGCAAAGTTTTAACGCCTGCGCCTGGTGGGTGGGTCTACATGCGTAAACTTAAGTTTTTCGCCAAAAACAAGTCGATTCGAAACACACCAAGTTTACATTCCCCCTCGACAGTCACCACAGACAGGCTTATTCCGCTCTTACGCACGGCTTACGAGTAGGCCTAATATATGTGTCACGTGAACTTGTTATCCAAGTATTCAATTTTGTATCATCCATCGAATAGTTAATTTCATTCGCATATTTATTGTCTGTCCTGCATGCATTTATGCGGGTCATGGTAGTTATCACTCCTTATGATTTAGTCCGCTTTACACTGAAGTGACACGGATATGCATATATACTGTGTATATGTATGTACGCGTGTACATAAGTCAATATTCTTCGTACTTTCCTACCTCGTAAAATGCCCAGCAAATTTCCCCAGCCCTACCCAAGTTTTAAATATTAATCTATCTACCTAATTATTAACTTTATACTATTTATCATATGAATTTATTTGCACAATCCTTATTTTAAAACCTTGTAAAAGCCGAAGCCAAGGGGGGCGTCGAATGATTTAAGACCGAATGGTCACTCCGGCCCTCCCTGTCAGTTATGAGAGTGCTTATTTGTACATGTTGCCATTTTTTTTTTGCTTAATTTAACTGGTGCTCACATGATTGGTGAATAAATTCCGTCTGTCTGAATTACGGTAATCAATCCATAATGGAAAGTTTCAGAGAACCAGCTTTTACAGAAAAATGGAGGAACAGAATAATATCCAGCATTCAGTAGAATTGCGCCCAGTGAAAATTGTATCTAGTAGAATTACACCGGAAGGAAAATAGACCTAACAGAATTGCAGCCTCTATAGTAATTGCTTCAGTTTAATATTAAATAGCGAAATTTCGTTCCATAAAATTGCATCCGCCAAAATCACTCCACATGGTATTGCATTTCGTGGAATTGCGTCATTTGAATTATACTCTGTGGAATTGCGCCCAGCAGGGTACAATTCCACCACATTTCACTCTGTACAATTACTCTGGACTCTATTCCACATCGTGCAATTACACCGAGTGTTACTCACTATGTGTACAATTCAACCACGTGCAATTCCAATGGATGGTATATTCTATATTTGTAATTTCATTGGGTGCAATTCCAAGGTCAAATTGTTTAGGGAGGACTCATTTTTTGTTCATATTCACACCATAATTCTTATGCATAATCATCCTGATTCACAAATTTTATTTGTAAAATAGATAACAAATTCTCGATTCCAATGGTAAAAACTAAAAATAAATTTTGACAAGTGGCCAAAATCTCCCGCTCGATCAAAGCTCTCTACCCCGAGCAATAATTAGAAATTTGCACCAAGTGGAATGCAATTCCGTTGGGTGCAATTTCACTGACCGCAATTAATCTGGGTGCAATTCCAAGGGGTGCGATTTTACGAGGTGCTGTTCTGAATGATGCCATTCCTATTTCACTGGAGGAAATTTCACGGGTTGCAATTCCACTGGATGTGATTTCAAGGGGTGCCAATCAACTGAGTGGAATTCACTGAATGCATTTCCACTGCTGCAGGAAACATATCATACGTGGAAATTCAATTCCACTTCCACTGGATTCCAATTTCACTGAGAGTAATTCCACTGGATGCAAATTGCTTTATGTACAGCTTTACTGTGTGCAATTCCACAGATGGACATATTCTGTAAGCGCGATTTTCAATGCAATGAAATTCTATGGCCAAATCGTTTGGAAAGGGCACATTTTTTGTGTTATTTACACCATACATGCTCATGCATGATCGTCCCTCCGCCAGTTACATCCCACTTTCGAACAGGTTATACTGCCAGTATATAACAATTCCATATCCTATTGCCGTTGTTATTAACTTGGCAGAATAGACCTCAATCAATAGAAGTGGCATATGCCGACTTACGATCCTGCTTGACATGATGAAGAAATAAGGTAAATGTATATCCATAACGATCTTAAGTATAATTCTCAAAAGTGCAGTACTTTAAATGAGAGCAGACAGTCGGATATTTAATTAAAAACAAAATTCTTGAAAAAAGCACACATATTTCTTTTATTGGCCCGATTTATGGACGTGTTATACGAAACAATACACACTACAATCGATGCACAAAACAACTAGGCCACTTTTTTTGAAATCTTCGAAACCTAAATACCGATGGTTCTTAACTTCATTATCCCGCCAAAAGAAGGTGGGTATTTTTCATTGTGAAAGTGTTATACTTATACTATTGTACAAGTCGAGTGAGTTAAGGAGGATGAATTTAACCATCAACCAGAAAACTAAAGTCTGACTGGGAGATGGCGATTCAACCACCACATCGAGGGTTTGTTTGTTAGAATATTTTAGCCCGGTTGGCGCTGTATTTGGAATTGCCCCCAATGCATTTCCCGTCATTAAAGGCGGCTTAAAGGAAACAAAAAAGAGGTAAACGGTTCAATCACATCCGGGACAGATACAACTTGCTGTACTCAAACTATCAGCAAAGTTGTTGATAGCTTACTTTGTGTAACGATTATATTGGAATGTGACGTATTCGTTAATGTGCATTGACTGGGCATTATTGTGGATTTTGTTCAATTCATCCCTATACGAACGGGCCTTAGGGATAGTTCTAACGTATTGCGTGTGTCGTAAAAGACGACTGAAAGGAAACAAATAGGTAATAGATAGTTTTACCCAAGCTCAGGTCAGATACCACTCACAGCACTTTACCATGTCGGTTCAGTTCTGTTTGGGGTGTTTTCTGTTTAGAGCGCCGTTGCCAGTACTACATCTTTTAGTGGCTCTTTTTTATCTAGCCGTTAGTTGCTTCCTCTTTAGACAATCTTTTCGGCATTGCTCAAAGTGAATTTTAATGAACAAAAAATAATTCGAAATTCTAGGTAACAAGAATCGCTACATTTAAGTTTTCATAATTTTTTAAGTTTTCGGGAAACTACTCGCACGATATCTGAAGTCATGGCGTGAGAGACGGCTTAAAATTGTGTGATTCAATGTCTGTAACATGTAAATTGCAAAATACAGATGCAGAATGCCGTTTTCTTTCTTCCACAGCGGCGAGGGGAGCTGCTCGCGCCTTTCCCAAGCTTAATAGATGCACGCAAAATATCGTTTTTATGAAATTTGGAGAATTTGAAAAACGCTACCATTGTTATTTTATCAAAAATTGTCTTTTTCAAGACTGCATTCCTCTCCCCTGGCACCAACATAATTCCGCCCTCAAATCATAGCTACCTGCAACTGTATTCCGGAAAATGCTGCCGTGTGTCCTGCGCCGTATCGATCCGCTTCATTTAGCCGGAGTGTGTGTTTATGGCGTGATAATAATATCTATTGATAAATTGTAGTTATGTCGTCATAACGTTTTTAATCTGACTATGGTAGTGCGGCAACAACGGCGTTTTCTGTGAATTTTGGGGCATATTTCCCCTTTTCAAAAATGTTAAGTAGTCATTGATGAAGGCATGCACGAAGTTTAGCGTTTTTGACTATCCCATACTAAATATTGCACCCTGAGGGAATGTACACAATGAAGTCGCACATACAGGTTTGAACCCAGTGGAATTGTACACGATTATATTGACACCCACTGATTTGCACCTAGTCTGCTAGTGGAATTGCACACTGGATCCAATTTACCTGGGTGTAAGTATCTTTGTGTGCAATTCTCGTCTATAGTACATTTTTAACTTGTTTCGCCCGTTTGCTTTCCAAATGGTAGCTATTTAAACCACGTGGTGGTATACAATATCCCGTTTTTTAATTGGCTAGGTAATCAAACAAAATAAATGTTATTATTGTCTCGGGAGGAAGTTTGATCGGATGGGAGATTTTACTTAAAAAATGTGCAGCCTTCCCTGTGTTTTTGTTTTCTGAAGAGTCGTTTAACGAATCAAATTGAACATAATTCTATACACGAAAATCGCACGTGGGGGTGGGGATGGGGTTCTGAAAGTGCACATCCTCAGATTTAATGTGTTTTGGAAGCAGGGATTGTGACGTTATGCATACGTGTTGAACCGTAAAAATCTCATGAACAGTCATTCATTCCGTTTGTGCAGTGCTGAGCTGTGAGCGCTGAGTGCGCGTCGGTGTTTTTGTTTTTCTACGGTGAGCGGGAGGCTACGGGTAAGTAGCTGAGCTTGTTTTGACTCCATAATCACTGATCAGCACAAATGAGTACAAATGCTTGGTACAATGTAATGATAAAATCGAGTTTAAAAACGTATTCAGTAAGTTATTAGGATAGGATATCATTTTTATCCCGTGGGAAAGGAGAACCTAGAATAGGTACCGTACAGCGTACGGTACTGATACCGGTAACGTTACTTCTTAATCGTAAGACGAACCACGACCAGATGACCTATTATGCAGACACCAGCAGACCCGTTCCGAACCGGGGTGGAGGTTCTTGTCTTATCATTGGGTATTTCTCATTCTTTTACTAAGCATGTAACTATCTGGTTCAGGTTTTGTGAAGGATTCCATTGGCAGTGCATGCAGCACTCAAGCTGCATGAATTACCGTGCACCAGCCTATATAATCATCATCCCTTACGAGCTCACAGTGTTTGAACCTAAGTTGGATGATTAGAAATGCTTACAGTGCCTCAAAGCATATTCCCAACGCTTTAACGACTGAACTCAGGCACTAGGATACGAGTAACCCGTCACTTCTCTGCCCCTGATCTTATTGGGTTTATCCATATGATCAAAGTAACCCCGGTGGCTACGTACCGTACTACAGCTATTACATGCAATAGGAAATAGTTGAACTGTTAACTGGTTAAAACGGAAACCTTAGTTTTATCTTGCCAAAATTGCATGTTATTCATCCCCAATCCCAACCAGATGCCCCTATCTGCTAATTTACTTTAAAAGGTACCGTAATTTACTATATGTATATATATATATATATATAATTAGCATAAGGTTTCAGCATTTTCGATAAACAAATTGCTACCGTACTGTTTGACCCTATTTTGCCCATTTTGAGTTATGAGTGATGTTAAATTTAATGCTGTGAAAGTTCAGACTTGTCATATACTATGTAGCATCTTGTTTTCAAAGTAAAATGGATCAATTAAAGAACTTTTAATCAGTATTTTAGAATATCTGACTATTCAGATAAAACATCCCTGTAGTAATGAGATTTTTTCAATTTGTAAACCTAATATATTTGTATGTTTTTAGGAAAAAGTATCCAGTATCTATATCGGTCAGCAACTGTTAATGAAATTTTATAAAATGAATGGCATAAAATCTTTAACAAATTTGCCACATTTTTGCCGAGGCACTGTTATAAAAGGTTTCGGCAGAGGGAGCAAAGAACTTGGCATTCCTACAGCTAATTTCCCAGAATCTGTTATTGACAAATTACCACCTGATATATCAGCTGGTGTGTATTATGGCTGGGGCCAAATCGGAACTGGTCCCATTTATAAAATGGTCATGAGTATTGGCTGGAATCCTTATTATAACAACACAAAAAAATCGATGGAAACACATCTGCTGCATCAGTTTGACAAGGATTTTTACGGCAGTGAGCTTGGAGTTGTTATTCTTGGCTATATTCGACCAGAAACAAATTTTGACACTTTGGAAAATCTTGTAAAAGCTATACATACAGACATAGAAATTGCAAATTGTAAGTTGGACCAACCAGACGCCAAAGCTTTTCTCTCTCATGAATTTTTCACACAATATAATACTAGTACATCGATCAAAAATGGCACACACAGTAATTTATGATAAAAATTGGTTTTGAATAGATGGTTTTCAATAGAATTGGTTTTAAATCGTACACAATAATACATTCTTATCAAGCATTAGACCCATGATTCACTTAGAAACGATACATGAATTGTGTTTCGTTGATTATGAGATTATCTATCAATAGGTAGACGAGTATTCAAAGAAATATTTTAATTGGTTACAATATTGTACATACTGTTTTGGTGTTTTATCCTTTGACCCAAGTCGTAATAGTGAATTTTTATTCCTGATGCTTATCGTGTTGTTATAATATTCATTCATATATATTTGGTGAATACTCTTGCTGCTACCTTTTTTATTTTCAAACATCTTCCCATTTTTGTCAACATTGTTTCGAGCTAATTTTGTTGTTTATATATATATATATATATATATATATATATATTTTCAGTAAAATATATATTAATTAAGAACGGAACTAAGATTGTAAAAATTTTATTCGACTTTCAAGGCCATTTCTAGTAGGTATGTGCAGATTGCAGTTGTTAATTTATTTAATATGTCCTATATATATCCATATTTGAAAATTTTAATTATATATCTCACCAAAATCGATTCGTTATTTGAATATGCGATACATAATTCACTGTTCGACAAATCAATATATTGGCCAAAATTTATGGTATTAAATTTGTCATATATCGTGCTTTTTTACACAATGGACCAAATATCAGTTCAATTTGCCTAAATGTCCGATTTGAAGTTTGAGGTAAAATAGTTCCTTTGCTGTTCCGAATTCTTTCTCCCAATTTTCAACAATGAATTATTATTCGATATATTTGTTCGGTTTGAAGTAAAATAGTTTCTTTGCTGTTCCGAATTCTTTCTCCCAGTTTTCAACAATAAAATATTATTAGCCATTAGCAGATTTCGTTGCGTAACATTTTACATGATCATGAAGTATAACTACCTACCTGTAACATTATGTTCACAATACTACTTTGCAATGTGCATTGTTCAAATACACTGCCATGACCGAATATTGTGGTGTTTTATTATGCAACAAAAATTTAGTTTTATTGTTAAATGTTATGTAATGATATAATGTGATATGTAATGAAGGATCTTATTTGTTCCGAATACTGATATCTGAAATTTATGATATCTGTAATATTCGGGATTTGAGTTTTTAGTATTTATGAACCTATGTTGCGATAAGAGCATAATATATTTGTTAGAATTATGGATCAGTGATATCGAGAATTTGTTATTGTTAATAGGTGAAATGATTCAGTAATAAATTCGTCAACTTTCATACATAGAATAGGTTTAAATATAGATGGATCCATGTTGTTAATTTGGGATATTCAAAATCATTTGCGCTAATAAGCTTAAAAGAGAAATACTCTTACTTATCTCAGCAAGATAAAAATACTCATCTCTGCAAAGTTATTTTTTATTTCATGATGCAAAATTTGACACAAATCCTTATTTTGTTGCTTGGAGTCAAGAGTATCCAAAACAGTGGTCGTTTTAAAATCTTGATTAATTCTGTCAAATGCTATTAAAATTACTGAAAAACAGACATTCATTTGATGATGTTACAATATTTGCAACAGTATTGTGCCTTTGTGAAATATCAGCATTAAAATTATGGTACCGGTATATAGATGTTGTAATGTTTTCATCATTCCATTGTATTTGACGTGTGTATTCTTGACATTAAAAAATTAATTGAATCAGAAAAATCAAATGAAACATTTGTTGGTCACTGACAGACATTACACCAAGGTGAAACCCAACTAAGACTCAAGTTCTGGAATCCTGAATTTGTTGTATATTAAAAATTATATATGCGCAGAGATTATTTCTATATTATATATGTATTGCCTATTTAATTTTATCAAGTATGATTCACAGCTGGAATGCAGTGACTCATACTCGACAAAAATGCTTTTATAAAATTCTGAATCGTGGGTCAACCCTATTGCTATTACTTTCTATTTTCTGGATCAGTTTTTGTAAACAGTGAAAGGAAGTATCATTGATTATATGCAATCTAGAAACATATTGTACCAAGTGTATAGAATGTCGAATGTGGTTTACATTGAAAACTTCAACACATTTCTTAATAATGATACAAATTGTGTGATATTTTATTATACCTGGATAGCTCAGACATGTGGTCGTGTTATTTATATAATCTAGACATAGCGCTTCAGGCATGAAACCCGTTTTTTGCTGTCAGTTTGTCCGATTAGGAATTTCTTTTGATTGACTGCGATACACATACACTATAAAGTGTGAACTCTGGCTCATGATAACCAACAAGATATGATTTCTGATGATTTCATAGATAGTTTTGGATACATGACAGTTGTTACAGAATCTTTGAATTTTCTTATCCATGTTGATGGATTTTATTCACTTTTTATTGAAAAAATTTTCTTATTTTTGAATATATATTTAATTGCCTTTATTTAATTTTACTCAACCATTCAGAATGGTTTTATAATAATCTTTATAATCGTTGACCATTGAAAAATGTGTTTTTCTTATGATTGTGTTGTATTTTCTGGAACATACAGTGGTGGCTCTGATTTGGTGTGGCATTTTATTTCGCCAGTGTGGTATATTATGTGCCTGCTTCCTTTTCTCAAAACATTTTCCCAAAAAAATTGATGAAGACATCAAAATTTAATATATTTTTTGTGAATCTCTAACTTTTTTTAATCTGCTGATTTCGAATCACTGGAAAAATCGTATAATTTATGATTTGCGAATATTTTGGAGAGCCCTCAATGAGGGATCACACCACTGAGGCGCGGTCCAATTGTGGCTTATGCTTGAAAACAAAATGAAACCAGATTTTTCCTAATTTGGACCTGCTCAGAGACTGGACACTGCTCTGATTTCTTTTTTTTTTTTGGATTCCTTGAATCCTGTTGTGATGAATGATTTAGATTTCGGATATTGTCTTTCTATTTTTTTTTTTTTTTTTATCTTTTGTACCAAATTGCTGCGGCATAAAATATAAAAGCCTGAAAAATGGTACTCCAGGATAATGACTAGTTTAATACATCATACGAGAACTGCTAAATGAACTAAAGCACTATATAATAATTGGAAGATATTCAACTGAAAATAATATTTTCTATCTCTATTCTAATACATTTTTAAAGATACCTATTTTATGCTGCAATAGTTATTTATTAAAGAAAATGGCACAAGAGAATGACTCTGCAGTTCTTATGTTTGATCGAAAATTGCTTGAAGGTCTCGATCTGGCGCAATATGACATAAGTGTGAAAGAAAATGATAGTTCTTCTTATTTGCGACCAGGAGAAGGATTGATTCTCCGACCTCTCTCAAACAAAGACTTCCCAAAAGGTAGTTCTATTTATACTTTATATTTGAGTTGAAGTTTTATTGAATGCGCATGAATTGTGATTTTCCAATGGTGGAATAACGATTATACCCGAGATGCAGAATCTTGTTTTTTTTTCTGTGTTTGGTATGTTCATGTCATTTATTTGGCTACCACACAATCGAAAAGTGACTTATTATCTTCTTGCTAGAGAGATGACATCAAATAGTATCCATTTTATGGAAATGCTTGTTCTATGTGATTCGAACCCATACGAATAAAAGCAACAGGGTTATTCAGTTTAGCTGGTTGAAAATATTATCCAAGATGAAGTATGTGCTCTCCATTTATACACAACATTCAACAAAATATTTATGAGTTTCTGTTTGCTTTTTATATTATCCTGCCACGCCTTTTTAGCAAATATGAAATATAATTTTTAGAAATCAATATTAATATTATCAGTGTTTATTTTTGATTGTAACGTTTACCTAGAGGCAATATTTTATTGGCGACAGTCTGTTATAAGAAAAAAATTTTTCTCATAGTTGCCAAAACTATGTCCCTCCCAAATAAATTACGAACTATATATCATGTCTTTTTTGTTTGTATCGTATTGTATTTGCTGTTTTTTCGGCTTATATTGACTTGAACTGTTTCGAATTACTTCGAGCATATTACACCAGTGTATTTAATATTATTATGTTAATATCATTACAATTTATCGTCTATAATTTTATTTGTATTCTCCAGGATTTGTTGATGTTCTTAATCAACTAACTCTTGCGGGAGATGTTACGGAAGAGAGTTTTCAAGGTGATAAATTATATTGATATATTGTAAATGTCCTATTATTACAATGATGGAAATATTTGATTATTATATGCCCAGGTTGCTAGCTTGCTAGTGGTATGGGCCAGACTGGCAAAATGTCAGTTATCAAACCCGAGGGAAATGGTTGGCACTTGAAGAAATTTGCCTAGTTAAACTACATTTAAATGCTCAGAGATAAAAGTATCTGTTAAGAGTTTCTTCTGTCAATAGTGAATTGCATAACAAAAAGTTTGTTATCGGTATATATCGTTGCTGTTAGAGCTGAGCGGCATTAAGTATGTTTTGTACCGACAAACCGCCGCAAAAATGCCGGTGGCATTACTGTTACGGTGGCATTACTGTTACGTCAAGCCATTTTCAGCTATCAAAACATTCTATTGTGTCGTTTTAGAGAGACACACAAGGCGCGACCTAGTTAAAAAAAATCTGGTACATAAATCTAAATGCTGGTGAGTTTCATGTTTGTTTAATGATATTACAAAAGTTCAATCGAGTTTGCCAACAGGTGTAAGTGATCTGAAGACCTGTTTCTCGTGTTACTTGACGCAATAACCGCATCAACTTGTAAGCATTTTGGCGGTACGTCACAAAATACAGGTATCACAGCAAACCGGCATTGCGAAAATTAACGCGATACGGTATTTTGAAAAACTGAATACCGATATTTAACGTCTTACCGATATGAGGTCCAGCTCTAGTTGCTGGAGAACAAAACTGTACTTCTCATTTTTAGAGACAAATGGTTTAAAAAATATACTTGCCTATATCATATACAAGATGAAAAAATATAGTAATAATAATCCCAACTAAGGAAGACTGTGACTAATTATATCAAAACTTGCAGCTTTTCCAATCTAGTCATTTTTCAACAGTAAAATCATCTTTTGGAAAAAAAAGGACTCTGTATTGTCCTATTCTTAAGCAACAATATCAGGATTTTACTGCAAAATATATCAATCTATTAAGAATATATAATCGAAAACGAAATTGCTTTTAATCTTAATTCTTAAATATCATACTATTCGCTCAATGACATTGCAGTGAACTTAATTTTTCCACTCTTTAAACACGTTTCTTCAATGATTGGTCCAGACAGATTCAATAATATGAAGAAAGTTGGAGATTATTATCCTCTCGTTGTTGAAGATACAGAAACGGAAAGAATTGTTGCGACAGGGACTTTAATTGTTGAACAAAAATTTATTCACACTTGTGCTACGGTGAGAATCAGAAATTTTAACTGAATTAATTGACTTAATTACAACTTAATAGCTCAGGAGGTCTGTCGCATTCTACTCATAGTTGTTCTAAATGGGGTAGTCACTAGGGCTGTCTGAATTATTTGATTCGATTTGTGATTTGCGAATCCTAAATATATTACATTTGATTTTCTCAATGATTTCAAATCAAAATTTTCCAAAAGTGTTCATTTTCATGAAATAAACATGTTTTGGTTGAAAGCCAAGAGCAGAGATTTAAGATTCAAATGATCATAATCTTATTCAACATATTGCAAGATTTGGAATTGTATTTTTTGGTGTTTTAACAATTTTTTAAAACAAATGTTTTTGTTTATTATAATACTGCCGCTTCGAATATTCTATTTGTAAAAATTATTCAATTATGAATTCAGCAGATATTCAATTATTGGCCACCCCTAGTTGCCTTTGAATCGAGTCTCTAATGGAACATTTAGAATCAAACCTTTCCAAATTGTGATTCTATAACAAAAATGATCATAAAAATATTGATTACGGTAATTTATTTCTTTTAAATAGAAAGAAATATTTTGTTAAGAATCGACCTTGGATTTAAGAATGGAGAAATTTCAATAGAATTCTAGAATACCGGACTATTTCGATGACATCCCTTGCCATTGCGTTGTAGTGTATGTATCTCATTTTATTTTTTGAACACTATTTGTTAGCGCGGAAGAGTTGAAGAAGTAGTTGTTGACGATAAATACAGAGGACAAAAATTGGGAAAATTGTGAGTTCTACTTTTTTACTGTCATAATACAGTATTCGTATTTCATTTCACACCCTCAGTTTACATGTCTATAATTTAAAATATCTTTTACCGGTTCATCATCGTATTATTAGTCACTTTGCTTTAGAATGCCTTTTGTTCATGCCATGCCCCCCTACCCCCCCTCCCGCCCCCCCCTCAACAACGGAAAACGTCCCAAAAAGACTTTCAAGAGCTTTAAAACATAGGAAACCTCAGATTTTCAACTCTAATCATGATATTTTTTAAATCTTTTTCACAGAATCCTGGCGGCTGTCACAGCACTAAGTAAAAAGCTTGGTTGTTATAAAACAACTCTGGAATGCAAAGTGGAAAATATAGAGTTTTATCAAAAATTTGGTTATGTTCCAGATGCAGAAAAATTCATGCAATGCAGATTCCGACAATAAAAATTACCGAATATCGAATAGAAATAAGTTATCACTGAATTTAGTTCAGATTAGTGTTCCTATTGTAGGCAATTATAGCTATTTATTCACAGTTAGAATTTTGTTTTTGCTGAGCGTGTGCATGGGGATGGCCAATACTGAATATGAAATATCCAATGCATTTCTATTTGTGATGATGACTATTTTTAGAGGCGTCTTCCAAGCAGACATTCCATTTAGCTAAGCACTTGAACAAAAGATGCTTTGACAAAATTTCTCTGATTGGGTTTTACAGAAAAATGTTTTACTGTGCAAATTATGATATCATTGAAAAGACATTGTATTTTAAAGATGACTCTACAAGTCTGAACAAACACTATTTTTTGCTTAGGTCACGTAGACTTTCTTTAATATTCAATTCAAGTTAGAACCAAAACACTGGTTTTGCTGCTGAATTGACCCTGTTGTGTGCTCAACAAAAATAAACATTCCACTGATAATTCTCTACTACCTGACTTAGTTTCTACTTATTTATATTATTGTAGTGAGCAATTTAATATTAGTGCAATTGCATGCAGTAACTTTGATAAAACTTCACACTGACTTATTTGAAAAATTTTTTCTGACGAGGTCCATGTGTACTAGTGATTCTCAAACCTTCATCCTTGGTGACTTGGAACAGTTTCTGTGGCCCCAGAAAGTCTGCGGTGCTTTGCTTCCTATGAATGACCTATTTAGAATACTGGAAGAGAGTTAAACACTGACAAACTGCAACTTCAAATAGTTTTTGACTGTTTTTGTTAATTCCTTAATCATGGGATTTTGGATGGCCACAGTTTTGCAGAGACTCTCCAGGTTTGAAATTTTGAGAAACACTTTCATTTCATATTTGTTCCTGACCAAACAAATTAGTTCTGTTGTATTTTTCTAATTTCACCAATTTTTCTCCGACTTTATTAGCCATTGAAAGTTTGCTGTATTACTTAATCGCTCTTTTTGCACCTATTTTTTTAGTTATCAAAATAGAAAATGCCGTACACAATTTAGATTATGCACAATAATTATGTTGAAGCAATGTACCTTGGCGATGCAGTCCAGTTGTGATCCACAACCAACATAAGATGTTTGATAGTTGATTTTTCTGGCTACTTTATTTTATTGTAAGCAATTACCTACTAATCTTGCGATATACGATCATGTTCAATACATTGTTGCTATTTGCAGTTCACCTGTTTTATTGAGAGAGAAATCTCGAGGGCAGAGAGGTTCTTTTATCTGTGTTTAATTGAACGGCGATTGTGTTTGAAGGGTGCGGTATCGCTTTGATTTTTGCAGGAGAGGAAGAAACTGCTCAAGCATATAGTGAACTACTGTTTATCATTGTCGGGGTTTAGTAACATGAAGTATTGTTGGGAAAGTAAGCATATTAAAAAGCATCCTTTTTCTGATATTCCTAGTTTCTTGGGGACATTCCTTCGAAAGCAATCCTAGCCATATAAACTGAGGAATTCTCTGGTCCAACATGGACCTGTGCACTAATGTATTTGGGGTGAGGTTGCTAAATACGCCACTGGATCTGTGATTGATGTTCACATCCATTTACATATTATTTAAGCGTTTAGTTTCGAAAGAAATATTGAATTACAGAAATTTTTACTAAGAGTTATAAATTTATTATTAATAAGGTAATTAATCAGTACGGTCATAATGTGGAGTTGTACTCAGGGCATTGGAGTCACATGGCGGGATACGTACAGTAATCGATCGTCTTCCTGACGCCACGGAGTCTGGTGGGATCATGGGGAGTTTCAAACGCTTCTTTTGAGACAATTTTCTCGCAGATTTCATGAGTTTTTTGAATGATTTGCTGTTCACTTGATACAATGAAACTGGTTTTGACTGTGTGGTCTCTTTGGTAGAATATTGTTCCCGCCTGTTAATAACAGAGTCCCAATAAACAGATCTATAATTGGTCATCGGAGTCGGTATTGGAACAACCGTGCTGCGGTCTCTGAAAAGAACCGATACGTTTTCTCGTCTTCTAGCCTCACAAGGGTAAGGATCTCTACATGTTTTGGGAGTGTAATCTCGACATGTGGAATGAAAATCGACGATATTCTGTTGTCTTGGCGTGGTTCTGCACGCGTACATTATCCCAGAAGGATGTGCTTCCGGTCCGACGGGATGATTCGTCCATCTGAACGACAGTGCTCCATACCTTTATAATTTAGTGAACAGACATTAAATATTAAGTGGACTTGGTTTATTTTGGGAATTCAAACAATATCACTCTTGCCTCTGTGTGTTTGGCAGACCTTCATCAATCCAGTTATATTCGTGTCGAATAATTAATTTTAAGTTAAGGAGACAACTATAAAAAAAATTTTATGCCTCCGTTCGTTTTAAAAAATATTGTATATTGAATCGATTTTCAGCTATAATTTAATAAGAATAGCGATAAATTATGAATATTCCAGCCAAGAGGTAAATGCGCTGAATATACATGCAAATACCTATCCAAGCAAAATATTGAAATCTTCAGGCCAGGAGTAGAGTAAAAGGCATAAATATATAACGCGCGGCACATATAGCAATTCATCTGATTTCAATTGCCCAGTTAAGTAGAATATGGTGAAATTTTATTAAAAAATATCATCAAGTCAAGCTGAATTTTTGTGCGATCGCAACAGATTATGAATCAGGTTAGGCTCGTAAGTTGTAATAATGGGAACTCTTGCTTTTCTTTTTTCTTCATCACTCGCCACCTTCCGCCGCCAGGGTCAACGGTGAGTCCAAAATTGTTCGAACCGGCAAAAGATATTATATTATCTTCTTACCTGCTTTCTCCTGTTGATTTTTCGCAAGTTTGTGTCCCGTATCGACCGGGAAGAGCGGTAATTGCTGTTCCATCCGTAATCGGAGTGGTTTTAGGTCCTTCTCTGTTACAAACTGTGTACGCTGTTGTAAGTCTTTCGCCAGGCGGTGTTGGAAAGCCTGTTTCAGAGATTGCTTCACCAACAATATTTTCTTTTTCAATTGAAGGTAATATTTGACGTCTGTCATATCCCCGTTTTCTTTTGTTTGGACCTATAAAAAGAGTCGATAATCAGTTTTGTCAGTTAGGTTCTGACATATGGCTGGCTCATAATGTCAATATATTCTGCAACATAATGATTTAGCATCGGGCGAATATACGTAGTTAGTAACAGAGTACGAGAAATTGGTGCATCGTGCCGACGTGGCGCGGTCCATCAGTGTCATCTCATGTTTATTAAATAAATTTCTGTATGGCACGGCCGAATTTCTGTACGGCCGAATGAAAAAAATCCCCAATATACATTTCATCTGTGACAATTTCTTTAAAATCGCTCTCCAATCATTGTTGTCCGAAGGTTGATCAGTGTTCCCATTTTCGATATCTTGATGAATAAGGCTGGGTGTTTTAATGTTGTCCAATGATATTGAACCGACCGTTGTTTTTGACCTGCATATAGAGGATGTGTTATAGGAACTGTTGGAATAGTATTTTCAAAAATAATATTGCACGCAAACACAAAGAATTACTCACTTCATTTTCTTTTGTTCAATAGGCGGTAGAACGTAAGCATTTTTATTTGAATAGTTTGACTCCTTACCTGTAAAACATTTAGATCGATTTTTAACCATTTTAATGATCCATGTACTAAATCCAACAATAAACAAATAAACATATTTGAGAATAAAGATTGCAGAGAATAGTGCTGAGATCAGTTGAGAATAGTTACCAATGCATTACCTGGTGGTGGATGCCCAACTTCGAGAACCTTTGAATGTGATGTCTTATTGGTTTTGTGTGATTTTTGAATGAGTTTTGGTAAACGAATCTCTTCGTTCTCCTCAATATTTTTCTCCAATTTACGAGATGGCTCAGATGAGACATTTGAGAGAGTGGAATTTAAAGACGTGCTTGACAATCTAATTTTGGAGCCAACAGATAGCTTGTCTAGACCGATTTCAAAAGTTTCTACAGTTGTATTTTCTACTTTGTTTATCGATTTTTTCGTTGAACTATGAGTCGACAACGTTTTGGGAACTTCCGATCGAACAACTTGAGATGTCTGATCTTCAGAAGGCTTTTTTGGAGTAAAATGTGATGTCGTTGCTGTCGCAGATGTGGCGTCGCTTGGTAAAGACGTTGTATACAATTCTTTGATATTACCCCGTGATAATTGTTTTTCGGAAGATACTCTTGGAATAAAATGTGATGCGATTTCTCGCTCAGATATGACGTCTTTCTGTGAAATCGATGCATCATACAATTCTTTGATATTGTCTCTTGAAAGTTGTTTTATAATTTGATGTGAAATCTTGTTTGACACTACAGAAGTTGTGTCACTTGAAGCTTTCTTGGCCGGTGGTGATAGCTGCTTGGATGACATTTTCTGGACAGCAATATCTTGATATGATTTGAGTTCAGCAGGCCTAATATTTGGAGTTAAGATAACGTTGAGTGATGATGACTTTTTGGCCTGTGTGAGCTGACATTCGGTTGTCTCCTCAACTATCTCCTCTGGATGCACTTGACAAACTTCTTTAGATGAACCATAGTCAGATTTTTCTCTCACAATTTTTAATAAAGACGTGTCTTCCTTTTGTTGCTCAGGAGATACAGAAATCGTTCCCAAAGTCGTTCGGTCAGATTTCACAGGAAAGTTGTCTATTGTTTCCTCAGTAATATCAAGTAAACTAGTGTTTCGCCATTGGACCAAATCTGGTTTTGATATCGATTGTCTAAACTCCTTATCGACTTGTTGCAAGTTCTTCTTCGATTCTTTACGAATAGATTTTTCCGATGAGGAACACTCAGATATTTTACAAATATTATCTTCGTTGTAAATCGTGACTTTGGAAATACTCTCGCCTGGAGTTTTCATTGATGAAGTGCTTTTTATTTGCGACAAACGTTGATCGGATACCACTTTGGCAAGCCGAGAAGATGAATCCATTTTCAGAAGCGACGAAGTTCTGTGAAACATTGTTTCCTCCATGTTCTGCGAGGGAACCATTTGTATCTGGGATAGGCTTGGCGCAGTTTCGCTAGATAACATTTGACTGGAATTTGTTCCCCAATAACTTTTGCTACTGTGATCTGAATATGTGTTTTTTGAAGAGCGTCTCAGCGCAAAACGTCTTCTGTTTGTCCTGACTGTGGCATGTACTATTCTCATTGTTCGCATCATTTTGATAGTTTGTTTCGATTGTAACGGCACTGCCTTCCTCCAGTTAATCTTGGGAAAGTTTGTGAAAGGAACACCGCCGTCATGAGACCTGTAAATTGGCCATAAATATATTGGTTAGGAAGCTTCAAATACTGGGAAGCAATTGGACCTAAACATGTTCAGAGGTAAAACACATGATTTACACATGGACAGTATCTAATGGGATTTAACCTGATTTTATGCACCTTGGCCAAAAAGAAAGAAATAGACTTTTGAATAGCCCTAACGTATTTCCTGCGTGTCAAATGAGGCGACTGAAAGGAAACAAAGAAGTGGTAGGTGGTTTCACCATACATACAAATACCAATCATACCAATCACCACACTTTACCCCACAGCAGTTCAGTTCCGCTAAGAGTGCAGTTGCTGGACTGTAGTAGCTTTTACATGGCCGTTAGTTTATTCCTTTGCGACATTGCTTTCGGCCTTGTTCACATTGAATTTCAATGAAAAAAGTTGAGTGAATCTTTTACATAATAAAATATGGGTCGAAACTAACACATTTTGTATATGCGGTTCTGATTTAAAACAAAATTAACAATTTGCATTCCATCGAGTGCTTGTAGCATACGTAGCATAGCATAAGTGTTCAAACTTCACTCCAAAAGCCATGTAAAACAAGTATACTTACTTGTGAATTTCTTCATCATCTTTTTGTATTGCAAATGTTTTCTTTTCTCTCGCCTCTTTGGGCAGAAGCAACTTCAACTTTACTTTTTCGGCGGATTTCGATTCTTTTTTAACTCGAGTTTTCTTAATAACAGATCCCTTTGAGCTGACGCTATCACCATCTCCTGCCGCGACAAAATTGTCTTTTTCCACGTTTATTGATTCCTTCCTATTTTTGAACAAAATAGAGCTGGATGTGGCAGTGCCTATCTCTGTCTTTTGTAAACTAGATTTATTCGAGGACGCTTTGTCGCTGGAAACATTGCTCGATTCAAGGCTCCGAGAACGTGATTCGTCATCTTCCACACTATGTCTTCTTTGTGATATAACAAGATTCAATCGTTCTGCCATTTTGGGGGCATTGGCTAGTGTGAATAAGCCCTGAAATAATAAAGCACTATTAATCTTGCCTCTTAGATAGAATATGATTTTACCTTTATCCTTTCTATCCTGCGGGAGAAAGTCGTAAATACGACTTACCCATTTGGCGAATCACGACCTTCAGTGAAGATACCAGTTCCTGTACTTGGCTGTTGGAGGAAGTCGTTACTAGTGCGGCTATGTGAACCACCGCGTGGTGGCAGGGTTGTCCAACAAATTTCGTGCATATAATAACTATTAACGGAACTGGAACCTTCATCAAACCGATTGGAAATTCGAGGTGTATTCCTAACGCTTTTACCGAATGAGCTATTCGGCAAGAATTATTTTTTATTATATCCAAGTATCAAATTTAATATTAATAAATTCATGATATGACCAAAATTCCTAAAATGCCTAATAATATTCGGTGCAACACACGGAAATAATTAACATAGGGTCGTATTACTTGCCATTTTTACTCTTTGTAAAAGTTTGTCCAGACTCTCTTTTTCATTTTTCTTATGAGCACCGGGTGGAATAACTACATCATCGCCAACAACACTTCGTAGTTTTTCTGCTAATTTATCCCAAGAATCGATGCCCATCTTCTCAGTTAAAATCCTGCTCGACAAATAAATATAGTGATGGCCGTCGATAAAAATATTGCCATCGCAGGTTTCTGTTCCGATTTGCAAAAATGTAAAACGAGAAACAGCTCAATCTGGAGTGTAGTGTTTTGGGTAACGTAGTCGAATCGAAAATATAATATGTTTCCAACAACATTATTATTATGAAAATGTATTCTTCAAAATAGGGCCCGAGACCACGGCTTTGACCACGACTTACCCGATTTAGTGATTATAGATATTGCTAGAGGAGAAATTAACCAATACAAAAGTAGCCACTTCAGTGTACAATGCTACAGGTACTAGCGCATTTAATACCCCCCACGCTCGCCGTGTGATCGCACGGAAATAATCAGTCTCAATTAATCCTTCTTTACTCGTGGAATCGCATTCTTCAAAACAGTTTCGTGATTTTTTGGCTGTTTCAGGGTGAAATAGAATTAAAACCCTGTTTTAGTAACTTTCTGACTGCGGCGACGATTGAGCGCCATAATTTTCTATTGGATTTCTTTTCAAAATTTGCCTCCGCCCGCCGTTTCAAAAGTCTCACTGCACCACTGGCTACAGGTTCACAAAACTAACACACTACCTCGCGGTCTGATGTACAGGCGTTTCTCTATGCTACAATTATATATAATTTTTAAATTTGATTTGAGTGTGTAAATCCGAATAATATGAATAGTTTAAAGAAAGGAACTAAAAATATCGCTTTTGGTCTAACAAAAACACATGAATGCGATCGCACTAAAGTAAATATTTTGCCACCGACATATTCTTGTTTGCTATATATCACGTACCGAAGGCTTTTGTATTCTACTTCAAGTCATGATTGATGTATCGTTTGATATGAGTATTTTTTACTTCAAGTTTCACGATGTAAACAGTTGACTAATTGAATCTCAAATAAGATGGTTCGCGGGCTATCCGCCATCGTAGTTTGACTTTTTCAATGTCGATCATCTAGCTAAGTGCCTTGTTGAGGGAAAATGCAAATATGAAAGGATTGCGCTCAAAAGATCATACCCACGATGTGGGTATATTTATTCGGCGCCATTCCATTACAGTACTCGCTGAAGGGCGTGTTTTGTAACTTCAATGTAACTTTAGAAATATTTCAACTCAATTAATATCCAATAGATTCAACTTACGTCATGGCTTTGTCTTTTATACCTTTATTTTCATCTGCAGCTAATCTTAGAACGCCACAAGTTATTTCTTCAGATAAACCAAGACCGGAATTTATTGCATCAAGAGCATTGTGTGCTAGTTGGACTCTATTAGGATTTTTCTTCTTTTCTTCTTCCATTTTTCGTTTCATATCTTCGTTTTCTACTCCTGTCATGCTGAATCTCGGAGTCAAATACGAAGCAACGAAAAGTCTTATTCGTTCGATCATATTATCGCTCAGAATATTTTCTATTTGTCCTTTGTCTTTCCCGTTGGGACCAAATGTTGTAATAAGTCGGGTCAAACTTTCACAAGCCTTTTGATGTGCTGCAACCCTCGTGGTGTTTCCCATTTCCAAAAGCGCGTTTGCAACTGTTTCAGCAGTAACTGCCGAGAGTTTTTTCCTGAACCATAGCGCCTTTGTGATTTCCTTAAAAAAACACGAAAATATTATAGTCAAGTCGTTACTCGTTAGAATACAATTTCTCTAGATCTAGATACCTTTTGTGGAAAGTGGGCAGATATTACAGGTAAAAGTGCATTAATTAAAACTATTTTACCAAAAAGTTTTCTGACATATGCATATACCAATTCAAAAAGTTACCTCAAGTAATGGATGAAGTTTAGCCACGTTTTTCTCTTTTGCTTTATCTGTTCGTTTTTTCAGAAGTTTCGCCTTCATATCCGCTTTAGTTCCTATTGCAGACGGTGCCTTTCTTGGCTGAACTACACCCATCTCTGCAGAGACAGTATCTTGCATCATGGCTGACATTGCTGAGAAAGATTCTTTAGCTGGAAGAGACGGTACAAGCTCGACTTCTTCCTCATCTTCATCGACAGCTTGTTTCTGATCTACATTCAAACCTCGGACTTGAGAAGTATATTTTGGAACTCTGCCTTTACCCCCTTTGCGTTGTTCAAATGTTACTTGCACGCGTTCTTTTTCTGTTTCCTTGTTCATGGTATTGCCCAGTTTACGAAATTGAATATCTTTGCCCGACCTATCAGTTTGTCTAGAGTATTTTTCTAATTCGGTAAAATCGTCATCGTCTTCATCATATTGTTCTTCAAGATCTTCTTTCTGTTGATTGAGATAATATTGTTGCAAAATAGAATCTGCATTCAAAAGATTGAGTTCGCTTTTGCCAAATACCATTGAAGATTGCATCATGCTCAAACTTGATTCTTCGATGCCCAATGACGCCGCGCTTGCTTCGGCCACAGTAGATGTTGCCCAGTGGACTTCATTTTCTGGAGCATCTTGCAATTTCCAAATTTCGTTTTGAACTTCCGGCAGGGAAACAGGTGGGATAACAAGTTGTCTTATCACGGAGTTTGGAACATAACCATCCGGAGCTATTGGGAATTCGGTTTTTTGATGTTGTTCGTCATCATCGTTGTCAGTTTCATTGTCAACATGTTTGCTTTTAGCTTCACAATTTCCGCTATCACCCCTATCAGCGTCTGGTTTTTGAAATATATATGCATGTATATCTCTATTATCCTGGGAATATTTTCTGCCTTCATTCTTCTTGAGAAATGCAAAGGCTTTTTCCTCATCAGATATGATATCAATTGATCCTCTCTTAATTTTTGTGTTGATTTTTGAAAAAATATCTTTCCACCGATAAGTTATACTTTCTCCTGCATGCTGTAGTTAAAAATGAAGATTTCGTATGAAATATTAAGATATCAAAGTATGATACATTATTGCGAGAAATCACTCCGAAAAAAGATTTGTGTAATGAAATCATATAATCAAACTAAATATAGCATAAAAAATGCATCTTTAAATTTTTTTAGAACGTATATTATTCTTTTTAATTTCATTTTATTTTTACTGTAGACAATTGTCTGAATATGACACAGACAATAGGTATTTTTTAATACTGTATTCCATTCATCGTTCTTGAAAATATATTGGAACAATTGAAATCAATTGGACAAGTTTCCATCTTATTTCGGTATCACAGTTCTCGAAAGGAACATTGAACTAAATATAAAATATTTTAGTTTTCAACCCTTCCATATTTACCAAACGTAATCTTTTATTTCCAATAGATTCAGATTTCTTTTTTTTCAGCATAGCAGTATTGATACGATTGAAATGTGCTAGAGTATCAGGTGAGGGTAAACGAAACTTAGTTTTACTGCTTTTCATTGTTCCTGTAGTGCATTTTCCCGCAGTCATAACTCGTCTAAAATGTTAAAACATGTTCTGTTTTTATGGAGATCTTGGTATTTCATCAACATGTGTTTTTTTATATGTATTCAAAATTTCAGCAAATAAATTGACCTCTTAAACATTGAAAATGGTTTCATAGTGAACGACAGGTATGTAAGAATATAGTAGAGAATGCAGTCGTCTTTGAGTGCTTGTAAGAATTCGAATAATGAAAAAATTCTCCTTGTTATATCAGTTCATTTACATGGGTTTTCAACATGATTTTAACAGCATGGTCGTACAAATAATTATAGTTTCTAGACACAATCTCAGGTCTCATCATCGTATATTTGATTTCTTCAAAGCGACTAAGCATAATTAGCGATGTCCAATATAAGGTTATCCGCAATTTTTATGTCAATAAATTTCCTCCGTTTCACGATTCGAATGTTACATTTTCCCACTTATGTTTTTTCATACTGAATGCATTTTTTAAAATTTTTATTGGACTTTTAAATGATAGCAACTATGAACATCTATATAAATCGTGTGACATAAACTAATGTAGTTTGTACCTCGCGTTCATTTCAGATATTTCATCCGGTATTAACTGCCTCATATTGCCAAAAAGTTGGAGTGTAGAAAGATTTTCTATTTTCGATATAATTTGAATATCGTTGTCGTATTTCAACGCTGCTTCGTTATCCATATCTTCAAAATGTAAATCCGCTATTCGTCGCTCAGTGATCAAAGATTTTGTCAAAAAAGTTGAGCATTCAATAGCGTATATTCGTCCTTCTAATGCAACAAGTAAATCTCTTCCATTGACAAAACTAATTGCTGTTACAGGATTGGGCAAGAAGCAAAGTTCCCTGAGCAACCTGCAAAGTAAAAGTACAATTTAGAAGTTATTGCAAACTTTTTCCTTAATGAGTATTCGAACTATCTTATTTTAAAATGAATATGTAGAGTTATTCTGGAACAAAATTTTGAACTATTAATTTTTCAATCTTCATACGCCGTAATAGTTGTATAATTCAAAACAGCCTTGTTGAGGATATTCATTGTCAAGAATCTACTGTTCATGGGCTGCACCCCGACTTTCCATGAAAAGCCAATAATAGACGGAACGGTCGATACAGTTGCACTGTTTTTTTAACTATGCCATGATGAAGTCGTCCGATTAGAAGAACCGAACGTCGGCAAATTACGTTGTGTTTGCTTTGCATTCAGCGATTGTGCTCTATATGTCTGATCACAAAATGGTACATTCCACTGTTATCATATATGTAAAATTATAATAAAAGAACGGTGTTTACTGCAATTTTGTTACATCGTACTATTAAGTAGCGTATAAACATTGAAAGCATTGATTGAATTGTATATCGTATGTATTTTTTCTTGCTTGCCGCTATTAGGTTTCTGAAATTAGTATCTCTGATTACCGATCATAAAGTACCAGATAAATCGAACTCGCTTTGGCGATAGACAACGTTTAAGTGAATTGTATATTTCCCTTTAGAGATAATAGTTCAATTGATTCTTTATTTATTTCAACGAAAAAGTTTCAAGACTTTCTAAATCTTTCTGAAAACGACTAAAATATTCACCTATTCATTTCGTCCCATATCTTGACATAACCATCAGTGCTTGAGCTTGCAAAAAATCTTAGTCCTTGTGCTGAAGATAAAGCTGTGATTTTTCCTCTATGATCATCTTCAGGATGGTGGGTATGAATAAAACTACTCCGTTCCATCAAACTGAACAAATGTTCCATACTTTTAGTGATATCTGTTGACAATCTGTGGTTGTGCAATGCTGCTTCAATAGCGATTTTCTCATGTTGGCTGAGTTTACTGAAGTCAAGTTTCTGAAAAACATTTACATTCATTTTCGTTGTTTTGTTCAACCACAAATGTTAACGTGCTAATTAATTGTTAATTTGTATTGATCATTACTGTTCTAGAAACTACTATCAAATATTCACGAAATCTGTGTTAATTTTAGAAAAGTTGTATCATTTTTGGGCTGTAACAACACTTGAACTCAAAATTATCTGTGAGCATACCTACGTAGCTATTTTCTGGATTTAAATTTTAAAATTATTTTCCAATCTCTAAAATCTGAAGAATTTCAGGGTTTAAGCTACCCACCCGCTCGTCTTCATCAGATAGATATTGCTGTATCTTTTGCTCAATATCAGGATCATGATAATAAGAATATTTTCTGTGATCCGATTTCTGAGATTGTGAGTTGATTTCAATAACTACAATATAACTGTCTTCTCTCGCCAAACAGAGTCGATCATTCATAGCGGCAACAAATGTAGGATGGAGACACTGTTCTGGTAGAAACACTTTTGTAACAGGCTGAAGCGAAAATTCAAATTCAACCACTTTTCCACGATTCGCTGGAGGACGACCATTAAAATCTTTTTTCAGTACAATTTTCCAAATTCTTATGCTGCTCGCCCCGATGCTATATACCTGATCTTGACAGTATGCATAATCTGTAAACAAGGAAAACCAACAAAAATGCTATTTCTGTGGATATGAATACGTCTCTAGCATTATTAGTTCTCATATCGAGATAAACAGTCGTATATAACTTATATAAACGTTATATAACTTCTTTTAAAATGTTGATAAATTCGACAATCACGTTAACCTACCAACGTGTCCTTACTGATAAGAATGATATAGCCTACTGTTAAAAGTTTGTGCTAAAAGGTTCAATAGGATCACAGCGCTTTTTAAAGAAAAATTGTGAGCAACAAAGTAATCATGTACCCATTCTAGTTTCCATTCACAATAATCGTTCGAATGTCACTTTTAAATTATATTCTAGCGACCTATCTTTGTTTTTGCCAAAACTTTTCAAGTCAAAATAACGTGAAGACGAAAGTCTTACCTGAAGCATTTTCTTGTTCTTCTACGAGCGCATTTTCGATAGTAATCAAAAACCGCACTGGACCGGCGTGTGCCTGAACATTGCTTATCCATATTGAGTTCGGCCGTACTAATATTATTTGTCCGTTACACAATCCTGCTAAGACGACTGTTATCGGAGTTGAATTGTCTCTGAATCGAATACGAATAGAGGCAAGACTGCATGCATCTTCATCAAAAGGTATTGCAGGAACAAATCGTTGTAAAGGAACTGACGGATTCGTTGTGCAATCACATTGTAATATACTTCCATCTTGTAATCTGATATAGCTCATTCCAGAATAAATATCAAACGCCATGCCTGTGAATACCTGGGAAAGTAATTAAAGCGTGCTTTCTACGAAATCAATAAATACCAAAAACTAACTCAAATGAAGGTGGCGTCAATAACGATATTATATAGGCTAGTACCTTTCTATCGGTTGATTATTAGTATATCACGAGAATGGAGTTTGGATGAATTGATAAATTGTGTTGAAAAAAGCATTTGCTTGAGCTCTTTCGCTTTTATCAAAACGTGGTCTATATTTGGCTCATGTCTTACAAAATATAACTTCTGATCGGGTAGAGTCGTGCGCAATAACAATTGCCTTAATCGGTTATGAACTTCACTTAATTATTCAAAAATGTTTAAACCCATTTTGGTGCAAGATGTTGAATGCTATTTCATCACCAGGTCCAGGACAATGATCAAATGTACCTGAAATGTTGTCATGGGGTATATCATAGTCAGCATAAGTCCAGTATTTGGTGATAGAAGGGCAACAGAGCCATCAGCTAATGCTGCCAGAATTCGCCCTTGAAATGAATGTGACGCATCTCCGCTCACCGGACAGAGTGCTGCTGCAGTGGAGTGAGGTATTGAGTAAAGGGAGTAGAGGTTGTGGTAATAGTAGAGACTGATCTGGAAACATGTTCGTGTAAATTAAAGAATTTTGTATTTCATTTATCTCGAGTCGAGTAACAGCGTATTGAACTTCATAAGAGTTTCATTACATTGAAGTGGTGAATATATGAATTGAAACATAGCTAATTCCGTTTTTATGGTAACTAATGCTAATCAAGAATGGAAAGGGATAAAGTTTGCGCATTAATTTGAATACTATAAATGATGGTAATGCTATTTTAAATAGCCTCGCCAAATGTGCATGTTCATCGCCGCGAAAACCTTTAAATGCTTTGAAATTATGCTCATATGAAATAATACTGGCTCATAAGCCGTTTGGGGCAATTGTTTTGTGCCCAATATGGCATCATAATGAGGCCAGAAAGTTTCTTAATTCTGTTTACCTCTCCTTCCGTATTTCCTGCTTGTCTGTCTACTCGCAACTAATGTTGGTAATTCTAGGTAAAATCGCCTAGTTTACCAAGTTTACTTTTTACCTTTATCTAGTTTCTAGAATATATACCATACTCGGTTTAACTTTTACCGAGTTTTCTGTTTGATATTTACCTAGTAAATTTACTGGGTAAAATAGGTATATTTACCTATTTTAAAACATACGTACCTGGTAAATAAAACTAGTTATCTAGTACATAAAACTAGTTAAACCATTTTACCACTACAAAAAGCTATAGGGTAGATTATTCAAAGATTTTAACCGTCATATCCATTAAAATGCCTTAAATGCCTCCAAACGACAATTACCTTGTTCATTAGAGGTGAATTCTATCTACAACCTAGTTTTTAAGGCGAAACTAGGTTACCTCGTAATACTTCAAGTGGTCTTGTGGCAAGTTTGTTTCACTTTACCTAGTTTAAGAAATAGCTAGGTTGCCATCACTACTCGCGACATACCTTTCTCTTGCTGTGCAGATAAAATGAATTACTGTTGTCACTCAAACTGATATTTTCAATAAGTTGACATGTATCTATCCGCTGATTTTCTCGGAATGTTTCTAGACACCAAATCCTAATCGATCCATCTTTTGATGAACTGATCATTATCGGATGTTTGCTGTGCGCAACTAAACCAGTAACTGCCAGTCGATGACCAAGTAATGTTGTAACTGTACCGAAATTTACCTGTATGTGAAAAAAAGAAAATACTATCATTATCTATACATCAAACTACATAATTTCGGCCTCACTAGTGAATCCTTACATTTATTAGTTCCGAGTTATTCAGTTACACCTCTCTGCCTCGTGAATCAGTGCTTCCCGATATAGTAAAAGTCCGCAATTATACAATACACTAGATGGTCTTCCTAAATTCACTGAAAGTAATGTCGGAGGCTTATTTTGGAAGAATCCAACGGCCACATATATAGCAAACGCTCTGAGAAAACTCGTGGAACAATAACAACATGTTCACACGTTTGTGTGTTTGGAAACATTGACCTTTCTAAAGTTATCGTATGTGAGTAATTGGCTTTCGAATGATATTCACCAGTACTGGGGAGAGTCGAGTAAATGACTCGACTCGAGTCGCATTCGATTCTCTTTTTTCAGTGACAGCGACTTGACTCGAGTCGTCCCAGCTAAATAACTCGACTCGTATTCGACTTGACCAAATGGAGACGCGATTGAGCCCAAGTCAAAGTCTGTCATCACCTTTGGGGAAAAATCATGTTGTCTGCCGTTACGTAAATGATCAGAGAGGTAAACGCGCCTTCCAGATGGATACAAAATATGCAATGAACCCTGATGTGAAATCCGTGTTCGTCTACCCAATAATGATCAGATGGTGAGTGTAAGTGGTTACTTACAAAGTGAGCAAATTAATCTGTCATTACTGTTGAGTAGATTTAAAAATCGATGTGCGACTCGTAAATGTATGACTCAACTTGACTTGTGACTCTAAATTTAAATTTAGGTAAGACTCGGACTCGACTCCCAACTCGCGTCTCATTCGACTCGACTTTGGACTTGTTCCCAACACTGATATTTACCAATAACGTACCATATGCATTATCTGAATCATTCCTTCGCCACCTCCAGTAATGAAATAACCGAATCGAGGGAAGAAATCACACACGGTGAATGAAACATGTCCTTTTATAACATAGTTCGATGTGAGAGCTTGAGGTGTAATATCTGGAATTGATAAAAAGCTAGTCCAACAACAAACCATACGATTCAATACTTTTTTTGGTTAACAGCAAAGAGTCCTCTTTTTATAGTGTTATACTAACTTGCTTCTTTTGGTATTTTATCACTCTTGCAAGAATGATTCAATTCACTTTATCCACATTTTCGCTAATACTAATTATTCACAAAAGTCAGGAACTTCACTCCCTCAAACTTCATTCTTGCTCAACACCTTCTATTCTTTGAGTCGAGTATCTCTAACAATATCCACTTATCATCTTGATTCACCCCTCGACTCGACCCCGGATTTACTCAAATCATTTAAATTTGAATACTCTGCAGACTCAAACATATTTATGAAGTTACAGTGAGAAATCATAGTAAGGGAGTCGCTGTAGTCATAGGCATGGTAGTGGTTAGAACGCTTGCTATGATCGAGCCCAGGGCCAAGCTTTTTTCTCATAAGCTATGTTACTTACCTTCCAACGAATTCTCTTCTTTACCTCTATTTCCTACCACAAACGGCAATGGACTATGCAATCTAACGCTCCATATCTAAATAGAAATTGAAAATAGAGTTGAGTTGAAGGTTGTAAAAGCCTAGATGTATTTTGTCTCACCGATGCGTTGCTTTACGTTTCGGGCAACAAAATATAAGCAGCAATACACGCCTGCATTCACGCAAGCGTAAAATAAAACAAACCTGAAAAAAACCAACCTACGCAAACGCGTAGTGCGGCCTTAGAGATAAGGCCTATCCGGTTGGACAAAATCTTTTGTATTTGTCGGTTAGTTGGGATCGACGAACTAACTACGCTTGAAGTTTCACTACTAGCCAACTGGAGCGCATTTTAGCAAAGCTTTTGTTGGGAAGCTGAAACGCGTTTCCATCGTTAATTATCTAAAGACTCATTCGATTTGATCTGCTTATCACTAGCGTATTTAAGGGAAGGGGGATGGGCATGTGGCCATGACCTCTCTCGCCCTTCAAGTGCTTAACATCTATGAATCCCAAAAAAAAAATCGCGTGTAGTGATTATTATGATTTTTCAGGCAGTTTTTGGCCCGAAATCCCATTTTTCAAAATAGTGACGCTACGGCGAGATTTTAAAGCTGTTTCGATGTGATGTGCAATAAAAATACTTTTTTTTCTTAATTTTGTCTCCCTCTCCTCCGAAGTTCTGAATACGCCATCGCCCCTTATACTGAATTTACCTGCTCTCTTTTCATGTAGTCTATTGCAATGATGACATCTGCACAAGTCGCTACTAATACATGCTTAGAGCCTCCAGCAACACTTTCTTTTGAGTTTGATGAGTTATATACTCTCATCTTGAGCACCCAGTCGTCCTTAATCAAGTCACATTCATATGGATGTCGAGGCTAACGCAGAAAGCAATGAAGCGTTAGTATTAACAGAAATGCGGGGTTCGTGCGACGAGATTCAATTCATGACTAATTGTTGTTAACTGCTTGCATTGATGCAAAGAACAGAAACAGTCATCACTCATCATATAAATTACGGATCGTGGGGCGTTTCGCGCGTAGTAAACAAGCAAGTCAAAATATGTAAAATGCTGAAATAGTATTTATCAAATTCGTTCAATCACCATAGCGGTGGATAGGATAATGGTGGATAAAAGAAGAAAAATGAATACAAATATATTTTCTTCATTAACCATAACGACAGAAGACAAAAAGAAGTTGAACAAACCAAATATATTTATCTTTATCCGCTTTTCACGGGCCCATGGTGATTTGTAAGCCTGTTTGCACAGCAGCCCGAGCATAGAAACAGATATGAGAACAGTATTCAAATAACATTTTTAAACCCTTTCCAGATCGCAATTAAAGTAATATGAATTCGGGTAATATTTTTTTTAACCAATCTTAACACTCTGTCAGTCTACATATTAGCTGTATGTTAGAAATTGACTGAATTTTCGTCTTACTTGCAGCATTTGTCTTCCAGTACCGAAATTAATATTTGATGTGCCAGGCATTTTCCCGCCTGATTTCAAGGTCCGTCGAGTGTTCTTTTTTCTCGACAATGGTCTCTTGTTTTTATCTACAGTGCAAAAATTGACGAGTAACATGTCAGTCAGCAAATAGGGGTTCTATCTTATTATTATTAATATTATTTTATTTAAGATCACCAGTATTCAATTATAAAAGTTTTTTAAAACTTTAAAATGTCACTGATTTGTTGAAAATCATTGTTATACTTGTGTAGTCATGAGCAAATTACATGAAATAGAAAAAAAACACGTATTAACAATAAAGCAGTTGATTTTGCAAATTTGAATTATTCCCTGGTAGAATTGTCGTAAACTACAGACAGCGTACGCAAACAGTCTACAGCCTTGAAAAAAGACTATCAATCTTTTAAGCGAGAATACCCAATGTATTCTGTTCGTGTCCTGTTCTTAAATTACTACAAATATGTTGTCTGCAAGAGTATACAACCAACATTTGCACTGCACATGGGGGTATATAGAACCTTGGCAAGGTGGAGGGTTGAAAAAAATTGAAGAACAAATTATGACGTCATGATGAGCGTCGCAGGCAAAATGATTTCCATTCAAGCAAAGCGCGTTTATTGTATATCACTATAAAACTAATAGATATCGGTCAGGTAATTTTAGGATTTTTTTGGGTAGGCAAGCTGTGAGCGGAGGCATGGCGCCCCCCCCCCCCCCCCCCCCCAAATGCGCTCGTGGGATTGGGCTACCCACTGGTAGAGGTGTCTAGCCAAGTCGAAAAAAAGGAAGGGGGGAAGGAAATAGCGGAACCCTTTCAATATCACAAAGCAAACCCATGAGGACTTATTGCTTACCGTAGTCTACTTCATTTTCTTCTCCTGATTTTACGTTTGAGAATCTCATCTTCCAAGGTTGAATGATGCCTATTCCTCCCGTTACTACTTCATCCGTTTCTTCGAGATAAACCATGCTCAAAACAGGCATTGGACAACATGTTGGTGCAGACATAATCTGACAACGGTTTCTAGTGTCGGAGAATACTCTCATATTTTTATCGCTACATATACCGACGAACAATCTGGAAATGAAAGTTTTCACTAGTTTTTGCTGAAATCGTCAAAGAAAATTGTACTAAATTACGTAGATATGTATAGTTGAGCTAAATTTCTATTTTTATGTCTAGATATAGTACTAATTACAACAAAAACGAACTATTTCAGACCCTTTTGGGGCGTTCCAGCGGGTACGATTCAAGTTAAAACTGATCCATATCCATTATTTCAGACGTGATTGCCCATAGTTTTGTTTTACAGCGAGCGCCTACACGGAAATCTTTGAGAATGATATCCATCACCGGTTGTACTGACCTGTATTTTGAAATCCAAACCAAATGCTGCATTGGCGGGAGACTTGAAAGTGTGCAAATGTTTTTTGCTTCTCCTATTTTTTC
This sequence comes from Styela plicata, assembly GCA_963675895.2. NCBI lineage: Eukaryota > Metazoa > Chordata > Ascidiacea > Stolidobranchia > Styelidae > Styela > Styela plicata. The sequence goes on along the minus strand of OZ023144.1, from coordinate 14,319,148 downwards.
TCTCGGTGTATCTGTTTTAACATACAATAGCTTGGGATAACTGATTAGATAGCCGCGTCAAAGAGTTTAGAGAATTGTGAAAGAAAGCGTTCTCGTTTTTGCTTCGCTTGCTTTGGTTTGTAGGAAATTTAATTTTTCCACCATTTTTATTCTGATGGTTTTAACTATATCATGATATGTGACAGACATATCATGAATCGTAAAGTATAAACATATCATATCTTGTGCTTTTTATCGGGTCAGATAAAGTCGGTTTATCTTTTGATAAAATATTTCTATATTTCCCGATACTAAAGTTTAAATCACCAATTTTCCGAAGAACTTTTGTTTGTAAGAGCGTTCGAAACATTGGCAATACATCGTTTTCACCGAATGTGATTATTGCATTCTCTAAAATGCATACACCTAGTGGAAAAACTTGCTATATCTTGATATGGCCACTAAAAATTTTAGTTTTTATTACAATGGATAAATACTTCATCCATATTAATGTAAATTTTCTTTTGTAGTGCGCACCAAATATATTAGTACCTTGTTCAATATCTTCTCTTCTAATATCTTTCCTGAATGAACTTAGTTGTAAAACATTGCTGTTTCCAAATCCTGAGTTGACTGAACGAAAGATAAATACTTGTTATTATTGTTGACGTACCGCATAGTCTTAATTTGACTTCTATTTTTGATTTCTTTTTTTTTATTGAATCTCGTTTAAGAAAAGTTAACAAAAGTCCTTTTAGGTCACAAAATCATTGATGCTATTGGCAAATTTGGGGTGAGTTTTATAACGATAGTTGTTCAAAATAACCAATACTGGATACATCTCTTTATTTTTTTCTTAGTTTTCTTTCCGTCATTTTGGTTGCGAAGGCTAGTTTGATGTAGATGTTCATTTAGCGTTTTATTATTTTTGGTACTATTGTATTTTCTGTTTTTTGATTTTAGTAGCCCATTAAAACTGCTGCTCACCGAAGACAAGATTAAGTTTTTTCTTCGACATTCTTACCGATAAATTCGTCTGTTAGGACATTGCTTCTGTACGCTGTACATCTGATCCCTTCCGTAAATGTGTAACTCTTTTGAAGGTGAAATCCATGAGACAAACACAGAGTTGAATCTCTTTTTCTTGCTATATCAGTAGGAGGAGGTTCATCATGATATAAAATTTCAAATTCCTTCTGAATTACTTTCCACGGACGAAACTTAGGATCAACAGAATTTAGCATCCTTTCCTTTTACTGCAAACCAATTTAAACGATCGTTTCCCTAAGCATTCACTAAATAAAGTGAAATTTGAATTCATCTTTTTAAAAATAACTTCATATGCTTATGACGTAATAATGATAATTAATATAAATTTTAATGCAATTTAAATGAAAATTATGATTTTCAGAAAGCTAGTATTTGCCTTCGGATTTGGAAAAGTGTTCTAATCATACCGAAACGAAGATGAATTTAACCGATTTCAAATGATGGTGAAAGATATAAGTAAAATATGAAGGAAATATCAGCATTCAATTTTCTCTCCCAAAAGGAAATTTTATTTGAATAAAAAAAGCCAAGTCCGGACCAATTACAGCGAAGAATTACTACAAAACGGAGTGCTAACAACTGCACTAAAAGTAGAAATTTCTCCTATAGTTGTACTGAATCGCTATAGCGGAGTTCTTTCCTTCCCTTCGAGTTATGTCACACAATGCATAAAGGTGATTCTATAAAAACTTTTGCACCCGCGAGGTAGAATTAGGCGAAAACTAACTTGCGACCACTTATATAGCAAAAACCTACATACACTGTAAGAAAATTGAAGTAAAATCGTTGCGTTTCTGCAATACTTCTACTTGGTGACAATGAAATATGACTATAAACATTTCGGCCGAATATGGACAGGTGATAGAACGCACGGCCGAGATGCGGTATATTAACAGCTTATCCTTGACATAAAATCATCCACAACAGTACAGAATTTTCAAAATAAAAGGTTACCACAAATGAACGGTAAATTCACTGCACTTTTGTTACAGTATGAAACCTACCTACCTCTATAGCAGAGTAAATTAGGTTGTAATTGCCGTATGCGACGTTAAAATCATCTACCGAATTATACTCTTATATTTTAAAGTTATCTGCAAGATTATTTCCGGTTATTGTTTCGTGGTTGACTGGCAGAACCACTGAGATTCATATTGAGGATTTTTATTATTGAAATCCACTCTGAGATATCGAGGGGCAGTGTCTGAAAGAAACCAACTAACAGCCATTTAATAGAAAAGAGATACTAGACTGTAGTATCAGAAACTGCACTCTGAACAGAAATTATCCCAAATTGAACTAAACCGAAGTCGAAACTTCGTAATTGTAGGGACGGACTTTATAATAGCCCTAACGTGTTTTCTGCTTGTCTTAAGAGGCGACTGAAAGGAAACAAAGAAGTGTTAGATGGTTTTACCATCACTCAGGGCATATACCACTCACTGCACTTTACCTAGAAGTTCACATCTGTTCCGCGTTTGGAAAGTTTTCCGCTAAGCGTGCAGTTGTTGGTACCTGATCTTGATGTAGTTCTTTGCTAGTAAGGGGTCGCTAGTTGGTTCTTTCCTGTACTGCCTCCGGCCTTGCTCAAACTAGATTTCAATAAAAAAATAATAGTTCTGATCATTCTCCGTGACTTGTTAGGGTACCAGGCGAACCAAGGAATATTCTGACCAGTAACTCTTTTTTGCAGTTGAACAATAGAATAAAACCAACGTATATGCGTATGTGAGTTTATCGGTATTTAATAATTCTTATAATGACATTGTAACTGAATTAAAAAGTAAATAAGCAAACTTATGGTGTTTGAAATTCGAAACAAAACTGGAAAACTTGAAAACAAAACCTAAATAAAATTCAGTGATAAAAATTATATCGGTTTTTTCAAAAAAAAAAAAAAAAAACAGTATATTTTGTTATACTTTAGTGCTTTATATCCCTTTTCAAAATATATTTTCATATATAAATATATGAATCTCTCTATTTTTTACGCTGATATATAAATCTTATATTTTAAAATCGGCCAAGTTTATTTTTGAAACCTGAGTCACAGATGGACCGCGCATCCGCGGCGCGATCCATCAGTGGCTCATTCGTAACTAAATAATATTGATATGATATTTCGGATTAAATAAATAAATTTTGAAGTGTAGATTTAATATATTTTCAACTTACTATCAATGCAGAGGACGAGTCCAATTTTTATCAGATGTTTTATATATGTAATTGAGTAAAAATTTTCACAGAATTAAAAGAATCATAAACGAGAATTATATATTAAAATAACATGAACAAATAAAGTTTAAAGAGAAGTGAAGGCGTTATCTATCGTCAGGAGAAGTACAGTCATCCGAATGTTTTTCTGTAAAATTAATACGAAACCTATTAAATGGTATTTTCTAATTTTATTACATTAGGATGAATGATGTAACAAATAGTAGGGATATAGGGAATTCATTATTTTTAGCGATATAAATACTGTGGAATGTGCTGATAACGATATTACATGCATATTATGGTGCACAAATTTGATTCAAATAAGTGTTACCTCACAGCATTTTACGTGGTTATGTGAAGCTAATTCTGTAAACATACTTGAAATACTGAATTTAAATATTGTAATAGAATATTTTAAAGAAAAATGCGATTATTTTGAAATTATAGAGGGCGCGTTATTTCATATGTAGTATAGATGGTATGGGTCAATGCTGACTCACCAAAGATTTATGTAACTCTGACTGATCCGTATATTTTTCCAAAGTATAAAAATTTTAGGCCAAAATCAATAAATATTATCTCAAATATGATTTTATCCAACAATTTATGTTTGTCTCATGTTTTTGGCCAAATTTCGTCAATTGGAGACATTATATTGAATGCATTGACTGCCATCTTCCTTGTTCATTTAAATTTCGCATTGGATTTATTTTATGTTTTGTTCAATTGAGAGAAATTCATTGAATTATTGTTAAATATCCTTTATAATAGCAAATACTTACTAGATTTCGTCAGCAGCGTCGAGTAATTCAGCCATTCTTTGTGGACATGAAGCCATACATACTGGATCAGAAATGGCACAAGTCAAACATCTGGTGCTGGGATCTGAATGGGAACAAGAAAATTATTTTAAATTTTTTCACCCCCTTTTTACCTTATTTTGTATCTGTGCATAAGCCACAGATTGACCACGCTTAAGCGGTCTGTCAATTAGGTTTGCGTGTTTTTAGACAATTTGCACAATCGTTTTTTATTTCAAAAAATTTTCGAATTATTTGAATTAGTCAAAAATGCCAATATGAAGGTATTGAAAAAACAATTTATCGAATCCATTTTTTTTAACATCAATTCTGCTAAATTAAGTTATTTTGAAATCAGCTGCATAGTCGATGTCTCGACTTTTAATCGAACGTATATATTTATAAATAAAAGTTTGGAATAATGTTAATATTTTGATGTGTAAGCTTTCACTGTTTTTCAGGATATTTCATGTATCTTCTAGGGTAGATATGTCTTCAAAGTTAGGTTTAAATGGCATTCAAAATTGCTGATATTACACCAGATTTTGTTTATTTTGCAGAAAAATAATGATTTATATCAAATTTTACAACGTTAAAGATTTGTTATATATCATAATTTTACTCCAAAATAAATCAATTTTAGGAATAGTCCTAACGTATTTCCTGCGCATTGTAAGATGCAACTAAAAGGAAGCAAAGAAGTGGTAGATGGTTCTACGATTGCCCAGGTCAGATACCACCCATTGCACTCTACCATGGCAGCTCAATTCCGTTTGGGGTGTTTTTCGTATAGAGTGGAATTGCTGATGCTACATCTTTTAGTTGCTCTTTCCTATTAAGTGGCCTTTAGTCGGTCCCTTCAAATTTGACTTCTGGCCTCACTCGTAGTGAATTTCAATAAAAAACAAAATTGAAATTGATTTTTATCGTAATTGTGGAATACCTTACTCTTCAGATAAGGACATCATTAATTTTGAGCGATATTCATTTATTTCTTCAATAGAATGATAAACCATCATGATTATTTGTACTTTATACTAACCCTCTGATTTTTGATTGTCGGACATCATAAGAATTTCCGACCTCCGTTGTGGACAAGAAGCCATACAAACTGGGTCTGATATTGCACATGTCATACATCTTGCGCTTGCATCTGAAATTGAATTTTCCAAGTTTTTAAATTCATTTAACTATTATTAGATAAAACCCCTGATAATACTGTATAGATACATTATAGAATTCAATTACATGTACTAATAAAATTTCGAACTGTTGGGCAATATTATTACTATTCCAGTGTTTGGGCATGTGGAAAAATTGTAGTTATCAATTGATTACGTTTGAGCTCTGTGTTGGCCACAAATTGTAGAATAACCACAAAAGTTGTAAAATAGAGCAAAATTATCATATTTTCCCTATGAAATTTGGGACACATCTATTTCTGCCTCGAAAGATGCAGTGCGAATTGATGACACGATATTTGCATACTTGGAAGCCATACTTGGAGTTTAATTGTGATGGTAAAATCGGGGATTTACTCTCTATGTGAAATTAGTAATTTAATTCGATCGGAGCAATTGTTAGAATCAGGTTTGAACATGCTCTCGATTGTATGAAAAGATATAGAAACAAGTCCTAGGAATAACCTGAAGAATCTACTTCGAATAAAAAATGTAATTCTTTCCCCCTCAACGGCTGTATATCACGTTTCAGTTCAGCCAATCTATAAGGGCATGATGACTGACAATTTGGATCGGAAATCGCACACGTGAGACATTGGTATGCCGTTGCTTCTAAATCTAAAAATTATTATGAGAAATATTACCCCAATTCAATTCTGCCATTCAATCTTTGGTTAAGTATGAGTCACTGATGGATCGCGCCGCTGGTGCTTGGTTTTGTCTGTGACTTAAGGCCACAATACACGTGAAGTTGCCTTACCGATGCGTTGCATCACATTTCGGGTAACAAAATAAAAACAGCAATACACACCTGCATTGTTTTTGCGTTAATCGTTTTCGCATGTGTACGAAGCATAAAGGCAAAAAACGAAACGAGCACTCTGCGTTAGCTATAACTCTATGAACAAATTTCCGAGATTTTCGAAATAAAGGCTTTTAAAACGATTGGATTTATGATGAAATGATGAAGTTATATATATATTTTGGCACTGCTGTTTACTTACGTAACAAATTTCATTTTAATAATTATAGAATACACTCGTGACATAACGATAAAAAGAACTCGCTGGTAACTTGCTGAAAAGTAGTGATAGCAACCTAGTTACTTTTTAAACTAGATAAAGTGAAACGAAATTACCAAAAATATAGGTAAAAAAGTATTATTAGGTAACCTAGCTTCACTTTCAAAACTAGATATCACTTAAGTTAAAACCGGGTACGCTCGGTAATTTTTGTTTTGCTTCATTTGAGGTATTTGTAATAGAATTGAATGTGTTTGAAGGTCTTCAAATAGTCTATTGTGAACGTTTTTTTGTATATAATGAAAATATTGTTTACATAGTTTTTTTTAACCAGCGGTAATATAGACAAATTTACTTATTATACCTTGTGAATTTACTAGATAGAATACCAAACAGAAAACTCGGTGAAAGTTAAACTAGGTAAGTTATATGTTTTTGAAACTAGGTGAAATTACTTTGAAAATTAACTCGGTAAACTTAGTATACTAGGTAAACTTCGTAGTCGTTCGTCACTAGTTAAAGATCCAATTAGGTTTGTTTTCTTGATAAGGTGAAGTGTACCCAGTGTGTTCCTACGTAATTAAATGCGTACCCTGTTGCAGACTCAGGTATATTTGAATCTATGTATATTTTTACCAATTTGCATCTGCATCCGAGTATATTTGAACGCGGTTACGTATACTTTTGTGCAATTTTGTTTTATGCATATGAACTCTTTTGTCTATTAGCATTCACATAATCCTTAGTTTGCGCACAAAAATTGTACTGGATGAAAATGCACTCTATTCAAAAATATATTTTTTCATAGGTACATATAGGTATAAAACGCACACGGCAGTAATAGATATGTTTTCAAGTCCTTAAAAAAAACTGTTCAAACCCATACTTAGCTTGATATTTTTTAAATGAATAAAAAAAGTAATTACCGTTCGATGGTTGTACGTCACGTTTCAGTTCAGGCAGTCTGTATGGACATGCTGATTGACAAATTGGATCAGAAATTGCACATGTGAGGCATTGGTATGTTGCTACTTCTAGATCTGAAATACAATAAGAAAATATAAATATCAAATAATTGATTGGCAGAAATCGAGTGTTTCCACTATTGTAAACCATCTTGTTGATAAGCCAAGTATGAACTATTGACGGAAAGTACCTCAACGACGCTTTCCATCAACAGCTCACAATAGGCCTAAAACGTGCTTTTAAAGTTTCTTTATGATCCAGGAAAATTACTGTCCGAGAACGGGGATTTTCAGGCATTTTTTTGTATTTGTATGAATCAAAATTGTCATGAATGCGTAGCACAATAATTTCTGTAAAATATTTTTCAGTTGAAATACTTTATTCAGACAAATAAAATCGTTTAACAAACAAATTGGTCTGAAATTTTCAGTATGCCTCAGCTGGAGCAAAAAAAATTTACCAAAGCATTTTTGACACTGCCACCTAGGCGCAGTCTGTGTGCGCCTTATACTAAACAAAATTATTATTTTTTTGATTCGGTAGCGTCCTATATATCACAAACGAAATGTTGCGCCTACACCACTTTATTGAATATTCCAAATTTCAAATTATTAGTCAAATAAATACAGATGATTTTACCATCAGAACTTTGATCCAAGTTCCTCCTGAGTTCAGCCATTCTATAAGGACAGGCAGATTGACAAACTGGATCGGATATCAAACAAGTAGCACATTGGCGAGTTTGTATCTCTAAAAATATGTTTTTTTCTTTCATTAGAGTTGAATAAATTACATCAAATGCTCCTGACCAATCAGAAATAATTTGTGAATGCATCATTTCTTGAGTATATATCACTGATGGATCGTGTCGATGAGATGCGGTCTATCCGTAGCTCTTATTCGATAAAATAAAATTTCTGCATAAGAAGGGACATTTAAAAACATTTGTGACCAGCTTGTTACACAGCATAGTTCCTATGAAACCCAGAGAAAAGTGCAGATAGATTTGAGTACTAATAATAATACGTAGAAAACCAATTTGTACAAAAAAGAATCCGCTTTGTTTTGCAATTTTTGGTATTTGTGATCGATGCAGTCTAATTTGAATGATCTATGTTCGGATTGGAAGATTTGAGATATTATGAGTCTTTCACTGTTGTTTTCCCAAGATCATTCACTCAGTTTTTTACGGTAGATATTTGTCCGTACAGTTTAGTATAAACTAGGTTTGAAATTCACCATACATAATAGTTCCACACTTCAGGTACATAAAATTGCTGATGTTTGACCATGTTTTGCTTTTTGTCCAATCAGAAAAAATTCGTCAAGACATATTTTGTTATGTATGTGCCACTGATGAATCGCGTCGATTAGACCCTTGTAGGTACAGGCTTTGGAATAATACTAATATATTTCCTGCTTGTTGTAAGAGGAGACAAAATGAAAACAAATAAGTGGTAGATGGTTTTATCGTCGCCTACAGCATATACACTCACTGCACTTTGCCATGGTGGTTTAATTCTGTTTACTATGTTTTTCGCTTAGCATGCAGCTACTGGCACTTTATCTGGTATCAGTTTGCCATTTTGTGGTCGCTAGTTCGTTTATTTTAGCCCTTGGTTTCGGGTTTGCTTAGAACGAAAACTCAACCTCAATATTAAGAATATTTGAACTTTGCACTAACCATCTGATTTTTCATTGTTCGACATCATCAGGATCTCGGATCTGCGTTGTGGACAAGAAGCCATGCAAACTGGGTCTGATATTGCACATGTCATACATCTTGTGTTTGCATCTAAAATAAAATGTACAAAACTATTAGATTTCTAACTGCGAATTTTTTTTATAGTAAAAAATATTACTAAGTACCCTAGCTTCACTTTCAAAACTAGATAGTACTTAGGTTAAAAACCGGATACAGCTGGTAATTTTCTTTTAGCTTCATTTGAGGCATTTGTAGTAGATTTGAAGGTGTTTGAAGGTCTTTAAATACTCTATTGTGATAGCATTTTTATATAATGAAAGTATTATTTACCTAGTTTTTTTCAACTAGCTACCTGGTTGTAAAACAGGTAAATTTATTCATTCTACCTAGTGAATTTACAAGATAAATAACGAACAGAAAACTTGGTAAAAGTTAAACTAGGTAAGGTATATATTCTTGAAACTAAGTAAAATTACTTTAAAAATTAACTCGGTAAACTAAGTATACTAGGTAAATTAGGTGCTTTTACATAGCAATGCTAACAGTACTGAAAAGTCGTTCGTCACTAATTAAAAATCCAATTGTGTTTGTTTTCTTGATAAGGTTAAGTGTACCTAGTGTTTTCCTATGTGTCTAAATGCGTACCCTGTTGCAGACTCAGGAATATTTGAATCTATGTATATTTTTACCAATTAGCATCTGCATCCGAGTATATTTGAACGCGGTTACGTATACTTTTGTGCAATTTTGTTTTATGCATATGCACTCTTTTGTCTATTGGCATTCACATAATGATTAGTTTGCGCACAAAAAATGTACTTGATAAAAATACACTCTATTCAAAAGAATATTTTTTCATAGGTACATATAGGTACAAAACGCACATGACAGTAATAGATATGTTTTCGAGTCATTAAAAAACACTATTCAGACCCGTACTTAGCTTGATATTTTTTAAATGAATAAAAAAAGTAATTACCGTTCGATGGTTGTACGTCACGTTTCAGTTCAGGCAGTCTGTATGGACATGCTGATTGACAAATTGGATCAGAAATTGCACATGTGAGACATTGGTATGTTGCTACTTCTAGATCTGAAATACAATAAGAAAATATAAATATCAAATAATTGATTGGCAGAAATCGAGTGTTTCCACTATTGTAAACCATCTTGTTGATAAGCCAAGTATGAACTATTGACGGAAAGTACCTCAACGACGCTTTCCATCAACAGCTCACAATAGGCCTAAAACGTGCTTTTAAAGTTTCTTTATGATCCAGGAAAATTACTGTCCGAGAACGGGGATTTTCAGGCATTTTTTTGTATTTGTATGGATCAAAATTGTCATGAATGCGTAGCACAATAATTTCTGTAAAATATTTTTCAGTTGAAATACTTTATTCAGACAAATAAAATCGTTTATCAAACAAATTGGTCTGAAATTTTCAGTATGCCTCAGCTGGAGCAAAAAAAATTTACCGAAGCATTTTTGACACTGCCACCTAGGCGCAGTCTGTGTGCGCCCTATACTAAACAAAATTATTATTTTTTTGATTCGGTAGCGTCCTATATATCACAAACGAAATGTTGCGCCTACACCACTTTATTGAATATTCTAAATTTCAAATTATTAGTCAAATAAATACAGATGATTTTACCATCAGAACTTTGATCCAAGTTCCTTTTGAGTTCAGCCATTCTATAAGGACAGGCAGATTGACAAACTGGATCGGATATCAAACAAGTGGCACATTGGCGAGTTTGTATCTCTAAAAATATGTTTTTTTCGTTCATTAGAGTTGAATAAATTACATCAAATGCTCCTGACCAATCAGAAATAATTTGTGAATGCATCATTTCTTGAGTATATATCACTGATGGATCGTGTCGATGAGATGCGGTCTATCCGTAGCTCTTATTCGATAAAATAAAATTTCTGCATAAGAAGGGACATTTAAAAACATTTGTGACCAGCTTGCTACACAGCATAGTTCCTATGAAACCCAGAGAAAAGTGCAGATAGATTTGAGTACTAATAATAATACGTAGAAAACCAATTTGTACAAAAAAGAATCCGCTTTGTTTTGCAATTTTTGGTATTTGTGATCGATGCAGTCTAATTTGAATGATCTATGTTCGGATTGGAAGATTTGAGATATTATGAGTCTTTCACTGTTGTTTTCCCAAGATCATTCACTCATTTTCTTACGGTAGATATTTGTCCATACAGTTTAGTATAAACTACATTTGAAATTCACCATACATAATAGTTCCACATTTCAGGTACATAAAATTGCTGATGTTTGACCATGTTTTGCTTTTTGTCCAATCAGAAAAAATTCGTCAAGACATATTTTGTTATGTATGTGCCACTGATGAATCGCGTCGATTAGACCCCTGTAGGTACAGGCTTTGGAATAATACTAATATATTTCCTGCTTGTCGTAAGAGGAGACAAAATGAAAACAAATAAGTGGTAGATGGTTTTATCGTCGCCTACAGCATATACACTCACTGCACTTTGCCATGGTGGTTTAATTCTGTTTACTATGTTTTTCGCTTAGCATGCAGCTACTGGCACTTTATCTGGTATCAGTTTGCCATTTTGTTCGTTCTTTTTAGCCCTTGGTTTCGGGTTTGCTTAGAACGAAAACTCAACCACAATATTAAGAATATTTGAACTTTGCACTAACCATCTGATTTTTCATTGTTCGACATCATCAGGATCTCGGATCTGCGTTGTGGACAAGAAGCCATGCAAACTGGGTCTGATATTGCACATGTCATACATCTTGTGTTTGCATCTAAAATAAAATGTACAAAACTATTAGATTTCTAACTGTAAATTTTTTTTTATAGTAAAAAATATTACTAGGCAACCTAGCTTCACTTTCAAAACTAGATAGTACTTAGGTTAAAAACCGGATACAGCTGGTAATTTTCTTTTAGCTTCATTTGAGGCATTTGTAGTAGAGTAAAATTTGTAGTAGTAAAACAAATTGAAGTTTAGTTGTGATGATAAAATCGGGGCATTCACTCTCTATGTAAAATTAGTAGTAATTTAATTCGATCGGAGAAATTATCCGAATCAGGTTTGAACATGGTATCCCCGCGCCGCGGGAAATGGTTTTGACTGTGACTTGTGCCCGACAAAATAAACCTTCTGACTGTAAAATTACTGCCAGGGTGTGATCCATCAACAGTCCATGGCATGAATATCATCAAGAGAGCGGTTTTTAACTCTAAAAATATAAAATTACTGGCAACGAACAGTTACTTTGTTGCACAGCTGTTACACTGCATTTGTGTATTTCTACTAACCGTCCGATTTTTCATTTCCAGACGCCATAAGAATTTCCGATCTGCGTTGTGGACAAGAAGCCATGCAAACTGGGTCTGATATTGCACATGTCATACATCTTGTGTTTGCATCTATGAACAAATTTGTGAGATTTTTAGTTTTATGTCAGAATAAAGGCTTATAAAACGATTGGATTTATGAAGAAATGATGAAGTTATATATATATATATATATATATATATATATATATATATATATATATATTTTTAGCACTGCTGTTTACTTATGCAATAAATTTCATTTTAATAATTATGGAATACACTTATGGAATGACATCACGATAAAAAAAGCTTCCTGGTAACTTGCTGAAAAGTAGTGATAGCAACCTAGTTATTTCATAGACTAGGTAAAGTAAATTACCACAAATATAGGTAAAAAAGTTTTACTAGGTAACCTAACTTCACTTTCAACTTCACTTCTGCTTCAAAACTAGATAGAACTTAAGTTAAAACCGGGTACACGTGGTTATTTTTGTTTGGCTTTATTTAAGGCATTTGTAATAGATTTGAAGGTGTTTGAAGGTCTTCAAATAGTCTATTGTAAAAGCTTTTTCATATAATGAAAATATTATTTACCTAGTTTTTTTCAACCAGCTACCTGGTTGTAAAATAGGTAAATTTATTCATTCTACCTAGTGAATTTAGAAGATAAATAACGAACAGAAAGCTTGGTAAAAGTTAAACTAGGTAAGTTATATAATCTTGAAACTAGGTAAAATTACTTTGAAAATTAACTCGGTAAACTAAGTATACTAGGTAAACTAGGTGCTTTTACATAGCAAGGCCAACAGTACTGAAAAGTCGTTCGTCACTATTTAAAAATCCAATTGTGGTTGTTTTCTTGATAAGGTTAAGTGTACCCAGCGTTTTCCTATGTGTTTAAATGCGTACCCTGCTGCAGACCCAGGTATATTTGAATCTATGTATATTTTTACCAATTTTCACCTGCATCCGAGTATATTTGAACGCGGTTACGTATACTTTTATGCAATTTTGTTTGATGCATATGCACTCTTTTGTCCATTAGCATTCACATAATGATTAGTTCGCGCACAAAAAATGTACTTGATGAAAATACACTCTATTCAAAAGAATATTTTTTCATATGTACATATAGGTACAAAACTCTCAGGACAGAAATAAATATGTTTTCGAGTCATTAATAAACACTATTCAGACCCGTACTTAGCTTGATATTTTTTAAATAATTAAAAAAAGCGATTACCGTTCGATGGTTGTACGTCGCGTTTCAGTTCAGGCAGTCTGTACGGACATGCCGATTGACAAATTGGATCAGAGATTGCGCATGTGAGGCATTGGTATGTTGCTGCTTCCAGATCTGAAATACAATAAGAGGAAAATAAAAATAAAATACTAAATAGTTGATTGACAGAAATCGAGTGTTTCCACTATTGTAAACCATCTTGTTGATAAGCCAAGTATGAACTGTTGTTGTAAAGTACCTCAACGACGCTTTCCATCAACAGCTCACAATATGCCTAAACGTGCTTTTAAAGTTTCTTTATGATCCAGTAAAATTACTGTCGGAGAACGCTGCTTTCCACGTATTTTTAGTGTGTGTATGGACCAAAATGGTCATGCACGCGTAGCACAACAAATTAAAGTTTAATTGTGATGATAAAATCGGGGCATTCACTCTCTATGTAAAATTAGTAATTCAATTCGATTGGAGAAATCATCCGAATCAGGTTTGAACATGGTCTCCCCGTGCCGCGGGGAAATGGTTTTGACTGTGACTTGTGCCTAACAAAGTAAACCTTCTGACAGGAAAATTACTGCCATGGTGCGATCCATCAACAGTCCATGGCATGAATATCATCAAGAGAGCGGTTTTCAATTTTAAAAATATGAAATTACTGACAAAGAACAGTTACTTTGTTGTACAACTGTTACAGTGCATTTGTGTAATTGTACTAACCATCCGATTTTTCATTTCCAGACGCCATAAGAATTTCCGATCTGCGTTGTGGACAAGAAGCCATGCAAACTGGGTCTGATATTGCACATGTCATACATCTTGTGTTTGCATCTAAGTACAAATTTGTGAGATTTTTAGTCTTATTTCAAAATAAAGGCTCATAAAGCGATTGGATTTATGATAAAATGATGAAGTTATATATATATATTTTAGCACTGCTGTTTAATAACGCAACAAATTTCTTTTTAATAATTATAGAATACACTCATGACATCACGATAAGATGATTTGTATTGCATCTGTACCCAAGTATATTTGAACGCGGTTACGTTTACTTTTGTGTAATTTTGTACTTATGAATGTGCACTCTTTTGTGTATTAGCATTCATACAATGCTTAGTTTGTGCACAAAAATGCACTGGATGAAAATACACTCTATTGAAAGGTATATATTTATAGGTACATATAGGTACAAAATGCACATGACAGAAATAGATATGTTTTCAGGTCATTAAAAAAAATCCATTCAAACCCGTCCTTAGCTTGATATTTTTTAAATAAAAAAAAAGTAATTACCGTTCGATGGTTGTACGTCGCGTTTCAGCTCAGGCAGTCTGTATGGACATGCTGATTGACAAACTGGATCGGATATCATGCAAGTGGCACATTGGCGAGTTTGTATCTCTAAAAATATGTTTTTATTTTTTATTTTTTATTAGAGTTGAATAAATTACATCAAATGCCCCTGAACCATCAGAAATATTTTGTGAATGCATCATTTTCTTGAGTATGTATCACTGATGGATCCTGTCGATGAGACGCGGCCTATCTGTGACTCGTATTTGACAAAATAAAACTTTTAAAACTTCAATGGTGTATATTTTCTTATAGGTAAAAAACGCACATGACAGAAATAGATATGTTTTCAATTCATTAAAAAAAACTAATGGAACTGAAAACTAATCAAACCCGTACTTAGCTTGATATATTTTAAATAAAATAAAAAAGTAATTACCGTTCGATGGTTGTACGTCGCGTTTCAGCTCAGGCAGTCTGTATGGACATGCTGATTGACAAACTGGATCGGATATCATACAAGTGGCACATTGGCGAGTTTGTATCTCTAAAAATATGTTTTTTTCTTTTATTAGAGTTGAATAAATTACATCAAATGCCCCTGACCCATCAGAAATATTTTGTGAATGCATATTTTCTTGAGTATGTATCACTGATGGTTCCTGTCGATGAGACGCGGCCTATCTGTGACTCGTATTTGACAAAATAAAACTTTTAAAACTTCAATGGTGTATATTTTCTTACAGGTAAAAAACGCACATGGCAGAAATAGATATGTTTTCAATTCATTAAAAAAAACTAATGAAACTGAAAACTAATCAAACCCGTACTTAACTTGATATATTTTAAATAAATAAGAAAAGTAATTACCGTTCGATGGTTGTACGTCACGTTTCAGTTCAGGCAGTCTGTATGGACATGCTGATTGACAAATTGGATCAGAGATTGCACATGTGAGGCATTGGTATGTTGCTGCTTCCAGATCTGAAATACAATAAGCAAAATATAAATAAAATACTAAATAGTTGATCTGTAAAAATGATCTTATTCACAGCTTATACGCAAAATTAAATTGTTCCGCATTTGTACAAAAATAGTAAGTTCGCAGCAAATTTAACGTTCATTAATGTCTAAGTTAGTGGCTGTGTATCTAAGTGAATAAAAATGTCACACTGAAATGAAAATACTATACTGGGTACAAAAGTTTTTTTTATTTAATTCACTATAAGCAAAGCCGAGATCAGTGGATAAAAGGAATCAATTTACGGCCATTTAATAGCAAAGAGAGTTATTACAAATATAGTACCAGCAACTGCACTCTACGCATCCGAAACAGAACTGAACCGCCATAGTAAAATGCGGTGAGTGGCGTCTACACTGGCCGAAGTTAAAATTCAAATATTAAATTCAAATATCGAATATCTTGTTTATAGCACGAATAGTTTCCCGAATAATTTGATTTCTAATTTGCCAAATTACTTACAATTGATATACATATCACAGTGAATGAAATTGTCGACATTTGACAGTACTATTACTCGGCAATATTAAAAAAGTATGAAATTTGATTTTTCGGCCAATTATAAGCTTCTGATGGAACAGGTCGATCGAGGCGCTGTCAATCAACAGCTCTACTTGGCATAAACCTTATCGACAAAACAGTTTTTAATTTTGAAAATATACAATTACTGCTAATAAAAGGCAAATTTACTGTACTCCTGCCACAATGGGCAAATAGATTGTTGTGCCATACCGATTTAGTAATTATCATTTGAAAATTATTAGTCAAATACAGAGGATTTTACCATCAGAACTTTGATCAAACTTTCGTTCGAGTTCAGGCAGTCTGTAAGGACACGATGATTGGCAAATTGGATCAGATATTGAACACGATAGGCATTGATAGGTCGTTGCCTCCAGATCTGGGAAATTATAATAAAAAATATGAAATAAAACAACTTGATAATTTCAATATTTCGTTATTAATAAATACAAAAATTTAAATCAAGGAACACAATATTTGTAGAACACTTACATTTATGAATATTTAACAATGAATTTAATAAATGCTTGTACCAGTTTAGTCACAAATAAGGACACATGCGTTAGTATTCTACATATAAGGATTCGAATCCACTGGTACAAATGTCAAGTTCTGTTTCTGCATTTAGAGATGCGCAATTTAATTTAGTGATTTGATTTGAAATATACATTATTCGAATCAGATACGAATCGGCCATTTAAACAAAAACTTGCAAAATAAAATTGAACTCTTCAACTCCCACGCACCTTCGCCGTGCGTTCCATCAACACCGTATTTGGCCAAAACGCCAATTTTGAAATTTTTTCAATACCGCCGATTAAAATTACTATCAAGGACCAGTGATTTTGTTGCCTTTTATTTTGTTACAGTACATCCAGAACAGGCCAAAGGGGAGGCAAAGATTTTACTGACATATGTATGTAAATTCCCATTATTTATTTTTAACTCACCTCGATTTGTTGTGTTTGTGAAAAGATATATTAACGAGGTGGTACCTGAAAGCTGCACTCATACTCGCTATTGTCGCACGACATGACAAACTTGTAACAAGTATTTTACTTTAAATTAATTTAATTATTAAATCAAACACAGTATTTAATTTAGAAATATTATCTGCGATATCCGGGCTTGAAGCAGGTGATTAAATAATACTTAGATACATACGATAAAAAAAAAAAAAACGTAAAAATATAAGGAACACATATAGAATTGATTCAAATCTCAGCAAATGTGACAAAAAAAATTATGATTAAAAAAATGTTGTGTTCAGAAAAATTGAAGATTAGTCTATTTAAGAAAGTTTCGAATTAAGGTTTTGGCAAACAAGCGACGCATTCGGTGTTCAAATTTGGTTCAATTCTTCTATTCATCTCAAAGCGCGAACTGTATAAATTTTGTGAATAACAGGTGCACATTTTTTCAAGAAAAATACTGCAAAGAATTTACCAAAAAATAAAATGCATGCGGTACAATATCTTTTGCGATTTGCATTTTAATTTCAAACGTGTTGGCAAATGTATAATAAACTTTTCTAATATTAATATTTCATACAGAAGGTGGCGAATTAATCAATACTTAGTATAACTTCGTGTTATAGGTCATTTTTGACCCATTCGAACTTTATATGTTTTAAAGCGTTTTAAACAATTAAATCAAATCGAGTTCTCCAACACAATTGACAAACATTAGAAAGACAATCGAGACATTCAACACTCTAGCATGAAACCAAACAGTCAACATCAAAATTATACCTTGCACATAATATATATATATATATATATATATTAAAATAAATCACTCGGTATCCGTTTGTTACAATATATTCAATTGCAAAAGTTTTAGGTGGAGCCTATTGTAGCAAATATTTTTCGAGTTGTAGCGGGCAATTTAATTGAAAACAAAAACTGTGAATTCATTAATCGGTTCATGTACAAAAACAGTTTTAACTAAAAATCCAAAAGCAATAATATAATAACAAATTGATGATATTGTTCAGATCCTTAAACGACAGTATAAGAATATTCCAAGAACATTTCGTTGATTTTACTTTTAATTACGCGCGGCAGCCTGGTGAAATCAACTAGAAGCTTGCATTCTACAAAGCAATAATGATTTTTATATGGTTTTTCAATCATTTTAGAGCAAATAAATACGATTGCCCGCGATATGGAAGCAGGCGAACACAAGCGAACAGCATTGTAAACGCGTTACTGCAGTCAGAATATATTATATCAAACATGTTTTGACAAGTATGGTCCATCAGTGGCCCAGACTTGACAAACTAATAGTCTAATTGTACAAACGATTCAATTCTACACAGACCATGACATTAATATATAAAACACTATGCTCAATTAATATTGTCACAGTACAGTACAATTTGATAAAGACATCATACACATAAATTAAATAAAAAGAAACATCTAAGACGGACAAGAGTAGTAACAGACAGGATCATCAACTGCACAACTCAAACATTCACGAATCGACAATTCTGGAATTGAATAAAAAATATTAAATTAAAGTGGAATTCTTCTGAAAAAAGTAAGTTTATGGAAAGTAGCGCATTTCCTTCCCTCCAAATATATCCTGAAAACTCGATATTAGCACATGCAAGACGCTTCTCTTTTACTATTTATTGATATGCTAATGCTACTACTTTGGAAAATTATGTTAATAAAATCATGACATCATAACGCTAAAATTTGTTTGCTAAAATCTAGCTTTTTAAAAATTAGAATTTGAAATCAATGAACCTGTTTTTCTAGAAATTATAATCTAAGCTTCCAAAACGTTGAAAATATACAAATGACGACAGGCAACATATATATATATCACATATACATATCACTATAATAAAACACAGAAACACGGATCTAGGATAGTGAACAATAAGTTACTCTTTATTACCTTTCTCAGTTTGTCTCTCGTTTTCACTTTGCATTTCTCTCGTACAGATCGTTTTATAAATTGTAGGATCAGGGTTGTCAACCAAGCATAATTCAGCCAACATGCGCAGTGATGCTTTGCGCAGGATCATTTTCCCTTCGTCTGAAAGTTCTACCTACAAGAAAAACGACTATGCGTATTCAGCTGATTTTCCGTTTTATGAACCTCTCTGCATATTCGTTGTTGCTTTTCGAGTATTTGCTTTTAAGTTCTGCTCCAAACCTACGAATCATATTCTCGACGTTTTTCATTTTATTTTTTAATGACAAATTTTTTTCCGAGTTTGAATAAGTCACTGAATGGTAACTTTTTTTAAAATTATCAATCAAAGATCGGTTCTTTATCAGTGTAATAATGTATAAACTGTAGGCTCCAAGTAATAATCGTTTGATCTTTTTAACATCACAAACCATAACAAAAACTTGACAAAGAATAAAGGTAAACAATGTAAAAATAAACATTTTTACGTGGCGATTATTTACCTTTTTTGCCGCTTCCTGTTTCAATCGAGGAAGAAATGCTCCTGATGTCGTGAGAACGCACAGACAAAGAATTGTTGTGAGTGATGAATACATGTTGTAACAATCGAAGTCACGATAGAATTGTTGAATACTGGATCGAAATATATTAACTAACAAAATATCAAAGATTGCATTATAATAATAACATTATAACGATTTAGTAAATAAACAAATAATAATATTTTGGAATCAATATTCGTTTTATTCCCCGGTCTCAAACTATTATTACACAAATTATTAAAATCACTCGTGAATAGGTCATAGAAACAAAAATGTAAAAAATGAATGATATTATAAAAAGGAAAGTCACATTTCACAACCAAATAAAAGTAAAATTATTTCTCTTCGACCAAGTTTATTAATTTTAGTGAGTTATTGAATTATTGAATAAAACAATACGAACAAATTTGTTTAGTGAAAACGGGACATTTACTTTTTAAATTAGGAAGTAGCGATTCGATCCAATTTGAAAAATATAAGAATCAGATTAGAATTCTGAATAATTCGAATCTGCCCATTTCTACCTCCAGCATCTCCATAACATCTCCATAACCCCCAAGATAAACCCAGTGAATACCTTCAACATTTCGGACAAGTTGCACAATTTATAGGCAAAATTTTAAAAATTTTAATCATTTTTTTCTAATTACCTTCAATTCCAATAAATAATAACGGCGTTAATAAGCTATCTGTAAACAACAAACATAAAACATATGGAGAGCAGAAGTCTATATACCTGCACTTAAAGACAAATAGTTTGTGTGTACGCAAGTGTTGTTTGCGGTTTGTGACGTTACTAAATTTTCCCCTCGATTATTTATCTAAACAACTGGCAAAGCTTTATTGGGAATATCCGTTCTCTGTCTTACCGGAATCACTATTATGTCCCTCCGCCGTAGAAAATAAACGGTATTAATACATTTCCAGTGTTACGTCGTTATTAATGTCATGCTGATGGTTAAATGATTGTATTTGGTTTGTTTAAAAAAGATTTTATTGGGTATAGAACTATCCAAATCAAACTGCGTCTATGATACTCTGTCCATCTCTGGGTATACTGGACAAAATGAAAATCCCAATAAGAGATGTAAATAGCTGATATGTTTCAAGAATTATTATATAACGCACATATAAGTAAGGCCAGAAACAACATTCAAAAAGAAACAACTAACGGTCACTTAAATGAAAAAGATTCACTAGAAAATGCAGCACCAGCAGCGCTGCACCCTCAGCGAAAAACATCCCCGACAGAAATTAATAATAGAGTGCAGTTAGCGGTATCATCCATCGAACGATGGTAGTACCATCTACAACTTCATTGTACAGGTTTTTTTTTAAAATTCATCCATAGCAAGGTCGGAAGCAGTGCTTGAAAGAAACCAACTAACAGCCACTTAATAGCAAGGGATACTAGAAGATGTAGTTTCCAGCAACTGCAGTCTAAACGGGAAAACATCCCGAATAAAACTGAACCGTCATGATGATATGCAGTTACCAGTATCTTCTCTGGGCGATGGAAAAACCACCTACACGTCTTAATCATATTTCCTCAAAGCAAAACTAAAAGCTAGACAATGTCGTCATATATACGTACTCATTTTGGCTCATATGTTCTGTACACACTTGTCATTACAAAGTTATCAAATTTGTTTTAGTTCTTGTTACCAGGATACACAGACTTCGGTCATGGGAAAGAAAACAAAATTTGATTTTTACTTTGATCTTAACAGGAAAACAAAAATTGTAACTTTTGCTAGTGACGTGCGAAACTGCACGACAACCTTGTGCCTAATTATGCAATAATGAGGATTTAGATGTGAAACTTACCTACCGGAAGACATTACAGCATTGACGAGATAGATAGATATTAAATTAAACCATCTCACAAGCCTTAAAAATGATCAACACTGCTACGTAATAACCGTGTTAATAGTTTTAAAGACTTCTAATAATCCTATGAAATAACATGGCATTTCGAACACCCGAATAACAGAATAATGCCACACGAGTAATATTTGTGCCATCTGCGAATAAAAATACTCAAAATCAATATTCATATACACCTATACACCGATACTCGTCAAGGGAGTGATAAATAATTACTGCCATATGTTTTTTATTAAAAATTTCAAGAGTTGTTCTGCGTCATTCACTAATTTAAACCAAATGAATTCGAGTAATTCGGAAAAAGTAATATCATATATGTTTCTGGGTATAAGCTCATAACATTGAATTTATTTTTAATATATAGTTTTTATTAATTTTAGTTAGCGCTAACGAAAGTGATGTCTTTAATATCAGATAGTTAAACTTTGTAAACGTTTTTAAAAATAATGACGTCACCAAAGCAATTTTTGTTAGAATGGATACCGATATCGATTCTCCAGATTGGGCCGATATACTCATAATTAGCAATACAGATGTTGTACAAAGGATACTCATCACAAATGATTTTAGTAAAAATACAAAAAGCTGAATTTAAAGATTAAAATAATAAACTAGTTCAGAATGGAACATATTTGTCAGCAAATTGTTGTCACTATGACGTAATCATCGTCATATTAGGCCAGCGGCGTTGAAAAGCCACTTTTAGACTTTTTGAAAAACATTTCGACTATTTTTCATGAATTAATAGGTTGGCAAGATGACATATATATTTTTGGAAAAAGATCGAACGAATTTAATACCACAAACGCTAACCCAAATTATTGTGCCTGGTAAATAGAATTTATGATTGTGGAAATGAGTAAATTAATCTTGAATTAACCTCGTCAAATTTGTTAGTGACTGCATTTAATTATTTAGAAAACGTTCTTCTTTCAAATATGATTAAAAATAAATAAGATTGAATTGTCATATGGATACGGGCTCGTAAATTTTTTATTGCTACGCGCATTCTGTCACAAAATATTTAAATTCAATATTACGTATTGTATTTAAAAAAGTATTATTTGCGCCGCAGTGTGCAGTGAATTACAGACTTCGTTTTAATTTCGAATATTCGTATTGGAGAGGTGATTTACTAAAATGAGAAAAGCTTTGATATTATGGATCCTTCTTATATGCTGTTTTGTTCATGTGACTGGTTTTTATGTTCAACCAAATGAAAAGACAAAAACTGACATTATATACAAGGTAAATAATTACAATTTTTATACCGAGTTTATATCTTCATTTTACTCATCTAAGTTAGTTAACCACCAATGAGATAATATTGTTGGTTCAATTTGTCCTGGTTACTCGAGGAATTTTATAATAACTTTACTATGCTGATTTTTGAGAAACCTTATTATCCGGTTCTTCTCCCATTTATATACTTGTCTTTTCTTCCGTTTTCGCATTTCTAAGGCAGTTTCTCAATTATTTTTTTGAACTATTCACCTATAAGTGAAGCGTAATAATATATTTACAAAAATTTGGTAACATAGTGCTAGAAAAAATGGTTTAAACACTTTGATAAATCGTACGTGGTGCTTTGATTTCAAGTCACGTAGGTAGTCGTATTTTGGCTTCAATTTTAAAATATGAAGAAGCCAGCTGGGTAACCGACTACGTTTCGTGCAAACGGCACTTCTTATGTTAGTAATGTTGCAGATTTACAGGATTTTGGGGCAACCGAACCAAACCGAATATGAGAAATGAAACTTCCCCGATTGCTAGAAAAGCGCGTATAATGGAATAGTGAATGGTAAATTCCCCGCTTGTATTCAATACCAAAGAAAATATTTTATAAGACCCTCAAGCTTAACAGACACGTTTCATAAAATATTAGAGAGGCCTGCTTGGGTATACATATAGATTTACATAGTGAAAAGCATCCAAAACAGAACCGGGTTGATATAATTGAAGTTCAGTGATTTACATCTTTGGCGTTTTCAACAATATTTGAAAATAAATTTATTAAAAATATTTAATGCAGTTGTAAAACAACTCAAAAATTATTATAAATTTGTTCGCTGGACTTTTTGGGCATCGATAAGCTATGAGCTGTAATTAAAATAAAATCAATTAAAATAGAAATATTCAAAAAGATTATAATCAGATTATAATCATGTCTTCCTTCCGTTCAAATGAATTAGAGCGACTTTGGTAAAGTCTTAAAAAAAACCTAATGAAATTAGATATCTAACTGGGATTTGAATTCCGAACAAAAAATAATTAATTAATACCGGTGAAGTTTCAATATATATTTCATATTTTGCAGTTAACCCGAGTTCATTTAATTTTTTTTGTGATTGCAGGACAAGCTTTCAGATCAAAGCAAGCGGATCCTGCGGAAAGTCGGAATGCGTATTATAAAGTATTTGTGTTCTAATAATAGTCCGGATGAAGCAATCTACAAAACTATTTGTGAACCTGCGCTGGAGGCGAATCAAAAAGTTAGAAACAGTATGTCATTTTTCTTGTTTTTTTTATTTTTATTTATTATTGAAATTCACTTCAAGCGAGGCCGAATGCAGTGCCTGAAAGAAAAATTTGATATAAGATAGGGTTTTTTGTATTTATCATACAGGAGTGGAAAGCCGAGATCTCCGAATTGGAGTTAAGGTTTTTGGCAGTGTAAGCAGTGCCTCCTTTAAAGAGAAATTTATCGAAATATCTTGTTCAATTGTTACACAACTCAAATATGCAAATCGATAGGCTTTGACATACAATTGAAATGAAAGCAAACTGAAAGGAACATATTCACAAAGAGTAAAATCTAGGTGCTCTCTCTCATTTTTTCATTTAAATGAACTAAAGTGACTTTTGAAAAGTTTTGATGTCATACATTGTTGTGATTTGGTGTTGTTTCATTCCTACTTAAATTAGATCTTATTATTTAATGTAAAATCTTTCTAAGCCAAACAATTTTTCAAATGATATTGATCACTCTTGGCACGTAGAAAATTGAACTGATCGTTTTTTGGAATAACATAATGGCTTTATTTTAAGTCACAAATCAACAAATTTTTTCTTTTGTATTTTCAGATATTGCAGCTCGAGCATGTTGGTGGGATTGTCCAATATCAGATATTGTTTGCTTTGCATCCTGCCCACAATAATCAATGAAAACCATTGGACAAGCCAGCCACAAATGTTTCATAATAGAACCTCGTAACTCAATCGAATTAGTTAATATTGAGAATTTATATTGTTGTCATTTTTTCAATTTCTATTTTTATATTTTAATTGGTACTATGGAAAAAATTGGAAGCAGCATTTGAGCATTAGAGAAAGGAACTGGGGCTGCTAATGCGAAATCAGCTAAAGATATCTCAGTCACTCAAATTTCTGTCAAAACGTGTTTTGTAAAGTAGTTGTCACTGTTGAAACACGCCGTCGAGGATCAAAATTAAAGCAAAACAATCAGAAATACCTCAAAAAAGATTTAAAATATTATTTTCTCGCTAAGTGGAATAAAATAACTGTAAGAATTGCTATAACAAAACGCAAAAAGTGCTATGTTTTTTTGAAGTCTTGTTTTTTTTATTGTATTGACTGAATTCACATTGAACCATTTTCAAGATTAAACAATCGAATGATGCCATCAGTTCAGCATCTATAACAATAATAATGTATTGTGTTCATTTTAATGTGAGCTTAATATTATTAGAACAGGGGTCAAATATCAGCGCAACTCAAAACTGATCATTATCCATAATTAGTGAATTATCTTAGTCGTCTTCGCGCCAAATCAGCAAACGGGGCTAAAAGGCCTGACCCGAAAGTTCGAAGGAATCAATGAAACGAATGATCTGTGACCATGGCAATTTACTCTCTAGCGCTCAGCGTGGATATGCACCAATGACGTAATATACTTAAAGAATTCTATGTTTTTCTTTCATACAATTGGATTCACTATGGAATATTCATTTATTGCATTTTTATTTAATACTTCCATACGGCACGAAAGCCTTGGTTGATAAGGTGCATTTGGTTTGAGAAATAAACAATTCGTACGTGACCGAAAATGAGTACCGTATTTACTTTATTGTAAGCCGCGGCTTATAAAGTTTTTTTCCCATCATTTTTGCGGCTTAAATTGAAGGGAGGCTTACGTTTTTTCTTTGCGATGCCGATACTCTGTCTAAACTTTATCGGTCAGCTTTATCAGTCATCAGCCCATCGGCATAGTACCGGTATGCGGTTTACATTCAAGGGCGGCATACGTTAAATTTTTAACACTATCACATATGGCTTTCAATCAAAGCCGGCTTACAATCGAGTAAATACAGTACTAGGTATTGACAGATCGTTTTGCGGTATTTAAATAACAGTGGTCCGAGGATTCGTGATTTACATCAATTTCAACTCTAAAGCAATCATTTTCTTAGCTGGGTAATTTCAAATAAACGGAAAACTTTAGTGGTTATCCTGATCAAAGGCATGCTGTATTTACTTACACATGGTATTTTATAGCCCGAGTCAGATTTATGTACGCTACATGACCACATTCCACATCCCAACAGTCAGAAATATTTCCTGTACACACATTATTTGTTAAGCGTGTAGCACTTATGGATCGCGCTGTTTAAGCGCTGTGGTTCATGCTTGACAAAGTGCATTTTTTAATGGTCGTCTATAGAAGACCTATTCCTATTTCATTTAGCCCAGAGCACACGGAGCTACTTTACCAAAAACTAGTTACTGTTTGTTAATATTTCCATGTTTCAAACTTTTGGAAACGTTTCTGGCGTTCTCGACGCCTCATACAGCTATAGCTGTTAGCACAACTTTTCGCATAAAAAAGGATAAAACGCGATTCAATATGCCACCCCCAGTAAACCTTTGCTTGATAGATAAGGGTCTATAGGAGATAATAGAATTGAATTGAAGGTAAGTATTGTCGTTAGCAATGTTAAGGTTACAGACAGGGCAATGTGTGTGTTGAAAGAAGTAAATTGCATAAGATTTACCTTTTTTCAGATCAATCAATTGAGTGGATCACACTTAACAAGACCATGTACTAGAGCCCCTTCTCGGCGAACAGGGTTTGTGTTGTAGGAAAGATAGAAACTTCCTGGTTCGGCTAAGCATACTTGAGTTATTGCACAATGGTTTGTGTAAGGGTCCTGAATTATCAAGCCCGACTACCCAGCGCTCGAAGTTGAGAAATGCTGTTTAGATAAGGAGACGGTTTGATTAACTGGCAATGCCATTATATTATTATTATTGGTAAATATTGATAAGCTGATTAAAACATGATTTTGTCTTCCGCTCTGGGATTGGGTAACAACCGTTTTACGCAGACAGAACGTTAAATTTTTCATTAAGCATGGGTCATTGATGGATTGTGCCGCTGAGGCGCGGTCCTTCTGTGTCGCGGGCTTAATAAATAAAAACAATTGTTTGTCAGTTAGGCCTACTTTTATTATAGCAACAAAATTCAGTTTGCAGGATAGCAGACAACATTAAGCTCGCAAAATATTCAAAAAGTATTAAGTCGTTAGTTGGGGTCATTAACCCTATTTTGTTTCCCATTATATTGTCTGGGTCCGCCTTAAAAATAAATAGGACAAAAAAGTGGTCGAATTGGCAACGCCTGGTGGTCGCGTTATTAATGTGGTTATAAGTTTTTATTTGTTGAATCCAATAATACGAGGAAATTGCATGTGGAATGGTAGCCACGTTCTCAAATATATTTTAGTGGTCCGCGGTGGCGCGATGAAACTTACGGTAGCTACTAAACCAAACACCGGATGAATGATATGGGTTCAAAATCCGGCAAAGAATGGTTAAGATCGATGAAAGGAAAAGACTTCAAATAGCGATACACGCTGTTTGGCCCTGGGCAAGTCACTGTAATCCACAGCCTTGGGGACGATGCTCGGTAATGACGCGAGACAAAATTGTAAACTTTGTCAGTTGTATATTGTGAAATATGAAATTCATTTCATTTTACAAGATTGATTGCGAGCGAATACTTTAATATTGTAAAGATTTCATATTATAAAAGTCAATAATTAAAATTGAAAAAGACTTGGGGGACCTGTTCTGCTAACGCTTTATCGGGGTCTAACATGCAGCGATTTTTTCTTGTAAAGTCGGCCTAATACAATTGAACTTTTGTTACGTAATATAAATCCATTTTCCCTTCATATTTCGATTTCTGCGTTACATAAGATAGTTGAAGCAGTGGTATCGCACACTTTATTGCGTTCGGTTTTTTACAGGACCGTTTTTTTCTCATTTTTGGCCCATGGCTAAATTAAAAAAATACTGTGAAAGGATGCAAGCTACCCACGCTCGAAACTTACCTGCTTTGAATCCATTTGCTCGTGACGTATTGGGGGCTTCATCCGAGTGAACCACTTCATTGACTGGCTGTAACAACTAATAAAAAAATACAGGTTATTTCAGTTGTCGACCAATATATTTGCCGTATTGCTTAGAATAAAATGCAAAAGATGCGCAATCACGACAACTCTGAACAGGAATTGATTTTTCAATTACATAATTCGCATCTATTTAAAATTCAGAATCCAGAAGTCCAGCCATATGTTATCTTAAAACGATTTTGTTTCTATGCAGCTACCGGGTGTGTTATGTTGAACTTGTGGTATTAAGCCAAGATATATTGAAGGTTTTGCACCGTTTTCTCGTTGCTATGAACTTATACAGATAAACCTGGAAGGGCGTTGATTTTTAACAGCAAGAAAATGTTTTATTTTACAGCGCAAAACGAGGCGTCAAAATAATTTTCAACTCCAAGCTAATAAAATTAAACTATCATGATTTCAGCAACTTGTCGGTATTAAAATCTCATAACGTACTCAATGGACAAATTTTATTTCCGAAATATATTTTTGTTCAAATAATAGTTAAGTTAACGAGGGGTTGGGCCACTTCTGAGCAATAATAAAATTTAAATAATAAGTTGAAAAATTGATAAGCGCTTCAGCGTTTGTTAATGAAATCAGAATCTACTAAAATTTACTTGTATAAAATATTTTTTCGAGAAGAGAAATTCAGTTTGGTTTTATCAAGCGTGGACTTTTAATGGAAAGAAAAATGATTCATCTGCTCACGTTTGGTATAGGAAGGAATAGAATATAATTCCATACTAATTACGTAACTTTTACAATAGAAGTATTACTTTTGTTAAATAGTGTAGGGATACTTTAACGAGAAAAATCAGTTGTTTTTCAGTTTGAATGGGGATCATGCCCTATGCTGGTTAAACGTGCAGGAGAAATATTGGCTACAGTTCACTAAATGATGAGCGACGCAGTAGTTTGGCATTCTGCTTTGACAGAGGACGATACCTGGGAGAGATTTTCTAAATAGACTATAGTTTTGTCCCAATGAAAATTGGTTTTGTGTTAAGTATATATTTTGAATATGTGTATGTGTTTATATCACAGGAAAGACAAAGTGGTGTTGGGATAAATGAGCAAACTCCGGTGGTGTAATTGTTTATTGATAAGATAGAGTGACAACAATGATCTTATATTCCCGTTCCCAACTCCGTTTGACTCCATGTCCCCTAATACCAGATTTGTGGATATTGATTTTTGGATCAGAATACCTTCTGTCATATTCTAAAAGTAAAACGTTATTTAAAGGTATTTAGTTATTTGATTAAGCTAAATATTCAAATATAAGATTAAAGCAAATGATCGAATTTTGACGACAAGGCCATTTTTAATTGTTTCCGGGTAAGAACGATAGTATTGTCCGGAACCCTATGATTCGATGCTCGGGCCGACACCCGAACTTGTCTTTCAGCAAGACACTTCATGGGTAGCTATAAAAGAGTGCAGACACACAGTCACTAGAAGGGTAAAAGATCTGATAGTGAAAACCTGATTCCTCCAAGTCGGTCAGAAACTTCAATACTCTACATCATGGTATTTTGTTAAGTGTGAGTCACATATGGTTCATTTTTGGAGAAATAATTTTTCCGATTAAAACACAAAGCATACAGTATTCACCTTTATCCTATGTTTCACATGTACTTACCGACAGTAAACTATAGTAATTATAATATATAAACGCAACAATGCATTCCAAATTGATTCTATCCTGTATTTGCATCTTCATATCTTCAGTCCTAGCAAATCCTGTTAAAAAGACGATGAAGGCGCCGGAATTACTGGAGGTAATAGATGAAATATTCGAATCACTCAGATTGATGATCGATTCGGATGAATCGATGGAACTTCGTCATTTGCCAGATAAAAATATTAACTCCGTGATAGTCGATGTAATTTTATGCAGTAGATGGAACATCGTTTTGGATGTCTAGGTTTCATTCGGAGGCTTCCAATGTCAATGGAAATTATGACCAAATGGGCGTATTTTTAATTACCCATACGTACTAACCACATTATAATAATTTAATTACAAGTTTATTGCCGTCTTGACCCTTCAAGTGCGTGATTTGAAATTATCCTAACGAATTTGCTGCGTGTTGCTGTAATAGCATGTATAGCGTTCGTGTATAGCATCAGGTTCGCTTGAGATGTTTTACGCTTAGAGAGTAAATAAAAGAACTACATTTATTGTTATTCGTTTCCATGTAAGTGGCTGCATATCGGTACTAATTAGGTACTGCTTCCAGGACTAAGATTTTATGAAAAGGGCAGGTATAATCAGATTCCTTCAGGAATCTAATCCAATTTAGAATAAATAAATAAAAAATGTTCGGACTGAATATTGAATTGCAATTGATTCATTTTTCTTAATTTAAATGTCATTTTTTGTAATATTATGTATTGCCTTTATTTCTAGAACGAATTATCCGATGAAGGAAGGTTACTCTTACGTAAAGCTGGATCACACATGTTGGCAGAGTTATGTCTTGTTGATGAACCAGAACCTACTATTTATGATACTATTTGTATTCCGGCTCTAGAAGTTGGAAAGAAGGCGAAAAAGGGTAATTTTTTAATGATAAGAAACTTAATCATAATCAAACAGGCCCTAAATCAGAATTTGGTTTGTCTAAAATACGCTTTGATAAGTAAGAAACACCGATGCAAGTAAGACTGGTCAGGATTCGAACTCTAGATCGTTATGGTTTCATTGTTCTGGGATGGTGCTGGCTACCCAATCAGAAATTTTATTTTGTCAAGAATGAGCCCAGATGGACCGCATCTCAGAGGCGCAATGTATCAGTCACTCATATTTGATAAAAGATATATGGCCAAAGTTCATTTCGACCCTGTATGGCCTTTCCGTGCACTTATACCGAATCTTATACCGAAACTGCAAGCCTCGGACCTTTATAGTAACAAGGAATTCTTTTCAGCTACCCATTAGGTCCCTTGCTGAATGGCATATATAGAAGTAATACGGCCAAGAATTAGATCGGTTTTCGATTCGAAAAAGCGTTAGCGCTTTGACAAATTGAGCCGTCGAGGTCATTTTTAACTTTAACTTTTAACCTGCGACAGTATCATGTTAACCGGTAGACCACCGTGCAAGAAAAATCAACGACATAGATAAGGATGAATCACACACACTCACACACACATGTAGCTGACGTGTGCTAATTGTTAGTTTCTATATCGAACAAATTTGTTTTGGTTTGATATAGTACAATGTAAATGAAAATGCAGTTGAATATCGCTATTTCACCGTCATTTTACTGTATGATATTGAAATAAAACTTCAGAATCGACTTTTTGGGTCAATTGCGGGCTGTTGATGGAACGCACTTTCGGTCCATCAACAATCCATGTTATTAACAACAGTCTTATCAATAAATGGTTTTATATTTAGAGAAGACACAATTACTGCTAATAAACGATAAATTTTCTGCACTTTTGTCAAAGTGTAAATCAACGTGTTTTCTTTTATACACAGGTATCGTTGCTCGTGCCTGCTTTGAATGTCCTGTGTCAGATCCAGTCTGTTTTGCTTCATGTCCAATGTAACCATGATACCAGCATGAAGATTTAAACATTAACATTTAATTTAATCAAGTGTGTGCCCCAGATACGTCGTGCATGTGAGTCGCGATCCATCTGCGGCACATGCTTGACAAAATATTAATTCACTGCTGGAATATCGAAAGTTATTAGTTCAAATGTTCGTAATTGTAAAAATTATTTTGACTACATTTTGTTTTTTGCTCCTTCGGGTGGGCATGGGAATGAATCGTGCAGACAAGATGTAGTCTAACTTAGACTTGTGTAGTGCAAAGCATAATTTTTGTTTTGGAAATTAGGAAATAAAGTAACACGCCCGGGAAGATTCATATGGTTCATATACGAGGCTTTGAATTTTAACTGTTTGTAATTTCTATCTAATCATTTGAAATATATATTCTTTCCACGAATTTACTATAAAATACATTGTATTTTTATTGTTTTATTTAAAAGTTTAAAAACTTGGATACCGGGAATGGTTGTTGAAATTCTAATAAATAACAGTGTAAGGGTTTGTATGTTTATCCGTTGTTAGACATGGGTCACTGCTGCGACCCTTAGAATTATCGTTCTCCCCGCGTGGCGCATGGAGCATATAAAATTAATAATTTGGCGCGTGAACGCAAATTTTTTTTGGAGAGGTAAATAAATTAGGATATGTTGATGTATCGGTATCGGTAAAATATCGTTATCTGTATCGATATCGGGAAGTTTCGTCGATTTTTAAAGTATTGGTATCGGAAAAGTTTTTTTGACTGTATTTCCTTTAATGGTTGACATCGCAAATTTACAAGTACAAACGTAGTTGGGCGTAAACAAAATGAGTGGAAATTATTTTAGATGGAGAAGAAAGAGTCCAGGTGCGAAGCTGCTGCACCAAATGTTTAACATATTTGGTATTGGAGGTATCGGTACAGGAATATGAATTATGGCGTGGGTTTCGGTTCTTGTATTTATTTGGTGGATTGTAAAATAACTTGACTTGTAGATAGAAAAAGAAATGCAAGAGAAATTATTAAAAATCAAGGTGAAGTTTGTAATTTTTTCTTCGCTGATATGACTTACCTATGAAAAATTATCTAACGAGCATCGTGGTCTCTTGGATTTCTTCACATGGCTTTCTACACAAAAAATTCTACTCAACTATACACAAATACTAAATATCAAAATCGCAGGGAAAATAGATGATAATAAAAATTCACGGTCGCGCTGATTAACATTCTATGTGAGTTCAAATCCGTTCAACCGTATTTTCGAGCACATATTGCTTAAAAATATTAAGGTGGAGTTTGCGCCATTTTTTCTTCGCTATATTAGTGGTCTTTTGACTTTCTCCACATAGCTTTCTCCACATATGCGTTTACCCAACTATTCCCAAATACTCAATATAAAAATCATCGCAGGGAAAAAAGTTGATAATAGAAATTCGCGGTCGCGCTGATTAACATTTTATGTGAGCTTAAATCCATTCGACCGTATTTTCGAGCACGTAAGAATATTGATGGCAACGTAAGGCATTTTTCTGCAAATTATGTGATCACTTTTACCAACCGTAACCTTCGCGTTTATCACAATTACTGTTTTGGTTGTCTTCTTTTGCCATGTGACATAACTCGGTTCGAATGTTCGCAGAACATAACAGCTGTTAAGTAGCTGGATAACTCAGTGAAAACTTTAATTAGCGATCCATCAGTGATTCGTAACATAAAAAAACGTATTTTAAGAATATTTTTCTGACTGAACACCAGCAGTTTATATATGACAGATACTTTGACTTGATGATCCGATATCTATAATTTGCCGATACTTTAGTAACGATATAAGATATCATACTCGTCGATTCTACTACGATGTATATTGTCGCTTGTCACATATGGGATAGGAATATCGATAAGACGATGCAGATAACAAAAAAGGGCACAAAAAATGATATCACTACATAATTGGATATTTACCTTTTGATAAGCACTTGCACATTATTTGACCGATTTAGGGTGGCTGGTGGAACGCGCCGCTGAATGCACTGTCTATCAACCCTCGTGATTGTCATAAATCCCATCAACAAAGCGGTTAAAATTAAAAAAAAAATCAATTACTGCGAAGGAACGGTAAATTTACTGTAGTTTTTTACAGTCCAGTAAGCATATCTGCAGCCAGAATCAATGTTATGTTCCAGAATGTTCTGTGCTTTAAACCGTTATGCCTGGGTGGAATTGTGAAGAAGTCTGTTCTTGTTTTGCTCGAAATAACAAGATGATCGATTATTTGCGGCTCGAACATCTTTACCTAAAAGAATTCCCCGTTATGAGTTTATGAGGTGGTTGCATTCAGTGGATACGCAAAAACACTGTGAAAAATATGCAGTAACATTGCAGTTATTTGACCGTTATTTTACTTGGTGATATGATATAAAAACCTAAAATTGACTCTGCAGTCCATCATCAGCCAACAATAAAAATACTTCAAATTTTGGAAATATACAATTACTACAAATGAGCGGTAAATTTACTGAACTTTTGTCACAGTTTGTTTTGATGAATATATTTATGGTAGTTTACGTCAGTGGTTATTCAAAATAAAAAGTTTTTTGTTTTCTTAGACAGGAATATTGGGAGAGGAGTGTAATATATAATAATTAGACTTGTGGGCATTTAAAAATAGGGAAATTTGCTCACTATTTCTTGCTATTTTGCTTGGAATTAAATTACTTTTCTATTTCTTTTCTAATACGCTATTAATCGAGAAAAAATTCATAGAAATGTTTGGAATGGTAGATGAAACAGCGATTAGGATATGTTGATGCATCGGTATCGGTAAGATATCAGCATCGGGAAGTATCGGCGATTTTCAAAGTATTGGTATCGGAAAAGTTTTTTAACCGATATCAGTAACGATATTGCCGATACCCATACCGGGCACCAGGCAAACTGCGATGGCAACTTCTACACTATTTGTTTGTCGAAGATTTCTGAATCCATTTTTGTTTGTTCCCATAGTCAAATTTTTGTTTATTCCAATACGTTTTGTTATGTATCAGTCACTGAAGGATCGCGCTGTCAGAGCGCGGTCCTTCAGTGACTTATGCTTGACAAGATAAAATTTTTGTCTGTATTTCCTTTAATGTTGGACATTGCAAATTTACAAGTACAAATGTAGTTGGATATAAAGCAAAATGGGTGGAAATTATTTTAGATGGAAAAGAAGGGGTTCAGTTGCGAAGCTGCTACATCATATGTTTAACACATTTGGTATTGGGGGTATCAGTACAGGAATATGAATTATGCCGTGGGTTTCGTTACTTGTATTTTGGGTGGATTGTAAAATGAAATAATTCGACTTGTAGTTTCAAAAAGAAATGTAAGAGAAATTAATAAAAAATAAGGTGGACTTTGCCATTTCTTTTTCGTCAATATGACTTACTTATGAACAGATTACCTAACGAACGTGGGACATATAGCAGTGGGCTCTTGGCTTTCTTCCCATAGCTTTCTCCACAAAAAACTTTTACTCAACTATACACAAATACTGAATATCAAAATCACAGCAAAATGAATTAAGGCATGGGTTTCGGGACTCGTAACGGGGTATATTTTGGTATTGGAGCATTAATAAGGACAATGTGTCACAATTGCTTGAAGTTAAGATTTGTTTTTTGAAATGTTTTTCATTCACATCAAAAAATTTTAGCATGACGTACAAAAGTAATATATTTTCTATTGTTGCCAAACCATGCGTTAAAAGTGGGTTCGCGTAGCAAAACGTGTTCTCAATTGATTTGAAAGATTTTCCTCTCTAAAGAAACTTGTCGAAAGTGGAAAAATATATACAAATATTATAGAAGTGAAATATTTTCTTCGTTTTTCTTATAAAAAATGTTCAGGGTATTCTCAAGCTAACCGGGTTTTTTTATTTAAAAGAAATATAAATTTATTGTTATTTTCCAGTGCGAGTCGCTGAAGGATCGCACAACCGTGGTGCAACCCTTGTTCAATGAAATGGAAATTGGTTTCGAAACCCCGGTGTAAAAATTGCTGATTTTTTGTGTATGTTTTCGGTAAAAACAAAGTGAAGATGGATATTATATTTATTACCAAAATAATGCGTTCAATATTTGGTTTAAGTTGATCAAGGAACCGTGAATATACATACACTGTAACAAAAGTACAGTAAATTTACTGGTCATTTGCAGTAATTGTATAGTTCCAAAATTAGCAAACGCTATGTTGATGGGATTTATGGGCCGTTGATGGACGGAACCGGTGTTTCATCAACACCCCGTATTTATCCAAAAAAGTCAGTTTTGTATTTTTTCAATACCGCCAGATAAAATTGCATTCAATGACCAGTGATTTTGTTGAATTTTTTCACATGTAATGTAAGGTTTTGCTCAAATATCAAGAAATGAATTTGCACAAATCTTACCCTATTATATAAATTTTCATTTATTTTGTTAGGTGAGGGTAATTGATGGATTGCGTAATGAAGACGCGGTCCATCTGTGACCCAAGCTTGGCGAAATAAAATTTCTGTTATGGTGGTTTAACGTTAATGATGATCAATTTTAATCCATACATTTCATGAAGCTGAAAACCTTTTAATAGCATTTTCACAGAATCTAAGAAGACATTTTATCATAGCCTAGGGTAGATACCATTCACCGTGCTTCATTATAGCGGTTCAGGGTTGTTTTGGTAGGATTTCCGCTTGTGCAATTGTGCAATTGTGGGTACTACTGTTTATTGCAGATTTCTGGTATACTAGAAACCGTTAGATGGTCCTTTTAGATGTTGCTTTGACCTCATTAAAATGAACTTCTCCAAAATAAAATTGGGAAATAGTTATAAAATTACAAGTGCTATATCATACTGATATTAATTTTAAATATTGATAAAAGATAGGATTTCATTTTTATTATGCGGAAGAGGAAATCCAAGAATACGGAATAACTATATGGTGAACCACAACCTCTCGTGCAGATACCAGTTCCAAGTCGGGGACGAGGATTTGCCTGACTGTGTACATGGTTGGTGGAGGAAGCATCGGTTACGTGAAGCACCGTGCGCCGGCAAGGTGTCTAGCAATCTTCTGGACATAATCATTCTACGCGGGATTCGAAGCCATGACGTTAATGATGCGCAGCACAGCGTTGTTCCACCACTGAATAGCCTTCTAAATTATCAAAATCAACCTCTTGTGTATTGGGCATTGCCTGCTTTAGTAACAATAATAAAACTCTATGCCTGCGTGATCAGTTTATGCACGACTGAGCCTAAATGCGCCTACTTAAACGTTATTACATTTTTGAACAGGTTTGTTAAAAGCTACTATACATATGTATTATTCCATGTCCAAAATTAATATTTACATTGTTGGAATCGGAAAATAGTCTATTCATGTAAAAAGTGGCGAAAGAAGATGTACGGTATTTATTGGATTAGGTGGAGTGGAGTATCGAACTCTTAGTAGTTAATCTTGTTGAAAATAGCGTTTGGAATTATTGACAGGCATAGTTACTGCAGAATCAAGAGAGAATACTAAGAAAGGATAAAAAAGAAATACAATTTTAGCTTAGATAATACAAAGAAGTTTATTCCCAATATCAAATATTATTTATGAGGTTTATTTCGATAATATTGGCTGGTAAATATATCGCAAGACTCATACCGTTTCAGTATGTTTCGTTAAATATGATTCAATTAGCATATATAGGAAAGTCATAGTGCAACAACCCTCCTCGCAGACAAAAAATAATTCCAGAATAACCTGTTAAGTGCTTCAAAATGCACGAAATCCAAAAAAGTTAACGTATTTAGCGCGCAGCGCTTATATTCAACCAATTTTAGGCTCCTGAAACGTGTTTTTATAAGATATTTCCGACTGGCGTTGTACTCTACTATGAAAAAAAAGTATTACGAAACATAATTTTTATTATATGAGTCGCTGATGGGCCATATCGTCGAGACGCAATCTATCTATTTCCATACTTGTAAAATTGATCTCATGATGACGTTAGATAATGCGGTATCGTTAAATCTATCTAGACATCTAGCCACTTACCATGGGTGAGGTCTCTTTTGTATCAGATAGACAACCTAGGAGTGGGTGGATATTCGAAACCTCAAATAAAATGAATTGAAAGGATTTTAAGCTCTGCTTTGTTTACTTTTATAAATAGACAAAATGTATGAATATGTATGTCAAACCAGTATCACATTTTGAATTATAGTTTGATTAGTTCTTGCCCTTGGCGGCGCGATCTATCAGTGACCCATACTTAACAAATAATATCGAGTACTTTGAGGGGATATAGCTACATATACTGCAAACGTAACCAAAAGTATATGAGCGGAATGGTGGTGAACCAATAGTTTAATACACTATAATTTCTCGGTATATTGAAACTGGTACTGGCGTTTAAAATAGTTCAATACTTTCATTTTGTCAAGCATGAGCCATAGAATAAGGCTGTCAATCGATCGTATTCGTAAACAAAATTTTCTTAACTAGGAAATTAAGCTGAAGTACTCTGAGATGTTTGCACATAGTGTGGTTAGTTTCAAATATTTCAAAGAGAAATTATAAAGCATATTTTAAACATATTGATTGAGCTTGCCTTAGCAAAATATATTTTTCTGCCCAAACATAAGGCAACAACAGGCGCTCGCTAGAGATTTGAAATATAGGTGACATATTTCACACCTATCTTCAAGCAAAGTCACTATTACATTAGTCAAGATTGACATATGGCGTCAAAATCACTATCGACTAAATCAGAATTTTTATTTTGTCAAATATGATCGCGCCTCCTCGTCGCGTTCCCTCAGAGGCTCATGTTCAAAAAAAAAAAAAAAATTTTGAGAAAACGAAATTGGAAATTCCAGGAATTCCCAAGAACTGTACACTTGAACGAATTCACTTTAAAAAGGTCTTTGCAGTTCATTTGCTTGAAAGGATATTTATTCTTGCGTGAAAACAAAAAGAGTGCATTTTGCCGATATACAAAAAAGGATACATTTTATTTTCACAATAAAGACTACGGTAGATAAAGCGGAACTATTAAACAGATGGGAGCGGTCCTGAATGCAGTTGGTTATGCTTGTGTTTAAGAAGTGGTAGATGGTTTTGCTATCGTCCAGGGCAGATACCAATCACTTAACGATATTATAGTGTGGTTCAGTCTGAGAAGCCACCCCCTGAGTGAAGTTACTACATTTTGAAGTAGTTTGCTACTCGGTAGGGCTGGGCAAAACCGAATCATGTAGAATTCGAATCTGATTCGAATCATTTTTTTCGAATCCGATGGAATCACTAATTCCATATAAATAACAAAATTCCATTTTTTAATATTACAACTCAAAATCAGAAAATTTATAGTTTTTAGTGTGTTTTCAATTCATACTCCATGTCTGAGAGCGTCAATTTTCATATTTCAATGACAAAATAGAATCGATTTTGGTCAATTTTGGTTCCTTTTGGACACTGCCCACGGCTCAAATAATCGAATTTCAATAAAACTGAAATAATAATAAAAAAAATTGTTGAATATTATTGAAATTATTGGCTCTAATTGTTGACAAATTTGCTACTTCGAGATAAAACAAGCCACCCTTTGATAGCATCATTTATAGGCCCACTTTTACTTTTTCTTCGCACTATGGTCGCGTAACTGATATTTAATTTAAAAAGATACCATGGCGTGAAGTACTTTTTTTTGAAGTTTGCTCTGAGCAAGGTCGACAGCAGTGCCTACACTGTAAAAAAATGCAACAAAATACTGGACTTAATTGGCATAAATGTCATCAACATGTTGTTTTTTTACTTTGGAAATATGCAATTACTGCATATGACTAGTAAATTTACTGTACTTTTGTTACAGTATGAATAGAACTAAGTAATCACTCAATTATCAGGGAGTTACTATAAGATAATGTGCCAGCAACTGCACTCTAATTAAGCGGAAATCCCCCAACCAGAACTAAATCACCATGGTAAAATTTAGTGATCGGTATCTGCTCTGGGTACTGTTTTGGTCTAACATTTTGTGATGTATATTAAAATATAATTTGAATTGCACGTCGATGAATTTTTTTTTGTTTGGAAAATATACCTATGTTCATATTATTTTATTTTTTTACATAGTTTTGATAAATTGCCGTAACAAAAAAAAAAGTTTGATACACTGAGAAAATATCCACATTCTATCGAATCTAAGTGAATGCGATATCCACAAGAAGAATGTTTTTGGGAATTTTTATTTTGATATTTCTACCGTTGATTCAAAGATCGTTTGGTCAAGGTATGTACATTTTCGTTTTCACTCCTGTGCATTAATGTTGCTTTGGTTTTCAATAAGTATTATTTTCTAGTTCATATATGGGTTTGAATGGAATATCCTAATCCAATCGGCTTGAACGTGTTATTCGAATCCCAGCATATTTGAATCGATATACAGGAAAAAAGGAAATAAATATTTCATTTTTTTTTACCGATGGCTGATAAATTGTATCAGTTTGTGTGATGTTTAATCAAGAATTTTATTTTGTCAAGAATAAGTTAGAGAAGGACCGCGCCTTACCGGCGCGATCCATCTCTGACCAATACTTGACAAAATAGGTTTTGCAAAAAAAAATCAATTTTGGACTTTTATGTTGGATGCATAATTCGGTTTAGGTATATAAACAAACACCATACAAATAACAAAGAATTCACCCAGTATTTAGAATATAACTTTTATAAAAGCTTTTATTTTTCGGAATATAAAAATTGTACATAGTTTTGCTAATTCCGTTAGTTATAGGTGTGTTTGTTCTATTCCGGAGGCAATATTTTCTATGCAGTTTCAAAGAAATCATGGAGTGCATACACACACCCATACAAGTAGCATGGTTGTTTGACTAGACACACGCAGAAAATGATGATGGGCTAATCAGGAAGATAACTCATTAGAACCAAAACCACCAGGTGGAACCTTGAGCCACAAAAACGACAAAAGTGCCACCGCCCTTTCATGCACATCCCTAGTGTCGCCAATTAGACGACGGTATAGAACACATATATAAATTGCTAAAACTCCAACCATGATGTATGGTCTGCTTCCAAGAATGGCGACAAGAATGATGCAGTTATTTTAGTAGTTGACGAACAAAATATTTTACGATTCACGTATTCGACATGTATATCTTAGTAGTTGGCACAAAATGTTTTTTTGTTATATAAATTTCAATATGCAATTCACATATAGACATTTATAATTTCAGTATTGTCACACATAAAAAGGTGGTAATAAGACATTAGCTCTCCTTCGAAAAAAAACTATCTCACCCTCCCACAAAAAGGGTTAAGTGCGGTTCCTTGTTTTTTTATCTGTACTGGTTACCAGAAACCCATAAACATCGCGCTGACAATACAAATTTTATGCCTCACTTACTTCCTAGTCTGTACACCTCAGTGCGCATGCAATGAATCATTTTAGACATTGCTGTGAAGGAATTTTTTCAAGTATCTGCCGTAGATGAATTACGTCAATTTGATGTGATTCATCTACGGTGTACACTTGAGAAAGAGTTCTGCGAAATAAATTGAGCGCCATCCGTACAGAAAAATACTAAAAAATGGATAAAAATAGTACACTAGACCATCTTGATAAATTGCGTAACATTTGCTCGAACTTATAGTTCTCCTAATAATTTAGATATTTGGGGATTTTTGAGCCATATACGAATTGTCTGTGCTTGGGATGTAATAGTTATATAACACCAAAAATAATTGGTAATAATACCAAAAGGACATATTTTTCAAAAGCGTAAAATTTTTAAGAGAAAAGTGTAGAAACTGGTCTAAAAATTCTCGAAAATAACATCATTAAAGTAAAAAATAGACAATCTCTGATATATGAAGATTGGGAAAATTTTTACACGTCGTTTTGTCAGCCCCCGGATAGTCTATGTACTTTGAAAAATGTCAATATTACACGGCGTCCAGAAAAGAACACGGTGATATCGTTGATTAGGAAGCACGGGTTTGAATTGTGGCAAAAATCCACTCAGAAAAGTATGCCCTTTATTTAACTCATGGCAACTAGAGTAGTTTTTCTTCCCAAAAACACTCAATTCAAGGTGTAATAACTTGCGTAGGCTCGGTGGGACCAGGAAGCAATGTTTCTAACAACGGTAACCCAGGTTGCTTATAGAACTTTGCTCAGGTTGACTCATTCATATGAGTGATGAAAGGGCCATGTTCGCCTATTGAAGGTCATGCTTATGAACTTTTTGTTAGATATATTTCAAACAATCCGTGTCAAAATTTATGCTGTAACAAAAATGCAGTAAAATCGCTGCATTTTGACAGTCATTTTCTGATGAACAATGAAATATACTTTTTGGGCCAAGTATGCGCGGTTGCTGGAACGAATCGCCGAGATGCGGTCCACCCACAGCACATATTTGGCACAAGTCTTATCAACAAGGCGTTTTTGAACTTTTAAAACATCCAATTACCTCAAATGAACATTAAATTTACTGTAATTTTGTCACAGTGCACTTGGAAACTTTATCTTAAGTAAGTGTAGCATTCAATTTTCCTAGAATTTTCCGTGTTATTTTAATATTGTTGTTGATCGAAAAAGACCCATGTAACGCGATACGTTACAGTGAATGAAACCCATCTACCCCATTAACATAATATATTTTGTCATGCATAATCCATAGATGGGCACGTTTAGATTGCTCGATCCATCGTCAATGAACCGAACTCTAAAAAAGTGACTCGATAAAAACTAAAAAATTTTCGATCCAGTAGGATCGATGAAAGCTTTACCCAGAAAACTAAATGGAGCGAAAAACCGTACTGCGGACGAAACTCAAATCGTTGTCTCTGTAAAAATATATATCCGAAATTCTTTGCTGTAAATGCCCCGTTGCATCTACAAATACCAATACAAAACTCCCAATACAAATTTTTATTTTGCCAAACATGAGTCACAGTTGGATCGCGCCGACATTAGTGACACAGGTTTAGCAAATCATGTTTGGACAAGACTTGGGTACTCAGTTGTCCAGGCTCCGTCCATTTTTCCAGGGTTTCTTAATTCATTATAAAATTTTTTATACAAAAATATCATGTTCTCATTCCACAGAAATAGAAGTTTATTGTAAACTTTCGTTAGAACATAGTCTAACGAAAGCTTACAATAAACTTATATTTCTGTGTAATCAGAACTTGATATTTTTGTATATATGCTCGATATTATCCCATTTGTGTATCCTTGTGAATTCTTTCACACACGGATCCAGGATTTTTAGGAAACAGGGAGGAGGGATAGGTAGTTCATTGCAAGATATCAACGAATCGCGTAAAGTTTTTTGATAGTTTATTTTGTTAACTTTGAATATGGCATTCATACGCATGGGTGTAGAAATTTCTAATGAGTATGGATACCACAGCCGCTAATAAGGAAGATTTTGAAATTGCTTTTGAAAAGAAGGGCATACTTTAATCCTATATCTAAATATACAGAAGCATACTTTACAAAAGTAATTTAAAATACATATTCAGTGTTAAATGGAAATGAAGAAAAATCTTCATTTCGAAGTCAATCCCATCATTCAAAATATAAAAAAGTGTTTAAAAAGGATTTCAAGAGTACGATATGTTTATTATATGACGCAATTTCATTATAAAACATTTTCATCTTACGAACATGAACGATATATATATCGCGTTTGTTATGCGCGATTTAGTTACGCCCATGCTTGGAAAAACTTCATCACAACGGAATAGAATTACTAAAAATATGCGAAATATACAAGTTTATTTATTTACAACATTACTTTTTCGGCGATATGGGATCATTTTGTTATTTATTCATCCGTGAAATTTTTTTCTCAACTCAATGGTATAAATACTCGTGATTCTAAGATTGTCGTTCTAAACGAATGTATACATGACAAATGAGGCCGGAACAAACTTTGAATTATACGAAGAGCACTCATCATTTTGTTTTACAAGTTAAATGAACCCAATAAACACTGTGACAAAAGTACAGTAAATATGCTCTTTATTTGCAGTAATTGCAAATTCTTTCAAGTTGATGAGACATGTTCAAAGTTGATTCGCGCGTTCCATCAACAGCCCCTAATCGGCTGAAAAAGTCGATTCGTATTTTCTTTTATATCATCGAGGGAAATTACTGTAAAAAATAATGAATTTACCGCGTTTTTTACAGTGATGCGGGAAATTTGCGCAAGAAAGTTTGCAAATTTCAAGCAAACAAGAAGTTCATTACCAAGCCGCAAATTCTAAGCGAAACTTTATTCTCATGAATCATTAACATTCAGCACATTTTTTAAAGAAAAGACAATAGACTTTGATATTTATAGCACGTTATCTATTTTGAAACTGTTCGATTGATAAGATAGAGTGGATTATCACCAATGTTGGGATAGGGATATTGAGTTGGAAT
This sequence comes from Styela plicata, assembly GCA_963675895.2. Classification (NCBI taxonomy): domain Eukaryota; kingdom Metazoa; phylum Chordata; class Ascidiacea; order Stolidobranchia; family Styelidae; genus Styela; species Styela plicata. Next base: position 14,275,022 of record OZ023144.1, on the reverse strand, counting down.
ACAATTTCATTTTTATCGTATGGGAGAGAAAGGCCGAGAATGCGGTTTAATCACATGGCGAACCACGCACACCCCCCCATGCAGATCCGAGTTCCGAATTAGGTTAAAATTTTTTTAGTTTTCTCTTTGCATGAATATGGTGATGGTAGAGTACGCGCTAAGCATGGCTTACGGGTACCACCGCACCTCGGCGAGGTGACCAGCGAACATCTCGCATATAATCATCCCTCGCGGGATTCGAACATTCTCAAGGACGGTTGGAGACGCGTAGCACGATGCGTATTCCTAACGCTTTTATTGATTGAGCTAGCGGACATCACTATAAAAATAACATAAGTGTCTTGAACAGAAGTAGTGGGCCCATGACATTTTTAAAATGTGAACAGTTCACGCAATTTTTCTTTTTTAAACTCGTAAATCTTGGATATCAAGATTGCTTTTTTCTGAAATCATGCAGCGAAAATACCGTACCAACTTAGACGGAAAACCAAGCCTAAATGACGCAGTTACATGGGATGAGTGATCATGTAACATGTTATTGTACTCACGTACAATAACATGTACAATATCACGTAGAATAACAAATGACTATTTAGTGGCATAATTCATTAAAACTGTGGTTGTTTTAACCCATCACGGAAAAATGTGCTGTGATTAAGGCTGGGCAAATCCGAATCATTTGGAATTCGAATCAAATTTATAGTTTTTATTGCATTTTAAATTCCCACTCCATGTCTAGGAGTAACATTTTTCATATTTTAACGACAAAATATAATCGATTTTGGTCAAACTTGACCAAAAACGATTGCATTTTGTCGTTAAAAATGAAAATTCTAGTTATTTAGTTCATTTAGCAAATTTTTGTTTTCGTGATAGGTTGATTCGAATAATTTGTGCTTCGAATCACTGAATCGAATTCGCCAGCCCTAGCTGTAATTATATTTTTAATATTGCGCATGAACTACTAATGCTTGCGAAAGCCCTGTAGGTCCGAGATTTAAAAAATCGCAAATTTCACCTATTGCATTTGCAAGCTTCTAGCAGGCGACTAAAGAAAACAAAAGTTTAATTTCTAGTTCTACTTCTCGCCCACAGCTTAAACTGATCATTGCATCACTCGGGTTTGGTATAGAATATTGGTCATTTTTGGTTTAAATTCACTGTAAGCCAGCCCGAAAGAGCGACAGAACGGAACCAACATAAGAACGTTCAAATAGCGAATGACCTAAAATACAAGAAACTACACTTTAAGGGGGAACTGTCTCAGACAAGAGTGAACTGTGCTCACGATCAAGTGTCGTAAATTACTCTGGGCGATGGTAAAACCATCTACCACGGTTTGAAGATGCAGTTGCTGGTTTTCCAATATAGCTATTAGCATAACGGTGGTTGTTATTGGCCGATTTCAGATGTTAATCTCAATCTTGGAAAAGGGGTGTAAAAATAGTGGTTGGCTTCGATGAACTTTTATGTTTGTTCATATCGGATTTTCTGATTCTGACATTTTGCAGTTTCTGGCACTACATTTGTAGCACTTTTTCGTCATATAAGTACACGTTGGCCAGTTGGGTATTTTAAGATTTCGATCTTGAATCGAATAACAATTTTGATAAACAAGGAGAAAATTAAATGACACTTCCATTATTTGAAATTTATCTTTCCTCTTGGTTATACACGACAGGTCAAACTAAAAATATGTAATCCACCAGTCATAAGTAACCAAGCGTGGAAATCCCACCCAGATTTTATCGACATTTTACACCCAGCATACCAGTAAACCATAAAATGCCTATCCCAGCATGACCACACATAGCCCTAGGATAAAACGCGCTTTTAAAGCGCGTTTTGTCCTCGGGTCATGCGTGATCAAATAAAGTTCGTCAACACTGCGAATTGCGCCAGCGCCCGATTCGCTTGGCTTGTTCCAAATTAACATTGTTTGGGTCAACTTTTATTAAGGGCTGCCTTGTTTTGTGCGCTTTTATCGTAAAATAACAAAGAAGAACACGTGAATAAACGGAGCAAAAATACTGCTTAGACCCACGCAACCTCACACTAATAAGCACCGTAAATAAGGGTCGTGATTTGTAGGGAAAAAAATGATTTTACCCATTACTTCGACAGAATTAGGGTTCATTAGTAAAAAATAACAAAAATGTAGAAATCTGATTCAGAATTAGGAAAAAGTTTTCATGTCCGTTCGTTTTAAGAAAAAAATAAACATTATTATGCGTTTTTCCAGACAGATATTTGTTGTCTTATATATGGTATTCAAGATGATCCCCTCTTTGATTTTCCGATTCAGTGGATGGCAATGTTACAACAAACGAATTTTTCTATTGCGGTGTGCAAGTATGCAGTTAGCAAAATCCAAAAAGTTTTATAGAGACATATTCCATCTAAGATTTTTTGTTGAAAGTCCCCTAGGCGGATAATATAACTAATGGCCGTAGACATGGCCACATATAGTAACAGTAACTGCACAATCATTCTAGGTAGAACTGACTCGCCATAGTATACTGTACTCTACTAGAGTGCACTTATATTAAAATGTGTGACGGATATGAAAATTTACGAAATTGTCAGCTTGTTTCATTTCAGTTTCTTTTCAATTTTTACCCGAAAGCTACCTCTGAAATGGCCCCACTAGTGACATATTACATGGCAAAATCTATTACAAAATGTAGCACTGGTCAATGGGCACGCTTGAAGTGGCAAACATTCCATAAAGAACTGAACCACTATAAACGAGTGCAGTGAGTGATGTCTACCCTGGTCAAAAATAAAATCATCCATTCCACTACTTCTTTGTTTCTGTTTAGTCGAATTTTAGGACAAGTAGGAAACACTATAGGACAATTCTAAAGCGCGCACTTCTTGACATTAAATACCGATATTATTGAGAAATTTTAGAAGATTTTGAAATTTATTTGTGTACTTATACGCAGATTTTTCCGTTGTATCATTTGGCAAATGGTTCTACCATCGTCCAGGGCAGCTCACTGCATACCACTCACTGCACTTTACTATGACATTTCAGTTCCATTTGGGAACTTCCATTCTCCGCTTAGAGTGCAGTTGCCAGTGCTATATCATATAGTAGCTCTATGTCATTAGGTGGCCGATAGATAGTTCCTTTTAGGGACTGCTTCCCTCAGTCTCGCTTAGAGTGAATTTTAATAAAAAAGGAATATAGAACACTTCAGCTGTTAATAAAAGTAATTCAAATAATAGAAATTTTTTTTTAATATAATGGGTAGATCATCAAAAATATCTGCAAAAATCCCATCATACAATGGATTGAATTTTGGCTCAATCTTAATCGGATCATACAGAACACAGAATACAAAGTAATGTGTATTCAAATCTTTTGAATCGGATATTTATCCAAATCGTTACAAAGCCTTAAATAAAAAGGCACATATTTGTATAATGTTCAAATCGGGTAACATATCGATAGTCATACCAAAAATGTTTTTACCTGGCGTATCAAAACATATTTCGAAAAATAATAAATTTTTGACACATACGACAAAAACACACATGTGTTTTACTGTAACGTGGGGTATTTCCAATATGACATAACCGAGAAAGTTGTCCATATTTTGCTAATAAATGGTTTTAAAGAATTTAATTCATGCAATGATATGAAGAAGTGGACCAGAAAATTTGGATGACGTCCACCACACAATGCCTAAATTGGCATTAGATTTATCCACGAACGCCACGTGTTGTGCATGTAGTCAACAATGTGCCGATGATCGATCGCGTATAAAATACACGATCGATCATTGACACATGCTTGGCAGCATGCATTCATACTTTGGGCATCTATGACTCATTTTTGGTAATGGGATAAACTATGATCAAATCTGTCTCGAAGATAATTACACCCATGACTAGGCACACGATCGTGATCGACGGCATGGGTAAACAAGACCCATCAACCGCACCCCCAGTGATTTCACCCTCATGGGTAAAATGACGTAACCCAACTGTTTTGTATTGAATTGTCGGTTGCTAATAGTAACGCGTGCGTACGTTTCCTCAAATAAGGAAGACTGTAATTGAAAAATTATGACTTCATTGATATTTTTCGGGGCGGAACAAAGCAAAGGAAAATGCACTTGTCTTGAAAAGTTGAAAAATAATCTAAATATTTATAATTTAGAGCAAATTCCAAACGGTGTCCAATTTGATAGCTTTGATAAAGTGGTTTTTTTATACTTTAGTTGTCAATACGTCAGACATCTTGGAAATGTATAAATAACGTATTTATAAATGAATTTATACAGTTCATACATATCTAAAAACTAAAATTATGATGCGAAATATGAAATGTCAGGTGGTTTCTTTTTATACTATCATTGCAATGAGATTTACCTTCAAATTGGGTCTTGTAGGATATGGGAAACATATATAACACGCGTTTTACGTGAAACTCAAGCTCGATTATATAAATGAATAAAAAAAATTATCCTTTTTTTCAGACATGCCTCCTTTCAATCAAAATTCTAAAAATTTATCAAGTTTCAGCAAAATTTTTAAGCCGAATAGCGCTAACTGGATATGCCAACATATATTCTACTTTCACAACTTGTGATATATTGTATAAGAATGTTTCGATTTCATTCTAAACTGTTATTTTCTCCTTTTTAAAGTGTATCATATATTTTTAAATCAAAAGGGTGCAACGCGTATACGTCGATGTGTATATAAAAGCAAGTTCACACAAAAGAATGTGATGAAATTTCAGATTTACGTACACACTTCAACAGCATTATTCTGTTACTTAGTGCTGGGTGAATCGAAAGCCTTGTCGGTTATTGTTATTCCAAGCATGGGCTACTGATAAACCACACCTTGACGGTGTGGTTTATCAGTGTCCCATGCTTGACTTAATAAAAAATATTCGGCTGTTGTTTGGACGAACTATAATTTTTTATGTTTATGTTGGGTTTTGGTATTGACAGATCCTAGATATTTTTTAAAAGGTGATATTACATATGAAGGAAGAGAGAAAACTGTAAAGTTTCACTTACGCGCGACATTTGGAACAATTTGACATTGACTTGCCGTAGCATTGACGATATTGGGGTAGAAGGGCGGAGTACCCCTCCCTCATTTAAAGATTTTTTGCAGCTTGCTAGGAAATTATAGCATTTCAACAGAACTATTTTAAGTTTTGTTTGTTTGTGCGACTTAGGCGCGAAAATATTTTGTTCTTGATTAGAATACGAGGTTTATATGCTAACGTGAAAGCCTAAAAATAGGAGCAGAACAGTGGGAAATAGAGTCATTAATTATATGATTCCTAAAATCATTCAAAAGTTATCTAATTATTTTACTTCGGTGCCAGCATTTTCAAAAAAATTTTGTGTCGAGTTTTAGAAATTTGATTTGTGTGTAAGCAATTTCTGCGAAGGTAGGAATTTAGGGAAGAAAATGCTCTGAAGCGGTTGATCTGTGGGTCGTCCTTGACAAAATAGAATTTCAGATGGAATAGACACCGGAGCACCACAGGTGTTAAGACAACTTAACTAAACGATATTTCATCTTGAAGGTATCATAATTAGACTGCAAAACCAATTACTTTAAGATAATTCGAATATTCGAAAGTATTACAATATTTGAATGAAATTTCATGATGATTTTATTTTCCAAAGATTAGAACGGAAATTGCGGAAAGGGAAGAAAAATGTCATGTTGAGAATTGCCCATATTTGGTTCGTTTTTTATAAAGTCAAAAAAAACTTATTTTGCTATGCCGGTGTTCGACGTACATAGTATCTTGGAATAAAAAAAACAATTATAAAATTGCTTTGTTTATCGATGCTGTACGATTTTTTCGTTCCTGGACAGTTGATAGAAAGAGCTCATATATATAGTCAACAACATTGTGCTCGAACACATTTGACAAAATGAAATTCGCGTTTTGGTACCATAGCAATATTTAGAGCTTGTTTATTACAGTTGCCTTGTTCAAAAATAATATTACATTGATATTTCAAATTTATATTGTCGTCTTGCACGATTTTTCGTTTTGTGGTATTTTTTTAAATGCTGTTAGTCTTTATATTCAAGGCAATGCCTTTTTAAGATTAAACCAGCTTTATGAGGTGGTTAGGAACTATCACTCTCACTCTCGTTAATCTTACTCCGGTAGTTATAAGAAATGAGTTCTTAAGAATTCTGAGTAGGATATTTTTAATTTTCCTATTAAGTTAACCTCAGTGACTCAATTGTTTGTGGTCTATCTCAATAAAGGAAGTAAAAAAGAGTATAATTGAATATACATGAATAAATCAAGCTAGTCTCAGCCCAAAACATTCCATAAAACCATGGCACCTTTTTAAACTTTAGGAAATGTTTAATCACACACAAAGACCAACGCAATCTCCCAATTTCTCATACAAAAGAACCAAATCACCGAAAGAAATGTCCTTTCATTCATAAAGTATTGACCAGCAATGGACATAACAATTGGTCATCCGCGGATTAAATGATTTCAAAACGTAAAAAGACGGGTAATTCGTTATGACCAACTTAGTCTCTTCTGTGCAATCTGGACACATTTTTGTTTAATAAAATTAATTTAGATTTGTCGAGTTTGGCCATAAATGGACCGCGACTGAACGACCTGTTGCATTCATTGCTAAAGCTATACCAACGTCAAATGTTTTAAATTAATGATATGTTTTGAATTCTCTTCGTTACAATATATCTATATGTATTGTTGAATATGTTTAATTATACCTTTTCAGTAGATTATGCCGACTATACAGTGAGTCACACAGTCTTTTTCGACAATAATATTTTCCAAAAATTAATAAATCAGTACAGGTAAGATTGTGTTGTAGTCTTAAAGTGCAGATTTGGACCCCAAAAGTTGAAAAAATATATACATTTTTTCCCTTTTTGGTTTGCTACCGCTCCAATTTTACACGAGGAAAAGAGGTCATGCGAGTTCAAATTAGATTTTTAACTGCTAAAGGCTTGTCATCACTTCAAGCGTGTTTTACAATATCCTGTATAATATCATTTCTTCGAATAATTTTATCAAATGAAATCACACCCCAAAAAGGAAATTTTATTTTGCTAAGTTTGAGTCACTGATGGACCGCGCCTTGTCAGCGCAATCCATCGGTTGTTCATACTTAACAAAACTTGTTTGCACAAAAGATTGCTACCTCGGGTAGATCTTTGCCAGACGCGTCAACGTTGGTGGGATTGTAACAATTTATATGACAACGCCTTGTGACTAAATTTTTGGTCTAACCGGGTCAGAAAAACTTCGACTACACATGTTTTGACAAGTATGACTCAAACTTCTGTTGAATTTTTGGGAAAGCGTCGCGCATTCCATATATCACTGGCGCATATTCTGGTAAATAAAGTCATGTCTAAAGCGACGGCATGTTATAAAAAAATTTTCGTTACGCTTTCATTTATAAAAGCAAATCTTAGAAAAACAGTTGAGAGCACGTTCAGTCATACAAGATTGTCATAATTATTACCACAGTTCTATTTTACCAACTATTTAATTATTTTGATGGGGCTTTGTTAGTCAAGCTTAGTCAGTTAATATAACAGATCCCTATGGGACGCATGAATTTAACGCTGTATAAATACAGGAAGATATTTTACAGATGGGTATGACCTATCAACTATATGCTGTACTTTAGTTCGCATGGTAGACATGGATATCTCAAACAATTGGGTTTGGAAATAGTGATTGGCAACCTAGTTATTTCTTAAACAAGGAAAAGTAAACGAAATTACCAAAAAATTGGGTAACGTATTCCCAAGTAACCTAGTTCAATTTTCAAAACCAAGTAGTATCAAGATTGAAACTATTTTAAATAAATTTCAAGGTTAAAATCAAAACGGTCTATTTTAAAAGCTTTCTTCATAGATATAATATGTATTGCCTGTTTTTTTTTTTTTTTTTTTATATACTGGGTAATTAGTTTTATCAACCAGGTACCTAGTAACATTACTGGGTAAAACATCAAACGGAAAACTTGGTAAAAGTTGAACTAGGTAAGTTATATATTCTTAAAACTAGGTAAAATTACTTTGAAAAATAGCTCGGTAAATTTAGTATACTAGATAAAGTAAGTACTTTTACCTGAAATTGTCAACAGTAATTGGGATCTCATTTCTACGTTTATACTGAGTCGAATTATCTTTTTATTTAAAACGACAGGTATAACAATTTTTTTGGTTTTTCATAGCAAACACATTACTGATGAAAATACTGATACTGATTTGGTTCATTTATTTATTAAACTTCGATATAAATTATGACTATGAATATATTATAAGATAACGTATACAATATTATTAGTTTCGGATATATTACTTGTACAAAATTTGCCTTGAACTTAATCGATACGCATAAAGTTTTCGAATGTCAGTGTGAAAATATTAAGAAATGCTTTAAATAGTATAAATAGATAGATATAACGTAACCAGATATTATTATTTTGAATCAATACTTTTCTAGTAGTGAGAAGTGGCGCCTAACCCACTAACGGTCACTTATTTTACTAATTAAAAAAAAAATGCTGAACAAATAAAAAATGTCCTGAGTTTTCATGGTCCCGAAGAATTAGCGGATAAGGGCGTGTGGGAATGTGACGTATTTACGCCAGATTTGACTCACTCAATAGCACGCAAAAATGACGCACAAAAGACCAAACCCCACGCAAAAAAACGACCTATTTATCCCCCTATACTTGTATTGAAATCACGGAATTCATGGTAACTAATGAACTCGGTAACTATTAGTAGACTTGTAAATCGTAGTCCGAAGAAAGTCATCCACAATGCTGTAGTAAGTATGATCACTGATGGTGCGCCGCCGAAGCGCGGGCCATCTGTGGATTTTTACTGGACTGAAACCAACTGTGTTGTGAAACGAAAAGTTTTGATAAAAATTCGGAACAGATATTTTTTTTTTTCAAAACTTGAACTTAAATTTTATTTCGGTTCGAATCATACAAAAAAGGGTGTGGAATATTAATTCAGCGATTTCATTGAAAAAAATGTCCAAGCGAATATTGCGTATATAGCGGGGATGTCCAAAGCGAATGAAATATTTGAAACATTCGAAAATAAACATATTCAATATATTGAAAGACTTGTCTTCCAGATAAATTTTTTGCATGGGTGTCCGACATTAAAGGACCCAAAACCTTGACCTTGACTCACTCGACCAAAATCAATTGCATTTTATCGTTCAAAATAAAATTTTTATTTACTTCATTCATCAAGTCAAGTTTTCAATCCTACGAACGATTCAAAATGGATTCGAATGTTTTGTGCTTCGGATCGATTCGAATCATCGAATTAAATTGGCAAGCCCTAAATTGTTAGGATTTTATGAGGAGCATCGAAATGTGTTGTATCCCAACCACGTAATAATTAGACATACATAATTCTGCAATGCTTGAAAATATAGAAATTATATAGATTTTAGATTTCGTTTTTCGTTTCATTGTACTGTGTATATTAAGATTGCTAGTACAATTTTTTTTATGAAAAACTCGGCCGTAGTTTTATGCGCCATAGGACTGTTTTCCGCATCGATTTAAACGAATTCAAGTCTAATATAGATATTTATATAATTTTTCGATTTTACGAAATAGGGTATATGGAGAGCGAAAATTCAAAACCACGTAATTACAAATTTTGAATTATGAACAATTTGCTGAACTATCTGCTATTTCACGATGAAGCAAAAGGCCGCAGCGTAAAAACTTTTAGACGTCCTGCTCACGTGATAACATTTGATACATACCTCTCGCCGGAACTTGAAATTTGGGGATTTCACTCAATTTGTTCGCTTTTTTCTATCGTGCTATTTGTGGTAACGCAAAAAAGGGAAAAATGCTGATTTTTGGAGACGCTATTTTTGACCGAGAACATTTTCTCGAGTTTTCTACAAAAACGTGTTTTGTAAAGTATCGGTCTTTCCGTGGCACATGCTTAACATAAAAATATATGATGGGGTTGATATGTTCCTTCAACGAATTATTTCAGGTACATGAAAAATACTTTTTTTCGATAAAATCTGTAAACGTGTAGGATACGGTACTGTGCTTGTCAGGTATGTAGCGTGAAAACCAGATTCTGTTACGAAAAAGTTACGACGGCAAAAATGTCATGAATAAAAACAATAATGGCGTATTTTATCGAAAATTCTATATACTTCGTAAAATACCTACAATGATACAGACCACATATAAAATAATATATTACGTCAGTATGTTCTCATTTTTTTGTTGTAGCGACGCTTATGAAAAAATTCGATGAATTCACGATGCACCAACGTTAAAGCACTACTTTGCTGCATACAAGGCATAATGAGTTGCTATCATGCATGACAAAGGCGACCCTGAACTCGTTGTACTCAGTGGCGTATCCAGAACATTGAAAGGGGTTAGACAGCAGAATTTGAAAAAAAAATTCGAGGTCAAAATATGACGTCAATATAGGTGCCGTACGCAAAAGTTTTTTTTTTGAAAAATTGCGTTTTTATTTTATATTACTAAAAAAGATACCAAATATGGCACCGGAGGCGCAAAAACATATTGAGAAGGGAATTATACGCTATAAAAATAGGCTAAACAAGTGTGATATATTCGAAAACATTTGACAGTTTCTACGTTTTACAACACTTAAAAGGTCAGCTTAGGACTTTTTTCAGTCGTTGAAAGTGGACCATAGAACTAAGTCGTAATACTAGCTGCAGGAATAATAGCCAATCATGGGTATTACGCAAAAATGAAAATCCAGAAGCTATTTCAGACAAATTTCGAGTAATTTTAATTATTCACCATTTCAGTACATCGAGATTCTCTTTTTAAGTTTTTGTGTTTATTTTATAAAAAATATATGCAACGCCCATTGTGTTGCCGCGTCCTTGGTGAGGCATTGCGGTGCGTTCCAGCACCAGCAACAGTCCATTCATTCCATTTTAAATCGTTCATCATCGGAAATTAGGAAATTAAAGCAGAGAGTAAAGTTTTAAAATCGCGTTATTACACACTTGACTTCAGTACAATAAATCCAATATCTTTAACTTTCTTTATTCATTTAACGTTAACCGTGAAGTAGTCTCCAAGTCAATGACCAAGTTCAAAGAAATACAAATGTAAACGATTTATATTTAGTTTTAAATAGTTCTCAATCCGGAAAGTTCCAATGTTTTGTTAAGTACGGGCCATTGATGAAACGCGCCGTTAGGCGCGGTTCAACAGTGGCTCATACTTAACAGAATAATACTTCTGATTGTGTTACTCCTAATTATATTTATGAAATATTGTTAAATAAAAAGTTTGTTGATTGAAATTTAATTTTGAAGTATCTGAAACAATGCAACTGTTATTTATATGTACTTTTAACAGTAACTCATTAAAAAGAGATAGAAAATACCTCGGACAAGTTTTTATTGCTCATCTAGTGATTAAAACAACTTCGTGTTGTCGAAAATTTGTTTAGGGATAGGAATGAATTTTATTTTTTTCTGAGCCTAATCCGCAGTAGCCTGCACAGTTATTATCGGTCCTACCTGGCGCGTTTCAGCCAGTTGGGAATGACATGCAATTGCATATTTATTTTACATTATTTACATTTATAAGTGATCCAATCCACACCCTTTACGATCACGATAAAGAAACCGGCAACCAAATTCCTTACCACCGCCAATATCCCTTCAAAAGAAAAAACGCGTTATTTCTCTTTTTGAAATCGTGTTGTTTTGATTTTGACTCAACCGATACTGTAGTATCGCCCGTTACGCCATGATTATTTGTGCTAAAAAAGAAATGAAAAAGGGTATGTATTCCAGCCTTTTTTTCATATATATTTAATGGTGATGCCACGTGGACAAGGAAAAAGGAATTTTTTATTCAAATTTATTCGCGTTCAAATGTTTTGAAGTTCACGAGAGATTTTTTTGTGAGACAATTAGGACTGTGCAATTTGATTAGTTAATTCGAATCGATCCGAAGCAAAAATTATCTTAATTGTTCGTGAATCGTTCATAGGAATAAAAACTTGCTATTTAAAATTCAAATTCAGCCAAAATCAATTCTATTACGTCGTTGAAATATGGCCTTTTTGCTCTTAGACATGGGGTGTTAAATGAAATTACGTTTCCTCTTTTTTTGTTAATTGAATAATTAAATTAATGAATTAATTCAATAAATCCGTATTTCGTATCTCTAAATTTTTTGATATGCATAATGGAGAAAACTTGTGATAGTAAAAATGGCATATTTGTTATTTATATGACATTGATGTTCATATCTGACTCTAAAAAATATCAGAATTAAATTCGAAATTGGTCAAACGATTCGGTTTTGCCCAGGACTAATGACTTTTAATTTTATTTAAAATTTCTTGTTTGACATGGATTAGTTAGTAAGAAACGTTTTTTCAGTATAAACATTCAAACCAAGTAAGCCACAGTCACAGGTAGATAAGTAACGTCTTTCCATGTTATAATTTGTTAGAAACTCACTGGAATCTATGCCGAAGCAGCGTCTAAAGAGAATCAACCAACCACTCAAATGGCAAAAATCGAATACAAAATGTAGCACCAGCAAATGCACTCTATGCTTGAGAACTGAGAACTGTGTTAAGGCATAGAGAGTGGTGTGAATAATGGACCATAATTTATATAAGACTAGCGAATGAAAAATTGTAGTTTCTCAATATATGGGTGAGCAATTCGTTTCGGTGATTCGAATCGATTAGAAGCATAATATATTCGAATTGATCATGAATTGTTCATCGGAACAAATACTCACTGAATGGACTAGAATTTTCATTTTTAACAACAAAATGCAATCGATTTTGCTCAAATTTTACCAAAATCGATTATATTTTGTCGTTAAAATATGACAATTGTTGCTCCTAGACAGGGAGTGTGAATTCAATATACACTATAAAGTATAAATTTCCTAATTGTTACAATGAAGACAAGTTATTATTTTAAAAAATCGGATATTTGTTATTTACATCGAATTCGTGATTCGATTCCCGATTCGAAAAAATTATTCGAAGCAAATTCCAAATGATTCGGTTTTGCCCAGCTCTATCCTCAAAACGTTCAATGGAAAGTTTCAAGCTTAAATCTTAGTTACGAAATTCCCATATTATAAACTTTTAGGTTGACTGGTTTCCGAGATTTTTCCTCTGTTACAAAGAAAAATCTAACAATCATTGCGTTCGCCGTCTTAAGACGTGGTTTTAACGCTTGAATGCATGGCTAACCAGAAAGCATGCACCCATGGTGTGGGCATCGATGAGATAGCACATAATTGGGCGTTACCCATCGGGGTACTATTTAGCTCAATGAGCTTCATTTTAAAGCTACCGTAGGTGATAAGAATGTGAGATTTTGTAAGAACTTGGGGTTTTTGTATTTATTTAGAGTTAATACATACGTTGTTTGATTTGAGTTGATTTCTTTAGAATGATCTGTATTAGATTAATTATGTGTATAAGATTTTTATAAGATCAGAACACAAATAAATTATCAATTCAGAAAATTTTTTTATTTATTCGGGATACGGGTACAAAATTTTTCCTATGGGAGGTGAAGTGTTGTCAATGAGAGAAAAATAGTACAGAAAAAGCATTGCAAAAAAATTATGGTCAGGTCTGATATTTCGTAACTTCGTATTGACATTTTCCCCTGTATATAGCCCCATACTTTGGCTATTCTAGATAAAGTATTCCAATAGTTTACCAACGCCAAAAATTTTTCATGGTGCGCCTATCAAACTTTCTAAAATATGAAGTACATCAAGTACACGCTAAATACCGACTTTCGGGACAGGGTAAGAATTCAATTTCAAAACGCCACTTCTGGCGTATTTTCGTTAGTATGCCGAGCATTTATACACAGGTTCCTATTTGAAACCAGTAAATGTTTATAAAAATCGCAACAGCAGTATATTTCTCTTATAAGAAAGCGTTATTTTTTGTTGTAAAATGAACTCAGAGTGAGAAAATTGGTCTTAGACACATGTACAATTCCCCTTTGTTTAGATTTGTCGTATATTATTTTATTATTCTTACACGTCGGATATTTCAATAGAATATGAACCCAAGTTGTCACCACGAGAACAAAAAAAAAAGAGAGAAACGTGAAAAGGGGGATGACACGGTTTGAAAAAAAAAACGAAGACACCTTATGACATCATAATGATAGGCAATCACTTTTCCCCTGGAAATTGCGCTTTTATTGTATAAACCATAAATTACACCAAATTTCGCTGCCGATACGCGAGAGTTTTCACAAAAAGAGATTTTAGGACCTAAAATAGGCAAAATGCGTGTAATATCCTATGAGCTCGAAAAAATTTGAGATTTCCTACGCTCTAAAGCACTCAAAGTTCATTTTGGATTATTTTAAGTATCCGAGGACATGGCACCATGCCCTCCCCTAAATACGCTGGTGTAAGAGGGAAAATACTACTGATAAGGAATTTTATTCGCCCCACGAGTGAAGAGATGTATGTATTCCAGGGAAGGGTAGAAGCAGCACGAATAAAGGATCGATTGATTGTCACTTACATATTCGGAAGCTACATAAAAAGCAATATCAGCATAGCACTATGTGTGGAAAACTGCTCCCGAACCCGTAAAAGTAGAGTGCAGAGTGAGTGTCTGTCTGTCTCTGGCGATGGTACAGGCACCTGCCACTTTCTGTGTTGAAGAAATTGAGAAAGATAAGATTCACAATAGTGGTAGTCAAGAAAATGCAACTGTATTTATTAAACCTACAAAAACATATAAATAACAGTTTATTATAGTTTTCTAAGTTTAATATTTTTCACTTCCAGAGAAAATCAGATATTCAGTCAATTTAGGCAAAAATCGAACTAGATATATATAAATTAATTAGATAGATAGGTTTTATAGATTTGGGCATCACAATGTGGAAAATTGTGTTGTTCCTATACTTTTGTTCGCGTCATGCAACAGCTCAAATTGACGGCTATGAAACAGTTACTGGTAAGTTTTTAAGAAGCAAGTTATATATTCAGAGAATCACATTCAAATCGAAAATTTTCTTTTGTCAAGCATGCCGTCGCAGATGGACCGCGTCTCCTCGACACGATCCATTAGTCACTCATACTTACAAAAGAAGTTTTGACCGATTGCATGACCCAATTTATAAGACAAGGTATACCAAAATATAGTTTTCACCACATTACGCTTTGCTTGATTCCCAATTACACACACTTGCTTAGGTCTACTGTATACTGTATCATATTGTTAGAAGACAAGGAAATCGTCAGTCACAGCGTCCGAAGTTCCATAAACAACAATCTTGCAGAAGCAAACGCTCTTCCACGCACACATACGTGTTCTCCAGTAGTATTACTAAATATCTTTCACACGGAATCACGAGGAGAGCAACATAGTGCCTACAGGCCTGGAATATATCTATAGATGGGTAAACTTGATATATATTTGTATACGCATTTTTTCAGGCAATTTTTCTTGTGATCGAATACAACAGCTTGTATTGAGAACTGAGAGAGTGGGCACAATTCAATCACCGTGTTATGATGGTGTGAGGACAGATTATCCCAAAGAATTGACGTCAGGCTTCAAACTAATAAACATTACGTTTGGCAATGCACTAGTTGTCGGTAAGTATATAAACCAAAACAATAGCTCATATCCTGCCTGGGCGTCATCATCTGCCTTGGACGATAGCAAAACCGCCTAGCACTTTTTATTTCCATTTTCTTTCAGTCTGCTAATATGCCATTTAGGAAATACTTTAGGGACATTCTAAAGCACATACCTACAGGACACAACAAATTAAACCATATTGAATGCATCCGATCCATGTGATGTGCTTATCGAAAATTATGAGGTTAGGTTGAGTGTCGTTTGTTACTACTGCGTAGTCTAATGCGTAGTCGTGCTCACTTTACGGGGAGGTTGGTGTGATTAAGTACAAAATATATTAGCGAATTTATGTATTAATTCAACACAAAACCTTGTCCAACGGACAGAAGAAGTAACCGGTGCTGCAGTTTTACTTTTGAATCCAGACCGTTGGTAAAAATGCATTGTGATAAAACGTGCACGATCCCTCTACTTGAAAACGTGTGACCGGAATTCTCGCACCTCAGATTAGTATAAAAAAACTTAAAATTACGTTAGAATTGTTTCCTTTACTCTTTTCAGAAATAAAAAAAAAAACTTCTTCCTTAATTTCCCAGGCTATCGACTCACAATAAGAGACTTTCAGTTGGCTGCTAGTGACAGACTGTATATGGGCCCAACAACTAGAAAAGACGGAAGCAACACACTGGCTCAAAGGTAAGCCATTGTAAAGTTTACTCCGGATTTTGAAGCTCTGTTCACAGAATATGATTCTATTTTTATCCTGCGGGAGAGCGAAGGGGAGAATGTGGATTAACCATATGTGGAACTACGATCTCTCATGTGGATGTCGGCTCCAAGTAGTTCTTGCCTAACTATTGGCAGTTTTTTGTAGCCCATGGACATGTTTGGTCGAGAAAGCCGTGGGCATCGGTTATGTGAACCACCGTGCGCCGATGAGGTAGGTGTTCGAGCCCATGTCGTTGGTGAGCTAAGAGCGTATTCCTGACGCCTTTACCGACTGATCTAACTTGTCACGTTAACTTTAAGATAACATATTACGACAATTCTAAATCCTGTAAATACAAGGCAGAACTTCCGAGTAATACAACTCATGATGTTTCTAAAAGAATTTAAATGCTATCGGAATTCAAAAAATAATAGTTATACAATAATTTTCTGATCTTAGTTTCGTTGGCTCAAACTATTTAACTTGTAGATCCAAGATTACCTAACTTATGTATGGAAATTCTAGGAATGTCACATTTACATCCAACTCAACTACGGACGGCCTTATCTATGTACAAGTAGTTGAAGATGGTCCAATAGCCGAAGTCTTGGATCTGTCTGGGAACAACCAATATCTTTTGGAGAACTACGAGACTGTTTTCCTGGATTTTTATACCGTGGATGACACATTTGGAGGACGAGGATTCTTGATTGATTATGAAGCAGGTGATAATAATTTACTGCTGAATAAACTAAATGAAATCAACAAGTTTATGTTAGCGTTTGAAGAAAAAAACGAAAAATGTAGTAAAATGTAGATCAATTGCAGTGGCGCCTAAAAAGGTTTTCCATAAGCAGCATTATTTACTGTATATCATGGAAAAACAGCCCAAAAATGTCCCTGGAAGTTTTTTTAAAATTTTATTTCTAGGCATATAACCGACTAAATAATTTCAGAAATTTTCACTGAAACATTCTTTCAGAGTTCCAAAAAGTGGAAAAAATCGAGTGTGGCCGATTTGAAGCAATAGTTTCCGACTATTTTAATGGCGCGCGGATAATTGTTGGCGTTTTTTGATGCTTTTAATACAACCACACTATTTGTACCCGCGCTTGCTACATAGCGAAATATATCTATACTTATTAGATGTTGAGACGTATATTTCCCATGATGGATTCGCGAATTGTTCATATAATAAATAAAATCGTGCATGAACGATAGACGTTGTTCTTATTTTGTTGCTCAAATTATATTTTGGCAACTAAAAAAACGTATAAACTTTCATTGTGATGTACTTTAAGCATCTGCATCTGGACAATGCAAAATTTTTAAAGCATTTTGGCTAAACAGGTAATAAGAAAACAGTGACCAGCTTCAGCCTAACAGGCGCGGTCCATCTGTGGCGCATGATTGGTAAATTTATTTTTAAGGTGAGCTTAACCGAAAGTCATTTCAGTGCTCAAAGTCTTAAGTGCTATTAAATAAGATTTCTCACAGAAAACACTGATAAATGCCCTTTCAATAGAGATCTCATTTTTAATCGCGTGTTCTTTGGTTTTATTAAGTTTATAGATGAGAACCACTGATTGCGTAAACAATATCAAAGCGTTTTCTTTAGCTCAATTCATATTCACACAATTTACAGATCTGAATGATTGTTTAAAAACCGGGGATGATGTTTTTTGCAAGAACGGAGGATCTTGTACAAAAACTGGATTCAATACGGCAACCTGCACTTGCACTTCTGCATGGAAAGGAAGTAACTGTGAAGAAGGTAAGTAATGGATTGAAGAGGAGGAGGAGAAGTGAATACGAATGAAGAAAATCCCGTTCACGAGATTATTTTAATTCATTTTTACAGATGTTGACGAGTGCGATACCACTGATCCAAAGCATGATTGTGATACAAACGCAGATTGTGACAACACGCCAGGCACTTTTACATGTACATGCAGATCTGGATATACGGGTAGTGGAAAAGAATGCACAGGTGATGATGAATATTTTGTGCTTTTCTTTTATTTTATTCGTGCGTTATTCCAAAAGAAAATGTATTGCTACAGTTTTTAGTGAATTCTCCTACAATTTGGATTTCCAAATATGAGTCACAGACGGACCTCACCTCGGCGGCGCGAACATCAGTGAGTCTGAGTTGACGTACAATCATCTTTCAACAATGGCTCAGCTCCTCCTCAAATTGAGCCCCAATAAACAGTGGCGTATTTAGAACCTTGAAATGGGGAAGAGGGTCAAATGATGACGTCGACGAAATAGGCGCCGACGGAAAAATTAAAAATAAATTATCCCAAATATCGCGACTCAGGAACGGAGAATTTAGATTTAAATTTAACCTCGTCGCCCAAAACAACATTTCTTGGTATTCCTGCCTTCTAAAAAACCTAAAAGTCCATTTTACGATTAATTTCTGGTCGACAAAAATGTGGGGAGCGTCACCATGGCCCCTCTCTAAATACGCTAGTGATAGTAAATAAACAGTAATCATAATCGAGATTGCTTTTGCATATCCAATAAATAATATTCATTGTGGATATGACCACTATATTGGCGTCCAATACATATTTCGAATAATTGATATTTTCACAGTATTAAATAATTGAAAATATTACTCTTTTTTGCAGATATTAATGAATGCCTGGATGAAATAAATACGCACGAATGCGCTCTTACAGGAAATTGTTCAAACAAAGATGGCGGATACGATTGCACATGCAATGAAGGATACGAAGGGGGTATTGGTGGACCTTGCACAAGTAAGTTTTATTTATTTTTTGCTCCAAGTTGTTCCATTTACCAGGTACAGTTCACCTGGTCAAGGCCGTCGCATCGCCCAAAACTAACGGACAATTCCTAAGCCCAATATACACCTACAGGATAACAGTTTGATGAGTTAATCCCATTTTTGTGATATTGCTTTACAGATATTGATGAGTGTGCGACAAACACCGATGACTGCGACATAAATGCAGATTGTTCAGATATAGTTGGAAGTCATGTTTGTAATTGCAAAACATTTTATACTGGGAATGGCACATTTTGCACAGGTGAGGCCGAATTAGACATATTTCTGTATTTTCTACTTCACTTTTCATAAGTTTTCTTGTCATTTTTCATTTTTGTTTCTTTTTACAGATATTGATGAATGTGCAATTGGAACAGATGAGTGTGGTGACACGGGAACTTGCGTCAACAAAATTGGCGGATACAATTGTTCTTGTTTTGCGGGATTCGAAGGAGGGGTGGACGCCGCTTGCACCGGTTCAATAAAAATTATTTTCTCTCTTTCATTGTGCTAATAAGAAGTTTTATTTTGTCAAGCATGAGACATAGATGGTCCACACCTTGACGGTGCCATCCCTCAGTGTCGCATGCTGTATCGCGTGTAATTAAGTTTTGGTTTACACACTGTTCTTCACGATTTAGTGACAGTAATCAATGTCTAAACGGATGTGTATCATGGAATAGACCCTGGATTTTCATAATGATTTATTATTTATCTATTTATAAAAATTTGTAAAAGTATTGAGTGCAGTCACACATATATATATATATATATATATATATATATATTTTTTTTTTTTAATATACTTAATGAAATAACACTTTTATTAAAGATATCGACGAGTGCAGTGATCCAAACATATGTGACCCTAACGCTGATTGTGCCAATGAAGTCGGAAGTTTTCGATGCACATGCAAGTCTGGATACACTGGCACTGACGTTTGTACAGGTCAGATCAGTTGAAGTATCGTTTTTCAAAAATGGGCCACTGATAGATCGTATCGAACATGGTCCCATGTTTGACAAAATTAAAGTTTTTAACCGAGTAATTTCGTGCCATGTTGAACGAATCGGTTGAAATCAACTCTTATTTGAATATGATTAGGCCAATATCATATAATCACAAATTGGATTAAAAAAGATATTGAAGTCTTATTTGTTATATTTGCTCATCTATTACGCCTAGGAGTATCCAAATTCTAATATATTTTAGCGTCAAAATCGAATCTTTTTTCCGAATCGAATCGAATCGGAAGTCATATAAAATAAATGAAGACATCTTTTTTCAGCTTATAATTTACGAGAAAATTCACAATTGAAAAAACTGTAATTACTATTTTGCAGATTTCGAATTGTTGCAGAAATCGAATCGAATAATTGTCGATTCGAATATTCCGCATCGAATTGAATATTTTTGACAGCCCTATTTGATACTTCACTTTTATACATATACCTATATAAACATAGTTTAATTCGACACTTTTGTAGATTGTAATTGGGCAGACTCGAATCAACAACTTGTCTCGAGTCGCACTCTAGGCACTCTTTCGATATTCAATATGTCAAATTGGAGGGGGTGACAGATATTCTATGTTGATTATTTAGTGGTGATAGGGGGGAGGGGGGTGTCTGGGGATGCCACTTATGGATTCAAAACTAGAATACATATTTTAATCGGATTATTTGAATTCTTTTTCATTTCTTTTCGGTATGATTCGAGGAAAGTTTTGATCGCAAATTTAATCGGGTCGCAGACAGAAAAACTATGTCAAAATATTTAAAATTTTGTGTCAAAATTCTGATTGGGTTGTACTGAAATTTTCGACATATTTTGGATTTTTTCGTTGAAAATTTTGTTAAAATGAATCGGATGCGGTTCCAGCTCAAATTTGTTCGAGGATTTTCAAAAATTAATGCATATGAGCGCTTCTGACCTATTTTGTGATTTACATCACCTTTTTTTCGATAGATGTGAATGAGTGTGATGTTGGAAATGATGACTGCGATGACAACGCAGACTGTGAAAATACTGACGGTAGTTTTAACTGCACGTGTAAAAGTGGATACACGGGCACTGGAAAGGATTGTGCGGGTAAGTATTCTACGCGACAAATGACGAAATTTTAACAAAAAATTCCGATCAAACCGGTCAATATTTAGTAGTAAAAAGAATTCAATTTAAATTGCACAGAAAAAAACTGACGTGTTATACATTGTAACAAAAATGCAGTAAAATCACCGTTTTTGGCTGTCATTGGTGAAATTGTAAAAAAATAAATTAAATTTACTGTAATTTTATCAGAGTGTTAGTACGATTAAATATGTATTGGTTACGGTAAATGGAAAGTCTTTAAACACGCTTTTGATTGGAGATTTGGTAATAGATTTAATTTTTTTTTATCTTTTTAACTTTTTGTAATTTTCAGATGGGTCTTCCAGTACGATAAGTGGTGAATAATTAAATGAGTGGAAATAGCTTAGAACACACAGTCTCACAAAATGCTAGCTAGACTTGTAGTTTTTTATTTTTATCCACTTAATCAGTGAAAATCAAATACACTACTGTGTACCGTGCATTACCGTGTATTTGATTTTCACGGACTCAGTTAATTAAAATTCAATTCGGAAGTCCGAATCAGAATCACACTTTGACAATCATGCCAACCACCATTACGTTTAGCATATTAGAGCCAAATAGTTGGCATAATACAACAAAGTCGGTTAATTCCATTCGATAATTTGCACTATATCTGATTCTGATCTGAGTGCTTTGTAGCGATCAACAATAACATGTACCTTACTCGCTTTAGCGGGCAAATAATTTAGTTTTCAGACGGTAACATTTTGCCGAAATTTTTGACGTTGGTGAACATGGGTCGAAGATGGATCGCACCAGATAGGGGCGGTTCGTCTGTGGACCATGATGAACAATATTTTTATTATGAAGAAATTTTTAATGTGGGGATGTAGATGACTCTCTCTCTCTCTAATGATAAACACACGATTCATCATCGGTCCATACTTGGTCATACCCATCGATTATACAAAACTGAAATTGGATGAAGACTGGATCGCAAAAATCTTCATAAAAATTTTAGATTTGAGAAATATTTTTGTGGTACATAGAGGAACATTTCAAGGTTTGATCAGAAATGAGAAGGGTCTTAAAAAGTATATTTTCATTACGATTTTTTCATATCTTGTCCGTTATTCTTTGCACGACAATTCTGTCGCCATGGACAATTTTTTTTATGTTTGATTGACTGAATAGCAGCCAAGTCTAGCCAATTATTCATACACGGACATTATATCTCAAACTATTGCTAAATTTAATACCTGTTAATTACATTCCCAATTTGCTTGTTAATTGTTTACGTTAGCGATTTTTTCTCTTTTTACCATAATATAGATGTAAATGAATGTGAATTGGACACGGATAATTGCCATGACGATGCTACTTGCACAAATGATGATGGTGGTTTCTCGTGTGCTTGTAAACAGGGATTTACCGGCGACGGTTTTACATGTGCAGGTAGGTTATTGTGTACAATAGTAGTATTTGAGGATCAAGTTTTTTCCTACAGGAATTATTAATGTTTACTCTAACTAAAACCGGTAGCACCGGTTGCGAACGGAAGGTATGAACTCACAGCACTGTACCATAGCAGTTTAGTTCCGTTTAGGGTGTTTCCCGTTTAGGGTGCAGTTGCTGGTGATATATCGTGTAGTAGATCTTTGCGATTAAATTATTAAATGACCGTTAGTCGGTTACCTTTGGCGTTACTTCCGGTCTTGGTCAAAGTGAATTCCAATAAAAACCCCGTATATGACGTGATTGTGCGCTGAAGTAGAACGGAAATTTTACTTATTCTGAAGGTTTACTTATTCCCGGTTCCACCGCCAATGAAGACGACCAAATCATGGTCGCTCAAAAAGCCCATAGAGGGCGTAGTGCCCCATTTGGTAGTGACCTAAATTTAGGGTAGTCACATTCCGATTGATATAAAATTTAATAATCAAATTTTGCATAATACTGGTTTTGATCGAAAATTTTTGAATCTGATTCGATTTAAAAAATAATGACCCATTTAAGGTATGAGCTTATGGCGGATTCTTGAAAAGTAACTAAAATCGCTTAAAAATCGATGGGAATCTATATAAAAGACAATTTATCTTGCTTTTTGTGAATACTCAGGAAAGTAACGCTCACTCACTCTCATTCTGATTAAGGCGCTATAAGAGTGGCAATTTGTAGACGTAGGTCAACTATTAGGTCAGTGACGATTTGGAAATATTTTAAAGAAAATAGCGAAAACGCAATTTGAATTTGTTTTATAATTTATATTCGCAAATTTAAACAACAAAAATAGTCAGTTTTAGAGAAATATTAAGAACATTTATTTAAAACTTATCATCTGATACAAAATACTACTTTTGCTGTATTTTTCTGCAATGTCTATATTCTTTATTTATTTTATAAAACAGATAATGACGAATGTGCACTAAACTCTGACAATTGTCATGCAAATGCTAATTGTGGGAACATTGCTGGTTCTTTCACTTGTACATGCAAAACTGGATATACTGGCAACGGGATTGACTGCACAGGTAAAATATTTCATTTGTTTTTTAGTTTTGTATATTTTTGGCAGTGACAACAAATTCTGTTTTTATCTGCGGTTCATGCAAAATAAAATTTCTGATTGGGCAAGAACAATATGGTGAATGTAAAAACTAAGAAAACTATTATAGGAATCTCCCATTTCCTTTACTGTATGTGAGTGTATCAATTTTGGGAACACAAATGGAGTTTTCAGCCTTTTTGTCTGGATTTATGCAATAACAATAACATATTTTGTAAGCAACAATTCTGAATTATTTCTAAAATCATTATGTTTGGACTTCCCTGACTTCCATTATGTACCTTTTTGTCGAATATTAAAATTAAAGAGAGAAGTTCGTTTTAATGAAACTAAATTATTTTGCATACCCCGTTCTTTTTTCTCTCCTTTTATTGAAATTCACTCTGAGCAAAGACGCAAACAGTGCCTAAGAAAAACTATCGGTCACCTAACAGGAAAAAGCTAAGAACTAAAAGAACATTGTTGCATTGTCATCTTTATAAGCAATCCAAATATGATCAGATCCTTCTTGAAACTTATCGAAATTTTACAGATGAGAACGAATGTTCTGGAACAAGCCCCTGTGACTCGAATGCCAGTTGTACGAACAATGACGGTTCTTTTTCGTGTGCGTGTAATTCTGGATTCAATGGAGATGGATTTACTTGTACAGGTGAGATAATAGAGTAGGATTCCATTTTTATCCTGCGAGAGAAAAGCCGTTAATACGGCCTCACCATACGGCGTACATACCATACCATACGGCGTACCATACGACCTCTCTCACAGCTACGGGCTCCTAGTCGGGTTGGTTGTTTTGTCCTTATCCTTTACCCATTTTCCCGTGAATGTAAATGACGATCACTGAAGAAACCATCGTGAACCGACGAGATGTCAAGCACACTTCTCGCATATGCTCATCCCTCCAATCAGCGATAGCACGATCAGGAATGCATATAGTGAATCTAATTGCTCAACTGGTGATGTGCAAACGGTATTTTATATATTTTGCCAAAATATAAATATTTTGCCAAAATATAATAATTTTGGCAAAATATAAAATACCGTTTGCACATCACCAGTTGAGCAATTAGATTCACTATGAATTTCCCTGGTGGCAATCACTCAATCTTCAGGAATGCATATATTCAAACTTGTTCCTGGCGCTCTCCCCGATTGGGGTAATCGAGCATCCCCGACAAGGTAATTATAACCCTAAGTATTCATCACCTGATACCTCAATTCAAATAGGCCATATACTTCGCATTTTGTACTTTGCTAAAGACAGTTTTTGTCACTAAATTTCTCTGACCATGTCACGTTGACCCAATAAATGATTTTATTTTTCCGAGCATGTATCACAGATAAATCGTGCCTAGTCGGCGCGATCCACTTATGAATCAAGCTTAGCAAAATAGGGATTCTGAATTTATAAACAATCTGAATGTCGTGTACTGTGAACCATTTCCTCCCCTTGCTTTTAGGGATTTTCCGCTTTACGTATAGATGAGAATGAAATTGCAAGAGGCATTGTAATTCTCCTAAACACTTGTTTATTACAATTGTCCAAAATTAGTAAATAAGTATGATGTGACTAAAAATTCGAATATCACTTGTTCTCCGAATAGTATCGGATATCTTTTTTCGGACTCGAATCTTCAAAATTATGCAATAAGAAAATGATGTTTTTGTGAAAATATGTAAATTTTGTATTCTGATGATTCTGGATCACTGAATGAATCAAATCGAATAAATTATGATCCATCGAATCGAGTAGTTCGAACAGCCTTATTAAAAATATTTATCCTTTTTTCAGACGATAACGAATGTGCCGCTGCTGCAGATAACAACTGTGACTCTAATGCTGAGTGTAGGAATATACCTGGTAGTTTCAACTGTGTCTGCAACACAGGCTATGCTGGAAGTGGTGTTGAATGTGAAGGTAGTGATCCGAGTAGATAATTGTTATTTCCCTTGCACGATTTTGCTTCTGCGCGATGACCTAGTATAGTGTTGGTACTTTCAGATTCAAGTATCGAGTTTACCGAGCCTTGCTTCAAAATACTTTTACCTAGTTCCGTTGATATATGATTTAGCTAGTTTACAGAGTTTTTGCTTCAAAGTTTACCTTAGCAAATTCACTAACTTAACTAGTTTTCAACTAGATACCTGGTATAAAAAACTGAGTAAAGTATATTTATGTTAAAATTACATTAAATGCAGCAAAACGATGATTACTTAGTTTGGAAAATTCGTTTCACTTTACCTAGTTTGTGAAATAAACTAGGCTTTCAAACTAAACCTGCCCATCCTAGTAGTCGTAACACATTTGCATTGTAGGTTCAAGATATCAGGTTCAAGCCCCGGTGAGTCCGGCTTGTTAACTATTCGAAACAGGCTGTAATACCTTGAAGTTTTTTTTTTCGGTAGAATGCACGACCACGTTTATCTTTGAGTGTTCATCGCCCACCGGTGCTGGGTCTTGACATTCGTTTCAACAGAACATAGTATGCTAAGCATGCGTCGTCGGCACGGTCTTTCTGTGACTTATGCTCGACAAACATATATTCCATATTAATATTACATATTATTTTCAGATATTAATGAATGTGCCATAGCTTCCGATAACGATTGCGATAATTCAGAGAGAGCTACTTGTACAAATACTGGAGGTAGTTTCGCTTGCTCTTGCAAAAAAGGTTATGCAGGAGACGGCAAGGAATGCAAAGGTATGTTTTCTATATTGATATCATCAAAGTGGATAGGTGTCCGAGGCTGAACAAGATATCCACTACTCTGCCTGCCCCACTGGCCCGAGGCTGAACAAGATATCCTCTACTCTGCCTACCCCACTGGCGGCGAAAACGGGAAACCGGAGTGGGCATACCTTCTCGTGTTTTGAGGGGAGACATTGCTCTCCAAGATTTTGGAATTTCATACAAAATAATCTTTAAAACTGGCAACATTTTTGCGCGATCCACCTGATGCTACATGTACACTCCCCCAACCCGAACAAATTCGCTTCAAATCAGATTTATACAATACCTGACTATTAGGTCAAGAATATTTCGAGAAATATCGACAAGGAATTTCTATCCAAATTTGACGCTAACAGTATTTTTCCATTTTTAGATGTTGACGAATGTGCCGACCCTACTTCGAATACTTGTGAATTGCCTGTTTCTACGTGCGAAAACTTGATCGGATCATTTCAATGTATTTGTAATGAACCAGAATACAGAGGAGAACCTGATAAATGTGGTACGTCATCAATAATTAATGAATAAAACGCAATAATCACCGTAGATAAACAATAATGAGAAGTTTGTTGGAAGACACAAACATTCCGGTCCGGTCGAACGTACACAGATTTAAGAGCATGAGTTAAGTGAAATGTATTTTGGAACTTGGTGTACAGGGCACAAACTGATTTATTCAACCTACAAAAATTCAAGAATTAGCCATTCATTATCATTTCAGTAGCTGAGAATGTAAAATTCAACTAAAATCACAGCAAATATAATCTAATCAGATCGTATCGAATCTTTTTAAATTTACTTTTTTTTTTTCAAAATTCTAGAAAAGTTCCAAAAAATAGCTAAAACTTCCAATATATTGTCAAAACGTTTAAATGGATACAAAGAAATGGTAGATGGTTTTACTATCGCCCAGGGCAGACACCACCACCCAACAAAAAATTAAGATACTTCAAAATTCAAAATCCTTGTGGAATCATCACAGAAACGAGTATTCGAATTATCCGAATCGAACACGTATCCAAATCGATTCGAATCGTGAATCTTAAAGAAGCACTTCTACCATATCGAATCCTGAAGTAGAATACTTATATATCGGTAGACAGTTTTCTATATTGGGCAGATCGAATACCGTATTTACTCGATTGTTAGCTGTGGCTTATAAAGTTTTTTTCCATCATGTTTGCGGCTTAAATTCATGGGCGACTTACATTCAAAGGCGGCGTACATTTCTTTGCGATGCCTATGCTCTGTCTAAACTTTATCGGTCAGCTTCGTTTTCGCCTCTTTGTCGTTCTCTTTCGTTCTCTTTGTCGACTTTGCCATAGATGTTTTGCCGTACTGCGTTGTCTGATACCAACAATCCCACAAATCAGAACAACAGAAGTGAAATTAGGGTAATTGAGTGGGTTAGCACGAGCGCATGGTAACAAAAAAAAAGAAAGTGTGAAGTTGTGACGTGCACTTGAAATTGTCACATGCTTTTTTATGACGTGTATTCGAAGGATAAGCTGAGGGTACGGTATAGAATTTATCGTGCTACATCATACGCGAAATCAAGAACAGGTACCGGAAGCCATACTTTAATTTCCGTGCCCACCCAGATATGCTAAAACCCATGAAGGAACCGACGCGGCTTACATTAAACATTAAAGGGATTACATTAAAGGGTGGCTGACATTAAACTTTTAGCACTATCACATGCGGCTTACAATCAAGCGCGGATTACAATCAAGTAAATACGGTACATGCCTCTTACTACCCCAGTCGAAATTTTATTCACGCGTCAATGAGACGCGGTCCATCTATGGCTCATACTCGACACAATAAAATTTCTGATCGAAATGCATCACTGTATAACGATTATCGATTCCCTGAAAATATGACTAGTTTTAGCTAAGAGTATTTAGCGATTTCAATTCTCTTTTCGAAAACAAATTTTTTTATTAAAAACTTTTAATGGTCATTTATTGAGTAATTCTCATTTTTGTTGTTGTTTTGAAACCTGTTAATGCCCATCTGTTAACCAATTCTATTGACTTTTAGAATATTATTGCTTGCATAACACAACATGCGACCCAACTGTGACAGTCAACAGCTATATTGAAGTACCTCTGTTTTGGGATGGTTCCACACCATACCCTGTTTTTGATGAGACATTTTGGAAGTTCAACTACTCTGTATTCAAAGGTATTTTTGCCGATTTTTTCACAATAGTCGGGCATTCTAAAAATCTGGTTTGGAATATTTTTTTTTTCAATATCGATAAACTGATCCATTTTGTAGTTAATTTTGGTATATACCTAATTTGATGCCCCGTAACATTTGACGTATATTATACCTTTGCTACAAAATATTTTAAAATATCAGCAATTGCGTTTATCTGGATTTACTTTACAGACACTTCGTAGAGTGGATGGATCATCCTGTCCAAGACCCTGTAACGGCGGTCAGACAGGGTTGCAATTGCTGGAAAGATATGACCCTTTCCTGTTCGGCTTAGCCTACCCAAGTTATTACAGCCTGGGTTGAGTGGTGGGCATGGATAAGCAAGCCGGACTCGCCGGGACTTGAACCCGAGATCTTCAACCTGCGACGCCAACATGTTTAACCACTACGCCATCGCGCCCACTGAAAGGCTAAAACTTCTAAGGTTGACAATCATAGGTAAAAGTACTGAGTTCACCAAGAATAACTAGTATACCGAGTTTATTTCAAAGTATTTTACCTACTTTCCCAGATATCAGATTCGCCTAGTTTTTACCAAGTTTTCTGTTTTACCTAGTTAAATTACATGAAATGAAAGTAAAATAGATACATTTATCCAATTTTCAACTAGGTACATAATAACTATAATAATAACTACAAAATAACTAGATGCCTGTTTAAAAAAGTAAGTACCTGGTATGAGAAACAAGATAAATAATATATTCTTTGTAAAGATCTTTTAAAAATATACAATTCGGCGATTTCAATCTTTATATCAAGTTAAAATGTCCGTGAATGCAGCAAAACGGAGATTTTCTAGTCTACCTGGTTCTTAATCTAGGAATATTTGAATACTGTTTAAACTAGAAACTTTGAAGTCAACTCGGCCTAAATTCAAGCATTTTTTATTGAACGCAGGCTAGAGATAGACCCCGCCTTGGCGCCGCGATCCATCAGCAGCTTGTGTTAAAAAAATAGAGAATTGAATTCAGAATATATGGAATTTGAGGATATATATATAACTAATGTTCGTCACAGATTTAAACACAACATTCGATTCTGTAGTAATATATTGAACAAAATAACGCCTAATGCCATAATTTCTTCTCCTCAATATTTCTTCTCTCAGCGATGATTGTGTTTCTGAATCACAACTTTTAGAAAAAAATGTTCTAAGGTGCTTCTAACTTATGACCGTATGATCAGGAGACTAACTTATGACCTTTTCCCCCCACCGAGATGAATTGCAAAATGGTAGTTTGATTGTATTAAAACGTTGTGAATCCTGAACATTTGGGCGCGCATTGGCTATTTCTAGTATTCAGCCCAGTTTCAGGAACTGGTATGGTTTTTCGCGCTTCCGCCGCTTTTCGAGATATTTTTCCCTAATATGAAATAAAAATAGTTGTTTTTATGAATTTTCAATTTTGTAACGTAACTCGATAAGCGTTTTTTTATTTACCCCCTTTTAGAGGTTTCAAATGCCTCATTTAACACATGTTTTTTTTCACTTCCATCCTTCTACTGCGGAACAAGTATAAAAATGCACTCTGGCCACATTTTTTTTCAATTGTAGTCCAACTCTTCTTGCAATTATAAGACATACTTCCCTCATCTTCTCATCTTTATATATTTTCTATTCTGATATTGCCATTTTAATTATCAGGAATTAAATTCACGATGCTTGCATACAATACTGAAATAAGAGATGACTTTCTATCACTTTATTCGGGAAGTTCTGCTGATATCGATAAGGAGATTGCAGCGGTCAGTAGCTATTTTTTATCATAATATTCATTTGTCTCCCTGGACAGATATCACCTGCTGTACTCTACCATAGCGGTTCAGTTCAGAACTGAATATTTTTTACAATTCCCAATCGGAAAATGTTTGTTTAGTGTGAGTCACTGATGGAATGCGTCGACTAGATGCAATGAGGAATATTTATTTGCGATAGGTCCGCTGGAATCTTTACCGACGAACGGTGGTCCTCGTGATCTCTGCTTACGGCTCCCTGCACCAATCATGTCTATGCTTGGGGGGGGAAAATGAAAAAAATCCTGAAGTAAATCATCACCCCGATTCGGAAGTCTCAACTAGTATCCGCACGAAAGGTTCTGGTTGGCCATATTATTGAGCCGTATTCCCGGATTTCCTCTCCCGCAGGATAAAAATGAAATCCTTTCCGTTGTTATTAAAAAAGCCATTTTGAAGCCCCTTTCTCCGTTTAACTTGGCGTTTTTTTCAGATTTCTGGTTCAATTGGCAATTTATACAATGAAAAAGAGAGAGTAGTATCTAGCGGTTTTATTCAACCACCCGGATCAGCAGTAACCGCTTTCCTAGATTTAGGCAGCGAAAACCCCGAATTGATTCTGAGTTCCGGTGATATTTTAGTGGCTTTTACTTCGGACAGACTCAATTCTTCAACCGGTTTTAAAATACAATATTTTTATGGTAAGCTTTCAAATAAAAAATAATATTTTGTCAAGCATGAAGCACAGATGGACCGCGCTAGACCTGGTAGACTCATGCTCGACAAATATAAATATATGAAATATTTTTGGCTTGGTACTCACACAATTCAATCACAATTTAATGTCGCGGCTATATCCCGAACGAAAATAGTTGGGTGAATGAGCATGGGGCACTGATGGATCGCGCCGCCAAGTCGCGGTCCATCTGTGACTTATGCTTGACAAAAACCTCCTTTTACGATTATATTTTTTAATCGTTTAATCGTAAGAAAAAAAAAACATCAAAATGTGCGTTTTTAGCTGAAATTAGCGTTTTTTTTAAGATGTAACTAAATTTTCTCTCGCGCCCTCGTAGTGTATTTTGTCAGAGTATATTACTCTCAGTTTTGTTTTTCCATGTTCCGTTCCGTTTGGGATGTTTTCCGTTTAGCGTGCAATTGCTTGTACTACATCTTTTAGTAGTTCTTTGATACCGATGTTGATTGGTTCCCTTTGGGAGCTGCTTCCGGCGTTGCTTAGAGTGAATTTCAATAACAATAAAAAAAAACGATTCCCACAAATAAATAGTAATTTCACTGCGCTATTTCACAGTGCGCATATCAATGACAAAAATTTCAAAATGTGCACTGTAAAAAATGCAGTAAAACCACTGCTCTTTGACAATAATTTAATTGTTGATATTGAAAAAATGTACAAAATCGATTTTTTGGCCTATCATCAACCACCGAGGTGCGGGCCATCGTTTATACTTTGCATCATTTCGACCGCGATTCCAAATTTTAGGAATGTAAAATTACTCCAAACAAATAGAAAATTTCTCTGCGCTTTTGTCAAAGTATAACAGAATATTTTATTTTAAAACCCCTGCTTTTAAAATTAAAATAGCTTCACATTTCCAATATATTTTTTATATTCACAGACAAACAAGATTGCCCAGCAACGTCTCCATGTCTTAACGGAGGTACATGTGAGGATCGTTCATTTACTTATCAATGCATAAATTGTCCAGGATACCAAGGAATTAACTGCGAAATTGGTAAGAACCACAAGATGATCTGGTGGTCATTATGTTTGCATTGTTGGTTGAAGATCTCGGGTTCGAGTCCCGGGGAGTCCGGCTTACTAATCGATTGGTGTCGGCCGAACTGTAAAGACCAGTTCTTTCCAATAATTTTGAACCTGTCCGACAGTAACTAGCCACTGATACAGGGCTTTGGTCAGGATGATTCTATAAAAAATACTCTGCCTCAATATATTTTGTCAGGTATCGCCCCGCTGAATCGCGGTCCATCTGGGGTTTATGCTTGACCAATTCAAATATGAAAAACTATAGATGCGAATATACTGCAACAAACATGCAGTAAAATCGCCGTAATCTCATAGTAGTATTGAATTTAGTGTCATCATTTTGTTTTTGTTGAAATTCACTTTGAGCAAGGCCCGGAAGCAGTGCCTGAGAAGAACTAACTAACGGCCACTTAACGACAAAAAGCTACTACGGTATATAGCACCAGCGATTGTATTCTAAAGTAAAAATCATCCAAAATAGATCCAAACCCGTCGTGGTAAAGGGCAGTGAATGGTATCTGCTCTGAGTTATGGCGACTTCCAAGTAGAGTTCTTATCAGCTAGTAAAAGATTCGATTTCCATCGCTTTTATAATAACACTAATTAGGTAAGTTTGATCTCAATTCCAGATATTGATGAATGTGCGCTCACCGGTACTGACTTCCCGTGTCATGCAGACGCAAACTGTGAAAACACCGACGGAAGCTACAATTGTGCTTGTAAAACTGATTTCATCGGGGACGGCAAAACATGCAATCGTAAGCAGATTTTTTTATGTTTTTATCGGTGCTTTTCAACCAAAAATTTACTCAGAGCAAGGCTTCCAAACACATATCACGCACGAAGAGTTTGGTGTGCATGGAAACTAGTGTTCAAAGATATGCATGAAATGCAGGAATAAGAACCAAGAACTTCCCATCACAAAAAGGGACGATGTTGGCCTCGGTGACCTCACGGTTATTATTACAGGTTGAAGATCTCAGTCGGGTTCATTTATCCATTCTCACCGCTCTATCTACGATATGATAACTTGGCCAAGTTCAGCCGAACCAGAATGATTATCATTCAAGCAGCACTAGCGCTGCTGAGGCATTTAAAATTAGCTATGAAACATTTTAAGCCGTTGAATTTACCCCCATTAAAAATTTGGAAGTCTGTAACAACTAACCCACTGATAGTGATATGAGAACTGTAGATGATATTATACTTTAGTATCATGCTGACCGGAATTGAATATTTTGTTTGTATTTTGTTGTTATAAATGAAGTTTTAGAAGTTTTTTAATATGATAGATTTTCGAACGACGGTATACCATTAATTCTTACATAAACTTTCAGCGCAGGAATAAATTGGCCCTAGATTTTATCGTTAGAATGTTATGAATCCGCTTCATTTAACATATTCTTGATCTTGTGAACAATTTGCCACTGATTGGAATAAATGTGGTCTTCGAATCACTGTATCGAATTGCCCACCTCTTACTATAGATTAACTTTTGAAGCAAAACATAAGTATATATTCTTATTATTTGCAGCTCACATTCAACTAGATAACTTAATGGTAACGAAAACTACCACAAGTTTGTCTATCAACTTCGATGTAACGGCAAAATGGCGAAGTGCTCAATACATTGAAACTTATACAATCTCAATTGTCAGCACTGACGGATCATTTGCTCGTACTTATGACGTCAACACAACCAGTTTACTTACACAGGTAATGCTATCCTCCCAATTAGATATTTTGTTTTTATTTTGTCAAACATGAGCCACAGATGGAAGGAAATTTCAATTTTGAAAATGTTCATGTCCGCTTTCAAGATTTGGGGCCCTCCGTCGTCACCGACTGCGATCCATTTGTGACTCTGGCTTTACAAAGTACAACCAAACGGAATTTTTCTGACTGTTGTCACCTTTTACATGCTCACTCTCACTCTCATACTCATTTTACAGCCTCTGGAAGTTAATGGTTTGAAGACTTTCACGCGATACAACGTCTCAATCTCAATTAAAACAACTGGATCATCGTTCGGAACTTCTGTTGTAACTAATAACGTCAAATGGCAGATTCTTGTAACAGCTGAATCTAGTGAGTATACTGTCTATACTAGTATATTATAATAGCCTTGACAAAATTACTGGCTTCGGGTTATATCTGGCTAGATCTGTTTTTATATGTGGGTTTTCGAAATTAAGTATATAAATAGGATAGTGGTTCAGCATTTCTGATAAATGAAACCGCTGATATTTCGTTTTATTTTGCATGATTTATTCGTGAAATATGTCACGATTTCACCGCTAAATTAGGGAATGATTGAAAAGCGAAACTACGCTGATAATGGAGATATAAGGTACTTTAGTCTTCAGATATAAATATCCTTATCTCAAGCTCATCGACTTGATTTCAGTAAATATGAACACTGTCTTCATTACAGCCACGTCCCATATTCAGGCCCGTAGATGAGATCTTTAAATTAGGTTTGTTAGGAGCTTTTTTACTTTCATTAGAAGATATATTCGAAAATGTCTGTTTGTCTACTGTGATGTCATAAGGTAGACAGTAATCTTTATTCAAATTAATTCCTTATGCGGTGCGATCCATCTGTGACTCATGTTTGGAAAAATAAAATTTCTGATTTGAATGCTGTCTTATTTAATCAGATGCCGGAACTCCTACTTCCCCTCGTGTACCGACTGTGAAAAGAGACAGAGCCACATTCGCATGGACTGGTCCAGAAGAAGAAGGTTTTGGAGCGGTTATAAGTTATGAAGTTTGTTGGGCAGTGTCTTCATCAACGCAAAGAAATATTGATATAGCGACCTTGAGAGGACTTTCGCATGATTTTAGGGTAAATGTTTGTTGAAAAAATTGATTCGAGATATTATTATATATAAATGCTAAAAAAGTCAAAATCATAGAATATGGAATTTCAATAAAAAAAAAAACAGTATTTACAATATTACATTAAGTTATATTAACATATTTTTTATTATTTGTATATTTTCAGTGCCTTATAATCGACAATACGATCACCAGCATTACTTTGACCGAGTTAACACAGTATGTGGAATTGGTCTTTAAAGTTCGCGCATACTCTTCAATAGGACCAAGTAATTACTCTACCTCAGTGTCGGCTTTCACAGGTAAATCCTCTGAAATTTGACTCGTAAGTCGTGAGTGAACTTGGGTTTGAGTGCTTATGGAGTGCGCTAAAAAATTACTAATAAAAGGAATAAACCAAGGAATGGCAATTGTCTCCGTGTATTTCAAATATATTCAATCAGATAAATTGTGTCACAAAAATTTGCAAAGTATGGTGTATCTGGAGATCATTTTTGAAAAAAAAAAGATTAATCGACGCACGGATGAGCAAATTGAAGCATTCAGAATTTGAATCTGATTCGGATAATATCTTTTAATCAGATCCTGTTAGTTATTTCATATGAAAAGTATTCCATTTGCTATCACAAGTAGTCTCCGTTATGAAAAATCAATAAATTCATATTTACGAATGCTGATATCTGCATAGACATAATATAATTAAAGCAATGCATTTTTCAATTCACACTCAATGTCTAAAAGAGTAAATTTTTATATTTTAACTACAAAATAAAATTGATTTTGGTCAACATTCAAATTTATTTTACAAGATTTTGTTCTTATGAACGATTCTTGATTGATTCGAATAATTTGTGCTTCGGATCGATTCGAATCACCGCAGTGAATCGCCCTGCCGTAGATCGACGTTAGATTTAAGATTAATAATTTAGAATTGAGGATACACCTTTTATTCATATTTATTTATCCAGTTACGTTTTTTTTACAGGTGAAATCTGTCCATCATGGGAAGTTTTTTCTACTCGAGTACAATGTCCGCACAGAGAAGGACTTATGGAATCTGAAGGATTTCCAACGGAACGTACAACTTCTGATAACAATCAAGTTTTCCAATATTGGCAATTTGATATAACCTCCTTCACAAAATTCCGACAAAATATCAAATATTTTCACACGGTCATAAAAGAGTCCAGTTTTGATTATGGGTTCGGCAATATTGACATAACGGACCACGACACAGAGAAAGAAAACATGTACGTGTAGACTAATCCTCTCTTCGTTTACTCATCGCCGCCCAGTCAAAAACATTTGTCGAAATAGGTTTTACTAAGTATGAGTCGTAAATGAATCCAAATTCTAATCGATTCTAAGCATTTCAGGAAAATTCGTTATGATTCCGGTAGATTCCTGTGGCGTCGCTTCGTTCTGTTGTTGCGGGACCTTGAAAGCAAATATTTTGAAATTATTTAGCTTTTTGATAATTTTTTATGATACCTTTTTGCAAATTTTTTTTGTGCCCGCTCGCAAAATTAATACACAGAAGTTCCGTCCTTGTTTAGTGTTACTCGAATTGGAACAGCTGATGTGTTTTTTGTTTCCGTAAACTATTATAGTATCTTAAAACGTTCGGGAAGCAAATTTTTAAAAATCATTTTCGAAAAGATTCGATTAAAAAAAAATATGCGAAACATGCATACCTAATCGCACGAGGCGACTAAGAGGAAACAAAAACTGGTAGATAGTGTTACCGTAGCCCAGGGCAGATATCATTGCCTATGGTTTTTGTAACAATTCAATTTCTGCTCTTCGCCACGAACGCGTCTGTTAGGTCATTTCGTCTAACTGCTGCTCAGAATTTACTTGGGGCAAAATTCAATAAAAAATACATTATGACACATTATACTTTCACGTTGTCAAGCATTGACTACATATGGACCGCGCTTTGACAGCGCGGTCCATTATTGGCCCATACTTGGCAGTATTCTACCTTTGTTCACACTCTTTTTTAACAAGCAATGTAATATTGCAGTGTAGGGGAACTGACCGGTCAAGTGCCTGCTGGGCCTCGAGCCGCAATTACAAAGGATACGAGCGATCCAACGCAAAACACACTTTGGCAGGCATTCATATCTGACAGAACACGAAAAATGGACGGATTTCAAGTGGAAATCGAGATAGGTGCGCTTACTGTATAACTATATCGTTTAGGAATACACCGGGGTATGTTTGCTGAAAGTGAAAATATAGCTAATATCTAGATTCGCAAACCTTCATATTTGTTTAGTGATCTAAAATTTTTGATGCTGTCCTAAAATCACACATTTTCTAAACCATCGCCACTCTAATTTGATGGTTCATTTCGTTCTCACAATTTTTTTTATGTCTTTATTTCCTGGATAAGACAACACATTTATTTTTTGTTGTTTTAGCGTAAAATGGCTTATGCTTCCAACTCATTTTTTAAAAAAAAGGGATAAAGTTTTTTTTTATAATTGGGATGAAATCGATACAATATCGCCAATCATTCCATGTTATAAAATCTAAATCTAAATCGGTTCAATTTCATTTGAAATAATTCTATTTGATTCAATCAAATTATTTTTTTAGTTTTAATTATTAAAAATTTATATTTCACAAATAACCCGAATACAGATTAGCATCCGATTTAGAATTTTTGGAATTTGGGAAGTGATTTTCTGTATAATGTTTGTCTAAAGATTCTACGAGATAAATCACCAATTTTTTTTGCGTGCAAAAATGCGGAAAAGTTAATAAGACCTAGAAATATTGCTTGGAATTGTTTTTATTGAACAACTAAAGATCGAAATCTCGATCCGCTTGTTAGAATTTTTACCAAGCGTTGGTAGACTATGCTCTGGCAAATGAATATTGTATTATGTTAAATAAAATCTTAATTCCTAGTTCTTAACTTTCGACCTCTTCTTATTATGACCTTGGTCGCACGCGAATCCATCTTTACAAGAGAAGTGGAACAGTAGGAGTGGAAAACAAAAAACGCAATCAAGTTGAGTCAACACATATTTTTATATATTTATGTGTATTACAGATGGAAATAACTGTGATTCAAGTCCATGCTTACACGGTGGAATCTGTACAGATGGAGAATTTT
This sequence comes from Styela plicata, assembly GCA_963675895.2. NCBI lineage: Eukaryota > Metazoa > Chordata > Ascidiacea > Stolidobranchia > Styelidae > Styela > Styela plicata. The sequence continues at coordinate 14,236,749 of OZ023144.1, read as the reverse complement.
CGTACACTTGTGATTGTATTGCAACAGACTGGACAGGGAAGAGTTGTGAACAACGTAAGTATTATTTTCGGCATAGTGATATGTGTGACTTCTGCGTACGAGTTATTGCAAATTTAATTAGATAAAAGTATTCAATAAAAGACCAATCATAAGATATCAATAAATTATCTAAACCAGAAATCTCGAACAATTTCAAATATATGTGTGTGTGTAAATTTTGTTGCTTAAAAACATTTAATAAAAGATAAATAATTAGATGTCAAGAAGCCATTTTAATGAAGTGACTTTAATAATTGTGAGAATGTGTGCTTATGTGTGTGTGTGTGTGCGTTGTCGCAAATTTATTTGCATGAAAGCATTCAATAAAAGATAAAATAAAAGATATAATCACGATATCTAAATTTGAAAAAATTACTAATTGATAAAATGTGTGTAATATTATAAAATAACAACAAGTTATCTAAATGCCAAACCTTAAACAAATGTAAAAATAAGCGTATGTATTTTTCAAACATACCAGTCATTTGACTCATTACTTTAACGGTATTCTTGAGAGTGCAATAATAATTTTGTACCATCAAACATGACCAAAAGATGGGCCGTGCATCGGTGGTACAACATGTCCGATTAAATTATTTATGGTTGGACATCTTTCCTCGACTTTTACTGATTACTGATTGGTGTAAATTGCTTAACATTGTAAAATTCTGTATGCTTTTGTTTATCTACAGCCCATGTCAAGCCAAGCGTTACTTGCATTACCGGGAAAAGATCAGTAGATGTCAGTTTTAGCGTTCAAAATCAGTGGGCTCAAGATGAGACAGTTATCGGGGTAGGTGTTTATATGTCTAACTGCTACCTTGATCATCGTAGTCCACCTTTGAAGTCTTGTCAGACCAAACTTGGGTTCAGATTTTTCACACTATGAAGACAGTGCAAATATACTTTTTTGAGCCCAAAGTGAAGAATACGAAATCAAAAAAAAATTTTCTTAACCATTAGTGACTGAAGGACCGCGCCTCGGCGTTGGATTTTATCAATGAATCATAGTTAATAAACGATATTTTTCTCATGAGGAATTTTGCGATAGGGAACCCTTGAAACAGAGAAATTCACACCAAATTTTCAACTATTTATACAGGGATATACCATATCAATAAACGATGGTACAACTTCAAATTCGATGACAAAAGTTTTGGGGGACTCCACAGCCTCTTTCACAGGATTATCACCTTTTCGAGATCACACGGTGTCAATAACAGTTTCAACCTCACTACGAAATAATGCTGTTTATAACACCAATTCAATTGTCTGCAAAACCCAGGAAGACTGTACGTAGGCTTACCGCTCTCATATACATCTATAACTTTTTATTATGATTCCGAAGATCATTACAAACCGAATATGATTTTATTCCAAAATAAATTAGAAAATTTAAAAAGAAGAAAGGGGACAAATTATCACATATTGAATACAGCGTGATCCAACAGTCACACTTGTTTGACTAAAACAAATCGAAAAAATGCTCACAAAAGATCTTTTGTCTAGTATGTGTCACTAATGGATCGCGTCGATGAGGCGCGGTCCATATATGTCGCATAATTAAGAAAATAAAATTGCTGACTGAGAACTTTCTAGTAAATGGAAAATGCATATTTAACTGACTTGAATTCAAAGTCGAGGTTTAACTCTTCTATATCGGTTCATTGCTCACAACATTGAATTTTTTATCCACCATTATTGGTAAAGTGTGACAAACATCTTCATCTCTATTTTTCTTCCTATTTTTTTCAGTACCAACTGCGCCACAAGCTGTATCAGTAACTCCAGGTGTGAAGAGCTTGGAGGTCAGCTGGACTCCTCCAATCGAATTGAACGGCAACGTACAATACACTGTCACATACACATCAACAGTACGTTTGCATTTAATCATTTGCCAGCAACTTATCTAGGATAGGAAGGATTTCTCCTCCAAATTAGAGATTATGAGAGACACACTTACTGGGATAATAAAAAAGCGAATTGAGATGTAATGCGTGCCATAGGCGTGACAAATTTTGTAATAATTTTTGCTTCTCCGGATTAAAAATAGGGGAAAAGCTGATACCTGCAGGTCTTTTTTTTATTTTATTTCTCATGGAAATTCATTTTAAGTATTGCCAGAAACAGAAGCGCTCGATGGTTTTACCATCGGCCAAGGCAAACACCACTCACTGCACTTTATCATTGCTGTCAGTTTCGTTTGGGGATATTTTTATTTAAGGTGCAGTTGTTCGTAATAAATCTGTTAGTAGCTTTGCAATTGAGTGGCCGTTGGTTGGTCTCTTTGAAATCTGCCTCCGGCCTTGCCTAGAGTGAATCAAAAAAAAAAAAAAAAAAAAACATTGAAAGGAACCTATGAACGTCCACTTAATAGCAAAGAACAACTAAACGATTTGGTTAAAAAATCTTTGATTACCTTCTATAAGAATATGTGCTGAATAGCCTCAAGATTTTCACTCACTGTATTTTTTAGAAACTTTTGTGTGTTGCTCCCGGACTGGTTTATGCGGGACTGACTACTTATCCTTCTTCTATTAGACAAGAGATTCATTACGCACACATCTTTCTACGCACACACACACGCATACGTAGCTTTATCCCGACGGCTCTTCCCATCAGTGACTCACAATTAACAAAATGCATTTGATAACCATTTTTGACAAGGTAGTTCATATATATATATATATATATATATATATATATATATATATATATATATATTTATAGCCACTTCTTGGAGTGGATCAGCCCTCTTCTCAAGACTCGCTAAGCAGCGCTCAAAATGAAACAACTACTGGTCCCTCGAAAGTCAAAGAGCATAATGAAAGATTTAGTGCTGGCAACTGTACTTCAAGCAGAAAATATCCCAAACAAAAATGTACCGCCATGGTAAAGTGTAGTGCGTGGCATTTGCCCCGGAGATGGCAAAACCACCTATTATTTCCCACTGCATTCAAATTGAATTTCTAGGATCACGAGACATATTCGGAAGCTCTTACAACTTTGGAATCGCCTGCTCAGTCCACCACCGGATACACTATATCCGGATTGAAGGATTACCGAACATACGATGTTGTCGTGAAAGCTATGACAGGAGCAGGTCCTACTCTAGCTGATGCTGTGTCTGCAAGAACTTCACCAGGGGGTATGTAGAGGAAACATAGAATTTGATCTTCGTTCGTTTTTTTTGACTTAAGCCTTATTTAAATTCGATGAAATGCACGAGTTAAGTCGTCCATTGTGACCCTTTTAAATGTTTTTTTCTATTTTCTCATTTTTAAAAAATACTTATCAACAATATCATACTGTTGCAAAATAAAGGAATAAATCTCATAAACTTATATAGAAAGCTTCATTTTCTAGGCTTTCCAAAACAAACAAATGAAATTAAAAAAAAATGTCAATTTGTTTTTTGTTCAGCTCCTTACGCTTTTACATCTGTGAATGTGACTGTAATCACAAGTAATTCAGCAAGAGTCGAGTGGACAACAGCAACGGGGGTTTTTATTGGGCCAACAACGATTACAATTTCTGCAATGTCTGAAAGACATGGTGAGATATATTACATCTTATACTTATTTTTTATTAAGTTTTGGCAAATATCAGTTGCATATGAATAGCTCTTTTGAAGACGCTGTCTGTTGTCCACTTTCATATATTATTTACACGTGGAAAAAATCCATTTGACAGAATGATCTCATTAACCAGGTTGCGCTAGTGCTGCCCAGTTTTTTTGCGTTGTCTTTTTTGTTAAGATGAGCCTTTTTGCACGGAAATTACATTTCTACGCGACTAATTCAAAAACAGTATAAATGTCAGAGTAACAGAGTAGCTTGTATTTTACCTACCGGTTGTTGGGAGGAGTTACTCCCATTATAAATTGTATTTTAATATTCTCTTCGTCCATTTCGATTTAACTTGATATTTATTTATCTTCGTTAAATATTCTTTGCCTCTTTTTAAATTTGAGTAACTTTGAGCAATGACCAAAGCAGCGAAGCTGAAAGTTAACCAACAGTGGTAATGATTGATATCTGCTCTGGGAGATGGAAAAACACCCCGCAAATATCAATTATTCTAATATTCCAGGGCCGGTAACTAAGGATGTGACTGCAGGAACTACTACAAATCTAGAAGGTCTTGAGGAAGGACTAATCTACAACTTCACGCTGACTGCATCTACTGGAACAGCTCCTGATCAAACTATTATGCAAAACAATGTCAATACGGCTGAAATCGGTAAAGATTTGAATCTGTCAAATACTGTTTTGAGCTGAGCATGGCAGACCAATGAAAGATAGCGCAATATAGAACGAATATTCATGACCTGTGTCTGTAAATGTATCAGAATTTGGGTTGTCTTTTTTGTTGAATAAAAATGAGATTCTACTCCGACGCTCAAATTAGGATGTGATGACCTGGGTAGGTTAGCGAAAAAACTTCACTTTCACTTTGCCCTCAACACTATCGTGTAAAAAGAACCGCTCTTGTCTCAGATGCTTCTCTCTGAAAAGAGAAATGGGATTTTTATAAATTTTAAAGCTGCATGACTCTAGTTATGTTAGAGTTAAGATTTCTTATCATCGTATAATATTCAATATTCTTTTGTAGCTCCTGGTGCACCTGCAACCTTTGCATACGATGAAGATACTGCAACATTATCTTGGACTCCTCCTCCTCTTCTGGAACAAAATGGCGAGATAGACGGATACGTCATCACAGCTGTGACTCCAATCCCAGGATGTAAGTAATTTTGACTCCCCAGTCAAGGGTTCATTCGGATATTTTTGTATGTAAGTATAGGTAAGAAATGGGTCACGCCTTGGGGGCTCATGCAAGATAGAATGGCAAGATCAAATTTGTGAGTGTGTCTTTTCACGAGCACTTTTTCGATTGTTTGCTATGGCCTGTCCAGGGGGGCAGATCACTAACCATTAGGCATTGATCTTTAGAAGTGTCTGTGTTTCTTTTGCGTTTCAGTTAACAGGAAATGGTTTTTTGAAAAGACCAAGCATTGGACTATCAGCGTTACGAACAATAAAATCGTGTTTTAACGCACTGGTCCACAGAGCCGGCAATTGTTTGAAACACCTTTTCGTCAAATATGCGCTCCGCCAAAGCTCGTTGCAAATGCGGGGTAACGTATCGTAACGGCAAACGGGGTGAAGGGCGAAGAATGCTAATCAGATATCTAGAGAACTAAAGATTTTAGGTTTAATCGATGTTGATTGTAAAAACTTTCTGAATCGAAGAACGAAAATTGAAGCCGAAGAAGATCAAAATCTATGAGTGTCCATTCATTAGCATATACCATTAACAATCTGTTTATTCTAATAATTTAGTTACAGAAGAAACTGTTGGTCCAGCTGTCCGAACTTTAGTATTGACTGGACTTCCCGCATTCACGCCATACAGTGTGAAGATCCAGGCAATCAACGGAGCTGGTAATGGAGAAGCGAAAACTTTGGAATTTGTCACAAAAGAAGAAGGTAATTTGATGGTTTATTTGCTGTATTTTGATAAAAAATATTAATGGTATTCAATGTTGATAAAATGAAATTGACCGAATAGGCAATATTTTCGTATGAGGTATTTACTGAAAGAGTGTTTTTTGGGTATCGAACCTTATATAAGATTGTGCAATGAGATTTAAAATCATCAACACTACTATGAGATTAGGTATTGACAGTTTTAAAACTTTTTAGTTCAACTGAAAAATGATAATATAGTTTTGGATATTCGAAAGAACGCAAGACTCAGTCACAAAGTTTTCCGCAACATATTCCGATTTAACAGCGAGTTTTTGCCACTGGGTATATTCATGTGAGAGAATAAAATAAGCATAACCATTGAAAGCAAACAATGCATATTGTCGACGTTTAGAATGCTCATACGAACGGACTCCTTCAGAGCAGTGGTGAATTTTATTTGTATGGATTGCTTCTTGGATCGAATTTTGCTCTACCCCTGAAATGCTTTGAACAAATATTAAACAATATAGAATGTTCAAATAACTCGAGAAACTGAGCTGCTAACCGTATAGGAAAACGATGCTTTGTCAAATATGGCATACCAACAGACCAATCCATCTGTGGCCCATTCTTGACAACAGAATTTTTTCGAAGTTTTTGGGTAAATTTACATCGAAAATGAGTTGGGTCAAACTGTCATTCAAGTCGAGAACGATTTTTCATTTACTATTTCCAAAATTGTAATTTACGAACGAAATATCTTGAAACAGCATGAAGAATACCTTGTAGGTACACTGTAAAAAATGAAATAGAATCACTGCTTTTAGACAGTAATTTTTCTTGGTGATATTGAAATCACTCTTATTTGCCAGTTATGGACCGTTGATGGAGCGCGCCGCCGAGGTGCGGTTCATCAACAATTCCTACTTGGCATAAATCTATTCAAAAGGCCGTTTTACAACTTGGCATTACTTGAAAATTGCTATTACTGCATATGAATAGTAAATTGAATGTACTTTTTCACCGTGTATGGGCTTTAGAATAGTTTTTACTTATTTACTGTGTGTCGTAAAATGCAACTGTAAGAAAACAAAAAAATGGTAGATGGTTTTACCATCTCCCGGGAAAGATACTACGCACTGACCTTTATCATGACGGTTCAGTTCTATTAGAATCACCTTCGATAAGATGATTTTTAAATTGTTCATAAATCAATATTTAATCCTTACTTTATTTTTTCAGAGCCCGACATCCCCACTGCAGTTACGACCGGCACCGTTACATCAACTTCTATTGAAATAACATGGGTAGCACAGACTCCAGCTGTAGGACAGACGACGTACACGGTTACTTACACAGATGGAACAACGCCAATTTCTGTGGATCTGGCAACGACGTCAATCGTTATCTCAGATTTAACACCGGATACAGAATATACAATAACGGTAAATTGGTTGAACTGGGCCAAATTAAATGCATTGTGAGGTTGATCGTTTTTATCTATTATTACTTTGATTATCGTAGGATGTCAACTCTTTATAACATATAACCAACATATACCCAACATCGATTTTTCGTAGGAACAATATTCTTCTCCCTCTGTCCACTTACTTCTTTTCTTCTGTATATTTCGTTCTTACCACGAGTTTTTAGTTAGTACTTTGTAAAATGTTAATGATTTCACTGCACAAAGGGGGGACCAACACCAACCAACTGCTATTTTTCTCAAATTATGACACATTTCTCTAACCCCTACACATTAATCTAACCTTTCCACACACTTCTCCAGCTTACCTACATACGTTTCTAACTTTTCTACACACTTCTCTAATTCCCCTACACACTTCCCTAACTTACCTAAGCACTTCTTTACCTTCCCTACACACTTCTCTAACTTCCCCACACACTTCTCTAACTTCCATACATATTTCTCTGACTTCCCTACATACCTCTCTAACTTCTCTACACACCTCTCCAACTTCCTTACACACTTCTCTAACTTCCCTACACCCTTCCCCAACTACCCCACACACTTCTCTAACTCCCTGCACACTTCTCTAACTTCTCTACACATTTCTCTAACTTCTCTAAACACATCTCTAACTCCCTTACACATTCCTCTTACTTTTCTACACACTTCTTTGTCTTCACTACACACTTCTCTAACTTTCCTACACACTTCTCTCACTTCTTTACCCACTACTCTAACTTTTCCACACATTCCGCTAACTTCCCTACACACTTCTCTACACACTACTCTAACTTCTCCACACATTTCTCTAACGTTCCTACACACTTCTTTATCTTCCCTACACACTTCTCTAACTTCACTACATACTTCTCTACACACTCTAACTATTCCACACCCTTTCGGAATATACATTTGGAAACGACTCGTAAGAACTGACTTCCATTTCTTCAGAACGTTATATTAACCCAACAGTGACCCATGCTTGTCAAAATTTGTTACGGCACTATTTTTACGCCTGGGATTTTTCAGGTGATTGCAAAGACAAATGCAGGTAGCTCGGATGCAACTGATCCACTAGTAATAAAAACAAGCGAAGATATACCAACTGCAGTGAGAGATTTGTCTGCTAGTTTCTCAATTTCAGATTACGAAATCAGTGTAAATTGGAACGCACCCGTGCCAACGAATGGAGTCATTAGAAAATACAAGTAAGTTATACAATAAGAGAGATGCTTTTTATTTTTTTAAATTTTCTGTAAATTTGAAATTTCTTTTCTAGTCATTCTTAACGTGGAATAAAGAATGATGATGCGGAATAATGACGCACTTTGCGTCTACGTATGAACCGAGCCTGGGCAAAAGACCATAGAAAGATAAATCGTTAGATATCAACAAGTTATCTAATCAAAAATCTTGGCCAATTGTAAAAATGTGAAATAAGATGGAAAGGAAACAATTACGACAATCAGGCATTTCTATGTTATGAGAAATTATGGAAATTCAACTTTATCAATTTTTAAAGTGCCATCGACGGCATGTCATTGAAGTTATATTACAATGTCTTCCCAATTGCTAAATTGTAAAAACTACAGAAAATGTTTCAATGAATGAGTAATTGCACCAATGGCTCCATTAATATTTGAGATTATTATTACCGGCATGATACATGATACAGATGCCGATTTTAAAAAATCAACAAGGGTTTTTATACTCAAACGAAATCACTGATTTGAATTGTTCACATACTTGAATCGTTTTAAATCTGAAATTCTCAATGTAGCATTCCGGCTACACGGAAAAAGTAGAATTATAGATCTTTTAACATCAAGATCCTTCGACGCATCTTTCTATTTTATTTCTTCGTTATGAAGAAGCTTTAATATACATCGATGGATTGAGGCTAGGGGCTGGCCATTCGACTCGGTAATTCGAATCTCTTCATCTCTTCAAAAGAACTTGATTTGAATCAGTCATGAATCGGCCAATATTTGTTAAATAAAATGAAATTTTTATTTTTAACTATAAAGATATTCGAAAAAAATTAACCTAATCGGATTCGAATTCCAAACGATTCGGTTTCATCCAGCCCTGATCTATGCACAGTCCACCTGTGACTCTTGAAAGACAATGTAAAGTTGCAATATTGTTTTTTTTAAGATTCTAAATATGTTAAACAATTGTTTTATTCAGCGTTAAATGGTCAGCTGGATCCCAGTCTGGCGACGAAGACGTTTTAATAACTTCAGCAACAATAACTTCTGTGGTTCTATCTGAAACTGATTACCTCATTAACGTGACAGCATTTACCAGCATAGGCGAAGGTCCAAGCAACCAAGTCACTCTTACTACTCCGGTGTTAGGTAGTATATATTGCTTTATTCATAGTTTGTATGTTTACGCGTTCATCAGAATTTATATTGAAGGATACTTAACTAATAACGATGATCCCAACTAAAATTGTTTTCAAATAAGATCGATCAGTAAATGTTTAATTGAATTCTGAAACCAACATCATGTCCAGTTAATGGTAAGCGCCAGACCCTCAGGCATTAAAGGAATATATATAGCCAGTCAACCAAGAAAATGACCAAGATCATAATAAAAATGAAACCTATAAATTTTAAATATTCATAAATAGTAAATTCATGTATTATAATAAAATTACCTCTACTTTAGCAGTTAGCTAACTTCAGGAGATTTCAATTTTAGAAATATACAATTACAGTAATTAAACGTCGAATTTACTGCTCTTTTGTCATGGTGTGTTTGCAACCTTGAGTGAGTAGGACAAAATATTTTATCATTGTTTTGTTATTCTTCGTATTATGACCAGAGGTGTTAGTATATGCTTAGTTGAAAGCCTTGATTTTTACAATAATATTGGAAGATCTTCAGAAATTTTATTTTGTCAAACATGCGCCACAGATGGATCGCGCGGTCCATCAGTGATTCATGCTTTACAAAACATATTGCGACTAAGATATTCTGACTGAGGTTTAGTATTTCACTGATTAAGCCTTTCAATTTTCTTTTTTTAGTACCTGGAGTTCCACAAGGAGTCACTTTCGCTGATATCACAAGCACATCTGCAGTAGTCATTGTCACTCCTCCGAGTAACACTGAAATTAGCGTAGTTGAATATGCTATTACAGTCGAGTGAGTTTGCACTTTACTTTTTTATTGAGAATGCAGCCTAGGTGGAAACAAGGTCGTAAACAACACTCGAACGCAACCAACTGACCATTATCAGCACATTAATTAGAAAACAGGTTATGCGGACCTGAACCTATGTGTGTATGAATGTTAATGGGAGTCACCTCGGAAGCGAAGTTAATTTGAGTGCTGGGATTTCGAGTGCTTTTTGGTCACTCATGGTGATTATTGATTATTGAGATGAGGCTCCGAGATTGTTAAATTGAGTGGGTTCGCGTATCAGGTTTGGCCACGGAGTCCTTGTCCTTGCACTGCATACCATTCAATATTTTAATATTTGCTTGTTTTCAATCACGCATGATCACGCATGATCATACAATAACTTCAACGTACAAATGGTACACAATGCAGTGATGTCATCAGATTAGTGGTCAATATCTATCATTTCGTGCAAAATACATCTACATAATTTTGAAAAATTCTCCAAAAATACTGTTCTGTGGAGGTATTAATGAAAGACTCTATCGAAGCGAACGTAATCTGAGTGCTGATATTTTGAGTGCTTTTGGAAATTCTAATAGACTTTGGCAAGATGTCATAGAATTGGGTTAATAGAAGAAATGTAATTAAGGAAGTTCGCTAAAAATTTGCACCAGTACTAGTTAAAAAGTATCTAGTACACTGTAACAAAAGTACAGTAAATTCACTGGTATTTTGCATTTTTCCAATGCCGCCAAGTAAAATTACTGTTACAGCGTAGAGTCATGGAAGAATTTTATTTACATTTCCAATTTGCGTTACCTCAATTACAATTGAAGTTCATAATTTTTTCCCAGTATAAATTTTCTTCAACAAAGTTTTTTTTATCAGCAAATTCTTATGACACACAGCACTTTCTAACGCAAACAAAGCTCTATATTTCCTGCGTTTCCTATGAGATGACTTAAAAAAATGTAGTAGTCGGTACACTGTAACGAAAAAAATGCAACAAAATCACTGGTCTTTGACAGTAATTTTACTTTGCGGTATTGAAGAAAATTCAAAATTGACTTTTTTAGCCAAATATGGGGTGTTGATGGAACGCACCGCAAGGTGCGGTCCATCAACAGTCCATAATCGGCATAAATCTCATCAATATAGCGTTTTTTAACTTTTGATGCAAAAAATGCAATTATTGCAAATGACCAGTACTTTTACTGTACTTTTGTTACAGTCTGTTGCGTTTCAACACTTACCGGGCTAAATGCTACTCATTGCACTCTATTATACCGATTTAGTTTTTCATGGTGCATTTTGTGTAGCTCTTTAGCGGTAATTAATTAGTACTTTTCGGGTTCCAATTTTTTGCTCAATAAATACAATGTGAACACATGTTTTGGGAGTTCGGACACGCGGATTATCGCTGTAGCGAATCTGCAGTAAAATCACTGGTCTTTCACTGTAATTTTACTCGATAATATTGAAATGAAATAAAACTATAAAATTGGCTATTAAGTCCCCAATATTCTTGAAGTGGCTTTACCGATACGTTGCATTACGTTTCGGGTAATAAAATATAAACGGCAATACATGCCTGCATTGCTTTGCGTTAATCGTGCTCACATGCGTACAAAGCAGAAACGCAAAAAAACGTTAGCTCTGCGTTAGCTTTCATAGCAAACTGTTCTGTTTCATTGGAAAACGTAAGGAAATGCATGCAGAGCATTGCGCTTGCGTAAAACGCAAGGGTTAAATAAAACAAACCAAGAAAAAACGCAACCTACACAAACGTGTAGTGGGACCTTTAAAACGCACCGCCAAGGCGCTTCCCCTTAACAACGCATAATGGCATTCATGTCATAAACCGAGCAAGTTTTAAATTTTGCAGATACGCTATTACTGCTAATAAACAGTGAATATAATGCACTTATGTTACAGTGTACAACAATATGCCTGAAAAATCCCATTTCGAGCAAACTTAATTGAATTAAAATTTGCTTTCTATTCAAAAATTAAAATTTTTTTAAAATTTTTTTTATATTCATCAACTCTTTCCAATTTTTTCTAGTCAAGACACTGATGATTGCCAAGCCTTCAACGACGAAAATTGTCTTGAGAATGACCGTAAGGTTTTCACAGCAACGTCGGACAACAGATACCCAATCGATGGTCTAAAAAGCTTCAGGTAAAATAATTTAATTTTTTTCCGGGCGTGACGTCGAATAATTTGACCAAAATCGCAACTACCTGGTTTTAAATGTGAAACTAGGTTGTCTAATAATACGTTGCCCAGTTTAAGATAAATTCGTTTTACTTTACCTAGTTTAAGAAAAGAACAAGGTTAGCATCACTAGAATTGAAAAAACTTATTTGATCCGGAATAAATATCCGAATCAGATTCGAATTCTAAATGATTCGGTTTTGCCCGGCCCCACATATTACGAGACAAACTTGAAATTTTAACGTTCTCCATCTTGACGCAGGAAACATTTGATTACGGTTTCAGCGGCATCTTTGGGAGGCGAAGGAGAATTATCAGGAAAGTTTGAACTCTCAACTCTTGCCGGAAGTAAGTTGTAAATAGGGATGTCACTTCAAACAAATCTAGATTCGAATGGTTCGAAATACTCATATATGTGATTCGGTATGATTTGAGGGAGGATTTATGCAACAACACTGTGGCAAAAGGGCGGTAAATTTACTGTTCATTTGCAGTAATTGTTCATTTCCAAAAATTGAACCCGTGATTTCGCGATGAGATTAATGCCAAGTATGGGTTGTAGATGAAATACACCCATGCGGTGCGTTCCACGGCCCGTCAATCATTGGTCAGAAAATAAGATTAAATACCTTTATTTATATATAACCAAATAAAATTACTGTCAAAAAGCAGCGATTTCACCACTTTTTTGTTGCAGTTTATCGAGCATTATGAATATTTTAATTGTTTTTGTGACGAAATAGTTTGTGACGAAATAGTTTTCTGTCTATTGCATTCTTTCGCATTCGGGAAGATTCGATAAAAATCTATGTAAAAGTGATGCAAACGCATGTGTTTGTTTATTTAATTGATAATAGAACGCAGAATTTTTTGTATTCAATTATCGTTTTCAATTTAGGACTGTTTAACAGAGGACCTCAAGTTAAATCTTCTCTCACCTCTTATCTTCTTGAATTGTGTTTGAATTGAGTTGTCGTCTTCTGTTTGAATGAGGGTTTTAGAGCTTCTTGCATAATATGTATCTCATTGCATTTCAGTAGTGTAGGTAATTCTGCTCTGGGCTTGTTTGAAAGAAACATTTTTCCAACAAATCTTACATTTTCCTCCTTTTTTTCATTTTAACTGTTTGTTAAATACTATTATTCCAGCAAACATTATTTCATTTTTGTGCAGTTCCGAATGCCGTCACAATTGTGGGGACTGAATCTAATCCGGGCGAAATAACAGTAACATTTAATGCTGGAACTCCGTTTACTGGACCTGCATCTTATATAGTAGTATTAGAAACTTCAAGTGGAATAACTCTGCAAACAACGGTTGGTGTTTTAAGACTGTAGCAAAATTACATAAATTTAATCGTTATTTGCTAGTAACTGTATATTTCCCAATTTCGAACAATGCCTTGTTGATAAAATATATGTCAAATATGTGCTGTTGATGGAATGCACCTCCGTAGGCTCTTTCAACAGTCCATAATTTACATAATAAGTCGATTTTTTAGTTTTATTTCTATATAACCAAACAAAATTACTGTCAAAAAATGTCAATTTCACTGCTCTCTACTTTTTATTATTTTTTGACACCCATTTATGAGATGTACTACAAAAATGTTTCACCAACTATATAACGGCTACGCATCAACGCAAAGTAGTACTACAAAATTTGGCCCCAATAGCTTCGTTTAAAAAATATATACATATATAATTTTTCTTATTGAAATTTAATTAATAGCTTAAGATAAGAGCTACTGAAAGATAAAATGCAGTGAGTGGTATCTGTCCTGGGCGACGGTAAAACCATCTGCCACTTCTTTTACTCCATACAGAACGAAATCATTACAATAGCAGTGAGTGCACCAGCGTACTTAGAAATACAGGGTGCCCTCACCGACTAAAAAATGGCGGGATGGGTTTTTAAGGTGTTCCCAAAAGTAGAAATCCCGAAAATTCTGTGCGCGCTCCTCTGCCTTTTTAACATTCAGCTAGTCCATAATTCAAAAATCTACATTTCGAGTAAAACTTCCGTCCCAAATTTTGAATGTTAACCATACATATTTTGCCAATCATGGGTCACAGATGGATTGTGCCGCAAAGGCGCAGTCCATCTGTGGCTCATGTTTGGCAAGATAAAATTTCCAGTCTGGATATTCTAAATTTGTTCGTCTAATACTAGGTTCCAGAAACATCACAACAAACGAACATTACAGCTACAATTACGGGGGTTCAAGATAACACGGAATACACTGTTTCTATTACTGCAACTGTGGAAGGATCCAGCGGTGGTTCTACGGGCTCTGGAACCGGCGTCACCGCAACATCAAGTATGTTGGTTTGCTTGTTCAAAGTTTAAGAAGAATATTTGTAATATTGCAAAATATATGGTTGAATTTGGAACGGTCGGTAATCAGTGCTTCCATAGAAATCATTGCTTCTGCACATCTCAACGATTCTTTTTACCACGAGCCGCACGTCAAAAGCGCGATTTTTTCAATTAAAGGGAAAAAAATTCATTTTTAGAGAAAAGTCCTGAAACACACAAAATTAATAATCGAAAATATATGTGTGTCGTTCGTACTTTCTTTATTTTTAAGTAATTCCACCCGAATAAGATTTTTTTACAAGAAAGGAAACGGAATAACGTGACCGTGTTCTATTCCTTTGGATCCGCTGGCTCAAGTCACTGTTCAAATTACGCCCAGACGGTGCAATTCAGCGGCCTATGTCCCAGGAAACATTATTTTATGTTTCGTAATCCCTCGTAATTTTGATTTCACGGGTGTTGCATTATACCACACGATTGCCAATGGAAAGTTGTAACTTATTTTGATTTGATAATAGACAGAGTTATCAAAATATACCAAATCCTCCAAAGTACTAATGCAACTTATTTTAAATTTTAAGCTCCGACGTCGCCCACTTTCACCATAACACGAGACAGTTCTACCCAATTCACAATTACTGTTGAAGGTGTTCCGGGAGCTACGAGTTATCGTGCTTTGGTTATAGAAGTGAGTGTATTATATATTGACTGTAATTTATATATATATATTATATATATATATGTATATATATTACATTTTATTAACTCAATATCAATAGTCAAACCAAATTAGTGGCGCGATGCAGGCGCATGGCAGGTTGAAGATCTCGGGTTCGAGCCCCGATGAGTCCGGCTCGCTTAGACATGCCCACCACTCAACCCAGGGTGTAATAACTTGGGTAGGCTAAGCCGAACAGGAAAAGATCATATCTTTCCAGTAATTGTAACCATGTCCGTCTATAAGTGGCTGCTGTTACAGGGCCTTGAGCAGGGTGATCCGCTCTAAGAAGTCACTAACAAAATATCAGAAAGTTTTGTTTTTGTCCAGTTTGAGTCACTCATAGATCGCGCTTCGTCGGTGACATCCATCAGTGGCTCAATTGTACCAAAAGATATTTAGAAAATCCCTTTTCGGTTGATGGGATAGGGGCCTGTAGGTTTGCGTTATTTTTATGAAAAGACCCATGAAACTTTATTCTGATCCTTTGCCACCGAGAGATTAAGTAGAATGGAAAACGCTTAAATATATTTGTTATGTATTGTGTTTTACTTTTTCAGACTGATTGCACTGATTGTACTGCACAAGCAACAACATCAACAGAAACGAGCTTTACCATTTCTGAGCTTAAAGAGTTCACTGCATACGAGTATGTTCTGTACAATTTTAATATAAAAAAAAACAATAAAGTTGACATTGTTTATATAATACCCGGAAGTGTTGGCAATACTAGAAAAAAACCGAGTTTATTTTCAAAGTACTTTCACCTGGATTCAAGAATATATAACTTACCTATAAGTTTAACTTTTAACGAGTTTTCCGTTTGATATTTTAGCTACTGAATTTACTAGGTAAAATAGGTAAATTTACCTATTTTACAACTATTTAGCTGGTTGGAAAACTAGGTACCTTGTATGAAAATAACTAGATGAACCATGTAGGATAAAGTAGAATATTCACCGATTTTGACCTTTAAAACTATTAAAAGCTTTTTTAATACTTCCAAACGACCTTTACCTAGTTTACCTAGTTTGCCTGGTTTTCAATCAAGATACTACTTAGTTTTGAAAGTGAAACTAAGTTATCTAGTAATACTCCACCTAGTTTAAGAAATAAGAAAGCTGGCATCACTTGTAGGGTGACACTTGTAGGTGTTGGCTCAGTAGGGGAAAACGTCTATTATTGTTCGAGAGTACAATTATGGCTGGACAATTCGACGCGGTGATTCGAATCGATTCGAAGCGCAATTTATTCGAATCAATTCGAAATCGTTCATTGGCACAAAAATTTGCTCAATAAATTGAAATTTTCATTTTTAACAATAAAACGCAATCGATTTTGGTCAAATTTGACCGAAACCGATTGCAATTTGTCGTTAAAATATGAAAATTGGTTCTCTTATATGTAGTGTGAGTTAAAAATGCGATGTAAACTATAAATTTCTCGATTCTTTCAATGGAGGCGAGCTGTAATAGTAATAATGAGATATTGGAAATTTACATAGAAATAATGATTCGATCCGATTCGAAAAAATTATCTGAATCAGATTCGAAGAGCCATAATAAACAAAGCAATGCCAGTTGATGAAAATTTTCAGAAATATATTTTGTTGAGCATTAGTCACTCACTGACTGACCAGTGACCACTGCGCTTATTATTGTCATACTCATCCAAATTACTCTCGACAATGGATTTCGACAAACGATGAAAGCAGATTTTCTAGAAGCAGTATTTTTATCCTTCAAACGTTCAACTTCGATGTGACTACTATTTTATTCAATACGTTTGTTAAAATACCTGTTTTCGTAATTCGTTGCAGCATCTCCGTGTTTGCAGTGTCAAGTTTTGGAACGAGTGCCGGTACCACGACGTCAGCTCGAACAAGAGCAGGAAGTAAGTATTATCATTAGTATTTTGCAAACACTGTGAAAAAACTGCAGTAAATTCACCGGCCATTTGCAGCGATTGTATGTTTTTTTTAGCGTCATGTCAATAGGATTTATGCCAAGTTTGAACTGTTAATAGACCGCACCTTGGCTCATAATCGGCCGTAAAATTTCATTTTGTTGTTTCTTTCGATTCGTGGGCTGCGGTGGCGTGATAGAACCGACAATAGCGCAGATTCAAACCCCGGCGAAGTGTGCTTAAGATCGACGAACGACAATGGCTTCAAAAAGCAACACATGCGGGATGCCCTGTGCGAGGTCCTGTAACCAACAGCCTTGGATTGAGGCTCGGCAACCTAACCGGTTCCTCATTGGTTCCACACTAGATGGAATGGCAAGACACAAAAGAAATTTCGTGCCCAGGACATTTGTAAAAAAATTGCATGAAATAAAGTTCATTTAACAGTGAAATTGAATAGGTGCAATTTTACTGCAATTTTTTAACAGTATATGTAACTGCTTTTACTTGAGCATATTTTGTTGATTGTGACGCACAATCTTTACCTGGCATATAAATCATGATTTTTCCTGCAAAATAAGCTTTTCTAAAATATTCGGGAACAAAATAAATTTCCACTCAAAATCGGTGACACACATTTATCGTGATTTTACAAAAATATTTTGCCTAAAATATTAAAATCTCAAAGTCGAATATTAAATTCTTAAAGGTTTGCATTTTAATTGAGTTCAACATTTAACAAACAATTTTTTAAAAATGTCTAAGTTCTTATTTTGAGTTTTTTCACCGGGAACTCTATTAATGATCTCTATAATTTTACTTTAGTTTTTAATATCTTTTCATTCTACAGCTTCAAAACTTTCATTTTTATTTATTTTACTTAAAATTAGAAAATCCATATCCATACATTTTTTCATCGTTTTTTATTATTATATTCATATTTAAATATTATATATTATTTTCGTTTTACAGCTCCAACTTTGAAAGATGATGCTTACAAACCAACTATATCTAATAACAACGATCCTGGCACGTACAGCCCAACGACCACTATCACAGTCAACAACCTGTGCAGCAATAAGGCGGATGTTTTTGATGAAACAACCGGGACAATCACAGCCGTGTTCTACCTTGTTAGACAAAACACATCGACTGGTATGTTCTTTTGTTTTGGATTTGTGAAATCGGGAAAACAGAATCCTGTTTTTCTTGTGTGTGTGCTCATGTCATTTTCTTCAGATGGTCAGCAAGCTTTAAAAACCTTAAAACCAAAAACGCTGATATTTCATAGCAGTATTGGTATTTTTCTGAACCTTTCTGTGCAGTCGCTTAATTGCTATCAGACACTCGAAGATAGACATTTTGATCTTCTAGCAGAAGATATATCATGAAATATATTCCATTATGTATTTCATTTCCCTGATGAAACCCACTTTCATCGGGTGTCTCATTAACACAATACCTGAAATTCTGCCAGTTTGCGTAAGACAAGATCGTCATTCATAGAAAATCAGCAAAAACATGAGCAATGAAAATTTTTGGTTTATTCCAGAGAATTTTGTTTGTTTAAGCGTAAGCGTAAGTAATTGTGTCTTTATATTTTAGTTTAAACAATATTTATAAAATTGTCACATATAAATAGAAAAGTTATCAGCGTATTAGGTAAACGAAATTGTTGGTCGATGGCCATTTTTTACCCTTTTTGCGGTGAAAAGATAAAGTCGGTGCAATCCATCATCATCACATGCTTGGTCAGTATTTTTCTGACCAGAATGCTTCTGAAAGCAACAATTTTTATGCAATAGTTTCGAAAAATTGTTTTTTCTTTCTAGAGGGTCAAAGTACTACCAGATTTTGGGCAGAAGCATTTACACAAGCAAATTCACAATCGTACAGATCTTTCACTGTTCAGTGTTCTGGTGGATCTCGAAAAAAGAGGCAAGTCGTGGGCAATGGTGTTGTTATAGGTAAGTTGGGGTTTTTAAATTATTTTCTATGATCTGCCGTGAGTCCGTCTATAGGGTAAATCCAGCACCGTATAGGTGCTGGCGTAAGGATTACCCTAATTTATTTACTGCGTGTTATAAGAGTTTTGTGCAAGAATTTTTTTTCAAGAATTTCTCAACTCTGTAATTCCTTGCTGTTTCCTGATCGCGCTGATTTACATGGTTTCAAAACTCGCATCAATAGACATCTTTCAGGGATGGGGATTCTTTCGTTCCCATTCCAGCATTCCTTTGCAGTTTAGTGGTTTCAGGAGATATGTCTCCTGCAGCCTTGCAATGAGCGAATTTAAATAAAGAAAAAGAGGCAACTAAAATCAAACAAAAAAGTGATGGATGGTTTTTCTATTAGTCATAGCTGATACCACTTACTGCACTTTAATATAGTGTTTCATCTCTCTTTAAAATTAATTCCGCTTAAGATCCAGTTTTTGGTGCTACATTTTGTAGGAGCTCTCTCTCACGTAAATAGACCTTTTAGGAATTGTTTCCAGTCTTTTTTAAGAGGAAGGTCCATGTCGGGTGATGAAGCGCAACGAAGAATAATATTTTGTTCAGGCGCGATCCGTCAGTGATTCGTATAAAGCAAAGTATGCGTTTGAGTAGTTACCAGCAAGTCAAACTTTAGATTGCGATTGCTTTTTTAGATTTTTATTGGCAATGATATGGTAATTAAGATTTCCAAAGTTCATATGGTAATACCACACCAAATACCTCGAACACTGATCGGAATGAGATTAACGACAATGGGGGTTGTTTGACACAGATGGAAAGAATTTGAAGATTTCCAGAAAATTTTGTTCAATATGAAAAATGAACCTATTTTGTTTAAAATAAGTATCCAAAAATATTGCGAAAATATAAAAATTATCGAAAATTATTTATCATTATTATTATATAATATGTTATTTACACAGGTGCTGACGACTCTTGCAGCACTTCGGATACAAATACTGAATGTAACGGACCTTTGAAATCTGATACGGCTTACACTATAACAGCATGTGGTGCAAATGAAGAGGACAATTTTGTTTGCACTCAACCTAGTGCAGCTGTCAAAACTCAGCCTTCAAATTGTACGTAAAAGTATATTTTCGTTTTTGGAAAGTATGTGTTTTTCCCCTTGTAGAAATTATCTTTTAAAAAGTTTGAGTCACAGATGGACCGCATCGACGCAATCCATCAGTGACTCATACTTAACGTTCCGATTGGATCAAGTGAAAAAGAGCAACAAGAATTTTTCTCTAAAGCGGACGGATTTATTCAATTTTCG
This sequence comes from Styela plicata, assembly GCA_963675895.2. NCBI lineage: Eukaryota > Metazoa > Chordata > Ascidiacea > Stolidobranchia > Styelidae > Styela > Styela plicata. The sequence continues at coordinate 14,216,194 of OZ023144.1, read as the reverse complement.
TAATTTGAGAATTTTACTGAGTTGCCAAACCCGGTGATTGGTACTAGGCTAGGCGTCTTGAAGTGTACTTTCCTTGTCGATCTATCCGATCCTTGTCATTTGCGAAACTCTTTCCAAATCTTTTAAAGTCCAGCATGCTTTGATCTAGGGGTGTCAGAGATGTGATGACAGGGGTGAACAAAATTGTTCATTTTTGATTAAAAGTATTATTATAACATGCCTCAAATACTCTAAAACACAAAATTTTTTACATTTTATATTCTGAAATTATGTATATTTTCGCTTCTGCTGAATTCGAATCTCCCGACAAATAAAATCGAATAATAAAAGATCGTAAATTACGAATCGATTCACAAATTTTGTGACAGCCCCAATTCTTACAATTCAAATGTTCCAAATAACAAAAAATCTATTTATTTTCTACTTTTTCTTATAACAGCAAGAGGATTAACAGCCGGTGAAATAGCAGCAATTGTTATCTGCTCAATATTATTACTCATACTCATCATTCTTCTCATCGTATATTGCGTAAAACGAAGGTAAAATAAAAACTTTTATATCCATTCTAGATTTGTTTTTTCACCAAGTTCGAGTTGCATTTCGTTGTTTTATTGAGCATAAGATGCAGACGAATCCTACGTATAGCTGCACTGTAACGAATTACAGCAAGTTCATTGATCGTTGACAATAATGTTGCTGGGTGATAATAAAGTAAAACTGTTAAATCGACTCGTTGGCCAAGTATGGAATGTTTATGGGACGAACCGTTGAGAAGCGGTTCGTCATTAGCATTTACTTGATATAAATCTCATCATCAGGGCGGTTTCAATTATAGAAGTTATAATGCAAACAATAGTAAATTCACTGCACTCCCATCACAGCGTAGAGTGGTAAGCGTCCGAATATTTCATTTACAAGAATCGAATCTGGAATATTTTGATTATACTATCTGAAAGTAATTTTAAATTCCAAATTGCTAGACAATCTTTTATAAATATAACTTTTTTTTTCAGTTGGGTATTTGAAATAATTAAAACGGAAAATTATAAAGTAAATCACTTTTTATCAGTTTTGTTTTAACAGTTTTTTAAATTTTTGTTTGATTAGATTATTGTGATATATTCATATATTTATTTAAATTATAATTTACTCCTCTCAATTTTAAAATATATATACTTTTTTAAAAAAAAAAAAAACAGGAGATCTCGTACCGGAAAACATCGCGTGGCAAAAACGGGGCAACAAAACCCAACTTTTGACAGTACGAAAAGTCAACAAAAATATCAAGTCGACCCTGCAGCAGAACCTCAGACCCAGTATTCAGAACCAGCAGTTTAAGTAGGACATTTATATTTATTATATTCCAAATTCATATTTTATTACATATTTATATATCCCAGTCAGAAAATTATTTTTTATTAAAAACTATTAATCGCTGATGGATCGCGCCCCACAAAAATATATAAATAAATTTCTTACTCTGTCAATTACATTTATAATTTGTTACATAGTTATATATAATTTAGTAGCTATATATATATTTGTTTCATTTTAAATTTCAAATTACAATTTAAATACTTTAATGTTACTATGCAGGGATGTCCCTATCCAAATTCAGATTAATATTTATTTCATTTGAAGATTAAACTGGAAAATTTTGCAGTAAAATCATGATATAGGCTTTACAAAATTCGAAATGAGCGGAATCACAACTTTTCTAGGAAAATTATTGGATTTAATGTTTTTTCTGCTATCTCTCTCTCTAGTTGGTTCTTTATTTTTATATTTTAGGCGTAGCATCCAACGCTCTTGGATTTTGAAATGCTCATTATTTAACTGGTAATAATTAATTAATAATTTATTGTATTTTGTTTTCCAGGCTTGATACGAAAAGAAGAAACACTATTAAAGACATTTTCAATCGCAACTTACATTAAAGCTGCATTTGCTACAGGACTAATAATATTTTATCATTATTTTCTCGCTCATCGCCCAGTGTATATTTCCATTATCGATCGATATGCAGCAGCGTTGTAACATGTGTTGCAGAAAGAAGAGACAATAAGAATCGAGAAAAGATATTTAGTACCTTGATTATAATTAATTATCTATAAGAAAATCATGTCGTATAGTCCGTAAGGGCCATTTATTAGAATCTTCCAGAAAGCTTAGGAAGCCAATAAATTTTCCCGCTACTTTAGTGCGTATGACAAAACATGGTCACATATTTTTCCTTCTAAGAACAGCAATAAAAATAATTAGAATAATAATAGTTCACAGTCGAATTTTCAGTACAATGTTACCCTCCTTAACCATTTTATTACATTATTAATTAAGTAGTTTTTCTTGAAATTTTTAAACTTTTTTGTATATTTGCATACTTGTAAAACAATTACTTAAAATCTTGTTCCAATGTCGAAATCTCTCTTCCCAAAAATGAGACATGTTTTTCTTTAGTAGATTTCAGTTTTGTATTTTTGTCTTCAAATTATGAATAATGAAAACTCTTCAAGCCTACCTACCTATTATCTTTGGTCTTCCATCAATCATATCCGATCAATGTACTTTTATGCAAAACCAATTCTATGCCAATTCTCAACGGCGTGATCCATCAGTGGCTCATAAATACCATAGCATGTTTGGTTACAAATTTCAGATTGGAGATAAATATATATATCTGTCTGTATATCAGTATTTTATGCACAATAAATTAACATACGTGCCTTTATAGTTAATATTTTATGACCTACTTTTTATATAACATTCACTAACAAATTTTTAAACAAAAAATATTAAAAGAAATAGATTTTTAGCTTTAAATTTCAGTTTTTATGAACGCGGTCGAAAAAAAAATCCAGTTTCTCCACAAGCGCTCGAAAATATGTTTACGAAATTTGTATGACGGCGCTCTCCAAATCTGTAAATTCATCAATTATTTTCTGTTTTCTAAAGAAATTTCAAATCTAGTTACAATATTTACTTACAAAATATTAATACAATAGCTAATTTTATTTTGGGAGGTTTGTGAATAAATATAAGACGGGTGTATCGTTGGAGTTGATTTATGTTCAGTGAATGACGTCATATATGTGACGTCATCAGCGGCATTTCACATTTTTTTTGCCAAGTGCGCTCAAGTTTGTTCAACTTTTTTATTATTTTTGTACTTACTCGTTTCATTTTTAACTTAGCTTGCTTGCTGTATGCTGCCATTTACTTCACTAATTTGGGTACCACTATTTTTTAAAATAATATTTCATAAAAAATACTAATTTGCACATTCGATGTTTTTTTTTTTTGATTGAAATAACCATTTTGAACCTAAAATAATTACGAGAAATTTGTCGTCATGATATATCTAAATAAAATTGAATCAATTTATCAGCTTTGTGTATTATATTTTATCTGAATTCATTCCTATTAGATTCTTATTTACTCGAGTTTTAAAAGCTTAAAGATCCTCACGATCAGAGAGCAGTGAGAAGGCAGTCCGGAGCACAGAATTTCGCGAAAAAACTTTTTGCCTGATATTGGCTTGTGGAACTTTCACAGTGAATGAATGTAGTTGGGCCAATATGATTTCAGTCGAATGATAACGACGGACAAGATCTAGATAATCGACTTTCATAGAAGCCTTCTTAGCGATACTTGTGACATAGTCATTCCAAGTCATATGCTTTAAAAGAGTGCGATCAAGTAGTCAAATATTTGAAGATTCCTCAAGACTTGTATCGAATAGTGAAATTCGTGTTTCCAGTGGATTGGAGTAGCGGTTAATCAACAGTACTCTGCTTTCCACACGTTAAGTGACGCGTACCAAGTGGTACCCCAATCAGATATTCTGACCAAATCAGATTCAAGCGATTTAGCGAGAGCAAGGCGATGTTCCGGAGCAGATTTTTTCATCTAGACAAGAAAAACAAACTTGTATCATCAGCGTAAATTACTAAGTCAAGAATCATTCTGTCAAGAAGGTCTTTAATATAAGGTAAAAATGAAGTTGGACCAGGAAGAAGCGCCTTTCGGGTATCTGGATAAAAGGTCGACTTTAAAAGCTCGTATTTACATAATCATAAAAGCTAGCCTAATTATAGATATATCAGAGAAGTTTGAAATAAGGAAATATGTGGATATAATTTGAAATCTAAATGTTGTGATTATACGCGATAAAATAGTTATTAACACACACCCTCTAAAAACTCACATGACTACAGTTTTAAAATAGTTCCCTTTTTGTTGGACTTCAACAACAAATGTAAACGTTAACGTGCGCCGTAGGATATTTCCTTTCTGGGGATACCATTGAAACGATTTTGTGGCATTTCAAGTCATTTTAATGGGTAATTTTGTTCTGTATTTTATTGTCTGTTTTGCGTCCTTGCATCAGCCAGATCGCTAGGAGCGACCAATGGCGTTTCATAATATTTCTTCTGCTAAATGCAGGTTTTAATTAAAATGCCTAAATGGCTCAATTTTGTTTTAACTTTTTCCCCTTTGCACTTACCAATTTTAATTTTAAAGCAGCTTGCTTGTTGCCTGGTGCCATTTATATCCCTAATTCGAAAACTCCTATTTTTTCGAATACGAATTAACAAAAAAGTGACTTGTACCTTTTCGGTGTTTTTGAATGACATAACCATTCTGTACCTGAACTAATAACGAAGAATTTGATGTAATTATATATCTCGTGTCTTGCATTGGTATATAGGGTGGGACGAGTTTGTTATATGGGATAGAGAAGCCGAGAAAACGGCTCAGTCATATAGCGAACCACATGTACAAAATATTATTTATAAGTTCATTTCGAATGGATGCAATGTTGTAGTGGTTATCGGGAAGATTCGAGCCCGTGGCTTCCAGCAGGGCAACTATAGCAGCACAGCGCTCTGGTCGGTTATCTAACAATTTCCCAAAATGATTTGATGTTGGCAACCTGGTTTTCTTACTTTACGACTTTAACACCAAATAAAGTAAAATGTTACTAGGTAACCTAGTTTCCCTTTCCAAACTATGCAGTACTTTGAGTAAGGGTGACAAACCCGAATTATCTGGAATTCTAATATTTGTTTCGAATCCGACCGAATCATAAATTTTATGTAAATAACATAAATATGCCATTTTGATTATTACGGCTTGTCTCCGCAATGAAAATCAAGAAATTTATAGTTTATAGTTTATTTCCAATTTACACTCCATATTCAAAAGCAACAATTGGGCAATTTTTGACGTCGAACTCCAACATAAAAAAATGTAAAGCATGAGTTCCAGATCGACTGAGTTTTTTTATTGTAAACCCTTATTATTCTATGCTTCATACTCATATAATTAAATTATATTGCGGCATAATTTTTGTGTTGGTGCTAATATTTTCAGAATATTTGAATGAACCTTTAGAATACTGGGATCTAATTTCTTACATTTCCTATTTGTCATAATTTTATTATTTCTGCACGGCCACAAAAACGGAACCCTCGCTAATTTTTTTTTGTTTTTTTATTGAAATTCACTCTAAGCAAGGCAGAAAGCAGCTCCCAAAGGGAACCAACCCACATACATTCAATAGGGAAGAGCTACTAAAGGATGTAGTACAAGCAAGTGCAATCTAAACGGAAAACATCCCAAACGGAACTGAACCGTAATGGTAAAGTGCAGTGAGTGGCACCAGACCTGGGCGATGGTAAAATCATCCATCACTTCTTTGCTTCATTTTAGTCGTCTCCTACGACACGCAGGAAATACGTTAGGACAATTCTAAAGCCAGTACCAATTTTTCGTAATTTCTGGATTGGGTTGATTTTTCTTATATCGTCTTTTCTACGCAAATCCAGTTCGCAGAGCATGTGCCATACATGATTATGAATGCCCACATGTGGTCATATTTTATATTGGAACGTGATTTGGGTGGATGATGTTGTGTGAGTAGCCATAGGTATATATCTATTGAATGGACATCAGCTTCAATCAAACTGAATAAAAATGAACAAACTACACTGATTATGTACAACAAGATTAACGAAATCAAACTACACATTGTGTACTCTTACTGAGCTATGTCATCAAAATGTTTTATCTTTTTCATCGTTATCTGCCAAAGAAAGTGAATAATGATAAAATAAAGAATTGTGACATCATAAACACGTGATGTAAATATAAATGGCGACAAATTGAAAGAATTCATAGTTTGCCAGTAAATCGACGAGCAAATCTTTTCAAAACGAGTCTGGTAATCACGATGGATTTTCCTACTGTGAGGAAATGGATTTTAAAGATGATTCCAATTGTCTATGATGTAGTATTATTTGCTATTTGTGTTGGTGAAATGGTGAGTTTAGCTAAAGTTGACAATCAGCGGAAGAGCTGCTTTGGTGTTTCAGCAACCAATTCACATATCAACCATTGGATTTATTTATGAAACCATTATGTTTTCGGATGTTCACCAGTTCAGTGGAGAAAAATATTTTCATAAAATATGTAAAAAATCGTATACTTTATTATGGGGATTCGTTATAATTTTAATTGTGAAAACGATAACGCGGTTTTTCCGTTCTTTATCGACAGGAGAAATTCCTAATGACTGCGGTTCAAGAACTTGGAAAATGAGTTTTTCTGTGTTGATAATGCAGATAATTAGTCTTCAGAATGTTGTTTGCGTACTTTTATATAATATGTCTTTCATCGAGAAAACCGAAGAAACCGTATCGACTGACAAAAGTCACAAGAAAATGTCTTTGCACTATCAGAACACGACACAATAGGATTCCTAGTGATCGTTTCCAACCAGGAATAGGCCCAGATCAATGAAGAACATATTTATTCGCAGAAAAGGACTGCAGTGATATTTATTTATTGTTTTATATATGATCTGACTAAAATTGGGATTAAACTCAATTAATTTCAAGATTTATCAATATATTGCCATTGTTTGATGCGTTGCAAGATAAAAATCATAGTATGTTCGCTCGTGAATATAAGAGAGCGGAAGCATTTACGGTTACCCTGAGATAGCAATTTTCGGGTGTTTACCAAAGTTTTATTCTGAAGTTTATTCTGAGGTTTTATTCTGCACCAACAAACCAAATTCTAACAAATAGCTAAATTTTTGAAAAAAATTCCATCAAAAAAGTTGAAGTCCTTTTCAAGCTTGACCACCTTTTTTGCCTTAACTGACTAGCCTATTATACTCAACTTTATTGATAATAAAACCCTATTCACTACTCGGAAGTGACTGCCTAATATATCCCCCGAAGCAGGAATTGTATTTTGTTAGGCAGAGACCCTTGCTTTCAGAAAAAAATTTATTCGTTACGTTCTCAGTTGGAAAATTTTATCATCTTTTAAATATGAGTCACAGACGGATCTCGCCGTCGTTGAACTCGCCATTAAATTTTTTTATTCATTTCAAAATACGATAAAATTAAAAAAGATTTGATTTGAAAATATGAACATGAATATGCTGATTATAAGGCGCATGAAACACTTTTTTTTGCAAAAGCTACTCATTTTCAGAAATTTGGTTTTATTTTTTACACACAAAAATGTAAAAATCTCTTATTTTTTAAATATGGTATTTTACTTTTACACACATAAATAATTATTTTTTGTGAAAGTTACTTATTTTTCGAAATATGGTTCTATGTTTTTACAGGCGGTAAATTTCAGATAAATAGCATCCCATCTGAATCCAATGTCTAAAAGACGATTGTGGATGTTGATTGCATCATCAAAACTTGGATGTTGAGTTGGTGTATAGATCCAAACGCTTTGCATCCCTGTAACATTGAAATTAATTAATGAAAATGAGCATTTTTAATAACGGCTATTTATTAGGCCGGAAGCAGTGCTTAAATGGAACTAACGAACAACGAGGTGGCAAAGAGGTAAACTAGTACAAAATGAAGATCCCGCAATTGCACTTCGAAGTGGAAAGCATCCCACTGAACCACACTAATAAAGTGCAGTGAGGGGTATTTGCCCTATGCAATGATAAACCATCTTCGTTTTAGTTGACTCTCAAGACACTCAGGATATACGTTATGGCTAATCAGAACATATGGCAACAAGCAGTGACAAGGCCTTACTAGGAGAAACACTATATGATACGATACTTATCCAATCGGAAATTGCATTTTGTCAAGTTTGAGACACAGGTGGATCGCGCTTGAACAATAATAATTTAACGCATTGTTCTGCTGATGTTTATGTGCGCATAATGCTGAATTCCTCTTGTTTCAAACTGTTGTCGATTAAGTTGGGGGCTTTCATGCTTTGTTCAAACGAACTATCAGTTGATTCGCTGGATTTATAAACCTCTAGTACAGCGCTTATAGCTCTTTGCTCAGCCCAAAGGTCACACGTTCCAATTCCCCGGAATTAATTATGTACAAGGTGATTACGTGACCCCTCGAAATATAAATTACATTGTTTATATAGTCCCAATCTGAAATTTTTTGGAATGTGGACAGTTTCACAAACGAATTTTGCCAACGTTGCATACACATCAAGAAAATCTTCTTAGATTGATTCACCTACGAGTTTTTGGTGAATATTGTTATATATTAGCATTGTCAGATTTATTTTATGTTTTATTTATCTTTTATTGAATTGATCTCCGAAATTTTCAATTTTGGTTTTTCTTTATTTCGTTTCAAATTTCTAAATAAATTAATTAAACACTGGGACAATTTAATCAATACTATAACAATATACATACCATGAATATCACACACAAGTTCGAACATGTACGTTTTATAGTCAGTCAGATAAACATGTGGAGTCTTGTAATCAGAAACCAATCCTAAAACAATAACAATCAAATTATAATCGTTGTTTATTTTACACTGTGAAAAAACTACAGTAAATTAACTGTTTGCTCATTTGCATTAATTATATACTATTTTTAAAATTTGAAAACCGACTTGTTGATGAAACTTATGTCAAGTATGAGTTGTTGATGGAACGCGACGCTCAAGGCGTGGTCTAACAACAACCAATACCAAAAAAAAAAAAAAAAATCGATTTTATCGTCTTTTAATAATTCCTGTAAAAAAACGACGATTTCGCGCATTTTTATTGCACTGTTTACAAATTATAATACATTTATATTGAAGTTCGCTTAAATAGCAAAAAGCTACCACGAAATGTAACACCAACAACTGCATCCTAAGCGGAAAACATTCCAAACAGAACTGAAGAGTCGTGGTAAAGTGCAGCAAATTATGCCTACCCTGGGCGTTGATAGAATCATCTACCACTTCTTCATTTCCTTTTAGCCCGCATTAGGAAAGAAGTTGATTTTATAAATTTATTGTTAAATTACAGTAAAAAAATAATGATTTTACTGCATTTTTATTGGCAAATCTTGAAGTGGGTCACCCAGAGCACAGCGCTGTACTATCAGCCACTTCTAGACGGATATGGATATAATTGTGGAAAAGATAGATCTTTCATGTTCGATTTAGCCTTCACAAGTTATTACACCCTGGGTTGGGTGGTGAACGTGAATTAACGAGCCGGACTCGATCCCGCGATGTTCATTCTGCGATGCCAACATGTTAAGCATCAGGCCATTGCCGCCACAATTTTTTTTTTTTATAGCCATCTTAGAGTGGATCGCACTGTCCAAGGCCCTGTAACAGCGGCCACTTATAGACGGAAAGGATTACAATTACTGGAAAGCTGTTCCAACTTACTCACTTGATATATCATGTTTTGTTAAAATTCGGTTTGTTGGTGCAAAAGCATCTTTCTGAGAATACTCTTCTCCTATAAATTTTGTAAATATATGATTGAATGTTATAATTCGAATAACATGCAACAACTTTAATATTGTTCTACTATATTGGAGATAAAACATCACATGTGCCAACAAAAAGTCAAATTCTGAAAGATTGGTTTTTCCTTAGCATTGGTTGAAATCATTCCAAACCGGAGAAGATTTATATACAAAAAAATTCAAAGCAGATAATTTTGTTAAAAGAAAATAGACTTTTACACCTATCATTAAACTAAAATCCAAAAGTCAAACTTTAAAAAACGGTATAACAAGCATTCGCCCTATGTCGCAAGACAAATTTGACAAAACTTCAAAATGTATATATGCAATATTTATGTTGTCTTTGCTGATGTCAAAATAAAAGATGGTAAAATGAAACTTGTAATAGCATGTGAAGGGCATGATCGAAATTATTATCGAAAAACTTGTTATAATTTAAAAATGCTGTTTTGATTTAGTTCAACACGTCCTATGATTTTACCAGGTTGTCGTTGCCAGATATATCGTCCAGATGGTTGGAGAGTCATTTCTATCATCAATTCGTCGACCGGTCCTGAGTTACTGATTTGAATAAAATTTGGTCAATGATTTATACTATGCTATTCTCAGTCGAGAGAATCAACGATCGGGGAGTGGTCCATTGTAATGATTAGTAATAAATTTTGTTAGTTTTATAGATTCACAAGTTCAAAAAAAGTAATACCGCGTTAGCTAGTGAATCAAAACTCCAGTAGAAAATTTGGCTAAATATGATGCGTCAAGCATGAGTTACGAATAATTCGTATCCATCGGGCATGGTCTGACTAAGATAACTGGGACAAAGCAAGGTAACGATAAACTTGCTAAATGCAAAACAAGGTATGAAATTGGTCGAATTTCTGCATATTTTACCTAAAGGATTATCCTATAATTACTACAACTAAAAAAATTTAGTTATTTTTTATAAAAGTAGTGAAACGAATTTACCACCAACCCAAAAGAAGTTTAGTTCAATAACCTATTTTCACTTTCCAAACTATAGATTAAAACTGAGTAAACTAGGGAATCAAATGGAAGAATAGGTAAAAGTAGGTAAATCAGCTATCAGTAAAACTACGTGAACTCGGTATTGCACGTATGCATCATGAGCGACTACCTTTTCACAATTCGATCTAAACAAAAGTTCTAATATGGAAAAACTATAGTAAAATCCGAACCATTTTACAGAGTTAACTTACTTAAAAATCACATGTGGAAGTTCAATTCCATCGACTGTTTCTCTTGCTTCGCCAACTACCAAACAAGCATCGTTTCTCGTGTCCACATTGTCGTTAGAAAGAGTAACGTACCATTTCTTTTGATTGAGCTGAACAAAAAAGTAATACGACATAAAGCTAACGTTTAACTATTGCATATTACTTGGAATTTTAATTTGGCAATAAGAATCGATTAGGCCGAAAAAAAAATTATTTGGATCGGTAATAAGTGGGACGTAGGAACAAATATGTGTAAAATTGAGACGAAATTATCATATTTTAATGACAGTGAAGTCAAATAGTTGTGGTACAAACATATCATTTACTTTTTAAAAATAAACTGCGCTAGAAGCAAGGTCAGAAGTAGAAACAAAAGGTCATTTTTCTATCTTTATCTGGCAACATTATAAACATTGTTATTTAACAACAGTTCTGACGATATTTGAATCCTTTTAAAGCACCAAGGAAAACGCTTTGCGTGAGTCACATACATAGGCCCGAAACTAGTCAGGAGATACAAATGGGCAAATTGCTTTAGGGGGTGGCTATGTTTGAAACATTTTCTCGGTTGAATTATAACGCCCTAATTGGCAACGATGGCAAGAGAATCTGAGAAAAAAAAGCATTTGGATACATATAGTAACAAAACACAATAAATATCACCAAGTCTCAAAAGACGTCGATTTCATTGTATTTCGTCTTAGTGTTAGGCTGGATACATTTGAATATACATTTGTCAAGCAATAAATATTCGTAAAGTAATATATATTCGCACCTTTTTGACATCAAGAGCATTTGTAACTGGTAGTCTACAATCGCCATGACATGAGGCTTGACATTCCGTCATTTCCAACATTGCAGCCATTGTAGTAAGCACAACAATAACAGAAAACATTTTTATTTTTTCCTGAAAGGTATTTTATTATTTTATACAAAATTTGAAACATAAATTCATTATCGAGTCGAGGTTCATCGGTAAGATATTCTCAATAAAATACAATTACTGATTGCGTAGAGTTCAATATAAGCTGATCATGGGCGCAAACCGCGTTCAGGATGCATAATTTTAAATCACGACCAAACAAAATGATTTGCGTCCTTCACTGTTCATTACAAAAACGAAATTTTCGATTCTTTTTTCACGTGTTTACTTCATTTTTCAATCGTCCAGTAATTTTATTGCAAGAATGTATGCCTCCAAATGGCACTTTCTGCCTTATGTTTTGCAGGCTCTTAAACTAAAATTTTGATTTAATCACTGCTTTTTATAGGACCAACCCTCATAATCAATCTTGCGCTTGTGCATGTCGTAATTGTTTTTATTTTATTTTTAAAAACAAAAAACAAAATATGTGACTGCATAATATATGGCGTTGGATTAGGCTCCTTCATAATCAGTGGAAAGGTTTTGTTATTAGTTTCAATTTGATACTTTCACCGCTCAAAAATGCCTCAACACTCTTTTTTGACTACAAGAAAATCTAAGATTGTTGACCAACGCTCACTAAGCTCTACTATAGCAGTACAATTCTATATAAGATGTATTCTAGTCTGGAGTGAAGTTGCGAGTCTTACATTTTAGATATTTTTTGTCATCATTGTGATCAATAGTTAGTTCGTGTTAGGTCCTGCTTCCAACTTGCTCAGATGATGAATATTATAATTATACGAAACATTTTTCGAGTAATAACATCGTTTTCATTGACATTACCTGCGCTATTGTACTTGTTTACAATAGGATAATAATACTTATACATTTTGTCCGCCATGGGTATTTACATTCTAACATGTTACGTTTTGTTGCATTTTATTGCTGTCAGATCGCGTTCGCTGTCAGATCGCGTTTATTAACATATATATTGAAACACCATTTAAAATGAGATACATAGAAACCAACGACCTCTATTTTAATTTCGTGTGTAATTGGATAAAATCGTTGATAAATAAACTTTTGTCAAACAGCGTCGAATTCATTGATAATGGGCGATAGTCGTTTTTCCGCTCACCGAACTAAAGGCCACATTACATGTTTGCGTGGCTTTCGTTTTTTCCCGGTTTTCCTTATTTTAAACCTTGCGTTTTACGTTAGCGCATTGGTGTTCCTGCTATTTTTTACGTTCTCCAATACAACCGAACGGTTTGCTAGGCAAGCTAACGGAGATTGATCACTCGCTTGCGATTTGTAGACGCTTGAAAACAATAAACGCAAAGCAGTGCAAACGTGTATTACCGTACTTATTTTGCTACCTGAAAGAAGGCATCAATGAAGGCATCGGTAAGCAACTTTGTTATTGTCTCTAAAATCTCGTTTTTACTTTGCTTTTGTTTACGGCTTGATGCCATATGTTTGTATCTGCTCATCATGCGGTTGAGGTAATTGTTATGTGTCAAATTCCGACTTCTATCCTTCATCACTTCATAAACATGTATTAAAATCAATCAAACAACAGCCAATACCGATTGAGATATACACCGTACAGATTGTTGCAACTACGCATCCATACAACCAGTTCAGCGTTTCTGTGGACTTAGGATAAATATTTTTTATAACTACCTCTTGGAGCGGATAACATTGACCTAGGCCCCGTACCAATGGACACATATAAATGGACAGGGTTACAGTTGTTGGAGAGATATGGTCGGCTCAGCTTACTTAAGTTATTACGCCGTGGGTGGATTGGGGGGCATGGACTGACGAGCTGGACTCTCCAGAACTCGAACACCAGATCTTGGACCTGCGATGCCAACATTTTAGCAATTCAAATGCACACTGAACTTAGGAGGGGTAAATAACCAAAGTTGTACCCACAAGATTTTATTTAGGTATCGCATTCCGGTTGTTCTAGTCTGTAGGTTCCTAAGTGCCCTAAATCTTATTAAATACGAATCCGTTCATATTGTATAAACTACCAAACTACCAAGTAATTTTATTTTGCTAACATGAGTCACAGATGGACGCGCCTCGGCACTCACCATCGGTGACCCAAGCTTAACAAATTTCTGACAATGTAAATTACTACAAGCCTCTCGCTCTTTTTGATTAAGGATTTCGATTGCACTGCAATAATTTATTTCATCTAACTAGATCCATCAACATTATATAACAGTAACAGCAGTCTATATTTAAAGGATGTACCAGCGCAAAGATATCAAGGCTGTAACAGAACTCCCAGAGACCGAGACATGAGCAAATTGAGCCTCACATATTTTTAATATTTTGCCGAACCCTTTTTACTGAAATACCATTATACTTTGACATATTCAAGGAGGCCCAATCGGATCAAATTTGTTAAGTATGAGGCACGGATGGACCGAATTCCAAATGGTTCGGTTTTGCCCAGCCATAACCAGAACCGATTACAAGTACCTATTAGTTAGGATGGTAATTTGGCACAGAGTATGTACATGCTTTATTTACGTTATAGTAAATTCTAAAAACAACCATTTTATAACGCAACAAATAAACTCCGTAGGAATATTCTACTTGCTCAGACTTGTTCATTCCGGATCTATGTCCCGCGCCCAACTGCTTTGAAAATGATTATTACAAAGTAGGCAGGCTTCGCGTATGGTGCAAACGCAAATGGGCGCAAACCTACGTGGGTGGGACTAAACCAGGAACTTAAGTGTGTGAATACGAACAGCCTTTAACATATTAAAAAAGTACTCGGTATCGGAACATAAATTAAGAAGGTGGTATCGATACTTGTATCAGTATCGGACCATCTCTAAATTATTTGCAAAAAAATTACATGTTAGCTTAACTAGAATAAACACAATCAAAAATTTCACTTTGCGAAGTATGATAAACAGATAAATCACATCTCGTTGACACGGTCTATCTATTCACCAAACCTCGTAATCTTCATGTTTGAAAAGAAATTATTGATTGGGCAAAAATGCTTTCATTTTTTTTCTTATTTTAAGAGATGAAATTATTTGAATCCAGTGTACTCAGTAACTTTGATATGTTTGATTTTGAGTGCAGCTTTCTCCCCTTCCCAAGTTGGAAACCAATCGTCTTTCTTGTCCCAGAAATCCTGTAAATCATAATTAATAATTACACACTGTAACAAAAATATAGCAAATTTACTTTCAATGTGCAGTAATTATGTGTTTCTGAAGCTCGAAACTGTCTTGTTGATGATATTTAGGCCAAGTATGGACTGTTGATGGACCGCACCTTGGCGGTACGTTCTAGCAACAGCTTATATTTGATTCAATGTCAATTTTGTGGCTTCATTTTAATATCATTCAGTAAAAATACTGTGAAAAACAGCGATTTTACTGCATTTTTCTTACAGTGTTAGTGCGCTGTGATGTGTGAGATCACTTACGCCCGTAACAGGGAAGTGATAGCTGACCATAAATGTAAACGTGTGAATCCACATTAAAATTCACAATAAAATCGCTGATCTTTGACAGCAAATTTACTTGTTATACTGAAATAAAACGGTGGAATCTAATTGGCCTGTTGGCAAAATTTAAGAAATTAAATCGATCAATATATGACGTCATCTTAGTGAAAGATGCAGGTAAAAGCAATACGATAAAAATACTGTTTTGTTGTATATCACAGCGCTGCGGAGTTTTATTTTAGATTTCCTACGTGCTATTCATTGTTTCAAAGCTCCTCAGTCCTCAGGCGGCGAGAGAGAGAGGGGGTATTGCAGAAAATCGGGAAACATGTCAGCGTCCAGGGTGTTCACTAAAACGACTGAGCCCAAATTCAGAAATTTTAAACCTTTCCCAAAAAATTGCGACAATTCGTAAAATAACACCTAAAATTTACGATGCTAATTGTGTCAAGCAGGTCAGAAATTGTATTAACAAGTGGCATACACTCTGACAGACGTGCAGTAAATTTACTCCTATTTTGCAGTAATTGTATGTTTTAAAAACGCTATGTTGATGAGATTTATGTCAAAAATGGGTTGTTGATGGACCGCACAATCCATAATGTCGATTTTGTGACTGTACTTTTACTATCACAAAATTAGTGCCAAAGTATGGTGATTTTAATGCGTTTTTTTAAAGTAATAGGACTGCGCAAAAGCCGTATTTATTTTTGTATAATATTGTATATATATATCCCTATATTCACGCAAAATAATTGGTCAGATATTTAAAAGAAAACATGGTATAATGAGTTTGGAATCACCGAATCGGTAGCTTATATATTTCTGGATAGCCAGCAAAAATAAATATTTCAATTGAAGAACCAGAACTTACTCTCATCGCCGTTGGGGAGGTGTTAGTCCAGGGCTTATCCTTTTTGTTTGGTCCATTGTAGTTGGTGACGTCATCGGGGAAAAATCCTGTAGTTCCACCAACAGCTACATTTAAAATGATGTAGAATTTTTGATCGAATGGAGCGAGACTAGAACCTTCGACCCATGGGTTATCCCCAAAATTGGTTTTTGTTGCAAAATCTGCCCACTCGTACATTGTTTGTGTCTCGGGTGGCGCCACGTTCAATATGATTTCATCGTCAACGTAAAATCTATGAAAGGACAGAAATATTATATAGTTACAATGTAACAAAAAGCAGTGAAATCGTTGCTCTTCGAAATTGAAATCAAACTATAAAATCGACTATACAGGCCAATTCGGGGCTGTTGATAGAACGCACTGCCGAGGTGTGGTCCATTTTCGACTTTCAGAAATATACAATTACTGCAAATGACCAGTAAATTTACTATACTTTTATCATAGCGTAGGTGTTAGTAAAATAGCAGTTGGGTAGAAAGATGGAAATATTGCAATAAAATATAAACGATACTGTAGCTTTGCTCTAAGCAAGGCCTGAAGCATTGTCTAAATTTTCTAAAAGAAACCAACTAACAGCCAAATTGCAAACAGCTAATACAAAATTGTAGTGCCAGCAATTCCACCCCGAGTAAAAAACATCACAGACGGAACTTAACTGCTATAGTAAAGTGCAATTCAGTGCAGTGGTGCTTAATTGACCTGGGTGAGGATAAAACCATCTATCATTTCTTTGCTTTCTCGTGCTTGAAATATACGTTAGAAGTATTCTAAAGAACCCGCACACATTCATAGCTAAACTGCAGTCAAGAGAAAGGGCAGTAAATTTACAGTTCATTTAGGGTATAATTGCATATTTCCACAATTTTAAACTGCTTTGTTGATGACAATAATGTAAAGTATGAACTGTTGATGGACCGCACCTTGACGGTGCATAATTGACTGGAAAAGTATATTCTTAAATTTTATCTCAATAGCGTCAAATTACTGTCAGAGAGCAGCGATTTTACTGCATTTTCATTATAGTGTACAAAAAGTGCGCATGGGAGGGTTAGACTTGCCTCAATCCGCTCGGTGTCCATTCCAAGGTGTAGTTATGGAAACCGTCCGCAAAGGAAGAATCGGTTAATGTCCTGAATAAATAAATAAGTGTTGTTACGAGTTCACGTATTAGAAATTATTTTTACCCAGCAGTTGATATGAAACAGAAAAAAGTGTTTTTTCAAGCACGGAATTTTTTTTAGCTTGTATTTTAGGGGAATATTTGCCATAGAAGTGTTTTTTAAAGAATTCTACTTATTGTAAGAGTCAAGACAAGTGAGGTTTATTTTACCATAGATCATAAAAAAATAACAACACAAGTAAATAATAAATACTGGTGGGAGATGCGAAGAACGAAAAACGTCATCGAGTCTGCAACACCCAGATGGACTGATGTGAAAAAAATGATTGCAATGAAGGACAAAACATTGCTAATGGTGAGATAAATCAATAGATAAAAAAAATACGGTACGGTACCGGTACCCACATTTTTCATGAAGTGAACTCGATTTCTAGTTATTCACCCTGCGGGAGAGAAAAGCTGAAACTACGGCCAATCAGATGGCAAATCATGACCTACCAAGCTGATACCAGTTCCGAATCATGAATTAGTCATTGAAAATGGTATTGGTATGTTCAGCATAATAAGGCAATATAAATTTGCGGGCAATTTTAATCTGCACAAAATAAAACAGATGAACAGAAAATCAGGTGCATATCTGCCAAAAGGTAAAATAATAAGTCTTTGGCAGTAAAAATACTTAATCATGGTAGCATTCTTTTTATACTGCTGAAATCCAACAAAACAAACAGATTGAAGACTTCGAAAAGCATTTTGTTAGCATACCAAATGTTTCGCAAAAAACAATATAATTTACAGAATCCTAACGGTAATATCGTTTTTGTACTACTCAATAATAATATTGTTTCGAATGACATACTTGGAATTGTGCGTCATATCCCAAGCGTTCCAGGGCCAGTGAGGTCCCCAATGTAGAGTAGAGCCGACCTTCTGCGATCCTATCTTGTTTCCAGATGCATCGGTCAAATTCATGTTACCTGAAAGTGAAATGTTCTTTATTTTACTGCATAACAATAACAAACCTACAATTCGCCGGGGTGGAGATTTTTTATATATTTTTCTTGCGCATGAACATAGTTGGTGGAGAAGCCGTAAACGTTGCTTCCGTGAACCACCTTGCGCTTGGTATAGCCTATAGGAGCCCAGCAAACTAGTGTTGGCAATTCTAGATAAAATTTCCCAGTCTACCGAGTACATTATCTGATTTAACGAATATATGACTTAGTCTTAGATAGTTTAAGATTCATCGATTTCGCGGTGTGAAATTTTACCTAGGAATTAACTAGGTAAACAAAGTTAATTTGACTATACTACAACTAGGTATCGGATTGAAAAGAAAACTAGGTACCTAGTACAAAAAAAAAATAGGTAAATCATATTTTTAAAATAAAAAAGCTTTTTGAAATTGATTATTTGGTAATTTCAAACTTCCAGTCTGATAAAAATTAGAAATACATTAAATTAAGCCGAATGATGATTACCTAGTTTTCCTTTTTTTTTTTTTTTTTTTAATACAGTCCTGTGTAGTTTGGAAAGGGAAAGTAGATTACCTAGTATATACTTCACCTAGGTTCGAGTCAAACAAAATTGCCATCATTACAGCAAACTTCTCGCATATAATCAGGACGATTAAGTTGCGTAGATCAAAGCGTATTCATAACGATTTTACCGATCGAGGCAACCACGCGTCCAATTAAGCTAATAGGCAGAGATTGTTGGCGAAGGTACATTTTGTAAAGTATGGGTCACTGATGGATCGCGTCCCCAAGTGGATCGCGGTCCATCTGTGACTCATGCTTGACAAAATGATTCCGATTTAAAAACCAACCAACCTATGCTCTCCATAATATCAATTTCTCCAGATGCTGGCCAATCTCCATATGCATTAGTGGCAGGAAGCATCCATATAGCAGGCCATATCCAGTCTCCAGCCGGCAATTGTGCTTCAACTTCGACTTTGCCATATCTGTGTTATTGTTGAAAAAAAAAAATATAAAAAATACCTATCCAAAAACGCACACGTGCAAGTACAATCAGAAGTTTACCTATAGTAAAAATCAAACAGAATAAAAAAAATTCGAATCTAATTCGGATACTTTTTCGAATAGAATTGAATGACTGATTCAATATAATAACAAATATCCCACTTTTACTATTACTACTATTATTCATTACAAAAATCAACAAATTTGTGTTTACGTATAATACTAAGATTAGCTTGAGCTGACTTGAAGTCGATGTTAATCGATTCACTCTTCAAATATACATATTTTGACGACAAAATACAATTGATTGGTCAAATATGACCAAAATCTATTGAATTTTGTCGTTAAAATATGAAAACTCTAATTTACTTTTTGCAAGTTTTAGTTTCTATCGACAATTCTCATTTAATTCAAATGTTTCCAGTCGATTTTAACCGGCCAATTTATTGGACCAACATTAATAAAGAGCAAAAAATTTATCTTATCCAGTACTAGCAGCTGAATCGGAAGAAGAGGAACAAAAAAATAACCAAAAATATTGCTCACAATAGGAGCAGATTTATATAAACCATGAACTTTTTCAACATTATGTTCAAACATCCTTGCGTCCTTAGGCCCGTACATTTTGCTAGCACAGTTCAGTCATTATCTTTATCTATATCCGCCTCCTTTCCAAGATTTGGATGGTCTTGTTGCCAGTCTGCCTTCCAGGAAAAGCAATTTCAAAACAACAAAATTTTCTGATGCAAATTTATATTTTCAACTTACCTGAAGGTGAAAGATTTGACTGTTCGTAAACGTGCAGATTGAATTGGATTAATAATGTATCCAGCATCATAGTTACCAGATCTTTCA
The DNA here is from genome assembly GCA_963675895.2 of Styela plicata. Classification (NCBI taxonomy): domain Eukaryota; kingdom Metazoa; phylum Chordata; class Ascidiacea; order Stolidobranchia; family Styelidae; genus Styela; species Styela plicata. Next base: position 14,195,956 of record OZ023144.1, on the reverse strand, counting down.
CAACCATACCATTGTTGTCCAGTGCAGCTATTGGCTGGTGTAGTGCCTATGGAGTGGAAAAAGTGGTAACTCTTATTAGAATTCTCGCTTGTATACTGGTATGCATTTAATGAAAGAAGAAAATGTGGCATAGCAAAGCCATGTTGGGAATTATATTTTATTTTTGCGAAACCAACAGATTCGATTTTTGTTTTTTCAGTTCTCTAACCTCTAGGACTAGGATTGTTAAAATGGTGGCCCGCGGTATAAATCTTGCCCTCTGACTATTCAAATCCGTACCACGAGACTTTTTCGAAATATTTGTATAGAAATATTTTTCATAGTAAATAATTTCTGCTCATCAACACACCACGCTCGTTCACATGGCCTAGATTTTGGATAATCTAGAGCTTTCGTATGCTGAGGAATGTCTCCATCCTTCCAAGAGCCAAATTAACACATAACCAGGCATTGTGATTTGAATTCAATAAATATAATATGTATCATATTTTATTTCTCTTTAAAATACTCGATGCATTGATATATTTGTATACCGTATCATGTGGCATGCTACTATACACATTGGCTGTTTACTCGAACAAATTCGATAAGTCACGATTAGTAGGTATTGTATTTTTATGTTCTCATATTTTAACAGTGCAATAATATATATTTTGCATGAAGTGTGAGTTCAAGTAAAATTTCATGTACTTTAACCCTCAAAAGTGATCAGGGTCACGTTCCATAGTTTGACTTCGCCACAACGTATTCGTTGAAAGGCGTGTGGTTATCTCAACTTTTAGGCTACAATCCATCGATAATGAATGTGCGAAAGTCATTGTTTAATCACGAAATATATCACAAAGGTGATACAAACAATTTTGAACCTGAAATTTCCTTTTGTCGAATCATATTATGTAATGTTGAATACAAACGTTTTTTCAAGGTTAAATCATTGTCTTTTAGGTTCAATCTATTACTTATTATTTGCTCTATACTCTTTTGTCTAACCTCAAAGTACCTTGGTACTATCGGAGGATATTCATTAAAACTTGGCTAATCATGATATCAAACATTCAAAAACCTTGAACCAGGGCTTTTATTTTATTTCTTCAAATATGAAAGGTGGGGTTATTATTATGCTGGGTGTATTATATAATATTTTTTTTATATCATTATGCTATGGTGTCGAAAACAGGTCGGGAGTCGGGGAAGTCTTGATAAAACTTTCAAATAATCTATCTATATTTTGAAATGCTATCTGCTCCCTCTTGCTCTGCGGATAGGGAGCATTTGAACTCATTTTAGTTACTGCGGTTAAATCACATTTTTATTTTTTTCATTAAAGGTCGGAAAATTTTTGTCGAAACATCTTACGTTAAGCTCGAGTCACTGATGGATCGTTCCGACGAAACGCGTGGACGAAGTATATGTGGATTCAACTGAATAAAATAGAGTTTCTGACCCAAATAAAAGGAAAAAAAGAAGTAGTAGATGGTTATACCATTTCCGCCCGAGCAGGATGCCGCTGTCACTCTCTGGGGCATTAGAAACTTTAATTTTGTTTGTTTTAGGAGCTACTGCATACCGGCTTAAGATGAATTTTAATAAAAAAAAGTGCATCAGATATAAAGGACATGCATGGGCCAGGGGTCTGTTGTTTGCTCATGTGTCGTTTAGCCTTTCATATTCGCATATAAAGATTTGTAGTCGTTTTTTACCTTCAAGAGATAAAGTTCCCGATCTAATAAAATTTTCATCGTATTTATCCTGAGTTAAAGTCTGTAAAAGAAACAATGAAATACGTTATATTTAGGACATGAATGGATGCCGATATCTACAAAATTCAACCATATTTTATGAACAATAAGTTCGAGAGTTTTTCTATACACATTCACAAATCTATTTCTGTAACGTTTCGTCTGACCAAGATCAGCCTTCCTCGGACGATCAAATGTTTGTTCCACGTTAGCCCGACCGGGAGCATATTTTATTATGTTTAAAGACGAACTCATTCGCATAATCCCAACATCATTTTGTGCTTTATTACATCTGATTCAATTTTAATAATGTTTACTTTATTGAGGAAAGCATGGATTTATTACGCTACTTACCGGTTTTATATATAAGACTCCTTCTCTTACATAACTGTTACTACGGTTGTTTGTGTAGTATTGAAACTCTGAGTTCTGTCAAAAAAAAATAAAATAAATAAAGAATATTCCAATATATTTCATTGGTTCGATTACAAAACTGGCCGTAGAAAAGCTAAACCTAGACAATTCTTTGGTTTTCCTGACTTTCTATAAATAATATTTAGAAGACATTAATCCAACATTTTAATTGGAGAAATAATACGAATTTTACTATGACATTGTGTATAAATTACCGTTTTGGGAATTGTCAAAGATTACCTTATTGATGTCTACAAATAGGAAGATAATATATAGCTTATAGAAGATAAGTTCAAAGGAGTTCTAACGAGACAAGTTCAAAATTGAAAATGTCGTAAACTCGTAAATGTTTTCATGGAAAAAAACGATTCCCATTATCAACAAAATCTTCAGTTGTCGATAAGTTAGGAATATTGTGTTACATGAGACCTTTATTATAAAGTGCAGTGAGTGATATCTGCCCTGAAAGACGATAAAATCATATACCACTTCTTGTTATCGGCTAGTCCCCTCTTACGACATGCAGAATATACGTCAGTACTTTTTAAAATCTTGTACCTGCATGACTAAAATCCATTCCACATTCCAATAACTTTTTGGTCTCGGCTATAGTTTTATTTGAAATAATAGAATTTACCTATTAGATTCTGTTAATTCTAATAAAACTACAGTCAATAAAAACGTAAGTTCAGAAAAATTAATTTTTCATGAAATGCATATTCACATTCACAGATGAACTATGGATTTGTAAACGCGCGAAAACTATGCTCTTTGCTATACAGCATATCGGTCAGATATTGCGGTATCCCCTTACATTATAATCACAAATTTTATCATGGAGTATTTCGATAACACACTTACCCCTCCACCGCCTCCTGTTATTTCATGTTGCCAGGTTTCAAGATTAAGTTGATCAAAATCGTCATAAAAAATTACTTCGCCTAAAAATGGATGGAAAAAATTAAAGTATAACTAAATATCATTATTTTCGTTGAGATTTTTTGCTCGGTGTCCATAAAAATGAAGTGAAGTGAACAAATTAAGAAGAAGAACAAATTAAACATCGGGGATGCTGCAAGCAAGAAGACAGAGACTTATTTGTGTCTGGACTCCATGTTTTTAGGGTTCATTCATCGGGATGTAAGTTTCAAATAATTTTTTAGGAATCGAATCTCTAATCCAATTATTTCGAATATGATTCTGGTTGATAAAATGATTCCCAATTATTTTAAGGTGCCATATTAGCTAACAAAACAAATAAAAAAAAAACATTTGTTGAATTGCACTGCACAAAATCCACAAAGCTGTGTATTACTGTTACAATTAGGGGCAATAAAAATCAATTGCACAAAAAAATAATTTTAAAATGCAGGTTTTGTTCAAAAATATTTGATACCCTGATATCATGGTTTTGTCATGTGTGGATATTTTCAAACCAGGAATATTGAATTATTGTTAAGCATGAACATCTGGTGCACCGCGCTATGGCAGCGCGATCCATCAGGGACTCATGCTCAACAAAACATATTTTTTGACAAAACTACAAGGGTTATGCACTTACCATGTTCGTGCATTTGTGAAGTTACTTCAGCTATACCTTTTTCACTGCAGTTTCAAAATGTTTTTGTAGATAAAATGATAGTAATATTGACAAAAGGACAAAATATTCAGTCTAGTGAGGGCAACCTAGTTTTTACTTGAACTGGGTAAAGTAAAACGAACTTACCAGAAAACTAGTTAGAGTATTACGAGGTAACTTAGTTTCAATTTCAAAACGATGTAGTACTTAGATTAAAAACCAGGTAAACTAGGTAATCGTCGTTCAACCGCATTTAAAACATTTTTAATATACTCGAAGATGGAAATCAACGAATTGTTTATTTCAAAAACATTTTCACAATAAATATATGATTTTCCTAGTTTTTCATCATATTTTTTTAACCAGGTACCTAGTTAATTTTTTCAAAGTACCTAGTTAAAAATCAGGTGAATTCACCTATTTTAACTAGGTAAAACTTCATACAGAAAACTCGATATAGTTGAACTGAATTAATAAGATGTTCATGAAACTAGGTACAAGTACTTAAAAAAAAAAAAAAAATTAGGTAACATGTATACTCGGTACTTTTAACTAAAATTGCCAACACTAATTCAGTCGCTTCATTAATGAAAAAAAGTATGTATGATCTGTCATTTTTGAGACAATATTGTTATAGACACGTCGGCTGAAAAATGTCGCCATACGGCAATTACGAGAAATCAGTTTTCCATGATAGATATATAAATATTTCTTACCGAATTCAGAATTCCTGTTAGACAAAGATGATTTGCAGGATGAAGACAGGCCAGAAAGCAGGCAAAACATGAATAAAACTATTAGCTTCATGTTTATTGGTTTAATAAAGTTACCACTTTCGTGAACAGCTTTTAAAATATTTAAGAGAAATCATGCATGAATGAATTAAAGTACAAAAAATCCCATACTTGCAAAAATAGAGTTAAGTGAATATTTTCAGGTGGGTATGTCCCCAAAGTATTTTCGAATCGAACAAAATCATTATTAGGATCATATTTGCGTAATTTTTTTTCATCGAAATTCGCTCCAAAAGAGGACAGAAGCAGCTCCCGAAAGAAATCCAGCCAACAGCCACTCAATAGCAAAGATCTATTGAAAGATTTAGTACTAGCTGCTATGCACATGAGCGTATTTAAATGAGAAACGAAAGTAGCCAGGCTATTTTCCAATTTTTTTCAAAAATCTGCAGTACAATCATACAAAAACGTTTCAGGTACCTTCAGAAGACCCAATTCCCAATTCGTTGTATATCGCATCAACTTCGAAGATCGAGCAATTTTGGTAAAACGGAAGATTTAAAGGTAATGTGTAAAGTTAACTCAACCGAAGCATAAAATTCACTGATCATACTTTTTCCGTGATATTAGGTGTTCTGTTTCAGCGAAAAATAGTGAATTTTAAATTTACACAATAAAACCAAAATTCTTACGATTATCGCGAGCGATCGTTCACAATTTTTTATCACAATTTTTTATTCAAATACTGGCTCTCTTTGGTTGCTTTTTCAACTACACCACCATAGTTATGCAACTGAATAATTATAACTAAAATACTGACATCTTGATCGCTATTTATATTTTTATTCGTATTCCGTCATAGGTCTCTACCTAAAGATTGAACTTTGAATTGATAACAACGTGACGAATAGGCACGAAGCAAAGTAAAATATTTTGACATAATATATCTATTTAGAACTTTATTGGCAAAGTCTTAGATTGAATGTAAAAGGACTGATTGTTACGCTGGGAACAAAAGCTTTACCACAATATACGTAAATATTTGACCACGATTACAAAATATTGGAACAGTTACCAATATTGAAACAAGCTAGCTATAAAAGCAGAGAGAGCAGTCGATAGACAAAACTCATTCCTCATCCTTTGTTATAATGAATTGTATAATCGATTCTGTAAACGACAATTTATTTACATCCGAATTATATTTCAATTCTTTGGGCATGTTGCAACACATGGGTGTCGCGCACAAAGTATCATTACGCAACTTCTTTCATATTTCCATTACTGGAGTCTGGTCAGTTTTGCTTCGTAATCTTGACTGCTTGTCTACTCAACGATCCAATGTCCTTTACCCCACACCAATCAGCAGAAAATATTTTTGAGACGCAGGTACCGGTTTTGTTGTGCATTCTTTAATCTTTAATGTATAAAATTTTGACACTTAGAACCACCAACACATGATCGCAAGAAAAGTGATTTCATTTACATGCCGTGCAAGTCATATTAAGCAACGAACTCGATTGGCTCTATTCAATTTCAAAGATAGAATCTTATAAAATAGCTAATTGCAGTAAGTGAACATAAATTTGAGAATTTACTAGTAAAGGCAATACTATCGCTTGATGGCTACTATTTCTAGTTTTTACTATTTTATTTTAATTTTTTAATATCCCAACTGCTTGTGAAGTGTGCTATGGCGTGTTCATCTGTTGACAACTATAGATAAAAAAAAAAACGCTTTGACATAATATCTAATATTAATCATGATATCAAAAAGGGGTATGAACTCTTCCTCACTTGTCACCTTTTTAGTATATAAATATTTAAATGAGACTTAACTGCACAGCAGTCCGCGATATTTTTCATTTCGTAAAATTACACGTTTTAGTCCTCATTCGTCACATGCTATATAGATGAGAAAAAGCATTTCATTATGTCGGACAAAAAATCAAAGTATAGGAAGATACTGATATTGGTACTGGTATTTGTACAGTTATGAGAACATCCACCATCAATAGGTTCCAATGTTTTAACGATTTGAATAATAAAAAAAATATAAGCAATTGACACATCAAAAGTTTTTCACACTGTACGATTAAATACGTTAAAAAATAAATGTATCGAAGTGAACTCAGTTCGTATTTCTACATTTTGAGGCAAACAAACGACGTTTAATGACGTGAATCAGCATAATGAACTATATTAAATCTATATTTCAAATTTATATTTCTAAATTTAAAGCGTGTAACAACAAACTTGTTGTTACACGCTTTAAATTTTAAAATATATAAAAAAAAATTCTAAATTGAGAAGTCACAACAAGCCCACTCTGCGTTCCAAAATAAATAAACTACGAATATTTGTCGATAATATCCTTCCCCGTTCCATAGGCGGAGCCAGAAAAAAATCTTGGCGGGGGCGAAAACTCGAGAGACCAATTATGATGTGACAGTTATAAGCTAGAGTAGAGATACCGCTAGATTTATGATAAATGTCCATTTTATATCATAAAATTTGCATGCGAATAGAATTTTGAAAGTAAAAACAATAGGATTTATATCACGTGAAACCAATTCACAGGAAATACAAATTTTACTATCCGGTACAACTCTTGAGTAAACTTTAAATATTCGACAAATTAGTGTGACTCTTTCTAAAGATATGACTTGAAATGACTATGTCCCGAATATTGCTAAAGAGGCTTCTTGAAAATCTGCTGCTACATTCCTAAACATGCTTGATCGTGCTTAGCCATGTGGGATTTACATGATTGGTCCAAAACTGGTCTGCAAAATTTGTCGCATCATCGTAATTTTAATGGCCTTCGTTCGAAAGAGCTTTCTGCTCTCGTCCCCCAAACAAAAATTTTTAACGGCTCGATTCGATTAGCCATCCATTCACTGTGGAAGTTTTACAGTGTCAAAGTCAATTTTATGCAAGAAGTTTTTTTTCACGAACTCCTGTGATTTGGAATTTCTTGCCTTCACACTGCTTTCCCGATCGCATGGATCGCTTTCAAAACTCGAGTGAATATCTGTTTTTTTGCATTTTATTTCTCGATAAAAATACAACAGTTGTATCAAATACGGTGTCTTTCGGGAATGAAGGTTCTTTAGCGTTCGTTTCTTCCCTTTTTTTTTGCATTTTGGGTGACTTATTTCTCGAACTCCTGTGATTTGGAATTCCTTGCCTTGTATCGCTTTCAAAACTCGAGTGAATATCTGTTTTTTTGCATTTTATTTCTCGATAAAAATACAACAGTTGTATCAAATACGGTGTCTTTCGGGAATGAAGGTTCTTTAGCGTTCGTTTCTTCCCTTGTACCTTTTTGCAGTTGTGTTGGGTGACTCATATTACTAGAAGAACTAGAAGCGTCTCCCAAAGAGGATTTTTCATTCTCTTTTTTTCACCCATTTCATGCTTAAAACAGGAATAAATCAAGAGTTCCACAATACAATTTCATACTGTATATTGTCATATTGTATTGTTCTCGAAAGGGAACAGGGTTCAGAACAGGAGTCATCGTCCGTCTATTATTTTCAGAGGTTGATGTGAACGGAGATTCCATTTTTTGACTCCGCTCACTGCTTCTATAGGCCAAAGTAAACAACAGACCGTCTGCTCTCGATTGCTTCTGACTCCTACTCTCTGCTCTGTACTGCTGACTGGCTGACAGGTAGAGTTGAATTCTGACTGAGTTAGAGTATTTTTTAAGTTTAATTCAGGCATGGAAAGTAACGATAAAAACAAAGCTAACTTGAACGAGAGTTCAACGTCTCCTTTTAAATCCAGCTTCAATGCAGGAAATCAGTCTGAAGCCGGTAGAAACGGAGAACATGCAATCAGAGATCAGTTCTCCACTTTAGCGCAATCTGTCGGTGGTGGAATGTATGGTCAAGAAACAAACATGTTGTCAATATTGTCGTCAGTGGCAAACTCTGAACAGGAAAGAAAAGCAAAGAAATTGGAGGAAATGACTAAGAAAAACAATTCTCAGGAAATCCGAGGAAATCTTCAATCATCTGCCTCCTCTTCTTCTTCATCTTCCTCTAGTAATGAAGAGGTAAAATTATTTTTCTAACTATAACCTTATTGCTCATTCGTATACATTGTTGACAAAAGTCTTAAAGTATATTTGCATATAACGTTAAATGAATTTCTAAATTGTCAAAATCTAACGTTAGAGAGCGAATTAAACTGATGTAATCCTAATTTGTATGCCAATTAATACCGGGAAATTTGCAATGGATTGACTGAGAAAAGTCTGGTATGGCTGATGATCCCAAAGGATAAAATAAAAAAAGTCTACCAGGAGGATCCCGCATTGTAGATTTCAAGTGCCTATTACAATGGAATGACTAGCCTATCGCGTTAATTATGATGACCATTTCCGCGAACTTTACTTTGATCTTGCAGCTACTGCATCGTTACACTAAAGTTACCACGACCATTCAGCAACGGTAAGAATTGAAACGCTGATTTTTTACGGGTACAAATTAACCAATCGCTTTTAATAAAGGTTTATACTGGTAAGTATTGACCGCCACCCAAAGTGGGCAATACACCAACACCTGGACACCCAAAACTGCAAATTGCATTCAAAGAATATTAAGTAATACTTAGAATAAAAACAGCTTGAAATCATACCACATAGTTCACTTCATCATTAAATTGTCACTATTTTTTTTAAATAGTACTCTGGCACAATGTCAGTTAACTTTTACTTGCACAATGAAAACGCTTCTCCATCAGGAGAAAATTTATTTATTTCAAGGCATTATTTTATTACTAATAATCTTATTCATGAGATCGTTTTCCCTTTTTATTCTATGAAGGGCCTCAAATTTTTCAATACTTGAATACCAGAGTGACAGCATCAATAGCTTCGAAACTATTAATTTTGTATGGTTTTAATTTTGTATGGTTTGCTAACGGACAATCAAAAAAAGGCATTTTAATCTATATCTAGGAAATAGTATATCGTGAAAATTGCCATTTTACCAAGTTTTTTTTTCAAGGTAACCCATTTTCTTCGACTCTTTGTATAGTACGGTAGCTGACATTCTGTTCTGCTTAACTTTTTTTTTCTGTTGCATATATCAAATTGGGATTCATTATATACTCATCAATAAAAAATTTCTCTCTAATTAACATTAGACAGGTTCCTACAGTTCAGATACTTCTATAAACCTCTATATTATTACTTTTTAATATTTCAGGACGATGATTCAGATGCTGAAAGCTCGGAACTTGACGAGGAGGATTGTGACAGAATCAGATCACAATGTTTAGATGAAATGTCAACGATCGAAAAGCAGTTTACGGATATCAGAGACCAGTGCGCCACATTTTTATCTTTGCTTTTGCACTTTCTTATCACTGTTTGCTCAAAATCTTGAATTTCTCTACTAAAATCATGTTTTTTTTGAACTGAACATTTGGCTTTTATTGATGAGAAATCACAACAGGATGTCACAAAATCCCTTTCATTAGAATATCTAATTTGTCAGACTATATAAATTTTTAGGAAATCATGGTATTGGTAGTTTTAGGTTATAAAAAATTACTGTTTTCAGGTAGATTTTGGTTGTGAATAGAAATTTTTTGGCTTCTTGGTTTTACTGCAAATTGAATCGGTACAAGATTGGAGGAGGAAATGCTATTTTAATCAGAGTTCTATAACACAGTAACTGACTTTTAGGATAAGTGCTATTTTGATCATAGTTTTATAACACAGCAACTGACTTTAAAAAATAAGAGCATCCCTTCAGTGTAGTTTTAACTTTATACGTATTTTCCTATTTGTTCATAATGATTCGTAAATTGAATGAACAAGTACCTTTACCGTAGATCCAGCACTAACATGAAGTATTTGGTTAAATAAAAATGGCATTTTCGTAACCTGCTCAAATTCATATTTTTTTTTAAGGTTGTACAAAGAAAGACACAGCCAAATAACAAGCAAATTGAAAGAAGTTGAATCTGAGACTGCACCAGAATATCTCAATCCATATCAAAAACTTAGCAGGAATAAACAAAATAGAGTCGAGGTAGATATACATTTATTAATCAATAATTTTAAATAAATAGTATTTTTGGATCATAAGCATTGCTCTTTTATAATACTTGAATGTACTAATCCTAGTTAATATTGTTAAAATTTAACCGTATTTAGGAATAGTCCTGGGTGGAATAGGGTGAAAGAATTTTGCTTTTATTCAGGTTTTCCTCAGATGGCCAGCAAGATTCAAAGCCATCAGTATTGATAATTTCAAATCTTTCTCTACAGTTTGAATCCAGAAAGATATATATCATGAAATATACCCTTTTTGCTAAATTTTCTTTTGGTGTCTGAATAGCTGACATTCTGCCAGTTTGGGGCAGGGTATATCTTATAAGAAGCCATGTGATTCTGTTTTGAATGTATTTTATGATAAAGCCATACTTTGCATTGAAATCATGATAGATATGAAATTTTGGACTTTGGAAATTTTGTGCAAGTCATAATTCTGAACAAAACAGAACTGTTTTGCATATTAAAAAGAATTGGTCTGACATTGGTCTTCGCTAACTGGCTATATAATAGTTTACCTCCCCTTTTTCTTAATTCACAGGTGTGCGAACGTCTACGAAAGTTACGAAAGGATTCCATCAAATCGTGGTATCAGTCTCAAAGACAAGCCAACAATCAACATTTTGAGGTATCATCATGGTCGAATTTACTAATAGTAACAGTACATGAGCAAAACTACTGCTGTGTATCAATATTCCTATTTTTATCAAATCTTCCTCCAATCAGTGCACATGATATTTTATACTGGCAGAAGGCTAGATACGAATAATTTAATTTGTTATATAAAGATATTGCATTATATGTACAGTGTATCTAGCATAATATTCATTATTGATAATAATAAACATATGTACTGTAATCATCAATGAATGTTTCCTCTTTACCATTATTATTAAATATTACTGGTGTGTCATAATATTTTATGCAGTTTGCTTTTTCTTTGAATATGTTATACCGGTAATCTAAATTTATAGGATAATAATCCTAAGCCGGAAATAGCTTATTATCTTGCAATTCTCATTAAAATTACTGAGATCAAATATATTTTGCAGTAAAATCCTGATATATGCCAAAGTTTACAATGTAAAATTTAACATAAATCATGATTTTTAAAATGCTTGAACGACTGTAATTTTGATCCTGATTTGATATACATAGTGATTGTTTTTGCAGAATGAAAAAATGATCATGTCAGACGCTATTCGACTGGAAATAGAAGAAAAAATTAAAATTTTGGAGGAGGATAGAGATAATGTAGACTTCTCCACCGAATTATGGACAGATGCTACTCTGGGCAACGGTCAGAAATTTAGGTCAACAAATGGAGGAAACGGAAATTCAAAATCAAGTTCATGGCTCAAGTCCAACAAAAAGTCTAAGAAAGAGCCTTTTCAATTTGGATTTACGAATGGAAGTGCTGCGAAAAGAAAAAAGAAACCAGTGACTGTGACAGATATCCTTTTTAAGTTTGAAAAATTAGTTTTGTTTTTTGTTTGTTGGGCTTAAGAATTGTTCTAATGTATGTTGTTGAAAGCAACTAAGAGGAAACACAAAAGATAGATTGTTTTACTATCAATCAGGACAGATGTCGCTCACTGCAGTTTATTACAGCGGTTCATTCCTTTTTGGGATGCAGTTGTTGTAGTACTTATTAAAAAAACCGCGTAATTGGCGAATAGTGAATTTGGTTCCTCTTTGGGGTCACTTTTCGTCTGTTGCTAAGTGAATTTAATTATTAAGTCTTTTTTGCAGTTATATCGGTAACATGAAATCAATTTTTTCTAGTCCTAGTTCTAAAGTTCTGGCAAAATTAAGGATGTTCTCATTATTTTGATCGATTATTATTTTTTTCAATATTCATAAAAAACTATCTTGATGTGCCTAAATCCAAATTTTACTTTACAATGAGACAAATTCGCTCCAGAGGCAGTAATTTGCATGATGAAAATAACCACAGGCGAAAGATAATCACCCAAATGATAAAAACGTTTTTTCTTTTCGGTGTTCAAAAAAGCTCTAAACAATAATGAATAGATTAGTAGTTCACAAAACCAAACAAAATTCCTTAGCACACTGCACGTCCCTATATTATTTATATGTTGCGAGAAACTGATATAGTTGATGATTGGACTGTTATCAAAAGAGCGTTAACTGCAAGCAAAAGAAGAAAATCTGGGTCTAGAGGTTTGAATAAAATTTACTTCTGTATTCTATGACAAATTAAGATACCCTATCAGGAAAAATCTGAGGAAAATATTTTTATCAGTATGAGTGAATAAGTATGAGCTGATGCTGTCAATCTTTGGCTCGTGCTTGACGAAATAGAATTTCGGGTTACAGTTTGTAGCTAAAATTATATGATACCTAATTATAAATAGGCTTCAAAATTTAAAATTGAATAATTTTTTTCGATTCTCTTCAAGTGTCAGTGGTAAAATAATGTTAGTTGGCCTGAATACCTACTTTGATAGAGTTGGGGTGACTTTGGTATAGCTCTATACTGGATTTCCGGTAAAAAAAATATGAAACAGGCATAAAAAAATTTGAATTTAGGGTATGTATTATCCTAATGTCAAGTTTTCTGACTTCAATAGATTTTGTTTTTTGATTATTCCAAAAAAGACCCCTTTGCAGAAATATTCAGTAATTTTTATTTTGGGAAATTGTAAAACATTCTATATTTAAAGTTCATTTCAATTAGTGCTACTAAGCTTTTTTGGTGCCTATTCTCCTGGTAATGTAATGAAATACATGTAAATGACACTAAAATTTTTGGATCTTCAGATCACATGCCAAAAATGAAGCACACATGTAGAATAGAAAATCACAAATTACAATACGATGGAAGATGGTTTTCCAGAGGACAAACTATCACCATGAAAAGTAAAGAAACTGGAAATACACAGTATGTAAATTATATTTAGGGTATTTATTGTATCTATTTTTTATTCACTATATACGATTAATTGACTGGTAGGTTTTTGTCAGATGCCAGACTGGCAGAATGCAATCTGTCTAAAATTTAGAAAATGGGCAATATTCAAATATATACCACTTTTTCGAGTGTCTGGTAGTAGCCAAACTACCTGCTAAGTCTGCTATTGGATAGCGTGTCGATGGTTTTGAAGCTTTATGGTTGCCCGAAGATAACAACATGAACAACCGAATAAAAATAAGTTCTGTAAGCCTGTTGGATGCTACAATTTTTTGCAAAAAATTACTTTTGTTCACAGTTTAAATTTTAGAATGAGATGTTTTGAGTAATACAAGTTAGTTCAGATATGTTTAGCCTAAGACTATATTCCTAATGGTATCAAAATAAAGATGAAGCCCCTTGACTTCATCTGAAACAATGTCCATATGTGATCTATGCTTGGAAAAAACAAAATGTAATCCATATTTTTTAATTTCTCAGTGCCACAATATCTTCTATTGGCAACAGCGAAATAACAGTACGACAGAGCAATAGTACAACAGTAAAAATGCACGTACAACAATTAATCCGAGGAAAATTTTTGATTCGGCCAAGATGACGTGACCTTTTCAATCATTGAGCAAATTACAAATATAAAAGATGGTCCAATGCTTTTTAGTTGGTATGCAAGTCACAAGTTTTAATACTCTCGGCAATGCTGTGTGTCAGGGATCGATTCAACATTAAAGACATTGGTATCTTGTGGAAATAAAAGAAATAAATTGCTTGGAATGGCGGAATCTGTATGCGCAGCTTACCTATTTCATTTTAATGGAATATGTTGGTGATCCTTCGAGGCCACGATAGCTATTCATTGGGACTCTGGATGTTATGAAATGTTTGTAGTTTTGGATTTATGTGGTCCTCCCCCTCTTGTGTTTGTTATGTCATCAGAGGATGAGACCATGTAGTGTCAACCATGTGCCTCCCATGGATTCTCATGCATTGTTATTGGATAAAATTTCTTTACTTGTATTTTATTTATTTCTTCGATCAGATAATAAATTTCTACGTTTTTGCATATAGATAAAGAGTGTTCGTTCTATATAAAAAAAATAAGTTAGGCAGTGCAGGAAAGTTAATTGTTGGCATAACAAGGGATGGCCGAAACCAAATATTCTAAATTTTCGAATAAATTACAAAATATGGAAAAGTTTGAGCATACTTCTTTATTTTGTGACACTCCTTCCACCTTTGTCCAGTTATATTCAATAATAATGAAATAAAGTTCATTTTCCAATTTATTTAATTCGCTTTGGACCTCCCTGGGCCTAATAGAAGATATTTAACTAAATGTAACTGTAGCAAGTGCTTGTTTGCTAATCTCCAATCACAAAATATGAAACATTATTGTTAAAATACAGTTAGACTTTTCAACAAGACTGCATGTTCCAACTTTAACGCTTCTCTTGTAAACTTCCACCTCACCTCTTCAGTAGCATTTTTTAGCAGATACATATCATATTTCTTCATACAATCCTTCCAATGTATATAGACTTTGGATATTTTTCTTGAAGTTCTTTCCATTGCACAAATATTTTGTCACAAAAATGATACAGAATCAATCCAGACAATGATAAAGATTTTACTCTGCAAATACTTTCCACAAATATGATCTGACTGTGACCAATGCCAAGAAACTGTTAAAGGTTTATATATGTTAATATTACAAATTGTAAAATTTTAGTAACAGCACAGAGATACCAATGAATGTCTGTCAGAATGTAATTTGATGCCTCCCATGGCAGATGCCATTCACTATGTCCTAGTATTGCTGCAGTTTACTTTTTACTTGGCAGCAATTTTTGGTTTCTTATTTTGTGTTGGTCTCTGGCATATCAGTGGTGGCTAATAGGATCCAATCAGGTGCTTAGTGAGAGCCGTTTAGGTATTCTAATGGGAGCACTTTTTCCTATGTCTGTGCAGCAGTGCATCTCACATTTTGTGAAGAATTTAGGATAAGCTATTATTTTCAACATGTTCTAGCTAATACCATGGTTCAGCTCGTTCGCAAACCACAGCTTCTTGTCACAAGTTCCAATTCGAGAGTTACATTCTATTGATTTTTCTGTGCATGGACATGGTTGGTAGAAACCATAACCAGTGACATTAGCTGCTAAGTGTTGATGAGGTGGCCAGCAATTGCTTAATATAATAATCCCTCATGGGAATTGAACCCAAGACTATCTAGAAGCATATTTCTTATGCTTTAGCTATTTAGTTTATCAGACACAAACTGCTGGCATATGATTCATAAAGAAAAAAATGATTTACTTTGAACAGAAAACCTATGAAACACAGTGGGATGCAGGTCCCTGGTCCATTGCATAAAATTAGATCAGGATTGCACTTCCAGACAACAGCAAATGATGAAATTGTAGCTACAAGAGTTGTCCATGCACTGCTCAACCATGGCTGACCAACTTCTCTGCTTCTAAAATCAAATAAAGATTGTAAATTTGGTGAAAGTATAACTCTAGTGAAGTCTAGTTTTATGCAATTACATGGTACTGTACTAAACAAGATGGATTAGGTTTTGCTCACCTTGGAATTCTTATAATATCGAAACCTTTATCATATTCAACGACCCCAGATTTTGTTTCAAATTGTTGTATTTTATTAGCACTCATTTTATCTGTATCAGCAATGACATAAGTTAAAGGACGATATCTTGAAGATAGTGCAGCAAGCAATCTTATCAATTCTGTGGTATGGCCACCTGAAAAAAATTATCCATATTATAAAAAGAAAAACCAACATGACCGTACTGAAGTACAGTCAGTGGTGTATCTAGACATTTGAAATAAAGGAAGGAAGGCTAAAATTTGAAAAATCTTTCGCAGCCAAACTATGACATAATTGCTGCTAAAGGCAATATTTTTTTGACAAAATATTGCTTTTGTTGTATATCACAACAATAGAACCCAAAAAAGCGGAAAATTCAGGACAGAAAATTCCTTAGATAGACATTATATTGTGATTTTCTACATTTTAATCCAGTTAAATGAAATGAGACTTTACAATGTTTTGGCTTGCCGAAAAAGAAGGTCGGGGGCAGTGACAGTAGGCCTATGGGTCCCCCTAAATACACTAACTAGGTCAATACAATAGGTCCTCAATCATTCGCTGTATTCATCTTCTTTAGCTTGGGTACCAAAATAGCCAGTATGAGAATTTATTACATTTTTAAAGTAAAGTAAAAATTCAGTCGCTTTCAAATCTTTTGCTGCTGAAAATAAAATGAACCACCAATCTGAGGGTTAAATCCCTCCCATCCAGCAGATATTTCTCAATTTAGCTGGCAATATGGTAATGAGCACGATTCATACACTATGGTAATTGTAATAAGGTCAATATTCAAATTAGTCCTCGAACTGAAAATTTAGACCAAGTAAGAAATCATTTTCAAGAGAGAGAGAGATTTATTTTATTTTCACAATGTAATGGTACAAAACATTAAATGCAACATATCAATTAAAAATAAACGAGAGGGTAAAAGTACCGTAACAGTTTTTAAAATAAAACATTCACACATTGAGTAGGTATAGTTTATAGTGGGGGGGGGGGGGGGGGGGGTTGGCTTGGCAAAACCAAAAGTTTATTAAGACAATAGATCTCTTGTTTGACTGCTGAAATTCAGATTTTATGGTTTCTTTCAACATTTTATTTCAATAGGTACCGGTAAGAAATAAAAATAGAATTTTGATACTATGTTTCTTGAGTTGTGAGAGGGTGCACTTCACGAATTTCGGCAAAACAATCATCGAAATTACATGGCAATCATTTGAATTAACATACCTGACCCAGCAATTGCGAGAACTTTAACATTCTTTTCCTTCATTGTCATTCCATTACCGAGATTCCTCAGAATCCAAAATAAACGAATTATAAGAAATAAAATCAGTAATAGCAAAAAAATCAATAACATCTTCGTCGAAAAAATCTTGTAACGATGTAACTAACTTTGCCAGCTCGAAATTCGGAACAGGAATTCATTGCAGGGTTTAAAATGAGTGATACATTGCGTTTAATCAATCCAATCCATCCATTGAAAAAAAATACTGATCAGACATGGAGATGTGGAAACACATCACATTACAAACGAGTTACTAACATGTAACATGTTATGCCAAGTATGGGTCACTGATGGATCCCGCTGTGAAAGCGCAACTCAGGTTTGGGGAGAACACTTTTCAAATAGGTGACGCTCAGCTATGAATATTGTTGACTAAACAATTTAAAAAAGATTGAATGAATTATGTATGAATCATCCGTGACACATGATTGACAACGTGGGTCACAACGTGTACAAACGTTAGTATTTCAATAAATATGATTTTTCAATTTCGACTGAAATCCCCACTCGCTTTTTATATATGGTTACGTCAAATATATGTTTATTTTACCGAGTTTTTAACAGTCCCTGCGGACACGTGCAATTTTTCTTCATCTTTACCTAATATGTTTTCAAAAGTCGGTTTACTTATGTAGGCCGTGTTTGCTGTTTTGTTGAGCGTGCATAACAAGCAGTTAAGCTGTAGCAAGCAAATATAAATATTATTAAATCTGTTAGTAGTACGGAAAACGGTCTAATTACAGATTAGCATTTGTAGCTTGTATTTTCGAGAATCTCATCCAATGCAATGGCAGAAGTTATAAAGAAGACGTTACCTGTTGGTGGGTTCACTGATTCAATAGTTTGTATTTTTGCAGGATTTTTATATTCTTCGTTTGGAAAAAGCTGTGGCTTTGAGCATTTGTGAGGGAAAGTTTCTAAACCTGGGGTATGGGCGCTGGGCTTAAAAAAAAACTAGTTCAGACCCATGGGGTGTAATAAGTTTTTAATAAAAGTATATTTCATTCCCAAATTCCAAGACATACACAATAAAAATGGGGTCTAGTCTATCTTAGTACCATATTCCCGAATGTCATTAAAAAAAAACTGCCAGAATATTCCCATCCTAACTAGGGCCGCCAATGCTGCAAGTATCTGGCACTGTCTCCTGGGTTAGGGTGGGTCGTTTCCAACATGAGAAATTTTTATGATAATCGGATATATGGTACTAAACTTCATGAGACCCTAAAAATGTATGGGTAGGCTAGTATATCCTCTTGTACGCCAATGGCGCACACAAATTTCAAGGATTTTTGAAAGTAGTCTACTAAACCTTACTAGACCAGAGATTTTTAAGTAATGCAACTGCAGCAGTGTTGACGATAAATGGAACGTAAACCCCAATATGATTTGTTTCATATACACATGAATTGGCATCTTTTTACAAACGCATAATATTGTAATTTTATGTTATTAAATTGAATTTTTATCAGAATTTCAAAACTTCAGGGGTCATCCTTTATTTGAGGCCTCATTTACAAACACTTCGCTAGAGGTGCTGAAATTTAAATCTTTCAACTGTTAAAACTTAGGAGAGAAAATTAAGTTTTGGACAATATTTCCATCAAACAAAAATACAGAATACTAAATACAACAGAATAATGATTCGATTTGAAGCATATGCACTTTATTTTATAGTTGAATTCAGCCATGGATGTGTGAAAGATGGAACCAAAGTTGATGTTTCTTGGTACAAAAATAAAGAGGATGGAACAAAGAAAAAATTGGTGAACTTAATTTGTTGGTTTTGCGCATACATCTTGTAGCCTTGCTCTGAGTGAATTTTATTGAAAAAAAATATTCGAATAGAATAATAAATCAGAATACGTTGTATGGAATCGTTTCAAATCTAATTCGATCATTAAATTGACAGCAAAAATAAACAACTTATGGTCAATTGTTTTTAGTGACGAAGTGGCAATCTGCTGTTTTGATTCCAATCAAAAAGCTTCTGCATGAACATGTTTTGTCAATGCTGCCCAAGGCGTAGACCACCTTCGGCGCATGCTTGACAAAATTAAATTTCTCATCGGTATATTACAAGAACATAACTCCTTTTCCAGTAAATATGGTCCAATTATACTTCTTGCGCTTATCACAATTAAAAATGTCATTTTTAGCTTCTGATTGATTAAAAAACCGTCCGATTTCAATATTGTACTCTTTTTTGTAATCCACTATAATTCGTCTGATCGCGAGCGAAATCTATTAAATTGTTACCTGTGAGACATCTCTTATTGAAATTTTAACTAAAAATCGAATGATTTATATTATCGAACTAGACTGGCAGTATTTCGGCTGCTCTGCTACTCAGACACCTGATGAAAATGGGCAATATTCCATAATCTATATCTTTGGCTCAAAAGATTTAAATTTCTCTTTTTGTGTGTCTGGTAGCAACCTAACTATATAAAAAGGTTACAATCATCAATAGCACTATGAAATATGAATATTAAAATAGCAGTGTTGATGGTTGTGAAGCTATTTTTGTCTATCGGAAAAAAAATGACATGACATGATTCAGACACCCTTGTCCATCGTAATCAAAATGTTCAGTTGGAGGCAATGTCTGATTGGAAGTACCAAGCCAAATTGAGTATTGAATTTTTCTCATAGGTTTGTGAAACGCCAGATGGCATGCAACATATTGGCAGCAACTTTGATTATAATCCATCTCGTGATCATTTGAATCATTATATTGTTATGACAAATAAAAAGACAGGAGAGAAGAAGATTTTTCGAACAGAAAATTATAAGGTACTGTACGGAATTGTTATGCTGGTATATTTATGCGAATAGTTTGTCATTATTTTCATTATTCATTTATTTTGTGGTAAAACAATATATAGGCTAATATCTGTGCTGTAAAATATGAAATATATCATGATTTTGCTGTACAATTAGCATCTTCATGTACGGTAAACAAGTTCATCTTCATAGAGTGGCAACGACGTTGACAAAATCTTGATTTTCATGGATGTTCATGTCACTTTATTGGGATGGAAGAAAAAGCTTCAAAATCATCCATGCTGCTATGATTTTTGCAAGTCGGTTTCTAACAGACACTCAAAAAGAAAAATTTAAATCTTTTAGCCACTTACATACCATGAAATATTGTCGCTTGCCAAATTTCTTTCAGGTGAAATCCCTGTGCCCGGTTAGCTCAGTTGGTTAAAGCGTTGGGAATATGCTCAGAGCTACACATTTCTGATCGGAGGTTCGAATCCTGTGAGGGATGATGATTATGATAAAAATGAGAAATATGTTGACATCAAAATCTTTTTCTTATTTTTCAGCTATATCCCATTGTAACAAGAGATAATGATATTGACAGTGATGAGGAAAGGAGAGAAGCAATCGAGAAAGTACAAAACGAGACGAGGTATTTAACCTTAATATGTTTATTGTCCATGAGTTAACTCTCAAATACAATTTTGTGAAGTTTTTTTTATTCAAATTCACTCTTGAGCGAGACCGGAAGCAGTGCTTAAAGGAAATAACAAACAACTACTTAATAACAAAGAGCTACTAAAAGATGTAGTACCAGCAATTGAACTTTTCCTAGGCAATGGTAAAACCATCTTCCACTTCTTAATAAAATTAAAAAGATTCTCTTTTTAGGCTTCGGTTTTATGGAAAATGTCGGTTTTCAGTTTAATTGGCCAACAGTGTATGATACCCATGTATGGCGTAGTGTTTTACCCTAAAAATATTCTGTGTCAAAAAGCTGAATTTATCGCTATCGTTTTTCTGTAATACACAACGACTGGGATATCATCCTATCATAAATATTTATTTGACCAAGCAAGAGGTTTGCCATATTCTCTGTTTTTTTATAAATTCCTATCCTCCCTATGAAATCATGATTATGTCACTCTGGTTTGGACTATTATACTAGACTAATCATTCATCCTTTGGGTGAGTCTGTCAAAAAAATATTGACCACACATGTTTTGTTAAACACGGGTTATCGAAGGTTTGTGCCATGTGCTGTGACGCATGTGTGAAAAATAAAATTTCTGATTAGAATAGTTTTTGGTGTTCGTCATTTTAATTATAAATGCCTCACTGTACTGCATTTTGTTTAGGACATTCAATGAAAGACTGGATGCTTTGACTGGAGAATTTGGTAGCAAGATTAAAGTACAAGCCATGAATGCAAGACAGAGAAATAAAGTATCTGATACGACACAGCTTGTGAAAGATGCAGTTTCTCACCTTGTTGAAGTTGAGGGAATATCTGGTAAGAACTTAATGTTGAAGTTGGATGCCAGGTTAGCTCAATCGGTCAAGTGTCTCAATAAACTTCAAGCTATGCATCTCTGATCGCCCTGACGTAGGTTTGAGTGAGGGAGATCATATGCCAGTCCTCGCCCGTCCATGATGGTTCACATAAGCACTGCTTATGGCTTCCTCCATCAAACAGGCTCATGCACAGGAAAAATGGAAAAGTATAAGCCAAACACCTTCACCCCGATTCAGAACTGGTGTCTGCACTAGTGGTCGTGGTTCGCCATACGATTATGCCATATTCTCGGCTTACCTCTTCTGCAGGATAAAAATGAAATCCTAGAATAGAAATCTTTAACAATAACATGTCGAATCTATTCTTCCATAATGTGATTTGATCATGAAAAGAGGATCACAAAACTAATGAAGTAGCAAATGTATTCCTACTGTTTCTTATGTTCTGTTAAGTATGAACCACTCATGGATCACAAGGAATATGCGGAGCCATTTGTGGCTCATCTTCAGGCTTGATAAAAAAAAGAATCTTCACATTAAAAGTTGTAATTTTATAGAAGAAATGCAGAATTTTACAAAATTGATTAAAACATACGTCGAATCATAAAGATTCGCAGGAATTAGTATCAGAATTAAATCGAAACTTGATTCAAGATGTGGCATGCCCACCAGCGATGTATAAAAATAATCGAGTATACGAATACAATTAAAAATGAATATTTTTTTAATGAAATTCACTGTAATCAAGGCCAGAAGCAGTGTTTATTTGATATTCCAACTAACAGTCATTTGATATTAATATTTAACAAAACAACTGCACTCATAATAGAAAACATCCTCAAGGGACTGAACTGCTATGATGAAGTACAGTGAGTGGGTGATATCTACCCTTCGATATGGTAAAATTCTTCATTTTGATATAATTCAGAATAATATGTTGATTTTGTTGCATAAATCCAGACAGAATCAGCAGAAAAATCAGTTTTACACTCCAAATTTATATACCTGGAAGTTCCATGAAATAAAGGAATTTGTATGCAATGTTCAAAATTTCCATCGATGTTATGTCTGAATTCAGAATGTATTCGGTATTTATGGTATTTACATAGTAAATAATATGCAAATTTCTCACGGAAACTATTGCGTTAAATTTTCACCACTTTTCTAATGCAGGGAAAAATCATTCAACAAGCGTCGTTAATCTATCGATTCTACCATATGACAAGGAAGCAACGACAGAGGAAGATATTTATCCGCTAGATAATTTTATTCCACCCCGTATTCGGACGGCTGCTATGGAGTCTGCGGAGGTAATATTAGGAATGCATTAATATTACATTTGTACATGTATAAATTGGCAATTCACGATAATTCGGCATTTTAATTCAGGACTGTCCTTATAGTTTATTCCAGTTTGAACTATTCAAAATTAGAATATTGCTTCAACGTTTCAGCCAAACTTGCTGATACTTGATCATATTTTGCAGTGAAATCAATATATATGTGTCAAATTGTATGTTGTCAAATTTTCACATAAGTAATGACTTTGCTGCGAAATGAATCAATTTAGTATTAATCGGCAAACGAAGTTACTTTTGGTTGGAATTCTAAAACTCGATTTTACCCATATTCTGATTTTGACATCCCAATTCGAATCCCATTCCAAAGTCAAACATCGTGAAATTGTGCACATGTGGAATAGATATTATGTGGAAGGCGTCAAAATTACCTCGATATCTTTTCTGTGTGTTGTAATAAACTACTAAAAGGAAAAAAATATGGATAGATAGTTTTGTCATCACCCGGGGAAGATACCACTTACTGCACTTTATTATAGCGGCTCATTTCTCCTTATAGATGTTTAACCACTTTGAATTTGAATGAAATTGCTGGTACTAAATTTTAATGAACTTCAGACATATTGGTCAGTTCCAGCCTTGCTTAAATTTCAATAAAACATAATTTAAATAAAAAACGAAAGATTTGGTTACAAAAGATTTGTCCGGAACAAAGATCGTACTATTGTACATTAAAATTTATAAACATTTTTAACCTAATTCTGTAGGTGATGCATAAAGCTCCTAATATTTCAAACAATTGTAATAAAATGACTGAAGCCGAAACAGAATACTTCTTCTAAAACTATCTTGAAATGCCAATTTTACTTCGAAGCACTAACAAAATCCTCAATTAATGAATATTATTGCCAAATTGTAGTTTTCATGGTGTTCGCCCAGTGCTTCACACTGCATTTTCCAATATTGGATCATGCTACACAAAATCCAGCTTTTGAATTTTATCTGTCACTTTTTGTGTGACCTGCAATATATGAAATATATACTGTCAATACTGTGCCTGGTAGCTACCAAACTGTGCAAAAGCGTTCAAAATTGTTAACACCGCTCTGAAATAGCATCTTACCATCTAAAGAAAATGACACTAATATTTCAGACACCCAAAAAAAACAAGAAACCTGCCTCATACTGATAATACCTTCTGTTTCTTTCAGGTGTTACTTACACCAGCTACAGATAAAATCAAAGCCTGGAGATTAGCAAATAAGTAAGTAATTAAATTTTTAAAATTTTATTTATTATTGTATGTGAAATTGATGAACGTTAATAAGAATAAAGCGACGGACAGGCTGGTGAAATCAGGAAGGAGTACTTTTGCTACCCATGTTATCTTAAAAATTGCCCAAGATGATGCTTCTATATTTCATATTTCCTCAAGTGTGAAACAGAAAAAGAAGTGAAAAAGAACACATTCAGATGCCCTTTAGCTGCGGCACAAAGTAGACAGTTACTGATGATTTTTTGCTTTTGTCCAGGATACAAAACAATCAAGGCATTTTATCACAGCAGTTTAATTTTGTTTGGATTGTTTTCTGTTTGAGTTGTGCAATTGCAATGATAGATAAATTTTGATGTTCTGATATCCCGCTAATTATTTTTTCTAAAATTCTCAGTCCTCTTGGTTGCCGTTACATAGCATGGCGAGCTCGAAATCTACATCCAAGTATACAAAATGATACGGATGCATGGCAGGATTATGTTTGTCGTCTACAGATTCTTGCCTATTTGATGAAAGTTTATAATCCTGTTGGTTCTCTTCAAGATAAATGTAAGTTCTTTTCAGTCTAGTATACTACAATATTCTACAATTTTTAGTCTAGTTTGGTATGTTATTCGAAATTCACTATAATAAAGTGATGTTTTAAAAATTTAAATAACAGAATTGCAAAATCATATATGGTTCGATGTAATTGACAATTTTTTGACAGAAGTTTTTACTTATTTTTTAGAACACATGTTGCGAATATGTTATGAATCTGAAAATACCGGTATATTCCATTCAATTTTGAAATCAAAGATATTACATTTTGTGGATGCAGTCATGTTTTGTGGAACCACCCCAGGTGTGCAAGGTGTCCAATGGTTCTCTAGCTCCTACTGATAAATTTTCCTAGCTTTGAGTACTCTTAAAATTCTGTGATTTGTGTCAATTGCAGAAATTTGTATTAGCTGTTGCTTTTTTTTATTGAAATTCACTCTGAGCCTGAAGGCTGGAAGCACGACTAACGGCCACTCAATTGCAAAGTGCTACTACAAGATATTTTTCAGCAACTTCTCTAGGCAGAAATCATCCCAAACTAAACTGAACCACTATGCTAAAGTGCTGTTACATGGCATTGTAGTATACGTAAGTGAAACGATGAATCACACATTTTATTATACAAAAATTCTTTGTTTCAGCGGCTTACTTGGGGAAATATGAATGAAAGTATAAAAGCTTGGATTATTAGCGAATTTATGCCGCATGAAAAAACTTTGACATTGAAGAAGTATGTTAGAATTTTTGTACCGTTGTGTAATTATCTTTTTGAAATATTTTGTATGCAATGTAGTCTGATGATAGATGACGCCACTAACTAGTGCCAAATTTTATAGTGTATAATGTGCCTTAAATCAGGTTTTTGCTTCGAACTAGGGTTACTATTCCGTAAGTATTATTCCTGAATACCTAAATTGAATCTGTAATATCGAATCCTATTCCTAAATTCATGGTAGCACGGTGTAATGTTGCATTAAAATGTGCTATTGCACATGTGCAACGGAGGGTTGAAGAATTGAGTTTGCAAAAGGGATAATTAGAATAATTTAATTATGTTATGTCAATATAATGTAGGATGTTCAATCAAGCAAGAGTGATCTTGGCGTGTCCCGAATCACTGCAATTGATACCACTGTGTCCTTAATGTTGAATACTACTATCACTATGAGATTGGGTTTTGGATTCGGATAGTTTACTATTGGGGATCAATCTTGATTGATTGACCTGATGCATGCATTATTCTATAAATTTAGAGGTCGGCGAGATAATCGTTACTAATCATTAATCGTGAAAATTGGAGGCTATTTCAAAACACGACATGATTGTAATTTCTGTCCTATTATATACTATTTTTTCATTACAAAAATGTTGAACAATGCACGAACTCGACTTTATCAAGCTTGTCAAAGGGACAAGCATGTCGGGAGTGCCCGGTTAGCTCAATCGTTAAAGCGTTGGGAATACGCTTGGAGTTACGCATCTCTGATTGTCATGACGAAGGTTTCGAACCCCATGGGGAGGTAATGATTATATGCGAGAGGTCTGCTGGACGCCTTGCCGGTGCCGGTGGTTCACGTAAGCGCTGCGTACGGCTTCCTCCACCAATTATGTCCATCCACAAGAAAAATGAGAAATACCATAATTCAAAATAAAAGAGGTCGTGGTTTGCCATATGTTTAAGCTAAGGATAAAAATGATGTCCTATCCCAAGTGTCGAGTTTTCAAGTTCCTTGGGTGTATTATTAGTGGTAATAGGAGTTACGCGCTTTTTTGCTTTGAATTACATTCCAAGTCGAAACTGGTGCCGATTACGTTCGCGGAGTAATGGTGATAATGTCAAATATGCGTTAAGTACGGACGCTTTAAGTACGGAGGCGAATTGAAGGCAAGCAATATTTCCAACGCTTTCTTTTGTCGGACATATCTCCAAGTCAAGAGGCAATGCACCGTTTACCCATGCCGTTGTTTCTAACAAGTCAAAACGTCTGTCAATGTAAAAATTTAAAATTTCCAGAGACTTTTCGAAATCTTAATTGGTACAAAAGTAAAAAAAAAATAGATTTTAGTTTTATGGTCAATTTTCATTTTCAATACTAACTATTATTGCGCATTGAGTGACCAAAGTCAATATTAGTGTCGTTGGGTATCTGTGAGTATGGTCAATGTGATATACGTAAGCGAGTACGTAAGTGTTAATCTTGCGTTACGCCATTTCTACAGCGCCGGCGTCTCTCTACGCTTTCTTTTTATGCCATCCTCAGATCATGTCAAATAAATGCCCTTTCATCTGATGAAATTCCCCCTGCGCACAACAATGGCGTAGACATCGTCGTCGTACTGGCAGATCTCGCGTTACGCAAAAAATGATAACGTATTTTTTCCCCATTCCACAATAGGATATCACAGTAAAATAACAAGATTAATTTTTAGACATATATGGATTAACATAGCTATCACGTAATCAACGCGGGTGACAATTTTAATTTTAGCACGGAAATGAAAATATGAATTGCATTTAATGTTGACTATCTGCTCGAGCATGATTTTTAGGCTGATGTTTTCTATAATGAATTAATTGACTGAAGGGAATGTGTATTATTATAAAGCAGAATTGACACGGATAGACGTAATTCTAATTTCGATTTTCACTCTTTAATCGACCTAAAAACGCCAAACGTTGAATAAATCTGCTGAGTGTAATAATAATATTATGATAAATTGTTTTGCTTGCTATTTGTTTCCAAATTCGGCGAGTAATTAGAATATTGTCGAATTCAATCAATCCACAAGCAGGTAAATGCGTGGACGTGGGTGCGTCGGTTATGTAATTTGGTCATAAGCTCTCGATTTTGTAAGGTTGTTAGGGATGTCCAAAGCGATTATGCCTTTAAAACGACTGATTTTGCGATCTGCGATTCATACGCTTTGCTTTTATTTTAAAAATTGCCACATGTACACCATAACTTTGGTAATTGATCAATTGTCCGCAAGCAGGCAAATGCGTCGGATACGTAGAACGGTTATGTCGCTTGATTTTGGCAAGTGTTTTAAATGTCAAAAGCGAGTGTGATTTTGAAAAGATAAGCTTAGCAATCTACAATTTCTGCCCTTAGCATTTATATCGTTATTTTCCTTCTTTTTTTCATGGCGTACGACGCACTAAACGTCTCATTTTATAGCGAAAATAAGGACGCTGATCGCCGCGCTACGACCGGATTATAGGCAAAAAATCCTTCATTTTAGAAATTGAATAATCTTATGATTATTACCGACGAATACCACCGAGTACTCCTACAGTTGCCGAATATCAAAGAGTCACACTAATCGCTCACCTCTAATAAATATAATTAATTTTTTAATACTGTTTGATTTGATCTATTAGGGAAACCCTAGTACGGTCCAAATGTACTTTATTTTTTTTTTTTATTTAGTGTGACAAGAGGTCCAAGAGTCTTTCTACACCTACATAAATTTGTCACATTTAAACGTCACAAAGAGAATACTTATTAAATATATTTTGCTTTTATTAACGCCGAACCCTTTTGTTACTCTTCCTCTCCAATTTTTGTTCATTTTCTATGTCACAGGAGAATATCTGGAGTGATTAAAGACAAGATCTTGTCATATTCAATTATTTTGGCATGGCATCTCAATGCATTTAGTTTTGATATCCAAATGCTGGCTGACGGATTTGCAATATCAGAAAGAACGTAAGCATTTTTTAGAATAGATTTATTGGATTTCATTGCACCTAAAATGGAAAACTTTCCAGAGAGGACTGAACCGTTATAGTAAAGTTCGGGCGATGGTTAAACCATCTATCGTTCCTTAGTTTCTTTTTACGGGTTGTTGCCTCTCACAACACACAGGATATATGTCATAGGGCAATTCTAAACCCCACCACCTACAGTGCCGAAATGGTTTTATACTAATGTTCCGAACAAATGGGCTAAATATTGTTCTGTTACTCGAATCGGCTGAAAAAAAAATATCTCTAATCAAATTCAGAAATGTCATTATGGTACCTGGTTAGCTCAGTCGGGGAACAGTTTACAGTACTACACATCTCTGATCCTGATATATGTTCGAATTCTGTGAAGGCTGATTATATGCGAGAGGTCTGATGGGCACCTCGTCGACGCGTGGTGGTTCATATAAGTGCTGTCCACGACTTCCCTTACCATCCTGACCCATGCCTATGGGAAATGAAGTCAAAACCATCACCCTCGAGTTGGAACTAGTATCTACAGGAAAGATCATGGTTCACCATATGGTTGAGACGTATTCTTGGCTTTTCCTCTCCCGCAGTATAAAAATTGAAACCCTGTCTTATTATTTATCTGCTTTTAAAACAGAATGCAAATAAATTTAAAAGCTTATAATTTTGATAAATAAAACTTCTAAATTCACACAATTCTAGTTCACCGTCATTTAGTGTTTTTATTTCTAGAACGCTTTTTTTGCTGTGGCATTTTTGTTTTATTTTCTTTCTGTTTGGACCATATATGTTACTCCTATCATGCCATAATTCATATTATGGCAAAAGTGTGATACGCTGTGTAATTTCAGGTTATCATCTATCGTCCGTGCACTTGGTGGAAAAATTAAAGTCGACGTACAAGAAGGAATGAAGAGAACAATTGCTGTATTGGAACTTCCCCTCTCGTTTCCAAGAAAACCTCTCAGAGGAAGATAAATGGTTGCAATGAAACTCAAAATCTGGTAAAGGAGAGAGCTTTTTTGCCTCAAACCTAGGCCGGGGGGTGGCCTGAGTATTTTATGGAGAATCTTCTTCGGGGAAGAGTTCTAGGATTGTGTTGGATATTCGATTATTTGGCATTTTCAAGTGCACACGGAAGACAATGCCAACAAAAATATGTTTTTCTTTGTGCTTTTTCCGAAGAAGTGAGGATTTCTCCTAGTACGATCATCAATAACCTTACCGATTCCTCATTGCTTGCACGCTGGATCGAATGACAAAACGACAGATAAATTTTGTAACGAGATGGAATTGTAAACATTCTTAATTGCATGGAGGTTATGCCGATTAGCTCAGTCTGTGGAGCTAAGGAGTTATGGATACACTTCGAGGTATGCACTATGAACGTCCTGAGTTTGAATATGTGGAATAATTTATATTGCTAGAGTATTGCTAGACGCCTCGCTGGGGCACGTTGGTTTCTGTGCGTGAGAGGTTGTTCGTATGGTTGAGCTGTGTTCTCGGCTCTTCTCAAATTAAACATGAAATCTACTGTGAAATAATTTTCATTTCCTGATAAATGAATATACCATTGTAAATCAAGGTGACATTTCGCCTGAAGAAATACCTAATTTTAACGGTGTGGAGCGATCCATTCGTGTCCCATACTTAGTTTGACTTTGTTTTCTAATGGTATTCAACCAATTCAATATGGCGACCATTAGGAGCCTTTTTTAGTTTGCTTCCAGCAATTTGTATTCGATGTGCTAAGCTTTTGTTATGAGTAATGGGATTTGGTTGATGAGGAGTTTATGTTGAAATTTGAATTGCTTCATTGTGCAGCAAAGTCATGGACTTCACTTGATTTTCTGAATATTTCTCGCAGGCTAGTAGAAATCAATCTACTTTGCGACTCGGACACCTGAAAAAATGGGCTTCCTCCGACAAAAAGTTTTGCAAATAGGCTATTTTTCGTGACATGTATATCTTTTGCTAAAAGAGTAAGATATCTCTTTTGGGGTGGACGGGGGCAACTAAATAGCATAAAAAGGTTCAAATCATCAATACTGCTATTAAATAGTGGTATTGGTGATTTTGAGGCTTTGTTGTCCATCTGAAGTTCTGGCACCTTTTATTAATGATATTGAAAATGTTAAAGTGTAGTTTTGATATTTTACATGTATAAGTTTTCTAGTGCATGTCGGCGACGTATGGCCCAACATTATCTCATGCTTGACAAATTGAAATTTTTATTGGACCAATCTATAACCTTTGTGCGTTTCTGTAATGACGTACGCTTGACATAATTTTCGACATTGATTACTTTGTTCGCCGTCGAAGTTGATACATTATTATTATGGGCTATAACTCTCTTCTTTGTATGACTATAATATGACCTTTTACTTAAATGTTCAGTTTAACATGCATTACCGGTATACGAGTTATTTTTAAATATTTAATTACATCCGCGTTGCATGTATCCATTAAAAGGCTCTGTGTTATATACGTGGTGGATAAAAGAAATACATTTTACTATGAAGAGTAGTTTGTGTACTGAGAAAAACGCACTTCGTTGAATCAAATCGCTTGTACATGAGCCAAGTTCAAGAGGCGATGAAAATCGATTCTTCAAATGTATACAATGCTCAATTGAACTTTTTTTGTGCGGTTTGAAATGAGTGTAATTCTTAATGCTCCAATAAAGAATACATCCTATCCATGCACGGTTTAGAGCTAAACCTCCTCGTTTATGACCTGGAACTGGTATCTGCACGGTAAGTCGTATTATCGACTTTCATCCGCCAGTACGGGCTAAAAATGGAATCATATCCCTATTATTTTTCAACAAAACTGTTTCATATGTAATTCGAAGTTCGAAAAAAGTTTGCTCGCCCTATCTAAGGGATGACTTGCGACTCGTAAATGCATGGCTCTGCCTGTGAATTGATATAAGTATAGTAATGCGAGACTTTCGGTTTCAATTTTTATCGCTTGGGCTTCACTCGCAACTCTAGTGTTTTTTTGACTCGATTTGGGGCTCAAAGTGCAGTGACTCGTTCTCAACACTGGTTGCAACAGAAGAAATGGGATCCACGTAAAATATCTTTGAACTTTTCTAAATTTTTTGCTGAATTATGACTTGCCCGGTTATTTGATAAGTAAAGTCAAGGTCGCACATACAGCACGAAGTTGAAATGCAATATTTTCCGAATACAAACTTTTTGAAATACATGAAATAGCTCTTGAATGCTGTCAAAATTTCTTGAAGGCAAGTTTAGATATATTTTTAGACCTGAAGAGGTAGCAACCCGCTCGTGTCCCTGTGGACCGATGGCGGGAAAGCAGCTGTCGTTGTCCTTCAACCCGTACGCTTAGAAAATGAACAAATTGTCGTGTATGTTTTTTTTTTCTCTCTGATTAGATCTTTTATTTGTACTCCTACCGTGCGATAATTTGTATTATTGCTATTGTGTGATGCACTGTATAGTTTGAGGTGTAAACCTCTTCTTTCAAATCCGAAATTTATTGTCAAGCATGGGTCACAGACGGGCCGTTAGAGCATAATTATGTTTGGATTATGCTTCGGCTCATCCAAAAATACCATCCTATGGTTCAACTTTACCGATAAACTGTTCAAGAACAGAACTGACAATAATAAACACTACTCTTGTCCGGAAGGTAATTTCGTAGAAATATATTATTTGCTGCAAGTCGTTTACATTAATTTCAATTCCCCTATCTGTCAACGTTAAAGCGAATTGTAATCCTCTCGGGCACCAGTATTAACCAGTTACACTCGTTGAAAAATGACAGACTTAACTTGTCCACATTCATTCATTTGCCTTTTCTATTAAAAGAATTAATGGGATATGGCAAAAATCATGAGATAATTGTGTCTAAGCTACCATTGTTCCAGTGCTAAATTATTTTCCCTAGCCTTCATTTTTGTCGTAAATACGAGATATGGTCGTCTCTCAGAATATTTTTCAAATCTTGCTTGAAAAAATTAAACCGCGCCGAATCACAACTTTCATTTTGGCAAGCATGAGCCACAGATGTACAGCGCCTCGACGGCGTCATTTATTTTTCACACAGTATGCTTGAAAAAACGAGATTTCTGCTGAGTGTAACGAACGCTCGGCAGAATCGAATAATTTGGAATTCGAATCTTATTCGGATATTTTTTCGAATCAGATACAATCAAGACTTTTCTATGAGCAGTAAATATCCCGATTTTGTCCTTATAGCTGACAATAAACCCGTAGCTCCAAGTTTACTAATATTTATACAAGTAATTCTTCTTATCTGAAAGCAAAAACAATTTTGACCGAAATCGAAAATATTTTACTTGTTATTCGTCGTTAAAAATTTTTTTAATTTCATTTCATGTTGCAAGAGGTGGTGGATAATTTAACCAATCACCCATGGCGGATATCACTCACTGCGCTTTACCCTAGCAGTTCAGTTGCGTTTGGTATGTTTTCCACGTTGAGTGCAGGTGATGGTAATACAACGTGTAGCAGCTTGTTGCTATTAAGTGGTCGTTTGTTGGTTTCTTATCGAGATTACTTCTGGGTTTGCTCAGAATGAATTAAAAAAAAGTTTTCACTTTTTATGACCGAACTGATTCACGATTGATTGAAATAGCTTACTGCGTTTAGTTTGAATTGTTTATTCAAATTGCCCAGCCCTAGATAACCCATTAAATAATTCTATCAAGCATGAACCACCGATGGAGACTCGCACTCAGCCAAAGTTGTTTTGACGAAATTTTTCCGATCGGGAAAGGCAACATGTAATATACCATGCAAATATCTTGAGTAAATATACAAGTCGCGCTTTCCAAAAAAGTATGATTTACTTGAATTCAGTAATAATTGTATCTGTTTCAGAAATCCACAGCACAATTTTAACAATTGGTTCCCATGCATATACCATATATGAACATGGTATAGATATAGCACGCTTAATGGCGTATGACTCACATGAGGTAAAATGCAATATCCGGTGTATGAAACATAATGCGTGCTCCAATAATCAAGTTTGAATCATGTATGATTGGAGATGATGATATAAATAGCATAATGTGTGATTTGCTTAAAGCGGTTAGTTGCTTTGACGAAAAATCCATATTTGACAATCATGAGATGTGAATGGACCACGGCTGTGCAACATGATCCATCTGCGCTTCATACTCGACGAATTGTAACTTGCAAACATTTTCCGGCTGACTGAACAAAATACAGTCCAAATTTTATACGAATACTGGTAATTCACCCGACCATTTCTAACAATATAAACGACCTATTCAACTTAATTGAACTGCTCAGGATATTCGCACATTCGTATCACAAGCAGCTGTATATAGACAGACAACGCGCGTTTGGAGAGAGTGTTAATCAGAATGTAACAGTTCGTGAATGTAACAAATTGCGACCGAATAACGCGTGACGCTATGATAAGGTGTGAGTTGCTTCTTGTATAAAACGCCTAAAAATATTCTACAGATCACCATTCAATCGTTTTCTTCTCTTCAAGCTATCAGCATCGAAGAAAGGTAAGTTATACTTGATGTTTTGTTGTTATGTATTCCGTTGCCCTAAAGGTTTTAAAGGAATGTAAAGACTGGGCATGAAATAGCCATTTAAGCTGACAGCGCAGTATACCAGTGGTTCCAAATCAGAAATTATTGGCTGAGGTATGTTTTGTTAAGCATGATTCACTAATGTATCGCGCCGTGGAGCGCGGGCCGTTAGTGCATCAAGTTTGACAAAATTCAATTTTCGAGGTCATTCGAATATAGATTTCTGTTTAAAATGTGGGAATCATTTCAATTCAATAGCCAATCAATTGTAATAGAAGTTATTTCATTTTTACCATTGAATTGAAATATTTTTTTCAAGTAAAACAATGCCAAAATTCAAATGCTACATATTTACGAAGTATGAAATTGGTTTAATTTAGACTGTACTCAAGGGGCGTATTTGATGTTTGAATAAAACGACTTAATAATATACCCTGAAATATTAATGTGACTACGCGACTAGATTTTAGCATTGAGTCTTTGGCCCGTAAGTATATTTATTCAGTCGCAATGTATAAGAAATTATGGGAAGATCAATAGTAATTTATGTTGTACATTTGCCAATTTTAATGACGTCGCGTGTCTTCGTCAGCTAGGACATACAACCTATCGATTCCTTTTTGACTAAATAACGTGATGAATTTTTAGCGTTTTGTAATGTCAGATATTTTTGAATATTAGTTTGCCATAGACAAGGTTGAATTGAAAAGGGAAAGTCTTATATAACTCTTACGTATATGCTCTATTTCAGGGAACTGCTCACTTCATTCGTACATATCTGACTGGATATCAATATGGAACACGCATTCGCAAAAGAGAACAAAGAAGTTCTCGAATTTTTCAACGTTTCTGAAACAACTGGATTGAGGCCGGAACAAGTAAAGGAAAATCGAAAGAAGTATGGTCCGAATGAACTTCCAGTCGAAGAAGGCAAAGGAATATGGGAACTACTTGTAGAACAATTTGAAGATCTGCTTGTCAGAATTCTTCTATTAGCCGCCATCATTTCATTCGTTCTTGCACTTTTTGAAAATGGAGAAGAAACAATCACTGCTTTCGTGGAACCATTCGTGATTTTATTGATTCTCATAGCAAATGCAGTTGTTGGAATCTGGCAGGAAAGAAATGCAGAAAGTGCGATTGAAGCTTTAAAAGAATATGAACCAGAAATGGGTAAGGTTCTAAGACAAGATCGCGCATCAGTACAAAAAATCAGAGCAAGTGAAATTGTTCCTGGTGACATTGTTGAAATTGCAGTCGGAGACAAAGTTCCAGCTGATATTCGAATCATATCAATCAAGTCAACAACTCTTAGAGTCGATCAAGCAATTCTCACTGGCGAGAGTGTCAGCGTTATCAAACACACCGACGCTGTCCCAGATCTTCGTGCCGTCAACCAAGATAAAAAGAATATGCTTTTTTCTGGAACCAACATCGCTGCTGGAAAAGCTGTGGGAATCGTCGTTGGTACTGGAAGTAACACAGAAATCGGTAAAATCCGCAATGAAATGGCAGAAACAGAAAACGAAAAAACTCCACTTCAACAGAAACTCGACGAATTCGGAAATCAACTGTCAAAGATCATCACAATCATTTGTATCGCTGTATGGGCAATCAACATCGGACACTTTAACGACCCAATCCACGGTGGATCAGTTATCAAGGGAGCAGTTTACTACTTCAAAATCGCCGTTGCTTTGGCTGTTGCTGCCATCCCTGAAGGACTTCCGGCTGTTATCACGACATGCTTGGCCCTTGGAACACGAAGAATGGCAACAAAGAACGCAATCGTCAGAAGCTTGCCATCAGTTGAAACATTGGGATGCACCTCCGTCATCTGCTCTGATAAAACTGGAACACTGACAACAAATCAGATGTCTGTCTGCCGCATGTTTGTATTCAAAGCACTTGAAGATCAAAGAGCAACTTTCGATCAATTCACAATCTCAGGATCAACCTATGAACCAATCGGTGACGTCATGATCGATGGAAAAAAAATAAACCCAGGCAGTTACGATGCACTCGTTGAACTTTCCACAATCTGTGCTCTTTGCAACGATTCATCACTCGATTTTAATGAAAGCAAAGGTGTCTATGAAAAAGTTGGAGAAGCTACCGAAACTGCACTTACCGTTCTTTGTGAAAAGATGAACGTTTTCAATACTGACATTTCTGGCCTCACCAAAGCTCAACGTGCCAACGCATGTTGCACTACAATCAAGGATATGATGAAAAAAGTGTTCACTCTTGAATTCTCCAGAGATCGTAAATCAATGAGTGCATATTGCGAACCATCCAATCCCGAATCACCTATCGGACCAAAGATGTTTGTCAAGGGAGCACCAGAAGGTATCTTGGACAGATGTACATATGTTCGAATTGGAAACCAAAAGATGTTGATGACTCCAGCCATCCGTGAACAGATCATGTCTGTCGTCAAAGAATATGGAACTGGTAAAGATACACTCAGGTGCATCGCTCTTGGTACAATCGACAATCCATCTCACCCATCAACTATGGACTTGACAGACTCTACCAAATTTGCGAACTACGAAACAGAAATAACATTCGTAGGAGTTGTTGGTATGCTTGATCCACCACGCACAGAAGTGTACCAGGCCATACAAGAATGCAGAAGCAGCAGGAATCCGAGTTATTGTCATCACCGGAGATAACAAAGCAACTGCTGAAGCCATCTGTCGACGAATTGGTGTTTTTGGAGAAGATGAATGCACCGAAGGGTTGGCATACACTGGTCGCGAATTCGACGATTTAACAAAAGAGGAACAATTCAAAGCATGCCTTCGTGCTCGTCTCTTTGCTCGCGTCGAACCATCACACAAAAGCAAGATTGTCGAATATCTTCAAGCTAATGGTGACGTCACAGCAATGACTGGTGATGGTGTCAACGATGCCCCAGCTCTCAAGAAAGCTGAAATCGGTATTGCCATGGGAAGTGGTACTGCTGTCGCAAAAACCGCCGCTGAAATGGTTCTTGCAGATGACAACTTCACATCCATCGTCGCTGCGGTTGAAGAAGGACGTGCAATCTACAACAACATGAAACAATTCATCCGATATCTCATCTCATCCAATATTGGTGAGGTCGTCTGCATTTTCTTGGCTGCTGCACTTGGAGTTCCTGAAGCTCTTATTCCAGTTCAACTCCTCTGGGTCAACTTGGTTACAGATGGTCTTCCAGCTACTGCACTCAGCTTCAACCCACCAGATTTGGACATCATGAGCAAGAAACCAAGATCCACCACCGATACCCTCATCAACGGATGGTTGTTGTGCAGATATTGTGTTATTGGAGTCTACGTCGGAGCTGCAACTGTCGGAGCATCTACCTGGTGGTTTCTCTACTCAGAAACCGGACCTCAAATGTCTTGGTGGCAAGTCACTCACTTCATGTCATGTCACTCAAGTCCAGAATTATTTGAAGGAATCTCATGCAAAATCTTTGAGGATCCTCACCCAATGACCATGGCTTTGTCTGTTCTCGTCATCATTGAATTGTGCAATGCCCTCAACTCCGTATCTGAAAATCAATCTCTCTTCGTGATGCCACCATGGCAAAACATTTGGCTCATCGGTGCCATTATCCTTTCACTCTCACTCCACTTCGTCATTCTCTACGTAGATCCTCTTCCAATGGTTTTCCAGATATGTCCACTCAGTTTCGCTGAATGGGTGATGGTACTCAAGATTTCTCTTCCAGTCATCATCATCGACGAAGGATTGAAATACGTTGCTCGCAACTACGTTGAAGTTGATGACAAGAAGAAGAATGAATAAATAATTAATTATTACTATTCAGAAAATATAAAGCTAACTTTATCTTGCCGAGCATGAGCAAAGGTCTATCTGTATAGATCATGCTCGTCAAAACACAGTATCTGACAATATTTGAAAATACTGATATTAATTTATCCACATATATTTGGAGATTCAATTTTTTGGATGTTTTAATAATTTATTGAACATTTAATTTATTTCAAAGTCATTTCATTTTTTACGATGCATAAATATTTTTAATATACAATAAAACCCGTCCACTGCAGTACCAACGAATGATTGCAATCAAAATGGATTCCATTCAGTAGGTAAAGGAGTTCGAGATTAGTTTGCAAACAAAATTCGCAACTCACAAAATTTGCGAATTTTGTAATATATTTTTTTATTGCAATTAACTCCGAGCAAGGCTGGAATTAGTGCCTAAAAGGAAATAACAAACGTCCACTTAATAACAAAGAGCTAATAAAATGTATAGTACCAGCAACTGCACTCTAAAAGTAAAACATCCCAAACGTCCACTCAATAACAAAGAGCTATGAAAAGGTATAGTACCAGCAACTGCACTCTAAACGAAAAACATCCCAAACGCAAATGAACCGCCATAGTAGAAGGCAGTGAGTGGTGTCTGCCCTGGGCGACGGTAGAACCATCTACCCCTTATACCACTTGCTTTTTTGATTGCTGTTATAATATCCCAATCCACATCAAAACTTTTCTCAACATAACCCGCACTTTTGAATTGATTCCTAGTGAAGACAACATAGTATTTTCTTAAACTATAAATTTCTAAATTATTTAAAAACTAGAAATATCGAACAGCTCTTTCGAAATCTGATTTAAACTGAATATAGCGCACTAGTCTTCTTAATTTCCATTGATGGATAACGTTTTATGAAACTTGTCAGTCAGATAACAGCATTTAAACATGTTCTGCAAAGTATGAGTCACTGATGGCCCATCTGTGGCACATGCTTGACAAAAAGAAAATTTATGATTGCATTTGTAAAGTTGACACACTGCTGATAGTTAAGTAAATTTACTTGTTTAACCTAGTAAATATATCAGACAAAATATCAGACAGAAAACAGCAGTGAAATGTCAACGAGGTGAATTAAATATACTGAAGACCAAGCCAAAGTTTTCTGAATTAATAATCGATGGTAAATTGAATAAATTCAGTATTCCTAACTAAATTATCCAACCTTACCAAACAGAAATTCTATTTTGTCAAGTATGTCGCAACACATGTCTGCGCGATTCATCGGTGACTCATACTTAACAAAAGATGTTTCGGCGAAATTTTTCTGATAACTGTCATGATTTAATTCATACGAAAATTTAGGCTAGATATAAAAAAAAACATTTTTCCTGGAATGCCAAACAAGAAATAGTTTGGTTTGACATATCTGAATCACAGCTGAATTGCACCCCTCAAATATTTACAAAATATTTTTTAATTTGGATAAGTAATGAAATATGATATGCATTCTTGTGTACCCGTACAAGAAAGCATTGCACCAACAAGTTTTGTAAGCTTGACAAGAAAAGGGCTCTTCAATTCGGATTGATTTAAAATACGCTCACTTCATCGTAATGTCTCAGTGGTCTGGAATATTCGGAGGCCTGTGACGGCTTACGTAAGCCAACGTGGGAATAAAAAGTGTTGGTTTTAGCGATGTTGGTTTGTTAGTTTAACAATGTACGTACCCACGCTTTCCGTCTGTTCATAATCAACGACCACAATAAAAAAAGCTTGTTTACAACCGAAATTGATGTTATTGTAGCCCATGTCATCGTGTACGCGATGCAAAATTGGTAACAAGATTAACAAACAATACGGATTTTAATTGAATAATGCAATTCTGTGTCACACTTACGAAACACCGCTACCGTTTATTTTTGCTGAAATTATCTTTGAATCTTAAAAGAGAGCCAACTAATAGCCACTATTTACAAAATGTAATTTCCACAACTGCACCCCACGCGGAAAACATCTCTAACAGAATATCAAGTTAGGCTAAAATACGGGTTTACGTTACTCGCGTTACCTGTTGTTGACTTTTACAGCAATTTACCTAACAGAGAGATTAGACTGCTTTTGAATACGTAGGAGAACAATAATTTTTTATAGTAGTTTATGGTTGACAGCAAGTACGTCTTACATTAGTGGCACAACACGCGCCTCGACTGCAAGATATAGCAGACCAGTACCTTGCCCCGTTAATTTCGGTCGCCTTCTCTGTTCTTTTGTTGTTTTGTAACAGCTTCACTCTATATTGTGACGTAAATAAGCACTAGTCTGGGTTGGATGTTAATGAGAGACGATTTTTGTTTGAGTTTTATCTGATTGGGAATAGGGAGGCTCGGCAATACTGACAAGGTCACGGCGTCGCTGTTGAATTACTGACGCCGTGGAATGACTTTTAAATATGCCGGATCAGACTGAACAAGCGTAGCGTGCACGAGAGCATGCTTAATCAGCGCTTTTTTAGAGCACCAACACAACCAACCTACGAGTGGATTGTTATTGTTGCTGCCTGGGAGCTATGTTTTCCCCATTCATTTCTCCATCAATGGTTTGTTGTTCATCAGTTGAAATTTAAGACAGATGCAATTGGATTGTTAGCCATACACCTCCTTATAACTTTTTATTGCCAAGTGACATGGCGAAGTTGGACCGATTGTCAGAAAATTTTACTTTGTCAAGCGTAAGCCACAGATGGACCACGTAGCAACAGTGACTTATACATACGAAAAATGTTTGGATATGTCTTTTGTTATTGGGTTAAGAGCGAATTAAATAGACTTTCAGAGGGTACAGACTAATTCTACATACGACATATACTAGCTAGCAGAAATATGAATACAACTTGGGCGAGGATATTTTAGGTAATTATTCACCTGTAAAATTACAATTGCTGTGAGCCTGCAAATATTTCCAAATTAGAACTGGGAGAAACATATTTCAAACAACACATCATTTACATCCAAGTGCAAGTTAGTCAAATCTGTGTGCGAACGCAGTCAAAGAAATACCGCAATCAATTCAGGATTGCAGTGGATGTGTGCCCAATTCTTCCACCGCTATTCAGATATATAAATATGGCTCAACAAAAAATATAATTTGAATGTCTGCCAAATGGAGTCGCCCAAATATTTTCGATATCTATATTTCAATGTTATTTTCTAATTTCTGCATTTGGGCGACATTGTCCACATTTGGGGGACGCTGTCAAGAGAGTGAGTTTCCCCCTCTCACAAACTGGAGAGTGAAATGGAATGACTCCAAAGATGTTTTTGAGGATCGAGTAGTTGTGTTCAGTCATAAATGTATTCTCGGCTTCCTCCTACAATATAAACATTAAAATACTATTGTATACAATTTTAAGCGCTTCCCGAAAACGATCAGAGAAAATAAGAATAAAAAATTCGATTTTATTGTCATATTTGCGCAGGCAGAATAAAAAATGTAAATCAGCTATAAATAACTGGTGCGTATTGAAGTTGTGAGCAAATTTTTCACGCCTAAAAGTAGGGTTCCAAAATATTTGCTTCGATTCGCGATAAGCTAAATATTCAAAATCTAAAATTTGACCATATTAGGCAAAATTTCCATGCACATCTGGCACGAAACCACGTTTGTATACGTTTTTTGTTCTTTTTTTGCAAAATGATGACTTTACATTACACCATAAAATCTTTTCACTCTTCATGTATTAACAAATACAGAAAAATAAAAAAACTATTGATTCGTTAATTCCATATATTTGATAAATTGCTGATTTTAAACATCTAGTTCAATCAAATTTAAAACCCTCAAAAAATGCGTCTAAAGCAAAATGTTGACGTCATTTAGTAAGGATGTAGATTTCGTGATATAGAGCATTTATTAGATGGTCATTGTATGTCGCCTAAATATGCACTGATTACGTTACAATAAGGCTTTCTTGTTCACAATAGTAGTCTGATCATATGGTTATATGCAACCCCATTGATCATTTTGGGAACGTTTCTAGTTTTAATACCTGTCAAAAACAAGCCTTTGGCTACATAATATGTAAAAATCATTTACTTTCGAAAGTAGAATGAAGATTGTCTGAAT
Source organism: Styela plicata (assembly GCA_963675895.2). Lineage (NCBI taxonomy): Eukaryota > Metazoa > Chordata > Ascidiacea > Stolidobranchia > Styelidae > Styela > Styela plicata. Next base: position 14,154,005 of record OZ023144.1, on the reverse strand, counting down.
AGACATTCGAAACGTAGATTACATCGTTTCGCTTTCCAATGTTCCATGACCAAGTTAGACTAGTGTCCTTAAATTCCCTCGATCGACACATTTGCTTTTATGAAATTTTTAGGAACATTACAACACCAATTTCACAACAAAGAAATACTGGTAATATATTTGAAAATTGTCTCTTTTCTGATCTATTGCGGCAATGTTGAAGTTTGGATATAGATTGCAAAAAAGATGACGCGAATACTATTACAATTATAATCATACAACCCCATTGCTGTTTAGACCTGTCAAAAATATTAATGAATGTTTAAAATAAATGAAATTAGATACAATAAATAGATTACATAAAATCGTGATGAAATACTTAGAATGTGTAAATTGATCTAATTATAATTTTTTCATTTAATATTTCACACTACTGGTACTCTTGGAGGTAGCGTAAATATATTGCAAAAAATGCTGTGTCTATTACCGATAGAATAGAAGTGTTTGAAAAAATAACAGAATGAAGGGAAATGACCTTTTATATATGCAGAATCTGACAAAACATTGAATAATTATTGAAGATCAGAGTAAAAAACGTATCATATAAGAATGCCATTATAATCTTTTTCTTATTGATATATGCAGGTTTGTAGTTCTATAATAATTGGCATAGAACACTACACCAATGATGGAATCTGATAAACAGAGTTTAGCACATAATCCAAACCTACTCAAAACTCACCTGTCATGGTTTCGGTCATACATTCATCCACTTTGCGCTATTGGCTTGCTAATAGGCATTTCTGAACATGTAGACTGTAGATTTAATGATCTGAATAGCACTAGAAAATTTCTGCATTGTTTCAACGGCAAAATACTATACAACATTCTACATGATACTGGAAAAACTGGTTATATTATTGTGTCATGTACCGGTACTCTGCTGTTCACGCCTTAAAGAAAATGAGCATAAATAGAGGAAAAGAACATTGACAAAAGCACAATAATTCATCACAAATCAATATTAAGTTTGAATATCAAAATTCCTGTTTTAAATGTCTGGTTTAAAGAAAAACACCAATTAAATCAACTACATTGCTACATTTTTGTCTGCACTGCTGTACTTCTCTATCTGGATTCGGACGCCCAAAAAAGCAAAATTTCATCACTCTGGCAGATAAACACTAGGAATACAGTTCCAAAAACTCCTATCTTGGATACACATCTGATCATGCAAGACTGCCGTTTTTCATTCAATGACAATAAGAAGGGTAACGCTCTTATTGATTGAGACAACTTATTATTTGACTCATCTGTCCACGCTACCTATTAAGTGAATATAGCTAGTGTTAGGTGCTTGACTCCGAAATCGAGAAACACACGAATTGCGAGTCGAGTCCAAGACTTACCAAAATTTAAATTTAATGTCTCGCATTGTACTTTCCAGTCATAAGTCGAGTCATATATTTACGAGTCGCAAGTCGAGTCACAAGTCGATTACTAAATCTATTCGACAGCAATGACAAGTTAATTTGCTACTTTTCCCTTTATTAGTACCCACTTAGAATCATTATTGGGTCGATGAACACAGAAGTCACAGCAAATTACATTGCATGACATGTTTTATAGCCTTATGGGGGCGCATTTTCTTCCCTGATGAGACATGAAATGGCAATTGGCAGCCAACATGATTTTTTTATGAGGTGATTGCACGTGATTGAACTCGGTGACTAGAGTATTCCCAAGACAGAATAGAGCAGTGCTGTAAATATCACACCTATTCCTGCAATCCCCTCCAGAGCAAGACTTATATATGGGCTGACTGGACTAATTTTAATGTGTACAAGAGGTTTTAATTCGACTATAGTTGCTGCAACTTTCAGATATATTAGTTTTTTGTTGTTTGCTCTCAAAGTTTCATGGGCATCATATAGATATCCCAAAACCATCATTTAAGCACAAGATAACATTGCCAAGTTTGCATATTTCAAGAGGAGGTATGAAAAAATTTACTTGCCATAACTATTTTTTTTTTGAAAATACATTTCGAAATGATTTAAATTGTTGGTTTGCTTTGTGATTGGGAATTGTAGATAGTTGCTTTATGTCTGGCCATTCTCGAAAGACCAATTCCCACATGAAGATTCATGCCATGTTCACAGCCAAATCGAAAGGAAATAATGAGTCTCAATTAAACGTTTGAAAATTTTGTAAATATCTCTCACTTATTTTTGTTTAAAAAAATTACTCCTGTTCTGTGTCACTTGATCACGCGAAGCAAACTTCTTCTACTGCCCCACCAACTATGTCCTACAGTAACAACTAGTACCGTATGGTACTGGCAAACCGATTAGTCACCTGCTCCCTTTTATTGGAGCTGTTGAATTACATGAACCGGTATATGCACTGCATATTTGATGGAGAGAATGTAAAGAACTGATTCACATTTAGATATGGAATAGGGTTAAACAGTACCGATATTTCCAGCTATTCTCTTCCTGTCCCCCAAAAGATAAAATTTAAATCCTATCTTAGGCTTTTGGCAAATTTATTCTGGTAATATACATTACTCTACCGGTGCAGACACAGAGAAACAAAGAAAACCTGTAACACTACAGTACGGTACTAGTGCCTGCATTCGGTATGTACCACAGCCATCACCCTATCCTGGATCAAAACACCTCATAGCTTGGTGTCAATCAACGTCCTAATCAGCATCTTCTCCTATAATAGCTAATAGCTTCTTCCTATATTCTACTTTTACAACTCCCCTCTTCTTAAGCACAAGCTAGATCCGTCACTAAACACAACAACCAACACTCCACCAACGCCACCTCAAACGCCAATCAAACAAAGCGCAGGAAGCTACTTGAATTGTTTAGAAATTGGAATTAGAGATCACGCGCCCAGTCAAAAAAGTTATATCTTTCTGATTTTACGTTGTTAGTCAAAAGGCCATGTCAGATTAATTTCCGCTGAATTTTTGATTTGTTAATACATAAATAAAAATTTTCGGTCGTGCACCGTTCCTAAAAATGTGGTGTAACAAAAGTCTCCGAAATCATCAAAAAACTAGCACAGCACTTTTAGCCCACGAATTTTTGGTAGCGTAAATGAGAGACTTTTTCTGTCGACTGGTCGTTGACACAGTGTAGGGGCGTAGAATCGTGGACTATCTATCTCTAAATGCAGTCATGACAACTCAGCCTTTATTCGTTCATAGAAAAAATGACCTTCAAAATATTTGGGGGACGCGAAAATGTCTACCAAAAAAATGGTCACCCAAATACAGCAAAAATAACCTCACTTTGTCACCCAAATGCAGAAATTAGATAAACAAATATATATATATGTTTATTAATTCTCAACAAATTCTGAAATTTGAAAATCCTGCTAGGTTCAATTACCGCTTTCCCGACGTGCGTATATTTGACCAAACACTTTTTATGGTGCTAAAAACGTATTCCGGCTAATAGACAAAAGATCCTATTCGGTAACGCTCGGAGAAGACAGATATTCGCCATAACCTCAAATCGAACCACACTAATCGGAAGCGAGCGGACCAACTTGCTGAGCGGGTTTTTAGAAATTTTGAATTAAAAGCAGATTTTTGCTCATATCAATCGGGCATATGTTTTGATACACCTTCTATTGTTATTGGAACGCCGAGTCACGGAATTGCTGCTTCAATGCGAACACAATTGTTTTGAAATTGTAATATTGCAGGAAGTATTTTGCGCGTGCCCCAGGATCGCCTGCCAGAACCAGCCCCGCGAGATAGATTATCGCGTTGTGTTTCAATATCGATTTGGGAACGCATCACTCTTTAAAAGGATTGGATTAACCAAATTTTACGATATCCTGTGGCAGTGGCGTTATTAGAACCTTGAAAAGGGGGAGGGCGAAATTTCAATTTTTTTTGCGTTCAAATGATACCGTCATAATGGGCGTCACAAGCAAAATATATTTGCGGGAAATAGCGTTTTCATTGCATATCACACCAAAACAGCTATAAAGTCGCGTCGGACGTGAATTTATTTTAAAAATGGGATTTTGTAGCTCTAAAACAATCATATTTTTTTATTTTTACCTATACATCTTTTGTTGAGTATGAGCCACGTGGAATATGTCTACAAGCAAATGATAACGTTTGCGTCAATGACCACGCACACGCCTAAAACACCATCGACGGAAGCCCAAAACGTGAGGCGACTGTGGCAAGCGCAGGGTTTGAATTTGATTGGATTTTTCCGAATACCGATTTTGATGGAGTTAGAGCTTCGTTTTCCAAGATAAACGTGTTTTCCAGACTGAGAATATGTTTATTTTGACATTCTCACAAGTCCTTACTTTAAGTCGGAGATCGATTGATCATTCGGCCTTTTACGTCGGAAAAAGTCACCTGGCAAAGTTGCCCTATAAAATTAACCTTTTTGTCAATACAATTTGAAATTGTTTAGCTATATTCAACTTTCTGCATCAATCGTGCAAGGCTCTCTTTTCGAAAATTCGCAATTTGAATTTGAATGTTTTTAGAGAGCTGGAATAGTGTCAGTAATCCATTATTAGATGAAAATGAAACATTGAACTTGGAATAATAACATAGGCCACAGCCACAGATCACACACGCTTTTCACTATCATTCCCAATACGCGTTTCATTTCTTTAATTGTTTTACTGCATTTGGTGAAATTTGATCATACTTTGGGTGGCACCGTAATCTTTTTGCCCTAAATAAAATTCATTCTAGGCAAAATTGGAAGTAGCTGAATAATTAGGCACTTGTATATGACAAAGAGTTACAAACCCATAAACATAAACTGCATCTTCAGCAGAACTGCGGAAGATAGGAAATCTGGGGGCTTTATTGAAGTCTTTTTTTTAAATTGCCATTTTGGGAAAAAGAAGAAAAATGTGTACAAAAAGCAATTTCGCGGCTGTTATAGTCCGAAGTAAGTGACGCCGGCGGAGTGTCACAAATCTTGGGTAAAGAATTGGAGATGGAAATTGCCGTTTTTTTCGAAGAATATAAAAATCTGAATGTTTTTTGTCAGGAAAATTCACTGCCTCGAGACAAGAGCAATGAAACCTTATGGAGAAATGTTCTTCGTTCCAACAGATTTTTGAGGAAAATTCAAAGAGACTTCGACTTTCTCTCATATCTTTTCGTCGATCACTGCGACTTGACACTTCGCATATCACACATGATTTCGCGCTATCGGCAATGCCCTCTGGTTGACCAGGCGCCGTGCTAATCAGAAAATAGCAGTTTACTTATTCAGAAGATTGAAAACGACTCGTGCTCGTTATTGTGCATGCAAAGGTGTCAAGTTTATTTCAGTATAAAGCTACATGGCCTCCTTGACAAATCATCATATGTTCGTTTTCTTCCCTTCAACAACTACTGCAAAAGGGAAAGGTAAGTTCAACATTTTATTCGGTTTAAGTTTTAACGGATATATCCGCCAGAAATATGTATCAGCATTCATTTCATAATAAATTAGAACGAAACATAAGAATGCGAGAGTAGATGTGCGCTATTTACTTCTTAAAACTGTTCCCCCATAAAAATTTCAAAAGGCGATGAATTTTTCTCAGCATGTAAAGCACTAATTGCAATGTATAGAAATCAGTCAAGTGCGTTGAATAGGGTTTTACAGCAATGCTTTTTAATACTGAATAAAGTATGGGTAACGCCCATGTGTCTGTCTGCATTTAATTAATTCAAATCATTGATTTATTTTTTTTTTTCAGAAAACTGCCATTTTATATTCAACAACATAATGGAACACGCATTTGCAAAAGAGAACAATGAAGTTCTTGATTTCTTCAACGTTTCGGAAACAACTGGATTGAAGCCGGAACAGGTCGAGGAAAACAGAAAAAAATATGGCGCCAATGAGCTTCCAGTAGAAGAAGGAAAAAGTATATGGGAACTTCTCATGGAACAATTTGAAGATCTTCTTGTCAGAATTCTTCTATTAGCTGCCATCATTTCATTCGTTCTTGCACTTTTTGAAGATGGAGAAGAAACAATCACGGCTTTCGTTGAACCGTTCGTGATTTTATTGATTCTCATCGCCAATGCTGTTGTCGGAATCTGGCAGGAAAGAAATGCAGAAAGCGCGATTGAAGCTTTAAAAGAATATGAACCAGAAATGGGAAAAGTTCTACGACAAGACCGTGAATCAGTACAAAGAATCAGAGCAAGTGAAATTGTTCCTGGTGACATTGTCGAAATTGCAGTCGGAGACAAAGTTCCAGCTGATATTCGAATCATATCAATCAAGTCAACAACTCTTCGAGTCGATCAGGCAATTCTCACCGGCGAGAGTGTCAGCGTTATCAAACACACCGATGCTGTCCCAGATCTTCGTTCCGTTAATCAAGATAAGAAGAATATGCTTTTCTCTGGAACCAACATCGCTGCTGGAAAAGCTGTGGGGATCGTCGTTGGTACTGGGAGCAACACAGAAATCGGCAAAATCCGCAATGAAATGGCTGAAACAGAAAATGAAAAAACTCCACTTCAACAGAAACTTGATGAATTTGGCAACCAACTATCAAAGATCATCACAATTATTTGCATCGCTGTATGGGCAATCAACATCGGTCATTTCAATGACCCAATTCATGGTGGATCAGTCATCAAGGGAGCAGTATACTACTTTAAAATAGCCGTTGCATTGGCTGTTGCCGCCATACCTGAAGGACTTCCGGCTGTTATCACGACATGCTTGGCTCTTGGAACACGGAGAATGGCAACAAAGAACGCAATCGTCAGAAGTTTACCATCAGTTGAAACATTGGGATGCACCTCCGTCATCTGCTCTGATAAAACCGGAACACTAACAACAAACCAGATGTCTGTCTGTCGCATGTTTGTATTCAAAGCACTTGAAGATCAGAGAGCAACTTTCGATCAATTCACAATCTCTGGATCAACTTATGAGCCAGTTGGCGACGTTATGCTCGATGGAAATAAAATAAACCCAAGTAGTTATGATTCACTCGTCGAGCTTTCTACAATCTGTGCACTTTGCAACGATTCATCACTCGACTATAATAGAAGCAAAGGAATATATGAGAAAGTTGGAGAAGCTACCGAAACGGCACTCACTGTTCTTTGTGAAAAGATGAACGTATTCAGCACAGATATTTCGGGACTGTCCAAAGCTCAACGTGCCAATGCATGCTGTCAGGTTATCAAAAACATGATGAAGAAAGTGTTCACTCTTGAATTTTCCAGAGATCGCAAATCAATGAGTGCTTATTGCAAACCAGCCAATCCAGATTCACCGATCGGACCAAAGATGTTTGTCAAGGGGGCACCAGAAGGTATCTTGGACAGATGCACATATGTTCGGGTTGGAAACCAAAAGTTGTTGATGACTCCACCCATCCGTGAACAAATCATGTCTGTCGTCAAAGAATATGGAACTGGTAAAGATACACTCAGGTGCATCGCTCTTGGTACAATCGACAATCCATCTCATCCATCAACTATGGACTTGACAGACTCCACCAAATTTGCCAACTACGAAACAGAAATAACTTTCGTCGGAGTTGTTGGTATGCTTGACCCACCACGCACAGAAGTGTACCAGGCCATACAAGAATGCAAAGCTGCAGGAATCCGAGTTATTGTCATTACCGGAGATAACAAAGCAACTGCTGAAGCCATCTGCCGACGAATTGGTGTTTTTGGTGAAGATGAATGCACCGAAGGATTGGCATACACTGGTCGTGAATTTGACGATTTGTCAAAAGAAGAACAATTCAAAGCATGCCTCCGTGCTCGTTTGTTTGCTCGAGTCGAACCATCACACAAAAGCAAGATTGTCGAATATCTTCAAGCTAATGGTGACGTCACAGCAATGACTGGTGATGGTGTCAACGATGCCCCAGCTCTCAAGAAAGCTGAAATCGGTATTGCTATGGGAAGTGGAACTGCAGTTGCAAAAACCGCTGCTGAAATGGTTCTTGCAGATGATAACTTCACATCCATCGTTGCTGCGGTTGAAGAAGGACGCGCAATCTACAACAACATGAAACAATTCATCCGATATCTCATCTCATCCAATATTGGCGAAGTCGTCTGTATTTTCTTGGCTGCTGCACTAGGAGTTCCTGAAGCTCTCATTCCAGTTCAACTTCTCTGGGTCAACTTGGTTACAGATGGTCTTCCAGCAACTGCTCTCAGCTTCAACCCACCCGATTTGGACATCATGAGCAAGAAACCAAGATCCACCAAGGACACCCTCATCAACGGATGGTTGTTGTGCAGATATTGTGTCATTGGAGTCTACGTTGGCGCTGCCACTGTAGGAGCATCTACCTGGTGGTTTCTCTACTCAGAAACTGGGCCTCAAATGTCTTGGTGGCAAGTCACTCACTACATGTCATGTAACTCAAGTCCAGAATTTTTTGAGGGAATCTCATGCAAAATCTTCGAAGATCCTCATCCAATGACTATGGCCTTGTCTGTTCTCGTCATTATCGAATTGTGCAATGCCCTCAACTCCGTCTCTGAAAATCAATCACTTTTCGTGATGCCACCATGGCAGAACATGTGGCTCATCGGTGCCATCGTTCTTTCTCTCTCACTCCACTTTGTCATCCTCTACGTCGATCCTTTTCCAATGGTTTTCCAGATCTGCGCACTCAGTTTTGCTGAATGGATGATGGTTCTCAAGATTTCTCTTCCAGTCATCGTCATCGATGAAGGATTGAAATACATTGCACGCAATTACGTTGAAGTGGAAGACAAGAAGAAGAGTGAATAATTTCTCGGATTGTGCTATCCATTGATTCAAATTTCATTGCGAGCGTTTTTATATTTATTGGAGTAAATAATTATTTGTTTCTATATAATTCATTCATCTCAAAAGCTTAAAACTTTATCATCTCCGAATAAATGTTGTTCAGTAAAGTATATCCTGCTTTTTGAAACGTAGCATACGATAAAGTAGGAAAGACAAAATGAAAAGAACTAAGATGAAAAATAAAATATAGCTTATTTTATTGAAATTCAATGTGAGCAAGCCCGGAAAGCGGTCGTATACCCGCACATCCCACATTTTAAATGTTGTCGATTGTGAAATTGAATATTTGAAATCATCAAGTAGGTGTGGAGTTCTTGAAGTAATACTGAAATGAAAATGTTTCAAATTTCCTTTTCTTTCCAATTTCTCTAAATTCATTAAACTTTAAATATTTCACCTGTACCCTGAATATTGTTTTGCTAGAAAATGTTCCTCCATTTCTCATTTTGTTCGTTTTGCAATAACATTGCACCCCAAATGTTGAAACCTTCTTCTTATTTTAACTATCTATAAATAACACCCATAAAGAGCTAGATGCTAGATGAAAGAGGCAAGAGCAATAAACCATTATGTAAAATTTAATACAGAACGTTGCCTATTTTAATAGATTTTTGAGCTGAATTCAACCTACCTTTCATACCTTTTCATGGATCACTGTGAATTCCCAGTTCCCATATCACCCCATAGCCGTAGCTAGAAGAGAATACATTTTCATGTATTTTTTGTTTTAAAATTGGTACATTGAAAGTGAAAGGCATTTTAAACGCATGCATGCCCCCTTCCCCCGGGTCGGCCGCCACTGCTGCTTTACCGTCATGATAAAACGCACATTTTTATACGGTTATCTTTGTTGAATTATGCAAGATGCAGTTCGGTGTTTCTAAAATATTTTTTTTGAGTAGGGTAACTATGAACAATATTTAAAGACGCGAATATCTTGTCGGTGCGTGAATGAATGGAGTAATGGGTTGACTTGTCGGAGTCAGGAAGGTACGTTTCATGGATTTTAAGTGAAACCTGCAAAGCTTTTCCAACATTTAAGACCTTTTCTCTTAAGTGGAAAACATCCCATGGAGCATTGAACCGCTGAAATAAATTTCAGTGAGTGGTATTTGCTTTGAGAAACAACAGTAAACACATCAACTATTTCTTTGCTTCCCTTACGTCGTGAAGTGCAAACAATTCTACAAAACGTTTCAAAATGTTACAAAATGTTTCAAACCTAAACTGAGTAAACTAAATGTTGAGAAAATACTTGTAAAATATTGATATATAGTAAAAAATATATCGAGAAAATATAGTGTCATGCTCACCCCTACCCTTAAATATGCTAATGTTTGCCGATTATGCGGCACACAAAAAAATTAAAAGCTGAGCGAATCAGAAAAAATAATATTGTAAATTTTGATGCATTTTAATATCCACCGAGGGAAACAGTATTTCAAGTCAGATTGGAAGTTATGGTGATATACCGGAAAGATAGAACTTCGCTAAAGCACATAAGATATGAATTTTAATGGGACATTTGACTCATAATTCCCATGAAAATTTTGTTATCTATGAGGTTTTAATATTTAAGGCCATGTCGCTTAACGGTTATATTATAAGTAACGATTCAACCAAGTATCAATCAAAGTCCAGAGACAGTAAGGAACCACCTTCCCCACTATACCATCGGCCGGCATCTTATGTGTGCAATAGTTTACACGATAGTTTATTAAGTTTTGATTGAAGCTCATACAAAAGAGCCAAATTGAGATAAATAGCATAAATAACACATGTGCCATTTTTACAAAATTATTACAAATTGTTTCCAAGAAAATCAATTACTGATATTAGCACAAACTGACTGATTGGAAATTGAAAGTATTTTCATTTTGATCAAATTTGACCAAGATCGATTGCATCTTAACGTTAAAATGAAAATTCTGCTCTATTTATCAAGTTTTTGTTCGTTAGAAGCGATTCAAGAATGATTCGAATATTTCTGGCTTCGGACCACGCAATCAAATTGCCCGGCACTACTTGATAACAGAGGAAAATTCTGTTTTCATCATGGATAATGAATATATTTTTAAAACGATCGCATTTTCGTAACTGAGTTGTTAAGTGGTCCAAAATAGTTGAAAATGATTTTCAAGTCACCAAAAAAGTATGAAAAACGCATTTGAAAAAAAACGTGTAGCTCCGGAGAGAAAATATTAAACATTTGGATTTCATTAGTACAGAGCTATTCCTGCCTGGTGATTTCAAATATTCGTTTTTCCATCTCTCATTTATCAAACTGGGTTACCAAATGACACGGACGTTGGCGACTTTTCATATGTAAAGTGTTCCCAACAATTAACAATAAAATATGTGTACGAGAAATTATAATGAGTCATAATTTTGGAGTTTGAAATAACACTTGAATACCTTTCGTATTTGTGTAATATTTTTTTGCGTTGGACTTTACCTAATCTTTTAATTAATTTTTCCAATTTTTCCAACAGAATATATTTCACTCATCGAAATTTATTGGGTGGTAACCAAGCTCTGAGCTTTTGAAAAAAAATTTAAATAGAAACAAATAATAAATTTGAATTATTCACTCCAATAAAGATATAGATAAGATATGAATTTTAATGGGACATTTGACTCATAATTCCCATGAAAATTTTGTTATCTATAAGGTTTTAATATTTAAGGCCATGTCGCTTAACGGTTATATTATAAGTAACGATTCAACCAAGTATCAATCAAAGTCCAGAGACAGTAAGGAACCACCTTCCCCACTATACCATCGGCCGGCATCTTATGTGTGCAATAGTTTACACGATAGTTTATTAAGTTTTGATTGAAGCTCATACAAAAGAGCCAAATTGAGATAAATAGCATAAATAACACATGTGCCATTTTTACAAATTATTACAAATTGTTTCCAAGAAAATCAATTACTGATATTAGCACAAACTGACTGATTGGAAATTGAAAGTATTTTCATTTTGATCAAATTTGACCAAGATCGATTGCATCTTTCCGCTGACACAATTATCTGCACAACAACCATCCGTTGATGAGGGTGTCGTTAAAATAAAAAACTGAGAGCGGTGCTCTATTTATCAAGAAGTTTTTGTTCGTTAGAAGCGATTCAAGAATGATTCGAATATTTCTGGCTTCGGACCACGCAATCAAATTGCCCGGCACTACTTGATAACAGAGGAAAATTCTGTTTTCATCATGGATAATGAATATATTTTTAAAACGATCGCATTTTCGTAACTGAGTTGTTAAGTGGTCCAAAATAGTTGAAAATGATTTTCAAGTCACCAAAAAAGTATGAAAAACGCATTTGAAAAAAAAACGTGTAGCTCCGGAGAGGAAATATTAAACATTTGGATTTCATTATTACAGAGCTATTCCTGCCTGGTGATTTCAAATATTCGTTTTTCCATCTCTCATTTATCAAACTGGGTTACCAAATGACACGGACGTTGGCGACTTTTCATATGTAAAGTGTTCCCAACAATTAACAATAAAATATGTGTACGAGAAATTATAATGAGTCATAAGTCATAAGTTTGAGTTTGAAATAACACTTGAATACCTTTAGTATTTGTGTTTTCGTAGTTGGACTAACACTTGAATACCTTTCGTATTTGTGTAATATTTTTTTGCGTTGGACTTTACCTAATCTTTTAATTAATTTTTTCCAATTTTTCCAACAGAATATATTTCACTCATCGAAATTTATTGGGTGGTAACCAAGCTCTGAGCTTTTGAAAAAAAATTTAAATAGAAACAAATAATAAATTTGAATTATTCACTCCAATAAAGATATAGATAAGCGACCAATCAAATTTGATCTATGGATAACACAATCCTGGTAATTATTCGTTCTTCTTCTTGTCTTCCACTTCGACGTAGTTACGAGCAACGTATTTCAATCCTTCATCGATGATGATGACTGGAAGAGAAATCTTGAGAACCATCATCCATTCAGCAAAACTTAGTGGACAGATTTGGAAGACCATTGGAAGAGGATCAACGTAGAGGATGACGAAGTGGAGTGAGAGAGAGAGAATGATGGCACCGATGAGCCACATGTTTTGCCATGGTGGCATCACGATAAGTGATTGATTTTCAGAGACGGAGTTGAGGGCATTGCACAATTCGATGATGACGAGAACAGACAAAGCCATAGTCATTGGATGAGGATCCTCAAAGATTTTGCAAGAGATTCCTTCAAAAAATTCTGGACTTGAGTGACATGACATGTAGTGAGTGACTTGCCACCAAGACATATGAGGTCCAGTTTCTGAATAGAGGAACCACCAGGTAGATGCTCCTACAGTGGCAGCACCGACGTAAACTCCGATGACACAATATCTGCACAACAACCATCCGTTGATGAGGGTGTCTGTTGTGGATCGTGGTTTCTTGCTCATGATGTCCAAATCTGGGGGGTTGAAACTGAGAGCGGTTGCTGGAAGACCTTTACCAGTTCCATATTCTTTAACGACAGACATGATTTGTTCACGAATGGCTGGAGTCATCAACATCTTTTGGTTTCCAACTCCAACTTTTCCCATTTCTGGTTCATATTCTTTTAAAGCTTCAATCGCGCTTTCTGCATTTCTTTCCTGCCAGATTCCAACAACAGCATTTGCGACGAGAATCAATAAAATCACAAACGGTTCAACGAAAGCTGTGATTGTTTCTTCTCCATCTTCAAATAATGCAAGAGCGAATGAAATGATTGCCGCTAATAGAAGAATTCTAACAAGAAGATCTTCAAATTGTTCTAAGAGAAGTTCCCAAATACTTTTTCCTTCTTCCACTGGAAGCTCATTGGCTCCATATTTTTTTCTGTTTTCTTTGACCTGCTCCTGTTTCAGACCAGTTGTTTCCGAAACGTTGAAGAAATCAAGGACTTCCTCGTTCTCCTTTGCAAATGCGTTTTCCATAATGTTGTTGAGTACAATACCCAAGAATAAATTGACGGTTTTCTAGAAAATAATTTAAATGCATTAAATAAACTTTTACGCCGCTTCTCTGTATTTTCATATATTTAAACCATTCAAGCAATAAAACAATATTCAACTTTCACGACTGTTTCTAAAGACAAATTTGACGCTTCATGCTTTGAAAATTTATGTATGAAACTCGTGAAGAACAATAAAAGGAAATAGCGTATTCTTACTCTAGTTTTCTTAACCATTTTTACTAATTCGCCATCAAATAAATACCAATCAATATCAGATTAGACAATTCTGTTAAGTTAACTGAATATAATGTTGATCTTACTTTCCCCTGTTCCAATTGCTGTTGAAGGGAAGAAAACGAACAAATGATGATTTAACAAAGAGTGCATGCCGCTTTATACTGGAATCAACTTAACACCTTTATATTCACGAAAACGATCACGGGTGATTTCCAATCTGTTGCATAAGTAAACTGCTATTTTCTGATTAGCACTGCGTGTGGTCAACCAGGGGACAGTGTGAAACCGTATGTGTGATAACTTGGTGTAGCGAGAAGGCAAAGCCTTTACTTTTCCCTAACATTTATGCTTAAAAATTTGAAATGTAATTGAAATAAACTTGTCAAGAGCAACAGATGAGTATATTTGACGATTAGGGTAAGTTACCATTGCAATGAAGTTTATCACAAGACAAATTGCGCGATAACCCGTGACATCACAATCCAAATAGAGCGGGAAATATCGGCAAACCACGTATTATTCTTCGATCGCAGCATGATTAAGCAGAAGAAGTTGGTTATTTTTAATAGGAATGCCGGTGAAGGTGTGAGTGAGGGTTTGAAGGAGTTTCCAGTAGTGGTTCCACCGCTTGAACTATACTCGATGTCAACAACCTTCTTTCCTTCTCAACACTTAGTAGATAAAATCAGCTTCAGGAGGAGCTTGAAAAGTGTTTTATTTTTCTGAAATTTTGAATAAAAGATGTATTTATTTAAACATCCCATTTATCAATGGCCAAAATCTTTTCCGAGTATGCGCCTGCGCCAGTGATGGATCATGCCATGGAATCGCGCCTCTCTACATTTGAAATCAGAAAACTTGTGTTAAATCGAGAAAGATACTCTGATCTTTCGCTCACCTACGGCGCGAGTTTCTCCTCTACCGCGTCTAAGGCCAAATCATGATTTTGTCGACTTTATTATGTAACTATGCTTTCAGCTAAAATTTTGCCGCGACTGCCAAAGAATACTCAACCTCCACTTAATAGCATATCTAGGGGACCTTGCGCCATGTACTCTAACCATCACTGGCCAAAAAACAGAATGGCCTACTAAGTGCCTTAAAATTCAGGAAATTCCGTGATATCCATATCCTTTTGATACCCCGTCGTTGCCCTATTAACTGCTATATTGTGATGTATATTATAAAACTCTATTTCTTAGGAAAATATTTTTTGGCCTGCCTCGTTCATCATGCTTCATACTTTGACCTCGGAAAATTTCCAAATTCTAGACCTCTTCCATTTTCGAGATTCCAAGTACGCCGCAAAGTTTTTACCGCCGCTGTTGGTTATAGGATACAAATTATTCTTGTGCTCAAAAAAGTGTTTGGATTTGAAAATTTATGCTGTCAGGCGTTGTACATTCGAACATGGAAACATGATTGAATTTATTTTTCAATGTGAAGTATTTTTGCTGGCTCATGGACAAATTTTCTGCAGTAGTGTTTCATGAAATTCGTACTTCCAGCTTGTTTCACAGAAATATTACAGATTCCCACTGTGGAACGCTAATTCTACGGCTGTGGATGGAAACCACTTGGTCACGCGAGAAAATCGTTAACGGCTTTATCCTTCTCAGTTTTGAATTTGATTTTCTGGTCACCAAAGAAGAATGAGGTAACGCATTTTAAAACAAACGGGTAGCTCGGCGACTATTCCAGCCCAATTTAGCACTTTACTATTATTAATCTCAATAATTAAAACTTTATAAAGATTTGCCTTTTTTTAAAGCCATTTCGCCAGTTTTCGACTTTTTATAATTTAGCAAGTCATGTATGACAATTTTTCTCTTCTACCAATCTGATGTTAATATGCATAATCTCTAAATCGTGGAAAATCAGTTTTTCAGGTTTCAAAGTTACTTTGTCAAGTTCGAGCCACAGAGGGACCGCGTCTCAATCTATCGGCGGCCCATAATCAGCAAAAGATATGTATAGGTTGAAGAAATGATTATAAATAGGCCTCCCTCAGTGGTTCCCCACCTTCTTGCACCTTGGACGGATGGTATATATGTGTATCGCCTTTCTGTGTGTGTGTGTGGAGTGCGAGATTTTTGTATTATAAGAGTTGTATACAGAATTGTATGAACGAGTTACTTGCCACGGAATGTCATACAATTTGTCGGATTGGGCTGGGGATGATAATGTCCGGTAGATGGAGTTGGGCTGGGGATAGATAGGTCAGAGTCAAATTTGACCAAAATCGAATGCATTTTGTCGTTAAAAATGAAAACTTCAGTTCATTTAACGTATTCGTTTCTATGAACGATCCACGATTGATTCGAACAAATTGTGCTTTGAATCATCGAATCAAATTGCCTAGCCCTATCCGCGACTAATTCAAATAATCTTTGCTTCAAATCGATTCGAATCACCGAATCGAATTGCCAGGAACTAGTTGTGGATTAATAATATATATCTATTCTGACCAAACACGCAAGTCCATTATACGTGGATCATTTAATGCGTTGGAAGAATAGGCTATACCCAAAATGGGAATATTAACTAAAATGCACAAAAAGAATGTCTTGTATGTATGTGTATATTGTATACATATATTATATATATGACGGGCGGAAACCCGCTGCCATCTTGAATTGATTGCTACGTTTTTTGGGCTACGTTCACACATGGACTCTTGGACCGAATCATAAAAAAACAATTTTCAACCTTACGCTCGTCGGCGTAATCCATCAGTGACCCATACTTGACAAAGTTTCTATTAGCGAGTATATCTCAGACTGAGGAAATGTAAATGCGAAATAAGATTATAAAACGACATGTTCGCAGAGAGATGCTTCCGGCAGGATTTCAAGCACGGGCGTTCGCACAAAAGAATTGCATTCGGACTGATAAAGTAATTTCGAAATTCTGCGTAAACAGAGCGTGTTTTTTTGTAGCCATTCCTTGAAGTGGGTCAACTTGACCAACGTCCTGTGCCAGCGACCACTTATATAGACAGACATGTTTAGATTTGTTGGAAACATATAGTCTTTCATGTTCCACTTAATTTTGAATTTTTATTCGATAAAAAACATATTTACATTGAATTCAGATTTCTCGAAAGCCTATTTCCAAGCTATTTATAAACAAACTATCAAAGACATAGATTTTGGACTATTGTAAAAGGGTTGGCATATTCACTAGACGTTCTGAAATGCGGGTGCGGCCAGCCAATAAAGCGGGACCGCAGTCAGAGCAATAGACAGTACATTCATGGAACACATTCATTTGTATAATACCTTCATGAAGTTGATCTTTAACGCTGGACATTTCCCACAATGCCGACACCATATGAAAAATATCATGATTTTGCAGTGGATAAATTTTTTTGTATATGAAAAAGCCTTTATGCACCTAAATTATTTGTCAAATATATTAATTACCAGTAAATTACGGAAATAAATTTGAAATCATCAAATTGGCGACTACATTTAAATGAATGAATTTATCACTGTTGGAATTACTGAGTCTTCTTCTTGTCTTCCACTTCAACATAGTTGCGTGCAACGTATTTCAGTCCTTCATCGATGATGATGACTGGAAGGGAAATCTTGAGAACCATCATCCATTCAGCACAACTGAGTGGACAGATCTGAAAAACCATGGGTAGAGGATCAACGTAGAGGATGACAAAGTGAAGTGAAAGAGAAAGAATGATGGAACCGATGAGCCACATATTTTGCCATGGTGGCATCACAAAAAGTGATGATTTTCAGAGACGGAGTTGAGGGCATTGCACAGTTCGATGATGACAAGAACAGACAAAGCCATGGTCATTGGATGCGGGTCTTCAAACACCTTGCATGAGATTCCTTCGAACAATTCCGGACTTGAGTGACATGACATGTAGTGAGTGACTTGCCACCAAGACATTTGAGGTCCAGTTTTTGAATAAAGGAACCACCAGGTAGATGCTCCACAGTTGCAGCACCGACGTAGACTCCGATGACACAATATCTGCACAACAACCATCCGTTGATGAGAGTGTCCTTGGTGGATCGAGGTTTCTTACTCATGAATGTCCAAATCGGGTGGGTTGAAGCTGAGAGCGGTTGCTGGAAGACCATCCGTAACCAAGTTGACCCAGAGAAGTTGTACTGGAATGAGAGCTTCGGGGACACCGAGTGCAGCAGCCAAGAAAATACAGACGACTTCACCAATGTTGGAAGAGATAAGGTATCGGATGAATTGTTTCATGTTGTTGTAAATTGCACGTCCTTCTTCAACAGCAGCGACGATGGATGTGAAGTTGTCATCTGCAAGAACCATTTCAGCAGCGGTTTTCGCAACAGCAGTTCCACTTCCCATAGCAATACCAATTTCAGCTTTTTTGAGAGCTGGAGCATCGTTGACACCATCACCAGTCATTGCTGTGACGTCACCATTGGCTTGAAGATATTCGACAATCTTGCTTTTGTGTGAGGGTTCGACGCGGGCAAACAAACGAGCACGGAGGCATGCTTTGAATTGTTCTTCTTTTGACAAATCGTCAAATTCGCGACCAGTGTATGCCAATCCTTCAGTGCATTCGTCTTCACCAAAAACTCCAATTCGTCGGCAGATGGCTTCAGCAGTTGCTTTGTTATCTCCGGTGATGACAATAACTCTGATTCCTGCAGCTTTGCATTCTTGAATGGCCTGGTAGACTTCTGTTCGTGGTGGATCAAGCATACCAACTACTCCGACGAATGTTATTTCTGTTTCATAATTAGCAAATTTGGTGGAGTCTGTCAAGTCCATAGTTGATGGATGAGATGGATTGTCGATGGTACCAAGAGCGATGCACCTGAGTGTATCTTTACCGGTTCCATATTCTTTCACGACAGACATGATTTGTTTACGGATGGCTGGAGTCATTAGCATTTTTTGGTTTCCAACTCGAACATATGTACATCTGTCCAATATACCTTCTGGTGCTCCCTTAACGAACATTTTTGGCCCGATAGATGATTCTGGATTAGCTGGTTCGCAATAAGCACTCATTGATTTGCGATCTCTGGAAAATTCAAGAGTGAAAACTTTTTTCATCATGTTCTTGATGGTTGTACAGCAGGTGTTGGCCCGTTGAGCTTTGGTAATTCCAGAAACGTCTGTGCCAAATACGTTCATCTTTTCACAAAGGACGGTCAGGGCGGTTTCTGTAGCTTCTCCAACTTTCTCATATATTCCTTTGCCTTCATTATAATCGAGGGATGAATCGTTGCAAAGAGCACAGATTGTGGAAAGTTCGACGAGTGAATCGTAACTGCCTGGATTTATTTTCTTTCCATCGAGCATGACGTCACCGACTGGCTCATAGGTTGATCCTGAGATTGTGAATTGATTGAACGTTGCTCTTTGAGCTTCAAGTGCTTTGAATACAAACATGCGACTGACGGACATCTGGTTTGTTGTCAGTGTACCGGTTTTATCAGAGCAGATAACGGAAGTGCATCCCAATGTTTCAACTGATGGCAAGCTTCTTACGATTGCGTTCTTTGTTGCCATTCTTCGTGTTCCAAGAGCCAAGCATGTTGTGATGACTGCTGGGAGACCTTCAGGGATGGCAGCAACAGCCAGGGCAACGGCGATTTTAAAGTAGTAAACTGCTCCCTTGATGACTGAACCACCGTGAATTGGGTCATTGAAGTGACCAATGTTGATTGCCCATACAGCGATACAAATAATTGTGATGATCTTTGATAGTTGGTTACCGAATTCATCGAGTTTTTGTTGAAGCGGCGTTTTTTCGTTTTCTGTTTCTGCCATTTCATTGCGAATTTTACCAATTTCTGTGTTGCTTCCGGTACCGACGACGATTCCTACAGCTTTTCCTGCAGCGATGTTGGTCCCCGAGAAAAGCATATTCTTTTTATCTTGGTTAACGGCACGAAGATCTGGGACAGCATCGGTGTGTTTGATAACGCTGACACTTTCACCGGTAAGAATTGCTTGATCGACTCGAAGAGTTGTTGATTTGATTGACATGATTCGAATATCAGCTGGAACTTTGTCTCCGACTGCAATTTCGACAATGTCACCAGGAACAATTTCACTTGCTCTAATTCTTTGTACTGATGCACGATCTTGTCTAAGAACCTTACCCATTTCTGGTTCATATTCTTTCAAAGCTTCAATCGCACTTTCTGCATTTCTTTCCTGCCAGATTCCAACAACAGCATTGGCGATAAGAATCAATAGAATTACGAACGGTTCAACGAAAGCTGTGATTGTTTCTTCTCCATCTTCAAAAAGTGCAAGGACGAATGAAATGATGGCAGCTAAGAGAAGAATTCTGACAAGAAGATCTTCAAATTGTTCCACAAGGAGTTCCCAAATACCTTTTCCTTCTTCTACCGGAAGTTCATTTGCGCCATATTTCTTTCTGTTTTCCTTGATCTGTTCGGGCTTTAACCCGGTTGCTTCTGAGACGTTGAAAGAAGTCTAGAATTTCTTTGTTTTCCTTGGCGAATGCGTATTCCATATTGATATTCAATCCAAACGATGCAGTGTTTTTCTAAGAAAAAAGTGTGTACGGAGTTAGAGTGATGTTGTTTTTCTTGAATTTAAGTAGTTATATATAAAATGTCAATATTTAACACAATCCCGAAACAGCATTGGAATGTACTCTTTCAATTGTTGTTGTTCATACTATGTTATTTATTCAACTATCTATAACGACAGAATCAGTAGTTCCGTTTTATTTACAACAAACCCAATTGCACATGGTCAGAAAAATAAAACAAACCCAGCTATAGTTAAAAAAGAATAAATTCTTTTGTAAATACAACTCACCTTTCCCTGTTGCTTTGTTGATTGAAGGAAAGAAAACACTTGAATGATGACTCGCTGTAGAATTCTGGATGCTTTATACTGAAATAAACTTAACACTTTGGCCATCATGACGTCCTAACCCATTAACCTCTAGTTTGGTAATTTTACGAACTGCTATTTTCGTATTAGCACTTGTGCGGTCAAGCAAATGGCAGGCCGCGTCGCGACAAATCTTTCGATGAACGCCAACTGCTAATTTACTGAATATCGTTGTGAACTGTCGAAGTGGTCTATCTTTAACCCTGGTTAGTGCGAAATGTACCATATGGTGACAGAATGAAGTGAATTTTTTGCCTGCAATCGGAAAAGTATGAGTCCAATAAAGTCGAAATTAAAGCATAATTTAGCACATCCTTTGGCGGTTGAGTTCAATTCTATACCTCGTGCTATATAATATATATATACGTATACCATGTTGCGACACGATCTGAAACACAAAATAGATAATGGAAATGAAATAACTCCTAAGGTCGGTTTCTAGGAAATGTTGTCATAAGCTTCCAAAGATTCACGTATCGGCCTTGAGAACAAGTACGGCAAAAACCGAAGCTATTTGTATAATAAAATTTATATTAGGCTGAAGGCGGAAACACTCAGAATATTTTGACGTATTGCCTTCAGAAAAATGAAACTTTTTAAAAACAATAACTCTTTAAATGTGTACAATACTTAACCAAAAATTTTGACGGTGTGATTCTCTCCTCAATTGAAGAGATTGAATTGTAGTAACATACTTGATATATATATATATATATATCACGGCGTTAGCATTAAAATGCTATACTTTCAAACGCACAGTTTTTAAAATGAGGCACTCACTCCCAGATAAAAAAAAAAAAACACTTGACGTACACATTGAAAGAAATTTGGTATTTTACTTGCGTAAAAATGTATTATTCACCAATATTTGCTGGAAACATTGACTCTCTGAAAGATTAAATAAGATTGTATATTTTCTGTCCATGCTTTTTTCCAGAATAAAACACTAAATATATATTTTTGAAAAATTACTTGCTCCCAAAACCTATACAATAACAAATCACAAAACAAACGTTTGAATAAAAATTTAATGATCCTTCGACAAGCACAATATAACACATTAACGTAGGCGTATATTAAAAAGTAAAAAGGTAGCTCGGCATTCAAAACAATAGGAGCTTTGTATTTATAGTGAAGATCACGCTCAGCCCAACCATAAGTCGACAAGCACAATATAACACATTAACGTAGGCGTATATTAAAAAGTAAAAAGGTAGCTTGGCATTCAAAACAATAGGAGCTTTGTATTTATAGTGAAGATCACGCTCAGCCCAACCATAAGTCGACTATAGACGGGGATAAGATCTGTTTAGATAATTTTCAACCCTGACATCATATATTTTAGAATTTTTTAGCTACTCCGGGGTAATTTTTTACACGTTTTATCGCGTTATAGAGTAAAAACACCATTCATAATTACATCATGAATCGAACATGGAATATTTTCGAGATTATAAATATCCCACTGCGCATGCGCACCTGTTTTTGTTATGCTTGTGTCACTGATGGATCTTGTGCGTCAAGGTGGTTTTAATCTGTGAATCATACTTGACAAAATGAAATTTCTATTTTATATCTACTTTTTTTATACTTAGGACGGACAGGATTAGTGCTGTTGAAAAGATATGATCTTTCCTACCACAGCTTAGCCTACTAAAATTACTAAGCCCTGGGTTTGGTGGTGGGTATGTATTAACGAGTCGGCAAACACGAGATTTTCAACCTGCCGTGACAACATGATAACCACCATAGTCCATTGCGCTTACAACATTCTTGTCTACAGATTGTTGTAGCAGGCGCCCGCTTAATAAAAAATTGATCCAGCCAAACATTAGCCACTGGATGATTGCGTCGTGTTTAAGTTGAGATTATTGGCCATACCAGGCCCTAATTTAAACTGGTCCAAGTCTTGTAACGGAAATTTTAAAATTGTGATGTTTTACTGTAAACAGACTCTTTTTTAGCGCCTCGTTTTGTACTTGTGAATCGAAATTTCCCAGATGATTTCTTGCTACCAACATGATTTTCTGCTTGTAATCTTCGTACAGTAGGATTGGATGCAAATTGTGTTTCATCTTTGGTCTGTTTGGTAACGGCATCCTCTTGATCATCTTCTAAATTGATTGTGTCAAAATTCCGTCCACTATATCGATATTTGTCCGCATCATCCATGTCGGAAACCTATGAAAAATATCACTTATCACAAATGTTTGGAAACTATTAATGGCAACCAAGTTTTTACTCAAACTATGGTTAATATAAAACGATAGTTGCACTCAACAATACTATTACTAGGTAACAAAGTTTCTCTTTCTAAACCGAATTGATTGAGTTCACAGGTAAAAGATATGGAATTTTTAGCTGCACTTTGTGATATTTCTGATTTATAATAAATATAAACTTTATCAAAAGCATAGTTTGCTTATTTGCACAAAATGTCCTACTGGGCTCGTTGTAATAAAAAAACTACTTGTAAATAGTTTTCAGTGCCTAGGCGGAGTTGGGTAAATTTACATATGTCACCCAGTAAATATACAATGCAAAAATTCAGAGAGAAGTATTATAGACGTTGAAATACCTTAATCAGATATCCTGCACTAGGTACTTTGAATAAGCTGCAACTTTGTAAAGTCAGTACATTTATATAGAACAGAAAATACCAGCAAAACACGCTATGTCCAATATCGGTCGCTGACGAGTCGAAGTCGAATCAAGGACACACATATTACAAAATGTTTCTAAGTTTACTGCTCCTAAACGTTCTTTGTGCAAAGTCAAATATAAAAAAATGTATTTCTGAATACTACACTTACATCTGCTTCATAATGTGTTGCATTTGAGGATTTTCCTTTTCTTTTTCCGGGGCTGGATAGGCGTGGTTCCTTGTCAATCACGTGATTCTGGATGTGTGTGACATCTGAATCCTTAAGAGTATGATTTCTGAAAAATGAGCAGAACAACCGTTAATTTGATGCCATCATTCATGGGCCAAATGGACGTTAATTATAGTCAAAGCTGTATTCGAAATTGCTTTAGTTTGTTAAGATGCAAATTCTGTTGTATAAGAGAAAGCATTTTTTTTTTCTTAAAATTGATTAGTTTCGATAAGATAAACTAAACGGTTATCACACACATTTTTTCGGGGTTACGTAGAAACGAAATTTATAGACCTTCACTCACTTAGATATCTCAGCTGTTCTGTGTGATCGAGTACAGCAACAGCAACACTTTGTCCACGCTAAAGTAACGCAGTTATTACATGACATTTCTGTTGAATGGGTAGTTTGTGTGGGCTGCAATAATGGTACTTCGCTGCTGCAAAAGAATGAGAATGCTGTAAGGCGTACTAAAAAGACTTAAAATATCGAAATATCGATCTTTCATTTATTAGTATTTGGCTTAGTATGAATCATATATAGCGCATTATTATGTCCGACAAAGTCTGAGTTTATTAGGACAGAAAAATACTATCTCATATGGGCTTGTGCGTCTTCATGTTTTAAAATAAAAAAACCCACATTTGTTTGAATTGAACGAGACAAAGATCCCACCAAACTTCACAGGAAAATCGAAAAGTTTGTTTATAAAGTATGTCCGATGGGCGGCATCTCCGGATTATTTTCAGTATAATATATGAAGATTTTGGACATTCGTTCCATTGAATTGCCCAGAGCTCATCGGTGGCGAGGGTTCTATCATCGCTAATTCTGGACAATACCGAATCACTTAGAATTCGAATATTTTTTTTCGAATCCGATCCATTTTCGCTGTTGCAACTTGTCTTCCTTTTGAACATTAAGAAATGTAGAGTCTATAGTGTATTTTCAATTCACACTTCGTGTCCGAGAGCAACAATTTGCATATTTTAACGACAAAATATAATTGCATTTTGTCGTTGAAAATGAAAATTCTAGCTCATTCAGCAAATTTTTATTCCTATGAACGAATCGTGATTGATTCGAAACACCGAATTGAATTGTCCAGCCCTAATCATCTCTCGTGACAGACACCATTCACCCTACAGTACTCTACTATAGTGGTTTAGTTGTGTTTGGGATGTTGGGATGACTGAATAAAAAATCTAACATTCTCCTTCTTGTCATTGAGTCAAATTCAAGAAAATTCTTTTTAAAACTCGTATTGATCCTATGATGAACAATAATAAAACTGTAGACTCCGATTCACGATTCATTTCGTGAGCAGGCAGCTCCCACCAAATTAGACATTTATTTCCTAAAATATGTTTTATCAACATTTTCTGACTTGGCGTCATCGTATATATACACCTTTTCGAAGAAATGCCAAACTTAATATGTGAGTGATTACCAACTGACAAATATAGTATGTTTCGTTAACTATTCTCCTACCTTCGCTCCTTTGACCGTTTGCTATGACGTGTAAGCGAATGCTTATTACTCTTAGTCATGACAACAAATCTACCTAGTTTCCAATTGTATCTTTCAGATGGAACCCGTCCACTTAAAAGCCTAACCTCCGCACCCAAACTCCAATCAGACATATCTGACAACCTGAGTCGCGTGTTCTAGGATATAGATTTGCTGATATTTTGTCAGAACAATTGACAACATGCAAAAAATTTTTGTCAAATTTACTGACATTAGTCGGTAATCAGGAATGGAAATACATCGACTTCTGTTGTATTTTTCAAGTCATTAGCCGTAGCCAAGCGCTGTCACACGTTAGTGAACAGTAGCTGACGCTTTCACATATTTTAAAAACTCTTTAATGTCAACTCAGTGATATTAATAAAATCAATAACGGCGATTCTCAATTTATATATAAACGCAATTTTTATTTACTTGTTAGGGTTTTAGGATACATCCCTTCAAATTTCCGGAAAAATTAAGTTCGAATATGTTTGGCAGTACCTTTTAGGCTTAATAAATTTGCGTGCCTTGTAAGTTACTTAAAAATTATAAAAATTGAAAGAATGATCTTCGTCTTAGGTTAGGACTTCGCACACCTGATCGCGTTTCCTTCCTTTGCATTATTGCGATAATTTCCTCAAATTTGATATATTTCATAATAATATACGAATTATATTGCGGGAAGTGTAGCTGTTCCCCATGAAAAGAAATTCAAGTCTATATTTCATTGATAGACCGACCCTTGTTGTCCATGACGGACTATGTTTTATCACTGTATTATAGCCAATAACGTCATCACTAATCATTCCAAAGAGAACTTTATTAATATTAGTGATTGCCAATGCTATGTGCTACGTAATAATCCTTCTGGAGCAGACGTACTTCAATATATTCTAATCAGAAATTTATTTTGTCAAGCATGAGTCACAGATGGATGGTGTCGCCAAGACGCGGTCAGTGACCCACGCTCAACAAAACATGAATAATTCCAACATTCCTGACTGCAATAACGCTCTTCAAGTATTAAAAATTAAAATAGCTACGGATACCAAATTTTGATACCAAATTTTGAAACGAGTTACATACTCAATTCGAAGATTGATTGGCATAGTGCACACGATGGCCTGCCATAGTGTTTATCATGTTGGAATCGCAGATTAAAGATCTTGGGTTTGATTTCAAGCAATGACCAGTCTACTATCAACCCCAGAGTGTAACTACTTGGGTGGGATCTACCAGAAACACTAACCCTGTTCATCTTTAGGTGGACACTATGAAAGGGCGTTCGAGGTGATCCAATCAAATGAGTGGCTATAATAAATAATAAAAATCTAAAACCATAATGGTAAACCCGCTATTGGAATTTGATAAGCTAATATTCTTTTTACTTGGACCTTGGAGGGCAAAATAACCATACCCGCTATGTATGCCGTAGTTTTTTTCACATTTTACCTTTATCATTACCACGTCTTTTGCGATTCTCCATTAGAAAGAAGCCAAAAAATTGGATTCATTTCCTGAAAATTCCAGTCCAAATTCTGATTAAACATGATCTTCAGGCTTGGCCAATTATCGTTTAATAGTTCAATTTCAGAATTGAGTTGGTAATTTAAGCAAATTTTTGACTTACAACAACTTCTATCCAAAACAAACATTTTTGCTCAATTTTCCTCGCCATCTTGTGCGTTTGATATTGGGTTTCGTGAAATTATTTTATTCTGAAATTAATAGCGATTAGCAGTCGCCATGCTTATTGATACCAATTATTAATATTGAATGATATCGTATTGTACTTGGTACAAAATTGGCGCACATGAAACTTCAAATGTTCATTGACGCTATCGAAAAAATATATACAAGCATTTTCATTCGACAATTCCATAAATTTTTCGATAAAATATTTAGTCACTGCATATTTTGCCAAGGCGCGATTCATCTGTGACTCATACTTGTCAAAACATTAAATTATATTTTGGTTTACAAAATAAAATATAGATAAACCAATACCTACCGAAGAAAAAAATAGATTTCTAATCTTATTATCTTCTCTGCGTAATTCACACTTTCTCGCAAACGTCAGGAAAACAAGTAACATGATACAACTCAAAGTACATTCCAAACTGAGGCGGGGAAATGACTATCTGTCAACCTCATAGCAAACTTTTATGTGCTTCCGCATATAGAAAGCTTGGTTCATAAAGTCGTTATAAAAAGCAGACAGGGCTATGACGACATATCGGTGGTGCTTTGTGGCTAAGCCTATTTGAATAATTTCTTTACCTAGAAACTATCTTATGCATTTGCATGATTGGTAAAAAAACTGGAGGCGTAAAGATGAGCGTTTTCGGTATTTGTACCAGGTTTGATATAGCTATGTTTGGAGCAGCCAAAAAGAATTAAGTTGTTTCATACATAGCGCCATTGTGTAGGCTATGCACGCAATAAAAGTGAGGTAGATCATGGTCATCAAAATGGTATTTTCGAATTATAACATACTGTACTTCAGTAACTAACCTTGCTGGAATAACCGAAAAAATGAGACATAAAACGTTTTTTGAGATATGTGGATTCCGAAAAATCGCTTATTGCATTGGTGGAAGCTGGCAATATTTTTTGTTAAATAGTCGATATGATTGTATTTATGATAACAAAGCGATAGAAACCAATTCGACCGTAAGTTTAATATCCTACATACTTTTTCTAATAAATTTAAAATTACACCCAGAGCTCACAATGCAATGCTTTTGCTATGTGAAAACCTCAATGGTTCAGTTTGCGGTTTCGTCGAGAACGCCAATTTTTCTGACATAGCGGAGTGGTGAGGGTTTAGAAAGAAAAAAATGTAAATTATTGTTTAAACTAGGCAACTAGTTTAGTCAATCTAATATTTGATCTAAACATTTTTGGTACAATCAATCAATAAAGCATGATTTCCTGTATCGAGAATAAAAATCTGCAAGAATCGGTGGTTGTTAAAGCCCTAAAATTTTTGTTCGAAAATCACCTATTTTGATGCAACGTGATGAGAATTTTTTCTCTCGCTTCCATGTTAATGGCCAATGGGCGACAACAAACTTAGCTGTTCTCAGTGATTGTAAACAAACGAGCTCAAGGCAGGAGTCCGTATGCTAAAATCGTGTTGTTCAAAAACGTATATTGTTTAAAATTTGATCGAAACTGATTCGAATGGCATATTTATTGCTTAACAATGGTAGCTGAGCAACAGAAACTGAAGCAGCTTATACTACGCTCTTCGCGTTAGACTGTGAATAAACATGCGCAATACGAAAAAAATATTTAGACCCGCGTAATAAATTTTAGGTTTGCATAATAATTTACTGTCTCACGAAAAGTACTTACAACCGGGTTACCCTCCAAGTCTACCAGCAAGACTAATACAGTGTTTCTAAAAAAATTATCGTTAAATTTAATTTAATGAGATTTGCTATATATATCTCACTTTCGGACGCATTGAATTTTTAATTCGTTTAAGAATGGAAATTTTATTATTTGTTCACCAGAAAATAATATACAGTTGTAAATACATTAGTTATGACATGGAAGTATTTTTCTGTATTGAAGGAGGAATAAACAATTATAAATTGCATAAAATAGAAGAAATTTGCCCACGAATAAAACAGTCTCATCTAACAATAATAATTAATTGAAAAAATTTGAAAAGTGCTCCAATAATCTAGTTTCATTTCGGAGCTTTTGAGGAAGAGATTTTTCTGAAATTTACTCGAGCCTTTAAAACACTTTATTCTCCTTTATTTTAGAATATAACGCGACGCGTAGGTTTACTAAAAAGAAGTTTTTGCTGTTTGTAACCTCATAGTATCGTCTGGCCGTTCATTGGGTAATTACTCTGTTAGGTTGAAATTCTTCCGCAAAACAGCAAAAGAGCACATTTTCCTTCAACGTTTTCGAGGGTTTAGCAACCGATTTTGTAGCCGATTTTTTGTCAGTACTCAGTTGATTATACCTCTAACGATTGAACAGCAAATAAATTATGTTGCAATTTCGTCTAGATGAGGGTCGAAATCGAGCTAGATTGACTAGACTAGACACTATTTTACACTTTTTATCCCAGTCAGTAGTTTTACTAACAGTTTGAATATGTGATTGTAGATAAAAATTGCGAGAAACCAATTTGCCATTGCCAATTCGTTGCCCGTCTTTAGCGTTTTACGACCTTTATTTTAGAATATAACGCGACGCGTAGGTTTACTAAAAAGAAGTTTTGCTGTTTGTAACCTCATAGTATCGTCTGGCCGTTCATTGGGTAATTACTCTGTTAGGTTGAAATTCTTCCGCAAAACAGCAAAAGAGCACATTTTCCTTCAACGTTTTCGAGGGTTTAGCAACCGATTTTGTAGCCGATTTTTTGTCAGTACTCAGTTGATTATACCTCTAACGATTGAACAGCAAATAAATTATGTTGCAATTTCGTCTAGATGAGGGTCGAAATCGAGCTAGATTGACTAGACTAGACACTAGACCCCAGTCAGTAGTTTTACTAACAGTTCGAATATGTGATTGTAGATAAAAATTGCGAAAAACCAATTTGCCATTGCCAATTCTTTGCCCGTCTTTAGCGTTTTACGACCAAATTATTACATTTTTACATGTTTTTTAGCTAAAGTTTTGCTGCGTTGCCTAAAATGAGTCACAAAATCGGGTGCACCTTTGGCACACATGATCTTTAGTATAAAACTGCTACTTGCTTTGTAAGCAAGTCTCCTCCCCCCCCCCCCAATGACCGGGATATTTCCCTTCGCTGTCCATATTATGACGTCATAAATTTGACGACTAAAATTATCACCCTCCATTCAGAATTCCTGAATCCGCTACTGACGCACACAGTTCTGCTCCAATTAGTGGCTCGTTTGGTAATATATGTTTTTGAGACATTGATTGTAGAATGCATATCCCTCTCGATACCCAATGGGGACATTGAAATGATATTAGCAGCCAATATTTTGCAGGGTCGGCAACAACAGATAACTCCTAGAAGTCATTCGCTGAACCTATCCATCTGCTTTTACTTATACGCAATTCACTTGCAAAGAAATTTACATTGCATACTATAATGTATTTGCATGAATAAAATCATTCACTCTCTCTCTCTCTCTCTCTCTCTCTCGCCCACAAACGAAAAACGCAGCTTCGGATCTTGAGTGGCCAAAACATAAGAGCCAAATGTGACGTCCCAACTACCATCTAAAGTCGAACCAACCCAGGATTATGTATAAATGTTCCAATATTAATACGTATCTACAATATTAAAAAATGTCAACAGCCTCTATTTTACCGAAAAATACTCATATTTTCATCATATCACCCCTGGCTCTCCCAATGAGCCAGGCCCATAACTAACGAAATATGGTTATCTCTATGGTTAAAGAAGGTGGGTCTACTACCATACATGCTTATTTACTAAGCATCTGCTTTTATGTGCCTGATGCTTGCGAGTACATTTATGTGCAGTGCACCGTGCAGTTCGTGGAGCATCGGGGTCGTTTGATTGATATGACACGGTTTATTCTTTTTATACGTGCATAAATGCGACCAACGAAAGTGTTTTGAGAGTGAAATAAGCATACGGATGAACCTAGAGGAGTCAAATACAAAAAATAACACATATTGGGACGTTTCGTCGTTTTTTTCGATGAGATAAACTAATGTTACTTTTAGCAGAAGATACCCGACATTGGAGGAGCATCACTAGCGAAATTATGCGAAGTCGCGCGAAATTTTGGTATTATTATTACAACTTTATCTTATAATTTACCAATTCAGTGGTGGTCGAAAGTGATATGAAAATTAACTTTTATACCATTAAAAATGGTGCAGGGAGGGGAGTCAAAACTTATTTAATAGAAAACTTCGCTTTCCTGTGCTCCTCAATTCTGAGTCTGCTTGTTATGACGTCTTGTATCAAATATTTAGAATGTTCCGCTTCGCTGCATTCATTCCATGACGTGTTGTTCTGCAACTTCTGCTGTAATTTTCGGATTTTTCGTATTATTTTCAGGTTTATTCTGAAGAAAATCCTCCCGTGTTTATTGTGAGATATATCCAAGCTGTAGCGTATATAGGCTATTTCTATCTCGGTTTGGTATCTACCTGTCCTAGGCCTATCTACAGTTTAGGTAGCTCAGTCCTGTCAGTGCTGAGTAGTCAATACGGAATAGGCCCAGCGGGACCAACAGACCCTGGACCAAGACTATTTCCTGCTCAGTGCTTTTCATCACTGATCTGCCTGTCGGCTCAAGTTCAATAGCTGGGTATAGTGAAGTTTAGTACCATATTCCCGAATGTCAACAGGCTGATTTTTTTTTATGACAAACATATTTGTCTTGTTAGATTGTATTCTAGTTTGATTTTGATTACGAGCATGAAAATGCGTGGTGCGTTGCTGACTGCTGGGAGCTTCGCACTCACTGGAGCTGTGGTTGCGAATGCCTGGATGCAAAAGAAACAATTTTTTCCTGCAGTCGTTTATTTGACGAAATCAAGTCCCTGTATGGCGGTGGGTATCGTATAGAATTTTTCTTTTGCTTTATTAAATGATTAAGTGCAATGTTTATTTGTTTTGTTTTTATTTTATCTAACCTATTTATATACTTATAACTTAGATAAATATATAAACCTGTACTGTGATAGGGTCAGTTACCCAATTTGCGACCACTTTCACTAAATTGCTTCTAAAATGAAAACGAATAAACCTAACCCACTGATTTTTTTTCAATTCGGCAAACGAAGATGTTTGACAAATCAGCAACTTTGAAAATCGACGCTACGTCAAAGGGTTAAAAAGCTACAGGCCGCTGAAAAAAGACACTTCAGGGATGAGTTTGCGGTGTCACGACCAAAATGCGACCAGTGTTTTTTTGTTGGTTGTCTGCCGCCAGCTTCTTCGAGACTACTAAAAGTGACGTCATCACAACTAAGTTTATCGACGGAAAAACCAATTTTGCCATGTTTTTCAAAATGAAGAAAACGTGTGATAACTTACCTGACACAACTTCTGTGTTTAAAAATAATATATGAATAACATGGCCTGCACAATTAAAGAATCAACTGTTGCATACCAAATAGCGAACGCTTGTAACAGCGATTTGTTTGTTCATAATATTATGCAATTTTTTGAAAAATTGGGTAACCTATCTAATATTTTTAGTTAAATTTTGTTCGTTGCATAATAAACTCTTCGTGCACTAGCAAAATCTAAAAAATCAGAGGTATGTGGGAAAATAATCTTCCGATTTTGAATGGATATTCAGGTGAAATTACTAATAGCAAAATTCTTGCCCACCTCCGGCGCGTGGATAGTTACGCGTAGAAATTAAACAGTTGATTGTCCAATAAAAAATTGTGCCTGTCCCCCCCCCCAAAAAAAAACGTGTTTCCTTGACCCCAGTCATACGGAATACAAATGGTGAACAATAATCTTTTTTATTGCAATAACGAAACGATTACACATATATGAAATGAATAAGAACAACGAAAAATATTTATCAGTTTAAATACTTGACACTTTAGAGGACGTGGAACCATTTACTCTCAACCCTTGAATACGATGACAGGATATCTGCCTGTCATAATTTAATCTTCAAAATGTTTAATATTTGTACTTCTCTGCTGCAACAAAATTATCACTTGACTGAGCGAGCCGTAATAAGCATCTGACGGAAGACCGACGCAAAATCGTTTGAAAAAGAGCCTGTCCGCGAATCATGGAGTAATGAATTGTCGACACCCGTCGGATTCCCGCCCGATTTTTATTCTCTCTTTGTGCCTTGACCGCGAATTTTCGTAGTTGGTTAGAAGAGACTAAACTCCGACAGTGTGAAAAGTTTCAATTATTTCTCTTTTTTATTTTATGAGTTAGGAGCTATTACTCATAGAGGGAAATGGAGCACGGAACATGGCGAAAAATCGCTTTTTTTCACTAATTTTGCTTTATGACGTCTTACTTCGGTAATTTTTAGTCGATTTAGATGAAACTTGGAGGACATGTAGGTGACATGCCAGCCGAACTCCATGCAAAATATCGGAAAATTTGTCAAAGTTTAAGGATAGGAAATGACGTCACAAATGTGTTGGACGCAAACTAGCGTAGGACGCAAATTAAACCATTCTTCAGTTCTTCCAAGTTATTAACTTTCCTCCCTGTATACAGTTTATATGCAGTATGTAACGTTAGGCTATGCAAATATACTTACCGTACCATACCTGCGTCACATTTAAAAAATATGCATTATCAAACATGAACAGTATATATTTCTTATTTTCAGGTTCTTTATATTCAAGCATTTGTATTTGTCTTACTTTTGGGGAAATTAATGCGGAAAGTATTTTTTGGACAGCTTCGTGCTGCAGAAACCGAGGTATAGTTATTTATATATAACTTATATATGAACATGTTTTTTGTTCTAACAGACAGAGCTAACTATTCTTTGCAGATGTTTGACTGAATGCATCTGATTAATCTAATATTTGATTCATTTGCCTGTAGAAATTTTCATATTATTAAAAGTCTTATTAGTATTAAAAGTATTTTTATCATTTCAATGCTTTTTTCAATTTTTATTGAAGGATTTTGTTTGATCTGCTTTTGCGGTAACTTGATCATATATATGAATGCAAAATTAAGCAAACTAAATCTCCTGATTGAGTTAAAAATTAACAATGTCCTCTATGTTGTAAAAGGCAGCTAACCGGTAATGATGAAGTGATCGACGATTCAATATTGTCTAGGGCAGACAACACTCACTGAGTTCTGGCATAGTGGTCAGTTTAGTATGAGACACTTCCTGATAGAGATGGGCCGATGTATCGGGATCGGCAAGTATCGGTGATTTTTGTAGTATCGGTACTGGTATCGTAAAATTTTCATCACCGATACCACCGATACCAAAAGCGATACCGATATCGGATACATCTTTACAACGGAGCGCACGCTTTATTTACTGATAATAAATGGAAAGACTCTGCTAATAATTAAAGACGGGGCATGTCTCGAGTGAACAATTTTATTTACACTTTGGGTTTTATTAAATATCTTGTATTAAATAACTCACTATATGCTCTTTTTGATGCAGAAAAGGGTGGTAAGATCGCACTACACGTTTGCGTAGGTTGTGTTTTTTCCTGATTTGGTTTACGCAAGCGCAATGCTCTGCATGCATCTCCTTACGCTTTCCAATGAAACAGAACGGTTTGCTATGAAAGCTAACGCAGAGTGCTTGTTTATTTTTTGCGTTTGTGCTCTGTACGCATCTGAACACGATTAACGCAAAGCAATGAAGGCGTGTATTGCCGTTTATATTTTATCTCTCGAACGTAATGCAACGCATCGGTAAGTCAACTTCATGTGTATTTTAGCCTTGGTTTCAATGAGATGTCACGTTACTTGTGTAACCATGAACATTTGCACTCAATCTTCGGACCCAGGTATGCTTGAATATAGCAACAATTCAGTATATTTTCATCCATAAAAGTTTGCACTCGAATGAGTGCAAGAGTTCAAGAATACAAACGTACGTAGGTGCACACATACGCGTGTGCAACTATAACAAGGGCATAAGTATGTGGATACAAAAAGGCCTTTAACATATCCAACAAAGTACTCGGTATCGGCGGTATCGGTATCGAAATATAAATTACGAAGGTGGCATCGGTACTTGTATCGGTATCGGCGAAAATTTTGGTATCGGCCCATCTCTACTTCCTGATTTCATTGCAGTTGCTTGGTTTAAATTTCATGGTGGTATTTGCAGACTGGCAAATACCAGCCACTCTGACCCCCCAAAAATGGTCCCATCAGAAACGAACTTAGCAAACGATCAATATTTCATAATATATCTCTTGCTAGGAGATTAGAAAGCCTTTTTTTGAATGTATAGTAGCCAACGAGCCTAATAAATGGTTTGAAATCATCAGCCATGAAATAGCAGTGTTGATGATTGATTTTGAAGCTATTTTGTACATTTGAAGAAGATGGCATGAATATTTCAGACACCCGAAGAAAACTAAGATTTTGCCAACCTGTTTATTCGTTATTTTTAGCGTTGGTGGTCAATAATTGTTTATTTGGGTGACTACTTTCGTACTTGCTCATAGTTATATAAAATATAGTGTATGTAATGAGAAATGATGAAGGTCATATTTTTTAATTCCAGCATCTTATAGAAAGATCGTGGTATGCTGTAACAGACACATGTCTCGCATTCACAATGTTTCGGGATGATTTCAGTCCCAGATTTGTTGCTTCCTTTACTTTATTACTTTTTCTAAAATGTTTTCATTGGTTGGCGGAAGATCGTGTCGATTATGTAAGTAAAATTTTTATTTTTAATAATGTTCGGTTTTGTTGAAAAAAATGGAGGGTGATTGATAAATAATAACACTGATTTCGTTATCATGGTGAGATATTAGTATTTTTCAAGGAGGAGCTGCAGATGGACTGCGTGTCCCAACGGGGCGTTCTATTCGTGACTCATTTTTAACAAAACTTGTTAAAATGAAATTTATCTGACGTGGATAAGTTATTGTGGTTTCAACTCAAGCACTCGTCTGTAATATGAATACATTATAATCTAGCACAGATTACCTCAATTATTGATATTCAAAGGCATATCGGTATAAAAAACAATTAAATCTGCTTATTAAAAATAATTAAAATCAAAAAGATACAAAAAATTTTTAATTTTCATTCATATTATTTTGGATGCCATATCTTAGTAAATATATATATATATATATATATATAGGTCAGGATCCACTTTTTGTTTTTGTGATAAATTTTGAATTTATGCCA
Source organism: Styela plicata (assembly GCA_963675895.2). NCBI lineage: Eukaryota > Metazoa > Chordata > Ascidiacea > Stolidobranchia > Styelidae > Styela > Styela plicata. The sequence goes on along the minus strand of OZ023144.1, from coordinate 14,117,888 downwards.
TAGTACTAGTATAGGGTATCATTTTTATCCTGCGAGAGAGGAAAGTTGAGAATACAGCTTAACCATATGGCGAACCATGACCTCTCTTGCAGATACCAGTTCCGAATCGGGGTGACGGGTTTTTTGGATTATCGTATTCTTCATTTCTCCTGTGCAGCGCTTGTGAGAACCACCAAGCACCGGCGAGGCCTCCAGCAGTCCTCTCGCATATAATCCTCATCCCTCACGGATTTGAACCTGTGTCATGACGATCAGAGATGCATAGCTTGAAGAGTATTCTTAACGCTCTTACAGCTAACCGGCCACCCTACTATTTGCAGTCTGTCTTGAGATTGGAGGTAACTCCAGTGGCTTTGATAAGTATTATAATATACTTTTAATCTTGTCTGAAGAAATTAGACTATGTTCTAACGAAAGCTTACAATAAACTTATATTTCTGTGGAATGAGAACATGATATTTTTGTATTATAATATATACTTGTATTTTTTACAGATGGAAAGAAGTCCTATCATAACCTTGCTTTTTAAATTCAGAGTTTTGAGTAAGTATAGGATACTTTGTAGTGTGTTGTAATATTTTCTTAAAGTTCATTCAATGAGAGGTTGAAGAACTGGAAATAGTCCAGAAACCCACGAAAGCCAATTACACTCTTCTATGTAGACAATCATTTACATTGAGACCTGAAATTGGTTTGAATGAATATATTTTGATCTAGTGGAATCTTAATGCATGTCGTCAATTCAACTTTCAAGATTTCATCAATCAGGGAAATTAAAAAACACATTATGAACATCTCAAACATTCAAGAAAAAAAACAGATTCTGTCACCCTGCAATGTTAAAGTATATCATAACTGGCCTTGGATAGTCCTATATTTTAAAATAGCCATGCTTTTGAAGCTTTCATGCATTCGAAAAGTGAAATGAACTGTTTAGAGACCTATTACTAGCAACTACATCATGTGTATCTCTTCTTAATAATTTATATTTATATATCTTTCTTTTAGCTCTGTTATCATTATTATCAGTTCTTGATGCATACTTTGTCAATTCTTCTTATGAAACTACAATTAGTAAAGGTGCTTCAGTTCAATTAGTTTTTGGTTTTGAGGTAAGTTAAATAAAAGTGAATACAATTTTGATTTTTGAATTTGCTCTTTAGCAGAGAAAGTCAAATTTGATCTACCTTTTGAAACAAGTTCTTTCGATGAATACTGATCACTGGATCAGTTTAGATTTGTGGGCCATTGAAAACAAAATATATTATTATTATTTTGATGCAATTCAATTTTGGTGGTAGTGGTGAAGGGGGATGTGGTTGCGGTAAGCTTATCCAAAAGGCCATTGGTATGAGAGTTTTATAAAGTACAAGAAGAAGGGTACTTCACCTTAGTGCACAAACCCTTAATGACATAATATATATATATATATATATGTATATATACATTTTTTTTAATTTCCATGTTTTCTCTACAAATATTCTGCCAGGCACCATGTTTGGGATTTTTTTAAATAGTGTTTACAGTAGAGGTATAATTACATTCTTTTGCTTCAGTATGCCATTCTTCTGACTGTTCTACTCACAATAACTTTGAAATATATCCTGCATTCGATTGATCTCCAGAGTGAAAATCCATGGGAAAACAAGGCTGTATATATGCTCTATGTTGAACTTATAACAGGTATCAGTTAGAAAAGTTATGCCAATTTCGCAGACTGACAGATTTCCAGTTGCTGTGCTACTCAGACATTCGAAGAAAATTGATTCCATCAGAGTTTAAATCTCTTTTTGAGTATCCAGTAGCAACCAAATTGCAGAAAAAGGTTCAAAATCATCAATACTGCTATGAAATAGCAGTGTTGATGGTTTTGAATCTTTTTTTTGCCGTTTCGAAGAAAAAGACATTATGAACATTTCAAACATGTGAAGAAAACCAAGATTCTTCCACCCTGCAATGCCGGGGATAGAAATACAATTTAAAATAGCTCAATAGTGAATGTTAGTTTTGGCTCTGGTGTTAGGTCTCTTTCAGGCGTTGCTTCCAGCCATGCTCAGAGTGAGCTCAATAATAAAAATATGAACTTGTGTTTACTCTTGGAACCATACTGAATATATGACAGATTATGGTGAATCGACAACCATTTGCTGGTCCGGTTTGGTACTGGTTTTGAACGTTCTTTATCATCTATTTGAATTTATTCAATTACTGTAATTCTGAATTGAAAAGTAGCACCGAACAGAGTGGATTCACGTTTCACCAATCGTGCCCTGTAGTTGCAGGCTTTAGAACAGTTCTAACATATTTCCTGCTTGTCATAAGAGGCGACTATTAGGAAGCAAAGAAGTGGTGGATAGTTTTAACTATTGCCCAGGGGCAGATAGCACTCCACTGCACTTTACCATGATGGCTCAGTGCTATTTGGGATTTTTTCATAGTGCAGTTGCTGGTACTACATCTTTTAGTAGCTCTTTGCTATTGAGTGACCGTTGGTTAGTTCCCTTGTGAAGCTCCGGCCTTGTTTAGAGTGAATTTCGATAAAAAAAAATGATGTGTCAAAAATCGCCTGTTGTAAAAATATGTTGTATTGTTTCCAGGTTTCCTTCGTGTTATTTTATACACATGCTTCACTGCCATCATGATAAAGATCCACACTTTCCCATTGTTCGCAATTCGACCTATGTATCTCACTATGCGACAATTTAAGAAAGCAGTGTCCGACATTGTTTTGTCACGACGAGCAATCAGAAACATGAATACTTTGTAAGTCACAGTATTGAAGTTAACTTCTAACAAGCGTAGATTTTGAAGAATAAAATAAGCACTACCAGTGAAAGCAAACAGATCGTTTGCTTTCACTGGTTGTGGTTATTTTGTTCTCTAATATGAATATTAGAGATGTCACAAACGTTGCATGACTCAGTTGGACCGGGTATTTCAAATATCATTCGGCTGAAACAAATATTTTTTTAACTAGCATGTAAACACAAAAAATTCCGTAGAGGACAGTGACGTCACAAACGCTCCAATAGCAAACATTGCACTAAAAATTTTTTGAATAATTTACACCATGTTGGACACACAATTGTTCGTGACGTCGCAAACCTGGGGCTCAGGACTAGGATTCAAACTGTTGTATCCTTAAATATTATACATATCCAGTGGCAAAAACTCGCTGTAGATTGCTGCCAGTGGATTTGAGTGGATCAACCTAAAGGGGCCTTATGTTCTAGAGGTCACTTTTAGGGTAACAGAATTGGTGTTGTTGGAAAGTTGTGATCTTTCCAGTTTTACTCAGCCCCAAATTACTATAACCTGGGTTGAATGGAGGGCATGTATTGAAGAGTCTGGCATAGCGGAAATCTAATAAGGAAAAGTCTATAAGTAGCAGCTGGTAAAAGGTCTTCGTCTGGGGATCCACTCCAAGAAATAGTTATAAAGAAGTGTGTGTAAAAAAAAAGTAAAAATTATTTGGTCTGAACTCTTTTGATTGTTTTTTGAGGCGAAGAGTCTGTTTAGATTTTCCTAATTTCACATTTTTCTAAATAATATTGATAAAAAAGATATCCACAACTTCAGCTAATTGAATCAAAAAAAAAAATTAGTCCTCTTTGTTTAGATATCCAGATGCAACTGCGGAAGATCTTGCACAAGGGGATAGTACTTGTATTATTTGCAGAGAAGAGATGCAACCACCACAACCTGGTGCTCAGCCTGGTAATCGACACAATATTGCAGGTATCTAACCAACTGATTTTTAATTTGATTGATATTATATTGATTTGAGATGTAATCAGTTTATTTCTTGGTTATTTACCCTAGTTCGAAATACTATACAAAATAATTTAATGTCGTGCCCAAATATATCATATGCAATATATCATATGCAATTAAGGATTTATTTTATCGAAATTTGGCTTTATGTAAGGTTGGAAAGCATCATAAGGTCTCTTTGGTCAATAGTGACATGCTCCAAACTATTCCTTTGAAATGATGCCTGCTCAGGTTTAGGAATAGTGTTTACTGTTAGTTTACTTTTAAATTGAAATTCACTCTAAGCAAGAGTGGAAACAGTGCTTGAAAGGAACCAACTAACGACCACTTTATCGCAAAAAGCTAATGCAAGATACAGTACTAACAACTGCACTCTTAGCAGTAAACATCCCAAACTGAACTGAATTAATATGGTAAAATGCAGGGAGTGCTATCTGTCCTGGTCGATGATAAAATTATCTACCACCTCTGGTTTCCTTTTAGCCTCCCCTTAGTTGTGTATTTTATATAAATAATAAATGAATTATAAAACAACATTTTTCATTACAAATATTAATATATTTTATTATTTATAACACAAAAGATATGTAAGTAAAGTACCGTAGATAGGGTAACATTAACACACTGCCACCACCATACACTCAAAGAAAAAGCAAGCTTTTCAACCTGTTTTGCTTTAATTAATACCATTCGCTAAATCTTAAGCAGTAAATATCGTTATTACAAATTATTATTTCTGCATGCAGGTGTCAATAAAAAACTACCCTGTGGTCATATCTTCCATGCTGCTTGCCTGCGTTCTTGGTTTCAAAGACAACAAACCTGCCCAACTTGTCGTCTCGATGTTTTAGTCACGGTTCCTACACCAGCCCCGGTATGTGTTAATTTTTAACTTTTATAAACTTTTCTATATAAAATAGGCTGTCGTTATTCAAATATTCAGTTGTTTTAAAAATATTTTGTTTTTCGATTATTCTCAAATTAATTCAATTTAAAATGCTTCATTGCTACAAAACCGGCAAAATACGGTCAATCATCAGCAATTTCATTTAGCTGAAATTTTAAACTTATCTTTCGAAGTAAACTGTAAGGACAACCATAAAAATATGTATATTTTTCATAGCCACTTATAGACGGACAGGATTAGAGTTGTTGGGAAGATATGATATTTCCTGTAGACTTAGCCTACCAAGTTATTGTTTACAATGGGAATGCAATTCTTGTTCATATTCTGATTTCTATCTCAATTTTCAGTTTTTGAACTGCAAAAATCAAAATTTTTTAAAAAATATTTTGTGATGTTTTGTTTTTATCTAGGCACAACCACAAGCTGCTCCTCAGCCGCAACCTGGCCATCCGAATGTACCGCATGGTATGGTACCACCTGTTCCTGGACAAAATCCATGTTAGTTTTTTTAGGTGATATTAATAATGTTATTAGATACCTACTTTAATTGGTAAAGATCCTATGGCTCGGGGTGGCATCTTGTTTTTTATTCCAATGACCAAAAAGCTTCAAGATGATTTTGAAACTGGCATTCAACAGATATATCATGAAATATTGCACATTTTCTTCCGGCAGCTTATTAGCAGAGCAGGTGACATTCTGCCAGTCTGTTATGGCTATGCTTTTTTTGTGAATCGGGTATTTCCATATTCCATCAACATGTAGTTGGTGACGCAAAAGACTTTGACGAAGGAGCACAGCATGAGTGTATATTTACAGTACAATGAAACAGTTATTTTGCTGCACTTTGTTGCTTTAAAACAATACCGAATTCGACAAATCTAGACAGCCTTCTTGATGGAATAAATCTGCTTTATGCTCCAACCAAATAAAGTGACTGGAACGATTCTGACAATTGATAAAAGAACTTATGTCATGTGTGTTTAAGCTGTGTAGTTTTTCTGATTTATTTCCTCATTTTTAGTATGACAAAATGTCATACAAAAATTAAGTGACATACTTAATATTTTAGTTGGAATGTTTCCGCCAATGTTCCCACCACCAGGAATGTATCATCCTCAACATCACCAACAACAACCGCAAGCAGCCCCACCTAATGGGGATGGATCAGCACAGCAAACCCCTAATGCTTCTTCAGGTATATATTGGGGCTTTTTTTTGAATAGCGTCTTAGATTTATTTGCATTGTCTCTTCTGGGGACAGACCAGCAGAATGCCAGCTACTCCATCTGCTAAATGTAATTTTTTCGACCATTATAAAATGATTCATTTTAGCAGTAAAATTGATACATAAGCTAAATTTTGCATCGTAAAATGTTACAAAAATAACAAATTTGCTGCAAAATTCAGTAAAATATCAGCAGTTTCATTTATCGTAAACAGACTTATCTGCTATTAGACATTCTGCAGAACTGTATTTTTTGTGGCAAGAATTGATTTTTTCAGTTAGCTATTGTCACTTTAACCTTATATTTACCCACACAGATCCATGAAGTGTTACTAGGAACTTTATTTTGTCAAGCATGAGCCTCAGATGAACTGTACCTGAACAACACGATCCATCAGTGAATCATACTTAACAAAAAATATCTCTAACAGGGTAAGATGGGTGGATAGTCCCCATCACCCAACATTCTTTTAAATCGCTTTTTCTCTTTAAGGCTCACATCCATCAACAAGTTCAACTGTACCGCCTCCTCCACAACCTCCTGGGGTTCATTCACCCTTTATGTTTATGCCTCCACCCCCAATGATGATGATGCCCCCTCCACCAATGCCTCCCAGTGGCTATGCAGGAATGTCTGAAGAACAGTTGCGAGCTATGGAGGGATTCGAAAGACGTGCAGTCGAAAAGAGACTCGAATGTTTAAGAAATATTAACTCATTACTAGACGCAGCGATGCTGCAAATCACTCAATATGTCACTGTGGTCAGAGAGCAAGGAATGCCAAGGGTATATATATTAATTAACAAAATTATCTTTTGCATGTTGGCTTCTATTGATACTTGAATGGAACGCTGAATAATTTTTAATTCAGCTCAAGTAGAATGTCAGTTACTCTCCTTCTATTGATCAAAGAGAATTTTCATTGGGGGAATATTCACCAAATAAGTTGTAATGATGAATCATTCATAAAGATTGATATGTTTCATTTTGTTTGCAGATAATGAACTGAAAAAGGGATCGATTATATCAATTTATTATATCAACCGTGAGCACCATGAGTGTAAAACAAGGTTCAGTCCCAGTGGGCGTTGTAGAAACGTGTGCTTATTTTATTGCAAAATAAAATCAGGTTTCTGAATAAAATAAAGTTATTGTACTCTGAAGAACACTTTATAAACACACAAAAGTATGGCCACTCTGATGAGCAAAATGTGCAATGTGTGTTTGAAGCTAGTAGTTTACTCATTTTCACATTTCCAACTCGCAAAAAAATTTTTAGGTTCCAAATTCCACCTTTCGATCCAACACAAATTCCACAACCAGCGCCTTCGGTTGACGTGCCCACGGAAGATGTCGGAAAGTCACAGTCCACCACTTCTACTACAGCTACTGCAAATATACAGTCAACCCAAGATCAGCAGCAAGTCACTGAAATATCACCTGAAGCTATTCCAAGCACCAGTGGAATTTCTAACACATCAAGTCAACAAGACACTGATACGAAAGTGAAAGAAGTTGTAGCTGAAGAAGGTGAGTTCTAATAGGTTTGGTTGATCTTTAGTATCGGATACTTTATTGATTGCAGAGAATCGAATTAGCTGTTTTCCTGATCAGAAATTTTCATTTGTCAAGCATGAGCCACAGATAGTCCTTACCTGAGTGGCAATATACATCAGTGACTCAAAGGCTCTTATATCACAGGACATTTTGAAATGCTATAAAAATATTGTCAGTTGAAGTTTTCCATTATATTTTTCAAATTTAATCAGGTTCTATGCAAAAGTAGTTGTTTCTGAGAGTGGCAACTTTATTCGAACATTATGAAAAGACTCGTATGCAAAATTACGGTAATCGTGACGTATGCCAAAATTTACCCTGTACAATTTGACACATATCAGGAAATTTCTATAAGCCGAATTAGATTTGACTCAAATACATGAAGTTACAACCGCGTATAGATTGATACATTATGACAGACTGGTGAAATGTCAAATACTCTGCTACTCAAACACCTGAAGAAAATGGGTTCTATCAGAAGGAAATTTTTAGCAATTGGTCAATATTTCATGATGGAACTCTTGCTAGATGAAAGCGTCTTTTCGTGTTCTGGTGGCAACAGAACTGAAGTAAAAGGTTCAAAATCATCAATGCTCTTATAAATAGCAGTTTTGATGATTGTGAAGCTTTTTCGTTCATCTGAAAAAAAAATGACGTAAAAATTTCGAACACTCTGTGCAAAACGATATTCTATCACCCTGCATTATGAATAGTCCGACTTTATTTTATTTTTTTCAGCAGAATCCAAAGAAGACGATTCGGTTGAACCAGAAGATGCTAGTGAACTTCGCAGGCGAAGAATAGCCAAGCTTGATTCAGCCAAAAACCTAAAAGAGATGAACAATGAAAATCCTGAAACTTCTTCATGACTAACTGAATGACAAAATAACCTTATTTGCGCAACGATAAATAGAATTTTCACTTGTATATAAGATATAATTATTTTTAATAGGCTGTGGCTGAATATGCTTTTTCTCGCTATAAGTTATTTATTTTGTTAAGTATAAGTCACAGATACAGAGCGCCTTAATAGCACAACACGGGTACATGATCCGTTATTAAGCTTCAACAGAATGGAAAGATCTCGTACCCAGAAAATATTTATTTGAATTTAGAATGTGTTTTAAATGCGGATTTGTTCATTGTAAAGTATTTTCATAGTTTGAAATACAATACATTAATATTTGAAAATGCGTCAAAGTAATGGCGACATGATATATATGTTGAATATAAATGTCCCAAAGAGGATATAAGCCACAACTCCTCTAAGTTGATGTAAATGCCCAAGCATGGAGGGGTCCATCAGTTGTCATCCACACTCACCAAAACATGCTTTAACGACACCAAATAGTCCCTTTTACTGCCATCTCCACATCTGTTCACAATATCTGAAATGTATGTGTTAGTCTTCTCTTGCAATTTATTTGTAAATTGGTGGCTGGTGATGGGTATATTTTATCACAAAGTTCTTGTCTCCTAGTTCTTTTTATTTTGTGTTCAGTATTTTTGTGCAAAAGAAACTATGTGATGTGAATATAGTGTATTATATAGCAAGGAATCAAATATACTTCAGAATTAAATTTCATTATGGTCTTCATGTCTTTTTAAACTGATAAAAATCATTTCGCTTGTGGATTAGTCATCTGAAACATAATTATTTTGGTGTTATGCGGGCAGGATAACGCTGCCTCACTACGTCTATTGCAATAAGAATTAATGCGGGCAGGATAACGCTGCCTCTTAACCACTATGGCGATAAAGTCGGCAGTTTTGCTGTAAAAACTGCAGATATTTTTGCTTGTAAAACCAATCGCAGCATTTGTATGTAATCTCTGGCAAGTTTTTAATAAACATGACAGATCAACGTACAAACCATAAAGCTAGCAAGAGTCGCTACTGTGGATTATTATTATCCATCAGTGACACTTTAAAAGAACAAACAGAATTTTCGAGACCAGCATGGTTTCTAGTGATGTGCAAAAACTGCCTGGATTCAATTCGTTTTGGAAGTTTTCATCACAATAAATGATAGATACACAACTGATTCAAAAAATTTCTTCTTGAATCGCATGAATCTCCAGCCTTAACTCCGATGCAGCGTGAAAGAGGAGACTAACTGCTATAACTCAGCAACACGCACATATGAATTTTTCATGGTTAGTAAAATTTGTATTTTGTTGCAAAAAGTAAAAATAGTAACGAAATAAAATGTTTTAAACTTCCCCTATCCAAAAGACATACATACAAAGAAATCAATGTTGAATCAGGTTTTACCTTAACTCTACCTTTAAGTCAAATTTCATCATGTTTATTGTAGGCAAGTATCATGATTGATTGCAAGAAGAATGAATTAGGAATTAAAACTTGTGAAAAATGAAAACCTAATGGCTAAATGATATTACCAGAGGGCTCTCTGATATTAACAAATGGAAAATTTTTTAACCTAGGTAGAAAATTTACGATACAAATCTGTCTAAACGCAACATAATAATTTCTAGTTCTTGGTACCCACACAAGTGGAAGAACACAATTAAATAGCAGATTAGACAGCACATGGCTGCAAACGGCATCAATGTAGCTTTGTAAAACTTGCCGTATTTGTTATCTTAAACAATATTTTAATCTACTAGGTTTATGTAGGGAGTTACAAGTGTCTAATTCATCCCCAGCATGAAATAGGATAAAAGAAGCTCCAGAATACCACTTAACCATAAGGTGAACCATGACTGCTTATGCAGTTTACAGTTTCAACTAGGTTGTAAAGGTTTATGCCAGTCAGCACAAGACTTCCAGTTGTTCCAGTCATTCGGAACTTCAATCTCATTGTTAAGCCATGGAGAACACATACCAACTGCTCTTTAACTGATATGAAACTTTATTCACATATCAGGGTCTTGAATATGGATGAGACTCTATTTTTACATTAGAACCAGTCTGCATTTTTCCACCCCCTGGCGGCATTTGGGGTCTATTTTGTGACTGCTGTAATGAAATGTCACGACCATATGTTGATGCTGCAATTAACTGCATTGTGTCATTTGGGTTGAAGGTCGGCTTTATATTTTTCATTTGTTGTTGATCATTTTTCCAGTTTTGGAGTGAAAGTTTGATTCTTTCAAGCATTTTGTCACAGCATTTATTCAAGTTTTTGACAGCTGCATCATTACAGATATTCGATTCATAATTCAACTGTCGCTCAGATTGTTCAACCTCTGGATCGGGCTTGGTTCGTAGATAATCCGGAACAACAGCATGGTTTAGTGACATCAATCTTCCTTCTGTAAGGTTTGCGAGATATGGATCATCATCTTGTCCCAAACGCAAAGGTATAATGGGGTTGTTTTGCAATGGAGCGATTTTCTCTGACTTCAAGAGGTTGAAAAGTGAACTCATTTGACCTGAGAGCAAAGCAAAACTGTCTAGGACTGACGTCCATGAAAGAGTTTCATGTTCATGCTCTATCTTTAACAGAAATTGTTCCAAAGCACTTTTCAATTCTCTTGATCGATTTATAAGTGCTTCCACCGAATGTTCAAGTACTTTTTCTTCTATTCCTTGAGCAGCCATAAATAATATTTGTAATATCGACAAATGTAGTTCAAACTTCTAAATATAAAAAAGTTTTTTTTCCTCAAATATAATTTGAGGATATAAATTTACACTTGCACTTTACTATATAAATATATATTTTAATTCAAAACATTCTATCAAAGGTAGAAGTTCAATTTTTGCACGATGAGAACATATGCACCGTTTTTGCATGTTGAATTGCTGGATGGGCACCATTAAGGGTCTGTGCAATCTAGATTCAAGCTTGCTGGAGCCATATTTTTTGAGATACATTATGCATACCACTTTCCAATTGGAAAAATTTATCAAAACCTCTTGCAAGTATGTGTCTCTGATCGATAAAGTTGATGAAACACGGTCCATGTGTGGTACATGCTTGACAAAGTAAAATTTCTGCTTTGATTATAAAATCAAGATTGCATCCATTTGGAGACATGTCTGTTTAAAATATAATCGATTCTGAATTATATGATTCAACAAGATTTTTTCACTTGTCATTTTTTTCATTTTGTCAAACATGGTGCACAGATGGACAGCGCCTCATCAGTGATCTATCAGTGACTCAAGCTTGACAGAAACGTCATAATCAGCAAGGTGTATTTCAAAAAGGTCCTATGTGACATTAACACACATAAGCATTTCTTGAATTCGTGGAATGGTTGAAATAGGAAAGCAAAACAGGGGAGTTATCAAACAATAATATAATAAAATATAAAAAGTCAATATGCTCATTGATATACAAGTTACCTAGTGCACCGCAGACTGGCAGAATGAGAGCTACTGTTCTATTCAGACCACACAATAAAATCACATTCATTCAGCAAATTTGCAACATTCCAAGATTTATCTATTGATAGAGGACTGAAATGCCGCTTTTTCAGTGCCTGGTATTAACCAAACTGCAGAAAGAGGTACACAATCCTAACACCGCTATTCCATAGTGATGTTGAGGGTTTTGAAGCTTTTTTTGTGTGTGCAAAATAAAATTATCATTTCAGACACCCGAAGAAAAACAAGATTCTGTCAATCTGGTACAGCGAGTACGCGATGTAACAATAAGAGAAAAATATTGAAATAAACATGCAATGATATAACTTGAAGCAATATACTACAATACAGAACAGTTGGAAAGTGCGAGATGCAAACATAATTCGATGAAAAAGTAAATGACTTAAATATATGAATATTAAAAATATCACAAATACAGATATGTTGAAGACTACAAACATTGCATATTACATGAAATATGATGAAGTGTGTAAAAAATATCTACAGAAAATCGAATAAAGAACAGAAACTAACAAAAGACAAAAAAAAAACTTGAATTCCATGCCAATGGTAGCAAACTCTCTCAACCTCTTACAATCTTATTCAAAGATTTCAGATATTCAAAATTACTGTTAAAAATAGCATATTTTGCCAAGTTCATATCAAAATGACAAATCATTTTAAACTTTATAACAAATTTTGTTATTTTAAAGAACCACACAAAATAATTTCAAATATCATGATGAATGATCAACTGCTACTGATCAACGCCTATTAGAAACTGGAATGAAGAAACAAAGCATAAGTGGCATAGATGATATGTAATTAAGTATACTGAATAAGATATATTTACGATTGTTATTTTCTGAAGAATTTAACCGAAGGCAAATCCTTGGGTCTTGCAACAGGGAGTAACTTATAATTTTGTGATTTAACAGGATCACCATCAATTTCCCATTTATATTTCTGCAATAAAACTCTTGTCAAATGCTGAAGAATAAATTGAATCAGTTTATGTCCAATACAATGACGTTTCCCTTCACCAAATGTGAATATGGAATTCTCAAGATTTTCATACTCTAACCAACGATCCGGATCAAATTTTTCAGGATTTTTGAACACATTTTCATCTCTGTGAGCAAAATATGAAACATAAATTACAGCATACCCTTTTGGTATTTTATACCCCCCTATTTTTGCATCTTTATTTGCTATTCGTCGACCACCCAAAAATGGAGGCCACAATCTCTGAACTTCCAGTAATATTCTCTTATTGAGATCAAAATCAAGTAGAGCTTTTTCTTGTAAATCCATCCTTTCTTTGCCAGTCATTTCCAATATAAATGACGTTATAATGGACGAAAAAGCTTTCGGAATGAGGGAAGATATAAAAAGCAAGATGTGTTGCTCAATGTCTTTATTGCTATTTGCAAAAGGAGCTTGGAGCATTCGTTGTATAATATTCAAATTGTTTGTATTGCCAATTGCATCGTCGCCATTGAAACCTTCATTTCTCTCCTTTGTTATTGTTTTTCTGATATGACAGAGCAATTTTTCCTTAGCTTCGACCGCCTTTTTCCATCCAGATTCACCAGCGAATGGTATTTTTAAACTAATCGGCAAAGATATGATTCCATGCCAATGCAAAGTTGCCAATTCAGAAATGGATTTCGAAGTTTCTGAAGATGTATCGTCAAAACCAAGAAAAAAATTGAGACAGAATCTGGTCATCAAGGCTTTGAATTCTTCATAAACATTAATTGAAGACCCGTTTTTTATCGGAAAGTTATCAAAAAATTCATCGAAAAATTGAACAATACTAGACTGATACAATTCTACGTCTGTCAATATTGGTAACAAGCATTGTCTCAATGACGTTGCAGTTTTTCCATTTTCAAACAATAAATTATCTCCATACGAATTGTAAAGAAAATCTCTATATCCATGATCAAAATCCATCCATTTTTCTCCAAGAACTTCTTTTGTTCCTTCACGCGAACACACAAATACAGTTGGGGAATTTAGTAACCTCGTCACAAAAATATTTGAGGATGTTTCGGAAATTTTATTTTTGATGAATAGTTCTGGATCACTATAGAATTCTATAGATTTGTCACTAAATACAGGATATCCGCATGATCCGGGAAGACGAGCCATTTACAAATAACTGCATATATTTTATTTTACAGTTTATAGTTGGCTGGTCTGGAAAATTAATTAAATCAGCCTATCAAACATTCGTCACTCCAAACCAGGAAAATTTTAATAATATTGGGGAAATATAGTACTAAACTTCAGGAGAGAGAGAGAGATATTTTATAGATTCATCGACCAGAAAATTGACACAATATTTGGTAGCCGACATAGTAAAAATATTGTAAAAAGCGCAGTATTCCTGTTGTAATCAGGTGGGGTAATACTAAAGATAGGACCACACGATCATCAGAGTCCGACTCCCCCTATTCTGTAACTTGTAGGTTTTTTTTGTTTAAATTTTATCCTGCAAGAGACTAAAGTCAAAAATACAGCTTAATCATATGGCGAACCACGACAGAACCTGCCAATACGGAAATGAAGTGCAATTTTATTTGTGTGATAGATAGTTAGATAGATTTATTTCGACCTTACAAGTAAGAAAGATTGGGTCTATGGACAAAACCTCGGGTTAAGTTTAAAAACATGTACCTACTAGGCTAAGTACAAGAGTACGACACAAATAGATGACAACTATGCCGCAAAAATAGAACACATAGAGGAGAGATAGATCAGCGGCACATGGTTGTAAAAAATACATTTTTCGTCCCATAGCTATACAGTGTAGTAGCATTCGCTATTTACACACAAAAAAAAAACTTGTTCAGATTATTGTTATCAAGGAAATAATACCGGATGCATAGGCATAAATGAAGCGCACATTGGAGAAGCGTTTCAATGATGCAGAATGGCTTACTCTGTACTAGCCAAAAAAATACAGAAATAATGACCAATTTGAAACTGTTTTTTTTGCACTTTTCAAGTTTTGCGCCGTAAATAGACGAGTGGACTGCATCGTGGCAACTTTAGCGTCACACCTAGGCGAAACATGCTAGAAGCTATAACTCAGGCTAGTTGTTAATGCTTGAATGTGTGACCCAAAAGCCGGGTCTAGTGAAGTTTAGTACCATATTCCCGAATGTTATCAAAATAAAAACTGGCAGAATATTCTCATCCTAACTAGGGGGCGCTCATGCCGCAAGCATCTGGCATTGTCTCCCAGGTTAGGATGAGTCGCTTGCAACATGGGAAATTTTTATGATAATCGGATATATGGTACCGGTACTAAACTTCATGAGACCACAAACGCTATAGCCTGAAGACTACCGTACCGGTAAGTAAAATGGAAATTTTCTGACATAGGACCAAAATACTGAATAGCCTAGATCTAACATTCCAGATTAGCCCCCCAAGTTAGGCCCTAGTATTATCAAAATTACAGTATGTTCCAATCATTTTGGTCTTGATGATATCCAGGACATAAGTTAACCTCACATCCAATAACGTTAGTCCAGCCTATCCTAGCCAGAAATTACCGTACTTGATTTACTCAGTACTGCACCCTTGACGAAACATACTTACATAAAAAAAATTTACTAGGATACTGCCTAACACTGTAACATCACTGGGGTACAGTACAGAGTAAAGTTGAACATACCGTACCAAACAAAAGATGACCCGGCTCTGAGCTTATACACCCTCGATACCCTATGCGGACTCTGTTCCAGGCGACGTTAGCAGGATCTCTCACGGAAAATGCACAAGGAGCATGATATCAGCAAAAATTAACAACTCGCATTCCAGCTGCCAGAATCCACGGCATAGACTACAGGCGGAAGCGGAGGCAGCTGACAGACCAGGTCAAACGCGGCACTGACTTTGTTAAAACTTCCTTCGATGTAAAACTGTGGACCAAAGATTGACTTCGTCAACTAGACGCGGTGCATGCTTGGCGAAATATAATTTCTGATTGGGAAGAGTTCGGCCCGTCCGCATCACAAACTATCGCGACTGAGAGAACCAAGTATGATCATCAGTAGCTCGGGCGTAAACTAATGTGCGGCACCGCCGTATAAAAAGCCGGCGACCTGTCCGTGATTTCATTCTCACTGATCATGCATAAATATGGGATGCGGACATTGCCTGATATACTTTTGAAAAACAATAATAAAATTTAGGATATTGCGTGCAATTTCATACGCGTTGGCGAATCCTTATCTCTATAGCCCACGATGCGGCGGAATATAAATTATGTAATGTGAACGTACTAACGGAATGGGCCATTGCTTGGTCGTAGCATAAAAGCATGAAAGCACTTTTTCAGAAAAGTGTAATTTATGTCCAGTCCGGTATTTGCGCATCGACAAAATAATTTCCACACACCTGGAATAGAATAATTTATAATACCCGTATATAACACCTGTGCAACGAAAGTGGGGTTCATCTTTGTTTTGTTTTTACAACGCGTTTGTCACAATTTTGTAATGCGTTTTGTATACGCCAAAACACCCCAGCTATTGATCAGTGTACTCTTGTTGTTTATGGGACGCTATGTAGATTTATAGCGCCGGATATAAACTGCAAATCACATTTGTTTCGTGTTAATGTTCTTGCGCAGTTGGTGGATGTATAACTGTATTATGAGGCTCATTATATTCCTTCTTAATGTTACAAATGTATTATTTAAATTTGGTTTGTCTGCACAGTACTGCAAGTTACCTGAGGTACAAGATGAAATTGACTTCAATGAACTCTCAAATGATTGGTATACAAGAGTGGTATCGACCTTAGAGATGGATAGTCGCCCGATCTGTAAAGTTTTCAATCATTTCCCTACATGGAATGGCTTTATAGTTCAAGGCAAATTCTTTCACGGCAATAATTTGAGTCATTCTGAACAAGTCAATGCTTCATTCAATCGAATCAGACCTTCGATCTTCGAGACAAAAGATAGAGTAAAACTGCGGACAAAAATAAAAAAGCAACTCGATGATCCGGAGGTTATAGCTGTCGCAGAAAAATCTTTCAGAGCTAATCCCAGGACTCCACACTCGTACATGTTTTTAACAGATTATAAATCATTCATCGCTGGTTTATATTGTGATTCTAGTGTTTCTAAAAGAAAGAGGCGTCTTTATTGCAACACCGATCCCGGCTCCAAGTACCCAAGCTATTCTGAAAGTTATTAATAAACTTATTGAATTCGGAGACGGATGGGAAAATGTAAAATTGTATCCGACGAAATGCTGGAGGTAGAAACTATTATACAGACCGACATAGCTTTGACGAGGATTTTATTTTTGCATATAGCTTTACATATTATAAGGTGCGTTTTACATTTATGTCATTTTGATGAAGATGTCCAAACAATTGTCCCACACGCATAAAAAGATACCTCAAGTACTGAAACAATATTCCGATATAGTATGCTATTTCGATCATCTTCTTCTTCGCTTCAGTTCCATTAATATCTTCATTTTCCAGCGATTCGCGGTGTATTCGTTTCGCAAATTCCGTTTAAGAAACGGTGGAAGTATGTGTTTGGGGATGCAAATATAGGTTTTAAGATTCTAACACATGTTCAATTCGGTTGGTCTAATACCCAGTTCTGCTGAGCATCGACGAAGTGTTCCCTAATCAGAACATTTTTTGTTATCCATACACAGGATGACTATATTGAAAAATGTTCAAATTTCGAATATGCGGGAAGCTTTTTTCATTATCTTGTGACTTTCCCCGAATCTCGGTCTATATTTTGTTCAGGGAAACGAAATCTTCGAAAATCATGAGGACTCAATTGTCACAAGTCGTTGATAAATCAATTCTGAACCCTGCTTTATTTTTGCTTTCCATTAAGACCATACAAAAATATTAACATGTTATTCAATCTATTTCATATAGGGTTAGAGAGCCTGACCCTCTGATATTTTGCTTGGTTCGAAAAGTTCTATATCTCTCGGCTTCGAAGGGTTATACTAATGAATAGTTAAAGTGGGAATTGAGTAATATATCAGCATCATTTTACATTCTCTCCTGGTTAAGTCGAGTGGTGCTTATCCCTGATGTTTTAAATTTCACATTGCTTGTCGCATTTTACAATGTTTAATTTCTACGTCAATAACCCAATGCATTGCGTATTGATCAGTCAGTGCACCACTGTTGTTGGTGTTTAGATGTCAAAACGTAAGTTTATAACATATGATAAATGAATGGCAAAAACACGTTTTGTTTTGTGTTGATGTTTTTGCACGTTTGGTGGGATTGATTCTCTCTCACGAGGTTCAATATAACCTTTTATACCCGATTTATTTATCATTATTTATGTTTGCTTGCTCAAGACAGAACTTCAAGTCACCCGGATTACATGATGCAACTGATTTCAACAAACTCTCAAATAATAGTTAACATGTTCAATCATAAGTGAACTGTACTGCTGATTTAACATTCACAGTGTTCGATATCATTATGTTGTCAAATGTTGTAAGATAGGATAGGATTTAGATAGGGAAATATACATTTACACATTGAAATAAAGGAATGTTTTTTGGGGGAGTTTCGATTATATTCCACAAATGGATTTCGTTTGCTGTATATGCTTGTAGCTCGCTTTTTGATATACAGATATTAAATTTAAAAACAGAAACTGACTTTTAATATGTTTATTATAGATATATTTCTGATATTAGCGAGAGTGAAAAACGTACATCAAGAAATATGGGCGATATCCATATGCACAACAAAAAAAGGGATGTGTTTTAGAAAATTTTGGCAATTTCTTTTTTGCAAACTGCGTGTATGATCATTGTCAACTTACACTTGATCTGATTTTAAATGCATAGGCTACTAACTAAAATATTTCTGTTTGAGCTTCATTCAACTCTGGTCTATGTCTGGGTACACTGAACTGCTAATTTAACATTCAACGGTTTTTGATGTTACTATGCTGTCAACCTTGAGAAAAGTAGAATTGAAAAACAGGATAGAAAAGCATCCAGAATCGAGTCACTAATTCCTCATACGATACATAGCATATGTTTTTATTACGGTTATCCCTATTATCAAAATGAAAAGGATATATGGGTTTGAATTTTGCAATATTGATATAAAAAACAAACTATTATCGAATTTTCGTTTTAACAACGTAAGCCACAGATAGGGGTGTGACTGTGGTGCCCGGTTAGCACAAATCGGTAAAGCGTTGGGAAAACGTTTCGAGCCACGCATCCCTGATCCATATGTGAGAGGCCTTCACCCCGTTTCGAAACTAGCCCGAGAGGTCTGGGTTCGCTACACGATGAAGCTAGGCATTCTATGGACGGAGCGATCAGTCAGCAATTCATATATCACAAAACAAGCTTAGATTGACTGGTATTACCACCAATGGCAGGCTTACTATCAAAAATCTTTTTCTTTGTCATCCAATGGACTGGACCACCTTGAACCAACGGTCATTTATAGACAAACGGTTAATTTTGGTGGAAAGATGCAGCTTTTCTGTTTTGACTGAGCGGACCTAAATTATTACACCCCGAGCAATGTAAAAGCAAAGTTTTCAGTACTGAATTTAAGGTAAGAAATTCAAAAAGGCTGCTATGAAAAATTTATTGCACTAGATAAAAATAGTCAAAAAAAATCAGAGATATGACATAAATCAAGTAGACAAGATTTTGTGTGTAGCATGTAGTTGCAATACAGAAGAGATACAGAAATTTCATGTGTAAAAATTTATAATGACAGCTTCAAAAGTTATTAAATTGGGTTATTAAATATGAATAGTGTTCATTTCAACCTGCGTGGTCAAAGCTATGAAAAGAATAAAAGATCTTGAATCAATATTTTCTACTGTGTCAACCATTTAGCAATCGTCTCCATTTCTTGATAGCGAGCCTGAAAAAAATAATACTCAACAGGGTCAATATATGTTATAAATATTCAAATTCAAATATTGCTTATTTTCAAGACTTTTCCTCGTTATTGGGATTATTTTGAAGTGTTTAGGGAAAGTCTCACTAAATTCATTCATTCTAAGATGTCAAAGAAATCAGTGTACACAAACCAAATATATCTTATACCAACCGTTTTAATTAAATTTGACAATGTATATGATTATCATGATGTTAGATTCTCAAATATAGTTTTGTCCAATAAAACTTGAAATTGATAATAATATATGAAGCAATTATTTCATGCCTATAATAAGGGACTGTTGGGGATAAATCTGCTAACTACCGATGCGCTCCTAATAATGAAAAGTAAAAACAGTACTCAAAATGGAATGTTGTTTTAATTGACACCTTATCTTTGAGGGGCAGAAATAAATTTGCAGAGAATTAAGAAAAAATTGTATTTTGTGATTGAAATACAGAAAACTTCTCGCCAATTCACAGGTTTCAATTCTTATTACTTACGCAGATTTAATTGTGGTTCAACGCAATTTGAATCACCTGATTGAATTGCCCAGCCCTATTTGTGAAGCATAAAGTACTGGGAAGAGTGCGTGAACTGGCAAGGAGTAATTCTGTAAACCATTCTCTATAGAACAATTTTTCATTCTCTAAAAGTTTTTTGATTCTCACAGAAAATGTTCTATTTCAATGAATACTGGGCCGAAAAAGAATATTAAACATCCAAAAAAAAATCTTCACAGACTGCTATTTCATAGCAGTATTGATGATTTTGAAGCCTTTTTCTGTCAACTCAGGAAAAAGTATGAACATTTTGAACAAACAAGATTCTCCTCTCACCATGCCTCTGCAATCGAGTATTTTGAAATTTAACTTACAATTTTCACATATTTTGGATCCAACGCATTTTTATGTCGAAGATCAAGATGATGTGCAGCATCAGCAATCGATAAAACGAGAATTTCATCATTTTGAGGTTTCAGTATTCCACCAACTCTCCATGGATCTAATTCCCCATTGCTACGAGGCACAAAATAGATTTGAATATCACAGGCCATAAGGAACAATGCAGATTAGCAGAATGTTAGCTACTCAGACACCCAAACAAAATAGGTGATATCAGGAAAAAACTTCAACAAATATGAATATTTCTTAATTGGGGATGGGCACTTCAGAATAGCAATCCGAGTGGATTAAGATCCTAAAGTATGGGAATCCAAAATGTTTATATGAAATGGATAATAGGATTCTATTGCTTATTTATATTTGCAGACCGATTGCATACAGCACACAGTTGAAAACATTGTAAAAGTGTGATTTATAGCACACATGCAACAGCGAGGACCACAAAAGTAGTGAGATTTACTGCCCATATACAATGACAACAATCATTCGCAACAGTGACGTATAACATATGTGTGAATCCCGACATTTTTGGAACGCGTATTTCGCGTATTTGAGACAATGTTTAATTGTGTGTGATATAGGAAAATATTCTGTGATTTCTGCATAGGATGATCAAACAGGATTATAAAAATAATTCTGAAGCTTCTGGAAATAAAATATTCTCAAGAGTCAAAACCAAGCAAAACATACCTAAATATGATGTTACTTTCTTGTGTCCAGTCATTGCCACCAAATTGTAGAGATGGCCATACAGGTCGAGGAGTAGTACCATATTTCATCCGACATTCTACAAAAAGTTAGATATAATGTGAAAGAAGTAGCAACAATCAAATAATCATTTATCACACATGGACATTGTACACAAATCGAGTCTGACAATGAAATAATATTCCATAGTGAGCTGAAAACAAATAAAAGGGCTTCATCAGAAGAAAATTCACCCTGGGGGCCTATTTCAAGATAAAATGTATCCTTAGAAGATTGAAATGTCACTTCAATTGAACATGAAAGGTCATATTTTTCAAACAACTTTAGATCGATAGAAGAAAATTTCGAGAAAGGAAAAACTTTCACCTTCTGTGAAACCTTCAATTGTCCAGTTGCCTGGTTTGAACATATCTTTAACTCCATTAGCACAAAACGGCATAACCATTTCAGTACAAGTTTGATAATCCCACAACCTAAATAAGAATGAAAGACAATTTGCAGGATAATAAACTATATTTTTGCCACAGTCTGTTGACTGGGGAATGATACCCGGGGGAAATGGGCAATCATAGCATATGTTTGATACGTTTGACGAGTCGAAGAATACATTTCGAGTTTTCCATGAATAGGCAACAAATTGGCATAGGCTATGATTCAGGATGAGGAGAGAATCTCTTATTTTTCTTTAGGTGTTCAAATCGTTCATGGTATTTGCTATGAGTGACCAAAAAGGTTTCAAAACCATCAACACTGCTATTTCATAGCAGTGTTGATGGCTTGAAACCTTTCTGTACACTTTTGTTAGGGTTAGTCAGAAACTTAAAGAGATATTTTTAATAGTCTAACAAGCAATAAATCATCAAACATCTATTTGCCTAATTGTCTTGTGATGGAACCCATTTTCTTCAGGTGTTTCAGTAGCAAAGGGGCAGAAATTCTGGTTGGTTTTGTTGAGAAATGTGTCAGATATTTTAAAAGACAAAATTTTGATTACCGGTACCTAGAATCCAAAAATAATATTTAAGAAAGCACAGTTAATTTAATATATAGTTTAAACTTAAACATTAGGGCAGTCATACATTGTATCTAAATTAAAATTCATAACAAAAAAAATTTCCTTTTGCTGTAAAATCATAATTTCGAGACCAAAACCAAGGTAGGGAAAATATACTCATAATGCTCAAATGAGGAAGTTCGAGTGCTTGAAATTTCAATACTTAATTTTACGAAGTAAATTAATTTCAAATATCTTCCGATATTTTTGATGATGTCTGTCTTATTTAAACATGACAAGTGAATATGAAACTCGTTTATTAATCCTACCCTGCAGATAACCCAGGGCTTGCTTCGGAGTCCAGAGAAAAACAGTCTGCCTGACCAGAATAGTTATAAAATACACCGGCAGCTTCACGGACTTGGTTCAAAAGTTCTATTCCTTGGAGTTTCGGTTTTGCTAAGGGTTTGCAAGTTTCCTGGGAATAGAAACAATACATACAAGAATCAATACAAAATATCACTGTTTTTTAAACCTATTTGATGAATTTTTTGTGATGAAATTTCAGTATATATACTGGAATGAAATTTGGCGAAAAAAATGTAAATCAAATATATTCTACATATATATTTTATATTCTAACTATTATTCAATCAGACAAAACAATATTAGCCAAACTAAATTCAGTTTTGCCTAGGCATTCTAGGTGGTAAATTCCATGGCCAAATTGAATGCTTAATGCTAAAATCTTCTAGTAGGATTTCATATCTACCATAAACATAGGATTTTGATTCCCAAAAAAATGCTTGCAAAAAAAAAATATGAAAAACTCACCTGTATTGGCCAAGCTGGCAATGGATTCAAAAAACTTGTCGGGTATGGATAATTGACCATTGCAAGTGATGACCAGGCGTTTGACAACCAATCTTCAAGAGCATCAGTATCCTTCAGTGGTTTGCACAAATGAAACACTTCTGTTAATGTTCTGGAAAAAAAATATGAATATTTGTTAAATTAAAAAAGTTGTTATAGAAAGAGAAATTTTACTATATCGATATGTTCATTCAACTATTCAAGTATTTGGTACAGTTCACACATCCATGTATTGAGCCACTGGGAATCAGGATGACAGAATTAGGCTTTCCTTCGGGTCTCTGAAATGTTCAGGCCATTTTCTTTAAAAGACAAGAACGGTTTCAAGAGAACCACACTGCTATTTCATAGCAGTATTGTTGATTTTAAACTTTTTCCGCAGTTTGATTGCTACCAAACACCCATGAAGAGATATTTCAATTTTTTAGCAAGAAATTTATCATGAAATATTGCGAATTTGCTTCATTTTTTAAAATTTGAGTAGCAGAGTAGCTGACAGTCTGCCAAGCTCATCTATACAGCATGATTCATTAGTGATTGACGTTGAATGATGTGGAGATGACCCGATACCAAAATTTTCACCGATACCGATACAAGTACATATACCACCTTCGTAATTTACATTCCGATACAGAGTACTTCATCATGAAATGAACTTATTTATTTCACAGTATGCAATTTACAAAGCTCACAAGTATATCTGGTTACATGATTTATATTTGGTCATATTAAATCATGTTAAAAGGCTTTTTGTATCCACATACTTATGCCCTTGGTATAGTTCACCCACATATGTGTGCGCCTACATATGTTTTCCCCTGTATATACACCCGCACCCATTTGCGTGCAAACCTTTGCGTGAAAATATACTGAAATGCTGCATTGAAGCATACATGGGTCCAAAGATTGCATAAAATTAGGCGGTGGAAATGTTTGTGATTACACAATTAACAGGACACCTAACATCTTTTTTCTGCCTCAAAAAGAGCATACAGTCAAAAATAATGACAGTGAATTAATGGGTTTTTTGCAATAAAATTCAAAGTGTAAATAAAATTGTTCACGCAAGGCATGCCTACCCTGTTTTAAACATTTTTCAGAGCAGTTGAATGCGAAGCTGACACAGATCTGGATTGAACAAGTCTGGGCAAATAGGGTAGGGTACCGGTATGCATAGGGAGGGTAGTTGAAAGAAGAACAAAACTAAACCTATAATTCAAAACATGCTTGAATTGTCATTTAAAACCTTCAATATTGAAAAACCTAAAAAGTCTTATATCTTGTTTGTTTCAAAAACTGAATATTTTAGTTATGCTGACCGCAAATATAAATAGTGTATTGGAAGAAATATTTAAAGTGGGAATATATTTGACTGATTTTTAAGAGCGGAACACATACTGATAGCCATCGGGTTGTTTGGCAACTTCTTCTATTGCCTTCCATGAAGTTCTGATGTTGTCTGCACATTCATTCCCTCCTTCGACAACTGAAAAATCGTGAGTTACCAGTTCATTGTAAGCATCACAGTCAACATACCCAGGAAAATATCTTACAGGTGCAGATGCAGCTAATGATCTATGAATTTTAATACAAACATAGGTTAGGGTATTGACATAGACCAACTCTGTTAAAAATAACAACTTTATGTCAGTTTTTTCAATGATGAACTCGAATGAGACCTGGTACCTCTTTATTTTTAGTATTCCAAAGTGATTGTACATTATAATCAAATGTTATGACCAACTATATGATGTGAAATATGGAATGATTCGATCAAGCTAAATGCAAACTACAATAACATATTCTACAAATTAAGTGGGTAATTTTTATTATATCAAACCATTATGAGTGGTTAACCCCGAGCAAAGGCCCTTTAGGCAATTAGGAGATACCATTGCTGGAAAGCTATAGGCTTTTTTTTCCAGCTGAGCCTAATCGAGTTATTATAATACAATCGGTTGAGTAAGGCTGACTTCGGGTGACCGAAATGTTCCATTGATTTTCTTCAGATAGACAAAAATGCTTCAAATCATCAACACTTCTATTTCATAGCAGTGTTGATGATTCTGATCCTTTTCTACAGAATTCTAAATTTCCTTTTGATGAAATTCATTTTCACGGGTGTCTGAGTAGCATAGGAGCCGACATTCTGACAGTCGGGGGGTTGAGTAGCGGGCATGGTTTAATGAGCCTGGCTTACCTGAAATCTAATCCAGGACCTTCAACCTGCATTCTGTAACATTAATTAACATGACTTGTGTCAAACAATAGGCCATCTAGATAAATATAAACAAATATATTTTGACACACATACCCTGTTACAATATGAGGATATTTCTGTCTCATCCAAGCAGCGAGCATTCCTCCATATGATCCACCGAATGCTATAACATGACTATTCTTTGCACCATCAATTGTATCCTTCAGATATAATATCAATCTTGCATAATCTGCTAATGCTTGTTCTACAGTGAATTGACCAAACTTGTGTACATTGTCCTAGGATGAAAAAAATTGATAATATTAATTAAGAAGATATTGAGAATGAAGTGAAATTTCAACGAAAACTTTTCTACACACATGCACGAATTCGTTTTCGAAATATTTTGTCTGACCAAGGTCAGACTTCATCAGACGAGCATTTTCATTGTTGAAAACTCTTTTGTCAAATTAATTTATATTTTTATATATATCATCATTGTGTAAAGCAAACAGATCCACTTTCATTTCACCAAGACGTAGAAGTTCTTTAGGATATGTAGTTTTTTCATGTTACCCGACGAAGTGAAAATCTATTTTTGACTGCATAATAATTAAAGTAGAAAATATATGTTTATTTCTACAAACTAACATTGTATAAGCAAATTTGTTCTTGCACAAACTAGTATGACACAGAGCTTTCAATCAATTGTACATACAGTATACAGCAGTTGGAAAATGGAATATTGATTAACAATTTAAGACAAATTCCTTTTCATCAAAAAACGACACCAACTTTGAACCAACACTGATTTTTTACTATATTTATAACAAATGAAACTCACAGGATTAGGAGAGAGATCAGGAAACGGTTTTGATTTTCCATAATATCTGTGTTCAGCAAACACTACCATTGCTCCAAATTGCGGTGCGATATCCCATATAAATCCCTGCAAAATATACAATGCATAACTTAGTTTTATGCATTTTTTTTTATTAAACATCAGGTCATTCCATGATTCTTAAAAAAAATTTCGTATGTTAGTATCCTAACAGATTCGTGTTGTTATTTATTTTTTTCTAGTTTTTAGAAAATAAGAGAACCCTCACTGAGTATAAACATCTAATATAGTTGCATATTTTAATTGAATTAATATTCTTGCTAATGTTATTTCAACAGGCATGGTGGTTAACAAAAAATGAAACTCAAGTTTTGTGACTTGTACAGCCATATGCAGTATGTATGCAATGAAGAGGAAATTATTCTTGAGGTATTTGAATATTAGTTTTTCATGATATTACTTCATGATTAACAGATTCACCATGAAGATCATCTGATTTGACAAATTTGCATTATGAAATAATTAGGTAAGGTTTCAAAGTCAAATCTAAATTGCCAAAAAGTTGCTGCTTCGTCTGACATGAGGCTTTTGCAAAGTAAGTCAAAAATCAAAATATAGTAATTTACTCAACTACTCTTCTGTTATGAAAGAGACAACATACATATAAATACAATTATTACAAATATATATGCTGCATTATAAACTGACTGGGCATTTTGAAAAAAATAATGAAATTGAAAGCCCGTACCATCTATTTAAATTGCATTTAAGAATTTAATAAACATTTCATCGTGAATAGGGCTCTCAATATATTCAATTCGATTTGTGATTCACAGAGCGATTTTTTTTAGTGATTCAAAACCAACAGATTGAAAAAGTATGCATTTACAGAAAATGGATGTCAATTTTGTGTTTTTATTATAATGCTTCTGATTCAAATAGCAAAAATTAGTCAATTTGATTCTGAATTCAACAGATATTAGATTTTGACCACCCCTGATCAGAATGACAAGTGATTTACGGTAATAGAAATAAGCACATTCACACAGGCTTACAGTATTGTTAACAAAAAGAGTGATGTCTCCTTCATTTCCTGTATAGAAAAATATAGGTCCTCCATCTTTGTTCCAATATTCTTGTGATATCAAATATCTTTGTTGGTAAGTCACATCAATTGTTGGATTAAAATGGTCAAGCTAAAAAAATTGAATTTGAATTATTGAATTTATTTAGTCTCCTAACTTAATATACATTTGAAGATTGCGTGCATTATTCGAGACAAGAAAATCGTACAATGTTTACTAACTTAAACGTGCAAGTGCATGCAATATTGTCAGAGAACACTATCATTCATTGCACACAGACAGACAGAATATTCTTGAGTTACAGTTATTAATATTACATCACCAATTTTACTGCTTACGGGAACTTGAAGCTTTGGCTGAGCTTGCTTGCCTGCCTAAAAATTCACACAGGCTTTTAATAACCCCTACTAATCAGGGTACTGCTACAGGCTATATGAATAGCCCAAATTAATCAAGCGAACACTCAAGAGGATCAAACCCATGATCTTTAATCCGCATAAAAAGATTTTTCATTGAAATATGCTCCAAGCAAGGCTGGAAACGCCACCTAACAACGAACACAAGCCAAATCTGAAATGAAATAGCAGCAAATTGTTAACTCCGCAGCTCCAAACTGTACACTAAGCTGCCAACTAGACAACAACATCTCGGGAACAACCGAACCACTGTATTAAAGTACAGTGGGTGGTATTCGCTCTGGGTGGCAGTAAATCATCTGAATAACACCATTATTGGTTCCTTTTGGTTGCCTTCACCAGCTCACTGTCTCATGACATACAGTAAAATAAGTTTGGGAAATTCTGAAGACCGCACCTACACCAGTACACCATAGGGTCAAGATATACGCCAAGGCGGAAAGAATACAAACTTTATTACTGAAAACTATAAAACGCTTACCTTCTGTTCAAAAGACTTGGTTTGTGGATATGAGTATTCCAAATTAGGAACATCCTTGTGGTAAAGAATTTGCTCCCAAGCACAACCCGCAAATAAATAGACGTCGAAACAAATCACCAGCCATTTCTGCTGTCAGTTGGCCGACACACTCGGAAACAAACTAGACTACGGTACTCGGTACCGGTACCCTAATGCAGAATGCAAGTCAGCTCGAAGTTGTCAGGTAACGCGAGCAAAGCTAGCTAATCCTCGAGTCAGTAAGTCAAAACAAACAATGGCCCAAACGCGCAGCACTCAGCAGTCAGGTGATCACAGCTGACGACGCAGAAATTCCCAGACAATTTATTCGGAAAAATCTTGTCAAAGCATCTTTTGCTGTTTGTGAGTCACTTATGGATGGCGTCGACGCAGCGCATCTGTGGCTCATGCTTGACAAAAAACAATTTCCGTTAGGGATATCGAGTCGCTCATTGACCGTGTCGTCCAGGCGCGCTCCATCTGTGTCTCATCCTCGTCCTTGACAAAATAAAATCACTGGTTGGGAAACAGATTTTTGCCGGTGTGCAGTGTGTGCGTTACATACATTTCTTTAAACTGTACTCCGAAGGTATAGGTCGAATATGCAAGTCGTTTCAGAGCCATACATAAGAAAAGGGAAAAGTCCAGAATACAATACAATTTATTCCGGAACTCTGGCGGTAACATAAACTACAAATCACAACAATACACCCTTGGCACAGCGTCACCCCGAAAGCACACAAAGCCTCAAATAAAGATTAAAACGTAAAAACACGCTAACCAAAAAAGCGAATTGAGAAAGAAAGACAAAACTCATAAAAACACAAAAAACATCAATAATATCCCATCTAGGTCATCAAAACCTCCCCAGGATTTTTAGAACAAAAACTTGGCGTATAAAATTTTTGAGCGTACAATCCCCCTCTTGGTGGCCGAAGAGACTCTTCGTTAAAAATGAACGTCAGAAATCACTTTTGAGCTAAGAACCCATTCTTTAAAAACACACTTGCCTTAGAAAGGCTACTTGACGCTCAAAAAACTGTTTGAAAATTCAATATTGCAACGCCATCTCTAGCGGATAGCTCTTCGCACCAAACATAAATATAAGAAAATCATTTTTAGCACGCTTTATTGGGAGTGGAAATATTAGCGTTATTGTGTATATTGTCAATAAAATACGCTTCAACACCTTGTACAAGACATAATTTTTTATGTCAAATCGGTCATTTCTCAACGTTGAAAACATTCCATTACTCACTTGCTCTTGAGTCGCCTTTGCAGTTGGACAGAGTACGCTGCGCAAAACGGGATGCGTGATTAGTGAAGGTGAAAATCTAGCCTTGTCTATACTAACAATGCACTCTAAGGTAGAAAACAACCGAGAGCACCGCCCCTGGTACTGCTTTATTCGTATCTTGTGACACGCTGGAAATAAGGAAATACGTTCGGGCAATTTTTTGCCGTGAACACCCGCTGGAAGAAATTAATTACGCTCTATAGCTCCTATATTATTATAAGATTTTTTTCCACGAAGCAAAAAACAAAACATCATTTCTAGGTTACATCTAGGTCATTTCAAGTATGTCACTGAGGAATCGCGCTTTCGAAATACCAATGGATAAACTGAACGATCAAGAAAATTGAAATGAAATTTTTAGTCGACAATTATTAGGTGATTATGTGCTCAATCACAAATTTCATTTTGTAAAGCGTGAGCCATAGACACACAATGCCTCCGCGACACAACCTATCAATCATATACTTATACAAATTGTCTCCAGAGATCATCATGAAATAAATCTTTTGCATCACATTCCCGCCAACCGCAGGCTATATGGTATTTCGTCGATCTTGGCAATATTTAACTCTGTGACCATCTCCTGCACGATAATTAGCACGGTTATAGAACTTACTTTAACCAATGTTTCTGTATTAATATCTATCTTTAATCTCCATTTCAAAAATTTTGCGATGTTTGTACCATATTATAGAGCGCTTTCCACACAAAATTTGGCCTTTTCTTGGATATATGACCATTTTGTTGGTATTTTGTTGTCTCCTCCCAAAGCTTGGGGAGTGTACGTACAGGATTTTTTCGTGATTATAATTTAGGTTACTAGCAAGTTTTAAAGCATCAAGCAAGACATGGAAGGTTCTTACTATTGACCGCTGAAAAGTCAAAAAGCTACATTATACGTGAGACCAGCAATAAATGTATTCTGTGCTGTTAAATGAAATAGATTTCAAATCGAACTGAACCACTATAGTGAACTACATTGGCATTAAATGTTTTGTGTCGTGGACAGGGTGATTCGAAGTACAGATTATTCAAATCATTCGTGAATCGGTCATAGAAACAAAAAAAGGTAAATGAAGTGGAATTTGTCATTTTCACGGCAAAATACGATAAATTTTGGTCGATGAACAAATGAAAAGTTTTGCTCTTGCGCTGAAGTGTACTTGAATATACAACGCTTTTAAGTTTAAGCTAGTAATTGTGATTAGTACCTGTAAATTACTTAATTATCATAATGGAGATAATAATAGCATTACTAAAAATGGGACATTTGTTATTTTTATGGAAGTAACGATTCGAAAAAAATTATCCGAATCAGATTTGAATTCCAACTGCTTCGGTTTAGCCCAGCCCTGGCCGTAGATAATTTACGCCTGATAACATGCCCAAAATTTTACGCCTGTTTTACTTTTTTGTTCGAAGCGTTTTTATCATTTCTACAAATACACATGCAAAAAAAATGACAGCGCAAAATGATTCGATTTTTTTTATTGAAATTTACTCTAAGCAAAAAGCAAAGCAAAGCAAGCAAAGAAGTTCCTTGTTTGCCTCCTTTTATTCGCTTCTTACGAAACGTAGGAAATCCGTCAGGGCTATGCTATCCTAATGCCCGTACCTACAGGGTCTAAAATGATATCAGATTATGATACTTCTAGTGCTCATTTGTATGATTATTAATGTCGATCATGAATATTCTACCTTCAGTCGGAGAATAAATAGGATATTTTCACTTAATCTTAAATTGGGGTAAATTTTGAATTAAAAAAAAATCAATTTTAATGCCCAAATATTCTGATTCAAATTTTTATTATCTCATCTCACATACACCGTAAAGTATTGTTGGTATTCCTATGCCTTATCATCGGCAATTGTTATTGTCTAAACGGTTTATATTTTTAGCGACTTCTAATATTCGAACAATGTCTTGAATTAAAATAAAAAAAACACATATTCTAATAGGAAGACGCGTCATATTGCATGACAAAGTATTAAATGTTTATAAACATATGACTAAGCAGACCCACGACATTGCGGTGACTGTAACCTATAAAATGGGCTATTGGCTGGATTCGAAAGCCAAACTGAGGAAGTTACTACCAGCAGACCAACGAAGAAAAGATGTTGAAAATTTCCTGCTATCTCCTACTTATCTGTTCAGGTGAGATATTGTAGATATAATGTTTCAAACTGTAACGTTCGAGGTGGGGTTTGAGTTTGAACGCTGAATATCACGGTTACTATTGAAAAATCATTTTTATAGGGACTGTTGAATTTTATCTGGCAGCATTTTATAGTTCAAGTAAAAGTAAATTTTACAGCCAACCTTGATTTTTCCTTCGCATTGTTTAGGAAAATGACCTATATAACAACAAAATCCATATCTAAATGCTTCAAACATACTTAGCTTAAAATGCTTTGTTTGCGTTTATATTTTTATAAAAATAAACGGTATTATGGACTCAGGGCTGGACAAAACGTGATTATTGAAGTTCGAATCCGATTCGAGTATTTTTTTCCGAATCGGATCGGATCACTAATTTTATTATGGATAATAAAATATCCTAACTTTACTACTACAATTCATCTCTAATATTAAAATTGAGAAGTTTACAGTTAATAATGAGTTGCTAATATGAAGATAAACGAAGGCTATTTTCAATTCATACTCACACGTGTTTAAAAGCGTAAATTTTCACTTTTTAATAACAAAATACAATCGATTTTTGTCAAATTTGTATTTTATATTCAAAAATGCAAGTTTCACTTTATTTCGCAAGCTTTTTGTTTATATGATCAATTCGCGATCAAGTCGATTAATTTGTGCTTCGGATCGATTCGAATCAACGAATGAATCAAATTGCCTAGCCCGAACTGTGCCATCTACCAAGCTGCTTCTAGCGGATGATCTTCCCTGTTATAGATATTAGAGGTTAGCGAAACCGAATCATTTCGAGCGGATCTAAGATCTATAAGTCTATATAAACAGCAAATGTCGCGTTTTATTGTTGTAATTTATCTTTTAATCAAATCCAAGAAATTTGTAGATAAGAATTCTTTATTAATTATATAAACAAACTATTATTTTCAGTTCAGACTTTATCGCTAAGGGCTAAAAGAAATTTGCAGAAAATCGAAGATATTTTTAAGTCAAAATATCAATTTGAATTCAAATCAAAATTTTTTATTCTTGTGATCGTTATAAAAGAACTCGAATATTTTGTGCTTCGAATTGAATTACTTAATTGAATTGTTTAGTTTTACTTTCAGACAGTATCTCCACAACACCAGCGTTATTGAAATTAGGGCTTGGCGAAACTGAATCATTTGGAATTCGAATTTGATTCGAATATTTTTTTCGAATCGGATCGAATCACGAATTTGATACCAATAACAAATATCCCATTTTTACTATAACAATTTGTCTCCATTGTAAAAATGCAGAAATTTTAGTTTATTGTGTATATTCAATTCACACTTCATCTGGAATTCGAATTTGATTCGAATCATTTTTTCGAATTGGATCGAATCACGAATTTAATACCAATAACAAATATCCCATTTTACTATTACAATTTGTCTCCATTGTAAAAATGAAGAAATTTCAGTTTATTGTGTATATTCAATTAACACTCCATCTCTACGAGCAACAATTTTCATGTTTTAACGACAAAATATAATCGATTTTGGTCAAATTTGACCAAAATCGATTGCATTTTGTCGTTAAAAATGAAAATTCTAGTCCATTCAGTAAGTATTTGTTCCTATGAACGATTCACGATTGATTCGAATATATTGTGCTTCGAATCGATTCGAATCACCGAATCGAATTACTCAGCCTTAATTGAAATGTAACCATATACAAGCCAATTTAATGATATATATATATATATATATTTGTTGCTTATCAGTGGGGGCAAGTGAGGAAGGGGATATAACATGTTCACCTCCATACGGAATCAGTAAAGAGAACATAGATGATAAAATCTATCATCACGGAGATGAAATTGAGATCGAATGTCAGAATAACAATAATCATCACTATGAAATCATGTGCACAGAAGAAGGACACTGGGAAATTCATGAAAACGAATGTTTTGAACCCCAACCAATAGAAGATAAGGCTTTGTATGATTTCATCCCAATGGGGAATGCGGGCATCACAGCCACAGTACCTCAACAGTCTGCTATGGATGTGAGATTTCTTTCTCCCACGTCACTGGGCAATACGTATCAACCAGAAAACACACGCCACAACATACCGGTAGCGGCGAGGGTGCCAGTTGCCACCAGTTGTCCGTATATGTCAGGCTACATGAGTCCATTGCATAAATACCATATTTTTCACAGTGGTGATAGTGTGATGTTTCACTGTCTAAATTCTGAAAAGTACTTCGAGGCGAAATGTGATGTAAGTGGAAGGTGGATGAGAATGACTAGAGCATGCGATGAACATCACGAACACGAACATCACGATGACGATGACCACCGACACTCTCATGCAGGTGCAGAAAGCTATTTGTTATCTATTCATACACATTGACAAACATGGCGTGGTCCAAGGTACGGCTACTGTAGCCTACTGTAACTAGTTACTGTAGGTACGGGTTATAGAATTCCCCTAACGCCTTTTCTGCGTGCCGTAAGAGACGGCTAAAAGAAAATAGAAGAAGAAAAAGAAAGGTAGCACATTTTTCGCATTTTCTGGGGAAGTTATCGGTACAAGTCTATTTGGGTTGTTTCCAGCATCTTATTCTAGATTGTAAGTCGCCTCGAACAATATCAATTTCATAAATTTCACTCAAATTTTTGTTTAGAAAAAGATGATGATGAAACTTGTATTGCACCACATGGAATTGTTCACCATTACCAAGAAAGAGGAGCTTATCACAAAGGTGACAAAATTCAACTGGAATGCAATAACGCTGAAAACCTGTACTACAATATCATCTGTACAAAACATGGGCACTGGCTTATTGAAGACAATCCATGCACAAAACTTGCGCAAGTTATAACAAAAACAACAAAAGAGGCGGTGTATGCCAGGACAATAATCACTACCTGTCAATACAGACCAATGTATATGAATCCTCTATATCGTTTTCAAATATTCAACGTCGGGGATCGAATGATGTTACGATGTCTAAATTCAGCAGGATATTTTGAAGCGGCCTGTGAGTCGACTGGCAGATGGATGGCAGCGGCCAACAGTTGTAAAAATACCGTCTCTCAAGCAACTCTACCAGGTAATATGAATAGTAATCATAATTCCAAATGACTGAACTAATTTCATTCGTTAAAATTTACCTCCTTGACTTATATTATGCATATTATTAGAATGCATGCAAGATGATTAGGTCTGGGCAATTCAATTAGGTAATTCGTATCGATTCGAAGCACAAATTATTCGTATACCTCGTGAATCTATCACTCACCCAAATTTTCTTTAGCATAAGACATTGATAGCCCGTGCCTTGACGACGCGATTCATCAGAACCGTTTACTTAACAAAATTTTTGCGGCAGAGATGAAACTCAAAATTGTGTAGAACTTACAGATAATACAGAAGCTTTTAATATTTTGATAACAGAGCAAATATCAATGGTAAAACAGAGCATTTGTTTTATAGACGGAATTAGTGATTCGATCCGATTCGAAAAATTTCCGCCCTGCCGTTGATTCCCAATTATTCATTCCCGCTTGATTCGTACTTCTAAAAAAAAAGTTTTAAGAAATTATCGAGTTTTCATTTACTTCAAAACAATTCCCAAACGGCCTTGCAAAAATTGCTCATTTAGTAAATTTCCCTCATTTTTCTATTATGAAAAGGTTGATCTTAAATGCTACTATTTTATATTGAATTGAAAATGCAAGTTAAAATTTTACTCATGTCTCAATTTGAAGTGAATACCAACCGTCTGTACATGAATATGCCACCATCATTATTTTACGTTTTCTTATCTTTATACTTATCATAGGTACTCTGCTATTCCGACCCATGCACTCTCTACACGTGGCATCGACATCAGGACATGACACGCACCCCCAAGGTGATCACGTTATTTCAATTTCTGGCAACGAGATCACACATTGTCCATACCTACCATATTACATGCTTCGTCAATATCGATCGCACACTTTTAACATCGGGGATCGAATGGCATTCCGATGCCAGAATTCGCCTGGATTTTTTGAAGCGGTATGTGACACCCATGGAAGATGGTTAAGAATGACAACAAGTTGTACTAACATCCATGTCAACCGGCCACACAATCAGTCTGGTAAGATATAATTTTTCTAGATTAATTTTTTTTCGGGTAAATTTCTCGAATGTGGTCGAATCGCTATAAAGAGCAAGTATTACTGCGTGTTTACCATAACAATTCGCTTCGAATGTCAAATAAAGGAAATAATAACTACGAATGTCGTATATCTGAAAGAAGCGATATATTTTGAACTCGCACCTCATCTTAGCCGACAGAAATGAATTCGACCAAAATCCAGAATATTTTTGTGACATTTGCTGATTCGAATTTATTGTACTTCGATTCAATAAAATTGAATTGTCCTGCCCTTGGCGTGTAACTACAACGT
Organism: Styela plicata; assembly: GCA_963675895.2. NCBI lineage: Eukaryota > Metazoa > Chordata > Ascidiacea > Stolidobranchia > Styelidae > Styela > Styela plicata. Next base: position 14,081,737 of record OZ023144.1, on the reverse strand, counting down.
ATCATCCGTGGCGAATATAATTCCACACGCGATTTATCTAGGGCTCATACTCCACAAACACTAATTCTGCTCCGCCAAACGTATTCGAAAAATTGGTCGGCAGGTGGTGTAAGGGTGTTGTAAATAAAAAATAACCAATTTGTGTGCAGGAAGGCAGAAAACAGAAAGTGGTTCTATGGTTGACCGTGTCATTCGATCGATCTTGTACTTCAGTAGAACACTTTGTGTGTATATTGTGTAACACTTAATAGACGTACACCCTCTTACAAATTTACATCGCATCTTATCGACGCGATCCATCAGTGACTCATACTGTACAAAAGATATTGGAAAGAATTTTTGATCGGAATCTGAACAGATTGAAAAAATGACTACTTATGCTTAAGCCCATGCTTGTTCATAATGTCAACGGACATAAGTACATAACACAAAGACATCTAAACCTATAGTACTATAAACAGAATTCAACATAACTCAAACACATCCGGGGCGAGACCTTGTTTTAGCATAGTTGTTTATAAACATGACTCGAACGAAAATGAATTCGGATTGATAGATCGATATAATGGAAACAACAGTTAGTTGAACGAATACTTTCGATGGTGTACCGTGATACCCTTTATTACGCGATTGATTGATCCATACTGATTAGAATGTATGTATAAGTAAAATTGACGCTTTTAACAATTGAGGCCTTTTACGCCAGGTCAATTCATTCATCAAAGATTTGCATAACATTATCTGAACACCACACATGTTGGAATTGATTTTTGACAGAGAGAGTATCTGTAAAGCATTCCACCCGGAACCTAACCTCTATATTAGTCTGCACCGAGTAGTATCATGTTCGGGACGATGGGAAAAACCATCACCCAGTTGCCAGCCCATTTTAATTTTTTCCTATAGCTAGTAGAAAAACCTATGAAGCTCGACACTTGACGTTTTGACAAAGTTTGCACATAGTCGTTTATAAATGCATTTCAAGTTAAAAATACACCCATACCACCATATTTCCAAGGGAACTTTACGCGAATATTTTAACCAAAGGTAATTTAAAATAAAATCTTCAATTTATGTACCATTGTTTTTTATTCATTCAGGGAAGTCAGGTGGACTTTCGTTGATGGTGCAGCTATTGGCCAGGTGAGGCATTGTTATGTTCTTGTGTAAAATATGTACCTTTTATAAGTCAAACTTGTTTTCGTAAGTATGTGCCACTGATGAATCGTGCCGTTGAGACGTGATTCATCGCGTGACTCATGCTTTACAAGGTAAAATTTTGATAAGGCTATTTTATTTTGTAAACATAAAGTTAGAAAATGAGTGTTTCAAGAGAAATTTTCCGCGAACTTTATCTAGCAACAAGGTTGATAAATATGTTTTATCGAAATAGTTTTACTTTTTCAGGGGCAGTGGACTTGGAAATATGTTCAAGTTTGGAGCAAGACCTAAACCTACCCACAATGGATTTGATGTTATACCTTCAGGATTTTGAATATGATTACGCTAAAGAAATTATTGAAAAAAAGGATTACTCAATTATATTACATTATATTTTACATTTACATTTTTACATTATATTTACTAGCCATTTGAATGTTAAATTACTAATGAAAAAATTAATAAATATGTCATCGATAATAAAATGCTGTATTGCTTGCTTGATATTCATCACAATAGTTACAACAGGTAGACCCTGGTGATGGCAGCCTAGTTTTTTGCTAAACTAGGTGAAGTATTACTAGGTAACCTAGTGTTAATTTCATAACCCAGTAGTACCTAGATTGAAAACAAGGTAAATTGGGTAATCGTCATTTGGCTACGTTTGAAGCATTTTTAATATATTTGGATGTTAAAACCTTCAAATATAATCTCTCCTATAAACTTTTAATGCTGAGAATATAATTCACCTATTTTTTTATACTGGGTACACGGTTTTTCTGAACTAGGTACGTAGTTGAAAATCAGTGACATTTACTTATTTTCCCTCGTAAATGTAGTAGGTAAAGCTCCACAAAAGAAAACTTGGTAAAAGTAGTAGATAAATCAGATATCAGCAAAAGTATTTCGAAAGTATACTGCGTAAACTAGGTATACTAGGTAAACTCGGTGCTCGGTGCTTTGTCGAAATTTGCAAACACTAACTTCCACTTTTAAAATATTTTACCTAGAATACAAACCAACCAGATTTAACCCAGTCATATTTTCGGCCAAGCATGAAACACTGATGAATTATGCCGCCCGATCTTGGTACATCTGTGACCCATGCCCAGTAAAATTTACTTGCTAATTATCTAATTTCTGTATCCCTCTATGTGTGGGATTTGTCCTAAAGTATGTAGACAACTTGGTGCCAGTATTTGTATCAAATGTATGGGAGTACCATGAATTTATTGAATTTTGAATACTACGGGTTCTATTGGTAAGCATTTTTTTGCGATAAGTAAGGACACGCTCGAGCTTATGTAGAGAATATATTATATTGTCAAGCGTATCCAGCATTCAATTGTATTCGGAACCTTTATCATGACTAATAAATATCGATAGTTATACTATTATTAGGTGAAAATCATAATTAAGAATTGGTGACTGAGGAGCCGTTGTTGAAGTCCATACACGTAAGAGGTAAACGACATGACATCATGTTATAAATCAACCGACTATGGAAGGTATCCAAATATCGTGCATGATTCGCCGCGTTGTCAAGCCCTGTCTAAATTGCAGACAACGACGGCTCCATCTGACATATTAGTGAAATCGTGCGAATAGGCTACCGATGATGGTGGTTGAGCATCATTATTGTTATTATTGAGACCAGCACATATCTGGCATCGCTAATCGTGCAAATTTGATAAGTCAATTCGATTTATACTGTTAATATATTCGATGTCATTTCCGTTTTTGTGATGACATCACACGTTACTTTCGATAGGGAGTTCTTATCAATATTTTCTGCATAGTCAGTCTCTGATCTCTTATCAGATTAATTTTGTCGGTACCATGAGGTATCGCTTGTCCGCTGTTCATATTTGAAAACAGTAAAATTGTTCTGCAAATTAACCTCTCTGATTTCATGTTTCGAAAATAGAATAATTAGTCTGAATTATATTGTCCAAGGTCTTTAAACATGAAAATCTATGACATAAACGGATACACAAGATTGTGTATCCGTTTATGTCATAGATTATCATGTTTACACTGAAATTTAGAAAATAAAACCAATGTTTAAAATTTGACGATACCGGTATTATAACAATTCAAATATTACGTTTCTTAATTTCCTACTACATACCATAAATTATTTCCCCATGAAAATTAGTTTTAATACAGACTTAAAAATAATTAAAACCATTTTAATTGAGGCTTTAAATCTTATGAGGCGAGCTTACAATTTGTTTAAACGTTTATAAATAATATGGGCTTGCCTGTTGCTTAAGTAATTTATATTTACAAAATTTCTAAACCCTAAATACAGTTTGAATAGAGAAGGTCAAAATGTCGTATAAAGTAATATCGGGCATCCGTACACTGTCGAAATTGATTTTATTGTTTATTTAGTAGATGTTGCAGCGACGGCAAAATTCCATATGCTTTGTTTAGTGTTGGAAATTTGAGGTAAAAGTACGTCAAAGTTTAGAGTAGAATTTCCCTAGTACATCCAATCAGCCGAGTTTATTTTCAAAATACTTTTACCTATTTACACTGATATCTGATTTACCTACTTTCCCTTTTCACCAAATTTTCTTTCTGAAACTTTACCCAGTAAATTTACTTAGGGAAATACGTAAATATACCTAATTTTCAACTAGGTTCAAAAACTAAGTACCTAGCATAAATATATATAGATTTTTGAGAGTAACATAACTTGATGATATTTGTATATTTTTATATTCACTCTGAGCAAGTCTCGGAAGCAGTGCCTATAAAGAACCAACTAACCGGCCACGTAATGGCAAAGAGCTACTAAAAGATGTAGTACCAGCAATTGCACTCTAAACGGAAAACATCTCAAACGGAACTGAACCACATTGGTAAAGTGCAGAGAGCGGTATTTGCCCTGGGCGGATATTGTGATAAAACTATACAATCAATCTTTTTTGCTAAATATGGATTGTTGAGGGAACGCACTACCAAGGTGCGGGGCATCAACAATCCATTCATCAGCGATCCATATTTGACAAGACTTTTTTCGACGATGATTGCAAGTTTGGGTACAAATTATACGCAACCGTAATTAAATACTTTGAAATTCACAGTTCACACGGTTAAAAATTTTTTATACCAATATTTAAATTCTTGTGGGTTCATTATAAAATAATAAGAGTAATTATATAAACAAATATTTATTAAATTAATATAATTTTGAACTTCCTAATTACATCGCTGTATCCCTGAATACGTAGCATTAAAATAATGACCACATTTTCACAACTTTTTGTGGTTATTATAATATGGTTTTGTAATCTCTCCACAAGGTATCTTAAATTTCTATAAAACAAACAAAGTTTGTGCTTTTCTCACACCTCGAAAATTGTAGATGATATATATATATATATATTTATAGAAAATTTGACGAATATCCTGTGTTGACAAGGCTATAATTTCAGCCTTCATGCACTTTTTTTCTATGTTTTCTAATTTATGTAGAATATTTTTTTGTATTCGCAAAAGAACATTCCACAAAATGCGATAGCGAAGATGAAAAGTTTTTCTCAATTTAAATTCGCCAACGCATAACATTCGTCAATTTTTTTTTTATTTATACTTTGTATACTTATCTGTACCATTTTATGGTACAAATGGTACCATGTTATGGTACTCTTTGAGTTCTCAACCATTGAATCAACTAGATTTTAAACGAGTTCAGACAATACGAACTCAATTTTCCAACTGTCCACCAGAGCCGGGATAAACTGAATTGAATCGAAAGTTGTTGCAACGAACTCTCTACTGAAATTAGTATATTAAGGGTTTTACACTACACACTGTTATAATATTGCAGTAAAATCACCGCATATTTACTTGATGATATTTGTCTTTTTGCCAAATATTTAATGGCTTTTGATTGAACGAACCGCTGAGGTGCGGTCTATCAACAGCCAATATTCAGCATAAATCTCGTCAAGAAAGTGAATAGAAATTTGGAAAATATGCAATTACTGCAAATGACCAGTGAATTTACTGCACTTTTGTTTCAATGTACACATAAATACACTAGCAAAAATAGTAGTAAAATTAAAACAAACAGCTCAAATATTAATTATTGAATCAAATAATGTTTCCCGTCAGATATAGAAATTTTTTCAACTGAGTCGAATAAGACGGGTCTGAAAAACCTTTCCAAAAGTCACGTCTTGGGCTGTTCAAAATATTTGATTTGACTCGTGGTTCGCAAAGATGTTTTTGCTTTAACAGAAAACTTTGATTTGAATATTCTATTCGATACCCAAATAAAAGTATATTTGAGTTCGGCCACACGTATATGTCAAGATCCATGACATGCTTCCATATTTAGTGAAAGTGTAACTTTTTTTTATAGACCCAAGTATATCCGATATCAGATACTGGATTAAACGCTTTCAGCATCACTTTTTAAATTAGTACAAGAATGAATTGGGTTCAAGTTGACCATCATACCATCCTCTGAGCATACGAATGCAGGCCCATTGTACCTCTCTGTTGAAAAACTAGTATTGCTAAATATGCACAGACAGGTAGCGCGCATCTCACGCAAACGGAAAAAAATTTTAAACGTAGCTTTTGATAAGCATGTGTCACTGATGGATCGCGTCGATAAGACGCGGTCCATCTGTGTCTCATGCGTGACAAAATAAAATAGCTGAAACCCATAGGTCACTATTATAAACAATTTTGTCTAATCTCAATCGAGACTAAATTGACAACAAAATAATAAGAATTTAAAACAAAATACTTTTAGGCGTGAAAATAAAGACGCTATATCCGCTCAAGGCAAATTGAGCCCAATTACATATTTCGATGGTATGGTTTTTATTTCAAATATTTGAGCAAGTGTGCGACATCCCCGGTTTTCGTGTTGTATTTATCGCAGTGTTTTTATTCCGAGGTTGTCGTTTTTCGCAATCGAAATCTTGTACTTGGATTGGTAGGACAGGGACAGAGATGGCTAAGCTAATGTTGATGCTTTTTGTTTATGGAGCTTGTCTGCTGCATTTGATATATGCAAGTAAGTTGGATTTATATGATTTGTTCTATTCTGATTTCAATTTGATATGCCACCGAAATTTGTATATTTATAATTTGCGTATTTTTTTTTTAAATTGAAACTCATCAAGCCTGGGCTACGTGAAGGTTTTACATTTTATATAGCCGAAATGAAATTAATTTTATTTTATAGAATGCAATATGTAATGTTTGCAATTTTTCTCTTTTACTTTTTTAATTTTACGAGATTTCTCTTTTTCTTTAACACTTTCTTTAGTGATCGTTAGTAGGAATGGACAATTTAATTAGGTCACTCGAATCGATCCGAAGCACAAAGTATTTGTATCAATCTTGAAACGTTCGTAGGAACAAAATATTTCCATTTTTAACAAAATGCAATCGATTTTAGCCATATTCGACCAAAATCGATTATATTATTCATTAAAATAAGTAAAATTCTGCACTTAAACATGGAGTGTGAAATTGGAATATACTGCGTATATGTATGTGCTAATATTAGTAATTCGTGACTAATTTTCTAGATTTTCATAATTGAGAAAGGTTGCCATAGCGAATAAAATATTTGTTATTTACATGGTGCGATTCGACAAAATTTACCGAATTAGATTCGAATTCCAAATAAATCGTTTTTTTCGGCCCTAGTCGTTAGTTAGTTGCCTGTCACTGCGAATGCTGCTTCCAGCCTTGGTTTGAGTTAATTTCGTTAATGATCTTTCTTTACTAAGTAATCTACCTTTCTTTCAGGCTGCCCACCAATAACCGGGGTGAGCGGACAATATAACTATGGCCATAAGCTGCAAATAGCATGTATCGAACGACAAGGTGTATACTATGAAGCCGAATGTGGTAACGACGGCATTTGGAACCATGGCAATCGAGACAGATCTTGTGTGGTTCAATCAGGTCAAGCTGACCCTGGTTATCAACCTCCCAAGCCTCAGGCCCCAGCACCTAGACCTCCAGCCCCTAAACCAGTTGCCCCAAAACCCAAAGGATGCAACTATTTACCCGGTAACATGAGACCAGCAGATTCAGGAAGATTGTGGGCTGATGGTAGTCGATACAGAATGAAATGCATTGGTAAAAACCGACTTTTCATAGCGACTTGTAATAAAGTAGCTTGGGTGTATGAACTTAATTATTGTGAAGGTCCGGAACAAGGAAATGACTTAGGTCTGTTTGGACCAGTTGGAGAAGGTTCCGCACCAGCTCCTTTGACACCAATTGGTTACGATGACAAACCACATCAAACGCATGAATCACATCAACAGAAACCACACAGCCAAGGTATATTAGTTTTTATCTTTTCCCTTATTATAATTCTATTACAAGCCGGCTTCTAAAGATACTTTAAAATTCTTTCCGTTATTAGGTTCAGGCTCTGTGATAGCGTCCCAATAAGAAATTTCGTTTTGTCAAGTATGAGCCCCAAATGTACCGCGCTCCGTCGGCGCGATCTATCAGAGACTCATACTTAATTTTCGACCACATATTTTTTTTTGGGGGGGGGAGGGGGGTTTAGTAATGCCCAAACGTATTTTCAGTGCGACTGAAAGGAAACGAAAAATTCGTTCACTGCATTTTATTTTGAAGCTCTGATATAAATGTTGTTTTGTAATCTTCAGGAGGTATCCTAGATGGGTTCAGTGATGTTTTCAGCAGTTTCTTCAAACCAGGAACTCCCGGAGCCAAGGGAGATTCAGGTAAAATCTTTTTTCATAATACTGTAAAAAAGCATACATTCTCCAAATATTCATTGTGGGCAAAATGGACATTCAAACGGAACTTCGGCGCACGGTATTGATTCCAAGCTTTCATCAATCTTATGCTTCAAAAAAGTCCACACGATTATCTAATTTCTGAACTTCACTTTCGATTCACGTTGCCCCCCCCCCTCTTGCGTTTCCATTTTAAAGAACTATATTATTGCATTCATACATAGTTCCACTGGTGATAAAAAAATTAAGAGATCTGATTCATGAATATTGCACGATTTCAGATCAATTTTAATCCACTCTGTTCTATTCTATGATTATTTTTAATGTACTTTTAACAAGAAACTATTTATTCTAATTTAGGTTTTAATATCAGAGGATTAGTCGACCCAGTCTATAATATATTGAAACCAAAACCTGACGGTTACGGAGAAAATTATGGTGAGTTCTTTTGTTCGTTTTATGGGGGATTTGGCGAGTCTATATATTCTGTAGTAACTTGTTTGAGTAGCAAACAATAATATGTTCAGGTTATACCTAATAAAAATAGTTTGTGAAGCATGTGTCATAGATGGACCGCGCCTCTGCGGCGCGGTTCCATCAGTGACACATGATTAACAAAATATGTTTGGACAAATCATCCCTATCCGGTTAGTGTTGTGTTGATCCAAAGCAAGTAGCTTCCCATTCGCCACAATTCTTCTACCGCTCCTACCTATCTTGTGAGGCAAGAAAGATAAACACAAAAAACAAGCCGAATTCGTTTTGAGAAAAATTTTTCCAAAATATTTCCGCAACAATTTAATAAATTAGATAAAGCTAAAATTTATTATCGATTATTATGAATTTTATTTGCGAGCCTCTTCTTCCACCCAGATATGATAACAATGAAACTTTCGACTCCATCGTTTCTATCATCAACCGAAATTTATTTAAAGCATAATTTGAAACTTGCAAACATTTTGGATATCGTGTTCTAACACTTAGAATTCGAAAATGGCACAATTATGCCCGTAGGCATTATATATAGTACAGTACTATCGTGTTGCAAATCTGAAACTAAGTACCGTCATATTGAAGGCATTTCTTACTATAACCGTTCCCTTACATTACTATCTATGGCTTGTTGAGAATTTTTTTTTTTGAGAATTTTTATACTATTCACCGTTAAGATCATCATGGAATAATCACTTTTTTGATTCGATATGGTTAGACTCATTGGATATGTTACGACTTTTATATATATGAATATATATATGAATGACGACTTCGAAAATTTGCAACAATGAACAGAAAAGTCAGCTGGTTATTAACTTCTCAGAATTTTGTAATATTTTTTTTTTTTCAAAAATTAAATCAGATCCAAAAAATATATATATGGTATTCTCATGAAAAATAAATATACCTAAAATAGATCGGGAAATGAGGCGTAATAAGCCTAATTAAGATTCAGAAAACTCGAAATTGATTTTCTCGTAACTTACTTATTTTTAATTTAATTTCTAAATTTTTGTCACCGGTAATATTAAATGAGTTTCGGATTTATACCTATTACAAGTTAATTAATTTATTGATTTACGCGAATTGGCAATTCATAAAAGCAACTCCTACCACTACCTATTAATCGTGGTCGATGATAGATTAGGCAGTGCTATGTAATGACGTAGTCGTAGAGCATGTATATATCAATTTTGGTATATCGAAATTCATTTAAGGATAATTGTCATTTCAATTCGATCAATCGAATCGATTCAAAGCACCAATAGTTCAAATCTGTCACGAACCTGTCATTTTCCTAATCATAAATTTCATTTTCTTAAACATACGCCACAGATGGCCCGCGCCTTGACGGCGCGATCCATCAGTGTCTCATGCTTAACAAAATATTTTACAGCAAATGGGATAGGAAGAAATACTTAAAAATGAAGTGAATCTTTCAAATTTCACCGGGAAAATTAAAAATATACATTTCAATATTCCGATAATATAGCTAACATTAATGGCAAAAACGATACATTTGTTACTTAAACGAAATAATCGATTCGACAAATTATCCGAATAAGGTTTGAATTCCAAACGATTCGTGTTTGCCCAGCCTTGAATACATTGTCATTAATGATGCTGGGTGTTGCACAGTCACAAATATCGGCGACAGTGATCAAATTTTGATTGCAATAAAAAATGTAAAATCGGCGTTCAACATTACTTTTCCATTTTCTCATAAACCGCCTTTTGGTCGATTTTAATCACATCAATGCTCCTAACTAATTGTCATTCAGCAAGCATTGTCTTATTCATAACTAGGGCTGGGCAAAATCGAATCATTTGGAATTCGGATATGATTCGAATAATTTTTTCAAATCGGATCGAATCATAAATTCTATGTGATTTACAAATATCCCATTTATTCTATTACGCCTTATCTCAATTGTGGAAATCAATAAATTTATAGTTTATAGCGTATTTTCAATTCACACTAAAAACAACAATTTTCATATTTTAACGACTTGACCAAAATCGATTGTATTTTGTTGTTAAAAATGAAAATTCTAGTTTATTTAGCAAGTTTTTGTTCCTAGGAACGTTTCCCGATTGATTCGAATAAACTGTGCGTCTAATCGATTCGAATTGCACAGCCCTATTCATAACATTACACCCATATATTGTATTCACGGATTGGGTTGAAATGTTAAAATGAAAAGCGCTCCCAGTCAGAAAAAATGTTTGAAATTTTTTTTTTTTTGAAGCACGGGGCATTCTGTGGTACATATTTAAAAAGTGTATATAATTACTGATTGGGCCATATGTCATGCTTTTTGTATTTAATTACCAGAGGAATATCCATATTGTTCGTACAATGACGATTTGATGGAGATTGAATATCGAGGAAAGGTTTTTCTCACAAAACTACAAATATACTGCCAGATGTAAAAATGAAGAACATGAAGGAAGATACTTTATTCTAGTTTGCGACAATGGTAACTGGAAATACGATGAAAAAGATTGCGATAGTTTGAACAGCTTGTTCCCTATGGCATTCAATGAATGTGAGTATAATTGATATTCAATCTCAGTGCACGTGATATAAGTTCAACCGTCGGAGTCTTTCTGTAATAAGGAGTGTACGCGGTTCATTGTCATGGAATCCATTCATCAGAAATCAATAGTCTAAAATAAAATGCAAGATTATTGGAAAGTAAATATTATATATTTTCTTGACAATATTTAGTCGCTATTGCAGATACGAAGAAATTAACTTCCAATATTACTAGCCCTGTTCGCCTACAAGTGGTCGCTGCTACAGGGCATTGATCGGGGTTACTCACTCAGATGAGTGACTGTAAAAATAAAATAAAATTACAAATAGCGAGTGGTTGCCACCAGGTTGTTCCGTAGGTATGTACAACCGGTAAAATACAAACGATGTAATTTTCCGACGTTTCGAACGTCTATTTAGAAAACCTTCCTCGGGGCAATGAATAATGAAATAACATTCTGACCTATTAAACATATGAAAATAAGTTCTAAACTACACTAATATACATAGATAAAAGCACTGGATAACAAATATAACACTAAAGGAAAAAGATAAGGCTGAAACTATAACCGGTAAAGTAAGCCTGGGAAAACAAAGGATATCAAAGAGGGGAAGAAAGACAAGGCAGCTTTATTAAGAAGACACTCTGTAGAGAATGAACATCAGATAGGATGGGACAATGCAGAAATTTTAGAAAATGAAGAGCACTATAGGAAAAGATTATGTTTAGAATCTTATCATATTCAATGGAATAAGAACAGCATCAATGATAAGGAAAACAGCATGTTTCCCAAGGCTTACTTTACCGGATATTGTTTCAGCCTTATTTATTTCCTTTAGTGTTATATTTATTTTTCAGTGCTTTAGCTATAAAGTTTTATGCAGTTATGTTCAGTTTTGTAGTTTAGTAGTTATTTTTATATGTTTATATAGGTCAGAATGTTATATCATTATTCACTGCCCGATGAATCTTGTCCAAGTAGACCTTGGAAACGTCGGCAAATTACATCGTTTGTATTTTACCAGTTGAGCCCATCGGACATCGGTACGCTCGGCTCATATCCTTGAACTGAAAGTGTGTTTGTTTAGTTTATAATTATGGGGTCAAATTTTTGCTTACATTTCGTCGTGGCTGATCCGTCGATTGAGTGATTTGTTTAAAAATCATTATCCACTTTAATAAAACGGCTTTTTGATTTATTATATTTAAATTAACTACATGCGCGTGTTATATAAACATTAATTAATTGATAGATAAGAATATCTTCATTTAAATAGTCAGATGTTCTAGAATTATGTAATTATGATAAAAAGTAATTATTTTTTTTTTATTATTCTTAAATTGATTCATTTTGAAGTGAAATCATGATCCAGATTTTCTACAAAATGTCGCGATAATCACGAATAACTAATAAATGCAGCAGTATATTGTATTATATTTTATTCAATTGTAATTCACTTTAGTCAATGCTGAAAGCAGCGCCTGGAGGAACTACTCCGTAAATTTACTGGTCATTTGCAGTAATTTCACATTTTCAAAAAAAAAAACGCCATATTGATGAGATTTATGCCAGTTGCGGGGTGCTTTTTGAACGCACGGCGAAGGTGGCCAAAAAAGTCAATTTCGATTTTTTTCAATACCGCTTAATAAATTTAATTTCAAATATCAGTGATTTTGTTGCATTTTTGTTGAATCTGACAACCTTGGTAAATGGCGGTACTACACATAAAATGCAAAACTGACAGCTGTTCGCAAAGCCTAATAGAAGTCAGGTGATAATTGATGTATTTTATGTCAGAATTGTGCCTATAAAAGGGTTTATAAAATTTTGTTATAGGCTATACATCTTTTTATTTTGAATGAAAATACCAGTTCATCTAATAACTTACTTCAATATTATTTTTTTCAGTTCCATACTGGCTTTTGTCATTGTTCCTCAGAGGGTGAGGGTAAGTCGATCTGATAATTAAATAATGATCTTGCTATCAGGTTGTGTTTTGGTGAGACTTATCTTTGGCAAAATATCATCTCTGGTCATACACACTGTGACAAAAGTACAGTAAATTTACTGGTCATTTACAGTAATTACGTCTTTCAAAGTTAAAAAACGCCATGTTGATGAGGTTCATGTCAATTATGGACTGTTGATGGACAGCATCTTCGCAGTGCATTTCATCAACACCCGTTTTTGGCAAAAAAAGTCAATTTTGATTTTTTTCAATACCGCCAAGTAAAATTACTGTCAAAGACCAGTGAATTCGCTGCATTCTTTGTTACAGAGCACTGTAATAAAAATGCAGTAGAATCACAGGTCTTTGCATATCATTTCCTTTGGTACTACTGTAATACCCATGTTATTCAAATATGCCAAATTCGGTCCATGATGGCATACAAAAATCAAACTAGATTGGAAAAAATACTATCCACTCATAAAAACATGCCAAATCTAGCCAAGATGATTTTTAACAAATAGAATTTGTAACTATTTATAAAGTATTGTGAAATCATTGTATCATATTGCAAATGTATTTTAATAAATCTATGCTACGATCATCAATATTTTGCCCTATTGACGTATCTAAAAAAAACCAAACGAAATCATTATATTACTTCATATCAGTAGTAATAAAAAGTAGAATCAGTATTGTAATTCGGCTGTTTCGGATAATAGACTTCGAATTTTTAATTTTGATATTAAGGGCAAACTGCAATAGAAAAATCGAAACCTTCTCTGTTTATGTAGAATAAGTGATTCGGCCCGAATCAAAAAAGTTATCCGAATCATATTCTAATCATACTCACTTTAAAAATGTTTTCATCTGATCTCTGATATAAATATTGTCACTTAGTCCGTTATTTAAAAATGATTTTTTTTTTCATATTTCTCAACTTTCATATTGCAGAAAAGTTGCTGTTAAGGCTACATGTTTAATTGGAAAAGAACATCTGAGAAGACATCAAATTATTGAATGTTGAAATTGTACTAATCTACATACCTTATATTAATGTTTTATTTAATATTTCCAAGATTAGATTTTCATTAGACTTGAACGGAGACGACCAAGATAGAATATTTTTTGTTTCAAAATCTCATCGAATATCGTATAATTTGTAAACGAAGAGAATTTCAAAAATAATGGAAAATGGTCAATATAATTTGTTTTTCCTCTGAAAATACGAACAATGTAGATCATATTGAGTCGCCATTATTGGAAAAAATGGAATCGATCCCAAAAAAGCGCCGGATGTTTGTGACTAGGGCTGGGCAATCCGATTCGATGATTCGGTCATAGGAACAAAAACATGCTAAATGGAGGTAATTTTGTTCATTTTTAACAACAAAATACAATCGATTTTGGCCAAATTTGACCAAAATCGATTGTATGTCGACGTTAAAATGAAAGCACATCGGTTTTATCAGTTTATATTTTGTAATTCGTAAATGTATATTTCCTAATTACCAAAATGGAGACTATAATAGTAATAGAAAAATTTGAAATCAACGATTCGATCCGATTTGGAAAAATTATTCGAATCGGATTTGAATTCCAAATGATTCGGTTTTGCCCAATGCTTGAAAATTTGTATCGAATAATTCTCAACTTGAATATTAAGGCTATAAACAATTGAGGTGCGTTTAACTGAACCAGCAAATTTTCACAATTTCGTTATTGTAAATATTTAAATTTGTGGTATATGGAAGAAAAAAAATAATATTTTAAAATTTTGTTTCGGTATTTCGTCTTATAACACTTTTTCCTTATTTTGTCTCAATATTTTAGTGTCTTTAGTGCTTTTACATAATTTAATGTCTTAATAAGTAAGCAAATTGAATCAATATACAAAATGTTGCTTGCTAAAGATTCTCAACTTTTTAAATCCATTAAGCTTGAGTGTTAAGTTGGGAAAAGTGTACTTTTGCTTTTCATGTACTGTTTGCAAAAAATGTTTTTGGATTTTTGAATAAGTTTCTTTTTACTCATCTTTCAATGTTACCTAATAAAAGAACTATGAGACTATACTTTACTGTTGTGCACTGATAGTTCTGTATATTAGAAGGCAATCTAAATGGTACTCGTACCAGTGCTGCTTTAAAGAGCAGTCAAAGACACCTTAAGAATATGATCCCCATAGAGTTGTTCGAAGGGTATTTTCCAGAGATTTTTTCACCTTATAATTTTTTTTATTGAATCCCACTCTAAACTAAGGCTGAAGTAAAGCGTGAAAGAAAACCAACAAAGGGCCATTTATACGATAATGATCTACAAAATATAGAACAACCACAAGTGGAAAACATCGCAATTGGAAATGAACCGCTATAATAAAGTGCAATTAAAACACACTATTTTTGAATCAAATTCTCACTATGTGAGCTGAACCGAAATTCTGAACAGAAATATTTCTATTTCGACGAGCATGAAATACAGATGAGTGCGCTGAAGCGATGAGATTTGCCTGTAAGCCAGGTTTGATAAAACGCGATTGTATTATATTGTTATGTCTGGCGAATATCTGACGAAGCTTAATAATTACTTAATATTTCGTAATTATGTTTAACTGAATGACCGCGCCGCCAAGTCGCGGTCTATCTGTCTCACATACTTGACAAAAAAATACTATCATTTGAACGCTTGGGTTGGTCATCCACGATAAAAAAAAATACAAAAGCTGGATATCCATGCCGATATCTTCATCAAATATGAACTGCTGTTGAATTATAGCGGACCAGCCATGTATTATTGATCATAGAGATAATCTAAAATACATCCTGAAAATAAATCTCAATGTATCTGTAGTCTTTGGTATTACATTGATCCCTTATGTCGAATAACCCGGGCGGTACCAAACGTTAAAAGTAAACCTCACGAAAACAACATTTGTGATGTAGAAAATAATAAAAATAGGCGTCACACCATACGTTGATCTTGATAAGCCGCTAGTTTTGTTGACGTCGCATTAAATCGAAAAATATTTGTATTTCTTAGGTCATTAAAAATTCTTTTATTGCATAAAATCCGGTAGCCTTTTATCTAATATAAAGTAAACATTAAGAAAATACTTGTGATATTACGAAAACTAGACGAAATGTTTGTAGTAAATGTAGGGGAGGGAATATTTTTTTTATTCATAATTCGCATAGGGATCGCGCGGTCCTGGAAATAATAAATGCAGACCTATCAATGTTATTACATTCTGGGTTGGGTAGTGTGAATCAATCTGAAATGCGTTGCGGCTTTCACACAGACACGTATTTTTTTCGAAGATGTGCTTTACGCCCCCCTCGGCCCAAAAAGAAATGAAGCCAAAAACCACAAAGCTGCTTTTGTCAGTCTCGGGATAAAGAATGTCCGCACATTGATACCGCATTTTATCAGTAAGCCATAATTGAAAATCACGTTTTTACAAAGATGTAAACAGAGTATCGTTTATGTTAGGATAACAGAATACCCGGATAAATATCGTGGCAGCTTTCGATCAATTACGGGCTTATCAAAATGTGACATGAAATCCGACCCTTTAAAAGGACTATTAAGCGACATTAAAACGAAATCGAGAATAGCTTACACATCACAAATTATTAGCTTCCGGCAAATTAGGAGCCGTCACCAACCGACCCGATTATATTTTAATTAAATATCCCACAAGAGATGGCGCGCTACGTCCCCGGGCCTCAATTTTGTTAGTAGGTACGTAGTTTTATCCCACCGCAAATCTTTCAAATATTCATTCATTCTGTTTCGTCGCTAGCTGCAAGATGACAAGGTTTATTCTATCAGTTCTGGCTTATCTCGTTTGCATTTTTCAAAGAACGTATGCTGGTAAGTAACATTGAAATATTTTTGCAGTCATTAGATTTTGATAAAAACATCACCAATGTTTAGTTGTTGGATCGCATACTTAGCTCGGATGCAATGAATAAATGTGAGATCGTTCAAATATCACTCCGAATGAAGGCAAATTTTCGCGGGATGAATCAAGCGCCGCATATTTGGCAGATTTATGACGAACTTTCTTATCCAGTCAGAATGTTGCCCAATTTTCTTTTTCTTTAACGCGTTCTCATTTCTATGCTTTACAAAACTAAGTTCCTGTTTTGAAAGGTTCGCCACACTGTTCATCATAGGATATTTATTTTTAGTTTTCCTGTGAGCTAGTGACAATATTCAATTTGAAATCAATGAACCGTAAACAGTGAACGACGAGGGGTTTTGTAAATACCGAACGTCACTCTTGAGCTGGGAAATCGAATCATCGTCTCAACTTTAAGTTTTATAGTTTTATATTAATGTAGTCGAGGTTCGGTGTGGGCCAAAATGGAATATTTTTCAATTTCTATCGAATTAAATCTATTCAATCGAATTGAATTATTTTTTTAAAAAAATCATAATTATCCTCAAGTTGATTTTGAATTGCTTAAGAAATCGAACAGTTTATGATTCGAATATTGCGAATCGATTATATGGACAGCCTTAGTCGAGGCTGAAATTAACATAAATTCCGATAGTACTAAACTTGTTATTTTTTGCTGATAGCCCGACACGTTGTATATATCACCTAAAACAACCATATATATATATTCGACTTGGAACTCTATATTATCAATACAAAACAAGGATATGTAATGTTTGAAATGATGACATGAGTCGACCCTTGAGTTCAACATAACCAGTGATTTAATCAAATAGATTGATTTGTAACGACGTTTCCCCAAAATTGACCCGTGATTATAAATCTTAAAATAACCAAATTGATATAATTCATATCCATTATCTAACAAACTAATACATTGTAATTTTATTGAACTGAATGTGAGGTAATACAATGTAATCGTTTTTTTTTAAGGGCTCTATTAGGGCTGGGCAATTCGATTCGGTGATTCGAATCGATTCGAAGCACAATATATTTGAATCAATCGTGAATCGTTCATAGGAACAACTACTTACTAAATAGACTAGAATTTTCATATTTTAACGACAAAATATAATCGATTTTGGTCTTAGACATGCAGTGTGAATTGAATATACAACACTATATACTATAAATGTCTTGTTTTTCACAATGAAGACAAGTTGCAATAGTAAAAATGAGATATTTGTTATTTCGTGATCGTGATTCGATCCGATTCGAAAAAAATATTCGAATCAAATTCATTCGAATTTCAAATGATTCGGTTTTACCCAGTCCAAGCATTTACTTTAAATACAATCCTTGTAGTTTGAACAGTTATTCTGAAGTGTGTAGCATTTGTATAGACTATTAGCGACACTCTGTAATAAATATCATGAAATAGTCTGTGCTAATTATATTCACTAGATATATAACTGATAACCAAGTGCGCTTGGTATAAACTTTATTTCATGTTAGAAGTTCTATATGAAACAAAAATTGACTTTAATATATAATCAAACAAATATTGTATAAGATACACGGTACAAATCATGCATATAATTACTGAATATACATATGCTGTTTGAAACGAGCCAAAGGTAGCAAGGCGCCTATGAAAAAAGTCAATTTCACAGCAGCAAGAACTAAAATTTTAATCCTCGTCATGTTTAGTTACATCAGTCTTTTTATTACAGTTTGTCCGCCCATCACCGGAGAACAAGACAAAGCTTACACAGCAGGACAGACATTGATGATATGGTGTGATGACAAACCTAATATGCGTTACACCGCAACTTGCAAAAATGATGGTATTTGGGATCACTCAAGGAAAGAATCAGATTGTGCCAAAGAGCAGCAGCCTGCCAATGTGCCAAAGCCTGCTGCAGTAGTACCCGTGCCAGCTTCTTCTAACCCAATGGCACCAAAGCCTGTGGTAAACTCTCCAATGGGGGCGCCGCAACTTGTCGTCCCGGCTAAACCAGATCCCAAGCCCGCTGTGATAGCGTCAACAGGAACCAATCCAGTTGTTCCCGCTGCAGCGGCTTCTCAAAATGTTGCCGTTGACCCAGCACCACGAAAGGAGGGTTGTCAGTTCCTTCCAACTTACATGCGAGATGGCGACGTAGAACTTATATTTAGAGAAGGTGCACAGTACAACATGATATGTGACGACCGTAGACAACTTTTTTTGGCAACATGCACAAACAACGCTTGGATTTACGAAACGAACTACTGTAAAGGACCAGTAAGAAATGACGGGTTATTCATGAATTTATTTGGACCCGTGAAGCGACCAGGGCCAGTTGGATCCGGCTCTCCTGCAATTCAAAAACCTGTAAGGACGGTACAACCTGGAGATGGAAAACAAGGTAAAATTACGTTTAAATATTTCATTCCATTTATCCATCTTCTACTAATTATCTCAATAATTAACGCAAAGTATGTGGTATCTTAAACGCTGTATAGACCTCCTTATTAAAAATGCCCTGGATGACCTATAGTTATATTTTAGAGGGTCTATATTTTTGCGTCAAGGGACAGACCTGCTTCAACCATACTTTCAAAATGAATGCTTTTTATCTTCGACACGTTTTTCGTTTTAGGTCCTAATAACTTTTTTGATGGCATTGCAAAAGGGACTCGACAATCTTTTCAAACCTCTTACTGCCCCCCGACAACCGTCTGAAAACACAGGAAATGGTTTAGGTAAGTTTTTGTTGTTGTTTTTTGCTAGGAATAAGATAAGTATGTTCAAGCAACAAGTGAAGCGTCTCGATAAAGAGGAGACATGTCAAAAGCCAAATTAGTACACCTAGTACAGAATAACTAAAGTAGAATAAAACGGTGTGTGATTAGGGGAATGCGGGATACAATTGAAATGGCCCTCCTATTATATTGCTAAAGTTGCCATTCCTTCACCTTCCTTTATCACATCCATTTCGTTTGTCATCCTGTCTACATCTCTCCTTTCTGAGAAATTTCTGTTTTTTACTTTTTCCATGCGAACATTGCAATTTTATACCAGATAATCGCTTGCCTTATAGTGGGTGGAAAGTGGTTAGTGGGCGCGACATATACCTCGCTCTTCAGTAATGGAAAGATAAGGAAAGATAATGTTAGGAAAATTATTAGGCAAATCCTAATAACCACATCTAAAGGACGAAAAAATGAGAAAATTTAGACGAAAAAGAATTTATTGAAATATAAAATATAACTTTTTACAGATCTATTCCGTGGACTTGACCAAGCTTTCAATAATCTCTTTGGTGGTTTCAACCGGGGTGGAATGGAAAGTGGTATTGAATCAGGTTTAAATTATCCACATATATTAATTTCCTTTTTTAATTTTTAATTTCGCACAAGTATTGTACGTACTCAGTAACAAATGCGAATCCAGTCCATTTATGGCTTATGCAGCTCTTCGTGATGTTGATTATCGGCAGTAGGTTACCTATCACTACTCTCGAATTAAGTCCAAACTAAAAACTCGAAGTAGAAATATGATGATTTTTCGGTAGTTGTGCCTCAAAAGTTCGCAATAATTTGACTCCCTGTTTGATGGTTAAAATCAAACATAGTTTCAACGTGGCTTTATTAAAAGTTTTCAATGGCTGCTTCTCGCCCACTTCATTTACCAGTCTTACAGCCAGACATGGATGACGCGCAATACGCCTGATCCATCAGTGGGCCCATGTTTATAAGTTAGCATGTTATTTTACAGTTATGCCGACTTCGATTATCCAAAATTCAACATTTTTCAGAAGGAGCGGATTTGAAGCCATGTGCATACGATCCAAGACACATTCGACCAGAAGATTCCGGTATTCCATTCTCTCACGGTTTTCAGTACAGAGCACCTTGTAAACAGAACAATAACCGGTTATATCCCGGGATCTGTAGAGATGGACGATGGATATTTGATGAAGAAGTTTGTACACGACCTGCTAACAATCCTTTCGGATGTGAGATAATATTCTTTTGAAAATTTCGCGGTTCGAATTTCACAATTTGGCTGCAACAGCAATCTGCCACGACAATAAGAAATTTTATTTTTCAAGCATGAGTCACAGTTGGATCCCGCCTTGACGGCGCGATCCATCAGTAACTCAAACTTAACAATCTATTTTAAACTCTTTTTACTGGAAGAAGACACAAACTGTTCAGTTGCGAACATGGGAGCAGGAAGCACGGGTACAGCTGCTTTCTCTGCTCTCATACCGTGATAAAGTTCCTCTAGTGCTCTATAGCGGTTGAAGAGGTAGACCCAGAGCAACGATTATGATGGACCTTTCTTAGACACAACGAATCGCTTCAAAATTTGGATTCGATTTTATTTGAATTTATTTATAAAATTTGCGCCGATTACTGCAAAAAGATATCGTTTCAGAAATTTATCGCGAAATTTAGGAATTTAAAAACGTTAAGAATGGTATATTTCAACTTTAAACCCGCGTCGTTGGTAGTGGTGTTGGTAATATTGTGTAAAGATACCGAGTGCACCTAGTATACCTGTTAACCGAGTATTTTTACATAATTTCACGATTATCTGATTTATCTACTTTAAGTTATAGTTACTTTTCTGTTTGTAGTTTTACTAAGTTGGTTTAGTAAAATAGGTAAATTTGCATAAGTTTTAACTAAGAACCCAGTGGTACCTGGTTAAAAAGGTAGGTGCCTAAGATAAAAAATAAAAAAAAAATAGGTAAATCACGTATTCACTGTTTAAATGTTCTTGAAATAGACAATTCAGTGATATCAATCTTTAAATCAAATGCAGAAGGCTTGTGACGTAATTGTGACGTAATTTTGTTTACAGCTATTCTTGATGGACTTGACGACGCTTTCAACGGTTTATTCAATAGAAATTCAAACAGGAATTCTCAAGGTGATAATTATAAAAAATAAAATTAAAAAAAACAGATAAATCAAAGTATCGGGCTAAACAAATCAAAATTTGTTAATCATGGAGCCGAATTTTTGATATAAATAAAAATCGTAACAAATTTGTTAGATTTTCGCTCAAAATACATAATGAATCATATCAAATCACAGAAATAAATAGGTGATCGATTCTATTCGAATATGTATCCAAACCGAATTAATCTTTGGTCTGGAAGTCCCCCCCCCCTGTAATCTTGAACCATTTTACACAATTATGTATCATCATTAAGAGTCAGATATGACTCCAATTAATGCCAAGCCCAATCAGAAATTTCATTTTATCAGGCGTGTGCTACAGATGGACCGCGCCTTAGCGGCGCGATCCATCAGTGATACACGCTTAACAAAGCATGTTCGACTAATATTATCCTGACTGGAATCTATGGAATAATATACTTTACAAAATTGCTTTGTAGGCTACTTTTTTACAAATTATACCAAAAAACTTCATTTCTTTCTAAAAATATTTTTCCAATGCAGTGCAAGGGAGGGCGTGTGCCTACGATCCATTATACATCGCACAAGAGCATGATACGATTCCTTTCTACCACGGATATCAATACAGAAAACTTTGTAAGAATTCTAGGGACAGATATTATCCTGTAGGTTGCTATGATGGACAATGGAGAGCAGACGAACAGGCTTGCACAAGACCCAATAACCCATTGGGAAATTTGTTCAGCAGTAACGAGAACGGATGTAAGTTGTAATCTCTATCTAATCCATGTAACGGATGTGAGCCCTGTATTCCTATGTACACTGTAACAAAAATACAATAAATTTGCTGATCACTTGCAGTAATTGAATATTTCTTAAGTTAAAAAACGCCATGTTGGTGAGCTTTATGCCAGTCAATTTTGAATTTTTTCCGATGCCGCCCAGTAAAATTACTGCAAAAGACAAGTTATTTTTTTGCATTTTTGTTATAGTGTTCATTATAATTGGAGGACATAAATAATCTTAAACGGGAAGTAGAAAATACGATGATATTTCAAAGGTTGTGCCCCGAAAGCTCGCAAAATTTTTATGACCTTTTTGATGGTAAAAATTGAATTCAATTTCAACATGACACTGACTTACGTATAGTCCTGACGTATTTATTGCGTGTCGCTAGCGGCGACTAAAACGAAACAAAAAATGTCCATCGTCCAGGGCAAATATCACACACACTACTTTAGTTAATTAGTTGGTTTGTGACCTTTAAACACTGCTTTTGGCCTTTATAAAGATCTTCACAAAGAACATATAAATTCAATAGTCATTAGTCTAAACTTTAGACTGTATAGCAATATATAAATGTAGGAAAAAAATAGATTAGGAGTCCGACCCCCGTCCCTCCTCGAAAGTTTCACGGACATGACGCAATTTATAATTAGGAAATTGAAAAAGTATGAATTACAATAGCAAGGTCATTACAGAAGAAGAGATTCTATTTACCTCGGACTGGAGAAACTCTGTCCAAAGGCACGGCTGGGCAAAACCGAATCCATTCAACTTCTATGGCCGATTCGCGATTGATTCGAATAACCTGTTCTTCTAATCGATTCGAATTATCGAATCGAATTGCCCAGCCCTATCCAGAGGTTAGGCAGACCTATCGATCCTCATGTGACCATATTAAATTAAATAATTTGGTTAAAAACGATCAATAGCAATATTCTGATACAATTCATGTTGTCACAATTATTATCTCAACAAACGTTCATTTGATAGAAATAGAACTCGAATTTTCCAACTTAAGTCAAAAATTTCTCGCATTTCATCGTTTCTTAATTTGACTGGAATCTTTTCTTACGCTTTTCCGGCCAAAAGTGCTCAATGGGCAAATATTATTTAGATAGTTATTAACATAATTAATATATTTTTTACAGTTCCGCTCTGGCTTCTGCTGGGATAAGACTGATCGTTGATTGTCTCAATAGAAAAATTTTCGATTCTCTACAACAACAAAGAATATTGCTCTGTTTTCCAATAATTTACTTTAATAACTTAATTTGTTTACTATATTCTTTAAGTTACCCAGTTTTAGTGCAAAATATATTTAAATGGAATAAAATTGTTGTTTACAAATATGAAGATTGCTGATTTTAAAATTTCATAATGTCAAATTTTGAGTATGGTCAACTCGGTTGTAATCTGTCAGAGATTTTTCTTAATTCTCGTCTTGTTAGAGAAATTCAGAGTTTTCGTTAGAGTTCTTTATGCTTATCAAACGAAAATTTAAGGCAAAATTTTCACTTTTTATTTTGAGTAGCGAAGATTTTTAGACAGCATTGATGAATTTGGACTCTTGGTTCCACCATCGCCCAGGGCAGATGCCATTCCCCGTGCATTCCTATAGCGATTCAGTCTTGTTTTGGTTGCTTTCCACTCAGACTGCAGTTGCTGGTTGTACATCTTGTTCTTGTTCATTACCATTAAGTAGCGCTCAGTCTGATCATTTTAAGTACTGCTTCCGGCCTTACCTCGTGCTTAAATAACTTGCTCTGAGCCTGAATGAGAAGGTTTAGACAACTTTTATAGATTTTACAAGTATAAAATTATTATTTTTTGCTGTCTAAGGGGATTCTAATTAAAATATTGATTTATTAAGCTTGGGTGGACATGATCCTTGTAGACACGATCGATGAGTCTTTCATACTTAATTATATTTCTTATCGGCAGTCCCGAAATATTAAGTTGAAATCTTGAAATCAAAATAGCCAACGCCTAGTTTTGGGATTGGACAACAAATTGTGTGAAGCCTAATGCCATGTTGGTCTTACAATGAGAACGCATCTAAAACGTTGGACTGAAGCTTAACGCAGTTAGCCATGACTCAGTCGTGCTGGCAACCTAGTTCATGAACTGAGTATATAAGTTGAACGATTTTACTACTGGAAGTAACCTAGTCTCAATTTGAAAACCAGATAGTGGGCTACTTTGGCAAAAGATAAACTAGGAATATATATTTGAGTCTGAAATCTTCGAATTGTCTTTTTAAAAAAATTTTCATAATAAAAATACGATTTACGGTCTTTTTTTATTCAAGATACTCTATTTTCTCAACCAGGTACATAGTTGAAAATTCGGTAAAATTACCTATTTTTTGTAGTAAGGTGAAAGTTAAAAAAACTAATTAAAAGTGTTAAAGTAGGTACATCAGAAATAAGTGAATCTAAGTTAAAGTATGAAAATAAACTGGGGCATATGATGGGTAAATTCGGTATTTTTACATTATTTGCCTACATAGGTATAAGGCGTGGTCTATCTGTTGCACTTACTTGACAAAACAAAAATTCTACATAGGAAGAAAATTGAATCTGTGCTCATATTCCAACAGACCAGTGTGACAGCTGGTATAGGAAACGGTTCAGGTAAATGTGCTGCAATTTAAAATTGATTATATTGAGTTTGGGAGAAGTTGTACTTAATGAATGACCGAGAGAAAATTCACTTGGCAGATCGCAACGTTTTTTATCGTCATACATTTTTTATATTGAATCACTGGTAGTGTGATCAAACGAACAAAATTTCACGGACGAAA
Source organism: Styela plicata (assembly GCA_963675895.2). Taxonomy (NCBI): domain Eukaryota; kingdom Metazoa; phylum Chordata; class Ascidiacea; order Stolidobranchia; family Styelidae; genus Styela; species Styela plicata. Next base: position 14,056,424 of record OZ023144.1, on the reverse strand, counting down.
ATCACTATAAATTGCATACACTATTGGGCTTCGAAACGCAATAAGTATTTTTAAACCATTTTTTAAAATTACAGAAATTACCAAGTACGCAAGTTGAATTACAATAAATTTGACATATCACATTGACGCTTGTAACTTGATACCGAATATTCATTTTTATTAATATTTGCATCAGTTGAGTCTACGTCAGAATAAAATTTCGGTGCGATCATTTTCTTTAGTGCGTATCATGGTCGTTGGTGTCGTTTGCGTGAAAGACAATGGTATTAGATTGTGTGTTCGTATTCCAGTGAAGATTGAAGGTCCCATCAGTAAAAGAAAATAGGAAATTTTTTTTCCCAATAAATACTTGCGCAAAAATGTGCATTTGTGTGTATGGGACGGGGGTTGAAACGTAGTTTATGAACGAAACTTGCCACTTGCTCCTGATTTTTCCTTGGTAAATCTTTCACTGTTATAGCTTACAGTGCCGTTGCGGGTTTATTTTTGAATAACGATCGGTGTCCGCTATTAAATAATTTGATGCAACCCTTTGCTCTGAGTGATTTATCGGTAAATAATTATTTCTAAATAAGCGATTGCTATAACAAAACAAATTGATTTGGTGGTCGACCACAAATCATCCTTTCAGGCGGTGAGTATGTATTGAAAAACATATTTCCTTGAAGCCAGTTTATGCTAAAACTATTGATTCGTTACTATAATTTTTTGGTTCTCATAAAATGGAGATAATTTGTAACGATAAAATAACGATAAAGTATCTGAATCGGATTCGAATTTCTGATTATTCAGTTTTGCCCAGCCCATACTTAACGAATTTTATTTAGGAATCAAAATGGTACACAGGATTGAGCTGTTGTTGTTAGTATGATTCATAATATGAACGTTAAATAACTTCTTTTAGGCGTGTAATATTACAAAATTGTTTATCAGAACAAATACAATCTTTATGATACATTTTGTCATATCGAGTGTGAAAAATAGCGCTGCGTAAATCGTTTTGAAACCTATTATAAGGTTCAAGTCTAAGTTAAGTTAGTTACGTATAAGTTAAGTTAGTATAAGACAAATTATCCAATTTGTTTCAATATACAAGATTGACTACTACTCAAGCTTTTATGATTGAATCCATGGTGTTTTGAACAAACCGTTAGAAGTATTATTTCATGCCTGTTCTGTATTGCTTTAATGTTCAATTTTTTTATTTGATATACAAGCAGGTAGACCCTTGGACGGGAAATGCCAACGCAAACGCGAATCGAAGCATATTCGAACGATCGCAAATCAGTCATAAAATACAATAAACCCGGTTAATAATCCTTACTTACTTTACTTATAATTTCCCATTTCAAAGTGGAGTTGATAGTGAAAATCAAGTTAATATATTTATTTGTTTATTTACTTTCATTTTCAATGTGTTTCTTTAATTGTGAGGTCGTTTACCTAAATATTTTGAGCAAATTAGTACCTACGAATTAAATAGCATTAAAGCGCCTTATTAACCAAAATCAAACTGGAAATTGAAAATATCTTCATATTAAAAAATGGTTCTTTCAAGCATGAGCCACAAATGGATCGTGCCTTCACGGCACAATCCCCTAGCGATTCGTGCTTGGCAGGCTAAAATTAGCAAATAATATTCTTGCCACAACAACAAAACATTTGCTTACGGCAAATTAATTTAGTCCCGTTTACATTTACAATTTCCTTAGAGACAGTACGCGACGTCCCCGGGCCTAATTTTTTTGTTGCGTTAAAGTATTTTTATTCCTTCGAATTGGTTTACCTGAAATACAGTCGTATTTGTCAACCGAAGGAGACGATGGAGCAATGTGTGGTCTTGTTTGCTGTGTGTTGGATTGGACTGTTTCAAGGAATTGGGGCAGATAGTGAGTACTGTTTACTTGTTTACAGTGACGTAGTTGCAACCTCGAAAGGGGGATATGGGTTTGGCTGTGAAATTATGACGTCATAATGGGTGCTCTAAATAAATAGCGTTTTTATTTAAAATCTCGAAAAAACAGCCAAAAAAATAGCGCGAGAGTGCCTAAAATTAGTTACATAAATATAAAAACTGCTGAGCAAAAGCGAGAACAAAATTGAGATTTTTTAAGGAAGTGAACGATGAACGAGAGTTAAACAATCTGGTATTTCTTCATCTTTTTTTAGACGCCCCTTACACACAGGAACCGCTTTAGAGCAACAAGGCTCATCCCCACAGGACTAAAGCCCACTCTTCCCACTCCCATAAGGCTTCAGGGTGCACCTTGAATTAATCTTTATCATGGAAAATATTAAAGAACTATAAGTACGTAAGCGAGATTCGAATATGCTGCGGATTATCAGTATTCTGTGATAAAAGTACAGTAAATTTACTGATCTTGTTATTTCGTATTTCTAAAACTTGAACTGAGAGGAAGTGGCAGCTGATGTTAGGTGCAATTTAAATTTTCATACTTGAGCAATGTTCTTCATCAGTCACCAATTGTTGTCCCGGCAAAGCAACGCCTACCAATTGAAAAATTAAAATTAATCAAGCATGAGTCTCAGGCGATGTTTTGATGGGTTTGCCTGGCGCTGCAATTGATACGTGTATGGTCAGACTTTCCGTCTTGCCAATTTGATTGGGAATTTCCAATCCATGCCCGAAAGCTGAGTATATTTTCAGCTGGAAAAAGATGTTCGTATCATCCGACATATATGCAAAGTCATGAATCTGGAAAGATATGGGTTCACGGTCGACAATATAAGTTGCAATGTGAAGATAGGAAAAGAACATTTCTTGCAACATGCCGAGATGGGGCTTGGGTCTTCGAAAAAAATTACTGTCAAGGACCAGTTGGCGGGTATACGGCACCTGTTAATCAGCCGCAAGGACAGGTTTCTGGTAAGGCATACACGTCAACTCCTATGTATCTTCATATTCATGCTAATTAGCTATGAACTAATTAGATTCTGCAGACTTTGTATAGCGAACGTATGTAGCGCGAATCATCATTCATTGACAGATGACTGAGCGTAGACGTGCGACTCGTCTATGTTCCACGATTTTCAAGACAATATATATAAAGGATATCTTTGAATAATTAGTTACTTATTGACAAATTTGTGAATATTTCTGTTTTATTCATAAATATTTCAAATGACTGAGATGAGGAGTTTGAGAAACATTAAAAGATTCTCCCGCAGATATTTTAAAATTCACCGCGATTCAGCTCATCATGGGACAAAACGTAACTTACTACGAATGCGAAACGGGTGTTAATCAATTAGTGGAAATGTTCGCTGTAAATGACTTGATGCCATACACGATGCTGACAAATCGCACCTCATATTTGGACGATCTTTTGACACCTCTGCGCCCATGAAAGCTTATATCATCACGCAGAGTCGTTCTTCTTGCTTTCTTCCAACCCAACATATTTGTTAACTGCTGAGTAATTTTTCAGCTGGGAAAGGATGCTCGTACAATCCGACATATATGCAAACTTATGAATCTGGAAAGGTATGGGTACATGGTCGACAATATACGTTGCAATGTGAAGATAGAAAAAGATCATTTCTTGCAACGTGCATAAACGGGGCTTGGGTCTTCGAGGAAGATTTCTGTCAAGGGCCTGTAGGGTATGCGGCACCGGTTGCTCAACCACAGCAACAGGGTTATGGTAAGCCGTACACGTCACGTCTAATAAATGCGCTTGAACTAATTTTAACTGGCTGGCACTGATTCTAACATGCTGACGTTGTATTGCTTACTGCTGATTTATTTACGTTCCATCACTGATCCAAGATTTTCCCAGACAAAATTTCGAATATGAGTCTTCGAACATACACGTTTTAGAGTTTTGGGGGCAGAGGATAGTCTGCGGATCTCAGCACAACATATTAGGATATTTTTACCAAGTTATTTAATTATTATCAGTTCAGGCACGACCAATTTATCCGGATTGCCTACTGTATACACAGTCAACCTTGAACCAGCCACTGTATTTTATATACTGCTACAATTACAAATTACTTCCAAAATAAATAGAAACAATAATCCCACGAACTTCCGGATAACGCAATATCTGAACTAAGTTGTCGCGCGAAGACCAATATAGAAAATTGACCTTCGGTCAGTGTCGATCATTCTTTTCTTTAACTTGGCAGTATCTTGCAATTCCCCTTTGATATATATATGACTCAAACTATGACCTTCGACGATGTGATTTAGACAAAAATGATGAAACTCCTCTCGCTACAAGATGACTCACTGCACCACCCGAAAATCAGAAAGAACCCTTCTCTCACAGCCTATTTTGATAGTACTATACACTAAATGCACGAATTTGAGGAATGTATATCCCCCTTTTGATTTTCTCGTTTCGTCATATTGCACATGTATAGTAATTTGAATAATACTTACTTATATTTGCGCCTGAGCGCACGGTAATATTCACAAAAGGGTCGCGACTTCATCTTCACTTTGTCTTCCAAGAAATAATTCATTCGAATTAGGAACAATTTTCATCCTTCTCATATAACGTGGTTACTCACATTAACAAATTGTATCATTGCTGACATTGATCATTGCAGGCGGAATGTAATAATCCTTATAGCTATAATAAAAATATTATTTCTTTGATTGCTCCTAGCTATAGTTTTGTTCCTAATATTTATTGGGTAATATATGGACATTTAATACGGACAAAACAAAGTGGCTCACAGGTTTAATTATATGTCACCGTCGATGTGAAGCTCTTTACTTTATCGTTTGCAAGTCTTTTAATCCCGTATGAGTTGATTATACACTAGAGGATTGCTGGGCATCTACCCAGTCGGAAAAAATTTGTCGGAACTTTTTTGGTAAGCTTGAGTCACTAATGGAACGCGCCGTGATTCGGTCGCCGGCGCACGGGATTTCACGTAACCGATGGTTGCGTCTTCAGTGTTCATGTTCATGCGCAAGAAAAAATGAGTAAACGGTTTGATATATTTTTGAACTAATATCTACTCGAGAGGTCGTGTTTCATCATTCGGTTAACCCTCATTCTCGTCTTTCGTTTCCTATCTTCTCATATAAATATAAAAATGCTATCCATCCATGAATATATCTAATTCAGCTATGATCATTAACATGAAGAGAAGAAACTTAAATTGACCGATTTAACATATTTTTGTTTATTAGCCAGCATCAACAAAATAAGAACTTTGTAAGCAAAAAAGGAATATTGTTTTTAGGTCGTTGAGTTGTCCGCTTGGTAACGATCGCATAGATCAATACAATGACGGGAATTTAAATTGGCATTTACTACGAAAAAAGATGAGAATGACCATTTCAATTTCACGCAGTCAATCACAGTAATTTATATTTCAGCTGGAAAAGAATGTTCGTATCATCCAACGTACATGCAAACTCGTGAATCCGGACGAAAATGGTTACATGGTCAACAATATACGTTGCAATGTGAAGATAGGAAAAGATCTTTTCTTGCCATGTGCAGAGATGGGGCCTGGGTCTTCGCAAAAAATTACTGCCAAGAGCCTGTCGTTCTACCTAATCAACATGTTTATGGTAAGTTGTGCAATTCATCTTGCTTGTATGGAAATAATATTTTAGTTTCTGTAGGATATAGTACAATTATTTAGATCCCGTGGAAAGTTGAATTATGGACAATCATAATTGTAGAACGGGAAATCTTTAACAACGCATGCAAAAATACTAAATTCTATTTTTACTTGGAGTTATTTGCGATTGTATTTTTGGCGGTTGCGTTTATGATAATATGATATCCGGAAAAACGCAATAAAAGTGACACTTTTTTAATTTTAGTCATTTAATTTAAGTAATTTTACTGTACTATTTGTTAAATGATTAAGTATAAAATCTACCTCTTCGGTCAATTATGCGCTGTCGATGAACGCACCGTTTAGGTGCGATCCATCAACAGCCCATAATTGGCATAAACCCCAAAAGCAAGGCAAATTCGTATATTCAAAATATACAATTGCCAAAAATGATCAATAAATTTACTATTATAGTATATCTTCATGCAGTGACAGGCCTAGTAGACGTCCTTGTTTACTAATATAGACTTTGAATATTTTCAGCAAACCCTCAACCAGCGGTCCCTGCTCCATACGTTCCTAAACCAGAAGGATGTAAGTATCTTCCTGGTTACATGAGAACCAGTGATATGGAAAGAGTATGGCCGGATGGTCAGGAATACGGAATGAGATGTGAAGATAGAAGAAGATACTTCATGGCAACTTGTGTTAAACACGCTTGGGTGTTTGAACAAAATTATTGTCAAGGACCAGTGCGCCAAGGAATGACTTCGAGCATTTTCGGGCCGATACAAAAAGGTCGTACAAGGCCAGGTCCACAGCGTCCATATGAGAATCCGGATGTGAAACCAATTAAACCAGTTGGTTATGAAGGAGGGGATAATAGAATATCAACTGGTAGGTGTGATAGATCTAATATTGCTGTGATTTTAAAACAAGGCTACGTAATTCAATTTTGAAAATGCACTGAACAAATAAATGATGTAAAATCTCAAGTTATTCAGATAATTTTACAGGGTTTATTTGAAATAAAACTATAAATTTTTATGTAAATAATAAGCTTTTGATGGAACGGCATGTACTTGGCAAAAATCTCATGTCCAGTCGGGAACTCGTATTTAATAAAAAATGTTAGGCAAATTTATTCTGACTGAGTTGACAAGGCCATTCACTGTACATATTGCGCTGTACACAAGCGCATGTTTCAACACCAATAATATGACGAGGTACGCTACACATAAATTGTTTTTCATTCGTAGCATCAAGGTCACGAAGGCCCCAGTCATCAGACACATACTTGATCAAGTAATCATTATGATAGATATTTGAAAATAGAACATGATTTGATCATTGATGTATCGTAAGCGGTATATGATATGTCTATATCATGGCTTGTATCAAATTCAATACGACATCAGTGCGCTCGCTTATTGCAAAAATTTATTAAATTTCGTATGAACTTTCGATGGTAAATATCTAAGTAAATATTAGATATAGTTGTAATTTGACCGTTTGGACTTGATATATTTGCCTGTGATGGAATGAAATAAAAAATCTTGTTTTGCATCATAGGCAATACACATCGAGAGCTGACACCGTGCAGCCAATAGCCATTTTACTTCAATTTAATAAAAAAACGTTGACGTGACTGCTGCGTTTTTGAGTTGTTTTGTTCTGTTTTAGCACCTTTTCACAATTTTATAATATCCTTTTTTGTGATAAAAAAAAAAATTGAAAAACAGAATTGATTACCGTTGTTTATATTCATCTATTCTCATCCATTTTCATTCATTCAGGAATGCCACTCTTAGACAACCTCGTTGATCGTTTGCAACATATGTTTTCTCCATTTACAAGTCCTTCGGAAGATGCGAAAATTGAAAACGTGGAAACAGGTAAGTTTCTTTTTTTTCAATATCATTTTTTTATTGAAAATTCTCCGTAGGATAAAGTCAAAACTCCAAAGGAACCACAAAAATGGTAAAATGCTACAAAACACGTAAACATGCAACTACACCCGCTGAAGCAGAGCACAGAGAATGGCATCTGCCCTGGGCGACGACAAAATCATGAACCTCTTCATTGCACCGTTTCAGTCGTCTCCTACAGCACATAAAAAGGTTGGGGGGGACTGAAAGGAGCAAGGGAGTAGACCGTAGTACCGTCTAGAGTAGACATCACACAAAGCATTATCAATTTGCATTGCACAAGTGATTTGGTCAGTTAAACCCAAATGGAAATTTAATTTTGCCAAGAATGAGCCACTGATGTCCCTTGGCGGCGCGATCCATCAGTAACTCATACTTGTCAAAACATGTTATTGATGTAACGTTTCTGCATGGGGAGGCCAGGCACAATGATCTCATATAAGTGCTATCATAGTAAATGCAGCTATCAGAAGCTACTTTTTGGCGACAAAGTTTAAAAAATTTTAAATCAAAATGATGATTTGTATGTACAATGGCAACTTTTTTCATTACAGATATATACGGAAGTCTTGACAATGCATTCGGCAGCATATTCAATTTCCCTTCAAACGAAAACACGAGTAAGTGTAGAAACGAAAATACAGATTTTCGGAGAATCGTATTTCATACGTTGTTTGAATTGACAGAGATATGATTTTTAAAATATTGCAAAATCGAAACTCAAATCAAACTCAATTTTTTAACACAAACTGGGAAAAACTACAAGTTTTTTAGAGAATTTTTAGCTAAGTGTTGAAAAAATAATACTTACTTAACTAATCGGAGAGAGAAACTATTCGCGCTCTTTGGCGATCACCTTTTTACCAAAAATTTCATAAAATGTATTCTATAATTTCAATAATTTATGCAATTTCTGGTGACAAAGTTTTTACTTGAAAAACCAGGTTTTTTGGAAAATTGATTGTTTATTCATATACTTAAGTATATTACACCAGTACGACTTCACTAACAAATATCTTTTCTGTATATTTTTACACTCTACCAGATTACAAAAATTGTCCATATGACCCCACTCACATCAGGCCTGAGGACGGTGGGAAGATATTTAGCCACGGATATAATTATAGATCAATGTGTAAAGGATACAGCGACCGATATTATTACGGAACATGTAAAGATGGAGAATGGCATTTTAAGGAATATACTTGTAAACAAGAACCACGAAGAGGAATTTTTAGCACAAATTACCACGGCGAAGGTGATTATTATATCAACTTTGCGCACGTAGCCTTGCATCATTGTACGTCAGCAAAATATTGTCAAAATGTTGTTTGTGAAGTATGAGTCACTGATGGATCGCGCCGCTGAGGTCGTAACAAAATTAATTTTGATTGGATATTTATTGAAGCTGACAAAACATTCCGTGTTCGATTATGATTTATATATTTTTGTTTTAATCGAATCACTGAGTTGATATATTAATAAATTCCCATTTTATCCTTGCCGTTAAAATTTTAGAAATTTAACACTCCTTTACAAGTTTCCCATGACTGATTTAACACTGATTCAAAAAATTGTGCTTCGGATAGATTAAAATCACCTGAATTAATTGCCCAGTCTTTTCGTCAGTTAATCTTTGCTAGCAGTTCAATAGTGAAAGGTTGAGCTTATTTGGATGAAATTACCAAGACAAAAAGTTAGTCGCGCGGGCTGCCCCCTGGCGAGAGACTGTAACCCGGTAGAATAAAATACAAATCTCATAACTGGAAACAATTGGACTTGTATACTATGAATTGGGGGTTCATTTCTGCATGGTTTTTAGGTGTTTGTCGCTGGTGAATTACGGCGGTGAATCAGTGTTTTCTTACTTAAAAAATGTTTCTCAAAAAGCGTTTCTGATGAAGCATATTTCAATCTAATTAAATACTAGACAAAACATGTTCAGGCAGAATATTTCAGTTATGGTCCAGATTGAAGTGCGTATACGTCCACTATTGACCAGACAATTTGATGCTCGTTCACGTACGACTATTCGTATATAATTACGCTAAATTGGGTCATACTTTTGCTTTATCTTTTGATTGTGTTTATATAAGATGCTGTTTGATAAACAAATTGATAAAAGTTTGTAAAATTGCTACATCACAATCGATGTAGTTTAAAACTGAGATGACGGGGAAAAATAAATTGGAAAATTCGATTTTATAAATTGGATGAAACAAGACCAAATATGTTTGGAATAATATTGGGTCGAACATATATCAATTGCATCTTGGTAACTGTATTACTACATCATTAACGTTGTAAGCTTGTAGTTGCAAGATGTCATTGTATTAGTGCTTTCATAGAAATTTTAAAAAACCTTGAAAAACGGGCAAGATTTAAAAAAAATATGTGATCTAATTATTACGTCATACCGGCGTCATTGACAAAAGATTGTTATAAACCAATCTTTTTTTTTTGTATAAAAAGAGCAACAGATAAGAATTCGCGCGTGGACGCACAAATTTATTTTCAATTTAGATTCTAGGACTTGAAACTGACTAGTACAATCCCACCTTCCCTCAGTGATTAGATTTCAATAAATTCTTGTTTTTAAAAGTGAAAGTTTTTAATACTGAAATTTCGGAAAATGGTAGGTTACAAAGTGAGATCTTATTGAAAAAGATTTTGTCTCCTCTTTCCAGCTAAATTACGAATATTTTTATGCATTTTATAGAAATCTTCGGTGACCTTGGGGGCATGTTCGGAAATCTTTTCAATTTTGGACCGACAAAAAATCCAGGTATACGATGGGATGGATATTGATTAAAGATTGAATATTATTTATGTATAGACCTATATCATATTAACATATCCTGATAGTAATTATTCAAACATACCTGTGAAGACAGGAGCAAGAAAGAGAAAACAACAAATGATAATATAGATAACGAAGTATTATTTCTTTTCAATATCAATTAGATAAATCGAAAATAATTTTATCATCCAACTGATAAACAAAAGCAGTAAATTATTGACATTTTTGTTTACCCGTTTAACAAATTTATAAAAATAAACAAAATTAACATAAGTAGTATACAACCATTTTATTTCAGTCGGACAGCATCAAAAAATATCTTTAATATATCGAAGATTTTCTCTTATGTGTACATTTCTAAATTCTATAACACATTTCATATAATTATACAGCTGACTATAACCAATGTGCATATGACCAAACACACATAAAAGCGGAACATAGTGGAAAAACATTCGGTCACGGATACCAGTACAAAGCAACATGCAAAGATTATCCAGATCGGTATTACTACCTCATGTGTAATGATGGACAATGGGTATATGATGAAAATACTTGTAAAACACCCGGCTATCACGGTAAGTTGATGTGTTGCCAGTGGCGTATTTAGAACCTAGAAATGGGCGGGGGGGTAAAAAATTGTGGTCAATTGGGACGTCATACAGGGCTCCCACGCTTTTTTAAACGTATTTATTGTATACCGAAAAAAAACTAAAAAATTATGCCGGAGAGACGAAATTGCAGGATTTAAAACTGGTTAAATTAGTTGGAATAAGTACTGCGAGATGGAAGCGCGCGAAAAGCGTCGGAATTCTCTACAATCAGGACATAAAAGGACGATTGCTTTTGATTTAAAAAAAAAACAATATTTTTACACTAAAAGTCAATATTTCTAATATTATGTTATATCATTTTTTCACCTCATACTATTTATTTTTGTGTTTTGATTTGGCAAAACTTACTAAAGTCGTAATATTTTACAGGCTCATCATTCTTTGACAACTTGTCTTACAGTTTAAGAAATCTCTTTGGATCTTCTACGGGTTCCCAACAACAGAAAAGTAATTTTGTTTTGATATTTGTGTTCAGAATTAAATTAATAATATACATTTGACAGAGATAAAACACACCATCCATTTGATTCACGCTAATGATGTCATCATTACATTTACATTAAAATTGAGTTGCGCGCGTAACTTTTAGCTAAATTGTGTTGTATTAACGAATATATAACTACATATTCGATTAGATCCGTATACTTTTATCCAAATGCATCGATTCAATCAGAAAATCTATTTTTTAAGTAAAAGTCACAGATTGACCGCTCCTTGGCGGAGCGATCCATCAGTACCTCATACTTGACAAAAGATGTTCCACAAAAAAAATGGATTTGGATAAGGCTACAATGATTTAAAGGATTGACTTGTTAGTTTTTCATCGTATAAAAAACTCAAAATAAGAATAATCTCAAAATAAGAATTTATTCCAGATCAAAATCGAACTTTGTTAAGCATGGACCCCAGATGTACCGCTCTATGGCGGTGCGATCCATCGGTGGCTCATTTGTAACAAAACAAGCACACACACAATAAGAGATGATGTGATTCCTAAAAGAAAGCAAGTATATTCGGTAGCTTGTCAGCTCCATATATCATCCTTTATATCATTATTTATTATCATTATTATTTATCTTTTTTATATAAATAATACATTTCCGACTTCGTTTGAAATAGGAGAGTACAGAAGTTGTCCATATAATCCGGCTCACATCAGACCCGAAGACAGTGGAAGGACCTTCACTCACGGATACCGGTACAGTGCAACATGTAAAAATTACCCCGATAGACATTATCATGGAAGTTGTTACGATGGTCAATGGAGATTCAACGATCGCCAATGTTCGTCTGATCAACAGCAACAACACAGCAGCGGTGGCGATGGCGGTGAGTATATTCCAGGGCTTCCAATTAGGGCTGTACAAATCAATTTAGTGATTCGAATCGATTCGAAGCACAGAATATTCGAATCATTTGTGGATCGTTCATAGAAACAGAAACTTGCTAAATGAACTAGGGTTTTTATTTTTACGACAAAATGAAATAGATTTTGGTCATATTTGAACAAAATCGATTATATTTTGCTTTTAAAATATGAAAATTGTAGTATTCAGACATGCACGCAGACATTCGAATTGAAAATACAATATGAACTATGAATTTTTGAATTTTTGCAAAGTTTGTAACAGTAAAAATGGAATATTTATTATTTACATCGAATTAGTGGTTCGATCAGATTCGAAAATAATGTTCTAATCAAATTCGAATTCCAAATGAATCGGTTTTTCCCAGCCCCACTTCCAATGTATTTAGTTTTATGTTTAAACGATAGAGAAATGCTTTGCCGATTTAATTCAGCATAACATTAACATGGTACTATCTGAAATATCCCAAGTATTGCAGTCCGAAAGTGGAACTCCGAACTTGCACTATTAATACACGCTATGCAATGCATACAACTTAATTAATGCTTTAGCTTAGCAGCTAAAGCATTAATTAAATTGTATGCACCGTGAATAATACTAATAAAAACCATTTATCTACCCCATCAAGACCACGGGTAAATTTAGGTAAATTTAAAGCGGAAAGCATCAGTTGATATATTTTAGATTTGAGATGTTTGTACAAGAGAAGTTAGGCTCGACCTTTCCAAAGGAAATGTTTGATACCCTCTTAAGAACGCGTATGCCGCGGTATAAACAGTGACACTCGAATGTTTAAAACGTTACTGACCTCATGACATCGTTTTGTCTGTTTCCTTAGATTTTTGTGACAGCCATATAAGCAGCAACGTGACTCGTTCATGACTTCCCAAAATTCTTCATATATATGTATATTTTGAACGATAAATTTCAACCCAGTGATACATGTTTTTTCTTTTGCAGGATCGTTTTTGGACAACTTGGCTAGTGGTTTCCAAACCTTACTCAAACATCTGGCAAAACCACCGAATCTACCAGATTTTAAAATGGGTAAACATCTTTCTTTATTTTTAAAATCAGTATTTTGAAGTTGGGAGAAATGAAATCCAATACCCTATACGATCACCAACAAGGATAGATAGATTCCTTTTTTATGCAAAAAACGCACGAGTTTTCTTACAAAATACCGCATTAGAATATCAAAGCAAAAATATGTTTCTAAGCATGTGCCACTGGTGGATCGTGCAAATCAAGCACGATCCATCAGTGGCTTATGTTTGTTAAAATAAAATCAGTCACTCAGAAAAGGATTATCTAAGCATATTTTGTTAAGTATGGGCCACTGATGGATCGCGTCGACAAGACGCGGCATATCTGTGACTCATCCTCGATAAAATAAGATTCCTTACTGGGCTCAGTCGAAAAGAAAAAAATAACAAGGATGATATAATACATTCCCTTTTCCCAAACAGGTGAATACAAGAGGTGTTATTATGATCCAACACGTTTGAAGCCTGAAGACACCGAGAAAACATTTTATCACGGGTACAAGTACAGAGCAGTATGCACAGATTATCCTGATAGATATTACGCGATGATGTGTAACGATGGTAAATGGATATTTGATGAACAGACTTGTTCTTCGCCGACAAGACCGCGTGATGGTTGTAAGTACATTTTATCAGAATTATACATACACCGTGTTATACAAGCGTATTGTTTTATTGTCACTCATTAATAAGAGGTGTTAGAATGGAATGATCATTTTCGTTCAGCCAAGCTTACACAAATTACCCAATACATCCTGTGTTAAGTGTTTGGACTGTTTGGACTCGAACTCGAGATCTTCAACGTGCTATGACAACATGATGTAGAAATGTTGAGGATGGATTTGGGTTGAACTGAAAAGTTCAAGTCTCTGAAAAATACATATGTTTTATCTCTATTTCTAAATTTTATTATTCTCTCTCTTTTTTTAAATAATTCAATTCTAGTAGTTAGTTTTTAGAGGAACTGACAAAAATTCTTTGTTCCTTCCAACGCAAAAATTTTCTGAATATTTAATATCATTATGTTCAGGTGTTTTGAAGAATTTTTTGCTGCGATGCAAAAATTATTCTTGTATAAATATTTCTAACAGAAGGATTTGATTGTTTTACATTTTTCAGTATCCTCAATTTTTGACAATCTATCCAAGGGTTTGCAAAACATCTTCAGGCCGATAACAAATCCAGGAGTACCGCGAGGTAAAAGTAGAACACATTTTTAATTTCTATATTATCGATAAATATATTAGCATCCTGAGTTTTTATGTTATGTTTTTCGGGATTTGTAGCTTGGTTATGGCTATCTTTGAATCCTTCCCCATGCGTGCTATACATTTTTGTGATAAAAGTTCGCTATGAGAAACGCCGAACGCAGTGCCTGAATATTGCTAATAATCAGTATTAATAATAATTAATACTGAAACTAACAACCACTCAAATATCAAAGAGTTACAATATAACAAGGTAAAATCCTAGCAACCTCACTCTAAACGGAAACTATCCCATACAGAGATGAACTACCAAGGTGATCTGTCCATCTGTCCATCTGTCCTGGACGATGATGAAATTAGCTACCACTTATTTGTTTCCTTTTAGCCGCCTCTTACGATACGCAGGAAACACGTTAGGACTATTCTAAAGCCCGTACCTTCCCACATTCTTAGGTTTATAGCACTTTACTGTCATTAGAAGAAAACGCTTTTTGCAAAAAAATTAGTATCATGTACTTCTTAGAAATACCATGGGCAACAGAATGCGAGGTGAAAATGTAATAAATACAGATTCCTGATGTCCACACATAAATTCTTTTATTTTTCTATATATTAAGTTATATTTGCAATTAAACTTGCTTTTGAATTGTTGTATGCGAATTAGGCAAAACGACTTATTCTGCAACAAAATCATGATGACGTTTGTTACGTTAGGCGTGAATAATCATTTTATTTACAAAATTAAGTGCAATAAAGAACCTTTATTTATAGAACATCTCTCCACGTAAATTTGACGCACAAACTGGTAGTTTGTGCGTCAAATTTGCGTGAATAGCGAAAGGGATGATGTTTAACCACTCCAATTAAACGTTCCTCCACGAATGAGAAATCTAACATATGAATTCTTTTTGTTCTCAGGTGATTACAGGAGTTGTTCTTATGATCCAATTCGCTTGAGGCCAGAAGACAATGGGAAAACATTCTATCACGGGTTCAGGTATAGAGCAGTATGTAGAGGATATCCTGATAGATATTATGCTGCAATGTGTAACGATGGACAGTGGATATTTGATGAACAGACCTGCTCCTCGCCAACTGGACCACTTAATGGCTGTAAGAACATTTAATTTGATTTATTGTTTTTAAAATTTATTTTGATACTACGCCAATCAACTGAAAAAATTTACTCTGAAACTTAATTTAGTGAAACATGGCTGAATTGCACTTTTGGGTTCGTGATTCATCAGTGGCTCATGCTTAACAAAGCATATTGGGGCCTTTGTAGTAAACGTAAACCATTAGCAATGTAATTGGCGGATTTAGCGGCTCGTTAATGATTTTTTTATCTATATTTATTACCAGAGAGGTTTTTATCTTCATTCAAATACTGATTATTTTTGATTTAAACTATCAAAATATGTCATTATTTGTATTAAATAGTTAAATAAAAACATGCTAGAATATATTTGACCATTTTCTTGATTTTCAGCTGTTCAAGTTCAAGTATAGTTTTCAACATGTCTATTCTTACTTTTCAGTATCATCAATTTTTGACAACCTCTCTAGAAGTTTGAGAAACATCCTCAGGCCCATAACGAATCCAAGAGTACCACGACGAGGTAACATCACGAAAATAAAAGTTTACTTTTTATTTCGAGCATGTATTATATTTTTATGAAACTTTTTGTCGCATTAGTCGTCGTTAATTGGTTTGTTTTGAGCGCTGCATTGGCAGAAGTTCCATCGATGATTCAAGATTAACAAAAGCATAAGAGCATCAATTATTTCTGCTTAAATCAAGCGATAATCTAAAAATATATTGCGATTTATGTCTGGTCGGAATATTTCCTGCAAAGTGATAAAAATGACTATTTATTTAAACTTCACACAACTTTTTTCATTAAAATATTATTTTCAATGTCCCATATAAGGCTGGCCAAAACCGAATTATTTGAAATTCGACAATGTGACCAAAACCGATTGCATTTTAACGTTAAAAAATGGAAATTCTACGTATTCCTACGTGTCTTGATTGATTCGTTAATTAGAATCGTCGAATTAAATTGCCTTGACCTAGTCCTATATAACAGACACCCTCTTTAATTTTGTTTTTTATTATTATACAGAAAACTACAAAGGTTGTACATATGATTCCGCTCATATGATACCACAAGACGATGGACTAACATTTTATCACGGATATAGATATCGATCAGAGTGTAAAAATTATCCTGGAAGATTCTACACTGGTTTGTGTCTTGATGGCCAATGGAAATTTGAGGACAGAATCTGCACAACATCCTATTCATAATCATTTTGACTAGAATGATTATTTGAAAGTAAGATCCAGGATTAAAATAATACTTCTGTGTTCAGTGTGAAGGAACGAATATTTTTTTCAAATCGAATCTTTTCGGATATGGTTCTATTTAAAAAAGAAAACCAGACCAAAAAAAAACACACATTCTTTGTTCAAATTGAAGCATAGCAAATTTAAACAAGAACGAAATAGCTAAACAAAAAATAAAACTGGAAAAATTTATGATAAAAAATCACCAGATAGCCAAATAATTTTAAAATATTTGCTTCCGAAGTTTGACAAGGACATAACTACACATAGGCGATGCAACACAAATGTATCAAAATTACACCGAATTTTCTTGAAATGCTCTATTCAAATTAACAGCTATTCGTATTATTTCGATTCGAAATTCTAAAACTTATGCCTCTATCACTATGGTATTCTTTTTCACCATGCTTATTAAATAAAAATGAAATTTTTAATTGGGCTTGCAATGAAAACTCCCACTTTTGACATGATCAGTTTGTTCAAACAAATCTTATTTCATCATGCTTTGCCAGGCATGAGGCACTGTTGGATCGCACTTCCTAGACGCTGTTCAACAATGCCCATTGTCTGGACGGCGCGATACATCCATGGCCATACAATCTAGTGTTGGTAATATTATATAAAAGTACCAAGTTTACCTAATATAGCTAGTACACCAAGTTCATTTCCAAAAATAAACTTTAGTTACACTGACCATTTCGCCGAGTTTTTTGTTCGAAGTTTTTCTAGTAAATTTACTGGGTAAAATAGGTAATTTTCAAATTTTCAACGAAGTACCTAGTTCAAAAAGCTAGGTAACTAGTATAGAAAATAATTAACTAATATTTTATAACAAAAAAGACTTTTAAAATAGTCTATTCGAAGTCTTTATCATTCAAACTACTGAAAATGTCCTAAATTCAGCCAAAAGACTCTAGCCTAGTTTACATCGTTTTTTTTTTCAAGGTACTGCCCATAGTTTTAAAATCAAAACTAGGTTACCTGGGAATAATTTATCTAGTTTTGTGGTAAATTCTTTTTAATTCACCTAGTTCAAGAAAATAACTAGGTTGCCATCACTGATATAATTATACCATCGCTCAAAATATACCCTCAACGACAATTTTGGCAACATTCAACTTTGTTTGTTTGTAACAGATGACGTAACTTTCAATTTCACAGGTTGAAGAAAATTGCTGCTTGAATTGCAACTAATAATACCCAGTACTTATAATGGATTGCCTGAGGGTCGATGGAAGAACAAATCATTTTCTTCTAATAATATTCTACTTTTTTCAGTTTATCGTGTAACCTCATATTATTTTTGAGTAGTTTTTAAATCTTGTCTTTTCAAAAAAAAAAAATAAAATCAATTTGACACCAACACTTTTTATTTTAACTTTGCAGAAATGATGAACATGAAT
Organism: Styela plicata; assembly: GCA_963675895.2. NCBI lineage: Eukaryota > Metazoa > Chordata > Ascidiacea > Stolidobranchia > Styelidae > Styela > Styela plicata. The sequence continues at coordinate 14,038,158 of OZ023144.1, read as the reverse complement.
CGGTTTATATTCTTTTATTAACATTTTAAATGAATCAATTACATTTGTGTATTACAGTAATGATTGAAATGATCACGTCATATTATGTGTTATCTCTTTGTTTATGCCGTTTTTGTGCACACAGGCAATTCAATGAAATACAAAAAGATGAGACTGTTGAATTTTACTGAAAGTTCAAGCAAGGTAATCAGCAATTAAATCTGGATTCAATTGCTTATTTTTGAAAGCTATATATACTGTAACAAAAGTGCAGTAAATTTACCGTTCATTCACAGTAATTGTGTATTTCCAGAACTCGATATCAAATGTTGATGAGATTTATGACAAGTAGCTTAGATTTTTTATTCCGAATCAAATTACTATTGAAGAACAGAATTTTACTGCTTTTTTGTTAGAGTGTGCTAATTTGACACGAATTTCGACAAAGGTGGAAACACAAAGTTTTTTTTTTTTTTTTTAATGGAACTCAGTGAACTGGAACTTCAACCTGCGATGCCAACATGCACTAGGCCATGGAGCCCACTGTATGTTTAATAAGAAAAGGGACAAATCTGAATTATTTTTTATTGTATATCAAAGTAAAACAGTCCAGCCAGTGTGATTCAGAGCGATCTCACCGTAATTGTGTTAACAGTCAATTTCAACTGTTGAAAATATTAAAAAGGCAAAAAAGTGATTCTTTCCAAACTACCCAAAGCGTACATCAGATAAAAACAATGGATTTCGTCGAAATTTAAAACTATGGCGACTCAGCAACACCAAAACCCAACCAATAACGTTTGTTTACGTCTTGCACGCTATGACGGTACTACCGTTGGTAATGTCGCTCACTTATACTGGTAACAGTTGGTGGCGAAAACGGCGGTTTAACATACATCTTATCTCAATTTGCCGGCGTCTAAAAACTTGTAAATATATATACAAACTTTTAGATGATAATCGATCAGTTTGTCGGCAAAATTGAAACATTTTAAACATTAATTTTTGCCAAACATGTGCCAATGATGAAATCGTGCGTTTCAAAATGATAAATGAAGTTTAGAAATACGTCAGAAAGCATATTGAATTACACCTATAATTCTTCTCCGATTGCTGATACGGTTTTTACTGTTAAGATAAACACTGCAGCCAAAGTTTTTGTTTTGTTTAAATTCTAGACATATAGTTGAGATATAAATGGATAAAATCGAAAAACATTTCTCTATTAAGCTTTGAAACGTGCTTTTCAAAGTTGCAAAAAAAAAAATCGAATGAAAAAAAATACGACGTGAAACATCAAGTCATAAATTACATTTGGTAAGATGACAAGAGCGCGAGGTAGATTTCCAAGTAAAATTTTTGCACACGAACTGCGCAAAAATATTTTAGATACCTGTTGGGAAAATGCATAATCTTGGATTAGAATCGACAAAAATTATTAAACGTAACTAGAGTGCCGATGGCGCGCAAAAACCAAGCTCCAACTTTGGGGAACATATCCTCTCCATCCCGTCGCTTTTTAACAAAGGGAATAGGGTACTTAGTCAAGTTTAAATATACTTAAGTTTGTGTATCTCTATTGACATCCTGCGGTAACGTTTTTGATAAAAAATTTTACATTCCCGTCACCTCTGAAGAAATAAATTTTATACAATTGCTGTAAGACAAAATAAAGAAAAAAAAGTTCAACAATATGAAGAAAAAAATGAGGGGTTTAATCAAATTCTATAAACATACCTTTGAAAAGTTTGATTAGGAGGCTGTCCAAATCAAGATAATCCATTTTTGGTGATATTTTGTTAAGTATGAATCACTGATGGATCGCGCCGAGAAGGCGCGGTGTATCAGTGACTCGTGCTTGACAAAATAAACTTTCTGACTGGGATACCATCGGTGGTCACGCAAGCAACGTCCGTTTCCAGTTCAAAAGTTTAGTTCAGTTTGAGTAATTTTTTACATTTCTGATTCCTTCGATTTCTTCGTTTCCCTGTTTAACGGTAGCATAAACGTCAACGTGTTGTTGGTAACTATTCATTCCACGTTAACACTAAAAAAGAAAATGAAGTATGTAATATAAGCTATATATAATTATGTAAGTATAAGCTCATAGTGTCTGCCATCAGTGCTGTTTATGTATTGTTTATAACAGTTTGAAGTTGTCAAAGCTCAAGTGTCAGTCAGGTGGCTCAGTGGCTCTCGTTTTTTTCCAAAAGCAGATGGGTCGTTTCTTTGCCAGTGTATTACTACCCTTCAGTCAACACACTTCTCGGGTGGCCGTGTCGCATAATAGATACACGGTCCCAGCCAAGGTATGTCACTAACGATTGTTGGGTGCTAGCTACATCTAATGGATTGCCCAGTTAGCTCAATGGGTAAAGCGTTGAGAATAGGCTTCGAGCTACGCATCTTTGATCGTCAAGACGCAAGTGGGGGACGATGATTATATGCGAGAGGTCTGCTGGCGCCTCGCATGTGAACGGTGATTCACGAAAGCACTGCTTACGGCTTCCTCCACCAACCAAGTCCACGTACAGGAAAAACGAGAAATATGATCCGAAAGTCAAAATATTCCACCCTAAATCGGAACTGATATTTGCACGAGAGGCCGTGGTTCGCCACACGGTTTAAGCTGTATTCTTGGATTCCTTTATCCGCGGAATAAAAAATTAAATCCTAACTTATTCCTAATGTATTAAATTGGTCCTCATCTAAGTACCTACGCAGGCTATTACCTCATACTAGCCATTACAAAGGTCCGTACCTAGCAAGTGTTAGATATATAGGTATAACTCACCGATAGTTCAAAAAATCTAATGTACCAAATGCTGGGCCCCATTTTCTGATAACATGTACTTTATACCTATAGCCTATACAAATCTTTAATAAATTTTAAATCTTGCATTTAAATTTGTGCACAAGATTGGCATTCGCGGATCTGTAATCATTAGCGCCATTAGTGCTGTTCTCTTACTTTGAATGTCCGTTTTGATAAATGCTTTCATTGTATGCCGATGAGTTGACTAGTACTGGAGTTGCATATTGTCCTCTTCTCTGTTGAATTAAAAAAAACATAATTTTAAGTGGAAAAACATTCCATACAGAACTAAACCACAATGGCAAAGTTTAGTGATTGGTATCTGCCCAAGGCGATGAGAAAACCATCTACAACTTCTGACTTGGATTGACGAAAAATCTTATTAATAAAGAATTTTTACATTGTAGCATATTCATATATATTTTTACATGTTACACAATAATTTCACATAAGTTGCTTTTTGATTTTGGCAGGATAATTCGATACTGGTTATTCAACTTTAAGATTTTCCTTGACAATCCATCCAAAAAGCTGTACACTAATCTCTCTACTCCTGTGCAGGTCAAGATAAAATAAGTAAATTATTTTATTCTAGATAAATAAAATTTCCCCGCCACGAAAAATCCCGTTCAAATATATTTTGGTAAGTAATGATGAGTCACTGATGGATCGCGCCGCCGAGGTGCGGTCCATCTGTAACTTATGCTTGCCAAAATAAAATAAGGTTTTTGAAAATAAAATAGTTCAACTAACTGACCATATATAACTAATACTTAGAAATACAACGATAGCAAGATACAAAAAGCATTTTTAGACACAGTTACTGATTTAATGGGATAAGAAGTCCAACTTCCTAGGTCAAATGTCACTCATTTTATCATGACTTACCCTTCGTCTTCTTCGTTGATATAAAATCCATAATAACACAATCAGTACAATCAGGAATATCAGGAAGAAGGAAGCTGCAACTACGATCAATATGATCACAAGGTCAACTGGAAAGAAATAATTTTTTTTAATTTTTTGCAAAAAATAACCTCATGCCTCATGTTAAAAACTGATCACATTCCAACCAGAGGTTTGATCTTCAAAGAAACGGTTACAGGTGCATTTCAGCGCGTGCACTGTAACAGAACTAAATAGTGTATGGAAGACGAAAGAATTAATTGGGGTTGTCTTAAAATTCGCTACCAATGGAGAAATACTTTGCCAAAAATTTTTTTTTTGATTACACAAATTATATACATTTTATACTTTAAAGCTAACTACTAATCCGTAGTTCCGCTTTGTTTTTTGTGAAATTCAACTGGGACCTAAATGTGATAAATAAGCTGCTAAGGGCAACAATACAAATTTGAACCAAAATGCAGAGTTTCAAAATTACTGTATAAACTCGAATAGAAATCCAAATCGAAATCGATGAAATTTCAGAGAGTCTCTTGTGCGAACGCTCGCTCTTTGAAATCATGTCAGCACTTACCCCTAGTCTCTGAATTGCCTGTTGTAACTTCTGTACTGTTGCCCCCGAGATTTCATTATTTCCACCGACGTCACAATATATTTATCACGTGGTTCATTACAAATCTAAAGAATTAACGAAAAAAAGTATTTGTGGATGTTTAATCAAAAGATGTATGCGTATTTTATAAGATGAAGTCGATTAAATTAGTCCACGGATATTTTAAAGCAGCATTAAAAGTTAATTTTTTTTTTGCAACCTTACAAACAAAATATTTCTGTTATTTAAGTTTACATCATGCTTTGGAATTTTAATTAGATGATTTAATGAATTCCAGATGACTGTAATTAATGACCTATTACTAAGGATGTCTGAAATGTGACAAAAGCGTCAAAAAAACTGCTGACTCATTTACAGTGTATAAGTATATTTAAGTGTATATTTTCAGAAATTAAAATCGCTAAAATTTAACATTCACTGTTTGGTCTGTAAAGTCAGTTTTGAAGTTTTAGTTGATTTTCTCCCTTAAAAAATCGAAGTATGCCGATTTCAGTGCATTTTTGTCGTTTATAATTATACTTCGCGTTAGAAAACGGCATTTGAAATCGCATGACCCTAAAATACCTTTCAAAAAAAAATATTTGTTGAAGTATGGAAACTGAAGGATCGCGCCGTCAAGGCGCCGTCAATTTGTGGCATATACCTAACAAAATATAATTTGATGATTGAAGAATTTTTTGCGGGAGATATTTAATGAGACAAGACTATCAGGACGGGACGTAATTGCCATTCAACATAACAAAAACCATTTTAAACTTTTGACATTATTCCGTGGATTGATTAAGACCTACCAAAAGACAACCGGTGACAGCCGGACATTTTGTGGTTATTTCACATTGTAAATAATACTTGTTTGCTGTTTCTGGTGGACGTAGGAGAAACTTTCCAACAAATTTATGAACACCTCTCGCATAGTCAAATTCAACGTAATATGAAACTTCTTGAGTGCAACTAAAAAAAAAAAAATTAAAAAAAATTCGAAACACGATGCCAGCTGCCACTCTTTCAAAAAGAAACAGAGTGGATTTGTTGGAATGCAATTTATGTTTCAACTCGAGCAAACCTACTCACGTTATTACTCTTTTAGTTGAGTGGTATTTGATATTTTTGTAGAATCGGTATTGGTCAAAAATCTGCCGGTTTTTTTAAAACTTTTTATAACTTAAAATGCATATTATTTCTTTTATTAATTTGCCATAGTATTTTTCTATCGTCACAAATATGCGCAGCTGATCATCAGTTAAAAATTCTTAATTGAAATCAAAGATTCTTTGCAAGGTTCTGTACTTCAAAAATGTAGTAACAGATTATCGATCATATCAATATTAGCCAATTCGAACTATCAGAATCGATGTACATGTAATAATATATACATAATCTAAATGATGATCTGAAATTTAATCCTTAATTCAGAATCGAAATAATTGGCATTGAAATATCTCGATTCAAGATATGTGTTTTCTCGAAAACAATCACTGATTTTAATAAAATTCAGAAAAATTTCAAAATTTCACCCTTCGTGTATGATGTGATATCTGAATCCGCCGTTTGGATCTGTCGTCAGCCAACAATCATACAATTGTAATTGTCGTCCAAACGTTGTTACAATCGCTGCAAATACCCAGGAATCACGATTCAGTTGTGGATTCAGTACTCTTTGAGAATAAGTTTGATCCTGTTTAAGGAATAATTTTGTTTAAGAAATATTGATTTCGTGTAAAAAACTTTTCACCCTGCTTCTATCAGGCCTGATCTGCTGATAGAGCGCAGGGCGAAACAAAAGTTGACTTTACCTGTTCAGGAAAAGTAGTAGTAGGTCGCGCCGCTGAGGCGTGGTCCATTTGTGACTCATGCATGACAAAATAAAATTTACGACTGAGATTCTCACGCAAATTTTATGACTGAAATAGTGGAAAGAAAGTATAGATATATGGTAATAAAATTTGGTTCATTCTGGGCCATTGATAAATATACCTTCCAAGATATCGTTAATTTGTAACCAAATTTGCCGAAGAAAATTATTGTGTAGTATATAAAACATGCACGGTCCCTTTTTACTGCAAAATAGAGGAGGTGAAGAAGTCTCAAAACCTGGACATAATAATGATAAAAATTTGAATTTTTAAGGCGCAAAAGTTTAATGGCTATTTTCAGAGCGAATTTCCCTCCTTTTTGCAAACTTGCCCCCCCCCCCACCTCCTGTTGCCATCAGTGCTGCAAAAGCTATGTTCTGCGATGTCGTTTAGTTTGATTGACTGTCGATAAAAGGTAAAAACCTAGTATTCTAACATTTCTATTATACATCTCTATTAAATAACAATTAACATACATTGTATATGTGAAGTGAAGCACAAATACTGGTTGACGGACTTGTAGTTGAATTGACTGTTGTACATTGACCGTTGGTAAAACTGAGGTAGCAGATAATAACAAGAACACCTGTTCAAAGGAATTAAAGAAAATATATATATAATAATAATAAAACAAATCACGGAAAGATAGTATATCGCTTGCACCTACATGGGATTTAACATAACTCATTGATTAGAAATGGAAGATTTCAAATAAGCATAGTCAATTTATTATTTACTTATTTTAAGGACCCATTATTTTTATGTTCAACTGCAAGCATTTTTGGCCAAGGCATGGGCCATAGGTAACAAGATATTTTGAATTTTACAGCAGAAATGTAAGATCGAAACCCTCCCCCTATTAGTAAAAATATTGCTTTTTAGACACACGCAGCAGATAGATCGCGATTCGGTGCAATTAGTTTCGACGAAACATAAATCTCAAAAGATCTATAAGTTGGCCTCATCTTCAACGTATAAAATTTCCATATCATAAAAACCTATATACGTTATAATAGTCATCATGACTGGCATCAGTCATTAAATTATCATGTATTCATAAATATATATTGAACATTTACCAATTTGTAGCATTCGCAGATTCATTGTACTATATTTCACAAATGTGCGAAATGTCGAATCTAAACGTATATATTGATATTCAAAAATTATGCTAGAATCTGTTGAAAAATAAAAGCCTTATTAAATATTTTTCGATGAATGGCGCATATTGTGAAATCGAAAGCGATCTGTATTAACATTTAATTTTATAAAAATATCTGTATTCTACTTACAAGATGTAAACGATTTTATATAATGTTTTTGTTTTATAGTAATCAGAATTAGTTATATGATTGATATGCCAAAGATAGGGGATTGATTTGTTGGTTGGGTTATTAGTTAATCAGCTCATTGAAAACCTTCCTTACGGCATACGACACTTGACTTCATCACTAACTTCACCTATTCTATATATCAACTATCCTCTGTAAAGTCAGAAGCAGCGTCTGAAAGAAACCTACTGCCAATAAATAATATGACAAACAGGCCGGCTAAATATAAAATTAGAAGCTATTAAGAGCTGAACCGCTTTAGTAGAGAGCGTCAAATCTGATTTAGAAAAATTAACATATATCCATTTCTTCTCAAGTCGCTTCTTACTCATATGTTTGGACAAAAAATCAATCTTAAGTTTGGTTATTTTTTCGTTATAAAAAAAAAAAAAACTACATGTATACATTGCAATACAATACCAACTAATTTAAAATAGCAATGGCTGCCTCAATATCAAGAATATTCAAATAAAGATTTGGTAAATAAATTGGGTACTAAATTATAAAGGGAGAATCACCCCTTACTGGGGTTAGGTGCGTGACGTCATTCGTATGACTGATCGCCCGTAATCGCCGAAGTTATCACGAAAGTAATAAAAGATATGGTTGACTGGGAGTCACAGCCCATATTTCGTTATGGTTACCCTTTAACTTTTTCAATATTAAATCAAGCATGACCCAATGATAAATCGAGCATTAAACGCTCGATTTAGCAATGACCCATGCTTAATTACAAATGAACGGCTATTGAGAACAAGAAAAGGTTTCAGTTTACGTGACATACCTGGTGTATTATTTTTACTACATCGATTTGATCAGTTATTAGCCGTAATTTTTTTTTATTTTTATTTTGGTGAAACCAAAAGTATTTTGAATTACGGTTTATTTTTAGAATTGTGGTTTACTGAAATAAACTGAAATGGCTGTTGAAAGTATACCGATATATCGGAAGCTGACATTAAATTTGGTAGAAATTGTAAATTTGTATTATTATCGCGCACATAGGAGGCTTATACTTTTATACAGTTTTTTATATAACCGATACGCCCCAAGTTAATTTTGCATCAAACTACAAATATGCCTGCTTATCTTTTAGAAATATGTCAGTTGATATGGTACCCATTTAAGCTCAACTAAACCCAGATAGCATCGATGAAAAATATCATTTCGAACAATGTTAATCAAAGAACTGGATCTGCGATTTGCATTAAGCCAGTCGGAAAAATTCGTACATGACCCCTTTTTCAAGTAATGGATTACTGGTGGAGCGCGCGGTCAAGGCGCAGTTCATTTTGGCGCATGCTCGATAAAATAAAATTTCTGATCGGACACGGATTTTACAATCTGTAATTTATAATTGAAAACACAGATTGACTCAATAGATTTTATCTTTTACAATCAGTATTCTGGCATCATTCGATATTTGTTATGTTGTTGCCTTGCATCCAATATTCACTGTTCGGTTTCACTGTTCGGAAATTTTTTCCAAAAAACAATTATGGTATCCGTAATGCGTGTGCAAAATAGAGTATTGACTAAGTTTAAACAAGCATTTTCTATATTTCTACATGGTATGGGAAAAGATAATGATACAACGCTTTTCGTGACGTATTTTTTTTCTATCAAAATTAACAAATTGATTAACATAGTAATTATCTTTAACATAAAATCAATAATTTCTACACGACACTTTTGCGTTATAACCGAGACTTGACGAGATGTTCTATAACTCCGTCACTGCATGACTAACGAAATCTGGATTACCATAAAGAAATGCCTGTTGTTTCTAAACGCTTCTCATTCATTTATAAAACCTGAGTTATGTTGCTCAAATCAAGAACACTATTTATTCCAAATGTACCGTAATGCCCATGTGACATTACCATCACGATCCTTTTTTCATAACTCACTGACCAATTTAAGCCTCACAACAAATCAAACATTACAAAATACCAGCTAACCACACCTTTTCCGATACGCTTTCATCCCATGAATAACCATCATGATAAGCCATATGGGTAAGGCCTTCAACTGATTCCACGCTTCATGGGTAACTATATGACATTTTAGAAAAATAAAAAGTCAAGTAAACAACCCAGACTGTTAAGGTGTCTTTTAACAAACCTTTTATTACTGTGTACTGTTAACAAAGTAATGTAAATTTACTGGTCATTTGCAGTAATTGCATATTTCCAACGTTCAAAGTTACCTTGTTGATGATATTTATGCCAAATATGGGCTAAAAAGTCGATGTATTAGTTTCATTTGAATGTCACCTAATAAAATTACTGTTAAAAGCGTTAGTTAATAAATATTACTGGAATGTTGCCGCAGTGTTTCCGGACATTAGAAACCAGTGGGGTAAAGATGGCCCGCGCCTCTTTGGCGCGGACCATCTTTGTTCTACGGTATACAACTTGCTCACAAAAAAGTTCATTTTTAATTATGAATTCAATAACAGATGTTACCCCGTTTTGACTGTGTGAGCACCGACTATTCAGGTGAATTGAAGTTAGCACGGAATAATGATATTATGTTGCTTTCCACAAATGAATAAAATAAGGATAGTTTATTATTGAGTCTTCTCAAATCTTCAAAACATTATGCTTGTTTCTTTTATTAACAGCATATGATAAATACATCCATCCAACCCTGAAATATTGAGATGCCTCTGTATCGTTGCTTAAAATAATAATCGACTGTCAAAAATTATCGTTATGTTAAAATAAATCGCCGAACATGTGGCGTGAACTTTCGAGCGTCTGTTTCGCAACAAATTAAATTTATTTTAAATGTTTCTTATGTTTTATTTTGATACAAGAAATTATTCAATATCGGGTCACTGTATTTTTTTTATTTTATTTTTTTGATTGAATACAATCTATAAGCGAGGCTGGGCGGTGTGCGTTAATCTAACCAACTTACGGCAACTTTAAAAAAAAAAAAGACTACTACAGAACTGTGCTCCAAGTGCGTTATGGCAAAAGAGTGGTAAATTCATTTGCAGTAATTTTATGTTTTCGAATTTTGAAACCGCCCCAAACGATGATATTCATGCCAAATATAGGCTGTTGATGGACAGCACCTTGGCGGTTGCCATCTAGTGATGGCAACCTAGTTATTTCTTAGACTATGTAAAGTAAAACGAAATTACCACAAAACTAGGTAAAGTATTACTAGATATCCTGGTTTCACTTTCGAAACTAGATAATACCTAGATTAAAAACCGTCGTTTGGCTGCATTTACGCCATTTTTGATAGATTTGAATGTTAAAATCTCCAAATAGTCCATTTTGAAAGTTTTTTTTTTGGTAGGGGGGATATGATTTACCCTGTTTTTAAGCTTGGAATTAGGGAAATTTCCTTATTTTACCTAGTTGAATTAGAACTAGGTCCTTTTACCTAGAATTGCCAACACTAATTCTTTCAGCAGACCATAATTGGCCCGAAAGTCGATTGTGCGGTTTCATTTCATTATCACCAAGTAAAATTACGATCGAAAAGCAACAGTTTTTGTGCATTTTTATTACAGTGTAGACAACATTCTATACAGAACTGAGCTACTATATTCAAGCGTAATGGCATCTTCCCCGGGCGATGGTATAACCATCTAACACTTCTTTCTTTCTAGCCGCCTCTTATGAAGCTCAGAAACTACGTTAGGAGAACGGTTTCACATCCATCGCATTATGTGTTGGCTAATCAAATGTGCCATATGAATGCTCTTTTTTTGACAACACTAAAAGGTCCAGAAAATAGCATTGATATAAAGTACGCGATAGAGGAGGCTCCGGCTACTAACATTTTATTCAGAAATAAGCATGTACATAATAAAAGCACTTCAAATTTATTTTGCCAATAAAGGTGATGTCCTTATTCATATAGTCAGTTTTTTAGAATTCTGATATGGAATCGTTTCGTAATATTCGTTTTTCAATTATTCTCAAATGGATTCTTTTTTCTGTGAAATCACGATATATTCCAAATTTAACGGGTTGAAATTTGTAGATTCCGACATAAGTCATGAATTTTACTTTGCTTCGAATGGTCAAAATATGGCAAAATTACAGTAATTTCGTTTATATCAAATTTTAAAAGATAAATTCATTCCGAAGAACCTCGAATACCGTTCCAACTAAATTATGCATTGCTGGAAGTTTTATATTCGCTTTCTTTAATAAATTTTGTAATATTTTGTAAACTTTTATGAATGTTTTTTTCACCATTGCGTAATTGAAACTTAGTTGTTGCACTATCAGACACCTGTCATTTAGGAGGATATGTCGCCTACCAAAAGACAGCCAGCCACCCAGAACGCTTTTTCTTTAACCACTTCGATTCCAAAGAACGAGTCCAGATACACTATTAAAAACGTGTGTTATGCTTAACAATAATTTAATATTAATTTCAACAATAGTACGCAGGAGATGTTAATGTTTTCTAATCAGAACTTTTATTTTGCCAAGCATGAGACACAGATGGACCGCGCCTCGTCGGCGCGTTCTATCAGTGACCCATACTTAACAAAACAAGTTTTCGATGACATGTTTCCAATGGATTGTTCTATCAATTATTTTTCCAAAACCTATCAATAATGGAATATTCCACAAGTGACCAATTAATCTGTGGCCCAGGCGCGGACAATGACCGAACCAATAAAGAACTTCCAATGCCTCCATTTACCCAGAGCGACTTACATTTAATCATAGTTTACGGATTTTACTAACAGGGTATAAATTTCGCCGCAATCAATTCGGTCCGAAGCGTATTATTTGTGATTGAAATAAAACAATGGAAATACATTTTTAAATAGGCGGCTGAGTTTGTTTGTACATGAGTGTCTTGTTTCATCATTCAATAGATTCTGCCTTTTAAATTGAAAACTTTTGTTCCAAGCATTGTTGGTTCAACTAAACCGTATTGGGCTAGAGGTAGGCTAGGTGTTGTTACTGCCAACAAAAATTTGGACTTGAGATTAGGTTCAAATATGTACATGTGTTGATTTTCTTTTCATATAGTTGGTGGACTAGTTTTTCGACATGTGGTTTAAGATTGATGAACGGCATTGATAAGCACAGTATTTTGTACAGTTTGCCGTTGTTCGTTTAATCGCTGCTGAGGTTGCCAATTCGAACAAAAATCATAACATATCGATGATGCTAACGACATACATTATTGTTAACATTTGTGATGTTTTGCTTAATTTATATCGACAATAACAGAGTCAAATTCTTTCTGTTACTTATGTGCCAGATATCACTGTTGCAATCCATATAGTATTCCTACGCGTGAAAAGATAGAAAAATCGATATTCCTTTTATAGATTTCAGTCAGTCGCGAGAGGACCATTTGTCTTGAAAGACGAGGTTTGATGTAGCGTTGGCAATTCTGGGGGGGGGGGGGGGGGGGGGGGGAGGCAAAAGTACCGAGCTTACCTAGTAACCCTAGTTCATTAAAAATTATTCTCAAAGTACCTTTTACATAGTTTCGTGAATATCTGATTTACCTCGTTCAACTTTTACCGAGTTTTCTGTTTGAAGTTTTTACCTAGTTAATTTACTCGGTAAAATAGAAAAAGTGACCTAATTAAGTAGTATAGATAGGTAGACTGGTAACAAGTTAATAATGAGTTTTACTGAGTTATCACCGTCTGCTAAAAATCGGTGACACCTAGCAGTATATGTTATTTTCTATTTTTTGAACTTATTGAAATTGACAGATTGAACGTCAGAATGTGAGAAAGTAGTAGTTAAATTCGTTAAATATATAAATATATATTTAGATTTATCATAACACACTCATCAAAAATCAACATTATGCTTCCACTAATAGCAGCCAACGACAACTGGAATGTTAGACGACAGGTAAGTTGATAATATTTGAAGCATTAACTAGTATATTTTTTGTGTCTACTTAAATGAGAAATTTTAATTTTTGTGAAGAACGAGTCACAGATGGATCGCACCTTGGCGGTGCAATCCATGTGTGATCGCACCGCAGTATTATGGCGTCCTGTTATAACTGTTTATTTGTTGAAACAACACCCATAACAACCATCTCTCCTAGGTGATGAATAAAACCAAATCTAACTCTGTCCTCAATATCCGTAACATTTGGCTCCTATTAATTGTCGTTAATATTCGCATATTCTTCGGTAGCAATCAAGATCACAAGCACTATCAGGATTACCAGCCTTCACGACATCAATGTACACAGGATTTGCTCCATTCGAAAGAACATCGAGTCCTTGGAAACATCATGTTCCGTGAGTAGATTATTAATAATAATCGATTCACCAACTCCCTACAATCTGTTTTAGAATATTAATATCCAGTTGTTCCGTCTGTTTTAGATGCGTCTTTATTTTACAGTAATTTTCTCGTGACATAAGAGATAAATTTTAAAATAAAATGCGAAGATCCAAAAAATAACTGCCCAAGTGAGTTCTGTCGAGTAAGAAAAACCGATGGATCACATTGAAACACTTGGATTGATAAAATTTCCTACATGCAAAATTTATTGCTATATATATTTGTCCATATTACCAAACTCAAGTTTTTATATACAGAAATAGAAGTTCTGCAGCAAAACATTATGACAAATTATCAGAAGATGATGAAACAAAAATGTCAACCAAACAGGTACGTTCAATCCAAAACAAGTAACTTATTCACACAGCATTAGTATAGTACAATTTTCCTACGGTAGAAATATCTTGGCAGTTAAAAAAATGATATACTAGGTTCAGCAGTAGTTCTAGGCAATTCGTTCTGAAGATTATTCGAACTACTCGTGAATAGGAACTTGTAAAATAAATTGGAATTATCATACTTCACAATAAAATTTTAGAAAAATTAATTTGTATGCCGAAGCAGGAGAATTCGAAATGATGACGCATTGCCTCTAATAGTTTGTTTATATAAATATCAATAATTTCGTAGCTACAGATATTTTGATTTTGCGAATAAATTGTAATTGAAAATACAAAACAGTTGCTATGTATGTGAACTTGGTGTTTCGATTCGAATTATCATCGATTCGGTTTTTCCCACCCATAGTCAACAACAGTAAAGTTTTTCAAGTCCAAATAACCAGTCTCACTTTTATTGCAGTTGTATTGTTTTGAAAAAAATATCCTCTTCTTTTTTAGTTCAAAAACCCACAGACGGTGGTAGCTGCTCGTTCATTTCGTTCTTCAACCGTTTTAAGACAAGTTCCAATAATGCGGCGTCACCTTGATACATTTGGTGGTCGAATATTTTCAATTCCAGTGAAGACAAAACCTGTTCCTGTGCATACTGGAAGATTTTTGGTATTTGTATATATGTATTTGTATTGAACAAATTGATATACATTTTGACAAATTTTTTGTACAGCTGCCCTAAAAACGAACGGGATTAAAGTGTGTTGTCACTACAGCACCAGCTTTGGAGTCTGGACAGGCCTATCCGTATTTTGCCACTTTAGGCCGATTGAACTTTACGCAATGGGTGGCTCATTAAACTGACTTATAACATTCGATACTAGCACGATATAATCATGTGATACTTGGCTTTATGGGTGCTCAAAATGTAGGCCTATGATTGAAACTGGTAAAATATAAGTATATAAGCTAACTTTCCATTTTGTCATAAAGAGGTATTTTGTTGCAGTATGATCCTGTATGTCCTCCAACATATGCTGGAAAATTAACTCAGAATGAGAGATTGAAAGCTGAAGCAGAAATGATACAAAGAGTTCGAGGTCAAAAAAGAAAAAGAGAGGCGATTGAACACAGGTCGTGATTGTCTGTGTGATTTATATCCATATTAGAATATATTAATTTGCTCGATTCGAAAACAGGGCTTCTGATATTTTAGAATATTTGAATACTTGGTGATTTCGTAATGGAAATGAATGTCCCTTCTAGAGTGAATAAAACATTTCAGTACCTAGAAAATTTGATATAATAGGGAAGATGAAAACAAAAACCAGTTTAGAATCACTCCGCCTTTTTGTAAAAAAATACCATAATTTGATAGTGTGATAATTCTAGTATTATTCTGCATAGTAGTCAACAAAACATTTTGGAGACATGTTTGGATTTAGAAATTTAGATGTGTAAAATTTATTGTAATGGTCTTCAGACGAAATAGATTTTTCAGACTTTGATTCAACAACCATCATCTGGTTTATAGGAAATATACAATCATTTTCCGATTTCATTTTATTTTACATTTTGATACTGGAATAGAATATTCGCTAAAATCGCAGTTTTTCTTTATTTTACAAAAAGATGGGGTTGGAGAAACTTTGATCTTTCTGGAATGGAAGTTGCAAAAAATGAACGTTATAGCATCCATGCAGAGATTCAAAAACTCAAGGAACTTGCTCTACCACCGGCTGCAAGAGAAATATATACTGGTCGTGGAATAAGATTGCCGAGGTTGGGATCATTTTTGTTTCCAACGTTTTAGGAATTAAGTGTTGATATAGGATGATTGCCTATGGTATCCATAGGCGGTGGGGACGGTTGCCTAATAGATCAGAGAATGGATCTCAATACAAACAATTGGTGATGAATTGTTTGTTATGGATTATATATATTATTAAATATATTTTATCATGTAGGAGATAGATCGCGGGCCTGAGGCGCAGTACGTTTGTGACAAATGGTTGGCAAAATGAATTTTTTTATTAGGTATGCACAATACTTGTAGGCCTCGGTACTGGCCATGTATATATTGTGTGTTGGAGCTCTATCCGCGACGTCAGCCAGTTATTGAACTCTCTGGGCCGGGTTAACGTGGGACTAACTACTTTTCTTCTTCTTTTCCTTTATTTAAAATGCTTGTCTTAGGAAGTCTGACCTTGGTCAGACGGAACGTTGCAGAAATAAATTTGTGTATGTGCGTATAGAGACTATTGAACTTCATGTCTAGTTATTAAACTATTGGCCCACCGGACAATAAGATCGCGTAAAACCGACAGAGTCACGAATTCGGACTCCGAAAAAGTTTTACTAAAAGAAGCGTAGGGGGAACTGAGCTAACTAGCCCGCTTAGACTACTGTTACAATATGTATTGCATTTCGTCTTTCAGTACACACCACAGTATCAATCCCCCACGAGCGCGACCAGCAACTGAAGGCCCAATGGCTCCACCTGCACCCAGGCGAGGTGGTACTTTTCCTACTTTGAGAGGGTCAGCAGCCCCAGGACTATCAGGACCAAGTACAACAGCAAAAGTAACGAGTCATTGGGAAGCTACAGCTCATTTACAATCAGAACAACAATCTAGACCTTCTACTAAATTGCAAATCCAATCAGTTCCAGCACCAGGTGAACGATTTTTTTTATTGAAATTTCGTTCTAGCAAGCCCGGAAGCAGCCCAGTAGCTCAAAAATAATCAACTAGCGTCCATTAATTTTGTAAAGAACTGCTACAAAATACAGTATCATCACAAATGTGATGTCTGCCCTGGACAAAGGTAAAACTACCCACTATACCCTATCTTTAAAGTGTGGCCATAAATCTTTACGCAAAAATTATTGTTTGGAATATGTGAATTTCAAATAACAAAAAAAAAAAAAACTCAAGAACGCAACTGTAATATAGGACTGGAATTGCTAATTCCTCAACCGCTGTGAAATAAGAGGTCTAGTTTGGCATCCTGTGTTTTCCTCTCAATTTTACGTCCGCACTAATTTTCAATCAAAAATACTCGTTTATATGCTTTTGACAAATAAAATAACAACAAAATATTTGTTGCTAGGTATACATCCAAACACAACACCTGTTCGACCAGAAACAGTGGAAACAGATCCTGACAAAACTATAGTTACTGAGTTACCAGAAGAAGTAAAAGATATTGGACCAACGCCTGTAAGTATTATATCTTTTATTCTTATTAAAAACTATTTATCTAAAATTTGTCGTAACAATCCATTGAAAAGGAATTTAAACTTTAGAATTTTATTAACATATTTTCTGAGAGTTGAAGCTAGTTGGACGTTGCTGAATGGAAACAAATAAGTGTTCGGGCTTGCAAGCCCAGGGCAGACAGACATCCATTCGGTCTATACATCCCTCGTATGTCTTCTGCCGCTAGGGGAAGCATAGTAGGTTTGTTCAGGTCTGGTTGAGACCGTTCACCAATGTTTAATCACGTTGCACAAGTAGTTTTTGAACTGAATAAGAACACATTCATACAAAATTGCGTCGCTTGTTATAAACCGAAAAGATCCTCAACCAATAAATCAGTGGATGTTACACTTGGACAAAAACTGTGGACGCAATGTCTCAGGGGTTTAACATGTTGGCATCGCGGATCTCGAGTCCGGCGCATTAATCCATGCCTACCACTCAACCCCGGGTGTAGTAACTTGGGTAGGCTAAGCCGCACAGGGAAATATCATATCTCTTCAGCAATTCTAACCCAGCCCGTCTATAAGTGGACGCTAGTAGAGGACCTTGGGAAGTGTGATCCACTTCAGGAGATGGCTATAAAAAACAAAGCAAAAAACAAAAAATGACGTAAATTAGCCGCGCATATCGTACTTTGAAGAGTTGAAACAAAAAGACTTTTTGATGAAATTTATGCCAACTATAATGAAACAAAGAAGTCGATTTTAGGGTTTTAGTTGGTATCGCCAAGTGCAATTACTGACAAAGAAAAAATGCAGTGTATACAGTTGTAATATCTTTCATAATTATCATAATTATTAATAGAAGATATTTGTAATGCTAATAGTAATTGTTTACCAATAGATTGATTATCCTCAAACACCAAAACCATCAGAACAAGTTGAAAAAATTGAAGTTATTGATCCAGATGTCGAAGACGAGGAATTGTAAGTTGTTTAAACAGGCCAAATGACCATCTTGCAATGATAGCTTGAATGGGTGTTCAAATAAGCATTTTTAATGCCGCCTTTTTCCCGTTATTGGCCACCATCATAAACCCTGCCTTCCCACTAATCGGTCAGAATAAAATAAGTGCACATGTTTTGCTGAGCATGAACCACTGATTGATGGACCGAGCCACGGAGGCGCGGTCTATCAATGGTTCATGCTTGACAAAATATTTTTTGGGATTGGTTACGTCAAGAATTAAATATTTTTTTGCTCTTTTCAGCTTTGAAACATGCCGTTTTTGGTTCTTTTTAGTCAAACATTTTATCATTGCAGAATTAAAGGATGTTTTTTTTAATCATATATTATGTTGTGAGCATGACCTTATGTCGCCCAAACCTCCAAAGCATACCTTCGAAATTGTATATATTTTTCTGGCCGTCACACATAGGGCTGGGCAATTCGATTCCGTGATTCGAATCGATTCGAAGCACAATAAATTCGAATCAATCGTGAATTTATCCATCCCCAGCTCACTATCACTATCTGACCTGCCTACCTCTAACCCACAGCAGTCTACCTGACCTCGCATTGTTTGCTCAGCTGTACTAAAAAATTAACGAGAATTGTCGTTTCAGGGAACATATATTTAGTAAATTGGATACATTACCACAAACGCACGGGGTTTCCGGACCTCGAGCTATGAAAGAGAAAGTGTTACAGGTCCATTTGCGTGAACTACCGTTTACGGGAACACTCTATCTCATATCTGAAATTCTCACCGTAAAATAACTGGATAACTGAACCGGCGGCACAGTGTGATGTTGCATCCCTAAAACGGGTTGACTCCCATCTATTTTTAAAATCCACACACCTGCGCCGACAGTCCATCTGTGCCTCATACTTAACACGATCGACCCAAAGATTCAAAAGACACGTATTCAAATTAAACCGATTTAATCAAGCTGAAGTGCGCGTGGTAGGGTGAATCGTTCATAGGAACAAAAACTTGCTAAAGAACTAGAATTTTCATTTTTAACGACAAAATGCTATCAATTTTGTTCAAATTAGACCAAAATCGATAGCATGTTGGCCTTAAAATATGAAAATTGTTACTTTTAGACACTGTAGCGTGAGTTGAAAAAAACACTGCAAATATTCAATTTTTTGATAGCCAAGATGTAGAGACAAGTCGTTATACTAAGAATGTGATATTTGTTATTTACATGGAATTAGTCATTCGGTCCGATTCAAAAAAATATTCGAATCAGATTCGAATTCTAAATGATTTGGTTTCGCCCAGCACTAGTCACACATAAACGAAATTGAAAATGTCGGAATAATGTTTTTAATAGTCTTCCATCTCAATAGGTAAAAAATTCCCCAATAAGATGTATTTTCTCATAAAACCCAGATGCAGTGCTTTATATAGTGTTCAGTATCCAAAATGAATCAAACCCTAATTTACGAAATAATGTACAATTTCCTTTAATATTATAATGATTTCATTTATATATTTCTCAGGAGAGCAAAGTCGGATCTTGCCATCATACCAGAAACGCCGATTGAACGACCCCGCTCATTAGCAGCACCTAGTGCTAGCCCAGAAACTAGTGCCCCGAACCATATTCTACCAGTTTCAAAGACACAAACCGAACCTCTTATATCTGAAGCAGTGCGGAAACTTTTGTCAGAACAATTCGAACAATTGCAAAAGCGCGGGTGAGTTAAACAGTGACTGTCAGTGCGCGAAAGGAAAGCAAGAAAATGACACTGATTGCTATTTGTTGCAGCAATTCGGTCTTATTTGAAATGTTTTCCGTTTAGCGTACAGATGCTGCTGTAACATGTTGTACTGTTTTTTGTCAGATAAGTAGCCTTTAATTGGTGTCTTTTTATCGTTGCTTCCGGCCTTTGCTCACAGGAAGAATTTCAATGAAAGGGCGACTGAGTGTTGCAAAAAATACTCAACAAATCGTTCCAGCATGAAAGAGTATTTTCAGACAAGTTGCATCAAGTATGAGTAACTGATGGATCGCGTCGCCAAGGCGCATTATATCAATCACGCACACTTCAGTAAATCAAACCTGACTGTAATGTTTCATAAAAAAATACTAAAATTGCGTTTCTTATAATGAACATCGGTATTTAGAATAGATTTCCATACTTTATTTGATTTTTTTTTTGTTCAAATAATAAAAACTACAAAAACTATAGTTCCTGTGACATTATAACAATTCCATATTAACTTAAAGTATAGTTGACTTAAATGAATATTCTTAATTTACTCCTGATTATTTTTTAGAAATATCACGATGGATGATATTCTTGCTTTGTCGTCAGAAAATTTGACAGAAAACCAAAAGAAATATTTACGATGCCTCCATGACGTCAGTTCTCACAATCCTTCGTTCGCATTTCAAGAATTGATTGCATATACTTGTTTATCTAGAATAATTCAAAATTTGAGGTAATTCATTTTTTTTCTATTTTATTACCCGATTTTATTTTTTATGAAATACTCTAGACGACGAGATTTAATTTGAGAATAATTTCACATGATACCAATTATTTTAACTAAATTGTTTTCAATTTCTTTGCTCCACGAAAAATTTTATGATTCCGGTACAGTTCTTGATATGCACAAATAAATTTAATATTTAGTTTATGACTGGAGACGTAAAAATATCTTTATAGCTACCAGGGCAGATACAGCTCAGTGCAGTATTATTATGACGGTTTAGTTCCATTTGAAACATTTTCCGTTCAGAGTGCAGTTTTTTGCTACTACATCTTGTAGTAACGCTTTGTTATCAAGTGACTGTGAGTTGGTTCTCTTTAGTCACTACTTCCGGCCTTCCTGGAGACGTGAAAATATCTTTATAGCTACTAGGGCAGATACAACTCAGTGCACTTTATTATGACGGATTAGTTCTGTTTGGAATGTTTTCCGTTTAGAGTGCAGTTGCTGGTACTACATCTTGTAGTAACTCTTTGCTATCAAATGGTTTTGAGTTGGTTCCATTTAGTCACTGCCTCCGGCCTTGCTCAGAGTGAATTTCAATAAAAAAAGTATTATTAAACTTCTTATAAATTCATCAATCGCTAGATTATGCTTTATAAACAGTTTACTCATGTTTTCATAGTCCATCAACAGCTGAGATGTTTGAACAATGTAATTTTGCAACGTTACCTGAATCCGTCGTGCAATATACGGTATGTATGGTTGTAAGATATTCAGTGTTCTGTAAGTATGTATTGACCTTCGAATCACCCCAACGGATTTATTGCATCAAAAAACAAAATAAAAAAGAATAAAAAAAACTCACATTACAATATAGGGGTCCAGTTCTCTATGGGATGTTCACCACAGGATGATGTTCATGGTTTTACCCAATTGGAAAAATTTTGTCAAAGTATCTTTTGTCAAGCACGTGTCACTGATGGATCGCGTCGATAAGACGTGGTCCATCTGTAGCAAATGCTTGACAAAATAAACTTCTTATTGAGCGAATATTGTAGGTTTTGTAATTTTGTAATGATTGTAATATTGTAATGAATATCAGGGATTTTTACTTGATTTTATTTTGCTTGTCACTAACGACCGTCAATTTATGCAACTGTACCTAGCTAAAAAGAATAACATAATTCAAAATACGTTTTCAAATACATATCTAAGGAATTATTTAACTCTGTCGATCGAACATCAAGAGGTCAGATAGGAGTGACAGCCTTACTTGAAATCTTGAACACAGCGTTGCAACGACAAATTACAAGCGAAGAAAAATTATTAAAACAAGTTCTAGAGACAATAGACAAGGTTTGTGATTCCCTGCCTTTTATTGAGACTTTGAAGTTGGCCCTGTAGGTACGGGCTTTAGAATAGTTCTAACTTACCATCGCCCAGGGTATATACCATGACGGTTCATTTCCGTTTTCGATGTTTTCCGTTTAGAGTGCATTGGCTGGTACTACATCTTTGAGTAGTTCTTTGCTATTGAGTGGCCGTTGGTTTTTTCCCTTTGGAAGCTGCTACTGACCTTGCTTAGAGTGAATTAAAACAAAAATATATGTACACGATTTATCCAACGGTTAAGTACGACTAATGAGCTTATGTCCATCAGTCAAAAGTATCCTGCGTGTTGTAAGAGGCGACTATAAAAAAAGCAAAGTTGTAGGTGGTTTTGCCATCGCCCAGGGTAGATTCCACTAACTGAACTTTATCCTAGCGGTTCAGTTCCGCTTGGGATATTTTTGCATATAGTGCGATTGCTGACTACAATTTTAAGCTCTTTTCCATTTAAGCGTTAAGGCTGCAAAACACGCTTGCGCGGATTGCTTTTTGAGCTAATGCAATTTTGTGTATGCGTTTTTTACGTTTTCCGATGCAACCAAATGGTTTACTATGTTTGCTAACGAGTACTCGTTTCGTGGCGTTATGCTTTTTATAGGCACGTAATTATAATTTATTATTGTTAATTCTGGATAAAAATACCAGGTTTTCCTAGTATACTTAGTTTCACGAATAGGTAAATTTCCCTATTTTTCAACAAGGTAATAAATTGAAATAACTGCTAGTAATAAGTAATTTAACTGATTTTTTTTGTTGATATTTCAGGAGCAAGATGGAGAAATATCGAAGTTGGAATTTTTAGCTTACATTCCCTATTTTACGCATCTGGAAGAAATGTCGTGATTGTTGTTATCTTGCTTTTGTTATCATCTTGACCCAGAGAGAAAATTATTATCAATTTATGTTTTACTAAGTATGGGTCACAGAAGGATCGCGTCAACGAGACGCGATCCATCTGTGACTCATACTTGGCAAAATAGAATTTTCGACTGGGGATGAATTTATTTTTTATACGCCATCACCATTTTAAGAAACTAAGAAATGTTCATTCTCAATAAATATTATTGAGGCGTGTCAATTGTCTTTGATTGTCTCTTGAAATTTAATTTTCTTCGGATCTCTGATCGTAAATAAGTATCGTTATCTATTTTGTTTTATTCTATCTGTTTTATTTGCCCAACTTAGTTTTCAAAGCTATAGTGAATTAACGGAAAAAAGCAATAGATAGTAACAATTTTACTAGAATAATAATATTAAGCTTACAGCATTCAGGAGAGAATCGATCGATCGAGCAATATGAGTGGCTGCCGGTTGATTTTTTTAGACGTTGCTTCCCGCACTGCCAGGAGTTAATTTTAAAATATTGTATTCTCGATATCACAAAAATTTTGATTTTAGGAAAAAAAAAATAATTATCGCAAAATGAATTATTTGAAACACCAGGGTAGTTTTCCTAATAATATTTGAAAGATCGGACTGGATTACAGGCATTTAACAGTAGCAGGGCTAGATTTTTCCATTTTAATAACAAGAAGATGGAGCATTATCATGCTTTAGTTCCCACCAAATCGAACAGAATGTAAATACGGTTTTGGTTTTGTTTATATTCATCTCACTGTTTCTGTCGAAATTGGATGTATCAAAACTTTCTCATTCAAATATAAGATAGTGGGATTTTGTTTATAAAAGTCGAAAACCGATCCTAAAATAAGCCAACCAAAGGCCAACTAACTAAGTGCCAGCAAGTGCAATCTAAGAAGAAAATTTCATATACAAAACTTAACCATTATGGCGAAAGCTCAGTGAGTGGTATCTGCACTGGACGATGATAAAACCATCTATCTACCACTTCTTGGTTTCCTTTTAGTCGCCTCCTACGGCGCGCAAGGAAACACCTTAGGACACAGCTATAGCAATAAAGTGATTGTCAAAAATAGTTTACCACAACATATGCCTTTTGATTAGAAATATAGGTTAATTGTCTCAGAAATTTTATTTTGCCAAGTATGTGCCACAGACGGAACGCGTCTCATCGACGCGATCCATCAGTGACACATACTTAACAAAAGATGCTTTGACAAAATTTTTTTCCGATCGGTAATATGGGGCTGAAATGTTACTAACCTTGTGAAGGCATGATATAATTAAAGCAAAACATAACTGCCGTACGTCACGCAAAAGAGTCTATGGTCTTCTTTATTTGCTATTTTGAGTTTAAAAACAATACAAAAATCCAGAGTTAATATCAATGAAGTTTTGCGAATGTTACTCAATATTTTGTCCGATTGATGCTAAAATTTGACAAAAATCGATTTTCCCAAAATATTGCGGAGAATTTAAAAAAAAAATCATCTTGAAATCATTGTAGATCACTAAAATATCTTTAATTGACGTTGCGGTGTCATTGAGAAGACGATCGTTGATGATAAATTTTATTTGACAGAGAAATAGAGAAAAGATACAGTGTAAATAACATATTCCCAAGAAAATCACGTAAATTGCACAAAAATAAATCCGCATACATTTTTCTGTAAACCTGGTATAATATACTGGCATTTCATATACGTTTTACCCATTTACAGCGTTCCATGTTTCCAGTACTATTTTACATACATTGATGTCGAAATTCCTGTTCTTTAAAAAAAAACGCTCACAACGGCGGCGCGATCCATCGATGATTACAGTCTATTCATTACACTTTTTTGATTAAGCATGGGCCACAGATAAACCACTCCTTGGTCAAACAAATCAGCGATGGCTTATATTCAATATAACTTTTTTGAAAATTTGATCTGCTTAAATAAGATAGATTTTTCGTACATAAGACGCTTTTTTCAAGCATGTGTCACTGACGAATCACGCCATTCTGGCGCGGCTCATCTGTGGCACACGCCTGACAAAGTAGTAGCAAATACAAAATGTGTATGCATAGTTTACGGCTAATATTATACAGAATGAAATTATTTATACCTTGAATATTTTCTAAAAAAAGAGTTTTGTTATAGTTGTACATAATAATGCAATCAATATATATATATGTAGTATAATATATCACAATGAATATTATTTCATCCATTAAATGAACATTATACAGGCAGAAAAAAATTAAATGATGCGAATTGCGCAAAAAATTATGTTTGTAGGGTCGATTACTACATAATGTTCCCGTTGATAACTTTTGTGAAAATGGCTTTGAAAAGCAAAATGTCCAATATTTAAAATACCTTTTAGATGATGGCTTCTTTTTCTTAGCTATTTCTTACGTAAGAGACAACTAAGGGGGAAGTAAATTTGTGATAAGGGGTTTGTTTACTATTGCCCAGGATTTTCTTTTTATTGAAGTTCACGCAAAGCAGCTCCAAAAGGGAACCAACCAACGACCACTTAATACGAAGGAGCTACCAAAAGATCGGAAGTGAACTATCGTGGTAAAGTGCAGTGAGTGGTTCTGTCC
Organism: Styela plicata; assembly: GCA_963675895.2. NCBI lineage: Eukaryota > Metazoa > Chordata > Ascidiacea > Stolidobranchia > Styelidae > Styela > Styela plicata. Next base: position 14,012,521 of record OZ023144.1, on the reverse strand, counting down.
TGGGCAATGGTAAAACCATCTAACACTTCTTCAATTTATCCCTCAATGTAAACTATTCTATCGATGTGAATTGTGCCAAATAATATTCAAAACCAGGAGTAATTTAAATCAAATGAAATCATGAACACTCAAATTTTTCAACTAGGTTGAATTATGAATGTCACTCAAATCAAACTTTTAATAGACTTAGAACATTCGGAAAAAAATTCACATTTTACATCATAGCGCAATAAAATCTTCGGTGTATATCAATCAACGTAAAAATGATATTATATGCTTAACGTGGAAATATGAAGTTTTCTGGTGAACGCAATTGATGAGGCAAAACGAGGAATTGCATGAGATCAAAATGAACACTGTAAATCAAATTGTTCGAATATATTTCGTCCCTTTAAAAGTTGGTAAAACGGAATTGTATTGCACTGGAAGACGACAATAGTGGCACGCTTGGCGTCTACTTAGCAACAGCAAGGTACTACTCGTGTATCTTAAACACATATACAGTCATTAAAGCGCCATTTGTCTTGCGCTGATGTACGCAAGTCCCCGAATATAGTTCCACAGACAGAAATAATCATGAATGGTTACCGCTCAACAATCAACTTACAAAGTACTCTGGTTGTTTTGACAAGCAGAAATTTGAATATTAACTTTCAATTGGTTAAAATATTTCATAATTCACTGGCTCAAGTACAAAATGAAACCACAAACAATATACCGACTATGAATCGTATTAATAAATTTTGCGCAAATATACCAAACAAATGAGCATGAGTCACAAATGAACAGTTGATTCATATTCAATACACATAAAATTTCTTTCGATTGACACAAAATTTATCCTTCTTCTTCCTCGTCCTCTTCCTCTTCTTCCTCGTATTCCACAATATTCCCATCCGCGTCGACATAATTACCGTCCTCATCCATATATATAACTTCTTCATCAGATCCAATTTCTTCATCGTCATCATCCTCTTCTTGACTATCATAATCAACTGGATTTCCGTCTATATCCACGTAATTGCCATCTTCATCTTGATAGATGACTTCTTCGTCGGATCCTATTTCTTCATCATCGTCAACATAAATGATTTCGTTTCCGTCTTCGTCAACTTCAACAACCTCTACATCGCTTCCCCCTGATATTTCATTTCCGTCCGAATCTACATACATATATTCAACTTCTTCATCACTTTCCTCGTCCTCTAGTTCCTTTACATTTTCCTTTGCTTCAACCTTGGTTTCAGTCTCAGTCCCATCAGATTTTTTTTCCGCAGATTCATCTTCAATCTCTTTTTCTTTGACTTGGTCCAGTATTTGATCTTTTTCATCTTGCTGTCCAGCTTCTTCCTCTTGTCGTTTACGTTCTGACTGTTCCTCTGACTGTTTGCGATCATCTTCCTCATCTTGATTTTTGCGTTTAGCTTCCTCCTCAAGCCGAATGCGTTCGGCTTCTTCTTCCTCAAGCACTTCATGTTTAGCTTCTCCCTCTTGCCTGATGCGTTCGGCTTCCTGCTCCTCAAGTCGTTTACGTTCTGCTTCCTCCTCTTGCCGTTTACGATCGGCTTCCTCCTCCTCAAGCCGCTTACTTTCAGCTTCTTCCTCTTGCCGTTTGCGTTCGGCTTCTTCCTCCTCGAGCCGTTTACGTACTGCTACTTCCTCTTGCCTTTTGCGTTCGGCTTCTTCCTCCTCCAGCCGTTTCCGTTCAGCTTCTTCCTTCTCGAGCAGTTTACGTTCGGCTTCTTCCTTCTCGAGTCGTTTACATTCAGCTTCTTCCTCTTGCCGTTTGCGTTCGGCTTCTTCCTCCTCAAACCGTTTACGTTCAGCTTCTTCCTCCTCCAGCCGTTTACGTTCGGCTTCTTCCTCTTCTAGGCGTTTACGTTCGGCTTCTTCCTCTTGCTGTTTGCGTTCGGCTTCTTCCTCTTGCCGTTTGCGTTCGGCTTCTTCCTCCTCGAGCCGTTTACGTTCAGCTTCTTCCTCTTGCCGTTTGCGTTCGGCTTCTTCCTCCTCAAGCCGTTTACGTTCAGCTTCTTCCTCCTCGAGCCGTTTACGTTCGGCTTCTTCCTCCTCGAGCCGTTTACGTTCGGCTTCTTCCTCCTCGAAACCGTTTACGTTCAGCTTCTTCCTCTTGCCGTTTGCGTTCGGCTTCTTCCTCCTCAAGCCGTTTACGTTCAGCTTCTTCCTCCTCGATCCGTTTACGTTCGGCTTCTTCCTCCTCGAGCCGTTTACGATCGGCTTCTTCCTCCTCAAGGCGTTTACGTTCAGCTTCTTCCTCCTCAAGCCGTCTACGTTCGGCTTCTTCCTCCTCGAGCCGTTTACGTTCAGTTTCTTCCTCCTCAAGCCGTCTACGTTCGGCTTCTTCCTCCTCAAGGCGTTTACGTTCAGCTTCTTCCTCCTCAAGGCGTCTACGCTCGGCTTCTTCCTCCTCGAGCCGTTTACGTTCAGTTTCTTCCTCCTCAAGCCGTTTGCGTTCGGCTTCTTCCTCCTCAAGTCGTTTACGTTCAGTTTCTTCTTCTTCAACTCGTTTACGTTCGGCTTCTTCTTCCTCAAGCCGTTTACGTTCAGCTTCTTCCTCTATCCGAATACGCTCGGCTTCTTCCTCCGCCAACCGTTTACGTTCAGCTTCTTCCTCTTGCAGTTGACGTTCAGCTTCTTCCTCCTTAAGCCGATTAAGTTCAGCTTCTTCCTCTTGCCGTTTACGTTCAGCTTCTTGCTCTTCAAGACGTTTGAGTTCAGCTTCTTCTTCTTCAAGCCGTTTACGTTCAGCTTCTTCTTCTTCAAGCCGTTTACGTTCAGCTTCCTCCTCCTCAAGCCTTTTACGTTCAGCTTCCTCTTGCTGTTTACGTTCACTTTCTTCTTCTTCAACGCGTGTGCGTTCGGCTTCTTCTTCCTCAAGCCGATTACGTTCAGCTTCTTCCTCTTGCTGTTTCTGCTGAATTTCTTCTTTTACGAGTAGCTCAGTTTCTTTGTTTTGTTGTTTGTCACCTTCTATTTTATGAGCTTCGTCGAGTTGCTTCATTACTTCTTCTTTACGAATTCTATCTTCTTCGTCTTCATCATCGTTCGATATTATCTTACCATCTTTCAATCTTTTATAGTCTTCACCTGTGTCAATATAAATTCTTCCTCCAAATCCTTCTATCTGTTTTTCTTGTACGTTGTCAGTTTTATTTCTTGGAGAGGGTTTTGGAACAGGAGTTTTTTCTATTGCATTTTCAGAATTCATATCACTTTCTTGAAAAACTTGTTGCTCTGCTTCTTTCTTTTTTCTAGGTTTTCGAGGTGCTGGAGACGCGCTTCTCTGGGGTTCTGAAGTTTCAGGGATTTTAGCAGACGCTTCAAGTCCCTCTTGTAAATATGAATCTGTGTAATTCGTCTCAGTTATTTCTTCCTCTCCCTCTTTTTCTATTTCGGCTTTGATCATACCAACGGTGGTTGTTGCTCCCCCCATTGCTAAACCTTTGAGGAGTTTTTTTTCCAAGTTTTTAGAAAGCAATTCTTCTTTCTTTTCACTAATATCACCGGTCACTTCAGTTTTATTCTCACTAGGCAATGTGTTTTGTGCATCCACAAATTTTTGTAAATCTTGTGTTCTTGCTTTAAGAGGTTTGATATTCATCATTGATGCACGAGTCACGCCTTGTCGGCCAGGATGACGATCCGCGACAAGATGAGCTGATAAATAGAATTAAGGAATTGTATAATTGCCTGAAGTAATTCATACCGTATTCTGTTATGCTATTGAATAACAAACAGCATTTAGTGGAATAAATCCAATGCGCTTTAAATAAACCATTAGCAAATACTAAGCATTTATTCTAATCATGAACAAAGATATGACAACCATCGAATGCGTACATATTACGATTTGAAATTTGTCATAAGAAGTTAGGATTAAATAGATCTAATCCTATTGCCTATTATTCGTGTCGAAAGAGTTTACACTGTGATGTATCAAAAGCTCACAATTATCATATGTTTCTGTGAAATGAGGCGAAGATATTTTGTATGGAATAAAAAAAACGGATCTAGCCAAGATTATTTTGCAAATCACAAAAATCCACAATCTTAATCTGAATATTACAATATCGGTTCTGTTATGTTTGGGATATTTTTCACTAAGACGTCAGTTTCTTGTTTAACATTTGGTAGAACTCATTGCCATTAGTTAGTTCCTCGTAGGTGCTGCTTCGAGCCAAATTCCGTAACAAAAATAAAATAAAAAACTTTAAACCTGTGTCAACGTTTTCCGTTCCACTCAACTCATTGTATTCTCCAATATATTTGTTCTTGTATTTTTCTTTCACTACGATTCTTCTCGAATTTCTTTCCCGACTTATAGAACTATCGGAATGTTCGGAATCGTCGTCATCAGCTCCTGCCAACAAAGGCTTCAAAAGAGGAGCTTTTCGTCTTGCAGATGCTCTCACTTTCCGAACGCCTGTCCCATCACTGAAAAAAAAACGAAAACAAATTACAACTTGTGCCTGACATATTTTGTTACGTATGGGCCATAGATGGATCGCGACGCCAAGGCGTGGTTCATTTGTGGTGCATACCTGACAAACTAAAATTTCTGATTAGAACTTACATACATACTCACAATGGAACCACATTCATACTTGACTGGGAATGGTGAATAAATCAATGTATAGACATCGTAAACGTTGCATCGAAGCGTCTCCATCAGAAAATTGTTAATCAAACATATTTCATTAAGCGTGATGTATCCATCTATGGTCCATGCTTGATAAAATAATATTTTTGACAAAGTTGTTAGGGACTTGTCTACTAAACTACCGAGGTAAAAGTTAATCTCCATCACTGAATTCTTGACTCTTATTCAAGCGCATACTATTAATTTGGAAATGACGAATGACTTGCCAACTACTTTCCCTACAACCAATAATGACGGAACTCTGCCGCTTGGGGAGTTCCTTCCCGGTATTTTGGGACAAATTTCACAAGGTTTTCTATTCTTGGCCCGGCTCGGTGGCTCAGTCGGTTAAGCGCGATCGCTTTGTCCGGGAGACCGGTGGTTCGATGCTTGACCGTTTCTCCACTGAGCGAGCACTGTTCTTCTAACAGAGAACAGAAGTGCCTAACGTTTGTTGAGTATAAGCCCCGAGGTAGGTTCACGGACAGGCCATAGCGAATAATTCGAAAAAAAATGTTTTCCATACTTCTCTCATGTTCCTACGTGTTGAAAAAATAAGATTTTATTTGCGTATATAAGCCTTTAGTATTTCCCTATAGTTCGATTACCACTAAACTACCACATAACTAATTTCTCGTTCAACCACATTGTTCTCTGGAAACAAAGCAAAAAAATCTAATAACCTGATAATATTGTCCATATGTTCAAAATTAGTATACTTACCCGCCTTCAAACTTCACCAGTTTAGACATTCTCAGTTTCCTAGGTTTGATTTTCAAAGTGCTGTCTCCATCGTTATTGTTCTCTTTCTCTGAAAAATAATCAAAACAATATCATGTTCGCGTGTGTAGGGATTTTCGCAAATCAGGAACTGAAATGTGATTCATGCGTTGAACGTAGGTTCACAGTGAGTTAGTTGATTAATTACGCTAAGCTGACTCATGTTCATCATTAATTAAAACTGTGATAATTTATTTTAAGGGAAAGGGAATAAATAATTTAATTTACACCAAATAAATTTTTCGAAGAAAAATAAAAAAAAATATTATATGATTCTTTCATCGACATAATTTATGGGAAAGCCTAAATAAATCTTGGTAGAACAGTTTTATGGATTTGCTGTAACTTGTAAGCCCGACAACCTACCTCCATCAGCCCCTTGTTCCATAGTAGCCGGAGGTAGTTTACGGACTGACCTCCGAGATACTCTGAGTTTGCGAATCGGCTTGGGTTGTTGGTCTTCTTCTGTTGGTTTATCTCCTTCTTTGTTTTCTTAAATATTAAGAAAAAATAACAAGAAGTTCATATTCGAAAAAACCGTCTTTTTGTCACTGACATTCAAATGCATTTCAATTTATGAAATGGTTTAGTTTTGGAGAAACATCCCACAGACTATTGAATTTATTTTCTTTATTGAATTTATTGTGTCATTGAAACACAATGTTGATTTCTACTTTTTATTTGCAAGTTTTCGTTCTTATGATTGATTCAAAACGGATACAGATAATTTGTTTTTGGAATCATGGAATTGAATTGCCCAGATCTAGTTGCCAGTACGCATTGGAATAGCAAAGATAACTTTTTACCTTCAACTTCAGCGAGAGGTTTGACTTTGATAGATCTTCTGACTCTTCTCGAACCAACTCTAATAGGTTTGCCTTCTCCTGCGGCTCCTTCACCCTCATCTCCCCCAGCTAAAATGAATAAAATAACTTTATATATCTGTATATATGGTTCTGGTATAAACAGATGCATTCCCATAATGATCTCTAGAAAATAAACTAAGCAAATAAAAAAGAATTGGCTTCAAGTAATTGCTCGGTAAAAATATTTGATTCAGTCTATTGAATCATTTACTTTTAGTCGAGTGTACAATTATTTAATAGGTCTATTCTGAGACCATTTTACACGGATATTATTTTGTCGAGTATGTGTAGCTGATCTGTGTCTCATGCTTGACAAAATAAAATTTCGTCATCTGGTTTTGAAATTTTTCGCAATAGTTTAAAAGCTCATATTTCTCACCAAATCGTATGAATTTTGAAGCGCGTAATTTTCTGGGACGACTCGAAAGCCCTTCTGGTTGCCCCTCTCCTTGCTCTCCAGATTGTCCATCTTCCGGCTTAGTGAATTTCATGATTCGAGATACTCTAAGTCTTCTTGGCCGAACAGCAAGTGAATTTCCATCTGGTGGCTGATCACTGCCTTCTGGAAGTAGCAGAGGAAAAACATAATTAGCAAGTCTGAGGAGTTAAAAACGCAAACCGCATCAACAAACAATAAAAAAAAAACTGTTAACCAATGATACCCCGAACCCCACTCCTGCACCAAAAACAAGCAATTATATGCTCGATTTCAAGTAAAAACACATTTATCGTTCAAATTTACTACACACGTTTTCTCTTTTCTCACATCTGAAACGTGGATGTTGGCGAGTAATATTCAATCTCAGAGGTCGAATAAGTTCTTCATAACTTTACAGTAAAAGTCTGTAACAATTTTAATTAATGCGTTGCGTTCCATTTCGGATAAGAAAATATCACTCTGTTCAAAATTACTTTTCCGTGTCGTTTTTTTTAACTTAATAATTAAATAATAAATCTACAATATTGTTCGTAATTTACACACTATACACCACATCTATTGAAACCAAACAAAATCAGGATCTTGATAATCATGCTCGACAGGCAAAACATCGTTTTTTCGATCGTTGGATATAATATAACCAATTCTTACCTTGATTTGGATCAGGTGGTTTCAAAACTCTTCTCACAGAAACTCTCTTTCGAACAGGAAGCGGAGGCGTGGAGTCCGATGCAGCAGAAGCTAAATAAGAACGCAAATTTGGCATCGATTAATTAAAATATGTCTAGGAATGAGAAGTGATCATGAATAATAGGTGTGTCTGCATAGTTTAGTATTCAATATTCGTCCTTAAAATAGGGATATATTTTAATATTTTAGATAAACGAAATTGCTGATATTAGGACAACATATTGCCCATTTTGCAGTGAAATCACGATTTATGCCAAATATTACGACGTAAAATAGACGCCAAATAGATGAACTTAAGAATAATAGAAAAACGATTCTTTCAATCACATTCTAGAACACCTGACTATTCGGATGGACAGTGCTTATCATGAGTGACCTATCCAGTGTTGATGGTCAATATATATCCAACGGAGCGAGAATAGTTAGATTCTATATAATTTTAAGAAAGCGATAGCTGTTTTTATCCTTCGGGACAGATACCACGAATTGTCAAGGCGGTTCAGTTCTGTTCTACTTATATATTAATATATATATATATATATATATATATATATATATTAAAATGGGCCTAGCTTTTTTTGAGTAGGTGAGGTTTAACCATTGTACGACTAAAATAGGAAAAATATTACTAAGTAACCAAGAGCAACGACGATCCGGCCAGTGGCTTACGTGACACAAGAGACAAATTTCCATCATTATTCGAATTATATTTTACAGAGAAGGACGTAAATGCTCCATATATGATTGATATGAGGATACAAGTATATCTACAGTACGTTTGAACTAAATATATTATTGTTGATAATATTTTGCCAAGTCTTCCTATGAACAGCTCATAATTGGTCGATCTTATTATTTCATTTCGATATCAGTAAAATTGCTGTCGAACAACGGCGATTTTATTGCATTTTTGTAGTGGAGACGGTACACAATGAAAATGATATCTTTGTGTTCATAAACATTGTGATTGCGGGTTTCTGAATTTCATAATCAACTTGAAATGTATTTTTTCGTCGATTTTCGAATTCTCGCTATGAATTGCCCGTGAACTAACCTTCTCCTCCTTCAGCAACATCACCGAGTGTCAGGAAATTTTTTCGTTGTTGCAGAGACGGGCCACGAGTTGATTTCCGAACTGTACGTCGAACACGTACATTTGGTTGCGAAGGGTCCAACGTAGACTGATCTCCTCCCGTCGTTAACATCTTTGTACGTAAGTGCACTGGAACGCCGTGACGCATCGAAGCATGTTCTCGTCTTTTCTTCTGTTCATTAGTTGAATTAGAATATTTTTGTCATTAGTGGTGTGTAAACAAACAGGCATCATATTGTGTTAACGCAAAGGCAATTTGACTGTAATATCAATTTTATTAAGACTTATAAAGTCAGACATTTCACAAAATATTGTTTATGTTGTCTCATCCCGCAATTGGGGATCTAGAATACGTCAGAAGAATTATTTATTAAGCTCAATGAAGCATGACGCAAGAACTCTAACTCGAAACTAAAGTATGTAAAAAATGACCATGGCACATTTTCGAGTCAAATTCTCATCAATCATTTGAAATTTCAAGCTGATTCGAATACTTTTTTTGAATTACTAATATCGGCACTAACAGTCTTGAAGAGAGTGTAATTTCAATTCACTCTTCATATCCAAGTGTTCACATTCTCAGGTTTTTGATGACAAATTACAATCGATTTTGGTCAAATTTGACCGAAATCAATTGCATTTTGACGTTAAAAATGAAACTTTCGCTTCATTCAAGAAGTTTTTGTTTCTATGAACGATTCACGAATAATTTGTGCTTCGGGTCGATTCGAATCAGCAAATTAAATTGCCCAGTCCCAATGGTTGTAATATTTTATATACCTGCATTTCAATTGCTTTTTTCCGTTCCTCCTCGTCCTCTATATCATCTGGATTTACATTGACTAGGGGTTTAACAGCAACGACTTTAACTCGCCGTGAAAATTGTCGCGCATGCGCATTGACTGCTCTTTGTGGGCGACAAGATTTTCCTCTTTCCCTCTTTATTCTGGCAAGCTCTTCTTCCTTTTCTTTTTCGTCATAAGAATCGTATCCTTAAATATAGAATAGTTAGTCGAAATTGGAGAGAAAAAAGAGGATTGATTGTTAGGTGAAAATGGTGTGCATACAAAAAAGAAAAATTAGTGTTCCCTTCTACCAATAAATATGTTTTGGATCCGCCACTGCTAATAATGCATGCGAACCACAGATAAGAGCGTTTATGTTTACAACAGTTCAAAAATTTGAATATTGCACGAGCACTTTGTTGCTAACACGCGCATGTAGAATGAGAAAATTATATTATTTTTCTATGTCTGTTAATAACTCCCTCTTATGTATATCATCCTGACATTACTCGAACATGAACAAAAAGGCTGTGTGAAAATGATGGAAATGAACAAAGACGGAAATTCGTCGCAAGAATTCGCTGACTCGATGCATTCGGTCATAAACAAAACATTCCCGAAACAGCACACCTTTAATGTCTAGGTTTCGAATCCCGTGTGGGATGATAGTATGCGAAAAGGTAGCAAAACACCTTGCGGACGCAACGGTGGTTCATATCACCGATGGCTACGACTCCCTCCACCAGTCATGTCCAAATACACGGCGGAAAAAGTGAGAAAATGCGCGTGAGGTCGTGATTCGCAATGGCCAAGCCGCATGCTCGACCTTCATACTTCCCCTCAGCAAGGCACTTCACGGGGAGCTATAACACAGAACAGGTACACAGTCACTACAAAAGTCCGTGCCTAACGGTGGTTCGGTATAAGCCCCCCCCCCCCCCCCGGTAGGTTTACGGACCGGCCAAAAAATAAAATAAAACTTCCTGCAGTGAGCGTTAACTACAATGGGCGATGTTAAAAACCTACAGTGTTCCATACCACTAACCTTCATAATTAGGATCTTGTTCTTTATTTTTCTTCTTCTTTTCTTTTGCCGCTTTCAAAAAATCACGTTTCACTTCCCCAACCATTCTGACGTAATCATCAGTAACGTTCATGTCCTTGGCTAATGTGCTCACGTCCATGACTATAATGAACTATTTATTAAATGATTTTTATCAAATTACACTGAAACACATATCTTCACATAAGAATTATCTTGAGTTTACTGCGAGAATCGTAACCAATATAAAGTATCTGAGATTTCGGAAATACGTGAGGGTTGGAGGCACTAGAGTATTTAGGGGGGGGGGGGGGGGGGGTTATCCCTCTGACCAATAGAAAAATTCCAATTAGTGCTTCAACTTTAAATTAAAAGCATTAAATCGTAGGAAATCCTGCATTTATACGAATACCGTTCGGCGCGCAGTTGCTATTTTTAAGATTAGCTAATATAACTAGCACAGTTGCTCTTGCTTCATTCTTCATCTATATCTTGGTCTTTTTTCTTTTTCTTAGTTATTTTGGAAATACCCTTCCGTGTCAGAAGTTTGTTTTGTCGAGCATGGACCGCGCCTCGTTGACGCGATCTACCGGGGGCCCATGCTCGACAAAAGATGACTAGATAAAAAATTTCTTACTGGGTTGTCCTATACATATATATAGAATACAAAAAATCTCAATAATCAGGCCATCAGTGCTGTATAGCGTGGGTGTGATTTCATACTACGATGACATATATTGCCAACATCCGGCATTACCTATCCAATTAGTCAATTATCCTTTACACGGCCAGAGCAAGCGAGTCGCACATAAATTGCAAATCAACTGCCACCATTTAGACAGACTCAGATCCGGATGATTGTTGGCCAGAGAGACCCTAGCTTGGGACTTTTTTCAAAACCCTGAATAGATCAAAAATTTGCATATTTTGTACGATCGAATTATGACTTCTGAATGGGCGCCAAGGAAAATGCTCGAAACAAACATTTTTATTAGAGATAACAGCAAAAACAGCCTTTAAAATAGCGCAGGAGGCGCGGAAATACAATTTAAGGGCCCAAAAACTACGATAATATACTGCGCTTCAAACGTGCGAAAAAACTGAAAAGGTCATTCGTGATTTCTTTTGGTCTGTGGGGGAAGGGTCCCTAAATCCGTTGTACTATGGACATGATAATTTACAGAACCAACCTGAACTAATGTTATCAACTCAAACACACAAATTCCGTGGTATTTCGCAGTAAGCTGGTTGGCATATACGGACAGCATATTCCCTGACAATGTTCTGTGCTGTAGTCGATTGACCTTGGCAGCTGCATTGCAATAGTTTTGGTAATTTACTCATTTTGAACATATTTTCAAAAGCTCCGTGGAAGTCTTAATGCTGACTGTTAAAAACCTTCCCATAACACCAAATTTCTCGCAAAACGATATTGCTTTTCTACGATTTGCACCCACAATTCTAAGAAACAGATAGCGCAAGACTGGGAAGCAGTACATTGTCAAATATAGGAATATAACTAACATAGGGCCTGTCTCTCCTAGCATAATAGATGTAACTTCCTTCTTCAATAATACGACATAAAGAATGACGTCACAACGCATCCTGCTTCGTTGATTGACTCATTTCAGTTTCTAGATTGAGAACGCTCAAAAAAATACATTTATACAGCAAGACCCTGGTATGCATTGAAAATGTGAATATGGGCCAGGATTGAAGCGTTGAAGTCATACGACAGCCTATGACAAAGCAATTCCGCGTTTTTATTTTTTGCGTAATCCTAAAGCTAGTAAGTTTTATATAGAACCAAATATGAACCGCCCAAATCTGCAGTTCGTGCTCACTTCAGCCGGCCTTCCCTATTAAGAATTTATATTCGACAGACATAAGCCACAGATGAACCACGCCTCAGCACTTGACTCATACCTGACAAAAACTGTTTTGAAATATTTTTTCTCGCTGGATTGTATTGTCGAGGTTATACCACAAATTAGTAACATGGCAATCGATAGATAACATCTACAATGCATGACACACCGTATTTCTATATCAACATCCATAAAAACAGTGCTGGACCTTTTCTAGCCTTATCATAGACAGGAAAATAACCAAGGTTAACAGTGGGTTGGTTGCGTACCAACCTTGCCTTTTACTCAATGATGCAATTGTTATGCCCATTGAGAACTATTTCGACCAGACATGTTTTGCTAAGTATGGGCCACTCATCTGTGTCTCATGCTCTACAAAACGGAAAATCTGACTTATCGACGCTTTTCACTACACAATCTGCACGTATCATTTGCTGAACGTTTTCATTGAATATCCAATTACTGACTTGACATGTTTCGATAGGAGCTGTCCCAGATATCTAAGATTTTACTTCAAGCACACTGCGCCTTGGTGTCGTGATCCATCGGTGCCAAGGTTAACAAAAACGTGCGTTCACAAAGTATTACTAACTAGTTTGAGCAAAAGTCACTGGATATGTTGCGATTTTACATACTTTCTAAAGTTCTTTATTATATATATATATATATATTGATATTCACTCCGAGCAAGACAGTTATCAGTGTTTAAAGGGAACTTACCAATGGCCACTTGATAGTATAGAGGTACTAAAAGAGGAGGTAAGTACCGGCAACTGCGCCCTAAACGAAAAACATCCAAACAGAACTGAACCACCATGGTAAAGTACACTGGCCTATTCGAAATGATGGGATTCCATCCTAAAATAAATATTTCCAGAGGCGGCGGAACTGAGAGGAGAGGACATGACATGAGAAAAGGGACAATCTCCCCAAAGTTTTAAAATTTTTTACAAAAAAATCTTTAAAAGGCAAAAACTTTGGCCCTCCTTCATTGTGCTCTTTCATATCCAAATTGTTCATAATCATATAATTAGCCTACCCAACAAATTTCTATCGTTTTACCCCTAAAATTATGCTGATTCAGAAACGTCTAGTGTAAGCTTACAATATTACTTTTTTTTAAATGTATTATCAATAATAAAAATAATAAACTTTTGAAATATAAAAGTAGAAAGAACAGGAGAAATAATACGGAAAAATATCAGAGGAATGCAAACTCAAATTAAAACATAAACATCTTAAATCAAAGTGGAACATGGCAGTTGCAGATATCATTAGTCAAAGACTAATTCAACAAGTTTAAAAAATATTTTTAAATTGGCTACTGGTTGATTTCACGCCAGCAGCAGCCATGTTACGACATCAAATATTTTTCCCATCAACTAACAACAGAATTACATTAAAAAACGTACAATAAATTTTTCATGAAAAGAAAATGCCCAAAATAACCAATTGTCTTCAAATCTTCACAATATAAACAAATAGTCACCACTGAATCACTTAACTTACTCTTCAGGCCAGATAATTTAAGGATTTTTAATCAGAGGATGTGCATCGCATGTACAGTTCATTGCTCTTGAATGGGCCCCCATAATAATAACACTAAACGAGCATTCCATATTGTTATTTTGCGGCAAAATCATGATAAATGCTTAGAGAAGGTAAGATTAAAGTTCCACTCGAATAGTTAGCATATTGAATGGTTGTGGGAATTCTTCTTAATTGAAATATGCTAAATATAGTGTTAGAAGCTAAAATGGAAGATACTATGCGCACTGCCTTCGGAAGGAATTTCAGCTAATGAGCAAGGTGTTATGACAAATGTATCGATAGAATATTAAAATGTCTTTTTGACCGACTGGCTCTGGTAGCAACAAAATGTAGAAAAGAAAAGGATTGAAACCATCAATACTGTTAGGAAATAGCAGTGTTGATGGTTTTGAAGCTTTTTTGTCCAACAACAATAACATGACTATTTCAAACACCCGAAGAACCTGATTCACCAAAATATTGAGTTGTGAAATTTGACATTAAAAACATGATTATGCTGCAAAATGAAGCTAAATACTATCCATCACCATCTATTTCAATTGTCTGAAATGTTGTAACATAATTTCATCAGAATTAGAGCCCGACCGATATTGCTTTTTTGCCACCGATATTTTTGACCATTGATTATCGACATTTTATCTCATGCGAAACTCGTTGAAAACTCTCCCAAAGAAAGGTGATAAATTGAAAAACTTTGATGTGTTACTAAGTAATTTTTGCGGATGGAGGGTGGATTAAGAATGCATCTTATGTGAATAACATCTGTTGGGGATTTCCCTAGATGGAACAAAATATATAGTGCAAATTTTGCTATTCGTACAAAAAATGCATCATTTTAAAAGAATTTTATGTATATTTCTGTTGGTCGATATTATTGGCAAGCAGCAAAATTAGGCTAATATATCGGACAGGATCCAACCAGATTTTGCACTACAGGTACTAAAAAATATCATTAAATGTTGACCATGGCCACACTAAAAAGTAGGGATGTTCCGATAGTAATTATAGTAAAATGGCATTCGAAAATCATAAGTGAACTTAATATTGTTTCAACATTTCAGGTAAACGAAAATTACTGATATTAGACTATATATTGTGAGGTTATGATTTACGTACAATTTCACAACGTAATATTTGGCACACTACAATATGAAAAGATTAATAGACACACAAAATAAGTTTCACTAAAACTCAAGAGTACTGTACAACCAATGCTGCTATTTTGTAGCAGTGTCAATGATTACGAAGCAGCACGCTAAAGTATATTTCTGTAACATGCTTAAAAAACAAACAGAATTTCAAGCAAATCCTATATTAATATTATTTTCAAGCGAGTGCTATTAGTATGGCATCATTGCTGAATTTTCTTCTGATAACAGATTTTTTGGGGGTACCTAATTAGCAAACGATTTGTCAGTGTTGATGTGGACATCTAATTTGCCAATAACCAGATAATTTGCCAAGAATACTCACGTTTTGATACTTTCCACTTTGTTAATTTGCAACAAAGACTGTTTCATTGGCATGTTTAGGATGCTCAATAAACAGATCACTTCATACTTCTGGTATTTTAACATTAAATTCTTCATCAGTTTCAATTCCAACTTCTTCAATAAAAATTTTTTTCGATTTTGGATATCCCTCCAAAACAGCCCCCATTAAATCAGTTGTCATTCGTTTTCGCTTTTTCCAGTGTGAAACAAATTGTTTATGATCTTTGTAAATCTTCTTTCTATCATCTTCACTAATATCTTGTGTGGTTTGCTTTGCTTTTGTTAGACGTTCTTTCAAATTCTTTACTTCTTTTCGTAATTGCTGAACTTGTGATTTTGCATCTTGCGTCGTAAGACTGCTAAGATGAGTTCGTAGTTCCGATTTCGCAGCTTTAAGATCACTTTGAGACACATCACATTTTTCACTCCATATTTTAATATCTTCCTCTAACTTAGCGATTTCGGAATCACAAACTTCAGGAAATTCATTTTGATTAATGACATAAATTTTTGATTTTCCATAAATCTTTTCGATTAATTTTTTGTCATTGGCTAAGTTTTCCATTGCCTTAATAACAGCTGTTTTACCATGGGCTTTGTGTAAATTGGAAAATACATCAGCGGCACTATACGGCCTGTTCTGCATCTTCATATATTCATAAATGTCCGATTCGACTTTATCTTCTTTGCCCATATTCTGTATTTGTTATATATTTATATTGCAATAGAAAATATTGTTATGAAATGTTTTAAAACATTAAACGCATGTTTGCCACCACAGTATTATGCTCGTCAAAATTTACGGAAAGGAATGTCGTTCTGATTGTACAAAGAACTTGACCTTCTTTTTTCAGGTTGTAAGTTGGATAAATCCTGATTACACTGTTACAATTGCCCAATTAGTGTTCGTTGTCCTTATACAATATAGTCTAGTTTGAAGAGTATTCAAAATTCAATGTAAAATAGAAAAATGTTTCAACGTTTCTTGAATAAACAAAATCGATGATATTTGACGAATTTTGTGACAGAATCATGACTAGATATGCTGTATGTTTAAATTCTTGCTTCACACTTCCACGAATTTATTTCTGTAACTTTAGTAAGAGAAAATATAACAGGAATAAATTTGTTTAAGTGTAAAGCAATTCTTCAAACATCTCTATTACAGAGTTAGTCATAGTTACTCTTACTACTGTACGCTGCTTACATTTACCGCATACAGATCCGCAAACAAAGGCACAGAGGAAGGACAAGTAGTGACTACACATCCCCCAGACCAGAGACCAATTGCAAAGTCATACCAAATTTCAATTATTAAGGACAAGCAGAAAGTACAGTGTAACATGTTTTCATTGCACAAAGAGTTAGTGTAAAGATAATAATAAAAATATTTTCTTTAGAATGCAAGAATACCAGATTATTTGTACTTTGTACGAGAAATCCTCAATCATAATATACTCTGGACTAGTACAAAATTTCCAATCAAAACATTACCAGATTCAAGTTCAATACATCTGAATTCAGAAAAAAATTTTTGCAAAGTATAACACTGCTCAATGTGTTCAAACATTGATGTATGAAATCCCAATTCAGCTGCACCGGGGGACCAGGGGTTAGCTCAATCGGTAAAGAGTTGGGAATACGCTTTGAGTTGCGCATCTCTGATGATATCCTATTTAGTTGAGCTACTATATTTGAACTAGTTGGACAGCTATGTTGCTCCTCTGTTTATTCTATTTTATTATATTGCCTCGATTCTCTTTCGCAAGTTTACTAGGTATTCTTCGAGCAAGAATTTTAGAATACGAACACCTGCTCGAATGCTATGCGGTACCGTAAATGAGAGTGTTAAAATATTGTCTTGAAGTGTCACCATTCGCAAGTCCAACGATTATTATACTGTATAGTTTATTGCAACTTTTTTTATATATATATTTGGCAGGAATGGGTAGGGTATGACCAACTGGTCGTATCGCAATTTTTCGGTCTAAACCGAAAAAAATATGCTGAGTACCTACATAAAATTTAATGTATTGTGAATCGCATTTATGGTTGACAAAATAATAAATTCTCTCTCTGTTAACTTACAACTCAGTTAGATCTGAGATTATGCGTACGTTATTCTGTGTTCGTCCCGTCGCTCTGCGCAAGCAAAATTCCCTCGCGAAAAATTGCTCACAGAGGACCAATCAGCAAATTCTCATCATCACTAGCAGGCGTGGTTTTGTCATGCATGGAAGATTTTGATTTCGTTCTGAGTTAGGGTTAGTGAGGAGTCCCTGCTACAATACCGCACGTTTTTTTCTGTGTTTAGGCGTATCTGCATTTATAATAAAGACTACACGTCGGAGACTACGAATCCTTTCAGCTTTGGTTCCTTTACAGTTCAGAGTTTGTCAGTTTACGAAATTAGGAATTTAACGAGTGTTTCATTATCAGTGGGGCCATTCAGCATTGGCTAATAGGCCTTGATTCATATATTTTTCTTAAGGATGTCAACTGATGGTAAGTTCCTTCAAAATTGTAGGTTAGCCTATTCAGTATTGGCCATATATTCACGGTTCATGTTTATGCTTCGCTGTTTGCATTGTCTGTATCATTACACATGTACCGCGTACCTATAATTTTCGGGTCTTGTGAAGTTTAGTACCATATTCCCGAATGTCGTTAAAATAAAAACTGGCAGCAAGAATCCGGCATTGTCTCCCGGGTTAGGATGAGTCGCTTGCAACATGGAAAATTTTCATGATAATCGGATATATTGTACTAAACTTCATGAGACCCTAATTTTCTATGTTGTGCTCTTGTAAATTTGCGTCTTTTTCTTCATATTAATATTATTGTTTTTTATATATATTTTTTTAATTCAAGGGTTTTTGCCACACACCAGTGTTTTAGGTCGACAAGGCCTTGTGCAACTATCCTGTCTTTTATTCTTCTGTACCCTTAATTTTTATATTGATTATAACAGGCGATTAAAGATACATACATTAATTTTGAGTGGGTAACTTTCAATTCAGAATTTGTCGAGCATTAGACTATGTTATTGAGGGTGGCCAGTCAGTCCATTCAGTCACTGGCTCGTCTGTAAGCAGGCAGTGTTAGGAATTTGCTTAGAGCTACGCACAGCTTTAACAACTTAAGTTGGAATCCACTGCGGCAGTGTGAGATAAACAGATGAGCTAAATACATGAACGAATATTTGTATTGCTGGCAACCCGCTGGTGCACCATCGTTCATGAACTGACAGTTATGATTTCTTAGTGGTTCGAAATCTGAAAAATTATTTTTTTCAATATATTTTAATAGGAATTCATTTTTTATTCACAGATGAAGTGATTCGGAAACGTCTCCTGATAGATGGAGATGGGGGAGGGGATGAAAGAAGATTCAATACTTTGATGAAATTATTCATGAAATGGTGCAATACAGAGTCATCAGAAACTGATCAGTGAGCTTTCAACTAAATTTGCACGAATTGATCATTGACATATTTTTCTAGGCTTACTCTCTGACAGGAAAAACTGTTTTGGCGAATTTGCCCTGCGACTCCAGCCAAAAATCCTTTTTTAGGGCCATTGACCATATATTGGCTATCTTTTCATGTTGGATCAAAAATCGCCATAAATGTTTTCCAAAAAACCAACTATTTTTTCAGCTAGCTAAAGTATGTTATTGACAAACAATAAGTACAAATTGCGGGACAAATTTTCGTTTTACATGATGTGCACATGTCAGAACATTATGATATTGCAATATTGAGAAGTGCTATAATATGTTGTCCGTCTTCCATTCTGCAATTCTTTGTGAAGAAAAACAAATTTTGAAAAACTTATCTCTCTCTCTCTACATATATATATATATATACAATGAAAACCATCCAAAATATTTTTTTTAAATGTCTTTTTTGAGTCTGTCAATGGCGAACTGCCAGAATCCACTGTTGTGCTACTCAAATATGAGAGAAATTTAGCAAAAAGGGCTATATCGGATGACATTTCTTCTGCAAGCAGATCAAAATATTGTTTTTATGCCCATGGTAACAAGCAAACTTAAGAAAAGTGCTCGAAATCACCAACACTCACTGCTATAAAATGGCATTGGTCATGATTTTAAATATTTTTTGTTCATCCAAATTAAATGACATTAATATTCGGGAGACACAAAGAAAAGCAAAATACTTTTCTTGCATAAATATTGTAAACGATGTTGTTAAAATTTAAAACAATATTACATACTTGCTAAAAAATTTAATTGTTGAACCGTTGTGGTGGCTGGACAAAAAGTTGTGCTTATCATTTATAGTGGATGAGCATTATCTGGCCTTTTTAATTCCCAGGTATGAGTTAATAATGAACTTAAAGGAAAACAAAATTCATAACAAGAAGCTGGTGGGATTATGTGAAATCTTTCTTTTGCCAATATAAATATAACAAAAATAATTCACTACTGTGAAATTAAGTTTCAATTCTTAATCCTTTTCAGTGCAACTTTGCAAAGAATGCTGTCATTATTATCACAAAGTGAATTTGCAATGACAAAAGCAACTTATGTTCATGAAATGAATAAAAAGCAAATGCAAAAATATGAAAAGATTCAGGTATTTTTTGTTATAGGTCATGTTTTCAGTTGGTACAAAACCCATTTATTGTTAAAGCATATACAATGAGATTTAATTTTTATCCTGCGGGAGAGGAAAGAAAGGCAAACCACGAGCTCTCGTGCAAACATCAATGAATACTTAAATGTTTTTTATTATAGTAAAATTTGAAATGAGATCGTTGAGTAAACACAAAACAGGCATCGACCTATCACTGAATTTAAGCATAGGAATATTTATTTTACCATAATGACATAATTACAAGGTTGGTGGTAAGCTTTCTCCAGGTTTGAGCTTGTCCCCAGTCACGAATCAGAAATTTTATTTTGTCAAGAATGCACCAGAGATGGACCATTTTACCGACGCTAGTCACAAGTGACACATACTTAACAAAAGATGCTTTGACAGAATCTTTCCAACTGACTTTCGCGTCTTACCGACGCATCCATTAGTGACCCATACTTAACGAAAGATGGTTTGACAGAATATTTCCAACTGGGACTGAGATTTAAAAAGCAAAAATCCTGTGTTGCTCTGTCTGACACTACTTGTTTATTGCATAGATTTGTGTATTTTTACCCAATTCTTAACTTTCATTATGATGCAACTATGTGTAACTGCTTGGCAGAATGTCAGCTACTCGGTTATTTTGACACCAGAAGAAAATGAGTTTCATCGGAAGAAAATTTTGCAAACGCCCAATACTCCATAATATTTCGTCTACTAGGGTAAAACGATTCTTTTAAAGTGCCTAGTAGTAACCAACTGCACAAAGAAGTTCGAAATCATCAATACTGCTATGAAAATAGCAGTGTAGATGGTTTTGAAGCTCTTTGTCTATCGAAGAAAAATGTTTCAGACTCCCGATAAAAAAACAAGGTACTGTCATCCTGATGTGCAATTTACTTTTTGCAGAGAGATATTGACAACAATGTTGAACTTGCTCATGATGAAATAGAGAAATGTAAAAATGATTTAGAAAAAGCAAAACTTGTGAGGAAAAATAGGCAGGAATATGATGCATTAGCAACGGTTGTACTTCAGCATCCTGATAGAAAGAAAACGTCAAAGTAAGCTCAAAACTGAGAAAAGATGTTATGAAAATTCAGTTCAGTTTGATTTAATTCATAGAATTTTGTTTTGTAATATTTTCCAATAATGGATATTTCTGTTTTTCGGACATATTGGGCAACAAAGTCATTATTGAACTGCAATTAATGCTATTTCATAGAAATGTTGATGCTTTCACAGATTCCTATAAAATTATATTTACCCAACTCTAGTAAAACATCAGACTGGCAGCTACTCAGACCCAAACAAAATGGATTCGGTCGGATGACAATTTTGCAAATGGGCAATATTTTAAGATATATCTCTTAAAAGAAAATTAAAACTCCAGTACTTGTTACCCTGTCCGTCTATGATTGGCCGCTGTTGCAGGGCCTTGGACAGAGTGATCCACTCTGGAAATCGCTATAAAAAAAGTTCCTAGTGTCAGCCAAACAGTAGAAAAGGGTATGAATCATCAATACTACTATGGAATAGGAGTGTTGGTGGTTCAAAGCTTTTTTTGCTAATCTGAAGAAAATGACATGTGTATTTCAGACACCCAAAGAAGTGATTTGGGTATTAAGTAGTTTCTTTTTATGCTGTTAGATACTATTTTCTTTGTTTAGGAGCATTATCATTCTGCCAGTCTGGTATGAATAACGACCCGGTAGATATAAAGCAATTAAAACCTCTTGCAGTATTTATAAAAAAAATATTGGCTTTGCAAAAATGTCGAATAAGGTTAAATATTGACGAGTGTTCCTTTGAATTGATTATTGAGATCAGCTACTTTTCTGTCATGTCTCATATATTGCAGGGAACTTGAAGATTTGAATAAAGAGCTTGAAGAATTAACAGAAACTGAAAAAAAACTTGATGAAAAATTAGTGAAAAGGAGAAAACAGTTCCATGCTTTATTAACGTCTATACATCATTTGCGAGAAACATTAGAAGGTTGTAGCTTGGTTATATTTATTTTTTATTGAAGTTTGCCGTAGGGGAGAAAATATTTCGTTGGAAAATATTGTTTTAAGTATGAAGTATTGATAGAACGCACTGCTGAGGCGTGATCTTTATCTGTGGCACATGCTTAAAAACAATATTTCTTATTGGGGAAGAAGCCAACTACAGCCGTTCATGTGTCCAGGAGAAACTACAAATGGCTTGTACTACAAATTGAACGCCAGCAACTGCAATCCAAGTGAAAAAAATAAATTTCTGGTAAAACTGAATCGTTATAATTGAGTGCTATCTGCCCTCGACTATGGTGGAACAATATACCACTGCATTGTTTTCTATTCAGTCATCTATTGTGATTGCTCATTGGAATATAGCTTTCAATTGAAGACATTTTTTGTGTCCTAACAACTGACTTTCTAATATCTAGTCTACTACTGTACTCTTTCTCAACTGTTCAAAAAAAAGACTGCTTTTGGGATTGTCGAATATCAGAACTCTTATTTGGTGTAATTTTCAGGGCTATGTGTAGCCACATCAAAGTAAATTGATTTTATTGCATAATCAACCTATGTAATGAGATAGAAAAAAAAAGATATCTACACTCATTTTTTTATTGAAATTCACTATTAGCAAGACCGAAAGCTTTACCTAAAAGAACCGACTAACTGCCATTTAATCGCATAGAGCTACTGGTAGATTTAGTACCAGCAACTGCACTCTAAGCGAAAAAATCCCAAATAGAAATGAATCGTTGTTGTAAAGTGTAGTGAGTGGTATCTGCTCTGGGCAGTGATAAAATAATCCACTTCACAGTTTACTCTGAATATCAATTACCAATCTGTCCCCATATAAAATGTAAAAGCATGCATCTCTAAAAGTGGTGGTATCTGAAGACTGAATGAGCGGCTGAGCAGCATTCATTCTTCCAGCTAACCAAATATCAATCACCAATGTGGCGAAAATCCATAGAAAATGTAAAAGCACCACCTACACCTTAAATCAAAAGCATTTTTTCTCTGAATGAAAATGTTAGGTATATTCTAGTTTCTGTTTGTTTTTTGTTTAGAAGAAGAAAGGGAAGATCAAGAAATGGAAGTTGATGAGGCAGATTCAAGTATTGATGCAACATAACTTGGAGATGGTTTATTTTTATGTCTTTCCTTCTACCCGAGAATGTTGTTGCAAAAATGATTGTGTATCAAATGGAATGAAACAGTTAGCGATGCTGTGCAGCATTAAAGACATTTATTTATGGATGGAATGGTATGGAGATGTAGCATCTTTCATGTGGTGATGAAGGACATTGAAATTAGTGGTCATATATGTAACTTTAACGCTTTCTGCGTCAATGAACTTCCCATGAGATTTTTTAAGCTTAGTTTATTGAGATTTACTCTGCCCCAAAACAGAAAAGGTTTTTTCTAATATATTTTGAGAGACACTGGTGGATCGTGCGGGCCTAGCTGTTGCTTGGCAAAATGGTCTTCAAAAAAATTTTCTGGCGACCACAATCATATAAAAAATCCGGAGGATGTCGAAAAACTTCTAGCAAAGTTGGAAAGTTATGATTTTTCATAATGAGGTTTGGAAGCAACATATTTGATGTATTTTCGTTCCACCTGAGAACTGTTGTTCCATGCATTCGTTCATTGAAGTACATTTTTTATCAATTTTTGTATGTATGTGTTTTTTTCAAAAATCTATAAAATTGAGTGTAACTTATTGCACTTGACGCGGGTCTGGCGTGTGGTTTGGTGCTGTTTGTCGGATTAAGTTTTCTGGCAGAGGTTGGTTCAATCTATGCATCAAGAAATAAGACAAGACTTTGTTGGCGGGTTCGGAAATGATGTCTGCACGAGAGGTCGTGGTTTACCATGTGACTAAGTCGTATTCTCGGCTTTCCTCTACCACAGGATAAAAATGAGATCTTATCCTTTATTACCACATTGGGCGATCTAGGAAAATCAACCAATGAAGCGTGGGGCGGTTTCCATATCAATTATTTTCGCTGACATCCGACATGGTTAAGAGTGATAACCTGGGTGAAAGATTTGGCGATCGCTGCTCGTGGTTTACCACGTGACTAAATCGTGTTTCGGGTTTCGTCTCCCACAGGATAAAAATGAAACCTTATCATATATTACCGGATTGGGCTATCTAGGAAAATCGACCAATGAAGCGTGGTTCGGTCTCCATATCAATTATTTTTGCGGACGTCCTACATGTTTAAGAGTAAGAGTTTAGCGATCGCTGACAGAAAATATCCCAAGTCCTAGATGCGAGTCCGATTGGTGACATTCTATTCTTACCAATCGATCCGTAGCCCAGTGCAGAGCATGGTCTAGCGAGTGATAGGACATGGTTATGCCGATTTCACAAAAGCCTAATTTCCCCCAGGTTAACAAATGCATATTCGGTTACGGTAAGTATGCAAATTCATGGGGTCGTTTTCAAAAAAATGTACAATGCTCTGAACGTGGTGTTTTTTATACTTTCCTAATAGAACATATTGAGGAAGATAAAAAGCAGAAAACCACTATAATTTGCCAAACAAACCTCCCATAGCTGACGTGATTAAAATTTAAGCAACCACGACAAAATTATTTATAACTTCAAATTAATACATTTTGTTCAACTCTTCCGAGCCATTTCCCAAAAATTCTTTAATAGTTTATTTTTCCATTCGAATTTATTTGATCATAGCGTAACTTTTAAACGAGTTTAGTTTACTTATGTAATATGCTTTGCCCGGCATGGCCACTTAAAATCAGAAATTTTGTTTTCTCAAACATGAGCCACAAATAAAATGCGCCTAAGCGGCGCGATCCATCAGTGACTCTAACGCGACATAACATATTAACTGTAAATTTTTCTGATTGTGTAGGAATCCCGAAACTGTTGTAATCAAAGGGCTTAATTTGAGATCCTTCATTCCATATTCTTTTGTTTTCCAGATTCAGAGGTATGAAGTTTCGAATATACAAAAGAAAGCTAGTGTTGTATCTACGGTGTAATTCTTTGTGCTTATTGTTGTTATGATGCGTTTTTTGTGCATATGTCATATAGTTTGTCCTTTTATATCGATAAAATTATCCGAGATAGAGATAGGAAGGTTCAATGCGATATCAGAATGCAACAGGGCGGAGTTGACGATACTTTATACTATTATGAGCAGTTGATCGGCCAAGTCACATAATTGTGCATTTATAGAAAGAAGCTTGAATAAAATTTGGTGGATTGGATAGAGTAAAAAATTCTAAAAATTGAGATGTGAAGGCAATAGAATTTCCGCAACAATTTTCTGTGTCCTTCAGAACTGAGTAAAATTTTCTAAATGATCCCACTTGTGTTGTTGTTTTGAATGTGAGCTAATAAATTTCAAAAACTTTTCAGTTTATTTTTTAGTTTTCTGTTTGTTAGCAATGGGGTAGATTTTTTGAACAAACATGAATTTGAACAACCGGTGATACCGGTTGTAAAATTTAAATTAAAAAGCATGGATAAAAAAGCAGATAGACCTAAGATGGAAAACCTAGTGGAATACAAAAAGGATAAATTGGTCACAACTACGGAAAGGAAAACAGTGTTTAACAAATCGTTTATATTTGTTGCCGTATTTTCTATTGTGGTGTCAGTGTATTGCTTAACTGACGAACAAATTTTGTGGCGCTGGAACCATTTAAATACAACTACTAGGGCAGGGACCATGGATAATTCTCCAATGTGGCTATCTTTCCATCGATCGACTGAAAATAAGCATTCTGAAATTCCTTGGGAAGAGGTAAGTGATATATTGCGAGTGACAAGCATATTAATATCTGTAGTTTCTTTTTCAAATTCAACGTGTATAGAAGCATGGGGACTTTTGTGGTTCTAGGACTGTTCAATTCGACAAATCTAATGATTTCAAATCGGTCGTGAATCTGCCATAGAAACAAAAAGTTGCAAAAAAAAGTGAAGTACTCAAAAATGCCACCAAAATATTTTTGATCCCCACCATTTTTCTGCAAGTACAGTAAAGTACACCTTTCTTACACTTTGTTTATATCATTTATGATGAATTCGTGGGTATGAATTTCCTCATTTTGATAATTGAGAAGAGCTGTTTGGTAAAAACGGACATTGGTTGAAATTTATAGAATCAACTGTTCTTTACGGTTCGAAAAACTTATGCGAGTCAGACACGACGTTCTAATGAATGAGTTCTGAATATTATTTGAATACGAAATCATTTTGGATATTTTGTATCGAATCAACCTTCCTTGTATTTTTCTTTACAACTCACCCTGAATATCGAAAACAAGATTGGATAACAGTAAAGTCACTGATTGACTTTTAGAAATTATGAACATTGTCTGCGATAGTCATTGTAGTGATTTCATACTTTATGTTTCATGGGCTCGAAAAGGTTTTTGGATTTTTTCACTTTAAAATGTAGAAAAATCTATTTCATTTTATAACTTTTCATTTCTATGGCCCATTCACGACTGATTGGAATCGTTTTTCTCTGAATTTCTTCTCCGAATCACTGAATCGAATATTCCAAAGTTCATAATTTGACAGAAAAATTAAGAAATATGAAACAAAAAACAACTCAAGTTTGAAATTGTGTGTTGTAGTTGAAGTACATGTCACAAGTTCCGATATTTTCGATTTCTATTCAGAGCAGTGATACAAAAAAAAATGATTATTGTTCAACCGATTAAACTATGGTATTGAGCTCTGAGCATGTTTCATTGCCCGGGAATTCACTCGATGTCCACCCATCCCTCATGATTAATTTTTGTTATTAAATAAAAACATAAAATATAAACATTTGAATCGTACACAGAGTGGAACAACTTTCCATCTTACATCGATAGAATTCGACGAATCCAGATATAAAAGAGCAGTTTCACAATTCAGTGTCGACAAATCGGTATCAATAAGAATATCGGGCAGTGGTTCTGGTATGTATTGCTATTTCATTCAATCGTGCGAGGCGCGATCCATCTTAGGCTCGTGATTGGCGATATATATTTTCTGATTGGGCTGTGACCATTTACTCGAAATTATAATGTCTCTCTCCGTATGTATGTGTGTGTGTGTGTGAATTATTTTCTAAATGTGTTTTTTGTTATTGAAATTCATTCTGATCAATTCTGAAAGCCAGGGTTAAAAAAAAACCAACCGACTGGCACTTGTAAAAGATTGTTATGAAAGTGTGGTTATAAAACGTAATACAAGTTGCAGCACGTTAAGTGGAAAACACGCCAAACGAAACTGACCTGAAACAATAAACCAAGCGTTGACAAAGCCATCTACAGCATTCACTCGTCTGAGTGAACAATCCTGTACCAGCGGACATTCATAGGTGAGGGGGTTTAGTAATATTGGAAAGTTATGAACTAAGTACTGAGTTGAGTGATAAGCATGGATTACCGAACCGAGCTCGAACCCGAGATCTTCAACTGCGATGCAAGTATGATAAAACAATAGGACCTCGCGGCCGCTACTACTTCATTCATTTAGTCACCTCTTACGGCATACAGTAGAGCATAAAAGGTTACGATCTTGAAGCAATTACAAGACAATTTTTATTTGAATTCTTTTTAATTAAGTTGGAAGAAACTAGCAAATGTAATCTTTATATGGACAACAAAAAGTTTTATAATTCAAACAGTTTTACGTTTATCCTAGCTATTAATCGTTCAAGCTATTATATCAAAAAAGGAATCTTAAAATAGCAGAGCCATTTAATATTCATCTTTTATTCAACGAAAGCTTTAATTGTATTATTATTACATATCTTATTTCATTAATTGTCAACGAACTACGGATCTTGAGTTTCATTGATCGCAACCGAGTTAAGATTTATAAACACAATACAAGCGTATGCGTATTGTCGACCCTGCTTTTCATTCAAGGACTTACACACAAAACAAATTGTGAATATCAGACTTGTGAGTTGCAGTGGCTACTAGGGATGAAGTATTGATGCAATGTTGTGTGTTTCCCCAAGTTTATTAGTTTATTTTCTTTCTATATCATCCTTGCTTTTAGCATACGGATCCGCTTACTTAAGCAAAGGCATAGAACAAGTTGTAGTTCCAAGTATAAACCCGAATGAGAGGGAATCTGTGTCTGTAACCTCCATCATGAGCGTTCTCATCATTCTTCCGGGACAAGAATATTTACTTAAAGCACTTTATCATACGCAATAATATTGTTGTCAGGAAAGCAATAAAACGGAAATTTACTCTTTGTTTGAAAATCGCAGAAAGTCACAGCCCTAACTTCGCAAAATAATCACGAATTAAACTTTATTAAAACGTTTATTTTTGTATATAAGGTAATTCTGGCAGCGGAGAGGAAAGCGGATCAGCCGACGTAACTACTGCAGGTTAGTTAAACGCAAATTAGTAAAATATAATGAAATTGAAATACGCTGAATTTATATATAACTCCTTTAAAAAGCTAAGGAACATCTTATGAATTAGCGTACTCATACCACAACCTTCTACTGCATAGGAACCAAATATACCAATTCTTCTGCGTGTGTGTAGGTATGCGTGTTTTGTTTTTAGTTTCTTCAAAACACAAATCATCAATGCAAGACTTAAATCTTCATCTCAAATGTTAGCATTAGAAAAAGCTAATAGAGCATATTTTGTTTTGAAATTCACTCAAAGCCAAACTTGAATCAGCACATGAAAGCAACCAACTGACGCGATTCATGAAACCAGTAACTCTATTTTGAGCAGAAATATTTCAAAAATGGACCGCTATGCGGCGGGCACGATCTATCTGTGACTCGACAAAATAAAATTCCTGATTTGGATCTGACGCACTGTAATAAAGTGCAGTGAATGGTATCTACCTGGGCGGTGGTGAGAGGATCTATCATATCTAGGACTGGACAAACCCGAATCTGTGCGAACCAGCTGTGCTGCCAATTTTGGCTCTATTTGATGTCTTCTGAATTTATCACTCTTTTATTTAGCACAAGAAGTAACAACTGTCAGTGACGTTACAGAAGGTATGGTTACTCTGTTATTATTTTGTAACTATTGTCTTAAGCAAAATTCGTACATACTGTAACAAAAATACAGTAAATTCGCTGGTTATCTGTATTAACTGTAAATTTCCAAAATTTGAAATTACTTTGTTGATGAGATCCAAAATATAGGCTGTTAATGAGGCGCGCATCCAAGGCTCGGTGCTATCATCGACCGAAAAAGTTAAAAACGGCAGTTTCACTCGATTTTTATTACAGTGCATATTGCGACGTCTATTGCTATTTTCGTCGTTCTGAATAAAAGTAAGAGGTTTTGTAAAAAAGGTCGATAAACCTTATTTTATTTTTTTTTAATTAAAATTCGCTCAGAGTAAGGCCACAGGAGACAAATCATAATCGAAAATTCTCTTAAAGCCACTAAAGTGCAAAGAGCTACATGAAATGCAGGAATATGAACTAAGGAACCCCATCCCTGATAGATGTCTATTAACGCGAGTTTTAAAGCCTTGTCGATCAACACGATCAGGAAAGCAGCGAGAAGGCAGGGAATTCTAATGTTTAGAGATTCTGGGAAAAGAGCTTCTTGCATAAAACTGTTTGTAACATTGTGGAACCTCCACAGTGAATAGGTGCGAATTGGTAGCCAATCGTGTTGTCCGGTTAAAAAATTTGTTCGGAGGAACGACAGCAGAAAGTTACTTTATTATGCCCAAAGTTCTACCGTGTAAAGTACATTTCGACAAAAAAAGTGTTATGATAAATCGTTATTCGTTAACAGACAACATCGTTCTGTTGACAGATTCGCGTTGCAGCATTTTTTTTTAAATAAATATCGCCTCATTATTGATTTCAAGCAGAATATTTTATCCTTTGTTCATATTCAATGTGCAAATACTATTAGCACTTTAAATTGTAATGCATGATAGAACATTTTCTATTGTGACATCTAAATACCGTTTTTTTTCTTGCTATACAACATTAGGATCCGCTGAAGAAACAGCAACGACGCAGTCTATGTTTGGTAAGTATTCTCATCAAAATTTACTAAGTATTCAAGTCTATTCGGGGTTTCAATACCACCAACTATGTTCTCCTAAAAGTGGCCGCTGGTACAGGGCCTTGCTGACAGTGACAAAAATGAATCACAGGTTGGTGTTGCAATCTCCACCACATTGAAAAGTTGTTCAGTTGTTCTCTAAGTACTTCGGTATGTAGTCATGGAATGACTTTGTAAGTGCTTCAAAGCGTAGAAAACTTTATCCGTTTTTTTTTTAATAAATATATCGTGGTAAATATATTGAATATTTTCCCTAATATCGAGGCATGATTTTACTTTAGAACATTGTAACATAATACAATTCACATTACGTTTACTTCTAGCCAACCAACGATAGTTTTGTAAATTTGTGATCTGTGTACTGTGTGTGCTGATGCAGATGTATACCTCTCCCCCCATTATGATTGTTTCGTTGGCATTTCATTTTTGTTTCAATATAGGCAGGATTGGCAACAGCACCTCAAAAAGCAGCTAATGCACACTGTAGCAAAAGTACAGTAAATTTACTGTTCATTTGCAGTAATTGCAAATTTCCAAAGCCATGTTGACGACATTTATATCAATTATGGACTGTTGAGGGAACGCAACTTCGCGGTGCGTTTCATCAACACCCATATTTGGCCTAAAACGTCAATTTTTAATTTTTTTCAATGCTACCAAGTGAAATTACTTTTAAAGTTAAAGAACAGTGATTTTGTTGCATTTTTCGATACAGTATACATATGCAGATTATAGATAAAAAGAAAAAGCAACGTTGGGGCAACATTGGCCATATATATGCGGGCTTCAAAATTACCCTTATGCATTTTCTGCGTGCCGTTGAAGGCGAATGGTACACAAGAAAGTGGTGCATCGTTGAACGATCGCCCATGGAAGATATCATACACTGTACTTTATTAGTGGTCAAGTCCTCATGGAGATTTTTTCACTTCAAACGGTAGCTATTTTTCCCTTAGCTTTTTGCCACCTGGGTGGACGTTAGTTCTGCTCTGTTTCCGGTAAAGAATTCCATACAACGAATTTCAATAAATAAAAATAGACCACGCATTTTTAGCGGGAATGTAAAACAAATTAACACCGATTAAATTTTTTCTCATTTATTTCATTCCAAATAGAAACATCTGGAGATGAAACAACTGCACCAACAGAACAATCGGGAGAGGAAACTACAGCACCGATTGAAATATCTGGCGACGTCACAACAGGTAAGATGGAACGTTCACTTCAGCTTGAGATAAAATTATTCGTTAACGTTTTTTCGTTATAATTATATAAGATAAAACAACAAAACATCGGTTTCAAATTGTCGTGAAGTTCAGATATAAAAAATGTTCAAAGTTTTAAACCTCATATTATGTGATAATATGGATTCCAACTCAATAATAACAATTTTATATTTGTTCACAAATCCACGCATAAGCATTGGTTTGTTGAGCATAAGCCACAGACTGGCCGCGCCTTGGTGGGGCGATCCCGCAGTGGTCCATATTCATCAAAGCATAAATAAATCTGGTTTTGTTCTTCCTGGAAGAATGAAGAAGATTCCGGTACCAACGAATCCGTCGTACACACACGGTAACAAAAGTACAGTAAATTGACTGGTCATTTGCAGTAATTGCATATTTCCAATGTTGAAAAATGTTGATGGGAATTATGCCAATTATGGGCTGTTAATGGACCGCCCTGCGAGGTGTGTTCCATCAACACCCCATATTTGGTCAAAAAAGTCAATTTGAAATTTTTCAAATACTGCGAGATAAAATTACTGCCAAAGACTATTTTTTGTTACAATTCACGTAGCTGATTAACACAAAAAATTAAAAAATATTTTCCGTCTTGACGGCGTCGTAATCATAGCAATGAAAAGACGCAAAATTGCACATATTGGCATTTAATTTCACAATATATTTTTACAGCGGAAGACGATGGTTCTGGCGTTGTTACCACCGAATCAATGTTGGGTGAGTTTTCAATTATATAAATTATATTAATATATTATATTTTTGTAGCCCAATTTTTTGTCAACATTAAACGACACAATTTTATCCGTAAAAATCCTTGCGTCCGAGGCGCTCGAAATATTTCTGAGAATAGAGCAAAAAATCTCAAGGGCGAAGTGTCATGGAATACTAAGAAATTAGTCATTAAAAGGTGACTGTGCGTGACGATTTGGTAATTTGGCTATTTTAGTAATTTAACCTATAAATAACCAAGCATGTAGGCTACAGCGTCGAACTAGTGGCATAATTATTTATACTTTAAATTCAACGTTCATTTATCAACGCTCATAGTATTTTATTGTATATTCCTATGAACACGGTCAAACAAGATTTTTCTAAATCAATTTTTTTTGAATTTGCGTTTGATTCAAATAAATTGCTGAGTTTTATAAATTAGAATTTCTCTTTCATTTACAACAGATCATTCTGGCGAAACGACAGCCATTACTGGTAAGTGATGTACCCATTTAAATATTTTTGAACGAACCCTTTTGAAATTTGTTGGCATCAATCCCATTGCAAATCGACCTGAGAGCATGGCGGGGCATTTCGATCAAACATGTAACACATTCCAATCTCAAATAGGAAACATAACCTTTCGCCATTCCATGATGCAAGTAATCTACTTTTTTGCACCAACACATACAACATATCCTGTTACAAATGACTAATGTGGTCGATAGCTACATTTTATCCGTTTCACACATACAACATTCCATTATGTAAATTAAAAATGTAGTTGGGTGCTCTATTTTTGAATCTCATTGTGCGAATGACCCATGTAGTTAGTTCAGAGCTTTATTTTTGCATTAAACACATGTAACGGGCCACAGTGCAAATTAACAACGCTGTTGGAAGCTTTATTTCGCATTGAACAAATAAAACATCCGATAGTGAAAGTTACCAATGTAGTCGAAAGCTCTAGTATTTTGCATTAAACACATACACAACAAGCCATGTTACTGGTGACTAGTGCAGCTGAGAGCTTCATTTTTAAATTAAACACATACAAGCTATGTTGCGAATGAACGAGAGCCCATTTCTGGATTGACCACATACGACACATATTGTAAAGCGATTTTGCAAAATAGGCAAATTGTAGTTAAAAACATATTTTAATGATAAAAAATGATCGTGAAAGAAAAATCGGGGGCCGGACCCCTCGAAAATTTACGTTGTTTTTGTGCCATAATCACATACAAAATGCCATTGTTTAAATGACACGGGTAGTTGAAAGCTCCATTTTCGTCACCTGACAAGCACTGTTATGTGCGTTAATTGGTCGTGATTGTGGTATATTACTGAATAATTTCGTTGAAAGCTCCACATTTTTTCGTTATCCCCAAAAATATATTTTACAGTAAGTTTCATTTACAGAAGCATCGGGTGATGAAACGACGGTATTGGTTACCGAAGAAGCAACAAGTGAGTAACAAAAATTATAGAATATTCAATAATTAATTTTCAGTAATAATGATATATTTTACTTAATGAGAGTTGTAATATTTACATTTCATTGCATTCAGAAATTTTGTTTTTTACAATCATTACTCTCAGATGGACCGCACCTTAGACTGCGCAATCCATCAGTGACTCATATTTACAAAACATGAGTACAGAATGTTTTGAACTCAGATTGGGCACAGAGCCCAGCATGAGCATTGTGCTTATTCATTCAGATTTAAGTTATCAAGTTCAATCTTTATACAACGCTATGAAAAAATGGAATGCCTTTAATACAAACCAGCAAAAAGTTATAGCAAAATGAAAGCGATTATTGCTCCTCATGAATCGCAATCCACTTTAGCCTATATTGAAAGCCCAACCCTGTACATACGGGCTTTGGAATAGGAGCCTACTAACGTATTTCCTGCCTGTCGTAAGAGGCGAGTAAATTGAAACAAAGAAGTGGTACATTGTTTTGTCTTCGCCCAGGGCATATGTGACTCATTTCACTTTACCGTGGTGGTTTAGTTTTCTATGGGATGTTTTCGGCTCAGAGTAATAAGGCTTATTATTTTTGTTGTAGATCTTTGCCATTCTAATATACGTCAGTTATCCTTTCACGTGTGTTGTAAACTTCACATAGTAATACTTTATACTAAACTCTTTTAACAGCTCAAGAAGTAACGGAAATACCCGAGACAACAGGCAAGTTGATCTGATTCCATGTTTTCCATGTTTCATTTCATTCTATACTTTTAATAACAGGCCACTTGGATGGATATCCCTGAATTAATCTGTTATTTTTGTTCTAGAGAGTTTGGTGTTTGAATATTGTCAGAATTAGTAGTTTATGTAGTCAGAAATTTTATTGGCGAACCACTACCTCTCGTGCAGACACGCGTTTAGAAATGGGGTGGAGATTTTTGTATTGTCGTATTTCAAATTTTGTTCTTCCGCATGCACCTGGTTAAATGAAACGTTATCAAGCATGAGTCACAGATGAATCGTGCCTTTGGAGCGCAATTTATCAGTAACCTATATTTGACAAAATATGTTTGGATAGTTTTCTCTCACGGGTTCCTGCGCATTATTGCTTTGTTTTACATGTGCAAGTCTTAGAGCTGAAGTTAAAAACTTTCTAAAGCTTGGGGATTTGTCAGAACATCAATTAATCCCTTTGAACTTTCACTCTCAATATACAAACTATTAGTCTTCAAACCTTTCTCTCAAACAGTAAATTAATCGTCGAGTTCAATTTCTTGTAATGTCATCGACGTTATGTCTCTAAATTGCAGGGTTTTAACTCACGCGATATTTATTAAAAATGCATGAAATGTAAACTATAACTTAGGATTATCCAATTTTTTAATGGATTTTATTGAAACACTTTGTGAGTGCGTTGTTCGAGAAAGAGGTAAACGCTATCACTTGACATAGTAATGGCTTTGTAGACAGAATACAGACAGCAGATGTTTTGAACAAAGAGACGCTGAAAACAATTGTTGGGAAGTAAGATGTATCTACTGAATTGCTTTTGTCTATTATAAGTTATGCCCTGTATATTTTTAGTTTAAGTAGGTATACCAATGGTATGGGTGTGTTTTTGAATGTAGTGTTTCAATTTGACTTCTTATCTTACGCGACTGCGCTAAACTGAATCATTTGCTATTCTAATACGATTCCGATAATTTTTTCGAATCGGATCGATACGCTAATTCTATATAACCGGAAAATGTCCCGTTTTTGTAGTGACAATTTGTCTCAGTTATCAAAATAAAGAAATCTTCATTTACCGAATTTATCAAAAATGTTACAAACAAACTGAGAATGACAGTATTCTTTCTATTCACACTTGCTCTCTGATATCAAGAAAAATTTGGCGGAAATTTTGCATTTTCCCCATGGAATATGTAAATTCGACATCGTTTTTTAAGTTTTTGTTCCAATGGCTGATTCGCGACTGATTTGAAGCTACTGTGCTCTGAAACGATTCGACTCATGTATGCAAAAATGCATGGCTCCGGCGACAACAGTTCGCTGAAAAACAGCGAAAGAAGAAGTGTAACTACAATGCTTATCACAGGTTTTAAATTCGATCATAGTTACATTCTCAGTTTGATGCCCGATCAGGAAATTGTTTTGCCAAACATAATCCGCGTTTCTGCGCGATCCATCAGTTACGTTACACTTAGGGTACCCGTTTTGCTCAATCGGTAAAGCGTTGAGATATACGAAAAGTCGGCTAAACGCCTCACCAGCACAGGATGGTTACCGTGAGTTTACGGTTTACTCCGCAGGCCATGTACATGCAAAGGATATGAGTAAGATGTTAAGCAAAAATTCTTGGCTTTCCTTTCTCGCAGGATAAAAATGAAATTATATGCTATCCAACACTTGACAAAAACTGTTCTGCCAAAAATTTCTATTTGGGTATAATCTTTAAAATGTTTTGTATTTATAATACAAACGGTAGCAAATTCATTAAATCGATTTATTATCTTAAGTGAAACTACTTTGCGTATGGAATAAATCTCAAAAAATCTTTTGAGCTCTGTATATTTTTAATTTGGCATTAAATATGACGGCATCCGTTGATAGATCGAAGTGTATCCAACGCTGTAGCCATAGCTTTGGTTTTTATATCTTCATTGTCATTTCTCAGGTACTACTACTCTAAAAACTGAAGAAACAACAGCATTTGAAGTTACGACAGCCGCGGTTCCACCTGACGAGGAAGACGGCTTGGTATGAGTAATTAAATTTTATTACTGAAAAGAAATACGCGAAAACAAAACAGTTGAATGAATCCTGTACAGAAAATGTCTGCCAAAGCACGTTTTGTTTAGTATGGTTCACTAATGGAACGCACGGAAGTTTAACGCAACGTTATTCTCAAAATGTTATTGGATTCTGAATACTATTCAATCTAACTCTGCTAAACATACCTTTCTTTATATGCAATCAAAATCTGTGAGGCGCTTGCTAACACTGTGAGGCGCTTAACAACAAAAAATTAACAGACACAACAGAAAATGCTCGAATAATTTCAACGCGAAGAAAAAATATGTAACCGCCAAATATTTTATTCAGCTCATTCCATTCTACTTTGCGATCATTGCCGGGGTCGTTGGAATCATACTGGGAGTTGCCCTGGTATTTGCTGTTAAGGCTTTCGCGAAATGGTTGAGAAAGAGAAAACTAGTGACACCAATGCATACTCCTTCGTCCTCGTCGTCTTATCTCAGGGATCAAGATTTTGGAAAGGTGAGTCGAGTAGTGTGATGAGTAGTGAAAATGGTGAGTAAAGATTGAGCTTTAAATAGTTGTCAGTTATATTGCGAGAAAAATTAAATAAGTGTAATTATCGTAGCAATGCCTATTTCACCATTGTTAACCCAGTATAGGAAAATCATTAGTGACAGGGGTCCGCAGTCCGAAAAATACCGACAAAACATGTTTTGTTAAGTATGGGACACTGATGGTTCGAACCTGCAACGCGCGAGCCATCTGTGGTTCATTCTTGACAAAAAAGACGTATTCTCACTCATTATAACCAGATATTATAGATCCACCGTATTTTGGATTCAAAATAAATTAAACCACCGTAAATTTTCTTTAAATTTCGTACCCATGTCACTAAAACAAATGTAACCTGCAAATAAATCATTTATATTTCGAAAAAATATGTGGCAGTCACATTTTTATATCACAAAAGCATCATAAAATAGAAATTATCCGCAAAAACGTTAACATTTAGTTGCGATTCGTGATTCTCTCAAATCGATGAGAAAATATAAGCAAGCACTGTCTTTATTCGACTTTTTTCTAACCGAATAACAATCTACATAAATTTTTTAAATGGACAATTCAGCACAAAATATTCAACAATTTACTCGAAAATTACCTCTTGGTTCACTGATTTATATCTTATCCAGCCTCCAGAACTGAACTGGTTAATGGCGAGAGAAGATACCTTGCTAAAAGCAATGGCACTTGGCCAAATATCTGTTCTTGAATTCGCAATTGTTGAAGCGCGTAGTTCCGGTTTAATGAATGACAACCCTCAGCTTATGAAAGATGCAGAAAATAGGTAAGAAGACTGAATGTAAGACAGGTTTCAGTCATTGATTTAATGAGTAAATGAACGTTGAGAAGCCAACCTTGTTTTTCTCATTATTAGTTTGGTAACTGGTACAAGAACATGCATTATCTCAGTCAGAAATGTTTTGTGTCCGCATGCTTTTTTAACTCACAGTCTCATGCTTGACGAAATAAAATTTCTTATATCGGACTTTTTTCTTTTTTTCAATGACACAGGCTGTTCACGTAACCGTTGACTGACTATGTTGTACAGGCTTCTTTTCGAACCTCGGACCTTTTTCGCGCACTTTCCAGCATTTCACAACTGAATTGTATAATTAGAATACGTTTTTCAGATAAAACTTTCCCTTGGTTTTACAAAAACTAAGGAAATTTCTCACTTGCCTCAGGCGCGTATTTTCGTCAGCTTTGAAGTAGCCCCCAATTAACCGTAGTCCGGTATTGCGTAGAAGTTTTCGCTAAAATGTATTTGGTGACGAAGGCCTTGCCAACATAGCAAAATTATTTATCAAATTGAAATGTTTTTACAATACAGAATGAATATGTGGAAACGCACAAGAACTCAACTCGAAAACGCCTATAAAGACCGAGATTTTGGTTCCATGGATGAATTTATGAAGAGATTTAATGAAATGGAAATGAAAGATGATACTGGAATTTACCAAAGATGCGTCGATTTGAAATGGAACATGAAACACGCAGAATTAAATATGACGAATGCGGCAGAAATGAGAAACGAAGACATGTTGAGATCTTCTATGGGAGAATTTGAGTGAGTAGTTGAGTGCGATTGGTGAAATCTATTAACAAAATTCCAGAGCAATTATGTGATGATAATCGCCTTTTCTTTATAAAAAAACATGACAAAATTGAATATCAGATTAAGATGAACTGATGAATGATACACTATCAGGTAGGATAATCTTGCTTAATAGTTTAAAGTGTTATGGTATTCATGAAAAGACAAACCTATACCACTTGGGGATGTTAAGAGAACTAGAAATTATTGTCTTTTCAGCTTTATGCAAAAAATCATGATTTATGTTAAATTTTGCGACGTAAAACTCGGCATATATCATGATTTTATTGCAAACTGTATTAATTTAGAATAATCCAAAATATAAATAATATCAATCCTAATTTAAGGATAGCCAACTATTTGAATGAGAAGATTCTAATCCAATCCGTAATCCGGCCATTTCTAGACTTCTGATAATCCTCATAACAACGGAACTATCATTTTCTCAAGTGCAATTTATCATTCCTCGCAGATCACTAAAGTTGCCAGATGCCACAGTTGCCAACAATCCATCTTATCAAAGCGCCGCGATAGTATTAGAAGAACTTAGACAAGAAAAACTTCTCCAAGGACGATCTTATGATGAAATTAGAACTGACCTGAGAGCTGCTGTAATATCAAGAGATTCGCCAGCTATTGTCAATGCTATTGATAAATTCAACAAAGCAGAAGTTCCAGATGAATTTGACGATATTTCAAAAGCTAATAAGTGAGTTATTGAAGTTTAAATGACCTCTGGCATGCTGCCTCAATATTTTGGTTACTTTTGATTGGTATTTGTTTAGTGTGCATATATTTTACTTTTTGGGTAATTTAATCGTGATAAATAAATAACAATTTTGTATAACTCGGAAAGAGAACTGTCATCGATCATGTATTTTTACTGCCTCGTAACTGACCGATACTATACCGTCCATGGGTTTCAAACTGATATTTAAACGTATATTTTCAGCAAAAACATATTGCAGAAGTGAAAAAATCTGCCAGATGCATGAATTGCCACGAATATGGTATCGACCACGAGAGCACCAATTTTGAATATTGAGTGCATAAATTGTGCAGTGAGTGCATTGGTAGCTAATAGGTAACGGTGAACATCATTATGAAGTGTCTCATCTCATTTGAAAATCCGTGCCATCGGTATCGGCAAAAATATGGTAGTCGTATGTCCCTAGCAAATATTTCCCAGCATGATATATAGTATCAAAATATTTTTTCCGGTCGAACCTTGAGGCACAGATATTAAATTGTATTCAATTTTAAATATCATGATGTTGTTATTTTCACTAGAGCACTGGAAGAGATTGAACAAGAACGAAAAGAAAATCTCGATACAACTTTGAAGAAGATGGAAGAAGCCAGTTTTACTCGAGATCAAGAAGCATTGAGGCAATCTATTGAAGATTGCAAGAAGTTTGGTGCAACTGAGGAAGATCTCAAAAATCCCGATAAGTTGTTGAGAGTTATTGAAAGAGAAGATGTACTCTTAGCCGAACTTAAGCATCTGACAGTCGAGGGAGACATAGCAAAATTGTCGAACGCTATTGTAGTATTCAAGTATGCATATTGAATTTTTCAAATCACCTCATTAGAAACTACTGAGAATCAATATCAATCCCGAACCACTGCATTGCTGTGACTTCACGCCCTTTGTCTGTTTGTTAATCGCGCACGTTAATTACGTCAATTGGGTCAAAACCACTGTACACGATTCCGTAACTGTACTTCCAATATGTCTCGATCCTGTTTTTACTGGTGATATAGGCAAGCATCGAACCTTCGACCTCATGCGGTACCCAGAGATAACATAAACCTTCTAAAGCTTGGTTCCTTTCCTAAGTTATGATTACTAGTTGTATGTTGTCATAACATACTCTAAAACTTGATATATATCTTGTCCAGGACACCAGTAGTTGAAATGGTCGATAAAACTGGCGACCTAGCGAAAGCTGAAGAAACTTTGCAAAAATTACAAGAGAGAGAAAAAATGAGAAGAACAAAGGATGATGTTATGTGGAGACTTCAGAACGCTAGAGCAATCGGGGACGTCGCAGCTATGGATGGCATGATTAGAGGTGCAATATGTAATTTTTTTCATGAAAGCCTGTTTACAACACATTTTTTCGTCTATTTTTTAGTGCGAAAAAGCAATACGATTCTCTTAGATACTTTTGAAATTACATTTCTCCAACATTCTTATTATAACGCATTAGAATTGTATTAATAAATACACAAATATTGAGACTAAATTTCAGGCTAGTCTCTTCTCAACTAAACTACTCGTTCTATAAATATGCTCAACCAGTGAAATAAAAATAATGTATCTTGCCGGTTAAGCATATACATAAAACTATAAATCTACCTGGTGTCAACCACTAACCAAACTACTTGTTGTTTACCGTTACTGTGACAAAAGTAATTGCGATATTTTAACGTGTCAAAATTACCTAATATTGCCAAATTTCGAATCTATTTAAAAAATCGCCGTAAAGGGTTAGTAATTGTTTTGAATCAAATACCAACTAGTTACGGGGTTGAACTAACTTATCTACACTAGCAACAGAAGCAAGGGGATGGAGACCCCAGTGCCATATTCTGGGGATCCGACCTTTAAAAGCGCTGTAGGTACGGGCTTTAGAATAGTTCCAACGTATTTCCTGCGTGTCGTAAGAAGCGACTAAAAGGAAACAAAGGAGTGGTAGATGACTGTATCATCACCCTGGGCAGATAGCACCCACTGCACTTCACCATGACGGCTCAGTTCCTTTTGGGATGTTTCCAGTTT
Source organism: Styela plicata (assembly GCA_963675895.2). Taxonomy (NCBI): domain Eukaryota; kingdom Metazoa; phylum Chordata; class Ascidiacea; order Stolidobranchia; family Styelidae; genus Styela; species Styela plicata. The sequence continues at coordinate 13,971,462 of OZ023144.1, read as the reverse complement.
AAAGTGCAGTTGCTGGTACTACATCTTTTAGTAGCTCTCTGCTAATAAGTGGCCGTTGGTTGGCTTCATTTTTCAGCAAAAATTTCGAAAAAATGACGAAACAGTAATAATTTTTGCGCTCCTTTCCCCTTCCCTGCGTTTTAAGACAAAATTTTATCGTTAGAATAGGTTTTTATCCCAGATTTGGCAATTTCTGCAAATTTATTGCATGTCTGCGGCGCGCATTCTTGTTGATAAAAAACTGTCAATTTACTCTTTTCGTCAGCAAGTCGCCCCCGCGACGGTGGGAGATTTTCCGCCGCCGCTTCTTACTTAGTAATGCTTTATTTTTATATACCGTATTTTTATGAAAATATTGTTATACAGTATACAACCGAGAATTCTAAAATAGTGAATAATTTTTATAGGAACGTCCCTAATTTTTCACGGAAGTCAGTGATCCTCCACAGGCAGTGAATGCTTTTATAGTTTGATATTGGATGTTGTTGTTTACAGCTCTTCAAGCTTTAGCAGCAGCGGGAGAAGAAATTGATGAAGGTTTACTGCTACGTGCAATGGGCGATATGGAAGCATGCAGAGGACGAATTGATTACAGGAAGAGAATGGAAGCAATCAAAAGCGCTCTTGCACGATCAATTGCCAATGAAAATATACCTCAAATAGACGATCTTGTTGATCAAATGTCTACACTAGCAGATGACAAAGAGTACACAATGACTGCCGACGATTCTAGGGTCCTTGACGAATCTAGAACTGCCTTGAACACATTGAAGCGAAAATTTGCACTGATGGATGAGATCGCCGTTGTAAAGCCAGACTTGACCGTTCCACTTGTGCCACCAAATTTAGAAACATTAAAACGAGCCGTTGACAGAATGACTGTCGCAAAGAAAGGCGCGGAAGAATTTGATGGCGTATTTACAGAAGCAGATTCCGTTCTGCTTGAAGAAGCACGAGTTAATTCTAATGTTCTTGAACACAAAGTCGGTGTTATGACAGACGCCCGAGTGCGTCTTGATTTAGCGGTAGAAAAGAGAGAATACACGGAACTCAAACACGCGATAAGAAATGCAATCCAAGCCCCGTTTATTGAGAGAAAGGAACTTATCGAACCCCGAAAACTTGCTATTTTCTTAGATCCTAAAGCTCGCAGAATGGCGGTAAAGAAAGGAATGAGAGCAAGGGATATCCCAATGCTCGACGTGGCATTGCAGGTAATGTGTAGCCTATTTCTCAAAATTCTGCCAATTATGATTTTTTACATTTGGTATTTTGAACATCCATGGAAAATTTCACAGGTTGTATCTCTGGAAAGAAATAAAAGTAGTTAGTCCCACGTTAACCCTACCAGAATTATGAAATGTTGAAATCATTTCATCTGTTTGAATCATATACTTCTTTTTAGGATTTCAAAGAAGCCAGAGTTGAAGACGAGAACCTTCTGCTTAAGGGGGAGCGTACGCTCGACAAATTGAGAAAGAGAGAAAGAAGGCGAGCAAAACAAGAAAGACGAAAAGAAAAAGAGGATGCTAAACGAGCAGCCGAAATTGCTCGGCTGACTGACATTTTACGATCTGCAATCGCATCAAGAGACACAGAGCATCTACAGCTCGCTCTGGAAGAGTTTGAAGAAAGTGGATACGATGATGAGGATGTTCCTGTTGTGGCCGAAGCAGAGGAACTTTTCGATAATTTAAAAATACAAGATCTTAGAGAAAGACTACAGGATGCGATTAAAAGAAGGGACCTTGCTGGATTGGAAAATGCTGTTGATGATGCGGATTATGGCGGGTTGGTATTTTTTTATACTATATCAGTATGAGCTTGATGCCATAATCGGGTTGCTAATTCTATGCCTAGCATTCAACCTAGGTTATATGAACTTGTGTACGATCGAACTTCAAAACCATGTCTTTGCAATACCAATAACTCTTTTTGCTTAGATGGCTATTAGTATAGGCCTTGGTCAATTGCGTAAACTATAAAAATGCGATCAAGTACGCGGAACCGTTTTACGAACTTTGGGCTCCGCAGAGTGAACTTCTAGAAAACCAAGTCTTGAGTATTTTAAAATATGATGTTGGGCAGCGTGGTAGCCTAACCTTGATATCTTCGATATTTTTTAGATATGTCATGGACGTGAAAGAAGAATACGACGTTGCGAAAGAGCTTCTTTATCATCTGAGAGAATTGAACAATTTGAGAGAAGCAATCGCAGAAATGAATAGATCATTAATCAGCGAAATTCACAAATATCCAACACCTCCTCCTCCCGTTCACCAAGTTATGACAGCAGCATTTATCCTTCTAGGAGAATCACCGAAAAAACTCACGGTGAGATATTTAGCCACAACTCACTAATCATACTGATTGTAAAGTCGCGGTCTTTGGTAGTGAACATGCAAAATATCAGTACATCAAATATAAAAACAAATATTAAACTTAAAGGTACAGTTTGTAATCCTTTGAGCTCCCCCAAACATCAAATATTTTTGTCAACAAATGTTCCGGGTAAAAAAGCTTGGTTGAGTAGGCAAAGTGTTAAAGATTCGGTTTGACCTCAGAAGGTGAGGATTACTCGAACATTGTACTTCAGGTTTGTGGGCATGGGCAAGCGTAGTCGGCTCCTCCCATTCTGCGTGATGATAAATAGAATTTGTGATTTACTTGAATAGAGATAGTGCACAGCAAACACCGTAGAACAAAACAGACATTTTCTGTGATCTTCTATCTTGTGAATGCCTTGATCAAACAAAATACAAAATAACAATTTTAAAACAAACCTATTTCAGGTCTGGACAGAAGTTCAAACGTTACTGGGTAAACTTGGACAAAACGCCATAACGAGGCGGGTTCGAGTTTGCGTACCAGGTGATATACCGCCTGCTGCAATCAAAAAGGCAGAACTGCAATTGCGAGGACTCAAGCTAGAAGAACTGAGTGAAATAAGTAAAGGAGCTGCAACATTTTTTGCTTGGGTAAAAAGCCATATTATTACTTATAATGCAACAGTAAGAGTTAACTTAGCATGGAAACAAATTGCTCAAAGAGCGTTAGTGGAAATGCGATTGAGGGGGTGGGCGAAGAGAACACAAGCAAAAAAGAAAAACTTCAATGATGCGGATGCTTAACCTATATTGCTAGCACTAATATAATACTCTGTCCTTAATGTTTTACGACTGCGTGTCCAAATTAAGAAAGATACTCGAATGAGATAATGTATATCATATTATTAAGCAATTATCCCAATTGCATCTTGAGACTTGAGCTTAATGATAAAATTTCATTGGTGTTGTACTGCGAGTTTGTTCACAAACGTTATACTTTTAAATTGAAGCATGATTTTTTATTCAAGTTGTTTTTATTATTTTACTTAATCATGCTGCGAGGATATTTTTGAAAGGTAAAATTGTTATTTTACTCTCCATCGATATCATGTTTTTTGTTAGTCTTTGTATTTTTTCAATCAACGATCACAGATAGATCTCATCTTGTCGACTCAACCCGCAATCTAACTAATCTAAACGTCTTAAGCTCTTGTTTAGAGAGCTAATAATATTAGTTCGGTATTTTGGTGTTGTGATCCAATGCAATTCCATTTTCGGCTATTTGACGGTTCATTATGCAGTAAAATCATGATATATGCTAAATTTTATGTCATAAAATGTGTTAAATGTGGGTATGGTCAAACAGCAGGTTTGTTCATCTGAAGTGTTGGAACATCATTCTATTTATATGATAAATTTCGAAAGCTGCTCAAACTAAACTATACGGACAATTGGGCTCCTTGTTATAATATTTAATGTTATGAATGATCGACCCATCAGCTCTCCATGCTTTATAAAACTGAATTGACAGTAAATTGACATCTTTTGACTAAGCTGAAAATAATAAAACCCCTGGTTTTTATTATACCATTGCGTAAGTTTCATGAAAATTTACCACTGGTATTTTTTTTACTAAAATTCGCCACGTGCAAGACCCGGAGCTGTGCCCATAAGGAACCAATTACCAGCCACCAACAGTACTCTAAGCGGAAAACATTCCAAACGGATCTGAACTACTATGCTGAAGTACAGTGATTGGTATCGGCCCTCGGTAAAACCATTTACCACTTTGTTCCTTAGTCGCCTTTTACGACACACAGGACGCAGGACAGTTCTAAATTCCGCGCTTACCTTAAAAAAGCTCAAAAAAAGAAATCGATATTGAAGATATTACACCGTTATTACTTTTAGAATTTAACTTGATTCTTGATCGTCTTTCCCCTTAAAATCGTGACTGATTTAGCACAGATTCTATCTTTAATGATTATCATCTCTTCATTTTTCAGACAACTTGCATGATCAGAGAATACACTCAAATTAGCAGACGGGAAAACACATTGGCTGATATTGCATTACCGGATATCGGTATTCCAGACCGACCCCAAACGAGTTTGGATTATTCCTGGGTAGAGAAGAATGCCTAATATCTTTGTCGAAAGATATAAGTACATATTTTAAGGCAACTGTTATAAATAGGTTTGATAAATGCAACAACCATAGAAACGTACCTTTCCGTGATTTAGTTGTTTTTGTGGCACAGTAGATGATTGCTGCCTCTAAGACAGATGCTCGGTGCTTGTTTGCCCTTTAGTAAGATATTTAAAAGTTAGCAAATTTAGCACAAAACTGCGCAATGCCTTACGTTTCCAATGCCATTATCCCAGCTATTTTATTTTCTCATTTACATTGAATCTTTTTTCTTACTACATGATAGTGACCTTGCCTTGAAAGTGTACTTCTGTTTGCCGTGTGACCTACAATAATTTGATACTTATATATTGCGGATATCATACTACAAAATTAGCCGATATCCGTAGCGTCAATACTGAAGTTTAGGTTTCGTCACACAAATTTTTTTATTCAAATTCACTCTGAGCAAGGCCGGAAGTACTGTCAAAAAGCCAACCAACTTGCAACCACTTAATAGCAAAAAGCTACTACAAGATATAGTACCAGCAACTACATCCTTAGCGGAAATATTTCTAAACGGAACTAAACTGCCATGGCAAAATGCAAATGAGTGGTATCTGCCCTGGGCGATAGTAAACCCATCCACTATTCCTTGTTTCTTTTCGATGGTCTCTTACGACACGCAGGAAATACGTTAGGACTATTCTAAAGCCGACAGGATTAACGGCGCCTGATTTTATAACCAATTTTTGTTATCGGACATGATTCATCTTGAATGAATTCACTGAGTCGGTTGTCCCACGTCCTACCCAACCATTGGAATAAACTCAAAAATAAATAAAATTCTAAACTTGGAAGAGATGAAAAAATTGTTTCATTCTGTTCTTGTTTCAATTGTATGAGTCTCCCAAATGATCGTGTATCGTTATCATTTATGGACACAAAATATAATTTTTGCTGGTATTTGAAATGAATTTACTACTACTTCAAATATTTGTCGAATAAAGTGTTGATCGGGTTGTATTGTTTCTTTGGACATTCATTGAACGCGATTTTGTCATAAAATTTGTATGTATGAAATTGATAGTTTCGAAATACGCCTGTTTCTACAGTACTTATATTTTGAATAAAATACTTCTGACACTTTGATTTTAACCGACTTTCTCTGCCTACGTTGCCTTTTGAAGTTGAGTGCAAAGGAACTTTTATATTATGCGCTAACATCATGATGGGTGCATCGCAACGTATCTATAAACCTGTTTATGACCTGTCCGTGAACCTACCGGGAGGCTAATACCGACACCGACAGACAGGTACCTTTTGTAGCAGGTGCAAGTGTGTTGTGTGTTACACCTAACCGCGAAGTGCCTTGCTGATGGACATGCCCGGTGGTGAAACGACCAAGAATTGGACCATCGACGTCCTCGTCACTACGATCACGCTTAACCGATCACCCAATTAGAAATTTTATTTTTTCAAGCATGGGCCACAGATGAATACTTCGGCCTGAAGTAAGTTCTTCGTTCTGAGTATGTTCCAGCGAAGTCTATTTTCTCAGTTTTCTTCTATTTTCTGGGGCGTGTAGCACTGTGAACAGTCAGTAAAAACAATACTCTATCAATATCTACGAAACCCACCAAAATCGTAAAAATCTTAAAAATCTTTTGTAAATGTTTCATTTATTATTCAAAAAGGGAAAATAAACAATATAATAATAATCAAATAATGGAATCATTTCTTGAAATTAAATTATCACTCAATTCCATATCGCGTCCAAATAAAAGTAGGCATAGGTAAAAAACCCAAATGTTTGGTCAACTCTGTGCTTGTCTGGAGTAAATAAAGCAATCGCAGGAAATGAATGTACATTGTGGAATTTTTTTGTACCAAATGTAGTGCTTGCAGTTACTGATAATAATGGAAACGAAAGCATAAATGAAATATAGAAGCTTAACTGAAGGTATGCTGTAATCTATGCAATTTTAACCCAAGACGTCAAACCAACGCAGTTACGAATCTCATTGGGTTCAGATAAATTTTACATAATGATCATTTGTTGGACGTGGGCAACTGATGGGCCCATCCGAAGCACTGAGCTATTAAAATAAAGTTTGGGGTAGCATATGCACCGAATAATATCAAACAATTGTTTTACGCGTGGTATGCAATTATAACAGCTCCCATCACTTGATGAAAAAACACAAAATCCATTTTGCGACGATGTTATTACATGTCTAATAGGATAACGCACGCGGTATGTCACATATAGTGCAAGATAAGTAGGTAAATTATTCAAAAACATTGCTAAAGACATATTAGTAACATTTGAACTGCCCAGCCACATTTATAATCCATGTCATGCCACCTACGGAATGAGGTTTGACGAAGTCATAAATTCTTATTCCACCGAGCATACTCCACTGACGAGCCTTGGCAGCATTACCACTCCCAACCAGAAATTTAACTTCTATTAAACAGGCCGTTGGTAGACCACATCCAGACAGCGCAAGTGACGAGTGGCCCATTCAAACCAGAAATGCCATACTTGACCATTTTACAAATTTGTTACAACAGAATAATTTTCATTGGATCCGTTCTTCATTTTATTACATTGGTATCATCATGGCACAAATCCGGCCTATTCCCAACTGGAGATTTTGCTTTATAAAACACAAGTTACAGACGGACCGCGCCTCACCGGCGCAATCCATCAGTGACCCATATTTAACAAAATGTGTGCACAAATTTCTCCTCATTGGGTTCGCACCCGAATTCCAAGATTATGCTACTTTCTTGGAACTTTTAACATGACCGTTTCGTATCGCGCAATTCATCCGCATTGACATGGACAACAGAATTTGTCCAGGAAGAGTCTGTAAGACTTGTACGCGAGGTAGACAACAGCAGGGTTGACGGCGAAACTGAAGGACGACAAATATCGACAAACGTCTAAGATCAGAACGACATATTGTTCTTCCAAAGCTTCTTGCAATTGAGTTTTTGCGAACAAAATGTGAAAAATGTGTTGTGGAAGCCATGTTAAACTGAAGGCAAGTATCAAGGCTACGAGTAAACTGTTCAAAGCACGATCTCTAGCTACATTGAAAAGAATGATTCTTTGGACTTTCCCTCTGCTTCGAGATCCTCTCCCGTGCGGTGGCAATGAAGATGTTTTTCCATTTACGTCATATATCACTGACGTCATAGAAGGTGAGGTCACAGATGGCGATATAACGGATTGAGCGTAGCCATTTCCGTTTTCATTGGTTGGACTGATTGGCGCGTTCGACGAGCGCACTATCATCGGTGTCATCATACTTGGGTAGGAACCGGCTGGGCTTGCACTTCTATGGCTTGATAGATGATTTCTCAGACTACCATTATTAGGTGTCATTGCACCACCACGACCCTCAGTAGCCAACATAAGCTGCTGTGCTTCGCTAGACGCAGTTTGGTTGCTTGCCAAACTATTACTTCGATGCATTGAACCGCCCTTGTGGCTGGTTAAAGTTCCAACAGCACCGTCTACCGGATAAGTACCAAAGTCTTTCAAGCACTTGTCATGAGCTGCGGTAAGACGTCTGGCAATTATCATGGCAAACAAAAGAGAAAAGAATACTGGTAGGCAGAAATAGAACCCGAAAAGCCACCATAAGCGCACATTCTCGTATGTGTGCATGAATGTCACTAAAAAGTTGGGTGAATCATCCCACAGCGACACACCACGTTCACATTTTTCGTATTGATAAGTTATGCCGAATGTTGTAACGTTAATTTGCGCCAAATCATCGGTATCAGTGACGTATTTCGTGCGAAATTCCCCAAAAAATTGTTTCAAGTCTCTCCAACTCTCTTCTGGATTTTCGAGCTTTTGGTAAAGATCTATTGATATACCATCTGTCAAGCTCGGATCTCTGCCAGAAATTTGTTTAAAAAGAGTTTCCGGGATTTGTAGTTCGTATTTTGTGGTTCCGTACACAAATATTTCTGGTGACGCAATGATTATGGCTCCTAGCCATATTACGAATATTTTGCAAATTCCAGTTACACAGGAATCTCCAGCTTCTTCGTAGGTTTTTGTATTTTGTCCAGCTGATCGGAGTCTGTCAATACTCAGAACGCAGAAACTAAGTACCGTAACACCAAGAATGAAAATCTGAAATACAAAAGGAAGTACTTGATGTTTTACAGGAGTCGATCGCAAATAAGGCACTTTGTAAAAGAAGAACGATATCAGAAATATTTTACCAAGGTTCGTTTTGTTAAGTATGGGCCACTATGGATTGCGCCGCGAAGGCGCGACAACATTCCAACAATTCTTGTCTATTAATTTAAAAGGTAAACGGTAATGACAGGCATTAAATTAGACTCAGTGGAGTTAAACGGGCTATGGATTCGAGACTAATTTTCAACAGAATGATGAAATTTCGACAAACACCATCAGGCTTGACAAAATCGATAGTCCATTGACATCATTCCCGTGAGCATATCAATCAAGATGTCACGCGGCCGATATGGTGGCCCATAACTATTTTGAAATTCTAATTTGTCAAGTATGAGCCATAGATGATTTTCAACTATGCGGCAAATTAGAAAAATTAGGCAGACAAGGTATTCTGACCGGAAGCTACAGGGAATTTATTTTGTTAAGCATGTGCCATTAGCGGTATACATCTCGGGGACCTGTTATTAACTTTTTCATAGTCTCTTCTTGCAGTGGATCCCCCGGACCAAGCCCCGATAGGAGCGGCTACTTATAGCAGGGTCAAGTTGCTGGAAATGTATTATCTTCCCTGATCGGCTTAACCTACCCCCGTTATCCCACATTGGTTTGAGCAGTGGGCATGGATTAACGAACCGGACTCGCTAAGGCCAACATGTTAACCACTGCATCATCACACCAGCCCATTATTGTTTAGTTCGTCAAGCATGAGTTACGCACGAAACGCACCTCTAGGGCATGGTCCATCCGTGATTCATGCTTAACAAAGCATGTAAAGCTAGAATCTTTACGGTCTGGGCAGTAAGTGGTGAAATCCTATTTTTATTCAATCGATTAGCAATCAATATTCATCAACTCGGAAGTAACGGTGGTACACAAGCCTGGGCCGGCGTAGTTCAATCAAATTACTAATCATCTGAAAATAAATGAAGATGTATGGTTGGCATCTCAAAGTAAGAAGGTGACGGTTATAACTCATACGGAATTCTCGTTTATTTATATTATAAAAAAAAAGAATTCAAAAGACTAGTACGTTCATACCAATTGGTAAGGTGGTGAGGATTTGAAAAAAATGAGTATGGGACTAGCTCTCACTATCACAAGATGATATTTCATTCAGTGGTGAGAAAACTTATGAAGGATACAGTTGAACAACGCAACAATTTCACGAATTTTCTCTGTCACAGCGATCCCACACTTAAAAAAATATTTTTTTCTGGGATGTGTTTTAAAGAATAACCTCCGCACATGCGCGAGATAGTACATCAAAAATTGCTTGCTGTAAAACGGAACCGAACAAAACGTATAGATAGTTTAACTTTATTTGAAAAATTAATTTATTAAAAAAACTTCTTTCTAGAAGATATCTCTCGTCACACGAAAATCGCGGGTAAAGTTTTTAATTTGGTTTACCCTCTCCTTACGGGGTATTTTAGATTGGTATGTGGTGAGTAACTGACGAGTTCGCTTTGACGACGCGATATCTAAGAGATGTGTACTTGTAAAAAATGAGAATAAGCAAAAAATTAGCATTATTAGAACGACGTCATATTGACATAGATAGATCCCCAGTCAATTATTTTATTTTGACGAGCACAAGTCACAGATGGACGATCAAGGCACGATCCATCAGTGACGCATACACAATAAAACTTGTTCGGTTGAAATATTTTGAAATAAATTTATGCGCGTTGCTACAAACATTCGGTGATTTTAAATCTTTATCAAAATCTGACCCATAAGATTGACAGCGTCTGGTGATAAATTTCGTGGATAATCAGCAACCCACTGACCTCACACGCGTGAAATACGTTCAAACAAAAAGTGAAGTAAACAAATTACATGGGAGTATAGGAGAAGGATAAACAAGTAATCGCAAACAAAATGCGAAAAATTTGAAATATTTCAAAGCCATAAAGGTTTGAAACCTAAACAGGATATGGAACAGAATCCAATCGAACAGGCATAATAACGCTATTTCCAAATAAAGTAAATGCCCATCGTCAAATAACGAGAACTGTCAACTACATTTAATGTATATTCTTTGCAACGGTGGTCAATAAACTTGAATCCTCGGTGATTCAATCATAGGAACAAAAAGTTCAATTGAAAGTATATTGCTACAATAAAATAATTTGCTTATATCATTATTAGTGAATTCGTGGCTGTGTGACATATTAAACAGTCCTTTAAAAATAACAAATATATACGCAGTCCCTCTACTATATTTTGTGGGACTTCTCAAGCAAGGTTTTCACTAAGCACATAGCACTGTGCATTTTAGAGATTCTTCTTGCGTACATAACTTCCGTCTTCCGATCAGATATCTAACACCAACCTCAAGCAGTAGAAAATGAAGACAGCAAACAAATTATCAAAGTCGGAACGGCAAACTCGTGTCTAATATTTACGAGCTCAACATAATGATGCAAAAACAAATAGTAACGTTAGAATGCCTCGGGCTACGATAAAGACGTCAGTAGCCCTTTATAGTTTGTTTACACTGACAACTTCTCAGCGTGTGAAATTAAGTCGACGTTTAAATCAAGCGAATCGCATCCGATGAAATGATGAAAGGGTTTTTCGTAGACGACAAGGGCTGTTTCGAACATTTGATTCGATTCGTGAATTAAAAAGTATTCGATTAAATTTTTCCAGCATTTCAAAATCACATGAGAAAATATATCTAAATTATTACGTATTTTACAATGTTGCGGAAATACGCATTTTTTTTTGTTTATTGTACGACTATTATTCCAATATTCCACTCGATTCGATGAAAATTAAAAAATATTCTATTTCGCCCACCTTTGCGGCTACCAGATACGCGACATGGCAAACAATTTTATTTGGTCAAACAGGAGCGACTGATGGATCGCGCTTTGACAGCGCGATCTATCAGTAACTCATGTTCAACAAAACATGTTCTGACAGAAAATTTGTTACTTGGAATATATATCACGCTTAGCATGAGTATGCGATTAACATACCCTGTGGTAAATAGAATTTGTTAAAGGTTCTAAAGATTCTTCTAACTTTGATAAAAGTGAACAGTAATGAGCTAGAAGTAGTTTAAATCATTTCCAATTATTTAATAAAAAAAACTCCATATTATATTTTACGAATACAAGTCGCTGTCTTGTTTATTTGTGGAAACGCGGCGACAGCTGTGAGATAGGAGGGCAATAAAAGTCCTCTCTCAACTTTTAACAGTAGAAAACGCGAATATATCAACAATTTTGCATACCAAGTCCTTTGGTTGCCCAGTATATATGGTGGGTCGATCACTACAAAAATAATTTCAATTTTCCGAAGGGACAAAATTCTAACTAAAGCCTGAAATAAAACGACTATAAGTCTGGAATTTGAAAGCATGTTCACCAACCGTAACATTGCTATAGATTATTTCCAGTTGCCACACAGCGACAAAAATCTGGCTCTGGTAATACCATACCTGTGTCCACCTGGTCTTCAACAAATCATTGGATTCAATTTCAAATTACGGACCGGTGACAGAGCCACGAGTAGTCGGGAAATTGATATTCATAAGTATTTTTCAAATGAATTGAAGGTCCAAAATCGTTTGAATTCGAATCATCCATTTTAGTCTTATTGTCATTTTGAATTTCAAATTTAAAACCACAGACTTATTTCGAATTCTAGACACAAATGAAACATGGGAGTAAGTCAATTATACACCCGTCTGAATTTGAAGTATGAGCGAACTAACGGCTCGAAAGTGTTCTCATCGTGCATTTCATCGGGAGCATTTATATTAACAACTAAAAAATCGTTTTAAACATCTTTTCGCCAAATTCTCAACATAATATGTTTTCAAGCATTGGCCACTGATGGATCGCGCCGTCAAGGCGCGAGCAATCTGTGGTTCAATGATGATGAAAAAATCTGATTGTCTGAGGGAACCTTTCATCAAAATAAGAAAACTTAGAGTCAATTGACTTCGCGACTTCAAAACCGATTACAACTAGGAATTATTTCCTGGTGGTGTGGGAGACTATTAAAACAAGCAAAGAAGTGGTAGACATTTTAACATTGCCCAGGCAGATACCAATGTACTATAATGGTTCAGTTATATATGGAACGTGTTAAATAGTACAGTTGCAGCTTGTACATTTTACGTTGGTATTTACGATATTATTGGTCCTATCGGAGGCTGCTTTGGCGATGCTTGCAGTGAATAACCACTATAAAAACGCAATTCCCTTTCTCGGCAAAAGATAAATCATTGAAAACAAAAGTGATGACTCTGTGGCGGTAAATGTTGCTAGAAAACGATACTATTGTAACTCAATACAGGCGGCAAATTACAAACAAAAGCCCAGAGAAGTCGCGACCGGAAATAGGATCACCCCGCCACAAAAGTTTCACAAAAAGTCGGCATTGTGTCATAAAGCAGCCACACAAAAGCACGATTCTAATTGAGAAAACAAGACATGGTTGATACTTTTAAAAAAATCTGCACATTTAAGGAGATTTTTCAAGTTATTACAAAATTCCGATCGTTAAATATCACAGGTGTAACTTGTGTCCAGTATTAACCAATGCTCGTAACAAGCCTTCCTTTCCCATTTATGATACTCTGCTCCAAATCGAGATTTTAAAATCATCAACTCACTTCGTTAGAAACTGTTAAAATGAATTAAATTCACTGCTTTTATTAACAGTAGAGTAACCTTTTCAGAAATTAAAGGCGGTTTGGAACGACTAGCGTCATCCATTGATTTGTGCTCAAGCGAAACGTTCAATTTATCTCGCCACAAAGGTAAATGTATACTTATCAAAACAACTGTCTCTCGTCGAATATTATCGGCATGTTCTGAAGTGTGAAAGTACTCTTTATGATTCCAGAGATTGCAGAAAATTTATTCTGGTTGGACGCGATGAATACCAGTGATTATAAGAAAAATGGAATATCTTTGATCTGGACAAGCACGATCTGATAATGGGTCGGACCAAGACGTGGGCCATTCTCGGCACAGGCTTGACAAAACATTTCTATCAGAGTATCATGGAGTTTTGACGCCTTGTTAATTCCATTGCATCAATCCAACAATCTTAAAAACGTGTAAATGAAAACAATATCGCCATACCATTAAAGTACCACCAATAAACGCACCCACCGTGAGAGAAAAAACAACAACGAGGTATCCGGTTACATAATTCCAAGTTTAGATTTCAAGCTATGACTTATCTAGACACGTCTTTGCGCTTTGAGGAGAGAGTACGAACTCTTGATATATACGTTTATTACCGGAAAGACCATGTAAAACGCATCCAAATCTATTGCGACATCGCAAGGTTAAGTTCGAGAGTTCGAGTCCTAGTAATTCTGGTATAAAAACGCACCACTTGTCCTAGAGCGTAACCAAATGGTTTGGCTAGCACAAAGAACACTGCATTATGTCGTTTACGATCCCATATGTACAGTCTAAAGCGAGATCGACCAGCCATACCTACTAAAATGAGTACCGACAATAATCGTACATGGAAAAGTTGATGTCATATTTCTCCATTTACTTCATTCAAATCTGACCTGTTTAGGGCTGGGCAATTCGATTCGGTGATTCGTATCGATTACACACAGAGTCTGCTTCAAAGATGAACACTATAAACTCTATATATTTTGATTTTCACAGCGGAGACAAGTCGTAATACTAAAAATGGGATATTTGTTATTTACACGGAATTAGTCATTCTATTCGATTCGGAAAAATTATCCGAATCAGATTCGAATTTCAAATGTTCGGTTTTGCCCAACCCTAGTCCTGTTACAATATCCAATAAATATTTTACGATATTTTGACAGGTAAAATATATATCGCTAATCAACTCTGGTTGTTATCATTTATAAATACAACATAAAAAACTTTATTGTTTGTACGACATACTTTTAGACAGAAAAATTGTCTCGCCATATACATTACAGCAAAGCTAAGTAAATAATATATAAATTATTTATATTTATATATTGACTTCACACAAAGTTAAACCTAATGGAAGACATAATTTACCAAGCATGGGCTAGGGTTGTATCGCACCTACCTGGTGCGATCCATACCCAGCCAAAGCTCGATAAATAGGTAATCAACCTCGGTTGGACAAAATAATTTATTACAACGCTATTTTTCTTTGGTCTTTGGGTAGTAAACGTCAGGTGTTGAGCGATGAAAGAAATATTAAAGCGACGTCTAAATTGCTGTGTAAATATAATTCCAATCCATGGAACGATTGTCGAGCCCCCTTTTCCCCACATTACATATATGAAAAATCGTTATACTATTTACTCACCTAAGTGCGTTTTCACTTTGTAATTAATTGTAAAAGTTCACTCTTTGCAAGGCCGAGAGCATCACCCAAAAGGAACCGACCGACGGCCACTTACATATCAAAGAGTAACTAGAACATGTACAGCAAATTTCGAACAGTTTTCGAAGTGAAATTATGACGTCATCAGAATTAGTTATTTTATTTCACCATGAAACAGCCAAAAACCAGGCCATAAGCGCGAAAAAATGAACTAATTGTGTTTAATTACTGCTGCGCGTCAAAGGCGCGAAATGATTTCGAGATTTGCGGCCTTTAGAGGGTCTTAAAAATCAATTTTACAATTTTTTGGGCGTCGAAGAGCTTATTAATAAGATATTGTCTGCCAAACATATATTTATCTTTGGCTCATTCTCGCACAAAACAAATTTGTAACGGGACAGGTGATTTGCGGAACTAATACACCTTGGGGGGTGTGATCCAGTGCGATGGACGACACATACTTGGCCGAATAAATTCCTCATTTTTCGCGTTTTAGGTCCGGCGAGTCAAATATTAGCTTAGCAGTGCAAACAATTTCTAGTGGACAGTCAACATATCTTCAAACCGACTCAAACCGACAGAATTTCGAATATATAATAATTCTTCACACTCAATATGACAGACTTGTCATATTTAATCAAAATAAATATGCGATGAAAATTGATCATTAAAATTCGCGTTGCCTGGAAAAATTTAAGGCGCTATGAATAATACTGATAAGAGTAAAATAAATTGATAAGTCCAAATAGTTGCACGTTCACAATTTTTATCAACATTAAAATTTCAATATAAACCTGTGGCAAATCTCAGTACTGTACTTTTAGTAAGATTTATATATTTTGTGCTATGAAAATAGACAAGCATCATGATTCTGCTACACATTGAGTTAAATGAATTCCAAAAATATAATTTCAAGCGCGGGGATTTTAATATGGTAGTTCAGAATACTCCAAGAATTTCAGGGACAATCATAGCCCATGTAACCACGCCCATGTTTATTGAAATTTAATCCAAGTATTATGTCAGATGCGGCTTAAGAGAATAATTAGGATATCCTCGTATTAAAAACAAGCTTGAGAATTAGTCGAGTTCAGAATTAACTAAGAATGAATTTGCTATTGTAATTCATTGTCATTCATTTAGATTAATGAACAATTATTTAAATATCCATATAATCATAATATATTATAATAAGTAGGAAATGAACATGGGCATTAATAGTCATAGATAATTTTATCCAAATTTACTGAATAAATAAATGCATCCGGGAAGAGCAGGCGTGTGGCCCAACAAATATTTCATTTTGTCAAGCAAAAGTCACAGATGAATCGCGCCTTGGCGGCGCGATCCATCAGTAACTCATGCTTGACAAAAGATTTCTGAGCGTAAATTTCCTAAGCGGCGTGAGGGTTTTCCCACTTCTCGAAAATCCGCAGCGACAGCGAAAATATAAGTAAATCCCAGATGTTGTTTATTTTATCGTTTTATTTATTCAATAAAACATCTGTCTTAGTGTCCAACAGAATAATGGATCATAATATTCCCAAAATTTTGTATTAATAATAATATTCGTTATTACCACTTCATGCCGTGAGTCATATGCTTGACATGATGGATCGATCTAGAATGCCAGAAAGAGTGACATAAGAACTAACCATCAGACCTTATCTGAAATTTATTAAAACACGAGACATAAACGACACTTGTTATATCTCCGAAGCCATGGTTTCTTATCTAGGTATGCACATTATGCTTAACGACAAAAAAGAGTTCAAAGCGCTGCCTTAAATTTTTAAATATTTTGTGCTTTTTATTTTTTTGGTTTTGATCACTACGTCGTTTTTTGTGCGTGTGAGAACAAGAAATCCAAGAAGTCGCATTATTCAAGTCAAACCATTATCCAATCTATTTTTGTCTTGTCGATATTGCTGATTAAAGAAATTTGTTAACACCTGTTTTGTTAGGGACATTCATAGTGATTCTAATTGCTCTACCGGTAATGTGCAAACGATGTTTTATCTTTGCCAACGCTTCGAATATTCGAAACGTTGGTAAAAATAAAACACCTTTTGCACATCACCGGTAGAACAATCAGAATCAATATGAATATCCCTGGCAATCACTCAATCTGTTTTGTTGAGCTGTGATCACTAATGGATCGTGTCGTCGAGGAGCGGTCCATCTGTGACGCATGCTCGTTTTATACACACCTACCTACACGAAACCAAATCATCTCTTACGATTAAACGTGTCACTTAAATTGTGACTCATTAAAATTAAAAAAAATTCATTACAAATTGATAATAAAAACGGTATCGGTCATTCTGGTCAATATTTGAACAAAAGGACTTCAAAACATAACACTCCACACTAATTGAGTTTGTTTGATGTTCTATCTGTGACATCATCAAATAATAGAAAGTAAAATAAACGTGGGCTAGTCATAGTCACCGCCTTAAAAGTATCAAATTACTACATACGCCGACTAGCATGTTTCGGACCATGGTGCCATAAAAAATGTAGAAAATCTAAAAATATTGAGGATAATATTAATCTGATTTCAAGGTCTGAAATCTCATTTTTGAAAATTTTTATTTCTCTGTTGCTTCGATTATGGTTCGTGGGGAGGTGGATATGTTTAGCGCCACGACTAACTGTCATATTTTAATAGCTGTTTTACTCAATTTTACCATAAAAAACGAGAGTTTTAAACTAAAAAAATTGCAGCAACTGCGGTGTAAATTTTTATGTCATAAAACGGTAGCTGGTAGTATCCAACTATGGCGCGGCATGCACTAAATCAAGAATTGGATTTAAATTAGGAATAATTTCAAGTCATGCATTGTTTTAATATTTTTTTGCGTTAGCACCAAATGATAAACCCAGCGGGTAATTCAAGCGACCTGAGTAGACCAAAGAAACTTGAGAAAAAAGGGATTCTTGTATAATAATGCATTAAAACGCGTTGAAGGAAAGATTTAATGTTGAAAATAGTCTATCCGTAACTGGTGTATGATGAGCACATAACTCGACGAATTATATCACAAAATTGATACGAGGACATATTTTGAGATGACAGATCGGCTATTTCTTGTTCATAATTCCAAATTTGATTTGAAATATAATCAAGTTCAAATGGATTTTTGAAAATTTGACTCAGCAACTCAATCTTAACAACTAAAAAAAATCACAAACCTAAACGCTGGACACACCTATTGCTTGCAGATTAGAATAATAATAATGGAACCAACAGCCATAGCGACTCAGCGAAACGGGATATATTAAATTCTTTTCAATTCAGTGAACCGTTTGAAACAAACATTTGTCGATAAAAGGGGCACACTTATAAGTGAAATCCAGTAGGCCGGAAATCGTAAAAATTCCGTTGCCAGATATAGCCTCTGGTAAAGTCGACAATAATATTTCATATTATATCTTAATCATAAAGTTAGAAAAATACTTTTTATCTTTTATCAAGCATTTTCCAAGTATGAGCCACAGATGGCTCGCACCACGTCGGAGCAAACCATCTGTGGCTCATACTTGGAAAATAAATTACTTCAAAATTAAGCCTTTAAGAGAACTTTCAATTGAGCGTAAACAGGTATTTTGACTGAAAGGGGTCAACACATAAAGGGTCATTGCGCCTTGCTTACAAACAAATAATAAAAACCACGCGCGTTCAGCCAAGGGTCTGACCCCTATTAATAGCATAAGCGTGGCTGAAGTAATTGGAAACGAAGGACGCCCTTTTGAAAAGAATTTTTAATTAAATCACAAAAGTAATATTTGGTATCCTATTTGCTGCTGCCAAATTCAGGCTATGATTTATATGGATTGTACGTTTTCATCCAATTTTGCCTGACCTGCTCTTTCATAAATGTAATAAAATAAATTATAAATGTATCAAATACGCACTTGAAACGCCCTCATGGGCAAGAATGAGGTACGATGGGGAAATGGGATGAAGAAAGGAAACAAAATATTCTAAAAGGGAAAATTACGAAAACAAGGTATATTTTCTAATTTGCGCAAATTGAGAGAGGTGAAAGCAAGTCCACCGATTGAAAAACGACTTAAATATGCGAATATACCGATGTATCATAATTTGATGTTTACAGTTTGGTAAATTGCGAATTCAATTACAACTTTTCCGAGGGAAAATGCATTTATCAATTGTAAGAATATTTAGGTGTCCGATTTTTGCAATTTTGAGTCCAGATTATAAGAAACAAAACGTAGCTTTTGATCATCATTGATGGAACGTATGACGAATGGTGGAAACGTAGAGGAGAAAATTGTATATTAACTCGTTGAATGTGCTTTGAGCTTGATACCTCGCGCAAGATCGAATTGGGCCGCATTGTCAGGCATGAGACACAGACGGACCGGACCTCGGCGGCGCGTTCTATCAGTGACTCGTACTTAAAACAAAAAATATTTTCTCGATCGACAGGAAAATAGTGGAAAAATAATTTCGAAAAGCCTACCAAACGGAAATTTTATTTTGTCATGCATTCGTCACAGATGGACCGCGTCTCATCGACGCGTTCCATCAGTGACACATACTTGACGAAAGATTTTGATAATACTTTGCCGATTGGACTTACGTTGTTCACAAATGAGATTTGCAACAAAGACTATTAATCCAGCATACACGTGACTTTGAAGCGCAAGATAATGACACTTAACAATATGTAGCTCTTGAGTCAAGTGGCTTCCTCAGTCTTACGTTCAAGTGATTAAAAAACATGAAGTTTTATTTGAGCATATCAAGTTTTGTACAAATTTGGAAAATAAAGATATTAGCGCATGTAATTATTTTGAAAATCCCATTTTTCGTAATTTCAATCTTGCAAAATTATAGATAAAAAAACGGCATTTCGGTGAAAATCGGGCGGAAATTTATATTTTATATTATATTTATATTTTATATTCATATTTTGTACCATTTATATAAAAATGTACGAGCGCTTTAGAAAATATCAAAAAATAGTTTATTTTCAACTTATGGTTGATATTGTCAAAAAATTTGGCCTCTCACAAAATATACAATGTTGAAACCATTCCATTCGATTCTTAGAATCAACTTTCACACTTTTTTGATAACTTTGTTATTTGATTACTTTCTGAGAAAATGACATCGAATTTTGTAGGATTTGATTATCCAAATATTAATAGAGTCATAAATTGATCGACTTATTTTTGATCGAATTTGATGAAACCGAAAATATTCGTTTTACCCAACCTTTATCTTACAAACAGAAAAACAATACAAATGTTCCACGATGGAATTCAGTAACTTTTTCGTCGTTTGGGATTCTGTTTCTGGCTAAAGACCGTGGTTACTGCTTGCAAACGGTGCAGGATTTTGAAGCTACCCTTATTGTTCTGATGATATGAACAAGTTCGTGGTATGTTGAACCACCAACCACAAAAATATATCACCACAAGTTTTGCCAAGCACGATCACTGATGGATCGCGCTGACCAGGCGCGATCCATCATTGATGCATGCAGGCAAATCAAAATTACTGATATTATGCAGACGATGTAATACCAGCGAGAAAGCTAATGAATTATTGAGTAACCTGCACACAGATAACGTAATGCAGATGACGTTGTGACATGTACCATAAACAAGATGAATTTCGGTTGAAATTAGGTTGATGGCTTTATTATTTTGAATAGAATATTTCTGATTCTTGATTTTAGTTAAAAATACCGGTGAGATTCATTCAATGGCTGTTTTCGTTATAATATCGATAGAAATTTTCGAAATGAACGTAAAGCGTGAAATGTACAATGAAATTTTATCTACGTCCGTTAGAAATATTCTGTTCACATATTCTGCTCTTAAGTCAGGGTCACAGCACTGATACGCCGTACGTATGTGAATCAGAAAACGAATTTAATGCTTGACAAAATAAAATGTTTGATTAAAAAAACTTAGTCGAATCATATTGCATTGCAGATGTAGGTGATTTCTAGTCGAACACTTACTTACCAGTATCCATTCGGGTCTTGGAAATCTTATAAATATATGGCACCGCTATTGAATTAGTAACATGAAATATTTAGGTCCAAATACGAACCGATTCGGGAATACGGTTATTTTTGTATTAGAAAGTCCATTTTGTTTTCATTTTGTTTTAATTTCGTTTTAAGAGATTCGTAGAGGTTCCCAAAAAGCTGGTTCCTTCGTTAATTCAATTCAATGATGAATTATAAAGAAATGACAGCTTGCGATACATTGTAGTAATTTTGCAACTCACGATTTGAATGCAGTGGCGTATTTAGGAGGAGCTAGGGAATTTGGCGCTCAATAACCCTTATAATGGGTGCCGCGTGCCAAATTTGTTCAAGGACGAGAAGGTTTTCAAAAATAATATTTTGGGGTCTAGAATTGGTTGAACATTGTAAATATGTGTCATACAGGCAAAATGAGATTTTTTATGTTCCGTGGCCCATATAAGGCTACTGTGGATTTTATTTTACTCTTGGTCGGCGTGGATTTTGTCGCAGTGCAGAGCTTCTGGAGGAGTCCCAAAAAAGCTAAAACAGATAATCAATTTGAAACAAATATTCTGCAAATTGAAGCCATGAATTATTGCTTTTTGATGATCACTGTAATTATTTTAAAATGAATGCACTTGGCTTCAAGTTTCACTGCCTTAATATAATTCGCATTCTTATCCGACTTGACCGTCTAGGCGCAGTCCATCTCTGGCTCATGTTTGACAAAATATAATTTACAATTAGGAAAATTGGTATATTATAACGGACAAAGCTAGTTCGTGTATGATTTGCACACCACCCCTTATGCTTATTTTGATCGCGAAAAATTAAAAAAAGTTTTCAATACCATGACAATGCAGAGTATATCACTTGAGAGGTTTTTGTGCTGTGAAATTATAATTACTCACCAAATGAGTTACTCGAATAATCGATTAGTTCCGCCAAAATGAAACTGGGACATTCCGATGTAACGGGCCATATTGAAATTGAAATTGAATTCTGCGCAAAGAACGAAAAAATTCAATTTGCTACACCCCGTTAAACCCACTGCTTATTCAAGATGACGAAACGAATTGATGTCATAAAAAAACGGTAGAATCAGAGAGCATTAGTGATTTACGAATCAACAGCTTGCGGTAGGTGGGTAAAATACTGCTGCCAAGGGTACACTGTAACAAATGTGCAGTGAAAACCGCGTTTTTGACAGTAATTTTGTATCCAGATAACTTTGTTGATATTGAAATAAAATTATAAAATCAGCTTTTTCGGCCAATTATGGACCGTTGATGGATTAGCATAAATCTTATAAACAAGGCTGCTTCAAATCCCAAACGAAAGATACTGTACATTTATAACAGTGAGGCAACAGGGTCATAAGATTTTACAAATGCTTTCTTCGTGATAATATGCACAGAACCTCAAGTGGGGAAAACGCCTATTTCTCAAACGACAAGGTTCCCGTCCACACCGCGAACCACAACTACGTTTAAATTAAGTGAAAAAAAAAGAAAGCCCGATGTCTAGACAAAATTGACATAAACCTATGAATAGAGGCAATGCTTTTTAATTTCTCAAATTATCATAATTTGCACGCATTCTTGTGAAATGATGTCCAATTCCCATTTAATATAATATTTTAAAGATAATCGCTTAGGAATGGAGATATATAATTGAACCAAATTATCAGACACTCGTGAGACAAAAAATCTCAAAAAGCTGCATAAAATGATACGTAAACCAATGGTATTTCTTTGTTAATATGACGATGTTAGCTGTTTGGATAATGTCAAGTATAAGCTGTTCGTGAACTACATCTTGCATATGCGATCTATCTGTGGCCCATAAATAACAACATCTTCATGATAGCCCATGCTTCGAAAAATCAAATTTCTGAACGAATAACCACAAAATTCAAATGAATTTACACTTTGTATGAGAAAATACAATTTAAATACATTGTGGTTTATAATCGACTATCAACCAGCTCATGGGAGTATGGGTTAAGGTTTATTGCCCTATTAGATCATTATTTTGATATTACGAAATCATAGATACGATAACGACTGCCAATACGCATTTATCATGCGCTTGAGAGTGGATTAAATTCGTTTTGAAAGCCTATTAGTTATGTTCAATAAACGCGATTTAATATGTTAATATCGTATGTCTACCAAGGATAGGTGTACTGTAGTAATGATGATCATTCATCGACGTTGTGCGTGTGAACATCTCTACCATGTCAACCATTGGTGGCGCGCTTAACCAGTGGCCAATGCTTGACAATGTTTCGCTAAATTATATATCAAGACATAAGGTGTATATTTAGTGGTTTAACGACAGGCCTCCTCGAACTTTATCAAGGACATGTATAACGCAACCCAAGTGTAACAATAACGCCTTAATTTCCGGTAATGAGTAACTGGTACCAAGGGGCTTCATTTCAAGGCGAGTTTCCCATATTTCAAACTTCGAGTACACAATGGCTACCAAAGCTTCGAAAGAATGTAATACATCCCTGCTGATATATATAAAGCTCGCACCTCTTCATGCAAATTTTTTTCGTCCATTCCGAGCACGTTAAATTAGACCTCAATAGTTTCGTGATGTCAGTATTCTTATTGTAAAACATGGTCGTTGACTTGGATATCAGAATCAATATTAACGGAATATAAAATATACCCGATCCGACTAATTTCTTAAGTTTTAAGAAATTAATCAAGCATGAGTCATCGTAAAATCGTGCTTAAAAGCACGATTTTTCGATGACCCATGTATGATTGCTCATTGTCGAAAAAATCTTAAATCAAGCACGAAAATTACCTCCACAAATGGAACCATTCTGCATGTGATGTCACCTAAAATCCAGGGTTCGAAAGTTAGGTTCATTATTGATTTGTAAGCGATCGATGGCAGACAACAAAGAAGAAATAGCATATGTGCTGTTGACAAGTTTGCAAGAATCAGCAAGGCTCCTCTTCTATTTGTGCGATATTTTCTGAAAATGATGAACGTATTTAGTGAAGTGAATAGGAGAACTTAAGATTGAGTTGTTTTAGTAATATTGGATAATGTTTCACTCTCATGCTGATCATAGTCGTGGTCACAGGGTATACCGGTAACAAAAAAAAAAACGTTGAATTGGGTCACTGGCCAACCATGTCTCTAAAGGCGCGCGGTCCATTTGTGGTGGACTGTGTTTGGCAAAATAATAAAACTTTTAAGCTGTTATATTGGATAATACCTCACCCTCGTGTTATTGCAACATTACAATGGGCGCGATGGCCTATGTTGGCATCACAGGTTGAACATATCGGGTTCGAGCCCCGGCGTGTCCGGCTCGTTAATCCATGCTCACCATGGAATACTTTGCGTAGGCTAGGCCGAAAGGAAAAGACCATATCTTTTCAGCAATATAAGTAGCCTCTGGTACAGGCCATTGGTCAGGGTGATCAACTCCAAGAAGTCGCTTTTGAAAAAAAATAATACAATAGTATGTCACATCGTGAGTCATTTTCTTTGGATGTGTAAATAACATAACATTCTGTTAGTCTGATAAATCTCAAGTGTATTAAACACAAATTTCATTTTTTAGTTCCAATCACAGTAATAATAGAAATTATCAAATTCCGCCAATTAACACAATTCCCTAACACATTCGGATCCATAATCTTCACTTTTCCAAATTATTTATTTTGCGTCACATTTATTTGCCTCACAATCACAAGAACTCGTTCCGGCGTCTCTGGACAAGTATGTGCCACAGATGGATCGCGACGCTAGGCGCGGTCCATCTGCGGCTCATGCCTGACAAAAAGGGGCATTCTTTTTTGTAGCGCCAACGT
Organism: Styela plicata; assembly: GCA_963675895.2. Classification (NCBI taxonomy): domain Eukaryota; kingdom Metazoa; phylum Chordata; class Ascidiacea; order Stolidobranchia; family Styelidae; genus Styela; species Styela plicata. The sequence continues at coordinate 13,946,597 of OZ023144.1, read as the reverse complement.
ACTTTAACCACGTACATTCGATAGCACTTGTCTCATTTTACATCAAATTCAATCCCTGCTAGACGTTCCGAGAAATTTTAATGGGGCCAATTAGCCAGCAGTACAAGCAATGAAAAGCGATACTTGAGTGCTATAATGTGTCTTTAAGTAATTGTCACGGTGTTTTTTTTTAATCGTACGTTGGTACTATACATGCGTGGATTTTACTTTGAATAGAAAAATTTGCTCTTTTCCAAGCAATACAGAAAGCGCACCAAGAACACAATTTTGAAATTTTTTGTGGTTGACCACATCCTATCACGATCACGGCCACCCTAAATAATTGCACCTTTTATTTTTTGTTTGCCGAGGACGGAACATATATAAATGACTCGTTAAGTCACAAGTTATATATGAGCCATACTTGGCAAGACTTCGAACAATAAATCCCCAAGCTAGGTTCAACGGCGTTCAGGTGCGTTTTATTTTAGGCAAATTTAAAGCCGCAAATTAGGTAATTGTGTAAAATGGGTGGATAATAGATAATAAAGGCGATAATCATTTGGTCATAATGGCTAGACAGATTTAAGACTTACATAAATAAACAAAACCAGTTAATTTTTTTAATTGTGATGTTGGATAATTGAAGTATACTTTGTTGAAAAGTTATAATAATAGCGTTCGAAACGTAAGATTGGTGAAAGATGCAGAAATAGAATAAAACATTGCGAATCAACAGCCTTAGTGCGCAAGGACGGACTTTAGAATAGTCCTACATATTTCTTGTGTGTCGTAAAATGGACTAAAAGGAAACAAAGAAGTGGCAAATGGTTTAATACCGCTCAGGGCAGATACCACACACTGCACTCTTTTATAAGCAGCCCAGCTCCGTTTGGAATGCTTCCCGCCTAGGGTGCAGTTGCTGATACTAAATCTTGTAGTAGCACTTTGCTATTAAGTGGCCGTTAGTTGCTTCCTCTTGGGTACTGCATCCGACCTCAGAGTGAATTCCAACAAAAATATACACTCTAATATAAGCAGCCATTCAGAATTCAGATTTTGTCTATTCGAGGCGATCCATCAGTGACCATACTCCGCAAAGGATATTTTATCTAAAAAAATGTTCCGATTAGGCAACGTTGGGGGTAGTACGTGAAGGGAACCAATCGGCAGTCACTGATTGACAGGCAAAGGTCTACAAAAATGAAGAGGCAACATGCAGATCCTTAGTGGGAAACATTTCGTGTAGTAGAGTGCAATGAGTAGCATTTGCCTTGGTCAAAACCTATGCCATTTCCTTGCGGTTTTCCGGTCGCTTTTTACAACACAGTCCGTGAACAGGGACAATGACCAAATTTCAGCCTGCTTCCTCTGCATTGTGCAGAATTCGTAAAACGTATTAAAAGTGTGAGCAAGTAGCCAAAATTCGGAGCATAGAAATTCGAAATAAACATTTCCACCCCTTTACAAAAAAAAAAAAAAAAATATTGGAATATACCACTTTTAGGTGAATTGTCCGGGTGTCTAAATAGCCTATTAGCTGACATCCTGATAGTAAAATACTTATTACATGTCGAATTGGGGAATTCCTCGGGAAAATATATATTTTAAACTAAAAAACAATCAATTTCTAATATTTTCTGGCGTCGCCTTTAAACAGATATGGTGGTCTTCATTTGTAGCGACTTTGTTTATTTACCCTACCTAAGAATGAGCATTTAAAATTCCAGGGAATTAGATAAATAAACAAATCCTTGTACAATAATAAACAAGCCCCCCTACCTCCGTGACGACACTGCATAAGCCACCACACAGACGTGACCGATTAATCCCGCCAAAAATATAAGTCCGTAAACACTCAACATTGCAATAGCGACTGGTTGATTGGCAGATGTGCTCCATTGTCCGAAAGGCGAAGACAGGCTGCGGGTCAGCCTCTGAGATAGTATTTCTGCATCTCCTGGAAAGGAAGAATTAGACAAAATGAATCAGTATTAAAGTCCTATGGTAAAAAACTGGATGTTACAGTCCGCTGCGAGTCGAACCAATACCGATAATTTTGTTGCCGAATCTAACACACAAATGCAGCGTGGCCAGGTGGCACAACCCATATCGAATTTGGGCCTGAAAACATAAAAGCATCAAATGAACGAACAACAAAAATGAGAATCTTATTTCACATAATAATAAGTGGTATAAGATTCTAATCGTTGGTTGTTCAACTGTCGACCACATGCTATCCAGGTATCGTTGAAGTTGTGGGCTGCACACGGATCCATCTCCACAAGAGGAGTGCGACAGAGGATAGACAGTTCGCTGCACAACAGCCGGCGCTTCCAATAAATTACAACATTATTCAAAACTATTCTGCTTAACATAATTGGAATTTTTATTTTGGGAAGCATACACCATATTTGGAGCGATCCTTGGCGGTGCGATCCATCAGTGGCACACACTTATAAAACAAGTTTCGACATTCTGGCTAGGACATGTGCGTTTCTTATCTAAAAACGTCGTCAAAATATGAGGTAGTATGTGGGAGATCTAACGCCGTCATGGCCCAGTCAAATTGCAGCACTCGATCATGTTTGGTAAAACAAATTTTCTTGTTGATTTACCGCGTAACGGAATCGTCACAATGTTTAAAATGCTATTGCTATTACAATGTTCACATTCAGCTAGATAAGCAGAAGAAGAATAGTTTCTGCGACAAAGGTTCTCATTGTTCTCCTAATCAGAATTCTTATTTCGTCAAGCATGAGCCGCAGTAGGACCTCGTCTCATCGACGCGATCTATCGGTGAACAGTGACAGTGATCAGTGACTTAACAAAAGATATTAAGACAGTAATTCAAATCAACAAATTACTCCAACTGCATTCAAAAATACTGGTTGAGATTGTTTGACTTGAATTTTGTTTTATCTGATACATGGAATGGAATTATTCTGAATGGAAAGTAGAAATATTGCTTATGACTGTGCATAATTTTTTATGATAATAAAACAAAAAACAGGCTAACAATATAATATATAAGTGGAAAACACCACTAGAGGATTGAAGCGGTATAATAGATTGAATTTTGGTTTCGAATCGAATCGAGAAAAACATAAAATATTCTGCAGCGAAAAAAAGCGAATCGCATTCAGCCTTGTCTAATATGGTCATTTTCCGTTACCATTTTACAATTTTCTATTTCTCACATACATAATGAAAAAAAAAACACGCTGCCCCTTCGCGTTTCTATATCTAAATCGAATCGAATGATATATGTTTTAGCAGAAAAACGAATCGGAATAGAGTTTTTCCAACATGTTCATTTTCCGTCGTTCACTTTTCACAATTTTACGTTTCCTACGTTTTTACATTATAAATACACACAGCCCTTCGCGACACCATTGGCCCACACTAGACAAGGCATGTTCAACTGAATTTATAACGTTTTGGTAACACGTCATAAAAGCGATTTAATGTCTCGCGCTATATAATATAATCAATATTTATTTACCATTAAAGTAACTGATAATTCAAAGTAATAACATAAACTATACCTTCTAAATGTTCAAACGGTTCCGTCTTCATTTCTGTAGCGTCGACAAAAACTTGCAAAAATCAAAATATCCTCAGGCAATGTATACGTATATCTGCTTCATAAATTTGCTTTATCTAGCGATCAAATATAGTAATACTATGCTTCTTCAATTATTTACATTATCACAAAATAAATATAGTATATCATAAATATAACTGTATTGTAGAGCCAAGAAAATAAATGGTTTAAAGGCGGATGTAAAACACTTCGCATAAGCCGATTTTGCGACCAAAAAATATCTTTTGTCGGTAAGCGTGGGTCATAGGCGCGGTCCATTTGTGTACCATGATTGAAAAGCTTATAGTTCGGACAGTATTAGTAAATCTGAGACTGATTTTAAATTCTATACAGCAAACCGGTACTTGTGAATGTCACAAAAAGTTCCGTCTTGCTACAAGCGAAAATTGAATTTTTCTAGATTAAAGATATATAAAATATTTAAGCTTGAGAAAGTTAATCTGCCTGAGTTAGAAAAAAAACAGTGCCTCAAAAGCATATTTCAATTCCATGTCATTTTTAAGGTCACTGGACTTGAAAATTCGACGACGCGCTTTTCGCAGCTCCTGTGCTTCATAAGAGGCGGCAGATAATCAAGCAATATGCAGCACACATGTGCTAAAATAAATGAGCAGGGTTCCAATGGTCGCATATGGGCGGTGCTTCAGCAGTATGTCAAAAAAACTCACCCTTGACAGTAGTACATCATAAACATAAGGGATGCTTGAAATAAGATTTGGATTACATTGTCGGATTATAAGATCATACGTCGCAGTGGGAGTATTATGACATGGGCACCGACGAATAGAAACATTTTCCCATGGTGACACAACACAAGGTATAATATAATAATAAAAAAAATCAAATTTCCAAGACGGACTGCGGCCTGTCTGGACTGTCAAGAACCCAGTCTAAAATTTATTGACTAAATAAACTTATCTTGTTAAGCATGGGCCACTGATGAATCGCGCCACCGAGGGGCGGTCTGTCGGTGGCTCATGCTTGACAAGAAAAAATCTGAACGGGAACGAAAAACAGTAAGACCGCAGTTCCGAGTCTACTCGTACGACAATCAGCTGAAATCAAAATACTGCTAACCTATATTCAAGGTTTGTCAATTGAGCAAATTTACTCAATGGAACCACCCACTAAAGCAAGTGATATAATATTATAGTCTATGCCAAGTTCAAACACTACATCCAACAACCATTTTCATCATCTTGAACCGTACTCACGCAAACGCCATATTCCGTAAAGTCGTCACGGCAGTCGAGAATGAGTCAAAAGTATTTTGAAAACCGTAATTACCTTCCTCAACGGGTGGCATGCCTTAGACGTGCGTGATAATTTTAGCTTGGGCATTCCTTACCCGTTGTGGCATTGATATGATAATGACTATATTTATTATAAAATAAGAGATTTCGCGCCCCTGTGGCGACCGATAAGGAATTCGGATAGCGCGAATTCCTTTGCCACATTGATGGAACTATATCTTTTTAAATTATGGGCAAAATACATTCCATACCAAATCCAATTACCAGTCCATACTGTTTCGAATTATCTTGTATTGAGTATGGTGTGGACCACTGAGGGGTCGCGCCACCGAAGCGCGGTCGCTCTGTCGTCCATGCTTGACAGCAATTTTTATACAAGATAGCTCAATTTCATCCGTAATCGTAATGTTAACGATTGACGTGTTCCAGGAATTTATAATATAATAAGTTATTCGTCTCCACGGAACATAAACCATTGCTGGGTCGCTTGAGGGCCCACGATCCACTCACGGCTCATGCTTGTATGTGGAAATTTCCTCAAATCTAAGTTTTCTCATGAATTCTTAAGATCTCAAGATGGTCTATAAATATAAACACGCCCGTTAAAACACAGGGACCCAGAACAACGACATGGTAGTCTGCCTTTGTTTTGAAAGCTTTCGATTCAAAACACTACAACCGTAGAATGAATTAACCCATTTACGACGAAACTTTATATTAGACGGTTATTATTCTCCAAACAGAATTGTAATAATCAGTGTATTTATATTGACGTTAGTAAAATTATTCTCGGAACGATGTGAAATCAATTATGTGAAAAGATTAGTCTGTAAACAGTAGAAGCATAAAATTTTAAGAAGCTTTTCCCCAGATTGGCAAGTCTAGCATATTCCGTGCACTGCAGTAATAACCTTTTCAATTCAACAGTTAGTCTGCCAATCACACCCTACATTTAGTGGTGCATCTGAACTTAAAAATCAAGCTGGTAATTCATTAACAACTTATCGCAGCGCCTTTCAACGAATGATAAGTGCAAAACCTGCAGGTAAAACTAGTATATTCAACGAGCTTTGTAAGACCCAATGTCGATTTGAAACCGACAAAGATACTGACAATTCTGCTACCCCCTCCTTTTCCCGATACCCACTCTGCTGAAATCGTACTTATCCAGTTAACCAAATGCTCAACGACAGTCTTGCACCATGATGCATGACCGCTAATCCCTTCCAGTCATAATAATATTCCGTTAATTATTATCCAGCGATTATTTCCCTGCTTTTGAAGCATAAGTAGGGCCGTTGGGTTAATCCTTTCATATTAACAATAGTCCGGATTTCCACATGGTTTCCCTCGAAATGTACCTTTCGCCCTGCTGTATAAGCAGCAAACTTTTCGAACCAAGAACAAAGCCAATCTCAGTTAGCAGGCTGAAGGTTTGCCAATTAACGTTTTGAGCATGATACATAGATGATCGTCCGTAACTCAAACTAAACAGAATAATATCACAATCAGAAGTTTCATTTTGCTAGGCATGGGTCACAGACGGTCTGTGCCTTGACGGCGCGCTCCATCAGTAACCCAAACTTGTCAAAGTAAGGTTTTCCCGATAGCTCCTGTACATAACAAGCGTTCCGCATTGTTGTTCATAATATTAGATAAAACATCGCGGCGTATGATCGAGTAGATCCACTCACATTCCATGGTTTCTCTAACGATACTTTAAAGCTTTTGACTTACCTTAAACTACTGCAAATGGAGTCAAAACTTTTATTTATGGTGACTTGCGGGAGGAAGTGGTGAACGGCTACGAACCTCTCCATTGTTATTGCTACGAATTAGGCAACTTGTTGCAGAAGCAAAAATTGATATTTTGTGTGTATTTGTTGTGTCGCCAAAATATTTATCGCCTTTGCCCCCAATTTTAATGTATTTGAAAATATTAAAGCAAAAAAACCACAAAACTTCAAGTCTGTTTCTGGATTCCGAACGTCACTGCTGATTCATTTTATAAGTACCTGCTCTTTCTGTCCCACATTTCATTAAGCTTATCGTCTCCATATGTGCAGAAAGGAAAACAAACGCACAGCGAGTGTCATGCCATAACTAACTATAAAGAATGCTCACATTTATCAAATTATCACACTTAGTATTAAAGTCTTGCCTTCAGAGTCGTATTTTAAAATAAGAATGCTCAAAAATTCAACAATCAAATTATCACACTTAGAATAGGTGCAACGTCGATGAAATGAAAGTGTTAAATTAAGATACCGGACACTTTTTCGACTGTACTGAAAGCTACATATGCGGCCGATGTCCTGAATTACCTAACCGATATAGCGCGTATTATTTTTTAGTATAGTGCAGAAACTGAAATGCATGAACTTTAAAGGTAATTTTTCCTAACCTATGCTTCTGTATTAGGAAGTACTGAAATAAGATCGGTGTTCGGTTACATTATACGACACTCACTTCAACACTTATCAGCACTCACAATTTTTAATTTCTAAGATACACGTGCAGTAGCCAATAACAAAAATGTGATCAGCTTTATCAATTAAAACGCTCTCAAACCCTCTGGCTTGGACGATAAGCACAAAGAAACTAAGAGCAAACGCCGCGATGCTACGATCGACGAACGAGACCGCGGTTTTCGAGAGTTCTTTTGTGTTTGCTTTTTTCCTTTTTAGAGGATACGATATCTCCGAAAACAGTGTTTTACAGTGTTTTACTTCCAGGAGTCCGTCTGATATCGAGAAACCCGCTCTATTTGCAGATGATCTACAATCGCGGAAAACGGCTTACTGATATTAAATAGTGAAGGAAGCCTAAAGGACGTTAATAGAAAATGAAAGAGTCTGCGGATCACTCTGGGGCGCGACCTACTAAGGACGAGCAAAGATGCCCAAAGCAGAAAACGTTCCCAGTGGTATCTGATACTACTTGCCCTAGGAAAAAGTAAACGTCAATTCCTTTTTTAACAAAAAATGATAAATATTCTGTTACGAATGTCATTACTGCTGGTCATCGAAGGTGTTGTCCTTGTAAATTTATATGGGATATGCTCAACCGGTGAAATACAACCGATGTAATTTGCCGATAAACCTCGGAAAATTTTACCGTTTGTATTCCACTGGTCGAACATATCCATTAGAACTATGAGTATAGCTGGTGGAAACCACTCGCTATGTCGATCTCTAGTCACCCTTCTTCACACGAAAAATCTCAAAAATAGAGGGGGGTTCGCTTTCAGTCCAATCTATAGCATATTCAACATATTGTTAGTATTTTTTTGCTGCAAAAAATTTGTATATTTCAGGTAAAATGCCCTAAAAGTGACGTGAGCCTGTGCAATTCATGGTTGGCCTTGTTAGTTGACAATATTTCAATTTCTTATTTTTATGTCTGTCCGCCAAACCCGTCACCTATAGAGAAAATTACAGGATGGCGCCTTAAGTGCGATTTTTGGACTTTTTATGATGTCTAATAAAACACTATTTCTAGAAAGAATCAAGATTCTAAACCCAACTCAAAATTTCCGAAAAAGCAGGAGGATCCAGGTGTGCAAATATTTTTTTACCATCCAACTTTGTAAATTTGAGCAAACTGAAGCTATAATTTTATATGGACATTGTAGCCTGAATGGAGACATATATTCAGTCATTCATTCAAACTTATTGGAAAACATACATTTTCAATTTCATTTTCAAAGTTTATCAAAGCGAGGTTAGGGTAACCCTTTCAAAGAGTCTTCAAGATTTAAAATAATTCAAATTAGTTTTCTCCTGGAAGCAGTGTGATTCATTCAATCCCAATCTTTAGAACTTTAGCTTTGTCAAGTATGAGCTACACATGAACCTTGTTTCGGCACATATTTAACAAAAGATATGGTGTGGACGAAATTTTCTGAATCGGATCATTTTTATATAAAATACATAGTCTATCACCGAGTAAATTTTGAGCAATCACACCATCAGCTCATTCAATCCATTCTTAGAGAATAACAAGTACGTAGATGATTGAAGAAGCTAGACACTTATCACCAATCGGTACCAACAGCAACATTCATTAAATGGTCGGGGCTGCCTATGAATATAGAATCGCATTCGGCGATGCTGGAAGTAGTAATTGAGGTCATAGGTCGGTTTTTGATAACACCTTTTCATGCAGCACAACAGCGACATCACTTGGATAAATTAATTTCAAATAAAAAGATTAAGTGAACCGGGCACCTGTCCATCAAGACGACTTTCTTTGAAATTAAATTGTTACCCAGTGATTTGAAAATGATTTTAAATCATTGCTTTTTATGTTTATTTTTTATTTTACAAACGTGTTATTACTAAATAGTATCATAAACAGAATTATTTTTGCCAAACATCGGTTACAGCCGTACTTGAGCGGCACGGTCCATCAGTGACCCGTATAAAACATGATAAGCAAAATATTTCTGACTGGGATTGTCGACAAATATATCGCCTAACCGCAATGAAAAGATCGCCACATTTTATAGAAAAATGGATTTATTCCGCGAAGGTCTAAAATTTGATTACGAGCAAAATTTCCTAGCAACTCCAAAAATTAAGATTTTTATAGACTCGTTTATCAATTCAAGAAATATTAAACAATCGATGTACCACATAATAAACGAATATGCAGGTGTTAAAATATATACCTATGATGGTTCAACAATAAAACAACGAAATGAAATATAAATGTCTGGATTCTAAGAGACCTTGGTGATCCATTGTCTCTTTGTGACGTTATTCCTGGCGAACTTCTAACAAAATTGGAATTGAAATAGTTCAATTGATCTCCATTTTCTGCAACAAATGTTGGAAACGACGGACGAGACATAGTATGTGTAGCGGATTCCAAAAACAGATGGGGGATGGGTGGATGGGGAACTATTTTATAACGCCAAATTGTGGGATGTGGGGGAAATTTTCCAGAACAAAACATACAGTTTGCTGCAAACTAAAAAAAAGTATACAATGATCGCACCGAATGCACAAAATTTTGGAGTGAAACACTGTTTCAGGGTTCACAAAAGTTCAGAATATCTCTACGTCGTTAAGCCGAATTTTGGAGCACTGGAAATTTGACTACTCTAAACTATTTGAAATACAACAGATATTGTTGGCACTGTTGAACGACAGATAATGAAACAGTTAATTTTTGACATTACAAGTGGTCAGAATGTGCATCATAGGGTGGCTCACAAAATCAAAAAGTTCCGGAAAACGTTGCAGCGATCGAAATTAGGTCCTTCTTTTTTTTCTTCTATTTTTGATGTTTTGTGACCGTGCACATGTCAAATGTTTATTACAATATGAACCCAATGTTGGAATGTGCTTTTATGAGTTTTATACCCAATCACTTGCTCTATATATTGTTCAAATTTGACCTTATTGTTGCCAGGAAAACGTTGGTCAGCAGTGCTACACTAAAGCAGCTTTCGTTGTCGAAAAAATTCACAAAAGATGATATATTTTAATCACCCAAAAACGTAGAAAGAACCCATACCTGATCCCATAAGAGTAGTTGAAAAAAACTCAATGTTTTTGGTCTTAAGAAGATATTTCTGTTAAAACCCTGGCTAATGTACAGAAGAATAAAGCAATATCTTTTTTTCGATGAATATCAGAATCTTCATCGTGAAACAACTCGAACAACTTCAATATAAAAAGCAAACACAAAAGGCCGAGCATAGAAAAGTCATCTAAGTGAATTGTTTTATATTGCAAAGGCGAGTGTATTAGAAAAGAGAGAGAAGAATTAAGATTTTGTTAGTTGGTGATTAATTATTGCTTACCGAAAGCGCACGCAAATATTTTTGATTTTTTTGTGCAAGCAATTTTGAGAAGTGAAAAGAAAATTCCATAGAATGCAGATAGAAAGATAAAAGCGCGCCACAGAGCAGCAAAAATTAGTAGCAGAGCATTCTTGCAAAAATTTAGTTAGCGGGAATTTTTGAAAAATATTCTACGTGTCCGAAACCAGCTTTTAATATCAACATGGGGTATTTTGTTTACCATGGCAGGCAATTTTTGCTAAAACCACAATATTGCCTTTAAAAGTAAGCTACTGGTATATTTCATATCCACAACGCGATACAGTAAAGCGGTTTAAGCAGTTTACTCTCTTATGATTATTTTTATTTACACGAGGCTTTGATTCTCGATTTTATGTTTGGCGAATAAGTAACATAAAATGCATTCCATTTTTTTGATAATTTTATTTCAACAGTATTTTGATAAATGACGACAAATCTGCGGAGGTTGCGGAAGTTGGAAAAAATTGGATTAGAACTTCTAAATTTCATCCGGTGTGTTTTAGGTGAGGGAGAACAGAAAATCAATCGAGATGAGTTTTTCCCAGAAATTTAATTTTTCATCCATTTATGGTGAACAAAAACACAAAACGGCTTAAAATCCACAAAGCAACGAAACTCAAAATGATGAAGCTTGCTAAAAACATAAACCAAAGCGTACACTATGTCGTCAGAGTATGGCAACATCGTGTACGCTTTGGTTTGATCAGGGTATGACAAATCATTGACAACATGTGTACGCTTTGGTTTTGTGATTTTGGTTTGGTCAGCATGACACTTCGTGTACCTTTTGATTTATTTTTTAGAGCTTTGTCTTGCTTTGTATATTTTAAGCTCAACGACACCACGTAAAAATACGCTTTCCTAAACCAATTATTACGCCCCTCCCACCATTCATTTACTTTCTCTCTAATCTGCTCCAGTACTCTTGCAACTTCGAACCATTAGTGGTAATATGCTCGTGTCATATTTTTTTTTAAAGCAGTTTTTGAATTTTTTCACACAAATTTGTTTTCCTGTTCTCCACACGTAATTCTAAAAAATACATGTCCATTGGAAAATTTTTACAGTGCACTAAATGTACTCGGTACAAAACGACAGACACAAAACAAAGTAAACGTGAGAAAAGCCAACAGTAACGACCGTGGTAACTATTCTTACTGTAGCGGCATCGGCTACCAATTGAAGGGATATTAAATCATAACCAAAATTGATTGGAAACAGTAATGGGAGATGTTTTTGCCGTACGAGTCGCCTATCTAGAGATCAAATATTTTTCTACATATGGCGCGAGGCTGAGTAGCCTACGTCATAATGAGAGTAACACGATACCTGTGCACGAAAGCAAATAAAAATAAAAGTTGCATACAAGTGAATCTCAAGTGGCTACCACTGTTTTAGCTGACACACTTCACCGATAGCTAATATGCGCTTGCTTACATTGTAACGAAATTTTAGACACACGCAAGAATACACGCACAGTTGTACTACACCGATGTATTATTGCGTATCGTTTTAGATAGCAAAACAAAAACGACAATACGCACTGCATTGCATTGGGTTACTTGTATTCACCGCATGCCTACAAAGCACAGACGTGCGAAACGAAGCGAGTACCTTTGCGTTAGCTTGCATAGCAAACCGTTTTGGTGCGCTGGAAAACGTAAACGAACGTATGCGCAGCGCTGCACTAGTGTAAAATGCAAGGTTAAATAAAACAAATTCGAATGAAACACAATCTAAGCAAACGTGTATGGCGGCCATAGATCCTATTGATTGTAATTCTACTATTTATACTGTGTGTAATTCTATTACGTGTGATCATAATAGGTGCAATTTTATTGGGTGCAATAGTACTTGGTGCAATACTACTGGAAGCAAATCTGCTGGGTGCATTCCAACTGGGACCGATTCGTTTTGATATGTAAAGTGAGACAGTTAATGAGATCTTGCTGCTTTATTATTAGTTTCGTTGAATTTTTTACCATATAAATATTTAAAACAAGCACATTTTTGCTCTATAAATATTTTTGCATATAAAAATAATTTACTCCATCTTGATACATTGTTCCATGTAAATAAGTTTATATTTTACTTTGCATTTTAAGAAATTAAGTGATACTTTGTGGTCTACGATTTTGATGAAATTTTCACACACTTGAATGCGCGAATTATATTGGGAAAATGAAACTACACGCAGAGCGTTAAATTCGAACATTATTATGTGCAATTGTTACGTCAATGTATAGCTAAAACAAAGCTAAAAATAAGCGTTGTTAAATAGTGTACAACCACGAATTCGGTCTTCTTTGTTCAGGGGTTCTTCATCGCAAGTAGCACCAGTACCGGGAGAGAGAGCACGTAAGTTTGAGCATGAATGCAAGTCACAGAAAACCGAATAGAAAATTTTATTTTGCCACTCAAGGTTCCCATTGGTGACAAAATAATTTTAAAATCGTAATACATAATTGGGGAGCTGTCGAAATTAGAACTGGTACAAAAAAAAACTACAATCATTAAAAAAATGGGGGAAGCTAAGAAGAGGTGAAATGGAACACATATTTATAAATTCTATTCATATTTCCCCACACAACAAAAATACGTGGAGAAAAAAAAATTGTGTAAGTGATAAAACTTCAAACAGAAATTGAAAAGTTAATGGACGCTCTCTATTTACTATATCATCACATTTTCCGATTTATAAAAAATGTTATATTTTATTTAGGAAAAATAAATATAATTCCGTACGATAATACACATGAATGACACATGCAGCATGAGTACCATAAAATACATGATTTTTGATGATAGTACTGTGCCAGTACCGAAGTCAACAACCGATGACGGCGCCACGAAAAATGAAACTGCCGAGTACCATAACGAGCCCATCGAAGATACCAGCGTTGATATATCAGGTAGATCAAATATAATGCATTTATCAATTAAAATTTTATTAAAACTCTAAGACGACTAGAACTCGAAGAGGTCTATTTGAAAGCAGAAATATATCTTTGGCGAAATATATATATATTATTGTCATCATCTTGATAAACATCTAAACAATAACAATGTATGTGCAAAGCGAGATTTTCGAAGTGCTTATAGCCTTGTGCACTCATTTATTTTTGTAAATTTCTGCCCAGTTTTGGTTGCAGAAATAAGATTTGTGACATGCCGCAATATACAGTAGCCTAATGTAATCAGTAATAATGTCTATATTGTGTTTATCCCTATGTATGCGAGGAAGCTATGATAAGAATATAGGCCTACTTTAGTTAATTACAGTAAACTATGTTCTTGCTGTAGCATTCCTTCCTAGAGATATAGGAATATTTATTCCCCTATGTAGGAAATCAAACCAAACCAAGCGCCAAAATGTCAGTTAAAAACTTTTTATTTACAAGATATAATACAAGTGCAGCCTTCTAACACAAAATCAAAATCGGACAAAAGTGAAAGTATGACCTGGAGTAGTTTCATGATTGCTTTCAACGTTATGGGAATGATCGGGTTATTTTTGTTGCTGTTCATTTGTGTCTTCTTATTGGCATTGGAATATAAGGTAAGAATTTTCTCGTACAACTATACCATTAGCGTATTCAAATAAAAGTTGGAGGTTCTCGAATCCAAGCCAAAAGCCTATGTGTAGTCTCCCATCCATGGGATCACCGCCTTGTCGTAGTGAATGTGCTTGTTAGCTTTGTAATCTGCAGTGCTTTACCTATGGGATATGTTTTCTCTTGGCTCACTGCATACCAGAATAACTGCTCTGTTCCTACGTTTCCTGCTCAGCTTCCAGTTTTTTGTTTTGCACATTTTACGACGCGTTCAAATAAAGCCAATGGCCCCGCCCCGTAATAGAGACGGTAGCGCGGGAAGAAGATCATGGTCAACAATTTTAATATTTGTTTTTCTAACGTTTGTGTATTGAGTGGAAACTTTGTTTCTTTTGAATCATTCCTTGCGAAAAATAGAACTGATGTTCTTGCTTTCCACGAAACCAAACACAACCCAGGAATCTCATCTTCAGATTCCAGGGTTGAGAGTTACTTGCCTCTCATTCACATGGATTCTCGCGGACAGATGGGTATGGACTCGATGTCTACGTTCGTAGCAATCTGCCCACACATCGTGAATTTGCCTTTGAGTCAGCATCCGTATTTGTGCTTGCTAAGGTCGCTTCTGACATCGACATCGTTACTGTTCTTTATATACCGTTTCGCCACAACCAAATATTGTTCTATCCTAGATGACATATCTTCTCCAGATGGGCGTTTTTCTGATATCTCATTCATCTGTTAAGTTCTTTGCTAGGGCCATTTCAATGCCCATCACAATACCTGGTTACATTCAGCTGCAACTGACGTGGTCGGGATTAAACTCATAATCTCGCCATTACTGAGTAACTGATTTGGAAAGTGAAATTTATGACCCGAATTCTTGACAACCCAGCTAACGCCCCTTGCTGAGAGGATCTCTGTTATGCTTCGGACCCATGTAATGTATTCTTCCTGATTCTCCTCATCCCACTTAGTACTTCCGACCAGCTTACTTTGCAGCTGAAATTGAAAACTCTCTTTCCTAAGAGTAAAGAGTGTCCTTTCACCGCACTTCTTATAATTACATCATATTTGCTCTGACAGGGAGTCTTTGCGTGGTTTCGGAGTGGATCTGTTTTTTGAGTTACCATAGCAAGATACACGGAATCGCACAAATCCAAAATTTCAGAACGAAAATTGGGTTCTAAAAATCTTTGAAAAGTAATATTTAATGTCATGAGGATTCCTTACTCCTTATTCCTGCATTTCTTGTCGCTCCTCCAGACAAGTGGATTCAGGGAAACTTTAGCATTTTTCACGATCTCCGCAGGTTTCAGAGGCTAGTGGGAGAAAAAACCCACATCCCCCTGTACAGAGAATGTTGTTGCCAACGCGTAATTACCTATACCTTAAGTAAAATATGGGGGTGCGTGAGGAATTTTAAAATAATTAGAACCCAATTTTTCCCTAGTTTTGTGAAGTATAAAATAATGGTTTTCCGCACAATTTGAAAAAAAAAATGTTGGAGGGGATTGACACGTGGCACGCCCATTGCTCCACTGTTTTTGCCATCGGTTGGCCGTATGTTTGGTGTGGCTTTTTCCATATAGGATACCGTCGATGTTTTTTAGATGACAATAACCTATTTATCTCTGCTAACTATCACTCATTATTTCAAATTTTTTATTTCAATAATTTAGAAAAGCTCCTCGAGAATGAAACAACCTGAACCCATTACAATTACAAGCAATCAACAAGGTTAGTGATGTAGGTGAAAAAAATTCAAAGCGTTAATTTGACACCACAATCGGCGGCGATAAAATTTTCCAAAAATTAGGGTTTTTATTGCATATCAAAAGTCAGACAAAAAATATCGCCGAGAACGCAAAAAAATTTGAAAAATAGAATTTTGCGGCAAATGGTACCCGGTTAGCTCAGTCGGTAAAGGCGTTAGAACTAGGCTTCGAGCTACGCATCGCCAAAAGCCTGGATTCGAATCCCGTACGATATGATTATATGCGAAAGGTTCACTGGGCGCCTTGTCGGCACACAGAGTTTAGGTAACCGATGGTTCCAACAACCATGTCCGTACACAGGAAAATTCTGTTAACGGTTAGGCAAAAACCTCATCCCTATAAAGCGTAATTCTTGTTGTGTGCCGAGGACGCGCAAAAATTTGAGATTTCCTGCGTTTTAAGGCGCTTAAAATGCCATTCTACGATATTTAATAACGATACAAAGAGTCACACCGCTCTCGTAGGTAAATGAGCAAATCGCAACAACACACAGCTCACCGTACGATAGTGTTTCTCGAATTGTGCTCCGAATCACTAAATCCATGTACATAACAAATGTTCACTATTACAGCTTGTCAAATTTGACCAAAATCGATTGCATTTTGTGGTAAAAAATGAAAATTATAGTTTATGTAGAAAGTTTTTGTGCTTCGAATCGATTCGAATCACCGAATCGAATAGCCCAGGTCTACTTGGGACGAGAACTCGCAACCCGCAATTACAACCACAATTACTGTTCAGAGTTCACGGTCACTTTTATGTTTCATAATGGCGAGGGAAGTCTTCAACTTGCCGTGTCGCTGCAAAGTAATGTCCTGACCTAATGTCTTCTACCAAGCTTTAAAAGACCAAATGCAGTAACAGATCACGCATATTTTCATTGTTTACCCCACAAATATTGTATTTTTTGAATGATGAAAAATATGACTTGCATATTGGCATATAAATTTGTACAAAATCGATTGCACTGTATCGTGAAAAATGAGAACTTGACTTCAATTAGCCATTATTTAACCCTATGATCAATTCACGATCGATTCGAATAATCTAGGCTTCAAATCGATTCGAATCACCGAATTGAATTGTCCAGCTTTACTTTGTACTACACTCTAACTAACTATTGAGTTTATTTTTTTTTTATTTGCGATAGAAAATTTGATTCAAACCAAATCAGCTTCAAATTTAAAAACATTCAATTATGTGAACGTACTATACTTTTTTCAGAATCAGACAGTCGATCAATAACATTGACGGAACTTCTAGTTATAGAAGCGGGATGGTATCGTGCCAGTAATGGTATGTTGTACAAATACTTTGATAAAGATCGGAGAACCTTCGCCTCGGCTAGCAATACTTGTAAGGAAAGAGGAGGACGTCTTGCATCTGCTGGAATGAGAAACGCTACTGTTAGAAAGTAAACAAGTTTGTTCACCAATTGTTTATCATGTTTAGGTTTAAATACAGTACTAAAGTTTCTTCGAAAGCAACGATGCAAAATTAGGTTCACTTTTTTAATCGCTTTCATAGTAATAATCGGAGGTGATCGATATTGATTGCCGAAGCACAGATTATGTCAACAGCTCCTGCGAAGTTGACTTCGTTTGATGACACTTACACAGGTGGCATGATAGCTAATCTTTGTCTCACGACCAACAATGCCGCTTTCAGATTCAAGATTCGCATACATGTGTATTTTAGGTAATACGAAAGCTCATGAAAAGCATGACATTACACTCTGTGTAAAATACGCAATGGAAATCCGTCAATCTATTTTTTACTCTTATAGAAAATATAACCAGCAAAGTATTTAATTGAGATTTCAAAGATATAGTCAAAAACGCACAACTCGAACGAGTAACGAATTAATAACAATATCGTTGTATTATTCAAAGGGAGATTATACTACAAGTCGCTGGTAAGAATCCGTATTATTCCGGGGCTTGGATCGGTTTACACGACATGAGCGAAGAAGGTTTGTGGATGTGGTCGGATGGAGTGACATCATCTACCAATGATGTTCCTTGGGCACTCGGAGAACCTTCCAACTACAGTTCATTTTATAGTAGACATGAGGAAGATTGTGCTGCCATAATTTATATGTATTACTGGCGTTATAATTATGCTGTTGTTCGTGATTACTCGTGCAAATATATAAAATCTTACATTTGTGAGATTCAAGAGCTAAGATTGGGAAATTGAATATGATATTAGTGCCCAAAGTCTTACCCCATATTATGAAACTTGCTAAACTTTTTTTTTTTTTCATTATAGCTACTCCTTGGAGTGGACCTGACCAATGTCCCGTGTCAGCGGATCATCATAGACAGACAAGGCTAGAATTGTTTGAAAATGTGGTCTTTCTGGTTCGGTTTAGCCCAGCCAAGTTATCAAAACCTGGTTTGAGTAGTGGGCATAGATTAACCAGCTGGACTCGAACCTGAGCTACTCAACTAGGGCTGGGCAAAACCGAAGCATTTGGAATTCGAATCGGATTCAAATAATTTTTTAAATCGGATCGAATCGCTAATTTCGTGTAAAAAGCGAATATCCCATTGCAACTTGTCTCCGTCGTGGTTATCAAGAAACTGTCAGTTTAAAGTGTTTTTCAATTCACACTATACATTTGTCTGAAAGCAACAATTTTCATATTCAACGGCAAAATGCTATCGGCTTGGGTCAAATTTGACCAAAATTCTAGTTTATTTAGCAAGTTTTTGTTCCTATGAACGATATTTGGTATTTTCAAAGGATTAGAGATTCGATCCGATTCGAAAAAAATATTCGAATCAGATTCGAATTGCAAGTTATTCGGTTTTGCCCAGTCCTAATCATTGATCACTCACTGGTTGCTTCGAGTACTGGTATTAGAACACTATATTTGAAAAAGACCCCCTTCAGTATTATACTGTCTTATATTGTAGATAATGCACCGTCTCCAAATAACCATAACCTCAATTATATTTGAATTACGTACGATTATCATTTCTAGCAAGCTATTACATCCAATTGAATATGCGTGATTGCAACTACTTTCTATTTTCATGTAAATTGATGCTCATTCAACTATTGAACCATCACCACGCAGAGTAGGCATCCAATTCTCTTTCGCTTTTATGATAAATCATTATATCAGGAATAAATAAATAAAGTTGTAATAACAGTGAGCAAAACGTATATAACTCTATTCCTTAGTCACGGTGTATTGAGCCACCATGGCGTTTTTTTAACTTTGAAAATATGCAAAAACTGCAAATGATCAGTAAATTTACTGTACTTTTGTTACAGTGTAGTCAATATTGCCGTCGAAAATTCCATCGTATTTCGGAATTAAAACAGTGATAGTGAGCAGATACCTAAATACTTCGATAAAAACTTTTAATATGAGACAAGAAAGAAAAACTAAAAGCTCAAGTTCTTGTATTTTGCTTTTCTACGTATTTGTCAGTGGCAGTGTTGCGAACGAGTCACATCACTTCGAGTCTCAAGTCGAGTCAAAGAACACCATTTGCGGGTCTAGTCCAAGTCTTACCTAAATTTAAATTTACAGTCTCGAGTCAAGTCGGGCAACAAGTCTATTTTTGTTCAACAGCAATAACAGATTAATTTGTCATGTCTGACTCTATAAGTGCCCACCAAGAATCGCCGTTATTCTGAAACAAACAAGGGCTTCACACCAAGGTACATTGCATATTCATATTCTTCGAGGTGGGGCTTTTATTCTCTGATGAATCACGCAACGGCTGACAACATGTTTTTTCAAGAGGTGAAGACTGCCCCCTAGCCAAATTCCTACCAAGTTCCGGTAAAGTCACGTCTGCATTTTGTCGAGTCGAGTACTAGTCGAGTTTTTTTGCTAAGACGACTCTACACTGTAACAAAAGTACAGTAAATTTACTGGTCATTTGCAGTAATTGCATATTTCCAAAGTTAAAATAAACGCCATGTCGATGGGATTTCGGTCAATTATGGATCGTTGATGGACCGCACCCTCGGGGTGCGTTCCATCAACACCCCATATTTGGCCAAAACAGCCAATTTTAAATTTTTCAATACCGCCAGATAAAATTACTTTCAGAGATCAGTGATTTGTTGCATTCTTAATTGTTACTGTTACAGTGTAGCCGAGAAAGCCATTGAAAGGTTACTCGATAGCGAGCCCCACTACTGGGCAGTAGTACGGTGGGTTGTTCTTCCTCAACAAATTTCATCAATTTGGTGACTTCTTTACGCGATGCGTTTTTTAGTAAAACGTCCAGATTGCTGAACATAAGCGCTGAGTAACATGTTCGAATTATCGAGCTCTATTCTTAGTGCGACCTTAAAATGAACCGAAAAGAGCTAAATTTGGGAATCTGTGGGTTTTTTCTAGATATAAAAAATTATTATGTTTCCATTATAAAAATGTGAATCTTACGCGTGGAAAAAACTAGTTAGCTCGTTTTATCCTTTTGTTATCCTTTTGCTTCAGCGGACTATTCTATGCGAAGTTCTCGCTTCATATATAAAGTTTATTTTGATGAAGTCGTTTTTTAAAGAAACAGGAAAACAGAAAAAATACAAATACTTGTTGGCAGTAAATAATAACCAATCACATAAAATAGGAACTTGGGAAAATATAAGTACGTTAATACTACAAAATCATTGAACACTATAGCTCCGAATTAGTACGAATATTCGGGGCAAAAGTTCATACTTGTAAAGTACACAATTTCGCCCTTTGCTTTTATATAATTTCCTTTTTTTGTTTCTTATCTTAACGAAGTTTGGCAAAAGTTTGAATTTGTCGAACACAAACACAGTTGGTACAAACATCAAAGATCAATTGTAAAGGAATCTGGGGGAGGCAGGTTGGGCGGGGGGACTGAAAAATCACCTTTCAGTGCATTTTTTGTTTTAAATCAACAACGTAGAAAACGAGAACGCATACTGTCCTAATTTATTATTATTTTTTTATACACGGCAGTGACAAAAATACAGTGCCTTACTTTTTTTTCGATATCACCATGTAATCTTACTTTGAATAAACTGTGATTTTACCGGGTTTTTGTTCTAGTGTAGAAGGATTCGACAAGTATAATCGTGTTATTAACGTCCTACTACTCGTTTCCTCCACCAGGTAATATTAAAAAAATAATAATTGAGAAAAACGAAAAAACGTCGTCAGACTGATTAGATAAACAATAATGCATTATAAGTCATGTACAATGAGAAATCTTCCATAGGAAGTTCAAAGGAGAGGAACACAACGGAGTCAGTAAGATCAAAACGTAATTACCATGGTAAAAGCTAAAAATGTAAGTACGTCGATCCAAGATGCAACAGCGAATTATAAAAATAGGACAAATTGCCAAACATGTGATGTATTTGCTATATGCGTGTTCCAATCGAGTCGCCATTACAATATTGCACATTTATTATCCATTGATAAATTTAATTTTCAAGCAATAGCTAATCAGATTCACTGTAATTAAAATTTGATTGAGATGTGATTTGGCATGGCGACGTATTATTTCTTGTTTCTTTCTTCAGTTTCATTCTTCTGTTTTGAAACCATGTTTTTACCTGTTATAAAAAATAAAAAAAAGCAATAAAGTTGGTTGTTTTTCACATAATAAGCGTAAGATAACATAAATCAAAGCAGAATAATGAAACTCACGCCGAATAAAATAAATTTTATATATTGAAGATATCCTAATAATAAATTTAATTTTGTCAAGTATGAGTCAAAGACGGACCACGCCTCGCCGGCGCGATCCATCAGTGACTCATACTCAATAAACGGTATGTATTTTAACAATGTTTTTATGTCTAGAATGAAAAAAGAGAACTTAGCCAAATGGAAGTACAGTTCGAAAAGTTTTCAGACTATCATAAAGTCAGATCAAATATGTAAATGGGGTTTTTCATTCATTTTTATATGTATTCACAAAGAAAACTAATTCGTTTTCTACCAATCATCACCAACACCAAAACTAATCTTCCTAAAATCGAACCAATATGTTAGAATACTAATAGTCTATACCTGAGATTCAGAAAGGTTTAATGAAGTAGCGATGTCCATTCTCTCAGGAGTTGACAAATATTTTTGTTTACAAAATCGTTTTTCCAAACCAGCAAGTTGGATATCAGAAAAAACTGTTCTAGCTTTTCTCCTTCGACAATAATTCATTGTTATGACTTCGCTGTTCTTCAATACCTCGGATGGAGGTAACAAGGTGGATTGGCCTAAAAATAAAATATTTCTGTTATATTCTTTGAAGTAAGTTTACAAGGAAATTGTAATGTTGGAACCTTGAATGTGAAACGCAGTTTATCACAATCAAGAATTTTATTTTCTCACCGGTGGCGCTTCATCTCAGCGAGATCAGAGACTCATCCTCAACAAAACATGCTGGAGCTAGAGAATGTTCCATATTTCCTACATATGCTTGATAGTACAAGCTCACGTACGAATGCTTTGAGTTAAGCTATCTCAAAATACACCAGACACTGCACATACTCTATGATTATAACCGAGTTTTCATGTATAGCGAAAGTCGTTAGGTCGAATCGGTCTATTTGGATTAATAAATATCGAATATAGAATCGCAAATAGAAAAGTGATTTTCCAATTTTCGAAAGAGACAAACAGGGGCAGAGCAACAAGACGAGCAAAAATGTATTTGACCTGGTTGTTTGGGAACTTCGCCATTTTAAAACTAGAAATTTGACAAATGAATAGCACGTCAACATGAATAATTGCACGTCAAATCTTATTTATTTTTATATTTGGGGGCTATTAACCAACCACCATACTCGGGGAAGACATGCTATGGGTATCGCGAACCCAAATAAGATCTTTATGACGACAGCATCATTTCTGAATTAACTTAATGCTACGTGTAGGCCTTTTCTTAGTGAATGATAATGACCTGCCGCGGTGTCTATTAGTAACAAATTAAACAATACAGGTATATTAGCACGGCTCATGTATACAACATTCCGTTTACCGCTGCATTGATTGCCAAAGCAATTAGTCCTTTAATACAATATTTTTAATATTTTAGACTATTACTTCTATGCGCTAATGATGAACCTGTTTGTGGTTAAACAGGTGTGTTAACTGCATAATTAACAAATAAAGTAAATAATTTTGACCCGTGATAAAATATAATTACACGTTTTTGTTCAATTATTGCGGGAATCGTTTACAATCGTTGTTTGCATTGATTTGGTTACCCATATTGAAATAGCGAGAAAATGTGTCGTTTTTTCGATATATCAGTATATCCCATGAACGCTAGACACGGACATTTATAGTGATTGTGTATGTGTTTCGGTAATGGGGAAAGCATTGTCAAAACATTTTTTTAAGTGTGAGTCCCTGATGGATCGCGTCGATGAGACGCGGTCCATCTGTGGCTCGTGCTTGACAAAATAAAATTTGTGATTGGGTCGCCTAGAGTGTTTTTTTTTTATTTTAATAAAGTATGAAAAGTTCCTATGAAGTATTCCTATGTTTTACTTGCGAAAATTTGTGCGAAGTATTCCCCGCGCGAACTACGTAGAAAGTTGCCAAGACCACTAAACTTGAACATTTTTTTTCGCCAACGGTTCGAAGCTAATTTTGATCCTCCATGATGATAACAAGGCGCGAATGTTTCAAGTAATGTGAACCTAGAGCGTTAAACTCGAATCGGTAAGATAAAATGTGCACAGATTTATAATTAGATATATGCAAATGAAAATATCAAAAGTATGCCCAAATTTGTCGAATATACTTCCTTAATATTTTCCTTTACTATTGCCCGGGGCAAATACCAGGCACTGCTTTTTATTATATCGGTACAGCTATAAGTTCTATGGTATATTTTTCACATATGAGTGTATTTCCTGGTACTGCATTTCGAAGTACCTTTTTGCCATATAATAAGTGGCCGTAATGGTTGGTTCGTTTTAGCACTGCCTCCCGCCTTGTATAGAGAAAAGTTTAAACGAAAATGTTTCACCTATTTTGGCTTTTTGTTGACGATTAGCTGATTGACCACCGGTGACAATATTCATATTCGTTACAAACAAATTGGTAATTTTGATATATCTCTATAACTGTATAAATTATAATCAATAGAAGACGTTTTGTGTATTCGATTCGCATTTCAAAGTTCGCTAAAGGACACTTTTGTGTATTGGGGTAAAGCGGATGGAAACGGTTGATACGGATAATGTGAAATGAAGCGTTCAATTAAGAAATTGCAAACGAGTTTATGAATAGGCTGACATTCGACATGTCATATTTTCGCATGAGATTAGCTAATATTTTTTATTCAAGCGTATGATTATAATACCTTCTCCCTACTAATTATCGCTGAGAAAATATTTCGTTATTAGAAAGAACTGGTATGTTCAGTCAAGCATGAGTATAGATGGAGCGCACCCTCTAGGCGCGATCCATCTATAGCCCATACTTGACAAAACACAAATTTAACTATGTATCTCTGGCGTGTGTCTGATATACACATACTTTAAAATTTGACATTGTGAAGGTACTAATTGTAACTGGGTAATAAGTGCTCTCTCAAGGAATGAGGTAATTATAATTTCCAATTAATGTCAAAAAAATAATGTTTTCTGAATGATTGTTGAGAATTACTGTCAACTGAAATCTTCTCATATTTATGTTCTAATGATTTATATCATTTATAATTTTTTCAGCTTATTTTTGAAAAGCACATTGTTTTAATTCCAAAAGTGGGTCAAATGGGGTTCCGGACAACCTTCGAGAGGAAAACTATACCAATGTGGGCATGCCTAAGGCAAAACCACTGTTTTTATATTTTTTGTCCACAAAAATACATCACTAAAGGAATTTATACAGCACCCTGGACCGAAAATTAGGAGAAAAAACGGACATTCAAAACGAACTCTAAACTAAAAAAAATTTTTAGTAAATTTTCCGATTTCTTTCAGAATTAAAAATAATTTAACACCATCGAAGGATGTTAATATTTGTTTATTTTTATGCTATTTGTCTGAAAAACTGCTTGCTGCACTCCAGCGTTTCATTAGTCAATTTTATTATTTCATTTTATTAAATTCGTCTTACGTTGTTTTTGAATATTTGTTCATATACTTTATATCATGGAAAGTTTTTTCAAGTTTTTTGTTAAAAATACTTGTTCCATCAAATTCAAATACTTTATTAAAATAAGTACATTATTACATAGTATGTGCAATTGAATTTTTTGGCGAGATGTACTTTAAAAGGAGCTCCAAACTCGAAAATTAAAAACGCGTCAAACGTAGGCGAAAATGATGGTAACATGCATGACAATGCATGGCCTTTTGTTATCAAAAACAAATATAGACCCGAGAAATTTTGCTCTTTTTTGCAGAACGTGGAAGTTTTGTTATTTGTCAGTAACTTTGTCGTAGAAAAAGGAAATAAAACTGTATATATGAAAGTTCGCTCTAATGGAACCCAAAGCAGAGCTGAAATATAGCAAACTAACGACTACTCAAATGACAAAGAGCTACTACAAAATAAAGCGCCAGCAATTGCATTCTATGCGGAAAACTTACCATACAGAACTAAACCACCTGTTGATAATTGGGCTGTAGATAGAGCTGAGCAAAACCGAATCATTCGGAATTAAAATCTGATTCGAATATTTTTTTACAAATCGACTTAAATCACCTCTAAATAACTAATATCCCATTTTTATTATCACAACTTGTCCACATTATGAAAATTATGAAATTATTAGTTGCGAATTATGAAATTAGCATACACAGACTTGCAGGCAATCTATTTTTAATTCACACTGTATGTCTAAAAGTAAATATTTTCTTTTTTCAACTCTAAAATACTATACGATTACATTTTGTCGTTAAAAATGAAGATTCCACTTTACCTAGCAAGTTTTTGTTCTCATGGACGATTCACGAGCAATTCGCGTAACTTGTACGTCGAAACGATTCGAATCACCGAAGAACCAATCAAATTGCCCAGTCCTAGCTGTCGATATCATCTAAAACATATTATAATAAATAATAATTCACTAACCCGAGGAGCTCATCCCAATATTTGGCCTGAATCTTGAAATTGCCGAAAACGGTAGTCCGTATGGATTCACACTGTGTAGATCAGATACTGGAGACGGCATCGCAATATGAAAATGAGAATCAGCAGAAGGGGTAGGTACAGGTTTCATAAAATTTTGATGAGGATGAGGTATGGTTAAACCCGACGACCAAAACGGCGATGAAGTACCAACTTCGAATAGTTTTTTGTCTGGATTATTGTTTTGTTCTCTTGATGATTGTAAAATCGCATTCATTGCTGCATTCATATAAGCATATGCGGCAGTTGGAATCGTATTGTGCATCGATGGAGGAATTGCAAAAGACGGGGTGAATAGGTTAGAGCGTGTCACGGCGTGGCACGAGATCGGTGTCTCCAAGTCACTCAAAGTTTTTGGTACGAACGGTTCTTCAAAAGAGGAACGATATTCTCTATCACTTGAACATCCTTTGAAAGATTCTTCATTTGTGGCTGATTTTGTTTCTGTCTTCTCATCATCACTGCTGAAAAATCGGTTTTTGTTCTCTTTTTTAGTGTCTTTCGTCAAAATATCATCAATGCGGAACGATTTGCGGGGCGAAATTGATACTCTGTCTGTTTCTGGTTCTTCAAAATCATCACTTTTTATTTTCAAACGGTTATCACCGATTTCGTTTTTGTTCAACATTGTATTTCTTTTCTAACGAGTAATCTAGTCTAGTTACCAGGATCCTTCTTTCTCTTAACGAATAATATTTCGAATGCTGTCGTTATTTTGCAAGGGTCCAATATATATATATATATATATATGCAGAAAATTCCCTTTTTTGTAATCCGAGCGAAGATAGGGGATATTAAAATTCGATTGAATAGTCTGGGATGTAATTATTGTTCATTAAAGAGAAAATCAACGTCACTCAGTTATGTATAATCCACATACTTGCATAAGTTTTTTTAAAGCCTATTATATTTCGACCAACTATCATAATTATTGGCGATTTTGTCTGAATAAGCATAACTTAGGTCACACATGGTGTATTGATAAAACGCGCTCCAAAAGCACGTTTTATCGATACCTTTTGTATGATCTAAGATAATCTTTGGTCTTGGAGAAATTTTACTGGTTAATTAATCAATGCGATTAGCCCCAACCAGGCGATTTTTGTAATTTCTAATATTGTCTGCTTCACTGCCTTTTCCGACATCCATGTATGTTTTCAGGGATAATACTTTCCATATCCGTTTATGTTAGCATGGTTGTTAGCATTATTACCAATAAAAGCCTACAAGTCCTTTAATTGTGTAATGATTTTTTTGTAGCTAGCCAAATATTAAAAGTCAATAACATGTAATTTGAAAGGGATTAAAAGTTGAGTTACAACGATAATCTTAAATGGTAAAAATAAAAACTTGGGAAAAAAGATGAAAAAGGAAATGTAAATGCTATCGCCACAGGAACACTATAAACTATTGTATGAAACTCGACTCTGCTCAAATCAAATTAATGTTCTACTCTCCTGGTAAAAGTACCCAACAGTTCTCAGTTCTTGAAAGCCTCTAAAATTATTTTGCCATATCTCAAAAATTAGAAGGATATCTCGGAATTTAAAAGTATGTTACTGGGTTTTTTATTGATCATACTTTTAGTTTGGTGATTATTTGGTGTAAATTCAAATTTCGTAAATATACAAAATCAAAAAGGTGAGTTTATATATTTTTATACATATTTTATATCATATCCATAGATTATGCCTTACTGAATACGTGGATTCTCATCAAATCGCATGCTATTGTCATCAAATCGCATGCTATTGTGAAATGTCAGTGATGCAATACACGTTTGCGTAGGTCGTGTTTTTCTCTATTTTGTTTTAACTGCGAGTTTTAGACTAGGGCAACACTTCACATGCATTTTTCATTTTCAAGCACAACCGAACCTTTACACAAGTTAAGGAAGTTTACTTCGCAATCCAACGGAGAATGATCGTTTCATGGACCTCTTTGCGTAGATTTGCGCTTTGCAGACATGCGACTTAACACAATCAAGCACCAGAAGAACCCAAAATATATTTTGGATTCCCAATTTTGGATTGTGACAACAATAAATCATGAATAGGCATATGAAAGACTTATACAGACTTATGCATTATGCCTCCTGGAGAAAGATGCCGCCGAGCGAGATAAATTGGCCAAACTTTTGTTGATGCTGTCTTTGCAAGAAATAAAATGTATTTATTTCATCTCATAACTTTACAATTATAAGACCAACAAGATGAACATTTTTCAAGAATATTGTCGGACAGCGAAATTAGAGTCAGGATCAATGTAGCAATTAACTGAAAAACTGAGCCTGTTTACTCAAATTTGGTGATATCTGCGACCCATCACTGGTTGTACTTCTCAGCAACATTTGATAAAAATTATTTTTCAATAACCCATTGTACTGAACTCTATTAAAATAATTCGATATATCCACCGCAATTGACTTACGGTCGCTACCCATTTCACAAACACGTTCAGGGCTGAGCGAATTCATGGCCATGGACATCGGTCGGAGACAGTCAGTTTCGACAATAAATGCTAGTAGGCACTTTTTAATAATAACCTTTTGCGACGAGAGGGTTTATTCATTGGCAGTGATAACGTTTTACAAAAACATCAACACTTTATCATGCAATTCCATTTTTGCGGGGTCAATAGGTTTGACTGCGGGATCTATTCATTATCCGTGGTTTCGAAATTGAGTAAATTTTACTTCAATTCAAAATTTAAATCATTGGCGGGCGGGGATAATCCATGCGCTTCAAGTGCGCTTTCACGTAAACTCGTGGTCCCTTAGCCCATTTCAAGCAGTCTGCGTGTATTAACTCTATATTGGGTCGAAAACGTTGAAGCAAAATCACCATACGATGTCTCACAGATGCCAGTACACTCAACGAAGTGCGCTACGGGAGTAGCCATTTCTAAACATGATATCATTTGCCCATGTTTCGAGGATGAAAATGAGCTTAAATGGCGAAAACAAAAATTTATGAGGAAGTACTGAAAAAGTTCCAGGAATGCTTGGAATGGTTAAATATATATAAATTTTGGTTATAGACTCGGAGACGACGATACGACCATCCCGACCATGGAAGTGACTCACCATCGAAAATGGACGCTTTGCATAACTAGAATATATAGTCAAGTCAAGTCTGACTAAAATAAATGAAATGAGAAATGCGTATTCACAAGTGGTTAATAATAAAATAAATGGACGGGGCAGTGGAATTTAAGGATATTTTTATGATACGAATTGTTGAGACAGAAAAAAAATTGAAAAGGAGAGAAAGGAGTTATATTGGTCAGAGACAAGTCGGGCAGTAGGTACCAACATAGAAGATTAGGAGATATATTTGAAATTGAAATAAAGCTATAGATATTAGCAATAAATTTATACGACACATTGCGAATGATGGAACAAGTGATATATCTTTACATTCAGAATTAAAAATAACATCACCATAAGATAGCATTTGCAGCAAAATCAGAAATACATCATAGTTATAAATTGCATTGAATCCAAGAAGAGCATAGTCATTATCAATCATTAGAAAAGAAATTTTGTTTTATGACAAGAGGCATATATAAATTCCCTAAGTTTCCGATACGTACTCAATTAGAGGGCTTGTTTGATGGAAAATTATTAGGGCATGGAAGGCACAACTTGATAAATAAAATTTTACAGTGGTACTGGTTCGCTTAATAACAGATAAGTATGTATAGTCGTCCGAAGAAAATGTGATTATGAGGAATTGAACAGGATTTTTAATTTATATGAATATCTTTATTGGGGTAGGTATGTATACTGAAATTCCGATTGCAATTAAATGTTAAGTCAGTTAGCAAGATACGCACATCATTAAGATAGCTATGTATATTGGAATTCTGATTGCATATAAACGGCAATTCTGTTACTAAATTTAACACAGAAAAAATATTAGGAAGGCAGAGTTTTTGATAGAAACAAATATTGGTTACAGCAAGATGGGGCCACATGATTATCATGAGACGTGACGTTGAGTTGACACTTCATTCACTAGACTTAAATCCTCCCGATTTTTATCTGTGGGAATTCTCAAGGATTATGAGTATGTAAACAATCTTCAAACAATTGGTGAACTAAATCCAAAGAACAAAGTTAGAAACTCCAAAATTTGAGGAAATTTGATGAAACTAAATAACTATGTTCCTCTTTAAATGGCTATGCCCCTACTAAAAAGCCTATGCCTTTTTTATAAAGGCTGTGTACTTTATAAAAGAGGTATGTACGTTATTAAAATTCTATACCAGTGATAAAAAAAGTAATGTCCCTTATCATGAGAACA
Organism: Styela plicata; assembly: GCA_963675895.2. Classification (NCBI taxonomy): domain Eukaryota; kingdom Metazoa; phylum Chordata; class Ascidiacea; order Stolidobranchia; family Styelidae; genus Styela; species Styela plicata. Next base: position 13,916,187 of record OZ023144.1, on the reverse strand, counting down.
TGCTATGTCCCCTATAAAAGCTTTAAAACTTGGAAAATTGTGATAATTGCGTTTATTTACCGGTTTTAGGCCCCGAAAGACAATTTTCAAAAGCGATTTTGGAGCTGTTTTAATGTTATATGCAATAAATACACAATTCTTCAATAACATTTTTGCTTGCGACACCCATTATGACGTCATGAGTCGATAGCAAAAATTTTGTCTCCTTAAAGGTTATAAATATTCCACAAGACATAGTCTTTTTATAAGGCATAGTCTCTTTGCAACGGACATAGCCTCTTCACAGCGGAAATAGCCTTTTTATAAGGGGCATACATAGGCTTTTTACCACGAGTCTTATGTCTACCACATTAAACAATTAAAAAATTTCAATCAGGTAAGCATGGGCCATGGATGTACTGCGCCTGAGTGGTCCGATCCATCAGTGTCTGACATTTGGCAATACATGTTTTGATAACTCATAAATACTTTTGCTAATAGATGGCGATCGAGGCCGAGATGAAGGCCCATTGTTGACTTGGCAAAACTTGTTTTTTGCAAATATTTTTCGGAGCGGAACAAGAGATGAACGCTTTAACGAGCAGACATCGTTGAAATTTGTTTGAAATCCACAAAGAAAAAATGATGCCGAGACTAGACAAGAAGACACAAATACAGTTTTTAATATATATGTACGTCGGTGCATGCAAGAGTCCAATGCTTTATATTCACAACCCACATTTGGCAAGATAACTATTAAAAATTCCAATGTACAACGGTTTTATATACCGACCACGCACACGAGTTTACGCTCTATATCAATTGCCCCAAGGAGGGCCTTCAATACTGGACTGGAAGTACAGCGCAACGGCTCTTCAATACAAATCATGTTAAAAAACGAATTTCATCACTATAAAGCTAAAATATTAAAGCGCTCTTTTATGTCATAGATGGGTAAATTTTTTTGTTCTTTTTTTTTCTACTTCGTGAATTTTATATATTTTGTAAATATGGAACCCTTTGCGATGATGCTTTATAATTCTGTTCTTAATATCTTAATAAAATTCTGACATCTCGTGTTGTAGATTTTTTTCTTTCTCTCTGCGCACGCAATTGTCATGGTATCACGTGACGTGAGGTCATCAGTCATAAACTTTGGTCTTTGACCAGTAACTCTTTGACCTGTGACCTACGCATTGTTTTGTTGATGCTCTGTGCTGTTTGATATTCTGTATTTCGTGTGGAGAAATATTCAGTATTTGCGGCTTTTTCCGACGGTTCACTCAACGCTGTTTCGTGGCTGTGTTGTTTTGCTACTGAACCCTTCTTGTCCTGCACTGGGCAACTACTGCAGAGTGGACTGGGGAGATGGAAAACATAGCGCAGTCTGGTGAAGGGAAAGATGCTCAACCCATTGAAGTTGCAGAGATTATTGCGCATGAGGTATACCGGTGAAATTTTTGATTAACTATGAAATCTTTTAACGTTTAACAATATTGATTAAGACAAAATATATTTGATTTTGGTAGTTTTTCCTACTGAGTGCCCACTACCGGTGCTAGCCTAGATTAGAGATTGTTGAGGTCGCCAAAACTGAATATCTTTTCGTTTCGGAATTGAATAATTTTTTCGAATCAAATTCATTTAATGAACAAACAAAGACGTTCTTTTATCAGCTTATAACTTGGTGAAAATCAGCCCTACCCACTGCCGTACCAGTATTTTATTTCAGCAGTTAATAGAATTTGTTCCCCAGTTAGCTCAATCTGTATGCCAAAAGTTATTATAAATACTGAATGAGCTTTGATCTAGGCTAAACATTTATTTTGAATCCACTCTCGCTGAGCAAAGCAAACATGAAAAATTTGTCATTTTTGTGTTTGCTTTGTTCAGTGAGAGTGGAATGAATATAAATATGTCTATGTCTACATGTCTAAGCACAGAGCAACACATGCGAGTAATATTTCTTCAATAATAGCTCATTTTTTTAACGCTCTAGAAGCACACTTTAAAAGCGAAAAGGTTTATGTCAGTCTTTAAAGGCTCACAGTAATTGCTGAAGTAGACGTCGAGACGTCAAACTTGAACCATAAATGATATCACTTTCTTGATTTTTTTCAATAAAAAGTATTGTTATATTGGTAGTATTTTGTTGACAAACTTATGTTGTACAAGCCGCAGTAACGACATAAAAGATCACCATTAGAAAAGTTGAAAGGGTGGCGCGATTGGATGCAGCTTTTCATGGCAACACCTAGCTGACTTGGGCAATTGGGTTTCATGGAAGGAAAGAATCAAATGGCCAATATTGACATAGCTTTTCTGTATTTGCTGTTTGTCTGAAAATTTCCCTTGTCATTATCAGAACAGTTCCTTCTCCGCTCAATTTCAAATGAATTGAATAGTAAATTGGCCATTATGAGGCACAAAAATGATCTGCTAAAATTCGATACCAAATATCTGGAAATTTTAAATTTTTTTTTGAGTTGAATCTATTCGAGTTGTGGATAAAATTATTTTGTATCGAATTTATTCGAATATCATTACATTAAAAAAAATAATCCCAACAGATTTAAAAAACTGTATATTATTCCTTCACATAACAAAAATCACACTTCTAGTTTCAATTTGAGCGAATGAAACAAGAAGCTATTTATTGATTTTGCTACTGGGCGCAACAAAATTAGCATAAAAAAAACACAAAAGGGCCAACACATGTTGAAATGTTTGTTCTCAAGATTTTACAATGACAGAGCTGTTCATATTGATACAATAAGAAGCTATTAGAACCATGATTTATTTTTTAGAAATGTTTAGAAACGATTCGATCAGAAATTCCAAAACTTACAACACTACCCAGTAACCACGGAGTTGGCGAAAAAATTTGTTAAAACTCAAAATCATATCGAATCACACTATTGAATATTTGAGTCATTTGCAGAAACACTATTAAGGATCTATTATTTATGACGGTTTATCTTGTTCTGTAATTGGATTTACTATTGAATTTGATCAAGGATAAAATCAGGGTGCCAAAATTTTGTTTTTCCTCTGTCCAAAATGTTCTTGATATTTTTTTGTGATGGGAGAAAAAAAAACACTATCAACACTGCTATTTCAGAGCAGCATTTATGATTTCGGACTTTTATTACGTTACCAAATAGAGCTTGGCGGCATATATGATCTAACGGCATACCACCGTCAAAATACCTGTGTTACCCATATGTCACGCTATTTTCTGCCATGAAAAATTATGCCATTCCGCCATTTCTAGAGGCGAGAGAAGCGCGCTCTTATTAAATAAAACAGGTGCATATTATGAAACTCTCCAAATGTGTGCGGGTTGTTGTTCCTTGAATATGCCAAAGTCAAAAGGCGTATATGCCGTTGTTGTGAAACAAACCGTTTTTGTTGTCACTTGGTGCGATATCGTATCAAGCTGTAACCGTTTTAATCAAATACCACGAATTCCTGGTGTCACGGCAAACTGGCATTACAAAGATCAAGGAGATACAATATTTTGGAAAACTCAATACCGGTATTTACCGTGATACCGACATGCCAGCTCTCAGCTAGACTTGCTGTACTACCCAGCTCTACTACCATACACCAAAAAAGATCTCCTCTTAATTTTTCAAACAAGAGATATATCATCAAATATTGCTTGATTAATTATTTGCTGATGGACTCCATTTTCTTCGAGCGTCTGAGTAGCAGAGTATCTGAAATTCTGCTAGTCTGAATAATTTATGGATTGTTTTGCTTTGGTATGAACCAATATTTTCTTAGTATGTGCGTAATATTTTCTTTGTTGAAAATTAACAGAGAAAAATGTCAGAATATTGCTACAGTTGCTGGAATGTCAGTCATACTAAAGGATATAATTTTTTAGCTCATGCTAAATTTCGAGTTTCGGGAAATGAAAAAAATATTTTAGAATAATATATAGGTTTGAAAACTGCTGAAGTGATTCTTCATTACAGTATCTTCCATTCAGTTTCCTGGACACTTATTACCGTCAATAATGATATTTTTCTTGTTTTTGACGTGCTCATAAAATTTTAATCATTTTTGTGTCAGTTTTTATTTTTATCGTTTTTTAACTGAAAACAGTTAATTTTTACACTTTTGCCTGATTTGGAAAAAATTCCAAAAGTTTTTTGCTCAATCACACTGCTCAATTACGCACAGACACAGGTAATGCCAAAATCAGCCATAAAAATTAATCCATGCTGGCCAGCATTAGTAGGCGCCATATCACTATTACATTTCTATGCGGGGCGCCAGAATCTTGTTTTTTCTTCCGGTGTCTATGTTGTTTACTTCGGATAAATAAAAAGCTTCAAAACCATCAACACTGCGATTTCATAGTAGTGAGATGATTTTGAAACATTTCCTACAGTTTGGTTGCTACCATAGACATATTTTTTCCTAACATAAGATCTGGGATGAAATATTGCCTGTTTGATAAGTTTCTTCTGATGAAATCCATTTTCTTCGGGTGTCTGAGTAGCAGTCATTCTGCCATTCTGTTGAAATAAATTTATTTTTCTGGTTTATCGTATTTTATTCAACGTTATTTTTATTCCTTATTGGGTGATCCGAAAGCTTTTCTGATCGATTACCGTATTTATCTTTTTGTAATTTCTTTATTGAATAGGAAAATGAAGGATTGTTCTCTAAAAGCGATTCGGAAGTAGATGAATCTGGTATGATGGAACCAAAATCTCTTGTTTTGGAAGTGGAACAGGAAATACCAAGTCAAGAAGTAGCTGTTGATGTAATATTCTTTTTACTGTTTATCTTGTAATATTTGCCAGGCTTGGGATTTCAGAGTCCTTTTTTCTGATTTCTGAAATGTTTGTCTTTTTCTTCCGATTGACAAAAAAAGCTACAAAACCATCAACACTGCTATTTCATAGCAGTATTGATGATTTTGGACCTTTTTACACATTTTGTTCACTACCAGACTCTGAAAAAGAGACATTCAGATCTTCTAGCTAAAAATTTATCATATGGTAAAAACATTGCACACGAACTATTGAAATATATATCATGAAATATTGTATTTTTGAACACGAAATAACACCTAAACTAAATGTTTAAGATAATTTTTCAAATTTTGAGGGACTCGTATCATGTATCACAAAGATTTGTGTACTTTTATCATGCGATAAACTTAGAATGCGATGCCGCTATAGTAGATTCATTTATCACTATACTAATCACATTAATTCAGTTTGCCCGGTTGTTTGTAAACAAACGACGATTGAACGAAGATTGATTTATTTTTTTTTTTTTTTTATTATGGATTGAAAAAAAACAATATTGAAGTTTAAAAATGCATTCAGAACAATCCAAATTTTAAAGGTATCCTAATTGTCTTCATCCTAAGATATCTGGTATATTTATAAGAATGGGATTGTTTAAAAAAAATTGTTAATTTTCGAATACTATTTCTGAAAAATGAGATGTACATTAAATTATTACCTTGATTTGATGTTACTATGAATCATATATTACAAGTATAAATTTATATACATAAATGATAAATATATTGAACTTCGACCTTTGGACAGTTATTAGTGTCATATGATAATATCTTTTTCATTACAGGATGTGTCAAACGGTCAAAGTTTATATGTGATTCAATCAGACCAATCTACAGGACAAGCATTTGTAACAAGTCCAGGTAGTTAGTTGTTTGTCTGATCTGTGTAATAGAGGGTTTTGCCATTCACTGCACTTTATTATAGTGGTTCAGTTTATTTGGGATGTTTTATGAATGCAGTTGCTGGTATTTCGTTTTTTCATTACGTATTGTGTTTGCCATATAAATTGCAGTTTTTGAGTTTATTTTAGACACTGCTTCTGGCCAGCCTGGCAGAATGCCTGTCACTCAGACCCCTGAAGAAAATGGTTCCATCTGAAGAAAATTTAGCAAATGTGCAATATTTCGCTATATATAACTACCTAGGGGATAAAAATGACTATTTTTGAGTGTCTGGTAGCAACCAAATCGTAGAAAAAGGTTCAAAATCTTTATTGAACAGCTGAAGAAAATGACATTATTTCTGGTACGAGACTGGCAGAATGCCATCTAGTAAGTCGCCTGAAAAAAACAGATTGGAAATAAAATTTTGCAAAAGGGCAATATTTTATGATATGTCCGCGGCTAGAAGATTTAAATGTCTCTTTTTGAGGGTTGGCAGCTATCAAATATGTATAGAAGGTTGAAAATGATCAATATTGCTATTTCATAGTAGTATTGATAGTTTTGAAGCTTTTTTGTGCATCCGAAGAAAGTGACATGACCATTTCAGACACCTGAAAAAAGGTATTCTGTGGCGCTGCTTCTGGTTGCATTTAATGAAGTGAATTTCAATGTAAAACTAAAATATTATTGCATATCATTAAAAGAGACTAATGCCCTATTGGAGCAAATTTGGCAAATAATATTGTACTGGAAGTTCTGTATAGGTTATTGGTAATTCACTCAGTGACAATAATCATTTATTGTTCCTGTGTGTGACAAAATATATTGATATTAATTTGATATTAAAATTTCTATATCTGGTTAGTTACTCATCTTTTTGTAATCATCTTTCAGAAACGTTTCGCTGTCTGGTATTTTGATCGGAGCAAATTACATGTAAAATACTCTTGATTGACCTTTAATTGTCAAATAATTATAGTGTACTTTCAGTTTCTGTGGTGTGACATGATATTTACCATTGGCATTTCCTGCTATAGTACAAGTTTGGTTTTTAAGTCAAGTTATATTTGGTTAATAATGAGCCACAAATGGACAGTGCTATACATTTCTTGCACTCGCTGTCTATAACTTACACGTTATTATTTCGAATAAGCAAACAAAAAGTCCTTGATAATGAAACCCTCAACCAGGGGTGGACAAAATCGAATATATTTTGGTTTCAGAATTGAATCGAATAATTTTTTTGTATTGAATCGAATATGCGAATCATAAGTGATATAATAAACAAACAAAGGCATCTTTTTGTTAGCTTATAATTTAAGTAAAACTTCGCACATATTTTTGAAAAAAATTCTTAATTATTTTTTTATTGATTTCGAATTGTTGCAGAAATCGAATCGAATAATTTAGGATTTGAATATTCCGAATCGAATCAATTTTTTTAAACAACCCCACACTCAACTCTATGTTCTTAGTATTGAATCAATGACTGGTTATTACCTGTTTCCCAGTAAGAAAAAATCATGTGTTATCATGTTTGTTGAGTATATGAATCACTGGTGGGTTGAGTCGTTAAGACACAATTCATCTGTGAATCATGCATGATAAAATTGATTTGTTATATAGGGTTACAAAAATTTTGTGTTAAAATAAAGTGAATTTTGAGAGTAAAAACTCTTTAGGTCATTTAATATAGGGAAAATTGTCATTTAGAGTATCACAGTTTGGTAGTGCCGTTTTTGCAACTACACTATAATCGTAAAAGGCCATTCAAACTGGAACTGAACTTTTTTGAAAATTCACCTCCAAGGTCATTTAATAACATAATAATGCCAGCAATTACTTTGTAAGGAAAACAGTTTTTAATGCCTTGCCATTGTTTCCACCTCCGGTCATAATTCCGATGATCCGGTCATAAATCCGATGATTAGTCTATGAAGTTTGTATTACAATATCTTTCAAAAATTTTTTCAAGAAACCACTCAAGCTGGAAATGTTTTGACTTTGGAACAATTAACCCCAAAACTGTTGGAACTTCAAAACAAAGGAATAATTCAGGTACAGCAGCTTATTGTGTTTGGAATCTCATCTCTGTTTTCAGATTCAGAATCAGCTCATGTTGTTATATTTGAAATATCGGTCTGTTAGATAATTTGTGAAATATTCTTCATTTCATTTTCAGTACCGGTATTGATAATTTGAGCCTTTTCTTTTAATGACCCTCCTTTTCCAATTCTTCTAACCCAGGCTATTATAACTGGTTAAAAGTAAATGACGAATTTATTTCATCTATAATTAAACAATGCAGTGGATTGACTGAGTGATTCTCAAGCTGTTTGCTTGACAAAGACCTCTCGTCGAATGTGGACATTTTTCTCGCTTTAAGGAGAGCGAATGAATAATCAAACGTGGACTTAAACTTGTGATCACTAACTAAAACTGACATAACGCCAAAAATTATTGCACATGGCATAACAAATCATAAAAGAAACTACTGAAATCCAAGCATCTGCATCAATTTTTGAATATCTAACATTTTCAGAGATAATGGCTGAAATCGCGGCTTGTCTGCTTGTTTTGAGAAAGCATTGATGAGCTTTAAACTATTAGGTCGCTAAGATTTTCAGAGATAATGATGGCCAAAGTCGCTGCTTGTGTCGAGAGAGCATTGATAAACCATAAGGTCCCATTTTGTAATGACTTCGCACAAGATGTAATCTTATTTTCATTCACAATACTCGAGAACAAATCTGATCTGTTCATTTTTCAGATATCTACCAGTCCAATTGCAAGCCCACCTAGTGGAAACAACAATCAGAATTCTCTTCATATTTCTGTCGATGCAGCTAATATGCTTCGTACTCCAGCGTGGATGCAGGAAGCAAATGAAATGAGAACGAAGAATGCGAACCTTGGACCACTTGAAGTATGTGCTGTGTGTGGAGATAAAGCCTCAGGTTTGTTAACTACAAGCTTAAAAACTAGACTATTTTGGCTAGAAATTTGCTGGTGTATCAGTGTCGGGAAGTATTCATGATGTTTGATATATCGGTGTCAAGAAATTTCCATCACATATGCCATCAGTACTGATGACAATACTAGTATTAGATACTTTTCACCTGAAGTGGCAAATTCAACAGTAATGGTATTCAGTCTTTGAAGCCACAACATAGCAGCATCCATCGTCAACGTTTGCATCCATGAAACTAGTGTTATGTCTGGTTAAAATTTTTGAAATAAACGTAAAATTCCAACTATTTTGCTTCAAGCTCTTGTCAGATTGTAACAAATAGGTATTCCAACATTCTGATTGTATATAATTATTTTCAAAATCGACTACATTCTTTGCTCTTATTTATACCTAGAAAAATTTTGTTACGTACATTTGTTGGCGCTTGGTGTTAATTTCTTCAGATTTCAGACGAAAAAATTTTCATTTTCTTTTTGTTTCACAGGGAGACATTATGGAGCGAGAAGTTGTGAAGGATGTAAAGGATTTTTTAAGCGTAGTATTCGAAAAAATTTATCTTATTCCTGTCGAGGAAATCGTGAATGTGATATTACAAAAGCTCACAGAAATAGATGTCAATTTTGTAGGTTGCAGAAGTGTTTCTTCGTTGGAATGAAGCAAGAGAGTAAGTTAATAAATAAGATCAGCTTTGTTGCGTTTTTCAGACTATGCCCACTTGACTTCCAGGAGCGATTGCTGTGTATATTTTTGTATTTTGAATTTCAACAAAATGCCTTGTGGAGAAATTGCAGCTATTCTAAATTTTCTTTTTTGTTTGCTGGGTTGAATTGCCTGTTGCTTGTCTATTAGAAAATGTCTTAAAATGAGTTATTCATTAAATGAAAAGTGAACGTTGTCTTAAAAACTACTTGAAATTGAGATATGAAATTGTTTTAAAAGTCTGAATTTCATGGAAAGTGCTGCCCTAAATAAATTATATTTTTATTCACAGGTGTACAATGCGAAAGAGCACCTCTCCTCAGAGTAGACGGTTCACATTTACCTTCAGATAGACAAAAAATTTATGTAAGAAAAGATTTTATTTTTAGATCCCATGACTTATACCTATAGTATGTTTTATTAATAAGGTTCCTGCCAAATTCTGACCAAATTCAACTTTGTTTTAGTAATTTTCTAAATTGACTCATTCTGTAGTGATGTGGTGTAATTTTGAATCGTAATTTCACACTTTCGCTGATATTGTCGATACCGCAATATTGACATGCGAACCAGACTGACAGAATGTCAACTACTCTGCTACTTAGACACCTGAAGAAAAGGGGTAGCTAATGGGAAATATTGCATGATAGATTTTTTGGCAATGAGTTTAAAATGTATTTAGTAGCAACCAAACTGTATAAAAAGGTTCAAAATCAGTGCAGTGTTGATGGTTTTGAAGCTTTTTTTGTCAATCTGAAGAAAATCTAACAAACCCAAAATTTTGTCATCTTGATACGTGTGTGTACGTATACCTCATTGCTTTCTTTGCAATTTAATTGGAACAACTAAGGACAAAATATAGGAATACCGGTTTTAATCAAAGAAAAAACATAAATTATCTAATTTTTTTTCTTATTATTTTTGTGCAGCCACTGGAAGGACAAGGAAGCTTGAGTACTCTTGCCAATGTAGTTTCTACGATAGCAACAATGAATAAGAATGATACCAGTCGTGATCAATCATCTCTTCATGAAACTATCAAAAGTGGAGATCCCGATAATTTAGACAGACACATGGGACTCGCGGAGTGAGTACTTTTGCAAGCATCTCATAAAAAATAGAATAATTTTAAACATGCATGTTTGCGAGTCTTGTATAATAATGTCACAGATATCTCTGACTGACCATTTACTGCTTTTGGATAATCTATCATGTTTCAGAAATCATGAGCAGATATGCTCAGAACGAATCGAATGTTCGAATACATTCAGAAATGAACATATTCGATATAGTGAAATTTTAAATGAATTTTATTTCATACGTTGTTACAAATTCAACAGAGTTCTTTTTGCTCTTCAAAATGATATTGTTTCATGGAACTAAAAATATTGTGAAGTAGACTCATTGTTTTTTAGATTTTTTAACAATAGGTTCCCTTAAAATATCTGTAATGCTGTTTTTCATGAAAAAAAAAAAACTTGCCTGAATTTAGAATATATTCAAAATTTCATATTTGGAATGTTTTTTTGAGAATGTATGTGAAATAGTGAAATATTCGGCTATGGCGTCATCCCTGATTAATCATGTCTTAACACATGGTCTATCACAGACGTGTGCGTTTACAAAATTTTCATCTTTGGGTAAGGTTACCAGAAGTATGACGAAAATACAATTTCAATGACCATAGAAACATTCCAAATAACACTGGAGCTTCAAAGATGCTTTGTGTGTTTTGAACCACACACGGTTAAATAGTGGTGATTGGGCTAAAAATTTGATAAGTGTAAGTTTTTAGGTGTAGAAGAGACAACTATACAGAAGAGGAAGCAGATCAAGACATTTTCTCAATTTGTTTTGTCATTTTTATAGGTCGCTGTCAAGTCTACACAAAACATTGAATAAACTTCCACCCTCCTTATCTCAGAAATCATATTTATTTGATATAACAGCAGATGACGCTCCCGCTCGTCCTGTAGTTGATTTTGAGGTAAACATAATCATATGGCGACTGAATTTTAGGCATAACAGTAGTATACTCTCTTTTATATGTAAAACAATGTTCATCATTTATCAGGTAGGTAACCCTTTTGTGACCTACACTTAGTTTTACACCTAGTACCATTTGGCATTTTGAGTTCAAGTATTGCTTGCACCAATAAGCAATTCTGTTTTTTAAGATCTACACTCATGTATTGTATCATAATGTGATAATTATTTTAATATTTTTTACAGGAACCATTAATGCTCGGTAATAACTTCGATTTCAATTTAACAATGCCTGCACCTGTGCCTGATCAATTAAATGTTCATTATATTTGTGAATCTGCGTCAAGATTATTATTTTTATCTGCTCAATGGGCAAGATCTATATTTGCCTTCCAAATACTCGGGTACGCATTTTTATTTGATTTATAGGGTGAATAGTAACTTTATTGTTCATTATATAGTTATGTTAACTTTCATGTGATTCAGGAATAAAAATGGTTATAAATGTTTTTTTTTTTATTTTTAGTAATGACTGCCACACTGCGTTATTGAGAGAATGTTGGAATGAGTTATTTACAATAGGACTCGCACAATGCAGTAAACAGATGAGATTAGATTCAATATTAGCAGCAATTGTTCAACACCTGCATTGTGGATTGAAAAGATGGTGAGTCTATTTTCTCAAATATGTTTTCATTTTTCAACAAAGATTTATTATTGAACTATCACTGAATTCTCTTCTAAAGGAACCATTGTTTCGTGTGTCTAAGGTATCCAAGTGGATGACGTTCTCCCAGTCTGACTCGATCCAACTTTAGACCTATAGGTAGAGCTGTTATCACCGGCTTACCGCCATCGATCTGCCGGTATTACCAGTATCTCGCGCTATTTTCTGTCATCCAAAAATATGCTATTCCATCATTTTCAAGTAGACTAATGGAGCACGCCCTAATTTAAAAAAAAAAAAACGGTGTATATTATGAAACACTAAACGAAATTCTGGTGTCACAGTAAACTGCCATTGCAAAGATCGAGACGACATGCCGTCCAGCTCTACCTACAGGCAAACTTTTAGACTACAAATTACATCAGGACTAGTGTTAGGCTGTTCAAATTATAGAATTCAATTCATCAATTAGAGGGAAAATAAAAATCAATAACGGGCAACTAAATATTTGGTTGATCTACCCAAATTGAAATTTCATTTCACAACAATCTAACTTTTTTTCCAGAGAAGTTGACAAGAGAGAGAGTGACAGAAGTCGTCAAACATATTGTACAACTACAAGAATTTGTAGCTGATTTATTAAAAATGAAATTAGATTACAGAGAATATGCTTATCTAAAAGTCATCGCATTATTTAGTCCAGGTACTCTTCTATTGAGTGTTTTTGAATAATCCTCAATAATCAAAAAGTATGCTACAAAAAGAAGAAAATGAACAATAAAAGTTCAAAATGGTTTGTTTTCCAAACGTCTCTTCAAAAGCAATAAAATATATTCAATACATTTACAACTAGTATTTAATATTTGCTGCTGCTTTCTTGGTCAGGTTTATCTGCATGGTTTCAAAACTTGCTTAATAGACATCTGCCAGGGATGGGGATTCCCTAATTCTTATTCTTGCATTTCATTTAGCCCATTGTAAACTAGTGGTTTCAGAAGACTTCTACTGATGCGTCTTTCGCAGTCTTGCTCTTGACAAATTTTGTTAAAGAATTCAAGATGTACAAGTAATCTTCAAGTACCCATGCATATTTATCAGAAATATAGCTGTATAATGACACTTTAAATCCCGATTTCAGATCACGTTCGATTGAAAAGCAAAACACAAATACAGAAGTTCAGATCAAAAGCGTTAAATGAATTTCGTGAATATGAAGAAAGGATTTATCTAGAAGATCCTGAAAGGTAATTCTAGAGAATGTTATAAATTCTGAAATAGTTGTATTTAAATATTATTTGTGTCAAACTGTCTCGCTCCCCTTCCATTATTTGTTAGGTTTGCTCTTGTATGACCAATTAGGAAAAAAACTTGTTAGATTAGGCATTAACAGTAATTGTTGCAAAAGCTTTAATGTAATTTTGAAAAGTTGACATAGGTGTTCTGTTCATATATTATAGACATGACAGTCATGATCTATCTCGAATTTAGATTTTATACTTTACATTAATTAATTTTGTTCGAGTACATTGTCGTAACTTAAAACGTAACGAAAATTGACAAAAGTCGTTGATATCTTACAATGAACAACCTATTCCTCCTAGTTTCCTTTCAATACTGGGAATGTGTGTGAGAGAATTCACGAAGATGAGATAATGTTAAGCATAAGTTTAATATAAGTTTTTTTGTAAGCTTTCGTTAAAAAATAGTCTTACAACTTCTACCTACGGACAAGATTGAAGTGACTTTAATCTTTTTCTCAAAAAGTTATACTATGCTCTAACGTAAGCTTGCAATAAGGCCCATTTCTGTGGAATGGGAACATGATATACTAGTATAACAGAAATTGGTTTTAATACATTTCATCTTGTCTCTATGTCCTACTTTGTGTAAAAGAATTCAATGCCACATTCTCTAAATTTATCACATTTCATTGTTTGCAGATTGACCAATTTACTCCTAAAACTTCCTGCTATTCGAGGTATGGATGGGAGTGTGACAGAGGAACTGTTTTTTGCAGGACTTATCGGGAATGTACAAATAGACTCAATAATACCATACATTCTACGAATGGAAACTGCTGAATACACTTCAGGACTTGTTAGCGAAAGTGGTGATGAGAAGAACAATGATAAAAGTTCAGTAGAGGTTTTGGGTGACGAAATTGAAGGAAAGCGATTTGTGCATTACATTGCTGAGGGTGATGAAAATATTACGAACCCAACTACAAATATTATAATTTCGTCTAATGATGATGGACTCCTTACAACTGAAACTGTTTACACAATTGCGTCAAAAGAAAGTAAAGATATTTCTGAAAAATGGTCGAATGTTGTTAGTTTTGATAGATAACGAGCCTGCCAACACACATTGTGCAATTTAATGAAGCTGTGACTTGTCGATTCATATAAGTGCCGTTAATGTTTTGTTCGAAAGGCAGGTTTTGACAAAGAGGCGGAATTTTGGTTTTCTTAAGTTGTCTAAAATATGTCATTTTTTTTTCCAATGGACAAAAAAACTTTAAAACCATCAACACTGCATTTTCATAGCATTTCATGCTACCGGATACGAAAAGATGCCTTGCAATCTTCTAGCAACAGATATATCATAAAATGTTGCCCATTTGCTAAATTTTCCTAATGCCGGCAGCCAATTTCTTCGGCTGCGTACTGCCGTCTAGGTTTTGGGTTGATTTAGAATATTGTAAAGTATGAAATTGATTTCAGTTGAAATACTCAAATATCTATACCTAATTGTGCAGATGAATCCAAAAAAATGTGAAAAATATTATTGAATAAAAATACTTGAAATTTCTACATTGTGTCGATGTCGCTTAGAAGTATTCAGTGTACCATGTTTTGGTTTATCCAACTTCAATTTATAGATTCATCGAAGTAATTATTGTTCAAAAGTTCAATTGAAAAATTAATATGAAATGTGCATGAATATTTAGGAATTGGATAATACATATATTTTTTTATTTATTCTCATGAAGTTCTTTACAGTTGATTCTTAAGACGAGCATTGAGCATTAGGTTATGTTTTGATCTATGCTTTCATGAGATCGTTACATATGCCATTGTTTGTATAAATTCTTGTGTAGTTCTGATCTTTTATCTATCATGTTTTATTTTGTTTTTGTTCCTTTGAATTGAGATAAAAAATCTTGATTCTGAGCTGTCTGCTTTTTTGTCATTTTTGTAAGGAAGTTTGCGAATCGCTAAAAAGTGGTGTATAGCTTGCGTTGATACTTAATTATTTTGATTATCGGCGAGCGATTTAGTATATTAAACTAGGTGGTGGTAGTGAAAGGTGCTGCGTTACATAACATAAAAAAGTTTATTATATATTTCTATCCTCTTCTGAATTAAGAAATCCATTAAATATAACAATATTCAAAACAAAGCAGCGGTCAGTGTATTTCCAAAATGATATATATTTTCATTGAGATTCACTGTTAGAGACTGGAAGCATCGCGTGCGAGACAAGTCAGCGAATGGTCTCTTAAGAGGGAGAGAAATCCTGGTCGTGAAAATGCTTTCTGTGATTGAAGCTTTGAAAATTCTGAGGGAATGGTAATCTTGCTCAAATGACCTTGGCGAAATATAGTAGTGTTTCAAACTAAATGCTTTGGCTTTGAGGGCAAAATGAAGGCTTATAAATTAACCTGTACACGTTAGATCAATTGGAAGAGTGAGGAGCAAACTTACCATAATGAATTCGAAAAGGGTAAAGTTTTTAACCTAGTTGGAGCACTAGAACCCGCGTGCTCCTGACGCCGTGGGGAAAACACTACAACTGGATGCCACGTTGAGAGCAATAAGTAGGTGGTTGCAATCAGGACCAAGTTTTTGCGGGCGCCGATTGTGTTTAGAAGTTCAATCTGTATATACATATGTTCGTCAGAATTTCATCTCTTGAAATGAAGTGGGCACTTAAAGAGTTGTTTGGAAATTATTAAAAATGCATCGCCGGTCGCATAAAGATTATTTTTAATAATTAAGAAGCGATAGATATTGTATCGTTTTTTTACTTATATATAGAGATAAGGGTTCGCCCAAACTGTCAGCAAATTAGGTATATGTTTTGTCGTGTAAAAACATGATCTTGTTTGAGCAAATTGGTCTTATTGAAAGGTTCATGAGCCAGACTCACGTCACCACTTCCAGGCCTAGATTGAGGAACTTATTTACCTACTTTGGTTTTCAACAGTCAGCAGAGACACAGCAGACGAGCGTTGTTCCTGACTTTTTTTTATTTTAAGCTTTAGCAATTCAGGATTTGTGAAGATTTCAATGCATTTCTGTAACCTTTAAGATGCATCGTGTGAGTAGTGCACCACAATCAATGAGGCAAACCACGAATTACGTGTGGTCCACCAACGATGTGTTGGGGCAAGGAGCCACGGGGTCTGTTTACAAAGGAAGAAATAAGGTATTTTTCAGTTTATGTGCTTTGTTTGTTATGGTCATGTCTTTTTGATAGGCCATGGTACGTAGCCAATCCTCATTTTTTGTGTAATAGCGGCATTTGACGCTTTTAGGGTCAGTTACCCAATTTGCGACCACTTTCACTAAATTGCTTCTAAAATGAAAACGAATAAAGCTAACCCACTGATTTTTTTTTCATTCGACATCCGAAGATGTTTAACAAATTACCAAATTTGAAAATCGACGCTACGTCAAGCGGTTAAAAAGCTACAGGCTGCGAAAAAAAGACACTTCAGGGATGAGTTTGCGGTGTCACGACCGAAATGCGACCAGTGTTTTTCTTTGGTTGTCGGCCGTCGGCTTCTTCGAGACTACCAAAAGTGACGTCATCACAACTAAGTTTATCGACGAAAAACCAATTTTGCCATGTTTTTCAAATGAAGAAAACGTGTGATAACTCACCTGACACAACTTCTGTGTTTTAAATAATAAAATGAATAACATGGACTGCACAATTGAAGAATCAACTGTTCATACCAAGTAGCGAACGCTTGTAACAGCGATTTGTTTGTTCATAATATTATGCAATTTTTTGAAAAATTGGGTGACCTATCTAATATTTTTGTTAAATAAAAACTCTTCGTGCACTAGCAAAATCTAAAAAATCACAGGTATGTAAGAAAAACATCTTCCGATTTTGAAGGGATATTCAGGTGAAATTACTAATAGCAAAATTGTTGCCCACCTCCGGCGCGCAACAACTTTGGATGATCGACGTGTATTTCACATTTGCCTTTAAAATGAGAATTTTTGCCAAAAAAAGTTTTTTTGCGCTTGCGGCGCGTGTGGATAGTTTTGCATAGAAAATAAACAGTTGATTGTTCAATGAAAAATTGTGCCTGCCCAGCGCCCTCTCCCCCCCCCCCCCCCCCCCCCCCCAAAGAAAAAACGTGTTTCCTGGACCCCAGTCATACGGAATACAAATGATGAACGATACTTTTTTATTGCAATAACGAAACGATTACACATATATGAAATGAATAAGAACAACGAAAAATATTTATCAGTTTAAATACTTGACAGTCTAGAGGACGAGGAACCATTTAAACTCAAACCTTGAATACGATGGCAGCATTACGGTTACAAACAAAATGTGAAAAAATACGAATTGAGTAATGAAAATATGCGCGCTCCATGACCGGCCATTGATATCAAAAATATTTTAAAATGGTCAAGAATGAACATAATCTAAATTGTTAAAATACATTTCCTGCAGAACCATTTGAGATCTTCCACCTGGCCCGCAGTTAAGCTGGGGTTCAGCTCCGTACAGCTCAGATGGAACCATCCGTCGCATTTATCACAGGCAATCCAGCGTGGTTCGCTTGGACCGCCTGCAAATTTTACATCACACAGCTCGCAGCTAGCATCATTGCTATCATCCTTTCTTTTATCCTATCCTCTTGTAATTTTTTTTTTCTGTTTGGGCTCAGCGTTTTTCATCTCTAGAACTTTTTTCTTATCTAAACGCTTTCTTTTCTGTTCTTCCGCCTGTTTCTTTTTATCCACTGCGCTCTTAAGTTCAAGTACAGCTTTCTCTGATGTTAGATCGAATATAGGTGTAATATTTTTGCTTTTGGTTGCTTTCTGTTTTTTGGGAATTTTAAACAGCTCTTTCCTCGCTAGATTTGAATTTCCTGACACTTTACAAATTTCTCGTATTTCATCCTTTCTCAATTTTTTCTCCTTTTCTGTCTCCAATTTTAACAACCGCCATGCCAGGTAATCGCCACTCCCCTCAACAACACCCCCTTTCATCCTTGCTTCAAATAAAATCCTCTCCTCTTTGGACATATATTTCTCCATCGCCTCCAATGCTTTCGTAGATTTCGTTTCTACTGGCGAAAGGTTTGCAAATATTCATGTTGTCGGAGATGCAGTTTCTTCTATTTGATGGGACGATGTTGACGGATATGATTGCTGCGATTGCTTTTTTCCTGAATAAGATGAGCTCGATCCTGCATTCAAGGGCGTGTGCACTTGTGTCGGAAAAGGAGTAGTTGGAGAATCCATTGGCAGGTTGGCAGATGTGGTTGGAAGCGATCTTGGAGACGAAAAACTTTCATCAAAAAAAATCATCCAAGTTTATGGTATTGAGGTCGTCCTCATCCGACAAAAGCAAATTAAGATAGGAATTTTTTCCATTAAAAATGGTGGCCATGTCTTCTGTGTTGTCGAGTATTTCGTCGGGAACATCCTTGTTGGGCACGTCGCCTGGTTCAATATTGACAGGCACATCGTTTAAATGAACATTCTCTGGACTTGGTTCGTCATTACCCGGAGCATCCTCTGATCCACCAATGCCCATAATTAGATGTTGTTCCTCGATGCTAGCCATATCGTCCTCGATCGTATGGCCTACAAAGATGGTCGCCGGCAGAGTTTGGGAGTAATCTACTCTTTCAGCATTTACAGGCCACACGCCACAAGCCCGAAATGAGCTTATAACGACTTCCGCGCGAGATGTTTGTATATATGCTTCTTTGAACACCCGGCCGAAAGTGTATTTATCAACGACAGCTTGCCCAGTTCCAAAGAAGGCATTGCAGCAACGATTCCAATTTCCTTTAAATGGGCCGAAAAAACCCTTGTCCAGTGGCTGAAGCATATGTGTCGTATGAGCAGGAAGGCAGTACAAGATGATATTATTTTCCCGAGCAATTAAACTGGTCCTGTAGTCCTTGTGTGAAGTGTGGCCGTCCAGAAGTAGAACCACCGAACCTCTTTTCGATTTCTCAGGCAAGCCAGGGATAAAGCATTCTTTCATCCAGTAATGGAAAGCATCTTTTGTCATCCAGCCCTTTTCGGTAGCGTGACAACGCGTTCCCTCAGGGAAGTCTAATAGATGAGAAGGATTGATCCGTTTCCCGGGGAAAATGACGTACGATGGCATAACCACGCCGCTGGCACCTATGCACATAAGCACTGTCATTTGCATTTTAGTGCTACTTGTGATGTTATAGCAAGTCCCCAATTCTTTAGCAGCTACTACTTTTTTTCCAGCTTCTGTTTGAAAAGCAAAACCGCTCTCGTCACAATTATATACGTTCACTCCACTTTTAATGCCATTTTCAATTAACATGCTCGTGTAATGAGCGAACCAATTCTTCACTTCAATTTCTGAGCACGACATTGCTCTGGCTATTTCTAATTTTTCGCTCGTTCTCAGTTTAATATCGGAATGTCGGGATAGAAAACCATACCACCAAGAATCACTTGGCATGTTGTTGGTGAAGTATCTAACACGCTTTCCAGCCAAATCCAACATGGTTTTCACGGTATGAAGAATCTATAAACAGTTATATGGTATTCAACATGTAATACATACTTAATTCTTTAATATAGCATATGTTTTAATTTATGATATTTGTAATGCTTACTTCCTGTTTGCCCAATCCAAGTCCGCGACTGGCCATATCCTTCAAAAATTCCTTTAACGCAAATTCTTCATCGGAAGTCAAGGCCGTAGGAGGTCCTCTCTTGGGCATCCCATCCGAAGATCTTTTACCTGAGAAACCAATATGTTGCCTTATTTGCTAAATTACGTGTAAGGAAAAGTAAGTTAAAAAATTATATTACAGCACATACCCGTTATTCGATCCGATAAAGTTGATCGAGGTATCCCATATCGTTCTGCCGCTTGCCGTTGTGACAACTTTTTTTCTGAAATTTCTTTCAAGGCGTTATCCAAATCCTCTTTTGTGTATTTAATTTTCGATTTTGTCCTGTTTCCTGGCATTTTGTTCATACGACTATTTGAAAGGGGATAAAATTTATCAAAATGAGAAAAAATTTGAACTGGGTTCCCAGTGATTAGCATAATTGTCGTAGGCCCATGTCCCCCACAACAAAACTACATTGATCATAAGAGTGCTTGAAAATTTATGAAATCCTGTAATATTTTGTTGGTCTTTAGTGTAGTATTTTTAATATTTTGCGACTCCCCACCCTGAAATCTCATTTTAGAAATTTTTGACGTCATTACTCTGATATCTGCCTGTCATAATTTAATCTTCAAAATGTTTATTATTTCTACTTCTCTGCTGCAACAAAATTATCACGTGACTTGACTGAGTGAGCCGTAATAAGCATCTGACGAAAGACCGACGCAAAATCGTTTGAAAACGAGCCTGTCCGCGAATCATAGAGTAATGAATTGTCGACACCCGTCGGATTCCCGCCCGATTTTTATTCTCACTTTGATACCTTGACCGCGAATTTTCGTGGTTGGTTAGAAGAGACTAAACTCCGACAGTGTGAAAAGTTTCAATTATTTCTCTTTTTTATTTTATGAGTTAGGAGCTATTACTCATAGAGGGAAATGGAGCACGGAACATGGCGAAAAATCGTTTTTTTTCACTAATTATGCTTTATGACGTCTAACTTCGGTAATTTTCAGTCGATTTAGATGAAACTTGGAGGAAATGTAGGTGAGATGCCAGCCGAACTCCATGCAAAATATCGGAAAATTTTTCAAAGTTTTAGGATAGGAAATGACGTCACAGATGTGTTGGACGCAAACTAGCCTAGGACGCAAATTGGGTAGACCACCCTATGTCAATGTGCTTATGATACCTTTCCAGTCATGACGGTCAATTACACAGTACAGCTAAGTTAACTTGGAACTTTTGACCCATTACATTTTTTATTCCACATTTCTTGTACGGTAGTTTTTAATGGTGCTATCATTGAAATGTATTTCATGTACCAAGATGACAGCGGCCATCATGAGATATACTTTCTTGTTGCTTCATTTAATTTAAATTGTATGTGAGATTTTCTTCATCTCATTTCAGAGAACGGGGGCTCAGTTTGCAATTAAAGTGTTCAATTCATTCAATTATATGGCCAGACCAGCTGAAGTACGATCAAGAGAGTTCGAAGTTTTACGAAAAGTCGACCATCGGAACATTGTCAGATTATTTGATGTCGAAGAAGAGGTTTGGTGATTCGTTTTCCTTTCATTTACATTCGTTTAGCATTTTCACTGTTCCTTTATGCTTATAAATTTATTTTTATTGAATATCGATAAAATGAACATTTCGATGTGAATTACAGCTCTATACTCGAATGGAATCTGCCAACAAAACATTTTTTTATCAGACTGGCAGAATGTCAGCTAATTCACTACTTGAAACACCTGAAAAAAATGGGTTCCATCACAAGAAAATTAGGCAAATGTAGAATTGTCGATATATATTTGTGATATACATGTGGCTAGAAGATGAAAACATCCTCTTTTGAAATGTCTGGTAACGACAAAACTGTAGAAAGATGTTCAAAATAATTAATATTGCTATGGAAAAGCAGTTTTGTTGATGCTTTTGAAGCTTTTTGTCCATCTGAAAAAATATCACAAACATTGAAGACACTCAAAAAAATAGTAGTGTTGATGATTTTGAAGTTTTTTTTTGTCCATCCGAAGAAAATAATAATAGTCTGGTTGAAGACACCTTAAAAATAAACGATATGTCACCCTGATTTTTTTTTATTTAAAACAAAATTAATTTTTATCACTTCATACCAACTCTGAACTCAGAATGGCATTTCAATTAAGTCTTACTTTTTCATTTCAGGCTTCTACTAAACACAGTGTGATAGTAATGGAATTATGTGCTGCAGGGAGCTTATTCTCGATGTTGGACGACCCAGAAAATATGTATGGATTAGCAGAAGATGCTTTCAAAGTTGTTTTACGTGATATAAGTATGATTGAATATTTCCTCTGCGTTATTTGATAACAACTTTAATTGTACCTAATCGACATGAGAAATTTTGGATTATTGATACTCCCTCACACCGACATCGTTAACATATTTATTAACCCCCTCCCTAGATGACAATCCGGGTGGTATTGTGTGTTATAATATTTCTAAAGTTTACCCATTTTTTAATTTAGCTGCTGGAATGAACCATCTACGAGAGAAAGGTATCGTTCATAGAGATTTAAAACCGGGAAATATCATGAGATCTTGGGCTGATGATGGAAATCCTGTTTATAAACTCACTGATTTCGGAGCAGCTCGGGAGCTTGATGATAACGAGCAATTTGTTTCATTGTATGGGACAGAGGAATACCTGGTAAGATTGTTGAAATAATTTATTCTAATTTTTCTTTGAGTATAACCTAATTTAGTTGTACAAAACTTCTAGGAATGAGACCAGAGTGGCATAATATTTTTTTTTTGTCGAGTGTCTGGAATGTCATTTTCTTCAGATGATCAATGAAGCTTCAAAAACTTTTTCTTCATTTTGGTTACAACCAGTCACTCGAAAGGAGACATTTTCGTTATCTAGCAAGAGGTGAATATATATCATAAATGCTGCCCATTTGCTAAATATTTTTCTAATATAGCACATTTTTTTACGTATCCGAGTAGCTGTGCAGCTAGCGACCTGTCTTATTACGGCTTTGATCTACAGTTTGTGACTAGATTTCATCTGACGGCAAGAAAAAGAATTGACACTAATTCTACAAGTATTGCAGTGTCCTTATGATACTTGGTGTTGCCTTAAAAGGCACAAACATTCACTGTTGGGGATATGCTAGTTTTTTTATTGGTACAAATATTGGTGTAGAGGCTAAGATGAAAACACTGTAATGATTTATACAATAGGAATAAAGAATGAAAAGATCGTGTCACCCTGTAGCACACCTTGAAGGTAGTTTATATTCTCATACATCAATTTTCTTCGGGTGTCCAGATATCTGGCATTTGCCACTATGGTGGTTAAACATCAATACACATTCATGTAGTACTGAGATCTGAGAATAACTCCGAATAAATTGAATGTGGGTACTTCTTGAGGGATGATGATTATATGCGAGAGGTCTGCTGGACGCCTTGCAGTGCGCGGTGGTTCAAGTGAACACTGCTTACAGCTTCCTCCAACAACCATGTCTATGCACAGAAAAAACAGTCGTGGTTCGCCCTATGATTTAACTGTATTCTCGGATTTCCACTCGCGCAGTATAAAAGGAAATCCTATTCTTGTTTAGCATCCTGATATTTACGAGCGAGCAGTGCTTAGAAAACCTGCTGGAAAAACTTTTACAGCTTCAGTAGATCTTTGGAGTATGGGTGTGACCTTGTATCATGTAGCGACAGGACAATTACCATTCAGACCATATGGTGGCGCAAGAAGAAACAAGGAGACTATGTAAGTTTATTTCAGTTTTATTGAATTGAAATCCATGCCGATCAGAAATTTAATTTGGCCAGACATGAGTCACTGATTAACCGTCCCTGTGCAGAACGATCCAACCGTGGCCCATGTTTGACAAAACATGTTTAAGATATATTTTATTCCGACAAGGATTATCTTGGGTATCCGTCAGCCAGGTGGTAGGAATTTTCAAGTTTTTCTCTCTTTACTTCTGATTGCAAAACTAATCTTTTCAGTCTGAGTAATTAATATTACACACATTCTTGTTTTTTCTAATTATTCAATTTACGGTAACGTTTTTATCACAAATAGTTGCACATAGGAATATGGTGAAAGATTGTTCCCAAGGTTCAAGTAAGCAAGTAGTGTTCACTCCAAAGCAATAGGTTTTATGAACTTATATTTGCATATTTGATGCCGGTAATATTAACTCCAACAGTAATATCAACTAATTTCATAATTAATTTGGACTGAGTATTCAAGGTTGTGCCTAAAAACATGTCAAAACTTGTCAGAATAGATCACTACAATTCAAAGTACCATTGCCTTAAGATTGCTATTTGGTACAACGACTATTTTGATATAATTTGTTTTTGTATTTCATATCAACTTGTAATTGTAATACTTTGTCTAATAGTTTAAATTATTTTAGCAGATATTCTGCACATCATAGAGATTTTTCTATAAATACCATTGTTTTCAGTACACCATCAATTTTGAAAGTAAATTTATCTTGCAAATCTCAATATTGACATAAATTTTCTGTGCTATTGATTTAACTCTAAATATAAATGAAAAAACATAAAAGCATCATCTATTTTTAGGTACAAAATTACAACCGAGAAACCATCTGGCGTTATTTCTGGAACGCAACATACTGAAGGTGGACAAATTGAATGGAGTCGCGAATTGCCAAAAACATGTAGATTATCGCTGTGAGTAATTTTTTTTTTATTTACTGTATAAAGTTCAACGATTTATTTTACCGAAATTAGACAGGTGGCTCGAAAGACAAAAATGCCATCGAGTCTGCGACACCTAAAGTTCAAGCATATTATGAGATTCATTAGAAAATACTAAATGGTAATAATGAGGAAAATGATTCAATAAGGAAGACTTATATAAAGAAACATGAATGTTTTAAAGTTACCGAATCCTTTTCTCAACTATGTCAGTCAATGTACAGGAAAAAATTGATGAAGATCAGGTCAAAGCCCTCAATGATATTTACATTGTCTAAATAATACTTTACAATGTCGAACCAGAACAACTAGGGAAACACTTCAATAAAAAATATTTTGCTTTAAACAGTAAATTTTTGCAAATAATGTCAGATTTCTGGATTCTGTCAAGAAATTTATATACAAATATTTCGATGAAATTTGTTTTTTTATTGAGAGTTTCATCCTAGGTTTATTTTTATGCCATGTCTTCCATAGTAATTTATATTTCTTAGCGATAATAGCGCTATTTTGATTTTTTTCTTGTCTAGCTTCGCAATTATTACAGTACATGTTAGCTACATTGAACTTGTATTAGACTTCTGATTGTGGCGTAAATTCGGATGTTATTAAAAAAATGGGAGTTTGTTTATATATGAATTAAGTCATTAAATCATTTTCAATATGACATAATGTTTGATTCTTAATAATTTTCTTAATATTAATATAAAATATTCAGAATATTATAATTTACGTACTTATTTGATTTTTTTCTTATCTGTGTTTTAGTCCGGCACATTTAAAAATGAAACGAGTCACGTCATAAAATGAAAACTAATTCTTGTTTCATGTTAGTAATGAAGGGTCACTTTTCATATAGTACTGGTATATTTTGGTTTAAATGTGTAAGATTAGTTTCAAAATAATTTTAAAGGGTATTTCTGTTAATATAGTTCTATATGGTTTCCACTATAGTTTCAGTGTCGCATAATATTACATCCTCAACCTTCTTGTTTGTTTTGAAATAATTGCAAGAATATTGAATAACTGTTATATACAGAAGATTTATGAAACATTCTTGCATTTTACAACAGTCAATTACTTCTTTTATCTTAACCCTATCAGAATAAATGTCAAAACACTTTGTCAAGTATGAATCACTGATGGGTCATGCCGGCTAGGCATGGCCCATCTGTGACTCATGCGTGAAAAATATAATTGATGGTTGAAAACAATAAAATAAACTTTATGGGCAATAAAGCAGGAATCTTAAAATAATTCTAGCATCTTTAAAAATTTAAGATGCACGAACAAACTACTAGTATCATGGGGTTTATAATAATGGACATGATTTCAAAATCTTATTTTTTGGTGTTTGGATCATTCATTTGCATTTTTTAAATTTGAAGAAATTTTGATCTTAAGATTAAATCCGCTCAAAAATTATCTTATTGGTTCATGCAAGTAATTCACAAAAATGAAACTCTGGTGTATGTTGGATTTGAATCAGAAAAATTTTGCCATTTAATGATTGGGTCGTATTATCATCGCACTGATATATAACTACCTTTCCCAAGATACATTTTTATATTTTGGTTTTTTGTCCATTTCAACACTTTTCCTTCATTTTAACACTTTTTCTTCATTTTGGCAAGTGCAAAATGCTATGATTTGTTTTTGAATTCGAAAATATTAATAAAATTCCTTCATAATATCATTTTTAACTGTTTTATATTCATCGATTCATTTTCAGTGGTTTCAAGGCATATTTCACTCCGATTCTTGCTGGGATTATGGAATGCGACCCACACAAAATATGGACATTCGAACAATATTTTTCTGAAGTCAATGATTTACTTGAAAAGAGAGTGATAGATGTGTTCAGTGTTCCCTCTGGGGCCTTACACAAGATATATATTCCTGAAGGGAACACGTAAGTTGATTCGTTGCAATAGGTTAAGTTTTTCTTTGAGTCATTGTATCTACTAATAAGAATTTTATTTTGTCAGGTATGAGACACAGATGGACCGTGCCTCAGCGGCACGATCCATCAGTGTCTCACACTTAACAAAACATTTGTGCCCTTGTGCCCAGATTATTATCTCAGATAATTATTATGAGAATGTAGCTATGAGTGTAGGTGGTTGGACTAGTTTCGACTTCAAGTATGAGTTACCATTCCATTGATTGTTTCCACTATTAACATCCCACAACCTCGAATGAACTCTGCCATTCATATTTGCTGGAATTTTTTTAATCTAATCAACCTCAGTTTGACTTTATGACCAGTTTCTAAGTAATGATATTATGTGATGATAAGTTTTTAAAATTTTCTCAAATAAGGGTTACCAATATATATTTGTCTATAAGACATTTAAGAAGTTTTTTTTTATTGAAATTCACTCAAAGCAAGGATGAAAATGGTGCTTCAAAGGAACCAACTAATGGCCACTAAGTCACAACTAGCTACTACAGGATATACCACCAGCAACTGCAGTCTAAGCGGAAAACATCCCAAGCGAAACCGAACCACTATGGTAAAGTGCAATGAGTGGTATCTGCCCTGGGCATTGATAAAATCATCTACCACTTCTTGTTTCCTTCTAATCGCCTTTTGCGATACGCAGGAAATACTATAGGACTATTCTAAAGCCAATACCTACAGTGCTGATATGGAATGAATTGTTATGGAAGAGTCTGTTGGTAATTAAAGGGTTGCCTTTAGGAATAATAATGGACGCGTTCAACAACTGAAATTTGACTTGGAGGTCACTTTTCATTTATAAATTATTTCGTAGAAGATCAGAGGAAAATGTATTTAAATGTCTGATAGGAATGAAAATAAAAACATATTTGTGGGGCGCGAAGGCCTAGTGGTTAAACATGTTGGCATCGCAGGTCAAAGATCTCGGGTTCATGTCTCGGCAAGTTCAGTTCATTAATCCATGCTCACCACTCAACCCGGGGTGTAATAACTTGGTTGGGCTGAGCCGAACGGAAAAAGATCATATCGTTCCAGCAATTCTTACCCTGCTCATCTATAAGCGGCCGCCGTTAGTACAGAACCTTGGGCAGAGTGATCCACTCCAAGACATGGCTTAAAAATATAGATATGTATATAAACTATAAGACTGATTTTTAAAATGCTTGTCTGGAGAAGTCTGACTTTGCTCAGATGAAACGTTACAGAAATAAATTTGTGTGAGTGTGAAGCAAGACTTTGAACCTCTCTTGTATATAAAACGTTTCAAACTTAGCAACACTGTTATTACATACCATATATATAATATTGTGAACGATCATGTTTCCTTTTCTTAAGTGAAGCTATTGATTTCAAATTAATCATTTGTTCGATACTTATTGTTAATA
This sequence comes from Styela plicata, assembly GCA_963675895.2. Lineage (NCBI taxonomy): Eukaryota > Metazoa > Chordata > Ascidiacea > Stolidobranchia > Styelidae > Styela > Styela plicata. The sequence goes on along the minus strand of OZ023144.1, from coordinate 13,888,205 downwards.
TTTCTCTCGTTTTTAGCCGATTATAAATTTCTATCAGCATAGTCTTATTTTATTTCAATTGGATACTAGTATATGCGAATATATATCTTTTCAGGTTCGCTTCTTTCCAAGAGAAGATTGCTGAACAAACTGATATCAGATCGAGTCATCAGTCATTGTTTTTGGAGGGCGACGTATTTGAAGTTGAGACTTTTCAACCGGTGAAAGAATATCCGAGAACGACTGGAGAGAGGCCGATTATTCTACTCAGCACTAATATTTCTGATTTCCAGTCTATCCACATCCCACACACATGTTAGTATAATGGTCTTTGTTTATTTTTAAGCTGTTCCCAATTCATTAGTAGATCCTGAATATGGATGTTCTTGTCTGAATAGTCAAATTTCTCAAATTGCTTAATTTTCTATTAAAATCAATATATATATGCAGAATTTTACATCGAACTTCGCTACAAAACAGACAAGCTATGACCAAAAATCTGTTAAATTTTATTTTTTTGAAATATTTGAATTTCATTTTATTGATGGATTGTGAATGCTCGATCGAAATTTTTCTTCATTTTTGACTTTTTTATTGTTTGTTTTAGGTAAGCCTCCGAAAGATAGAACACACCAGATGACGTCTCTTGAAACCGATGCAAATTTTGTAAAAGTTTGTTCAAGTACTTTGTTCGATATCAGAAAATCAGTCGAATATCTTTTACTTGTACAAACACTCATCAGGCTTGGTGTGAAGTGGTTCGTGTAAGTTGAAATATTGTATTTTAAACTTGAAAACCTCTCCAGAGTAAAGAATGAAGCAGGGTAGCAGAATTTTGCTCTTCTTTGGATGTCTGGTGCCATTTTCTTAAGAGTGAATAAAAAGCTTCAAAACCATCAATACTGCTATTTCATAGCAGTTTTGGTCATTTTGGAACTTTTTATACAGTTTTGTTGCACCACACACTCAATGATACGAGATATAAAAAGAATTAATTGACTTTTGCTAGATTTTTTCTTCTGATGGGACCCATATTCTTTCTGTCACTAAGTAGCATAGTAGCTTATTCTGCCAGTCTAGTCAGGACCAGCACTCCACAACAAACACTGAATAATTGAAAAAATTGTATTTTTGTTGTTTTACAAATTTTGAGATTAAACTGCATGCTAAAAATAAAAAGTGATGCAAAATGACATTCAATTTATTAGTTAACGCTAGACGGATTTCCACATTGAGTTAGTTTTTAGTACAGAAAAGTGATATCTGAAGGCTGGGATTTTAGTCTAAGACAGTTTATTATGAGCGGCAGAATGTCAGCTACTCTGCTTCTCAACACCCGAAAAAATGGGTTACGTCAGAAGAAAATTCGCAAACTTCAAAATATTTCCTGGTACATCTCTATTTAGGAGATAAAAATGTCTCTTTGAGTGTCTGGATATAACAAAACTGTAGTAAAAGATCGAAAATCATCAATAATCCTGTGAAATAGCAGTGTTAATTGTTCTGAGATAAATGTCATGAACATAACAGACATGCGATAAAAAGAAACAAGATTCTGTCACCATGTATCATTACCCTAAAAACTTTTGGCTGGATGTCTCCAACTCCACAGCCTTGCTTATAACCGCCTTCAGCCTTTACACATTTATCTGTTGTCTAACACTCACTTTCAACATGCATAATTTCAGGTCTTATTTGAGATCTTGGGTAAACAGAGCACAAATCACAGCTAATGAGATTCAAGCTAAGATTGAATGCTTGAAGACATCACTGGAGATATTTGAAGAACAGTAAGTTGTGCTCAGCTCATTAAATTTTGTATCATTATTATAGTGAAGATTTCTGTATCTACTAAAGATGCTGAGAATAAGATTCTATTGGTACACGTTACAATTAGGAATGGGCCAATAGTTAGCTGATTTGTGATTTTTGATAAATAGTATTGATGAATAGTATTGAGAACTGAATAGCACCGATCAAATTTTGTCTGCTTATCACACATAACTGACAAAAGAAATGTCATTTTATTGTCCCTTTCCTATATTATACAGCTGATAGGGGTAGTTTCTCTTAATATTTAACATTAATTTTTTTAATCAAATTCAATAAGAAAAATACTTGGTTTGTGATATGTCACTGTTATTTTTGCGTCATCAAATTAATTAGTCATTGGATAAATGATATTGTCTCAATCAACTTTCGCTTTAGTCATTAGTATGCATTCGTGTGGCTCAGCTGCTATCACAATATCATGTTATTATTTTAAAACATTGGATTTTAACCTTCTTTTTTTGGAAATCGTATTTTTAGTGAATAGTATGGCATTGAAAACCTTCACCTGAAAATGTGTTTATTGCCATTGTTTTAAGAGATTGCAACTAGTATTCTTTGATTGGCTAATGCTGTGTGAAAGGGACTCTCCGAGACCTTGAATTTTTAATTCGCAGTAAATGTTGATTTTAAAGCGTGGCCTCATAGATATTTTCATCTCTAAATTAAACATAATGAAGTTTTGACACTTTGAATTGAACCAACTCTTTTTGAAATAAACTTTTTTCTGATGCAACCTACTTTTTCGGGTATTTTATGAGCTGACCTAACGCAGCTGGACTGCTATGGTAAAGTGCAGTGAGTGGTATCTGCTTTGGATGATGATGAAACCGTCTACAACTGTTACTTATTTTAAATGCAATCATTCTTCCTATTTTATTACAGTTACAACAGAGAAACTGCATTATTAAGACTCATGGGGAAGATGTCACCTTCTCCGCCTGAAGTAAACGAGCTGAAATTATTTTTTCCACAAATTACAGAGAAGAATAAGCAATTGAGACAGGTAAGTCGTGTCTGAATTCTCAACCTTTTAAATATTTTTTTTATTTATTCATCGACTTGGGAACTCGAATTCAAATATATCAATGTTTTACTAACCTGTTTCTGTGTGTGCAAAACGAAAATTTTTTGTGTGTCGTAAGAGGAAACTGAAAGTAACTAAACAAAATAGCTCAGCCCCAGAGCGGTAGAATCTCGCTCTTCTTTGGGTGTCTAAACTGTTCATAATATCATTCTTGCCAGGCTTACAGCAAATATAAAAATGTTAATGTTATTTTTTTTGATCATTTTTTCATATCGGTAGTTTAATTATTTGTTTAATAATAGATGGTCTCTATCCTATTAAACAAATTACTAGGGCTGGGCAATTCGATTTTGTGTTTCGAAGCACACATTATTCGAATCAATTGCGTATCATTCAAAGGAGCAAAAACTTGCCCAATGAAGTGAAATTTCCATTCCTAATAATAAAATGCAATCGATTTTGGTCGAATTTGAACTGTTACTCTTAGTCACGGAGTGTGAATTGAAAATATACACTATAAATATTAAACACATTTTTAAAATGCTCGTCTGAAGAAGTCTGACTTTGGTCAGACGAAACGTTAGAGAAATAAAATTCTGTAAGTGTGAAGCAAGACTTTGAACCTCTCTAATAAATATTAAATGTATTTGATTTTTACAATGGAGACAAGTTGTAATACTAAAAATGGGATATTTGTTATTTAGCATTTAGTGATTTGATTGGATTGGATTTGAAAGGAGTTTTCCAAATAATCAGGTTTTACCCACTTCTAACCATTACATTGTAAATCAATGTGACTATATTAATGAAATTCTTATGATTTGTAGCTGGTCCATAATATTAGAAAGCTAAATTGATTTTTCATACTGCTAAAATAATACATAGGATTCAATTATGATATTAAATTCGTTCAAATTAGGTGCGGTCGAGACCTTATAGGGTATTTCAGTAAACCTTAGTTCCATTGCAAATTTACATTAGCAGAACGCACTTAGACAGTAGGCAGTCAAAATATTAATCGCACCAATTGCATATTAGCATGTCTGTTGAACGAGTATGGTGACTTCATCCCAAATATTTTGGTTTGCCTGCTTGTCATTATGGAACAAGATCAATTGTTGAATGATGGTGTTTTGGATCCTTAATTTTATTTTACTGTACTGTTTACTGAATAGTGAAGTATTTTGAAATGCTCATCCCTACTTGACTTAGGCTGACCTCTTTACGAAGCAAGATTCAACGAGAACCACTTGTGTTAATATTTGATTTCAACTTTTTTCCCCTTTTACTTATAAATCTTCAACTTTATCGTTCCAGCTCAAAACTGAATTTGAATTGGTCAGTGAAGCGCTACGAGGATTAGAACGATCAATTGTTCAAGATAAATTTCCTCTCAGAGTTTTTGTTGATGAAGGTTCGCAGGAATCTGATCATCTGGTTGAAAAAATGGAGGTCATTGCCAACAGATCTCGAGATATTTACAAGTCATTCAAAAAGCACAAACACCTTAAACGTAAGTGAATTCAATCTGATTGCTCCTTAAAGTGTTTTAAGCAGACGATGTCAAAGTCAGAGTAGTTGTCTTTCATGAATTTCTGATATAGTTTTATTCGGTCTTTAATTTTAATGAATGATATGCCAGGCCTATTTGCCAAATACTTCTGGTGACATATATCCTTGTTGAGCATCTGCAATGTTAATAAACAGTTCTCATAACTTCACTGCGCAATCGACCATTCTCAGAATGAGGACAGGATTTCATTTGTATCCTGTGGAAGAGATGTACGTCAACCAGTTTAGATTGAGAATCTTGCCCAACAGTTGATAGATTTTTCATATGCATCGACGTGGTTGGCGCAAGTGAACCAACATGCAGTGGAGTGTCCAGCAATGCTTTCGCATATTACCATCCCTTCAGGATTCGATCACAGGATGCTAGGAATGCGTAGCTAAGGTATTTCTTTGTTCTATTTCCAGTTCCACTCAAATGTTCATAATTTATATTCATTCAGGTTTATCAAGCCATGAGGAACAGGTTCATCGATTTGATAAACAACAACTGAATAATATATGTGAGAAAGCCGTCAGTCTATTCACAGAGAAGAGTGTGCCTGGATGCAAGAAGATGCATAAGGAATCAAATTCATGGTTCACGTAAGTGTTTAGTATTGGAATATTCTTGAATGATATTTAACTATGCTAGAGTTGTAATTTATACTAATTTTATTTTTTGTTTTAACTCATTTTGCAATAAAATCATGATATATGCCAAATTTTACGTAGTGGCATAAATCATTTTTTGCATAGTGGGCCGAATATTTGTAACAAGCAGTATTTTCAATTTCATAATTAATTAATTTTGGAATATACTAATAAGATAAATTGAATTTTGAATTTTATTGAATTAGATATGTATTTTTTTATTTATTTTTTTTTTCATTAAAATTTGCTTAGAGCAAGTCCATGGGAGACATCATATTTGAAATTCTCCTGAAGCCACTAAAGTGCAAAGAGCTACATGAAATGCAGGAATAGGAACTAAAGTAACTCCCATCCCTGATAGATGCTTATTAACGCGAGTTAACGAGATGTGACATCCAAAGTGAACTTCCTGGCTAAGTGGGACAGTCAGTTATTTTGTGCTGTAGATATTTCCAGGGTTGGGAGTTCAAGACTGATTGTCATCTATTTGTGGAACTTACTTGATGTGTTTTTCAAGTATCAAAATTACTAAAAGCTTATACTGGGACTTTGTGTATTCATTTGTTTTATTAATCAATGATCCAAATATTAGGAAGATGTACAAATATGGCTTTAACATGGTCTTGAATGCTTGAATGTACTTCGACTTAACATTATTCATTTTTCCACTTGCCTTTTTGAGAAGCGGATCACTTCATACTGAAACGAAGCAGTTTATTATAATGAAAATCTTCATTTTTGATCTCAGGAGCATGCAAGAATTTCAAACCCAACTACGCAATGTTGAAAGTAAATTGGCAAGATTAAGAGAATCTTGTGAACAACATAATGATCAACAATTACAAATGCAAAGATTTTATCGAAATAAGCTGAATGTTGCAGAAAAATCACTGAATGAAGGAATGTCCAGGTATGGTTAAAATGATTCTAATTTTATTCTAAAGATGTTAATGAGTAATTATGCCCTTTTTTGAGTTGTATATATGTCAAAAAATAATTTCAAAACCGAATTAAATATTTTGTTTTTTATTTAAATGATGATTTTTAAGCCCCATGACTAGAGTTGGGTTGAAGTTGCTGTAGGCCTTACATAATTACATCATTTATTACCATTTCCTGGTTTCTGCAAATTTTGCATGATATGTCCCTGAACGATATATGTTTGCGGTGATATTCCAAGGCACCCGCTCTATTACAATATCAGTAACCTCAAAAATGCATCCTCGATACCGTTAACATAATAATTTAAATCTAATATCAACGTGAAAGATTAAAAAACTTTGATTTAAAAGCAGTTTAAAAAAAAAAACAGAATTTATAGAACTATTGCGCTGCATTACGTAATTCCGCCACCATTGCTTAATTCCGTTATAATGTAGATTCAGCCCAACTCAACTTATCGACCAACCAAACGTCAACAAAATTTGAGTCATTCGAAGGATACTGAATCCTTCCAGTGGCAAGGAAAGTTTCAGACATGTAAATCCAGATTTCGGATAGAAAATACAATTCTCCTCTTGAAAATTTCTATCAAGGCTAGAGAATTCAGTTCAAATGATATTCAAAATAAAACTTGATAAAGAAGCAAATTTTGCAGCAAAATCATGATATATGCCAAATTTTATGGCGTAAATGAGTATTTTTAAAATAATCGAAAAATAAAATGAATTTTAATGAGAATAACTAAATATTTGGTTGACCCTATTACCTTTTTATAACCCTTTTATTTTTGGTATTAGACGTATCTGCTTATATTTTAATATCGTAATAAAAAAATAAAATTCAGATTGAGTATCAATGGTCAGACGTCATTACCTGAAATGAAACCTGCGTCATGGCCCGATATTCAAAAATCTGTAACATCCAATCAAATATTGGAATTGAAGAACGGAATCCGGGAAGCGAAAAGTAGCTTCGTTGAAATCCGCACGGAGATGGACAACAATACATTGATGTTGCAAAGGTGAGCACCAGCGTGGAAGTTACTTGTTTTTCTTTATCATGTTTCTGAAGCGTTCATGTTATCTTCTTCGGGTTACGAAAAGCTTCAAAACTATCAACACTGTTATATCATTGCAGGAGTGATGATTTTAAAGCTTTTTGTAGAGGTTGGTTGCTACCAGATACTCAAAAAAGCATTTTAATCTTTCATGCAGAGATATATATGGCATGGAAATTTTTTTATTGAAATTGGTTTTTTTTTAAATTGAAAAATGAGCCAACTAACATCCATGGTAAAGTGTGAACGGTGTCTGCCCTTTGCGATGGTGAAGCTATATATCACTTTCTTTGGGAGTCTGGCGTATCTGGCATTTAGCCAGTGAGCAATTAAACTTTTTAATTTGAACAAACAAAATATTAAAGGAATATTAACATTTGTAATATGTAACTATTTGAAATATTAATACCAACATCATTTACTGTGTTTTAGTCTGAGGAACCTCTTAAACAGTGTTGAGGATTCGAGCTCCATCTCAATTATCCCACCTCCAAGAGATGACTCATCTATGGAAGAGAATTGATTATTATGACCATTTTATTTCTTTATGTGTTGATAGCTTTTTTATGATTATGAAGCTTTTTTTAATTGGCGGAATGAAAATACTGAGCCTAAAAATATATATATATTTTTTTTGGAATTCAATCTGAGCAAAACCGGAAGCAGTCTCTAAAAGGAACCAAATATCGACCACCTGAAAGCAGAGAGCTGCCTAAAGATGTGGTACCAGCAACTGCACTTTAAACGGGAAACGTCCCAAATGTATCTGAACCATCATGGTAAAGTGTTATCTGCCCCGGGGTGGTTAAATCATCTACGACTTCTTTGCTTCCTTTTAGTCATCTTTCATGACCTGCAGGAAATGCGTTGGGTCTATTTTCAATCCCTATTACTTAACAAGCTTCCCAAGCGCTGTATGTTTATACCCTTTTTCACATATTAGAAATTAAAGTCTTTTTGAAAAATAGTGTAAATATTTTCACTTCATAGAAATGTACCAATAACATTGCATGCTAATATCGATACCACTAACACTCTTACTTGGAATAACAATGGGCTGAGTCAAATATTAGATAGATGATCAGACATAGCAGACGATAAGTAACTACGTTACAGAATCTTATATTCTTTGGGCATCCAAAATGTCGAGGACACTCTCTACAGATAAACGAGAAGCTTCAAAACCATCAACACTGCTATTTCATAGCAGTATTGAGGATTTAGATCCTTTTTCTTCAGTTTGATTGCTGTCAGACACTCAAAAATATATACATTTTATTCTTCTATCAAAACATTTATCATGAAATATTGTTCATTTGCTATATTTCTTTGGATGTCCAAGTGGCAGATAAGACCTTTTGCCAGTCTGGCTGTGTAGCAACCCATGTTTAGGTAAAATTTGGATTCCCATTTGAACAGTTCAAATTATTTCTGAGGGACAAAATAAAAATTCATTTTTATTTTATTTGGAAACATTTGTCTCCATTCATCACCTCAAAATGAGTTAATTTTTGGAGAAAAAGAAATAATTCAACTAATAACCGAAAAATGGAGCATCAGTGGTAATCAACCAAATCAGTCTACCAGTCACACCAATATTACAGAAATAGTTGATCCCATAGACTTAAGACTTAACAAGGAATACTGTTGCATGCCTCAAATATTGGAAGAAATACTTGGTGAAAATATGTTTTGGAAGCATAGGTCATTCTTCCAATATTGCTCTTTTTTTCATTGGTCTTGTAGTTGATCCTACTTTATGCACTTTATGTATATTTCTTATTTTTTTTTTTTTTTATTTGTGCAAGTCACACAGGTTTGTTGTCATTTATAATGTTTATTTGTGAATATTTTTGTCTTACTGTACTGGATATATTTTAGCATGAATGCAAACCAAAGATAATTTTTTCTTGACTTCGCTCAGTTAACTTTCCTGTAATTATTTTCAAAGGATTGCAAATAGTATCTTCTGTGTATGACAACCAGGAGTGCATCAGTCAAGGCCCGGTCAGCAAGTAGATTTTGTTAAGCTTAAGCCATGGATAGACTGCACTTCAGTGGCACAATCAATCAGTGGCCCATACTTAACAGTACATAGTAGAACTTTTGATTGTTTATTCCAAACACCTGAAATGATGATTCAAACAGTGGAAGATCGCTGTGAGAAATACAAATATTAATTCTCTAAACTGTGGACAGCTTTCTAGAAATGGCTATTCGCCGGCGTCATATCTTTTTGGTGTCAGTCAAATATCCAGTATGCCAGTTTTTTCCTCATTGTGACCGCTGGTGGAATTTCTTCCCTTTTTGGTTTTAGAGCTACAAATCCCCATTTATCCATTATCATCATGCTTTCTTAATAATACTGTTTCATTATCTTCATCCCAATCGATAAGAAGTTGTCAATAAAAAGAGTTTCACATCATTAAGCATTTTTCCCAATTAGTCAATTCTGCTATTAGCTTTTAATAAGCGTCGCCAACAGGGTGTTGGTTGACATTTTTGTAAGATACAACTGTCATTGTTCATGCGATATTATATTAAAAAATAAAGTTTTATTTGAATGTATGATTTGTTTTTGAAATCACATGAAGACTGTTGACGGGGGGGGGGGGGGGGGGGGGATATTTATTAGTATATGTTGTGAACCAGAAAAATAGACCTCAAAGAGTAATGCAGTATCGCATATTGAAACTTAAACCTTATTACTTACATCTCCCCCCCCCTATTCGCTGAAAAAAATCCTAATATGACCTTTTAAGGGCTTTAAAACGTCCGAAACCTGACAAATTTTTGCGGCCCTCCGCCGCGCATTATATAATCTTACTTAGCCGTCGTACTTTAACTTATGCCACCAATGGTGTATACTGGTAAATCACGTTCGCCGATACGAACAAGAAGATTCGTATAATATTAACAGTTAAGACAAAACGTCAGTTTCAGCAACAGCGACGGGTCATGGGTCATATTGCAAGACCATGTGAGGTCATCGAAGCTTCTGACTCAATTAAGCTGCCAGACAGGTCGCAGAAAATTGGCCTGAATTCATTCATAATGGAATAAAAATATACAAGTTAGTGTGAATGCCAAGAGTCGTACTTTTTTCAACATTGTTGAAAAGTTGAGATCATCGAGGCAATTTCAATGCTTGACTGTGCGTGATGCATATTTGGAAATATAAATCAGTTCCAGCATGGAACAAAAAGAACAGTACGGTACGGCCCGGTTAGCTCATCGGTAAAGCGTTGGGAATACGTTTCGAGCTACGCATCTCTGATCGCCATGTCGCGGGTTCGAATAGACATAGTTATTTTACATGCATTACTATTGTATTGTCCCAGACATCCAAATTACAATAATGATTCAACTTTTTATTGTTACTGATATGAAATATTATAATGAGTTCAGTCTGGTATTCGAGGTACAGCCATCGTAACATAGATTGATTCAAAACATTTACAATACGAAACAATGGAAACATCATCCCGTGAGGGATGATGATTATAGGTGAGGTCTGCTGGACGACTCACCGGCGCAGGGGGGTTCACGTAAGCGCTGCTTACGGTTACCTCCACCCACCAGGTCCATGCACAGAAAAAATGGGAAATTTGATATTCCAAAAATCTTCACCCGGTTTGGAACTAGTATCTGCACGAGAGGTCGTGGTTCACCATATGTTTAAGCTTTATTCTCGGCTTTTCACCCCCGCGGAATAAAAAAATGATATCCTTTCAAATATATATGCCGCCAGCGATGTCCTTAGCGTTTGCTTTTTAGTTTTGCTGTATATTTTTGTCACACTATTCCATGTAGATATGTGAACATTCTATAGATTGCTGGCTTTCCTGTTTTCAATTTTTGTGTGTTTGAAGCTGCTATTTTGTTCTGCAAATCCAAATTAATTAAGTTCAACGAGCTTAATGAGCTGGGTATTCTGTGCCGGAAACGCAGATTCGAATACCGCGAGGATAAGCATATTCGAGATGATTTCCATACTTCTAGGATTTCGGCTGCCGTACCACTTGACCACGTCTTTCTGGAGAAAGCATATCTATTCATTGGACGTAAAGTTCTGATTCTTACCTTTCTTATGAAATTCACACTGTGCATTTTCACGTCAACATATCTTTCAGAAACCCACATGAATTTGATGAAAATAAATCAAATTCCATGCACCACTTGAACAATATGTCGCCATATTTTAATGTTAATCGTTTCACGGAGTTCATTCGTCGATAAAAAATTTATGTTTCATCTTATTTTTCAGAAGCGTTTTTTTAACTGAGACAATAAGACATTATATGAAAAACACTAAAAATACTTACTTAGTGCAGGAGTCACATTTCTCACGTGATGCGTAAATGCAAAATAATAAACGATTTATATCAATCAGTTGATTGTCCTTGTTCCTTGTTCTGTATTTTGTTAAACAGTCCTTGCTTTCGCTGTTCAGTGCTATTTGATTTTGATATCCGACTGTGTGAAATCTACTGTATTTTATTCGCTCATCATTTATTGTTACTTTAAAGCTTGCTTCTTCTTCATTTCTTTCATTAAGTAAAACTGCGAAATATTTCTGATTAGATAGCTTCAAGCACTGAGCAGCAAGGGGAATAGGGTACGGTACCGGTACCGGTAGTTGAGTTATCGCTGATTGGGTTACGGTACCTTACCATACCGTACCAATACTCTGACACAAGCAAATTCTAAACCCGGGTTTACATGAAGAAGCCCTGACGTTTTATCAGTTGTACGGTATCGATGCGCGATCTGGTGACAGGCTATATCTTCTAAAATTTCCATGCTGGAAAGGATACCGTAATCCAGCTCAATCTAACGTCGGTGTTAACAGAACCTACCATAACCTGTTAATTCACTCTTCAAGCATAAGCAGATACAGTAAGTTTGGTCGAGTAATTTCAACACACTTTTGTCAGGTTGGCTGGATAGGTGATCAGGACTATCCTTGAGTAAAGGTCGAACTGTCTATATAGTGAATTTGCACTAAACGGCTCTAAAAAGAGCACAATTTTAACCGAAAGTATATGCAAATAATCCTAGGTTTATACTGTATAACTTATATTTTTTCTTAAATATTAATAACGGAAGACTCTTTGATATGTGAAAAAGATATAGGCAGTACAGAGTAAGTCTACCTATTGAAAGATTATAAGTGTTTTTTTATTTTTTAACAATTCAGATTACTAGTACATTCTGCATTACTAGACATGTTCAGTGATGTACAATATTCTTTAACGCGGATATATTTTCCTCTGAATCATAATTAAATTGTACATTTTTGATTAACAGATACGGTAATTTTGCGTTTGCGATTAATATTTGATGATTAATCGATTAAAATCTTTTATGTATAATAGGCGAAAATTATATACTCGTAGAAAATATCTTTCCTATTTAATAAAGCAGACAAATAAGTTGTACAAATTCATGAAATACGAAAATATCGCCAAATTTGTATATTAAAATGATTTTATTTGATTTCAAAATAATTAGACCCTTGATGTTAATTTAGTAATGAAAGCCGTAGGCTTTGACTCAGATTCGTTCCTTTCTATTTCGATGCTTCTAACTCCACAACTTTGAATCTCATCAGCCATACTTTCAAGAATCCACATACTTTCTATAAAAAAGAAAACATCCTACTATTATCTTTATCATCATCCATTTACTTTTATAGACATAGACATAGTTTATTTCGACACCTCTGTCGACACAAAAGGCGATAAAGATATACCGTTACAGAGTTATCAGGAAAGCAAACAAAACCTAAAAGAAAGTTTAAAAACGTGCCACGGAATAAGTTTCAAGGAAACATTAGAAGAAAGTAACACTCGTTTGCTTACCTCAGTATGTCAAGGACAAAAATAAAGTAATGTGACATCGAATCTAAACATTGATATTGAATTTTAAACATTAGCAATAGGTCAAAAGCGCAAAGGTTGCAAAATTGTCTCAGGCTGCAAAATATGGAATCAATAAGTCCTAAGTTAAGAACATTTTTATAGACTCCAGGAGTTTTAAAAACCCTGTCTTGTTTGTCTTCGGGTTATCCGAAATTTCATCTTATTTTCTTGAAATTGCACGAAATGACTTGTCTGTAAACTATTGGAATAGAAATTGCTGTTTAAAAAAACTGCATACATTCTTTCTTCTACAGAACTAACACACATAGTATACAGTATAGTCCTAGTTTCTGAACCGACAATTTGGGAACATAATGTCACGTCATGAAGGTTAGTAATTGTTCGAATTTTGTATTTTCAAGTCCAAAGTGCATTTTGTATATTGAGTTAAATCTAAAAATTATGATTCACTCATTTCAAACCAAATCTAAATCAAAAAATTTTGCATTTTAGTTCGATATTATGTAGTTTTAATACAACCGTTTTCATTTATAGATTTTTCCTGCAATCCATTATTAAAGAGTGAATGAATTAATGAGGGATTTATTCAATAATTAACAAATTTAAAATAGCTGGATAATAGATGTCAGGATATTTATTGTATTCGGAAACATTTGTCCCCCATTATTAAGATAATACAAGCACTACAGTTGCACTTTGTTATTGGAAATGTTACATAAAAACGCAAAACATATTTAGATTTTGAGATATATTTTTAAAGTTTTTGATTTCTTACAAGTTCACTGACTCTTCCTCGTTGTTGAATTTGTGGAATCTTTGTTGTAAACTCACCCTAAAAAATTTGATATTTTTTATTAAGATTACATATTCAATATCTGGATACAAGTAATTCAATAACCCATACTATATCCATTATCCGGATAGAGGATAATAATGGTATATGAACAAAGCCTAAATACAAATAGAGTACCTAAGTGTAATCAGTGGGGTTGTTATTTTTTATAATCCAGATTCGTTTCTGGTAATTCAAGCGCTCATTTCTGTAATTTGGTATTATTTAGCATAAGTTTCTTTGAATATGTTGAAATTTTTATGTATATTTTAAATTATAAATATATTGAATTATATGGATTATGGTTATTTATTGAAATTTTTTCATAAATTACTTGAATGGAATTATATTTGGAAGTCAGATGTCAATGCTAGTATATAGTGTGTGAATATAAGTCACAAATCATGATTTTGTTTTAAAAGGAACCAAAAATTTCGAATCATTTTGAATTTTGTAACTATTTAAAATAGAAATTTACTGATATCATCTTTGAAATTTAAATCCTCGTATTTAACAGATTAATAAAATTTCAATTATAAATCCGCTATCATTATACCTAATGATTAATTATTTTTTCTAGGAGTCAGCTGTGACAATTGCTTAATGAGCAATTTTCGTCAGAAACGATTCAAATGTTTGATTTGTTACGATTATGATTTGTGTGAAATATGTTACGATAACAATGTCAGTACATCGCGACATTCTCCCTCTCATCCGATGCAGTGCATTTTAACAAAACATGACTTTGGTATGTTTTTTTTTATATTTGCCTTGTTTATTTTCACTCTATTAAAACATGGGTGGCATTCATGTGCAATTGGGTTTGAATGTTTTAAATTTAGCAAATTAGTATAAAAATCTTGATTTATATAGTTCATCAATATCAGAATATTTATGGCAGGTAAGATATCATATTTTTTGTGCTATTTTGCGAGCTTACACAGCCCCCTTCTAGAGCAACAAAGGTCAATGGATATTCACACCAGGATGGCAGAAACATGTTTTTTTTTTTGAGTTTTTGAAACCAAAATGTTCATCTCATTTTCTTCGAGTGGTCGAAAAAAGCTTTAAAAACTGACACTGCTATTTCATAGCAATCATTCTGAAACTTTTTTACTCAAAAGAAAGCATTTGAATCTTCAGCAAGAGATTTATTACGAACTATTGCCTATTTGCTAAATTTCTAAGTTTCTGATGGAATCCATTTTTCTCAGATGTCTGAGTAGCAGACATTCTTCGAGTGTGACTCACGGCAAGTACTGGCAGTAAATTCTGTCATATTATCTATGTATGTCATGCAGGCTGTAGTCAATATTATAGTAAAAAATGCAATCAATTTATACTAATCATCTGCTTATCAACAATGCTATGAATCGGTCGGTTGCGAGCAATTACCAGAAATGGTATAATGGACTATTGTGCCTCTGCATCGAGTGGATCTAAATTGTGAAAAATTCTCATGTAATGGAGGGGAGCTTTTTCTGTTTTATTTGAAATTTACTCTGAGCAAGGCTGGAAGCAGTGCCTGAAAGGAATCAGCTAACGGCCGCTTGATACCAAAAGCTACTAAAAGATGTAGTACCATTAACGACACTAAAGGGGAAACATCCCAAACGGAATTGAACCGAAATGGTGAAGTACTGTGAGTGGTATCTGTCCTGGGCGATGGTAAAATCAGCTTCATCTATATTCTTGATTAAATTACTGAACAGGAACTTTTTTGTCCAGCGTAAGTCGCTGATGATCTCCACTCTGGGTGTTGTTGGCAATATTTTGATATTGGAATGAATGGGACTCCACAAATGCACATATTTTTTAGGATATCCTAATATTTTTTAAATTTTTTCCTAATACCATTCATTGTCTGTATACAGACCTTTTCTATGGAGGTGAAAGTATTGGAATGGATAACCCACCATCATTAACATGTCCGTTGTGCGGAAAGAAAGGTTTGAATGAAGTCAATCTACAAGAACATGTGAATTCTCAACATCTTGAAACAAGTGTGGAAGTGGTGAGCAGATTTTTTGCATATACACAACCAGTAGCATTTCTATATAAATTAGGGTCAGGAAATTTCAGATACCCAAAGAGACTTACATAATCTAGATTCAGGGTATAAATTGATTCATATATGTGTCCGATTCTCAGTGACCCAAGCTTAATGGAATATGCACGCACAAAATATTCCTGATTCATTTGAGCGAATTTCTATTGATTATCTTTATATATATCCAAAAGATGACCATCAATATGATGGAAAAGAAAGTAGGGATGTCAGTTTCAGATTCAAAATTGGAAATGGTTTGAATACACATTTCTGAGATTCAGTGTGATTCAATGATATTTGGACCAGAGCCCAACCAATATATTATGTTACTCAGCAATTTTTGCGGAGGTAAGGTGGAAATAGATTCCATCTCACACGAAAAACATGCTGTTGGAGTCATTCCACTGTATAATAAGAACTTGAATGATTCAGACATTGGAAAGGAAATGTGATTTTCACCCTGTTGTTATATTATATTAATTATATTTTCAGGTTTGTCCTATTTGTGCTGCTATTCCAACGGGGGATCCAAATCATGTTACTGATGATTTTGCCACTCATCTTGCCATCGAACATAATACTTCTCATCGTGCTGGAACAATTGAAGATCCGATTGGAGGTCGGCAAAGCATGAGACGTGAGAGTTCCTTTAGATGAAATTATAACAAATTACTGTGTTGTGTTGCTAACATACCAACATTATTGCTATGTAAAATATTTTTCACTTGGATGATGAAATGACGAGCCTACTACTATTATGTAATGCTTAGCTTTGAAACTTGTGCATCAATTAAAATCTGTCAGGGATGGGGGTTCCTTAGTTCCTATTCCTGCATTTCTTGTAGCTCTTTGTACTTTAGTTATTTCAGGAAATTTTTCAAGTAAAACATAATTATGTCTCCTGAAGCCTTGCTCTGGGCGAATTTTGAAAAACAAAAACAGTTGAAGATGATTGAACAGTAGTTTGTTGTAAGACTGTTCACTTTTTATTGAATATTGAAAATCAGCTGTTTGTGTTTTTTGTGATTGTGTGTCAACACCAATTATTCACTTTGGTGCGAAACTTTAATTATCAAGGGTTACTCGAAAGTGTAAACTCATAGTCTTGCATGTGTGCACAAATTGTATGCCATATGTTAGTGTTTGATTCAACTGGAGTTCTCCGAAAATGGTAAAATTGAGAGTCTAGGTCAATTTTGTAGTATAGATTTATTTATAGTTTATTTAGTCTGTTTAAAGGAAATTCAATTTATAATATTCAAAAATAACTTTATTTTATTAACATGTCAGTTATTTAGAATTGTTAATTGATTGTCTATCTGTGAAATGCGTGTGGTTTTTGTGGACATCAGAATCATTATTTAGCCTATATTATTTGAAGGAATACCTTCAATAATTATCAATTTTCAATATTGAACAACTTTACCTAGAAAACCAAATTTTCTCAGGATGAAACGATACAAATAAGATAGATAGCATTAGTCAGAGAATGGGCGATTAGGGCATCATGTGTGATAAAAAAAACTCTTTATCAATTTACGGGGAAAGGGATTCCTTAGTCCTATCACTACATTTTATGTATGTCAGCTCTTTGCACACTTGTGGTTTCAGGAGGCTTCCCAAGTATTGGTGGGCAATTCGGTATACTACTCTATAATATTCTGATTAAGGAACATATTGTTTTAGTTGAATCAACATAATATCACCTTAAACGATTCCATACGAGTAAACTTTTTGTAGAAAAGCAAAAACTTTTCTAAAAATCACGCACGATCACCACTGTGTTTACTGTGCTTTATTAAACTAGTCTGGAAGTTACACCTAAAAGAAACACAACAAGCACCTATTCGCATTACAGATAGTAAATAATGCAAAATGTAGTATCGTACCAGAACTGCACTCATTGCAGAAGACATCCCAAATAGAACTGAGGCATTGCAATAAATTACAGTGAGTGGTATCTGCCCCCAGTGGTGGTAAAACCATCTACCACTAATGCACTGACTATCTAATCACCCATCTGTCAAAAATCAAGATTCTGTAACCCTGACTGGGGACCTTGCTGATAATACAGACTTGACTATATACCCAAGATGTGAATTGTATTTGTATTGCTAGCTGCATCCTCATCTGTTTCCAATTCATTTCTTTGCATGGTCACATAATATATGGGTATATATTTTATCAAACATCAAAACTTTATTGACTGATCATTTAGAGCATAATATGTACTAATAAACAGCTTGCTTATAAATTTGCGGAACTGTATTTCCTACATACCTAACTTCAAATAGTATCTGGTCATTAATTTATCTTCAAATGTGAGATAGTTTGTTGCTTGTTTTTATGTGATCGTATGCTATCATTTGTTAAAAATTGATGACCATGGAACAGCAGAATGACATGAAATTTTTATATTAAGTCGTCTTGCATTTTACCTCTCTTTTTACACAGGTATGTTTTATCCTGGACGAAGTGTAAGAGGGGCCCGAGCACAAAGATCTGCTAACATGCATTTCACAAGCGGCCCCAGCTCTGTACCAGGATTTGGAATCGCTAACACGGCAGCTTCAACTCTGCCGCAAATGAGAGATGCGATGGACCCAATTGCAGGTTTGATATCTTTCTAATTCAAAAAAGTCATATAATTACTCACCTTTCATGAATTACACTGGAGTGAAGTGTGAATAGCAAATATGCATTACTTACCATTTTAGGTGAGGTTTGAATGAAGTAATTTGTTTGGATAGTGGTGAAGAAGGTATTCAATTTGGGTAACTACCTTTTAGTGCCCTTGGGACAAACTGAGAATTCAGAAATGCCTGATGGTATCTTTTGCTTTTATTAGAAAAAGTAAAAGATACCATCAGGCATTCCTGAATTTTATCTACTGTAAAATGCAAATTGTATACCTATGACTATACATTAAGGATTTAGCTACTCAGTTTCGACGAATCCAAACTACCCAAAAAACACTCAAGACTAAAATCGAGTAGCTAGGCGCTTAATCTTTGAAAAGTGCACAGGTGACATAAGTTTTTATATTTTAACATTCAAATTATTCAGCATAATTGCAGCGGATGCTGACCCTACTAAATTCCAAATCTTTTTTCCACATTAATACATCACAAATGTCAAATTGATCATTGTACTTTAGACAGGTGGACCATAGACAAATTTATCTGCCTATTTATTTGTGATCCAATAAGCAAGGTGTTTATTTAGCGTGGCTTCAAAGTTTCAGACGCATGGAAGAAATTATTCTACGTAAACTCTTTACTAAATGACTGTGGTCAAAGTTATTATACGTCAGTAATATTGTTATAATTAAATATTAATTTAATTTAAATTCTTTGACTAAGTAAGTTCCCTTATCGCAAATGAACTAGTAAATTCTAATGTCTGATTGAGAAATATTCTAATTCTATGCTGTGTAGTTTTATTACAGAAACTATGAAAATTAAATTCTGAATATGTTTGATCCAAGTTCTTCTATTTATACTGTTAGTTGTCCCCTGATCTGAACCTTTCTCTTTTGATTTATCCTAGTGTTATTTTTCACAATACAAAAGGTGAGAAAACAAATTAACACTATTTTTTTAACATTAGTAATATTTGTCTTCACAGAATTATTGTCACAATTGAGTGGAGTGAGAAGAAATGCACAGCAGCTGCAACAGACGGTATCCACTGCTTCACAGTTACAAGAATTACAAGCTCAACTTCAGTTGGAAAGACAGAGAGCTTCTATAATAAGGCAACAGGTAGGAATGGATGTCATGTGCAGAGTGAAAGAAGATCGATTTCTTTTGTGAGAAATCTGTAAGAATTTAGTTGAAAAGTATTATGAGTTAAATGAGATTTATTCTTCTTGTTATTTATTTGACATATTTTACAATAAGGTGATGATTCATTTCAAATTCTACATTATGTAATGATATATTATGCAGTACAGTAAAAGTCCGCGTGGTAAAGTCCGCGTCGGGCGTTGTTAATCAGTCAGGCCATGTATAAAATACAAATTTTATTATATTTCGGGTTCGTTTTGATGATCACTTTTACAGCAATTGGAAAAGCGCGCTTCGCGGCAAATATTAAAGAGGAGAGCATTTGTTTTCAATGATTAATGCTTATCCCATGCATGTTCCATGAAGGATTCATGCCAACTAAACATGTTTACATCTGTGACACATGATTGACAAAATATAATTTCTGATATAATTTCTTTCTAACTTGCCAAGTTCAGATTCATTGGAAAGATATTTCGAACGCAATAGCATTGGTAGTGGGATAATTTATTTTTAATTGAAAATTCGGTTAATAAATATCCAAATCGGTTTCAATTCCACAATTGAGGAATTTTGAATATTTTTGATTTATTTATTGAAAGGGACGAGTGAATTAAGATTGGTGCCTTTTAAGAATCCCCAGTTGATTGTTCAGATTCATAACCTGGACATCATCTAGCCAATAATACCAAAATAAATGCTTCGATTTCACAATTGTGGAATTTCGTTTTTTTTTTGCTTTTTGTTAACCTATAGGGCTGTGTGAATTAAATATTTGGGTGGGTTCCCTTTGAAATTCCATAGTGATTTGCCAAACTTGCTAAGTTTAGATTCTTTAGAAATATGTTTCAAACTATATGTCGTTGCTAATAAAAATATTTGGAAAATTTGGCCAATAAATAAGAAAATATATTCTTCTCCCACAATTGTGGAATTTTGAAGTTTCCTTGCTCTGTTAATTTGAAGAGACGTTCGACGTTTACATTAACTTTGGAATCTTTATTCAATGTGAATTCCGAAACTCTTGTTAACGTCTTGTTACTGATAGAAGTGATCATGTCACATACATGACAGGCTTATACATGGTTCAATGTATAGAATAGATTGTACTACAAAAGTGGTACATGAATTCGTGTGAGAAGAGAAACTCTGCCATATTTAATATAAATATTATTCAAAATCTATTTTCTTGTTTTTCGCAAAACCTAGCCATGGGCACCTAATTGATGGACAACAATCAAATTTTGTTGAATATTTTCTAAGATTCTTTCCACGATTTTCTGGAACTTTCTGAACTTAAAAATACTTTTGTACACATAGTCATTAGTTGCTTTTTAAAAAATATCCTGTACTCACCCTACCGCTTGGATCATACCTCAATGCTAATTTATTGTTTCCTGAAAATATACTCATCTCTCACCTTTCTCATTTACATATCGAGCAAAAGAGTTTTAATTTAGATTATGGTAACTCCAATTGGAATCACACAATTCTGTCAGCGGAAATATGTTTTGAAATATATATGCAAATTCACTTGCGTTTGTCCATGAGCGCATTCAGTAATTTTTTCATATCTTTCATAGTTATCTTGCAACGAACGGAAGCGTATTTTGTGCCAAATAGTTACCATGCAAGTACCGGTACTAACACACAGACATATGGACAAAAACAAGTCTTGTCAAAAGTACATTCGCTGATCCAGCACTTTTTGCTAATTTAGTACATGTCATTCCCTTGCTATGTAGGATTATAAGACATTTACTGTATTATGATTTTTCTATACCAACAAGATTGTTCTAGGCAGGAGTCGGTCAGTACTACCCAGCTATTTAGGTAAAGAAAGGAAGCGGAAGTAAATTGAAAATGATAGGCAGCTTGTATCTTGTTCAGGAAAAAGTTCATTGTTCAGTATTTGGTTGTGGTATGAAAGAGTGAACGGGGACTATCAACACTAAGTTTATACCAGGGTTACATAATTTTGTTTTACTTAGTTACCGGTAATTCCACGTGTTGTAAGAGGCGACTCAAAGGAAACAAAGCAGTTGTAGATAGTAGTTGTAAATACCATCGTCCAGTGCAGGCAGTAGGCACTGCTTCTGGCCTTGTTCAGAGTGAATTTCGATGAAAAAAAAATACTGTATATGTCCAAGTGTATTGTTAGTAGTGTCTTCTGGTGTCGGAGTAGCCGACATTCCGTTGTCCTAGTATCAATGTGATTTCTGAGCACAGATCAGAATTTGGGCCAAACATGGCTTCATTCAATAGCAGACCTATTGCGTGTTCTATCTGTGTGTTCACCTACATCTTTATTACGTTTTGATTAGCAATCGGTCAAATAACTTCATACCAACTTATAGCCATCACTAATGATTGCTTTCAATCTTCCCACCCAACGTGCAGTAGCCTGAAATGAACCATACCTCAAGTGTATTTCTATGATTATATTGTGCATTGAATTTACTTGTGATTTTGAACAGGGTTGATATTATGGCATCTGAATAATATTGTCATTCGTAGTCTTCAAACTTTTATATATATATATAAGTTTGGTATTGTTTTTTTATATCTTCAACAGCAGCATAAAATGACTGAATCATGCATTTATCATTGTGATTTATCTGATTAAACATGGCTTATGATGTCATAATAGTTGGTCATACCAGATGAAAATTAATATTATCACTTTGCTTTCGAAATTTAGATAACTTCAAAATTTAGTTTAAATTTTTTAATAATTAGAGTTAGGTTCAAATGCTATTATTAAGAAGGTAAAAACATTAATGTCAAGAAAACGTAGTTTCACAAGAGCTTTAGGAGTGAGGAACAATTTTCCCAGCTCCACATCGAATGGAAATGGAAGTGCTTTCAGTCGGAGGTTAGCTATGAGATTGTGTATATTTATTTTGTAATAGGGATGTTAAGAAAATTAGTGTTTAAATGATTTTCGGAAATTTTTCAAATTGATTCCTTACAAGGAAAATTCAACATTTCTGATATTAGAATCAAAATTGCTGCTTTTCAAACATATTTTTCCCATTTTTAAGCAAAATCATGTTATGTCAAATTTGAAATATGTGTTGAATTTCATTTTTGTACGAATTGAATCTATTTAGAATAGAAAATGGCTATTATTTCAGATTGGTCAATTATGATAAAGTTTTAATTGCATTTGGGTTGAGTAGAAAGGTAGGGATTGTCTGTAACGAACAGCTAGATAGATACAACATTTAATTGTATGATTCAGATATATCTACACTGGCAAATTGAAACTATTATTAGGTGTTACATATTCTGAAAAACCTAATTCGGAAATTTTAGGTATATCACAAGGGGTAGTTTAGTCAACTTTTCAAAAACTCAAAAAGCTCTCAATATACGCCGACACCTTTACGTCAGGCCGCAAAGCAGAGGTCAGAGGTCATCGGCTACAAGGCAGAACGCATCCACCAACTCTATGAGGACTCAGTCTAATGACAGGAGCTGGAGCTCTATCCCACTTCCTCCTCCACCTCCCGCTCCTCCTCTTCTAAACATCGAACTCCAGTCGCCACCTACTCCGCCTGAACCTATCTTTGGACCACTTTTTTTCTCCGAAGATACAGTTGAGTCTTATAATATTTTCGCAATTTTTGGTTTTTTATTCTGGAATTTTGATTAAAGGCAGTTTTTCATTTTTCAAGTGTTCTAGAAAGACTTGTTTCGCATGAAAATCATGATATATGCCAAATTATTCGATGTAAAATGTAAATTACGACAATGTAAAATTCGACGTAAATCATGATTATTCTGCAGAATGGGTGCCATGGCCTAGTGGTTAACATGTTAGCAACGCAGGTTTGAGTCCCGACAAGTCCAACGTGGTAATCAATGCTAACCACCATGTTATTCTACGGTATATATGTTACAAAGATATGCTAATTAAAATTGTTAAAGATTAAAAGCTAGGCATCATACATTGTCTTGTTATAGTGTTGTTATTATTATGCTTCTAAATACCCTGCGATGTACGCTGATGATGGTATTAGAATATTATGTTAGAACACTGAAATTAAATTGCTTAGGTAAGTCTGAGTAGATCACAGCAGGCTGGCAAAATGTCAGCTACTTTAGACAACCAAAGAAAATAGTTGCTCTCAGAAGAAAATAGGCAATATTTCATGATAATAGATACCTCCTGCTAGGGGATGGAAATGTCTCCATTTTTGAGTGTTTGGTAGCACAAATCAACTATGCTATGTTATCAAGTGACAATTTTTTCTTCTCTTCAGATGAACAAAAAGTCCTAAATCATTTGGATCATATTTCACGCAGTGTTAATAATTTTAAGGCCTTTTGTACAGCGAGGAAATTTTATGCTTTAAATAAATGAACTATGATAAAATAGGACCTGCTCTTTAAGTTTTTTATTTCGATACAAGGATATAATTCTACGAGAGAAAGGTGTGGCTGTTGCATTCTTTTAACTCTTAGCATTATAAGTGGCTGTAAAGTGGCTTCTTCTAGGCTCTCTTTTCAGCTTTGCATAGTAAGATTTATATAAAAAAGTAGCACCTTATGTTGTCATATTTGTTTTAATTGTTTGTTTACAGCAATTCAACTTTGCGAATAAATATAGGGCAGGATTTGTTGTATTTTTAATTTATAACATTAATATTCTATTACATACCTTTACATATTTTCACCCAAGGTATTTTTGTTCTGTTTACATTTTGAATTTGATCATCTTTTGATTATAAAATGCCTAAATCAATAACACATTCTGATTGCGATGATGATGATCATTGTGATATTTTTGATGATGATGATAACGAAGATAAAAATGATGTTACTTGGTCTTTTTCATCATTTGTTGATGTTGGGGATTTTACTAACGGCAGATTTCGCATTAAAAAGGTCTAATGGATTACTTTTTCATTGCTGGTAGCGTCACGGATAGTTGAAAATCCTACTTTCTGACTCAAATTTAACATCAAACTCAGTAAAATATCAGGAATTTGGCTGTAAATGAGACAAAATACAAGTGAAAAACGGTAGTTTTATTTATAAGCCGGAAAAACTGAAACACATTTGTATAGTCTGTCAACAACAGGGTGAGAGAATCTTGGTTTACTTCGAGTTTCCGAATGTCGTGTCATTTTCTTCAGGTGAACAAAAATAGCTTCGTAACCATCAACACTGCTATTTCATAGCGGTTTTGATAGTTTTGAACTACAGTATTTTATATAGAGTCCGGCTATAACCAGACACGCAAAAAGAAACATATAAATCATCTAGTCACAGTTAGTTGATATTATGTTGCAGAGTGACTGGATTTTTTGAGCTTTTTGTATATAACTTCTTGGGCCATGGCAATTTACATCATTTTGTACTTAGGCAATCAGCATATTCATTTCAATCAACTTTGATATAGTTTATGATTTTTGGGATTCTTCTCACTATCAGAGACTTGCATGGATGGTGGGTATCAACCAATCTGTCAACCTGAGTATATGTCAAGTTGAATCATACAGACCCCGTGGAATAATTTGTTTGTTTGCCATAATAAATACTTTTGGTTTGTCATGACTTAGGATTAGGACTGTCAAAAATATTCGATTCGCAATGATCAAATCACAAATTATTCAAATCATTCTCTGCATCAATTTGAAATCAACAAAATAATAATTTTGAATTCTTTTGAATATTAGGGTGAATTTTCAAATAAATTTATGAGCTGATCTTTGTTCTTTTATTATACCGTATAACTTTCGATTTGAATATTCAATTTCGGCCAACCATGCTTTTGATTCATCAAAATCCCAAAAAGCAAAAGTATTTCAAACCAAAAATAGAATAGAAAGCTACTGCTGTTAGACAGTGTGACATAATTTTGTTTTCTATTGGATGTATTTTATCTAATACTAATAATTTTTTCTAAGGATTCAAATCGTTTTTTTTTTTTCAGCTTGAACGTATCCCTGGAAAAGTCCAGACAACACAGAACGGAAAACAGACAAGTCAACCCATAGGAACACAAAATAAGAACTATGCAAATGCTGTCAAGTCAAATAAAGAAGAAGGTTCAGTAACGATATCAGAAGATGATGATCCTCGCTTGTTGTTGTCAAAGTAAGTTTTTTTGTGCTTCGAATATAACCAAGGAATTTATTTATTGGTAAAATGGTAATGCTATAAAATTATGTTAAAATATGTTTTATAAAGTATAAGTGACTGACGAATCGCGCCAAATAGGTGCGAACCATCTGTGGCTCATACTTGATAAAATGAAAATTTTGAGCGGTTCGTTAAACGGTGTTTATTCAAGACAAAAACATTGAAACATGGCTGTGTTGCCCATAGGACAACCAAAAAAATGACTCGTGTCAAGAAAATTCATGTTCATTATTGAGGCAATATTTCATGGCCAATCTTAAGATTTGAACTGGATGCTACAAAACAACACAAAAAACGTCAAAATTATCAAGACTATACCTACTAATGTCTACTACATGTAGCTTTTGATACAGCGGCATTTGGCATAAAAAGATTATTCCAGATAAATAATCAAAATTAAGATTTTCTGAGAAAATTTATTGCGCTGAACAATTGCAATGTTGTTACATATAGGTCAAATTGGGGTCACTCATATTTTTTTTCACTCTGCGCGAGGCTGGAAGCAGTGCATAAAAGGAACCAACTAACAGCCACATGATAGCGAAGTACTACTAAAAGAATTAGTGTGCCAGTAACTGCACTTTAAAGGTTAAACATCCCAAACGGAACTGAACCGCCATGAAAAAGTGCAGTAATTGGTATCTTCCCTCGGTGATCGTACGACTATCTACCACTTCTCTGTTTCCTTTTAGCCGCCTCTTACGTCACACAGAATATATATATGTTAGAACTATACTAAAAGCCCATACCTACGGGGTTAGAATTATTATTATTATTACTCTTACATTTCATAACTATTGATCACTATGTCATTTGATCACTCTACTGTTGTCACATACTCAAAATCGATTATTTTAATTATTATAGAATCTCTTGAAATATCGCTGGGCTTATTTTTTTACAGCGCCCGTAAGTAGTAGTCCATTATTCTGCTAGTTTACTGAAAAAGCATATTATAATAGTGATATGCCCTTCATTTTCTACAGAATATATAACAAAGATTCAGAAGCTGGGAGTGAATCACAAAACATAGACATTTTTGAGCAAAGTTTATTTGTAAGGGAATTGATTCTATCTCTGCCCATCGAAGATCGTAACGATGCGATAACCTATGACCCATCTCTTTCTTCGTTACCCCATACACCTGCTCGTGCGATACCCGTCGATTGCGGTGTTGCATCTTCAGGACCACTGACACCAGCTAAGCCAGCGGCACCGGGTGGAAATGATGAAGAAAAATCACGACAGAATCAAAGCTCTGTAGCCGACTTTAATAATGCTGTTGAAAATAACGAACTGTCGCTTCGACACGATGGTGCGTCAGAAAAATATGCCACAGTAAGTGAAAGCGATCACAATGTATCTTATAACGTAAGAAAAAGCAACAACTCAGCTGAAAAATCACCATTACATCATCAATCTTTGGAATCTATGAGTGATTTGAAAAAGGAATCGAATGTTCGACAACCACAATTTTCATCAGGAGCATCAGGCATGACTGGGCTCGTGCGATCTCAATCTTCTCATCCTGTTTCTACATTTCCTGTTTTAGTTAGTGGCACTTCCGAGCAGTAACTGTAACTACTTATAAAAAATGTGTAAATTAACATAACACTGAAGAAATTACTGTTAGTCATCCCCTGGTGGAAATATATATTCAACCGAGCCTGGTATGCAGATGTATGATTTCAAGATTCCGTATCATATGCATCCCATCTCTGGTCACATGTAAATTTGACTTTGTTAAAAAGAGAGATATGTATGAATAAGAAAAAGCTTTATCCCATTGTTGCCTAATTGAGAAAATTTTGTAGAAGTAATGAGTCATTTGATGGACAATGTTGCAAAATGCAGTCTGTCCATCTCTGATTTCTGATCGGGTTGTCTCGAATTCGCATATTGTGAATCTCTTTTTGGTACTCTTTTTCAGTCTCTATCTACTATTTGTGTATTATACTTATTAGATAAATTATTATCATCTACTTGATGTCTGATAAAAAAATTCTTTCAATATATAAGTACTTAATATTAATTCCATGCTTGCAATACTATAATAAACACTCAAATGACTTGCTCTGACGTAAAGATTGATGTTACGCTGTGGCATTGGATCGATCAACGATCAAATTGATAAATTTTCCGCTAATTCGATCCTAATCACCAAAACGCGATTGTCTCCATTACTGGTTGGTCACAGTCTGAAAATTTATTTTCAAACGTAATTTGTCAAGTATGAGTAGCTGATGGAACACGTCGCCGAGGAGCGGCCCATCATTGACTCATTATTGGCGAAATTATTGTGTTTCGTAAACAATTGAATTTTGTGTGGTGGTTTGTCTTTATATAGATTTCATTATTGTGCTTACTTGTGTCGTACGAACTCTTGATTCAAAGGAAGAATATATCCGAAATAAATTCAACCCCAACTGTCTTTGCATTATGTAATGTGTTAGCATTTATCTTCTCATACTTTGAATATCTATTTCATTTTAGGTCAAGTGACTAGAAAAAAAAAAATCGAGATGCATATATTAACTAGAAAACCCCCAATTTTTTTTCGTTTTGGTGAAATTGTCAAAGATTTTATGTTCTCGAAAATTTTGTGAAATGGTAGTCTAGAATTTGTGAAATAACTTGATATTGATGAATATATTCTCAACTAGTAATTTAATTTTGTCAAGCATGAGCCACAGATGGACCTCACCCTAACGGCGCGGTCCATCAGTGACTCGTACTTAACAAAACTTATTCAGTAAAAATATCACTGACTCTGGAATATAATGCTTTTGTATGGCACCTATAGCTTTTGTCGCATGAACAATTCAAAAGTGGGAATTTCTATCTTTGCACGCATTCGCCCAATCATGGATATTTTGTGATTTGCCTGTTCAATAAACCTTAATATGCTTGAGCCTTGCTGATCCTATTTTGATTGCAATTTCCTATTGTCACTATTAGAATATAACTGCACAATCTATGGTACAACAAAGCATTTGATAAATATACCGGAGTAGAAGCAATTCACACCTTTTCTCTCTGTCCTTGTCAGAAAAAGTCTTAACTTTGGCTAAAACAAGAAACGGTGTATTGCAACATATTGAATCGAATTTTTGTTCAAGATGGATATATTTTGTACACAGTTTTTTTTTTGTTAAGCTTGACCTACATGTGGATCATGCCGCTTAAGTATGAATCATCTGTGCTTGTGCTTGACAAAATAAAATTTTAGTTCGGGAAATATCTCTTTGGGATGAAAACTAAATCACAGAAATGCATATTGTAATCTTTCATATATCCCAGACCCATCGAATGTTGAATACAAAAAAAATATATCCTCGCTGTTTGCAAAAATGACTGTTCATTTGTTCTGTGGCTCCAGTCAATAAAGCAAAGTTTCTGTCAAGAATTTGTGCCAGATTTGTTTGCGAACCATTACTGCTTTCCTTAAACCACCATATATTTTGCACTTTTTTGTGGATAAACGTGAATTTTCGATTATAAAAGTTGGAAAAATCCTTTTTTCATTCACACTTCATTTGTTTAAATTTATTTTCTTTCAGCTTGGTGTGATTTGCCTCGCAATTTTAATTTACAATGGTCTGAAATATTGTGTGTTCATATTTAACTAAAGTTGTTTTAGCAACAAGAGTTGAAAGCGGCGCTAGAGATAAATATCTTCTTTGAGTGTGTTTTAATTTCAATTTATTCGTTGTTTTCATTTATCTTATTTCACCCTGCAGCGATTTTGTGTTTTCCTTCTTATTTTAGCCCCCCCCCTGTATCGCTTTCTCATAAGTCTTTCAATTTATAATATTTTCATGATTTTGAAGAAATTGGTTGCGTTTGGTTTTGCCAAGCATGGACCAGGGATGGATCACGCTTTCAGGCGTGATCCCTCTCCGGTCCATGCCTGACAAAAAGTGCCGATGTCGAATAAAGTACCTGTTTGATCTTGATTAGTAACTAAAACTGTTTATTGTTTTCAAGTTGCAGAGCTTTAAAATTCTGCATATATATAATAAGAGCGATCCTTCTAAACTAAACAGTAGAGCGGTAAATTATTCTGTATTGTGTGTGAAGTTTTCTCGAGTTCAAATGAACAGCAGGAGTGACCGCAAGCAGCTGACAATTAGTAGCAGATTCGGAGAAATTTTTTGGGCATGTACTACATTTTTGTTCGCACGCCAACTATGCATTTCTCATTTCGGCGCGCAAATTTTTTTGAAAGCGGAGTCAATCTCCGCTGTCATGACGTCACAAATCGAAATCATTCGGAATTGACATTTTTTCTTAATTAGTGAAGCTACATTTTTACTCTGCTAGTTTTTCAGAAAATTTTTGGAGGCACGTGCTCAAGTGTTATCAGCAACTTAACATTTTTTATTTGAATTCACAGAGTAGTAATGTTTGCTTATCTAGAAAACGAGATTGTTAAAAAAAATCGGGTAACGGAATGGGCAGAGTGATACGACTCTGAGTCTAATGTGACGTTTTGAGTATGACAGTGGTGAAATACAAACCAAATGAACTAAACGTCATCGATCATATATTTTTTTTGCCAAGCAACTGGGTGGCAGGCACTCGAACACAATTACTTTACTCTGGATAGGGAAGAATAAATCCTCTCGAATGTCCACGAGCGCGCGTTAACTTGAAATTTTTTCTTACGCAAAAGTGTATTTTCAAGTGCGCATTAGCTTGAATTTTTTTCTCACGCAAAAGTATGTTTCCAACTTCATTTTGTCCGGTATTAGTCGATTTGGACATCGGTGGTATCATGGCATCATTTTGGAGAGAAGGCTGCGATAAAATTCAGGTCACTGGGTGTGTCGCAGAGAACCAAGCCTTGGCCGTTGCTCAGACGGGCAAACATCTTGGCAGGTTTCGCTCACCACAGCACACTTAGTCAACCATTAGCGTCTGTCATTGGAAAAAAACTTGCATAAAATGGAATTTTATCGGTGAAGTGTGAATTTTCTCTTAAAGTGTTTACATCATTTTAATGAATTCCTAGCTATGAATTTCTACATCTTGATAATTGGGGCAAACTGTTGCCGATTGAAACAAAACATTTGCTATTTATATACAATTAGCGATGCAATCCATTTAAGAAAAATAATTCCAATCAGATTCTAGTTTCAAAGGATTCGGTTTGGCACAGCCTTTATATACAATCTCCCATGTTATTCGAACTCCACGCTATTCCCCATCTCATTCTACCTTTTCTATTTAAGTTACGTGGTCAAATGAAAGGCGAATACCAAGTAAAATCTAAAGTTGATAAACGGGGGCAAGGTACTTTCGCAAAATTTCAATTGATTTGCAAAATAAATTCGAATCGGGTAGCCGATACCTTCACGTATGAACACGTGGTGGAAGTCAACGGGCTTTGTCACGGTTTAATTTATCTACAATTGACCACATTAACTAACATTCACTTGAAGACTATGCCACAAAAGGAGTGACTAAATAGTTAAATTATGTTACTTGAGGAGGTATAACAAGCACTTGCTGACACTTCAGATAATTTCATTCGCCATGTTACAACAGTGCGGGTGACGTTAAAAAATTTCTTACTTCTGGATCCAGCGCTTTAATTGAAGTAGTCATACCAATGGTATGAGATGAAAATCAAAATTTTCTTGCACTTTTTCTTAGGATTTATGAACAAGATATTTTTTGTCGATGGTAAGTGTTTTATTTTGTCACATTTGGTGCGCTTTTTATTGCAGTCAGATATTTGCGAAATATCAAACGAGGACAGTATTGCTTCAAACCAATATTTTGCCCGACTGTTAGTTATACGATGCGATCTTTAGATAGTTGTTTTCATTATGAGAAAGTAATATTATTGAGACTGACAGCAGGACATTGTACCCTAAATTGACACAAATTCGGATGTCGTCTAAATAGGTAGTGTCAGACTGTTGAACACTTTCTAATTCACTGCAGACGTTATATAAACTACAGCAATCACGTATAAAACAAATGCCAAGAGAAAGGCACTGGCTTCGACTTGAAAAAATAAATTGGCAATCCCTGTTCGGTGAAAGCCATAATTTAATATGTATTTTTCACGCGTATATTTAAGTAATTTTCGCTAAATATAAATCGCTTGGTGGGCAAAACCCAATAATCAAAAGTACCAAAAACCTCTCCATTGTATAATAGTAATTTATCGTCATTATACATTAAGACTTATGAGGAAATCATAATCCTAACAATCGTTTACGGTTAGAAGTTCGGTATTTTTGAGATATTAATTTATTGTCGACTCTATTCAGATTTTCCGATTAATTTTTGTTCTTAGGGTATGTTTCCGTCACCCTTGGAATGTCTTCCGGTTCTGGATCCGGCGACTCCGAATCTTCGGGATCACATATTTCCAATATCACACAAATAGCCGATAACAGAAATTCCAGCACCATTTTTACTCCCGTATACACCAAAGAAAATATAGAAATTCTTAATGCGACGATGACCTCGTTCGAGCCTGTCACAACGGCTGTCGAGGGATCTTGCACCACATTACCTTGTGGGGATGGGCAGATGTGTAAAGAAACAAGCAATGGATACTCCTGTGTATCACTCTGTTTCCAGCCTGATTATTGCCTTAACAACGGAAAATGTTTCGAAGATTCACATCGAATGCCTTCATGTTGGTAAATAGCCTTTCATTTTTTTATTTTTTTTTATATATTTTCCATATTTATTTGAAGACTTATTCATATTTGACCTACAGAAATGTTCTTTTACATTTTTGCCAACTTCATGAAATTACGGTTTTGACAGAATTTTAAAGTCATATCTTATTCTCTACCGTTGACTTCTCAATTTGCCCAGTTTATTGTCAAGTCATTATTTTATCCAAATACGCTGCATTCTATAGCAATCCAAAGCGAAAAATCAATTTTCAAGCAATATAGGATGGAACACAATGTGGAATGGAATGTCATAAAAAGCTGTAATTTTTATTAATCTTTCAAGAATTTTCGAACGAAATTACGAAAAATGACAAATAAAAGGCTACTTTTTCCTTGTAACTAGTAAAATTTAATCGGCTGATTTCGGAGTCCTGAAAAATCCGATTCAGGTCTATTCAAGATTCGGAGAGGGACAACACCACTCAGCATTTCGTTCATTGCACATTAGTACGGCGGTTCAGGTAGAATGGTTTTTGCTCCTATTGTGCAGTTATTAGTTTTTCCTTTTTATAGCTCTTTTCGGTATAAGTGCTTATGAGGTAGGATAGTTCATTTCAAGTGCTGCTTGCAATAAAATCACGCCAGTTTGCCGGTAATGTAATTCCAGAATGCGGATAACAATAGTTTTCTTATATTCAAAAATGTATTTATGTACAAGATTTTTGAATAGCACACATTTGCACTGAAGATAAAATTTGTGACAAGCACAAAAAAGTGTTTTTGTTGCATCCTCTTAAAACTAAGTGTTATATTTAGAAGGCATCGCATCAATTTTTCTACCACTGCTGTTAATTGATTGAATCTATTTCCTAGGTGCCCATCATCCTCACAGTGGTGGTATAGAGGAGAAAGATGTGAAACGCAGGAGAGCATTTTAAAATTATCTCTAATAGCAGGTTTGATCTATTACAGATATGAAAAAATATTGATAAGGTGTTATTGTTTTTGCGTGAGGGGCCTATTTATTGTCCTTTCACAATCACTCACCCTGAGGAATTCATAGACTCATAGAGTGTGCTCATAGCCAGGAATGCAGTATTTCCAATATTACTCTTTCGAATCGAATCTCTACTAATATAATTTCGAATCAAGTCTCTCCGAATATGATTCGATTGAAAAAACTCACAAAACACATTGTTCAATTTCGAGCAATATGAACAAGAACGAAATAGCTCTGTATTAATTTTACGACTGGTCACAATGAAATTTGCAATAAGTTATCATAAAAATCGCCAAATATCCAAATGAGTGGAAAAAATATATTTGCCTTTCAAGGTCCGACAACGACTGAACCTCACATACGCGATGCAACGGACATCTATTAGAATCACAACGAATTTTCTTCAAATGCTTCGAATCGATTTAAAATTCTAAAACTCATAGATTATAGACGGCGCTCTGGAACAATTTTGGCTAAAATTTTGAAATTTTGAGGAAATATAATTTGCGCAGTAGACTAATATTTTCCAGGACCCCAAAAAGTTTTCTTCAGTAATGGAGGCAAATTATAGTCAATCCATACCCGATTAAGAGCGAAAAAGGCCCAATTTCTATGCAGAAAAGGGGTTGTCCGTCATTATAATTATCCTGTATACAAGATCCCAATAAGATATTTTGTTTTGTTAAGCATGAGTTACAGATGGACTGCGCCTCGTTGGCCCGTTCCAACAGTAACTCATACTTAACAAAATGATATTTAGCGACGATTTTGCTGACTGAGATAGGCTCACACGAATATACGAAACTCGTTGTCGATCTTCCGTTGGAACCAAAACTAGTGTAGTATTTTTGTCTCTAGGTGGATGTGGAGTTTCTGTAATTGTGTTCATTGGTTTTCTTCTATTATGTATGGCTAGAATGGCAGTACGAAATCGTCCTCTTAGCAGACATCGTTCGTTCCAGGAATCAATAAGGCGCCTGAGGTGATTTTGTTATTGTTTGAGATTTTTTGACGTTCTAATCTTTATATTGTATATTTCAAATTATGAAATATTCTGTAGACCTACTGTTTTATTATATTTCAACCAATTGGATAATGTGTACATCGCAGTGTTCATGATCACTAACATATTTAGGAGGGGGGGCATGGTGCCTTGCAACCCCCCCCCCCACCTCCCCTTTAGCCGACTGAAATAAATCCCAAAAATAACCCTTTGAGAGCTTTAAAATGTAGAAGACTTTAAAATTTTTTGCGTGCCGAAGGAACATTTATTTAGTCACCAAAGCTAGGCATCGAAAATCCCCTTCTGTAAACATTTTTCGCGCATCCGACGCGACTTCAAACAGGTTTTATGGTAATAATGAAAGCGCTTTTTCCAGGGGGAAAAATCGACTACCGTGACCATTATAACGTTAATTTGACCTCATAAATTTTGGTCCCTCCCCCTTTCAATGTTCTGAATAAGCCCACTGTTTATGTCGAAATAATATAGGTTTGGGTTCACTAACTAAACTTTCAGGTTATTGCATATCCTCCTCATTACGCCCGAGTCAAATTTCCCATCAGGTGTCAAAAATGCGCTTTATGAGAACAATATAAATTGAATAAATTAATGAAAAAAAATCACAAAAAGGCTCCCCGTCGGGGAATTGAACCCCGGTCTCCCGCGTGACAGGCGGGGATACTCACCACTATACTAACGAGGAAGGCGTCGGTTTTCGAATAATACAGCAATATGACGGTGTATAAAGAATGAGAGAGAGTACCGCCTCGTCTGTCAAATAATCTTATCAAATAAGCGTCGCGGTCCAGCGATTTCCATTTCGAAATAATATGTGATCATCAGAGCGTTCTGACGTTTCCTTGACGAAATCCCTATCAGGTAATTGCGAGGTTCTCGAATTCCGTTGTATTGTTAATAGAGAGCTTGATCCAAGATTAAAATCGCTTGATTTGAAAAAAAATCACAAATAAAATTTACCTTTAAACATAAAGAATTGAAAATGATTGATTCGGCATTTTATTCAATTCAATAGTATATTTCGTTATACAATGAATAGTTTTTGTTCAAAATAAGAATATAAAATGTGGCATAATATGCATTATCGCAATTTCTTTAGCTACCTTTGTGCTTTTTTTTATTAAATCCACAATCAATTAACCAGGGAGATACTCCTAATACTAACAAAATAGAGTCATCTTTTTAGCCATTTATTTTGAATAAGTTAAAAATTAAACTAGAACTGTGTACACAGTACCACGAGGGCTTTCGCCTAACCATGCTAAACACCGTCATCAATGGATTTTCCATGAGTAGGTCTCCTCATACATGATCTAAATGATGTCTCACAGCACACAGACTTTTGGACCGAGATTCAATTCACTTGGCATGACAACCGATGTGCCCGGTTAGCTCAATCGGTAAATGCGTTGGGAATACGCTTCGAACTACCCTTCTCAGATCGTCATGATGCGAATTCGAATCCCGTCAGGGATGATGATTATATGCAAGAGGTCTGCTGGAAGTATCACCGGTGCACCGTGGTTCACGTAAGCACTGCTTACGGCCTTACTACACCAACCACGTCCGTGCACAGGAAAGATGAGAAATATGATAATTCAAAAACCACCCCTATTCGGAACTGGTATCTGCACGAGAGGTCGTGATTATGCTGATTAAATCTCGGCTCCCCTTCTCCCGCAGGATAAAAAGGAAATCCTATCCTATATTAAATAAGGACATGTATACTACTGCTTTAATTCAAAGAAATCATATTTACACCATGCACTCTTATCGAATCAGTATCAAACCTTTTTGATCAAATCAATGACATATGACGTCAACGAATGTGATTCTGACAGTCAATTTAGCCACTTTCCAAATGGTTATCTGAATGGTCATCTGAAAAACAGAGCGAGCCTAAAGTACGAAAAGTACAAGGCATAAGTTTTTCATTGACTATGATTTCAGACATGATTCAAATTCCGAAAACTAGACCTGCAAAAGCCTTATGCAATTCAATATCATCACTTTTTTACTGAATATTAACTGAAAATCCAAGATCTTGGAACAAAGACAGTAGAAAGCTTAGACTAATAATATAGAACTTTCCATCTACACAGACCATTAGACTAAGATTTTAGATCACCGGATCATGTAGCTTTAATGCTAGAGCCAAATAGAATATTAATAATAATAAAGAACAGCATAGAATTTCAATGAGACCTGGAGCGAAAGCCTCAAAAAGAAAGAAAGAACAGTAATACACTGTAACAAAAGTACAGTTAAAGCCATACCACGAATACGCTTAGGGATATAGGAATATTATGCTCTAAAATAGACCTAATAAGTGTGATGTGCCATGCTAATATGAAGATTTTCTACATTTCAGATATTTACAGTCGGCGACGGTACCATCTCCCCTCCTAAATACGCTGGCCGTACTGATATGTGTTTCGCATTCGGCTGATAACACCCCAACATTTATCAAGTTAGACAATTTGTAGTCGAAATTTTGCGTCGAAATATGTTCCGCCAACTACCGATCTGCCCACTGATTGATCTTCTACTTCTCTCGTCTGTTACTTTCATTTGTGAATCAAAAACATTATCTCATCCTATTATTTTTATATCAGAATTCCGCATTCTACAGCATCGGTTTTGAGAAACGAGCGAGCATTGGAGATATCATGTGGAATATTGTCTCCTGTACCACCAACTTTTGATGCAACAGATGATAAAATCAG
Source organism: Styela plicata (assembly GCA_963675895.2). Classification (NCBI taxonomy): domain Eukaryota; kingdom Metazoa; phylum Chordata; class Ascidiacea; order Stolidobranchia; family Styelidae; genus Styela; species Styela plicata. The sequence continues at coordinate 13,851,069 of OZ023144.1, read as the reverse complement.
AGAAAATCAACCCATGACATCCACAATGGTGAAATATGAAAAACTAGGAGAAATAACCAAGGTATGGCTGAGGATACTTTGCGGCATTCAATTTTGTATTAACCACTAGCCAGTGGCGTATTTAGAAAAAAATCCCTAGACCAAATTATCACGCCACAATGGGCGGAACAGGAAAATATTCTTCTCTAATATTGCGTTTTTATTGTATATACTTTTAAACAGCCCCTAAATCGCGCCGGTGGCGCAAATACTTTTGAATTGGATTAACGCGATGAATAGGATCACCAACCGAACTGGAAATGTAAGTAAATACATATCCGCCCGTCCTCCATGTCCTACACATCCGTTTAGACGCGGCCCATCTGTGACACATGCCTGGCAAAATAAAATTTCTGTTTGCAAACGGTTTCAACTTTCAGCATATCAAGCACATGCTTTAGTAGTTTTCAACTTTCAGTGTATCTAGCACGCGCTTTGCTGATTTTTGTTTCTGATGCCACACTTTTTTGGCACTAGGGAGGCGAATCGAGAACAAAGTTTACTTCAGGTGGATTTACTGATGTTGATTCAATCGATGAAACAATGATGTCAACTGGATACAGCAGAAGTATACTTCCGAACAATGATAGAAATCTTCACGGAGAAATGTCAAGCTGTTCTTCATCATCTAATCAATGCCAAACAAGTGGAAATTGGAGATTAAACAGAAGTCCAATATATGATGTTCGTTCATAGTTTGACCTGTCCTGAAGTATTCCCATATACATGGGCGTACTGGAACTTTGAAACGAGAGGGATAAAATTTTTAAAAAATATAGTGATTGGATAATGGCGTCATAATGGGCAACGCAAAATAGATTGACTGAAAACTAGCCTTTCTTTTGCATATCATGGCAAAACAGTCCAAAATTCGAGCCGAAGTCGCGCAAAAAATCATGAAATTAAACCTAATTAATCCACCCCATATTTTTGGACCTTTCTTTTCCACGTGTGAGCATAAAAGTACTAATTTCTAAAAAATAAGTTAATTTTGGGAGAATACATGCCCTTCAGACTAAGACAAATTGTTTTCATCCGACAAACTGTTTCGTTTTTCGTTAAGTATGCTAATCACATCAGATTCAACACATTTGGACGATCTAAATAATTACACAATGTTTGCAAACACTAACGTGAGCCTCCAGATTTATGTTATAAAATTTAATTTATAAAATAGTGCTAGTTGCACTGGAATTTCAGCATAATTCCAAGTTGTGTCTTCCCTGGATTAGTGTGACTGGAAAAAAGTTAACTGTGTATCATAAATGGCGCGCTATTAAATAGTACTGACTAGAACGATGTATTTTTTATAATATGAGAGTTATGTTTCAATATTAACCACACTAAGCCAATAAATTTTACACAGTAATATAAATGGTACGAAACCTTATCGCTAGATTTATTTGTACTATGTGTTCAGGTCCTTGATCATATGTAGAAATACTATTATATATTTTGTATAATATTAGGTTTTTCATTATTACATTCAGGGGTTTCAAAGTTACTTGATTTAAGGTTTCTGGATAAATTTTGTTGGTTGAATACCCAATCATAAGGCAGATTTAGTCAAGTGCTCATGGTTTTAAGAAACTTATGGTTAGGAAGAAAGTCAGTGAGAGTTGAAGAGAAGCTACAGTAATAGTTTCATCGTTTTCAGATATTTCATTCTAATGTTGGTTATTCCAGGTAAAAGAACCCATTTCCCCGAGTATACCTCGTTTACCGAGTTTATATTCAACGTATATTCTAGTGTTGACAATTCAATGTAAATTACCGAGTTTACCTAGTATACCTAGTTTATTAAGTTTATTTTCAAAGTTCTTTAACCTAGTTTATTTACCCAGGATTTACCCAGTTCAACTTTCACCGAGTTTTCCTGAGTAAAATCTATACTATACTGGGATTACGATTTCTACGATAGGCAATTCGATGATTTCAATCTTCACAATTATATTTAAAATCTGATATAGGCCTACGTCATAAACGACGATTACTTAGTTTACCTGTTTTTAATCTAGGTACAGCCTAGTTTTGAAAGTGAAATCAGGTTACCTAGTAATGCTTTACTACCTTAAGGTTAGTAAGAAATTCGTTTTACTTTACCCAGTTTATGTAACCATTAGCTCGGCATTACTATTTCATTCTATAAAAACAAGCAAAGATTTAGTTTAAAAGCGAAAATTGAAGAAAAAGTTTTTAGGCAATATTCCATCGAATTTCAATAATAAAAATAAAATTTTCTGAAAAAATACATGTTGTCTTTGTTTTTGGCTTCCATTTTCATCTCATTCAAGCGTCTTTGGGACAAGAGTCTAATACAAATCTGATACAGATCTACACAAGAAAGAACTGAGAAGGACTCAGGTTTATTGTACGACACTCTAGGATTAAAAAAATGAAGTAGTTAGGAATCATTCATCCCGCATGAGAGGAGATACCACACGTTTTTATAGTCACAAGTAGAAGATTAAGATTGTACCTTGCTAACTTCTTGATTCTAATGTATAGCCATAGTTCAATGGAAGCATTTACCACCAAATTGCGTTACCATCAGAAAAATATCCTGTACCAATTAGACGTTTAGCGACTCCACTTGCAGATAATTATATGACTATCGCGATTACAGGCGTATGTTACTCGGATTAACAGACTGGGTATCCCAAAGCACCTTCTCTTGGATAATTTCATGTCTGTATTGCATTAGGTGGCGCACGAGAATCGTCTACTTGCCAAGTCCTTTCGACTGAATCTCGACGAATATTTACGGATTGAAATTACCGAATATCGCAATGTTGAAGTGATAGAATTGCCGGTTTGAAACGCGTCTGGAAAACCTGGAATACTAGTTGTTTAAAGAACATACTTGGTTTGGAAAGCAATGTGTTGCAATCAGAAAAATGTTAATTAAATATATTTTATTAGGCGTGGGTTATCGACGGATTGTGCCGTCAAATTCAGAATGATTATTAGAAGCGGTATGAATTGATAACTGGTTCGATGAAGACACGCGTAAGTCAGCATTTGTAGCAAACGTAATGTAGCAAAAAAGTTCTGGAATGGTTAATTTAATTCGCGGTTGTTTGAATTCACACCAAAAATGTTAAATGTCTAGTTATATTTTACTACTTTCCTTTATGAAGTGTTCCGACAACATATACTTAGACATATATGAAACTTTATATTCGGATGAGTCTGTCGCTAAGTTGACAATATGTTTGCCCGGTGATGTTGACTAAGGCGTGTAAAAGTCAATTCATACTATATTTTGACAACCTTGATAAGCCGTGATTTACACTTAACAGTTATTTTAAGATTGTCGGGAGTTCAGATTTGAAATAGAATTGTGAAGGGTCAAAATTTGCTGAGTTGATTTAAAGGGGTTGTTAGCTACAGGTTCTAGGGCGCGGTTTACAGATTATATTTTTCACATACTTTCGATGATATTCAAACACTAGATTCAATTCAGACAAAATATTCGATTCGATTTCGAAATCAGCTAAAACTCAAAATTCTTCAGTCTTTCTAACAAAGTTGATAATTTTTTTCCATATCTGATACTGTAATAGTTTCAAAAAAAAAAGAATTTTTTAGGAGCAATTTTTCAGTTAAAGTGGGCTATATTTGGAGAGATAAGGAAGAGGGATTTTGCTATTGCGCTGGACAGATACTACTCACTACATTTTTAGTATTTCTTTGTTGTACTTTGTTGTGTATTTGTTGTATTTTGAGTAGTAGCCCTTAGTAAAATTTTTCCTCTTTAATTATAACTTCCCATAAACTCCTTAATAAATATACAAGTAAAATATTTTTACATTCTCCGGCCGTTTGTCTTTTCACTATAGCCCACAACGACCAATTCACTACAATTCGACTAATGTGCAGGGAATCTACCGTTCTTGTCCGGTAATTGCGTATTTTCAAAATTCATATTCGCTTTGAATTGATGAGATGAATGTCAACTATAAACTGTTGTTAAACGCACCACGGCGTTGTGTTCCATCAACAACTCATAATTGGTCACGAAAAATCGATTCTGTAACTTTATTTGAATATCACCGCGTAAAATTATTAACTGAAGCGAAATTAAGTATACCTTTTTGTTCATAGTCTGTTATCTATTATCTATCAATTCCACAAATCTAGTTTTGTCTGGAACGGACCAATGATGGCTCATACCTAATTAACGGAATGTGGTAACAAAATGTCGTTACAAAAATGATAAACTATTAACATTTGAAAACTATTTTACTTTACTCAGTGTACTCACGCATAAATTTTCTTTATCTCTAATTACACAAACTTATCATTGTGTGAGGATTTTGCACTTTTTTTATTTACTGAACAAACTCAGAGGAATAAGTAGCTTGAAGTGTATAGAATATACACTGTACCAAAGGTACACTAAATTTACTGGTCATTTGCAGTAATTGCATATTTACAACGTTAAAAAACGCCATGTTGATGGAATGTATACCAATTATGGGCTGTTGATGGACCGCACCTTTGCGGTGCGTTTCATCAATAGCCCACATTTGGCCAAAAAAGTCAATTTTTAGTTTTTTTCAAGATACCTGCAGATAAAATTACTGTCAAAGACCTGTGATTTTGTTTCATTTTTTGTTACAATGTATATAAGGGATGGGGTTGTTGTGCAGCAGACCTCGGTAACTCTTCGACGAATGAAACAACGATGCAAAAGTATCAGTTTAAGTATTTATCAAAGATCAACTCTCGTATCAAAATTAACAAACAAACGGGTGGGGCGTGAGTGGCATTGTAACGTAAAATCCTAATCCTTTTACTAATACAATATAAAAAGTTATGGAGAATTGGATCATTTTCAAATATCGCTGTTAGCAAAGCGACGTATTGATGGAACCATAGGATCATAATCTAGAGTAAATAACCTAGTCAGAAATAATTTCGCTGAGACAAAACGCCACTCACGAGGCCCATTTGTGACTAGGTATGTAAGTTTTAAAATTTCAAATTGAATCCAATCCTTTTTTTTATTCGAATCATTTCAATGAAATTTGTTGTGATTCTGATAGATTCCTGTGGATTACCGTATGTGAAGTTCTGTGGTTGTCAGACCTTGAAGGCAAATCTTTTCGAATTATTTGGCTGATTAGCGACTTTTTATGATAAATCTTTCCTAGTTTTATTGTGTCCAGCTGTGAAATCAATACACAGCTATTTCGTTCTTGTTCAGTGTTGCTCGAATTTGGACAACGAATGTGCTTTTTTAATTTTTGTAAACTAATATAGCCATGCATTGAAGAGCATAAATACTTGGTAAATACATCTTTGACTGAACTCAATTTTAAAGTTATTATATCATTCATTAGTTGAAATAGGTTCAGCCTACAACGCATTCTTAGACTTTTAGAAAGATTCAGTGAACAAAATCTTGTTACTATTGATTGTCTTAGAATATAAATAGTTTTTCTGTGAAAAATGTATTTTATCGAGCAACGGCTTTGTTTGAAATATAGTAATAAAGAATCAATCTATATTACACTCGTGAACTGGGCATGAAGGTTCAATTCAATAATCTGAGGAGGGTAAATGGTGTTTGCTGAGTTCATTTGAGTAAATGGTTGAAGTTTTATGAGTCGAAGATTGGTTACAGAAATCATAAAATTCAGTCATACGGCAGGTCATACGGTTTCAAAAAATTTAGCAGACTTTGTGAATCAAACATTTAGGGACTTTTAGCAATGGGCTGATGAAAACGCTCTAATTCACGGAGTATATCTGTTATTTGTCAAATTATTGGTGTCCGCAAATCGATAGAGATTTTAATAAATCTGAAATACTAATTTATCCACATTTTATCCATTTCAGAGCTTTGGATTTAATGTTTGAACTGATAAAAGTTTAAAATTCTCGAGTACCTTAGCGCATTGTGAGGCTTGATTGCGTAGGGTGGGGTGATTTATTTAATTCCGTCTATTTTTAAAAGTTGAACTTTGAAGTTATAACAGACAGATGTTATGTTGTTCCAAGCGTATTGAATATCTAAGTTGGAGTGTTGATTATGTGGGCCAAAAGAGTGGATGTCTTCAATTCATGACTGCCGGTCATCAAGTAGAGAGTAGGTGAAGAATGCGAGTGAAATAGTGCAATAGTCACATCGATTTTATAGTAAGCTTTGGTTAATGTATGGTTGTCTTCAATTGTTTTCAACTCACTGACTGTTGTTCTTCAATTACAGAATAGGTAAAGAATGCAAGTGGGATAGCGCAATAATTGTTTCGATTTATGGAATATCTGGTTAATGTAATGTTTTGAAAAGTTGTTGTGTGAAAAAAACAGATCCCGTTGAATATAATTTGTAATGTGATGTTCTGCAATGGCATAATTTGAACTTATAAATTTAATAATGTGATGGTAAACTGAGATACTTTACTGTTAGTATTCTTCAGATTTTTGCATTAATGTACAATAAACTACCCAACATATTTGAGCTACCAAACTAAAGAGACGCTTGCAAAAAAATATTGTATCCTTATTTGAATTTTGTTTTGTCAAGCACCAGTGAGATTTTGACAATTTCTTCCGTGAGTCTTTGAGACAAAATTATGGGATAATAGTTTTAGCACATTTTACGAATTAGCAATCACGATCTCTTCTGTTTATAGTTGAAGATTTTGCCTCGTTGGTACTCTAATTTGGAATTTTTTTTCTTGGTTGGACACGAATCACAGAAGGATTTCGCCCAGACGGCACAATCCGTCTGTGATTCACGCTCAACCAAATATGATTTGTAAAATGTGAGTATACTTACTCATAATGTATATATACGGACCTTTGACCGTTCTATTTGCTTCTTTTGTCACTCTAGCCGATATTGGTAAAGTTGGTCCATATTTAATATAGATAGGTTTGTTTGAAGTCTATTGGTCAGTCACAGGTCAAACATTCTCTAACAATATGTTATTACGTCATAAATCTAACGAATTTCTGAAAAATAAATAATCGTAGGCTCGTAATATATTGCCCGAATATTGTTTTGTGATCGTGACTTCTGTATTGACGTCCTTTCGCGCACACCATTGAAGATAATTTGTCACATTAAAACGAGGTATACCACATGGTATTTTATGAACAGTAAATATAATACTTTTGATCCAATAAAGCTATACCCTAAAGTCTCAGCAGTGTGTTGTCGACCGTCTCCGCTGATTTAACAGCGCGAGACGAGAAGATATCTTTTCCATAAAAGAGGAATTTTTAAATGAAAGATGGACACTAGAACCCGGCTATGCTAAAGAGTTCCTTAAAATGTCGAGTTAGCAAATGTAGCCTTTGTGTTAAACTTGTAATACAGAACTGAACCGCTATGGTGGCAGTAGGTAATCTGCTCCCCTCTCTCCTGAAGACGATTTGAAACTATATGTTATATATGACACCTTTTACAATACATTGTAAAGCCCATCAATATACGTCTTGCTTTGAGAATAAAACCGAATATATCAAAGATTTGCGTTCGTTCTGTTGTTTTTTACTGATTTACTTCCATTTTTCATTCAAAATGAAATAATAAAGTGCAAACGATCGACTGAATCTCCTGTGGTCCAGTATATCAGGTCAGAAGGGAAAACTTTTTAGCTTAGAGAAACCTAATACAGTACACAAAACAAGACAAGTTTTGTTTATAGGGAGATTTGGTATATTAAATAATTAATTTTATGTAATAATATTAATCAGTATCTTGCCTTGCCAATGTTGATCATATTTCGCCTGATCTTGCTAGGTCGCATATGGAAGTTTCATTCCGTATATAATATAGCTACGCATAACATTTTATTGAGACAGTGTAGTCTTTTCTTGACATTGGCCACTGAGGGATCCTATCAGTGAAGGGGGTATTTCGACCATCAAGGGATTAGGAAATTGCTTCGCAGGTAGGTCTGCACAGTTTGGAAATTATTGCCCGGTGTTATTTAAAAAAGCATGAGTCAACATTTGGTATGTATTAGATAAAATAAATATTTCTGAGAGAGACGGAAACAAATATGTTTTCGAATTAATTCGAATTAAGCTTATCAGAAATTATAAATATTTTTGGCCGAGCATGAAGCCATTGCGTGGACACGAACCAACATTTCTTTCAACTATCGGTGATGTTCCTTTCTGATGGTAACCCTCAATGGCCTCACGGTCAATATCATACCCTTATCCTAGAATAAGTTTTTCCTTCTCACTCCTGTATATTCACAAATTAAATTAGGAAGTTGCAAATAGTAGTGGGAAAGAAAATTAGAAATTGACGAGTCGAAAATGTCGAGTATGTTTCATGAAAGTGCGAACACCACCTGCAGGTATAAGCTGGAATAATGCAAAACTTTTGCTTAGATTGAACTTTGTTAGCAGGGGTATCGCTAACACCTATCATACTTTTCATTTTATAAAGCATGTGCCACAGGTGACTGGTATATTGGCGACGTAATTCATCAGTAACTCATGGTTGACTTACCTTCTGTTTCAAAAATGGCGTAATTATTAGTGTACATATAGTGTTTATTAATTATTAATCGGTGTCGGATTATCGCCCAAATAGACTGTCTAGACTGCATAGACTGTCCCTCAACCTTTTACTGGGTGATTGGTTTGTTTGACTGATCTAATGAAAGTATGACGTCATCGAAATGACGTTATTACGAATATGTCAAAGATTGTATGGCTAAGCAGAACTGTGGCAAATCTGCGATGTTTCACAATGAAAACATCATTCTATTAAGGCTTACTCCCAGCGTCATAAAATTATCTTTAATCCAGTACTTCTATCCATCATTTTTACGCGGTATTTGTTGTCAAGAATCATTTAAGTATCTATTTTCGATCATGCATGAGCGGTGAATAAACTTCATCAAACAAATAAGGGGTTTTCATGACGCAAGCTGGATTGATAAAACTTTGTCTATTTTGTATCCGAATCGACAAGGACCGGATTTGAGTTGAGATTGTTATCGGGTATTTATTTTTGACTCAATCCACTCTATCACAATTATATTTCAATGACAGAGTTTTAGGAGATTTTTCGTGATTTAACGTTACTCAGTGAATCAGCAAAGCGCAATAATTTCAAGTGTTTGACCCAGGTCATTTAATTTTGTTTGCATTCCTTGTAACTAAGGTTTTCTTAACCACGGAGATTCGCATAATACAAAAAGTTGATTTAAGACCTCGTCTTGGAGTAAGTGAAGGCGTACAGAAAACAATTTTGATGTAACAGAGTTTGTTGTTAAAATACCATATAAAACAACTACGCTCGATGCGACGAAACTCTGTTTAAGATAACTTACCATGCCAGAATGTGCTTTGCAACTAAGTTGTATAGTTCGTGATAACCCTTCCCCATATTCTATTCTAGTTTTCTTCTATACCATCAAATACTTTATATACTAAGTACCGACTTCAGAATGGTCCTAATGTGTTTCGTACGTGTTGTAAGAGGCGACTAAATGGAAGCAAAAAGATGGTAGATGGTATTATCATCGCCAAGAGAAGATTCCACTCACCGTACTTTGACATGGTGGTTCAGTTTTTGGCGTTTTTCTCAGCTTAGAGTGCAGTTGTTGTCGCTACATCTTGTAGTTGCCATTTTAGTGGCATTAATTTGAATCTCTCCAGGCACTGCCTAGAGCGCCTTTCATAACAAAAATATCTCTGAATAAGGCACCATACCATTTAACCTAATGGGGATGGCAAACGTCAATTTTTTTGACAAAAGAATGTGACTTTCGATGTTTAATGGCATAAGATATGTGGTAGATTTTCAGAGATTCCAAGTACTTTCTTTCCCACAGTGGAAATAATATTGGTATTAATATCTGAAAAAAAGTTAGGAAAAAATCTGGACAAGTGCCACAAAGGAAAAATCAGAGTTTTTCCTGAAAAACGTGGGTATCATTTTATTTAAAAAAAAATCTAATAGCATGTTCCCATATTAACAATCAGAATTTATTTCATTTTGCGAGGCATGAGCTACAAATGGACAGCGCCTAAGCGACCCGGCCCATTGGTGCCTCATACTTAATAAAATATAAGTTTGATCAAAATTATTTCTGACAAGATTGCGTTAACGCTGATAGCTTCGCAATGATTTTCAGATTACAAGGGCATTTATCGTCTGGTTTATCGTGTAAGCTATAGATCAAGGTGACAAATAATACCAAGTTTTCATTGATTTCGGGTAGGCTTAAAAGCCCAATACAAGTGCACTTGTCGGTGTAGTGAGTGATGGTCTACAAGGGCTTCGATTGGAATGGCAAATGTTTTTTTAAAGATGTATGTTGTATCAGAGTTATCGCGAGATTTTCCCTGGAAAATCGCATTTAAAAGAAGTATTATGATAAGGAACTAGAGGAATGAAGTATGAAAAAAACGAGGGACTCCACTTTGTGATTCTATCCGAAATTTAAAATTCTTTGTTAAGTTTATTATACAAATGATATTTTTCTGTTTAATGGTCACAGTTATTCACCACATCGGATCGGACTAGTAGAATGAACGAAAAATTCAGCGAAAGATAGCACAAGAAAACTACGACAAGCTTTTGGGAAAAGTTTCGTACTACGCGGGAGTGAATATAAAATAAGTCAAGATTGCAACTGTTCTTATAATTTTCTTATAATAACTTTCTTATAATTTTATACATTTTTGCAAAAAAGTCGTTATTTTAGGATAAAAGCAATATCGCGCTAATGACATGCAAATACGTTCCCTATCTGAATGAATTTTTGAAATAATCTCAAAACCTTAGGAAGGACTGTTATCTCCCCCCCAAAAAAACTTACGGGGGCATGTCGCCCCATAGAGTCCACCGCCTACATCGACTTACAAATCGTAGAATGATTTTATCATTTGTAACAAAATACTACGACAGTTGTACATTATTTATCAATACACCATAACCCGATTATATTCAGAAGGTCATATTTAACGCAGCGGCCAATCGGTAACCTATATGATGTGCTTATAGTCTACTTTCAATACTTTTAAAAATAACACAAAAGTAACCAACATGCTTCAACTCCACATGCGTTAGAATCACATGTACATACCAATACACATAGCATTTCAACAAATACTTCTCGTTTTCTAAGGCAAAATAAACACTACCCTCGCCTACTATCCAATTGAAAAGTTCAGTAGAAAGTTACAGGAAACTATTCCGACTTATAAAGTGACGTGTATGGATGCATTTGATGTCACAAGTACCCATTCATTCACAAATATTCAATCCTGCTTCACATGCATTTTCCACAATACTCAGAGTAAGCTATAAAAGGCCTTCAATATAAAGAGGAAAATTGCTGCTGACGGTTTGGGACCCGTGTGTGGTTTCAATGCACACCGGGCCTAAATTCTACTTTTGACATGGTTCACTAGCGATAATTATGTAAATTACGTATCGTAGATAAGATGTATGTATATACACCCATCTGTGTCTCTAGCTTGAAGCAACAATCTCTTCATTTGAATGTATATACGCATGTATGCTTTCCTCATTCAACCATACTACTGTCAGAGGTAAAAAATGAAATATGAGACTCCATTTTAACCATACTTCTGGCAGAGGCAGAGGCAGACTTCTTGTTTTCAGATCTATCTAAAGCATTACAGTTAAGCGCGGCTCTCAGATTAATAGATGGCGATGATCATTCATGGTTCATAGATGGCGATGATCATCGACGGCGCGATCCATCTATGGCACATGCTTGACAAAAATTGCAGAGTATTGTTTTGAAACGTGATATGTGTATGAAAACAATAGGAGCGTATTCAACAGTGTTGTTATTGCGGAGGTCAGTAGGCAGGTATGTAATAAATGCTCAGTCCGAAAAAAATTTCTGATTGGAATATTATAATTGTATATATCATTGGGTAGCGCAACATTTTATGTTAGTGTTCATAAGAGCTTAGCAAAATATATAGAATTTTTTGTTATCTGATTGGAATTGGTGGAATTAGGGGCATTGTATATATCAAATGAGTAATGTGATTTTTAGTGGCAAGTACGGAGCAAAACTATATTCTGCGAAAAATTCAGATAATGAAAGTAATAAAGTAGAGCTTAATTAGTGTAATCGTGCCGATGACGGGAGGAATTTTGGTGGTAATGATTTTATATTGTTTTTGGGAAACAAAAGGATTCTTTTTTGGAGAAATTATTTCAAAAATTCAGTTGGGTGAAGAGCTGTCAACCCCTCAATCCCTCTTCCCCACGTTAACTCCGGGTACAAAGTAATTAAAATATGAATGGTAAGTGCCCTGACAAAAATGCCGTAGTGGGTTTTCTGGTATGATATGGCGTCTGTTAAACTTTTTGTTTAGTTGTGAAGATATGATACGACTTATGTTTACCGATCAAATTTCACAGTGTTGTTGCCTAAACTGAAATGAGAGAGAATACTTTTAAAAACTACGAGCATATTAGTGAGATTTGAATGTTATTGCTGTTTATTTCGATACTGGTGGTACGTATATGTGGCCACACTTGCACCGCAGGCAGCAATCGTTTTTATGCCGCTCATGTTTGGCCGGTTATTTAGCGTTTGCGTGGCATTTCAGTACATTCTACTGAACATTTATAGAAGCGTATAGAAATCTTTTTCAATTAATTCAACATCTTCAGTAGAGTTAGAGTTAACACGCAATAGCAAAGATAGAAATTGCGCGCCCGAGCTATCAAGTTGAATTTTGAGGTAACTCCCTTCTCAGAAATTTATTTCCCAAACAAGTTTTATCAGTATGAATTACTGATGGATCGCGCTGCTAAGGCGCGGTCCATCAGTGGGTCATGCTTGACAAAATAAAATTTCTGATTAGGTCGATATTTAAAGTAAACCGAAATGTCATAAAAATCTGCTTTACATAAACGTAGTTCAAAGAATGTAATTATTGTCTACTGTATATATTCAAATATGCAAAAATTTAAAATGTCAGGTTGAGATAAGTTGTGATGCAGACACAATTTGCAATTTTTCCTTATATGAAAAATATAATAAAAATAAATATAAAAAAATATATATAAAATATTATTGTTATATATAATTTTTGGAATAATGTGAATGAACAGTGATTGTTATACGCCTTAAGTTTTGTTCAATTAGATTAACTCTCAATATCTCGTTATTAATATGAATATTCAGCTATCACACAATACACAGTTTTTGTTCACCGTATTTGCATATCAGCTAGACTAGAAACAGAAACATGATTGATTTATTCGAAACACGGAATTGAATATGTCGATTTTCACCTGCGATTGCACTGCTATAGCTGTCCTTAAGAATTGCGTTTTCAGTGCATTTAATCTCAATCCGAAATTTTATTTTGTCAAGCATTAGACACGGATGGATCGCAATCCATCAGTGTCCCATACTTGAAAAAACGTGTTCCAACAAATTTTTTTGGCTGTATCAATAGTATTTTTGCTATAACAGAAGTGATACTTTTCAAAAGATTCCTTCATAAATGTTTTTGCTTTATGAGTTTTATGAAGAATAAAAAACATTTACGATATTCCCAGAATCACGCGATACTTGAGAATTCTGATATGTAATTACAAAATTCTGAGTATAGAAAGTTATTTAAAAGTTATTTTAAAGCCGATTTATCTTTTCCATAATTTCTATTTTTATCCCCCCAGTGTTGTTAGTTACTGTCTCAGTATTTGTAATTTTTGTCACTGGCCGTAAAATTTGTCATACGTGGCTCATGGTGTTTTCAAATTCTAAGCAGTAGAACAGTCAAGTAAGATTGGCGTTTCACGCGGATGTGCGTGCGTATTACTTTCATTAAATGCAATTTAACGGACCAATATTCTTGTGGCAATGATACAATATTCGTGACCACAGCCATGCGTTCATGTACGGTACCTTCCTATTGTCAGAAGAAGCCACAGATAGACCGCGTCTGAGCGGCACGATCTACCAATGGCTCAAGTTAAATAAAACGCATTCAGCAAATCTTTGGAACGGACGTCTCGTGTTGATTCATTGTCGAATAGTTTCCGAACGTTTATAGAAAGTGTCGTAAAATATTACTGGAAAAGTTGTCGTCGAGATTGTTAGCTGAAAACAGAGAATGTGTTAAGGTTCACCTATTTTATAGCAACAAAGACAGTAAAACTTTGTATATTGGTATAACCTCACGTTTTGGGATAACAAGGATGAGTCGTGCTAACCGGTAGTAAAGGGTAGTATTTCAACGCCTTAGAACATTACAAGATGTTGGTATGTAGGAAGTATTTAGTGAGGAAGTTTAACGTTCACTGTCAACAGATTCCGCAATAACTGTATATTTAAAAATGTCTTTTATTAGCTGGAAGATATACCTAGTAGAGAAGTTCGAAAGTCGAAAACGTTTCAAATATTGCGTTAGAACGCGAATTTTTAAGTAAATTATTATCTGTATCACTTTTGAAATTGGGGAATGCCAACTCCTCATGTAGCGATTGTTCCCTGGCATCTTATTGGAAATAGAGTATGCAACTTTTATTACAATCAATTGTGTCACAAAGGATTATAAGTCGTCAGTATTAGTAAACTATATACAAGTTCTACTAAATCTGTAACACTGACATCACATGGAATATATAAAAGGGAAACACAATATATTGGTGATTCAATACAGTACCCGAATACTTCCCAACGGCATCTCGGTCAGACAAAGACGCGACTAGCGAAGTCAAGTTGGTCTCGTTCAGGCGAACAATAGTTTCAAGCCCGTTTTTTGTGCCCGAAACGTTGACGTCTTTTATGACTGTTTTATTGTATCCACCTACCACTTGTCGACTGGCGTTTTGTCTATGCTCTACAAAAAATTTATATTCTTAAGCACGTCTCACAGACGTATCGCGCCTCGATTAATCAGTGATTCAAGCTTAACAAAACTTGTTTGGTCAGTTCATTTCTAACTTGCAATACTGCTTGTAAATATATCCGCAATTTACCGTTTTTCTGCGATTCAAAATACCGTTATACCAACACACAAGTATACCAAATTAGAGCAACTGCGTGTTATCTATATAACTTGCTTTTCGTCTAGATATGATAGTTGATTCCCGACATACCATAGTTTGCGTTTCATCGGGTAAGTATATTCGGTTTCAGAATGAGTTTCCCAGATGGCTATACGTCACTATCACAGCCAGAAAACTTCAGTCCAAATGTGTTTTGTTGAAGTACGGGCCAGTATTCATTCATGGCATTCTGCATCGTTTAACGATTATATTTGATTGACTAAATGGTCACTTTTCGAGTGCTAACCACCCATAGACTCCATTGCTATATCCCAAGTATCCATAATTAAACATGCTTAACCAAAGCAGTCCGTCAGCGGCCTATATTTGGCAGAACTTAATTTTAACAAATTTGCAACTGATAAAAATGTGAAGATCATTTGAACTGTAACATGGTGTATTTAGGACGTATGGCCGCTCGAATATTAAAACGTGAAGTGCGTATGGACTTTTAAACCGGATGATGATGGTAAAGTGGAGAACAGAAATGAGAGAACTATAGCTAGTTGTTAGTGATAGATATCGGGACTTGCTGGGAAAACTTGCCTCCACACGGCGTTTCGGGATATATTTTGACCATTAAATTCCAGTTCGTGTACAGCCATGCACATTGCGCGTTTTTGAATCAGAAAAATCTATTGCTAAGTATTCTTTTTCAGCATCACGGTGCATCAATGTCTCATACTTGCAAACCAAATGTATATTCAGGTATCGGGTACCCATATAAAGAATGTCACAACTCACGTATATTTGGTAACTGGTAATTTTTTAATTCATACAGAATTACTCGAATCTGTCATTATTTATAATGTCTTGTACCTTGAATTTGACGACGATAATTTAATTATCAACAACATGGTTAAATTTATCAAGACCAACGCACAAAATAAAGTGCATCAGGCTACACCTACACCAAAAAGCAACAGCTTTACTCAACTGATCTATTCGGAATGGAGTTTATTCTGCAGAGAATGTTTTGTCATGAACGGAAGCGAAGCAAATCAAACATACAACGAAACTTGTTTCATCGGACAGAGTAATGTTACAAGCACGCAAGAACAAATTCCCGAAGATCATAACTTTTATAAAATTGTCGTCGCTATTTTGACGTCACTTCTTGCTCTTGTCATACTGGTAGGCAACGGTTTGATCATTGCCTCTGTGACAGTTGTACGGAAGTTACGTCAGCCTGCAAATTATCTCATAGTTTCACTGGCTCTTTCGGATTTTCTGGTGGCTCTGGTTGTTTTGCCATTGACAATCGTTTACGATATTCTGGGAGAGTGGGTTTTTGGGCCAACAATTTGCAACATACATGTCAGCGTCGATGTGATCTGTTGTGCAACCAGTATACTGAATCTATGCATGATCAGCATTGACAGGTATGATTTTAATTTTTTGTTTTTTTGATCGGCATATGATTTTATATTCATTTGTAACTAGTGACATTGACTTTACAGGCTTATACAATGTGCATGGATGAATTATATTGAATGTTTTAACAAATCATGTTTTATAAGCACCCGATGTTTGGGCAGGTGCCCGGCACAGGAAAAATGAGATATATGACAAGTCAAAAACCTTCACCCCGATTGGAATCCTATTCTATAAAACTCAGGGGGTTTTCTTTGGAAGATGTCCCGCTAATCGCATACGTCACGTTGCTGGGAGATGTCTGACATAATTTGTGTGGATTCGATCCAATGTGTATATTTCACAGAATCCATGCATGCGAATATTTTAGTGTATTCACTCAGGGTCCACAAAAAACATTTATTTATAATTTCAGTAGCTTCTATATGTATTGAGTTCTGCGCTTGGTCCAGTTCATGTGTGATTCAATTATAGTGGCTATAATAAAATACGACCGTATATCAAGGTTTGAAAAGGCAAAAGTATATAGTTGATGCCTACTATTTCTTCTTCAACAACCGTATGCGTTTCATTAACTATCATATATCGTAGCTATCCTAAGGAAATGGGTGATAGAAACGGCAGTATCCCATAATTTGAAAAGTGTGAATCTTTAATTTTCTGTAATGCTGGTGATATCAGCCTTCCTATTTTTAGAGGTATTTTTTTGGTAAATTTGTTGAAAATTTGAAAATTTATGGCGAAATTCAGAAAAAAAATTTCCCCTCTATCCTACACCAATTCTCGTCGTATTAGCATGAAAATAATTTTATTAAACGATTCCAGAGTGGCTAAACCCTGCTTTTCCTCGGATGTCCGAAATGTCGATGTTATTTTGTCCGATTGGCCAAAAAGCTTCAAAACCATTAACCCTCCCATTTCATAACAGTATCGATGATTTTGGAATTTTTTTGTACATTTTTGTTGCTACCAGACACTCAAAATAGAGCCATTTAAATCTTCTAGCCTCAGATACGTCTTGAAATGTTGTCTACTTGTTGAATTTTCTTTTGACGACACCCATTTTCGTGTGCCTCAGTAGCAGACACCCGAAGAGAGACACCCAGAGTAGCTGACATTCTGCCGGTCTGCACAATTTGCGGATTGAAGTTATCGCACGGAAAATATTCGATTTTGAAATTTGTGACATGATATTTATTCCATTAATCTGAATTATTCACAATATGTTATTACTAATCCTGTAATTGTATAATTCTGTAAAATGGTTAATACCCTAATGGTATAATACCCTAATAGTATTGTGCGCAAGACATAGTTGAAACATCCGTATTACTTCTTTTCTATGATGGAAGATCTTTTCTTTGTGTATTCACTTCATTGAGTAATAAATAAATAACGTCGTTTATGTTGACATCTCTGCATTATTACAGTCGGTGAGTTTAATAGTAGTAATTAGTATTTAGGTAAATTTACCTATTATACTTAGTAAATTTACTAGCTAACAACAGGTAAATCAGATATCTGAAAAACAGGGCAAAAGTGTTTTGAAAATTAACGAGCTAAATCATGTACCTTTACCAGGAATTGCCAACCCTAGGAGGCCGCTTCACCCTCACCTCTTGCATGACGAAATAACTCATTCCTTTTGGCACACATCAAAATTCTTTTCTAACAAACAAAAAAACTTTTTAACTTGTGGATTTAAGCAGTTC
The DNA here is from genome assembly GCA_963675895.2 of Styela plicata. NCBI lineage: Eukaryota > Metazoa > Chordata > Ascidiacea > Stolidobranchia > Styelidae > Styela > Styela plicata. Next base: position 13,832,907 of record OZ023144.1, on the reverse strand, counting down.
CTGATATAGAATCAGTTTATCCCTCTTATTCCTTTTTGATACTTTAATTATGACCGATAAGGTTATTTGAAAAGTTGATTTATCCTTGCGTTGGAATTAGTATATATTATTGTATCAGCATTTCTAGACAAATGTCCCCGGTATAAATACATGACTATTATACGTTATCAAAAATCAAAATTTTATTTAGTCAAGCATGTGTCACAGATGATCCGTGCTTCGGAAGTGCGATCCCTCAATGATTTATACATGATAAAATATGTTGAGACTAAAACCTTTTACGTGGGAAGACACATTTCGAAATGAGCGATATTAATCGCATATCTTACCCACGCGATAATTTAATTTTGTCAAAAATGAGCCACTGATGGACCACGCTTTGGCAGCGTGATCCATCAGTGAATGCCACACCTTAGGGATGCAAGTTTCTAATATTTTTTTCGAATGTGTATTGATTTTACAACTCGGCACAACATGCTGGGCAAAAAGTCACCAAACAGTAAAGAAAAATATATATATATAAATGTTGCTTTCAACGTACGGCAACGACAGAAAATAAAACGACACAATGCTAATGTATTAGAATCACGACATATTTTCTTGGAATGCTTAGCATCGATTCAAATCAACGATGGTTCGATTCGACTCGAATCCGAAAAGATTTTCCGACCGCATTATAGTAGATCACACAAGAAGTTTAAAGCGTACAATATAGGGTTGATAGTTTCCGACGTTTCATATTTTGTTCATAGGTTTCAAATGCAATTATTATTTTTGTTCATTTATCAATCTGGTTGATATGCCTCCAAATTCCAGTTTCATTATCAATCATCTTAGTTATTTTGATTGATCATGGAAATCTTTTTTAAACGCCCTAATGATTAATCCTTAGTACTAACTGCTTAATACCAAGTTTTCCATGACGTTCTTTGGTCGAAACAAATCACTCCAAGCACGTCAATACAACTATATTTTTAAGGCCGTAGGAACAATTTTATTACTGCAGGATACTCAAAACTCAAGAGAACATTTCAACCATCTACCAAGTGAATTTCCTCATGCAATGTTGTTTTGTTAGCGTTTTTAGGGCGAAAGCCAATTTCTTCGGGTGTCTGTTAGGGGTGGTGGAATCGAATACATTTCGGTTTCGTTATCGAATCGAATATTTCCCTAAAATTGAAAGTATTATAATTAATAAACAATTAAATATTTATATGTTTCCCAAATAATTATCGAATACTCTGAAATTGCTTTTATTTTTTGAAAATATATACCGTACTTTTTGATTCTGTAGATTTTTAATTGCAAGAGAAATTGAATCATATAATTTACATTTTGCAAATCACTCGATGCGATCAATTCGCTTATTTTGGGCAACTCTTGTGTCTAAGTAGCGGAGTAGCTGAAATTCTGCCAATTTGGCCTCCACCACCCATTCAGAATTTTTATTTTGTCAAGTATGCGCCACAGATGAACCGTCTCGTCGATGTTTTGACAAAATTTTTTCGATTGGGTAAGAATGGAAATTCTCATCATTTTTGTCTTATCAGAACATCAATCCGTGTGGCAGTTAACACAAAATCGTGGGTCATGCTTATTTCACATAATTCATGGTATTTGATAAACTACCGATAAAGACAAATATAACATTTTTACCATGAAATTGATGATTGTGAGTATAATTTGTATTCGAAATTTTGTATTTCTTATGTTGTGATCAGTAAGGTTGACACTTCGAATATACACCCGATGGTTCATGCTTTACAAAATAAAATTTTTGATTGTGTAAAAAATTTAATTCGCATGTTTGAAAACCCTAGGTGGTACAATCAATCGGTTAATTAGGGTAACCGATACTCGACGACAAAAAAATCTTGACATTTAGCGGTCCAGAATCAATATGTTTTCAAACAAAAAGTTACATTGTTATGTACGTTTAAATAAACGAAAGAATACGCAGTATTATTTCTCATGATATTACGGTCAGATACAATTTTTTTTAAAAATAGTTATTCTGGGCAGAATCTTGGAAATCAGCCCTTTATCTAAGAACGCACAAGCAAATTGATGGAAAATCAATCGTTTTTGATGTATTTTGGGATGGAAAGATAGCGATTGAACTTTTTGTCATTTGAAATTATCATATGACTGATTTTCTACAATATGACAAATATTCAACAACGTCATCCGAAATCGAAATGCATTTTTGCTTAAAATGAATTCAGTAAATGACCATTTGGTTTTCGTGATATTGTCGATAATTCTCGGAATATATGTCGAAGATATATGTCAAATTGCCGAATTATAGCTAAACATATATAGAATATTCGAATCATACAAATCTATCATTCGCATTCGTGTTCGAGTCACTTATATCCAAAATTTGCACCTATCAAGATTTAAATAATACATGTTTTAAAGCGAAATACCTAGTTAGGCGTACGACCCGTTACTAGGGCTGTCCGAAATATTCGATTGGATTCATGTTTCGCGAATCGCAAATTATTCGATTCGATTTCCCCAGTGATTCGTTATCTACAGAATTGAAAAAAACAAACATTTCTATTTAAGTATAATTTTAGTGTCTTCAGTTCTGTAAGAAAATGTCATAGTTTGTCAATTATTCAATATATTTTGCACAAAATACCCTTGATGGTGAAGTGCACTTGTGTGTAATAATAAAAAAGCTTCTGATTCGAATATTCGATTCGATTCGCGAAAATTATTCGATACAATTCTAAACCAAATCGATATTCGATTTTGACCACCCCTACCGGTTTCTGAAATATCTACGGTTTTTGTTTTACCAGTGCACCCTTAGCGGTCTTAAGTCGCTTTCACCCTCATGGAGATGTTTCCCTAAACTATGTTTATCCACAAACAATAATGTTGCGGTGCAAATAGTGCCGAGTGCGAACTTCGGGGCTAAAAGAACATTAATTTTTATTTCGTCTGCAAGATACGGCACGTACATTTCAATTTGGTTCCATTTAAAATTGACAAAATTCGATTTATCAATCGGACGCCTTTTCGAGTTTTTTCTTGGAATTCTTTTGGAAAATGCGATCATTTTACTTGATTTAAACAATCGAGTGAGCATGATGCATTTTCAATCAGACCGTGCATGAGCTGTGTATAAAGTTCATCATTTCACCTATCAGAGCTTTGGTCAACGCTTGTGAACATTTTTTTACATTATCTGAGAATTATTTTGCCAAAATTGAGTCACACATTCGAAATGGCATCAGGTATGGCGATATGTACATATTAGAACTGCTAAAATATTCTTCACAGTGTCAAATACTTTTTCTGAATATTTTTATCTTATTTCTAAATTTTTGAGAATCTAGTCAAACATACGAGAGAGAATGGTGGATCTTAGATCCTCGCTTAACAAAACTAATTGTACGTTTAAAGCGACATGTACGTTTTTTAAAATATAAAATAAAAGGTAACTACCATTGCCAAATATGGGTTTGCAAAACCACGCTGATGTAATTTTTGGGCTGTTAAAAATTATTTTTCTTCAGATATGATAAATATTTCTCTTTTGACACTTCAAATGACGTCATGGGGGTTCGTTCATTAATTTTTATTAGAACTTGTCTTCTTACATTATATCAATGACATATAATAACACTTTTAACAAATTTGACAAAGTACCATAGGAGAATAACAGTTTTAATGATTTTTAAAACGTCGCAATTCACTTAGTGGTTGATTTTATTCGAAGCAAAAGCCAGAGTAAAACTTTAACGAAATAAATATTTTGAACAGACTAATGATAGAATGTCAGCTGCTCAGACACCCGAACAAATCAAATTCCACAAGAGCAATCTTTCATGATAAATTATTTGCTCTTTTTGAGTATGTCTTAGTAACCCAACCAAACTGCAAAAAAGGCTTAATCAATATTAAAGCTCTTCAATATTGCTATGAAATGAATGAAATGGACTATTCGGACACCCGAAGAAAGCAAGATTCTGCCACTTTGTTTCGAAGTCGATATGCAATGGTTTGAAATTGTGTAGACCGGCAAAAGAAAACATTATAATTGGTCGAGATCATGTATAGAAAAATTTTGGCTAATAAGAAATGTATTTTATCAGATTAATACAAACTTTTAACAAAATTTTAAGAAATATATCCTTATTTTTGTGAATTTGAGTTTTTAATAAAATACTTCGTATATATAAATTGGAATTTTTATCAAAAATATACCACTCATACTCAACGGTGTCTCATACTTGGAAGGCATTTAAGTAAATCTGTTCTTACTAGAATTTGTCCCGTATGTCTCTAAGCCGAAAGAGCTGGCTGACATTATATTGAATGTGAAGCACAGGTGTGCCGAATCTTGATGACGCGTGAGTCTATTTTGTTAGGCATGGATGACAGATGGACCGCGTACCCTGGACGCAATCCACCAGTGATCCATACTCAACAAAAAATGATAAGGCAATCTTTACTGGCTGGTTCGTATTCAACGAAGATCAAATCTGCGACCTTTTTTCGAGTAACCTGAGACATTGGTGTCATTCCGAAAGTCACATTTGAAATCGACTTTCAAGTTTTTATCATAAAATAATTTGATGAGTTATAGCCATAGAGATGAGATTAAGATTAACAAAATACGTAAGTCCCTTCCAACCTCATATAATTATATTTCCATTACCTTTCACAATTACATATTTTCAGATATCTTATGGTGACAAGGCCAATGAAATATCCGAAAAAGAGAACTGCAAAACTGATGGCGGTCATGATAGCGACTGCCTGGATATTAGCGTGTCTATTCATTTTCCCGGCTTTGTTTGGATTTACGAAAAACGTAACTGACGGTGAATATAATTTTATTCATTTTTGCATGATTTTTTTCTTCATTTTTTGTGTTTATGCCCAGTATTTACATGTACTGGCTGGCCGAATTCCTTTTGCAATAGAAGAATGTACACCAAGGTTTTATACTATACCGACTTAATCCATTTTTATCTTTTTCGCAAGATTTTATGAGTTTACATGAACGTTGCCGTTCCCTCTAGAATCTTGTTGGATCGATTCTCTATCAGAAAATCATGGGATGCAATTTGTGTTAAATGATCCAAATATACAGATTTATTGCCACAAATTGCGAATTTTTTATTGCCTCATATTGAGAAACCCGGAGAAAGCACTGTATGCCGCACACATTGTTGTTTTTTAAAAAAAAAACGTTTGCTGCTCGTGTATCATACGGTATCTCCCCAAGCAGATTAAAAATAAAATTTCAATAGTACAATCAAGGCTTCTTCGTAGCAAAATTGTGTTAAAAATATTTAGCTCCGATTGTCTTTATCTTTATAGATTAGTCAGAACGGAAAATTTTTGTCAAAACATCTTGTGTTAAGCATGTGACACTGATGGATCGGGCTTCGTCGCGTAATTATTATTCTAGATTAGCGGGCGAGTTGAATAAATACAATCCTAGACCTTATACAACAATTCAAATATTTATAAACCCTATATATTATAAATTTTTTTTTTTTAAATCATATTACGCATCAAGCACCGTGAAATTCAAAAACATGCCAAACTGTCCCCAAACAAAAGCGCAGATGTCAAAACACACAAAATGACCGGATTATTGGTCAGAAGTATGTGGTCATCGTGACAACCAACATTTTACGGTCACTTTGGACTCAAGTACATAATATTGATGTTATTATAAGAACGAAAAACAAATAAATAAATGATATGTAAATACAGCGCCATTAGTCTGAACCGAATTGTACAAAATAACAAACAAGCGGATATAGGTACAAGGTATGACACTCATGCACGAGATCCAATTTTACAGTTGTCACTTTAGATAAATGTTTCTTATGATTTAAATACTGATTCTTTGATTCGGTATAATTCAAAAATGGTTTTGCGCAAGATTTAGTTGAAATTGGTTGTGATTTTACGCAATTTTTACGCATGCGCTTCTTCAGAAATTCAACGGCGTGACCAACGGAGTGGCAGAATTTGTTGTTCTTCGGACGTCTAACATCTTCATGTTATTTTCTTCGGATGTTCACAAAAGCAATGAAATTGTTGCGTTCACTGTTTTAAACCTTTTCTACTGTTTGATGGCTACAGGACAGTCAAAAGGATAAATTTTAACTTCTGGCAAGATATAAAATGAAATATAGCCATAATTGCTAAAGTTGTTCTTATGAGCAGAGTAGCTGGCATTTTGCCGATTTGGGTCGCAATGCATCAGTGGCTCATGCTTGACAAAAGGTATTTCTGATTGAGCAGTCTTAAAGATTCGATTCGTAAATAAAGGTATTAAACTATCTCTTCCAGTCTACTCATTTGTTGATTATTATAAGATAGAACTGTTTGCTAAAACCAGCATATTATCGAAGTTCAAAAGTAAAACTGCATATGCCCTCGTTCCATTTCCCTATTCCAGTATGGGCTCGACTTGATGACAAATAAATAAAAATCATTTCATTCCATTTTCTCCAACCATCTGCAACAAGAGTTGCTTTTATATTTTGCAAAACTCTGATCCCAGAGGAACCAAAATTACGCGACAGCATTTTTCTATAACTTGTATATCAACCACAAAATCTACTGAATAAAATCGATCATCCGGTTATCGATCATCCGGTAATATGAGCACGAGTCGCTCCGTTGAGGCTGATGCTTATGTTTCACAAAATGAATTTTCCTCATTTTATACTCATTCATTTGAGTTATTTACTTAAAACAAATCACTTTACGAGCAAGTAAAAATAAGTCAATAAAAAATCGTCCAGGCGAATAGATAGGAAATACTCTTTATTAGTATTTTATTTTCCCTACTTAGCTTGAGTATCAATATTTTTAAATTCCTACGTTATTTATATCCAATGCAGATGATTCGAATGCTTTCCCGCCCATCCCTATCAAAAATTTTATTTTGCTAAGTAGCGCTTAGGAAGCGCGATCCATCAGTGACTCATGCTTCGCAAAATACATTGTCATAAAAATTCTTTGACTGGGAATTTACGTCCGTTCATTCACCCACATCAAAACCTTGAAATGCGATTTCGACACAGAGTCCTTTTGATGTCTTCCACCACAACTGACGTCCAAATATTAAAATTCCTATGCAAGGGAGAGTACTAAGTTTCCAAGATGGGTATATCTGAATCACGCTTCTAAACCGGGTCTATTTAGTTGCCATACTTGTCATATCGATTGATCACGTTACTTGATAATATAAGGGTATTCCCGGTAGACTTTTCAACATTAGGTGGGAATTTAATACGTCGTCAAAATTCCGTGATTGAACCAACAGAGTGACGCAATCTTGTTTTCCTTCGACCGACTGAAACCTTTACAGCATTTTTTTTTCGAAGAAAAAGGCTACATTTTTTCATCGAAATTCACCTCCAAGCAAGGCCGAAAGCAATAACGGCTACATATCTAAAGCAGGAAGCTACTTTAAAATGTGGCACCGGAAACTACTGTACTCTGAGTGTAAAACGCTCTGAATTAAACTGAATCTCCATGACAGGTTGCATTGCATGACATCTGCCATTGGCTAAGATATAATCATCCACCCCCTTTTATAAAATAGGTAACATTTACAATTTTGATACTCTTTGTATAACTATTGTAAATTATATATATATATTTATATATATTTTATAGTGACTTCTTGGAGTGGATCCCCCTGACCAAGGCCGTGTAGGGTTTTAAATTGCTCGGAAGATATGATCTTTTACAATTCGGCTTACCTTACCCAAGTTATTGCATCCTGAGTTAAGCGGTGGGCATGGATTACCGAGCCGGACTCGCCGGGGCTCGAGATTTTCAATCTGCGATGCCAATCTGTTTAACCAACATCACGCCCATGAAAACAATATTCCTGGAAGTGCCCTGGTTGATGGCAAAGGCGTCTTTGGAAATAGCCCGTTTGGCGATTTTCACGAATCATGAATCAAGGAAAAACCGTGTATTGGGCACACAATCTACTAACTAATTCATCATACCAGGGAAAATAGCACTTTTTGAGCGCTTCGTCGTCAAAGTCTTGGATATTAATTTAAGTGCAAAGTTTTATCCAATTTCACGCATGTCATAACAATTTAAATCGGTCATTGCAGAAGCGATTATGGTCGAAATTTTTAATGTATCGTAACTTATAAATAATTAATCTAATATTTTTTGCAATATGCTGTTGAGTTGGGATCAGGGAATTTGGTGGGATTGGTCACTAATTTTAAAAGAACTTGGTAAAATAGCTGTATTTTTGTTGTATTCGCATAGATTTGCTCATCATAATGCTTTTCAGTCTATTCTTTAATCAAGTGTATATGTTCTAGAAATTGCCTAATCCATATACCAACACACGTTTAGACTCACTGGCGGTGAACCGGGGTCGGGGGCAGGATACCAGTCTCATCGTTTTTGCCACAAAATGGTTTGTTTACTGAATAAAAAGGCCAAAATAAGACTAATATTAAATAAATCGAGACAATTTCATGAAAAAATTTTGTATTCTACGTTATATTTTACATGTATTTCCGTGCAATGTGTCTAAAATACAGTACAGGTGCACTAAGCAACGCGTTAGGAGCACTGGGATAAAATTATATTTAAGTTGAAAAAAGTATTATATCTGGGGTTGGTCAAAATCTAATAACTCGTTATTTCGAAATTGAATCAAATAATATTTGTGAATCAAATATTCGAATTATAATCTTATATTGGAAACACAATAATGAAAATCGTAAAATGCATCAAAATTTACAAAGATTTTCCGGAAATTCATACATTTTAGATCACTTATTGCTTTCGAACCACTGGAATATCGATATCGGATATTTTAGGACGACTCTAATATAAAAAAAAAATAGTGCGATTGTTTTCATATAGATTGCTCTTGTACAAAGTGGACTCTCGACGAATGGTAATAGATTCTTTTAAAACAAACGAAATAAAACAGATTGTCTGTATGATATGATTCAGGTTCCTAACTTATAGGATCCTACTATTCCCAACATCACGTTATACGTACAGGGCCAAAGTAGGCTTAAGAAGTGTGATATCCTATGAGCGCGAACATTTTTTATAAGATACATTTATGATTTAAGGCACTTAAAAGGTTATTTTAGGATAATTTTCAGTCGTCGAAAGGGTGTGGCACTATGTCCTTCCTCTAAATACGCTAGTGGATGGTTAGTAAATAATAACAGTACAATAAATAAATAGACTACCTTCGTATTGTACAAGGTGGTAGTACAAACTGCGATCCGCGAAAGTCCCTCGTGACGTATTTCCATAAGTTACACACGATGCGTAACGCGACAATGTCCGGTAAAATTTTTTTGTTGTAGCATATATTGTTTAGTATGCGAACGCATCGACAAGACATCTGTGGCCCATGTTTATTATTAAGTCTTTGACAATATTGTATAGGACTAATCAAAACACTTCACTTCCATTTAGATCCAGCGTGGATGTATCTTGGTCCATCTTCTGGAATTCCCGATGGTTATTTAAATTCTTCTCATCAAGTTTGGGCCAAAATGTCTCACATAACAACACAGGAAGGTTCAACTTATTGGACGAAATGTGACAGGTTTGAGGAAATTTTAGGTGTAGTTACAATTTAGTTTTCACAACAACAACCGGGCAGACAGCCTGTTTTTTGTTTTTCAACCAATGTTGCAACCCTATCCAATTTGAAAAATATCTCAAAACGTGTTTTTGGCGAGAATGAGTCACTGATGGATCGTGCCGATGAGGCACGGTCCATCTGTGGCACATGCTTGACAAACGAAAAATACTGAGGGAGCAAAAAAATGATTAAACAATAATTTGGGGTTTCAGAAAGTTAACAATGATAATTTGGATTAATTCACAGATGCATTTTTTCAACAAAACAAATGATTTTTCGGTTTTATAAATAATATGGTTCCGTGGAACTGTTCATAAATTCATAAATATTGTGGAAAATATCCAAAGTAAATTGTAAATGTCATGCTACGCTATTTAAACAATCGGTAATGACGGTATGCATTATTGATCAATGTTTTTTTCGTAATATTGCGTTTTGGTAGCATTTCAAATTCAATTTCGAGCATTTTTTTTACTTTATTAAAAATAGGCACTTCGCCTGCATTTTTTATTTATTTATTTATTTTTATTATGAATTTTTAAATAGTGGACTCTGGTAGTCTCTATAATTACCTCTCTCTTCCACTCCGCGTATTCAAACATCATTTTTGAAATCGAATATAATCCTGAATCTGATAAAAATTATTGAGAAATAATTTTGACCATTTGTTATGATACGCTAGTGGTTAAAATTTTTGTATCATCAAAAAATTTCTCGTTAAAACCTTTGTGGTATCATTCTAATCATCCTAATCCATGTATTCGAATATTGAGCCTGAGCCGAAAATTTACTTGTGTACGCGTTGGGCTAGTAGTTATCATGTTGGCATCGCAGGTTCAAGATAGTGGGTTTGAGTCCCGACAACTCCGGTTCGTTTATCAATGCCTAGCACTCAACCCGCAGAGTGTAATAACTTAAACCAGGCCTAAAACCGGAAAAATTGTATATCGAGTCCAACAACGCTAACTCTGTGTTTGTTCTATAAGTGACCACTAGCAAATGAGGATCTTGTCCAGGACGATCCACGCAAATCGATTTGTTCAGATACATTGATGATTCTAGTGATTTAAATACCTGTTTTGTGTTTTGGTATGCTTCGAGAGCGGTTCTGGGCGAATATTTCATTAAATATGCTGAATTTTCAAACGCTTTTCAATTTTTCGCCTCATATTGAAAAAGTTAGACATTTATTTGAAGTTTTCCATAAATCTCTTAAATTCAGTCAGATTTGAAATATATCGGTGCGAATATGATTCAAAAATAAATGTGCCTAAAAGTGGGAAAATCACCCGAACCTCACCCGATTTTTTGTAGTTTTGTTCATTTGTGCACCATCCCCCAATCTGAAACTTAAGTCGACTTTTTTGGTAAAATTTAGTTTTATTATTGATACTAAACACAAAAAACGAATAAATATCGTGTTGGGTAAACTTAATGAATATTTCTCGCCTTCGACCCCACATGGATTACCCGAAGTTGATAAAATTTACAAAACAAACTTTATATTTCCCAAAAAACCTTGAATACACATACCTACCCAAACTTAGAATACGCGTGCGTATATCTAAACACAAAAATCACGCTGATGTGGGTCATTATATTATTATAAGCTTAAATACAATCTTATAAATATTTGCTTTTAATATTATCTGCGAAATTTTGCGTAAAAGAGGAATGAATAAACTTCCCCGTTTAAATATTCGATCTAGTGAAGTTTTTGTTAAGCATATACCAATGATGGATCGCGCCTGATCGGCGCAATCCAACATTGGTCCATGCTTGACAAAAGAAAGGCTTTGTGATTTTGATGTTGTTAAGAATGCGTCTTTACAGAACATTTCTCAAATATCTTGAGCATATTTTTGAACATAAAATATCACGGCGAGGATGATTGGACAAATATATTTAGATAACAAAGAAAGAATATTAACTTTTTCAATTGGAATGCAAGATAAATTTCCTTGTATATTTTGTTGTCAATACTGTAACTTCCTCCAATGCTTGAGTCCGGCCTATTCGTACACGCCATCCGTCTATTTAATAGTTCATTTCCTTCTTTAACCCGAGCGAAATGAAAGTTCAGAATGCGGCTCAACCATGTGACAAAATACGACCTTTCATCAGCTCACATCATCCAATTTACAGGTATAGTCATTCTGTTGAAGGGGGCGATTTAGATATGCGCAGTTCGAAGTAGGGATGTCAACCTATTTTTTAAACCTAGGTAAACTAAAACAAATTTATCAGATTACTAGGTAACTAGTTTCGCTTTCAAAAATAGCTAGTACCAAAATTCAGATCATATATAATAGGTTATCGTCGTTTTGCTCCATTTAAAAAATTTTAATAGATTTGAAGATTTATGTGTTTCGAAAGCATTTTCACAGTGAATATATATATGGTTTCCCTAGTTTTTCATACGACGGACCTTCTTTTTTGAACCAGGTAACTAGTTAAATTTTCTAGGTACATGGTTAAAAAAAATTAGAGGAATTTACCTAGTTTATTCAAAAATTGACATGGGTGAAACTTCAACCGAAAACTCGGGAAAAATTATCCGTGAAACTAGGTAACGGTACTTTGAAAATAAACTCGATAAACTAGGTATACTAAGTGAACTAGGTACTTTTGCCTAGAATTGCCAACACTAGTTCAAAGCTTAATTCAACTTTTCTCCGATTTAGCTAACCGGTTGCTCAGCGGACCTGCTGTATCCAGGATATATTTTTTTTTATTGAAATTCACTCTGAACAAGGTCGGAAGCAGAGCCTAGAAAGGAACCAACTAACGGGCACTTTATAGCAAAGAGCTACTAAAAGATGTAGTACCAGCAACTGAAAGCGAGAAACATCCCAAACGGAACTGTACCACCATGGTAAAGTGCAGTGAGTGGTATCAGCCCTGGGCGATGGTGGAACCATCTACCACTTCTTTGCTTCCTTCTAGTCGCTTCTTACGACACGTAGGAAATTCGTTAAGCGAGGCTTGAAGCAAACATGAATGGTTTATTACGATTCATGATGCTTTAAATCTTAATATTTACAAACAAACAACTTGCTTCTGATATAAAATGTGAACACACCCAAATATAGCGTGACTTCGCGCTATCTATGTCAAACCAAACGTAATGTGTCGTCTGCGTATTTTAGGTTGTGAGTTTAAATCTGTTCATATACACAGTAAAAATTAATTTCAAATATCTTGGAATAAATCAAACCGAAATTTCATTTTGTTTCACATGTGCCAGTCATGGACCGCGCCGTCAAGGTGCGGTTCATCAGTGGCTCATGCAAGACAAAACATTATGTAAGAACTATTTTTGTACTCTATAAATGAAGCAGGATAAGAAATGTTTGGTTTAACTTTGAATTAAACAATAAAATGAATCTATTGTTGGTCACAGGTCAGTAAATATTTGAATAAGGGCGAGAAATCTTGTTAGGAACGTGTTATTTTGGTGGCAACATCTCGATTTTATTTTTTATTATTTTTTGTTATAAATTTTAATCAATTCGATGTTATTTCTGCGTGATAAGTCACAAAAGACGCGTTTCCGTTGCGTGTTAGTTGTACATAGGAATTTTATTAAAAGAATACCGATAGATCGTTTTATTATTTTATTTTTATATCCGCTCACTCCTTGGAATAGATCACTCTGGTCAAGACTACCAGCAGTCACCTATAAAACGAACAGGGTAATAGGTATTGGAATGATATGATTTTTCCGATTCAGTCTGGTCTATTCCAAATTTAACAACCTGAGTGAATGGTAGGCGTGGATTAACGAGCCCGACTTGCCAGGACTCGAACTCGAAATCCTCAACCTCAGCATGGAAATGTTCGAACTAATTTTAATAAACGATATTTTATGAAATTTCCTTAAAATTCCTAATTATCAGTTATTAGCTGCGGAAATTAGAACAATTGATGCAGGATTGAAAGTGCGTTTGGGGATTTTAAAATTAGTGTAGGTTTTTGAAAAGTGTCCAATTTAAATCGTTTTTTTTTTGAACAAAGTCAACAAACACTCATATTGCAAGACAGGCCTAGGAAAAAAGTCACCCCATAAAATGAACCTCTTCGTCACAACATTTCGAGGTCTTCAAGTAAATTGAATTTAGATCTTCCGCGTTGGCTACATCGTGGTGAAATTTATAAAATCGTCCGTCGCCTTCGCTACAATCTCTCAATCTTATTGAATGTTATCTCAAGCGTTATGCTCGATCAAGTACGAATAGGGATCGGATATGGGATGGCTTTATCGAGAGTTTTTACCTGATCATATTCAATTTTGCAAGCCTGTCCAAACCGAACATCCGCTAATCGTCGGGGGCTTTGATCACAGTGAGAAAATCTGCTTCGGCGTGACTAGTGAAATTATTTTGAAAGAAATATTACCAAGAAAAATTGAAATTTTGAAAATTATTATACACTTGATAGTAATTTCGATAGCACTTGATTTAGGAAGCATTTTCGACTCGACAAAACTTTTGGCCATCTTCAAATTCTTCACAAAAACTCTTGTTTCGTGTACCATTTCTTAATATGTGTTAAGTATTTCCTTCAATACGTACATAACCAATCGCAGCGCAAAAATGGTATACTATTGAAAAAAGTTTCAATTCAATACACTCGAATATTCCACCTTATAAGGTTATGACCAAAAAGGATTAATTTCAGTAGGCAACTTTTTTCGGATGATTCACTTCCGGGGGATTTTTTTTCTTCTGCGCCCCACGAGACATATTGGAAAATAGATTTTGTTTTAGTTATTCTAAAAAAGAGGAAATATATAAAAGTAAAAAAAACATCAAACAAACTGAATAAGTACTTATAAGACTGTTTCTTTCCGGTATAGCCTTTTGTTTAAGATTACCATTTTCCCAAATATTTTTTCTTTATACTCTTTTAATTGTTGCTACTTTTTTAGATGCTGTGTATATTTTGTGTTAGAATTTGATATTCTCCTAAAATAGAATGCACTTCAAAATATAAGAAAATTGGTCGAAATATATTTTTGCCAAACATACGTCACTGATCCATCTGTGACTTATGCTAGACAAAATAAAATTTATGATTATTTCCGGCGTATGAATGTCACACCCGGTGCGATAAACAAACGTCGAACTGCTTTCTTCTGGCAGACGCATTTTGGCCGGGCCAGGAATAAAAATTCCCCAACAATTGCCATACTTTTAGCAATATCGATTTTTCTAATCTTTAATTCGACCATAATTAATTCAATTTATCGATGGGTGCCATTAGGGTGGCAAAAACAATTTGGACGTGATTTAAAAATAAATTTTCTTATCTCATGAGATTTTATTTATTTTTGTCGTCGCCAATACGACCTTTTGGCATTAAAACAGATGGAAACATGCAACTTTTAACTCAATTTCATAATGGCTCAAATTTATTTGAACTTTGAAAAGAAAAATCTATTTTGCGCATTTCATGCCTCGTAAGTAGGGGTTGGCAAATCCGAATCTTTTGGAACGTCGAAATTCGAATCACCGAATCGACCTGTCCAGCCCTACGTCGTAGGTAACATACACTTCTGGAAAATAGAGTTGAATTTATATATGATTGATTTATTTTGGGGAAATTGAGTCTCGCATTAGTCACCCTTTGTAGTCGTTACATTTAAATCAAATTTTTTTTGAATCTATCTTGATAAAAAAAAAATTTATGAATTACCAATTTTTACCTTCTCTATCACCAAAAAAATTGCTTTGTCTACTGTGAGCAACTGATGGCATCAATGTTCCACAAAATCAAAACTTACTTCTACCAGTACCTTTTCATAAGTATGTGTTACATACACTGTACACTGTAACAAAGGTGCAGTAAAGTTATCGCTCTTTCTCAGTACAATGTGCGTTCATCAACAGCCCATACTTGGCATCCATCTCATCAACAAGGCGGATTTGAATTTGTTGGAGATATGCAATTACTGTAAATGAACAGTAAATTTACTGAAAATTTTTCACTGTGTGCTTAGCATACTTGTCGTTATTCTCTACCAGAAATTTTGTTTCATTAAGCTCACTATCAGACTACGCCTATTATTCCGATGCTCAACGGAAGATAACTAAATATAAAATAAATAACTGTTATATATATATATATATGTAATATATACTATGACTGGTCTGTACATTCGTATTTCAGTGCTTCCTCCGTGTGGCAGTTTTCGATCGACTTGGAAAGGGAATATTATACAACTCATGTACGTTTCGATAGTCCAAACTCAACCATGCTTAACGCTCAACTTCAAGTAAGTTTTACTTTTGCTTTTCTATGGGTTTTTCGTTTTTTTACACCAAGTATAATTCGTTTGTAAGTTTCCTGTCAAGACACTGACAATGTGCCCAACTTCTACTGCCCAACGGAAATTCTATTTTGTTAAGCATGCGCCACAGATGGATCGCGTCGATGAGACGCGGTCCATCTGTGGCGCATGCTTAACAAAATATGCTTTGATATATCCTTCTCTCTGATTGGGTTAGGATAAAAAAAATATTATTGTTTTACATTACAAAATTGTAGTTTTAAATTTCGTGCCATAGAGTAGGCATGTGTCGTTGATAAAATGCTTTGCGAGGGCTTGATGAAGTATATTTCACCGAAGCAAAAAAAATTGCTAATTTTGTATTTACCACATCTAAGATTTAAAATAATAAAGAAATTATTGAAGATTTGATTCGTTAGATAACCTCTCATGTGCATTTTACCTATATTTCCTTATTTGGTATGTTGAAAATGGTAAGAGCGTTTCACTCATTACTGTTGGAATGTGCGCAAAAATAATTTGTAAAATAGTTCCCAACCCATTGTAACCTTAGGAGGAGTTGTGGTTGTTGCATTAATCAAAAAATCAGTCAAAATAGTTTTTCTCGAAAATACTGTCGAATCTCGTACAAAATTATTGATTCGATTCGTGATATTACAATTATAAATTATTCAATTCGATTTCACAATGATAGTTTTAATTTTTTTTTTTAAATATAAACGTGAGTTTTCGCGTAAACTATTAGAGCATAAAAGGATGTACATGACATGACCTCTGATTATCGAGTAGTCGACTCATACCTTAAAAATGTTTCGACTCAAACATGAAACCGAAGGATATTCAGTTTTGACCACCCCTAATCTTATCAATAAAAAATATTATTCGAATCAATAATAATAATATTCCAAAATAATATTCGAATAGGACATTTATTTGAATCGATTCTTTCCTTGGATCTAAACTTAGCATTCCAATAGATATTCCCGGCGTGAGAGAACACAGAATGGCAAATTGTAATCCATTATAAAATACGCGTGTTAAAAATGTGTTATTCGGCTAAAAACTATTGACATTGAAAATGGATAACTATTTATAAGTAAGAATCCTTGTTTCATAGGTGAAATGGGGGGTTGATTTCTATCATAATATCGACGTGAACTGGTAAAAGTACGCTGTATCGTATTTCGAGTTATTTTAGGAAAATAAATTAGTATTGAATTCGTTTTTTTGAGGATAATTATGTTTACCCTTTCAACTAATTTAAGTGTTCTGTATTAAAAAAATAACATTATCATTAGTGTTTATTTTTACCGCATTTAACAAAAACGTAATCATTTAAGTGAAATTTGAGCCTTCATAATTAGGGGTTGATATTTTAATTACTCAACAACAAAAACAAAAACTTTTTACCATATTTTATCGCCATTTGTGTGTATGTGATGGAAATCATTCCATGACGATTTTTTTTTGTCTCAACATGTTTTGTTAAGCATGCGTCACTGATGGATCGCGCTGCTAAAGCACGGTCCATCAGTGGCTCCTGCTTGGCAAAATGAAAAGTTCAGTAATATAGGTTAAGATCGACCGACTCTAACCTATATTTTATTTACGTAAGGTCTGCAAATCAAATGCATTTTACTTTTGCTATCTACTATGCATGAGGAAATGACCGTTTGTAGGTGGCGGCCGTTACAGGTCGTAACACAGGGTGATCCGTTCCAAGAAGTAAATATAAAAAAAAATAGAATAGACCGACCAAGATATTTTTTCAGACTATTTATGTTAGGCCTTGGCTAGCTGGGTCAATCGGTTGCCCATATTTAACAAAATCCCTTTACGCGATTGGCGCAATAAAATGTTTTCTAATGAGATTAAGGGGAAATTACGTTGATGACCCTTCAATAAGACAATTCATTCAATGGGTGGTATCTAGTAGAATACATAAACTCTTAAGCGTATACACTGTGTAGTGCAGTAAAATTAAACTGAACCATTATGATGAAGTGCAGTGAGTGATATCTGCCCTGGGCGATGATAAAACCATCTACCACTTCTTATATATTTTAAAAATTGGAACCCGCTTTGTTGGTGGGATTTATACCACGTGTGGGTTGTTGATGGACCACACCTCGCCTTGGCCAAAAAGTCTATGTAGTGCCTTCATTTCTATATGCAAAATTGATACCTAGGAGCAGCAATTGTATCACATTTCATTACTGTGTGCATTTTGCCAGCATGTTCGCAAGAAAATTAATATTCGATATTCAAATTTTCAAGACAGAAAAACGGTTATACATGGTCCATCGACTCGAATGATGAATCTATAGATAAAAACTGGAATCTCATTTCATACATGTGCCACAGATAGATCACACATAGGAAAAGCTAATTAACGTATTGAAACCAAATTACTTTTCATCGTTTTCACCCATAATTTATAACTTGTAAACACATTTGTCCAAACGAGATGGGGTGGTCACATTTTTATGATGTATTTGTTTGCATTAATAACGTGTCAGGCAGACAGTTAATAGTTCTTTGAAATGGGTTTCATGAAAAACCATAAAATATTGTATCATTAACATCTTCTATTGGAATCATAAATTAAAATAAGAAGCGCGAGCGTGACTTCTCGAGTGAAAGTGGCAATTAACTGATTCGTGTATTTCATGACTCCTCAGACAATTAGTGTCACATGCTTGACAAAATAAAAAGTCCCGCTTGGGTCGGTCTGGGCATTTCGATTCGGTGATTCGAATCGATTCGAATCACAAATCATTCGAATCAATTGTGAATCGTTGATACGAACAAAAACTTGCTAAAATTTTTATTTTTAACGACGAAATGCAATCGATTTGGGTCAAACTTGAAAAAAAGGATTCGGATTTACCCAGCCCTACGTTTGGCCAGTCTGTTCCCTTATTTCATATGAGAGTTATGTCAACTGACGACTGTCTTATTCTAAATACAAAACCAAGGTTGGTATAAGCTTTGGAAGCTTCTAGAATATTTCTTGCGAGGCCTTGACACCATATACGTAATGAAATCAACCGCGATTTAGGATGAATTTAGAAATTCTGAAAATATTGTCATTCATTTTGGATTTTTTTGGCTTTATAGCTCTCATTACGGATGATCTTATACGTCATAATTTACGCTGTAAAATTAGACATCAATAATGACTTTGCAGTAAAATGAGCAAAATATTGCCGGATATCATTAATTTCGTTGAAACATTGTTCTATTTATATAATGAATTTTGAATACCATTCAAATCACACTATAAAGACAATCTTTATTGACATTGGTCATTAGTCGCCCCACAATTCTATTTCAATGAGTGTACTCGCTTGGCTGTCATTTTGCTTATTTATTGCATAAAATTGAGTTAATCGATTAGACCTACAACTAATAAATGCCACGGGTTCGATCCCCGGGAGAGAATGCATAAAATCAATGAGCGAATGAGGCTTCAATCCCGAATACGCTAGTATACTTGTCTGCGTATCAAGTAAAGAAAATTCATATCAAAAAATTCAATTTAGCAATATAAACCAACGCCCAATGCAACGTCACAAGTTCGTTCCCCAGCGAAGAATGGGTTAAATCGATAAGCAATTGAGACCACTTGATACATATTAGTGGTAGCGTGGGTCTATTAAGTAATTGACCACAACATTTTAATTTTTCTTTAGGCGGAAAATTGGCCGACAGGACGTGATGTCGGAAATGATTAGTTTTGGCGCTGTAGTAAAATGCATCAAATTTATTAAATTTTGTATGTATGAACATGGCTTATCACGTAGGGTTATTTTACCATTTTATTATTTACCTTCAGAAAAATCATCAGAAAAAATTCACCGAAACATCATTTGTTAAGTATGAGTCACTGATCGGCCGCGTCGACAAGACGCGGTCCATCTGTGGCTTGTACTTGACAAAATAAAAATTTCGATTGAGCTGCCCATGTACAAGTTATAGACTTCTGTTTAAGGGAATATACCTTTTTCATACTTGTTGAAAATTTTGCTAAAATTTTAAAAGTATTGTACCTGGTAAAGCACACCACCAAAAATAAGCGCATTAGCTTCGGTTGGGTGATGCACAAACATGCTATGCAATATTGCTAAAGACTTTTGCTTTAAATAATCAATAAAACAGCAATTTAAGTCAGAAATTGAGCAATGTTTTTAACGTTTTACCTAAAGTGAACAAGCTTGCTACGAAATCCAAGATATTGCGATTCTGAAGTTTAAAAACTTCCCGAAATTTCTCCGTGCACTTTCGCAAACAGTTTATTCCCCGTGTCATTGGTCATTGTCATCCATTTGACAAAATAAAATTTATGATTGGGGTTCCGATACAATTTATATAGCTATGAATTTGATGGATAGCATCATTATTTTATACTCAGCTTCTCTCTAAAACACGAATCTTCCATCAAGATTGCCAGTGAGGTTCCTTTTTCTTTATAAATAGATTAGATTTCAACGTGCACCCTCGAATCTGATCAATATTACATTAAATCTCAGCTTGAACTTGATAAATTAGTTTTTAAAAAGCGATCGTGTCTACTGTGGCTTTTTTCGATAAGATCAGGTAGCTACTCGACAGGATGACAGAATTTTCACCGCGAAAAACTATTTTTATTTGAATCTGAAATTTATAGCGGAGTTCAATAATTAACTAACTCATCGCATTGTGTATTTCTTCCCCTCATTTTAGACAAATATGAGATTTTTTAAAATGTATTTTATAAACGAATCAAAAACATGCGCGAGGCAACAAAATAGGGATAGGATAATATATATTCTTTATGTGAACGTATGTGATAATGTGTGCGTACTTTGCGTCTGACATTTGTTTTATCCACAAAGTAGTTGTTGGGGTTTTCGTTTCCTTTGAATAATTAGATTCGCGAAGGCCGTTTCCTTGCTAATGTTAATATCTTCCAATCAGGAATTTTATTTTGTCAGGCATAAGCAACAGACCACCGCGCCTCGTCGGCGCGATCCGTCGGTGACTCAAGCATAACAAAACATGGGTGCACAAAATATTTTTTATTGGGCTCGTTAGTAAATCATTACTCTAAAACATGTTTCAAACCAATTCAATGAAGATTGCTTTTAAAAAATCTAAGAAGTTTAACTAACGGTTGTCGCAAATCGTTTCGATATTTTAGCATGAGTGTTGACCATTGAATCAACTCCTAGCCATTTTTTCATATTTTTCGCGATACTTGTTTCCATTATATAAATGACAATTGTCGGAATATACGTAAAACTTTCAACACAACAAATAAAATATTTTTGTAACGCAGTCCCGATACATTTTATGCACATATTATGTTCTCCGACATTTTGTGCACGTTCACAAGGCTCATGCTGCGTGTGAACATGTGTGTCACGCTTGACAAACAAAAAATTGATTCTGATTAGATCACAACTTTTTTTAATAATCTTAAAAAATACAATGCGAAAATTAAAATGTCTTTTTTAAATGTATTTCGCCAATAATGAACGAAATCTTTATTCAAATCAAATTTTGCAAGGTGAAAATGACATGCGAAACCTTTTCTGCATTGACCTTTATTCTGCTTTATTTTTGTAATTAAATTTTCACAGAAAATTTTATTTGTCTGCACAATTCTATCACTCACTTTTTGATGAATTTGATTACTTTTATCGATTTTCGACCGTGAATTAATACCACTTAATGTGCCGTGCTATAGTAGTTCAGTTCAGTAAAAGGTTTTTTTTTTTCTTAGTCGCCATTTGCTGGTTTCATATTTTCTGTAGCTCTCTGACACATGGCGGTCGTTAGTTAATACTTATGTCTCTGCTTCCGAGCTTGCTTAAAGGAAACTTGCAATAAAAATGTTATTTTGTTAATCATAAATTGTAAATAAACGGTGCGCACCATTACAGGCCCATATTATGTCACAACTATATGTAAAAAATAAAAACCTGACCGGGTTGAAAAGTATTTTCCCATCCTAGCCGGAACAATATTGTTCGGGCATGCGTTGTTAAGTGTGAGTCACTGATATAAGTCGCGCTGTTAAGGTGAGGTTCCATCAGTGGCACATGCTCGATAAAATAAAATCTGTTTGGAAATATAGACACGAAATTCGGCTTACATAACGACGTTTTCCGCTATTTATTTCGGTATGAAATGTTTTCCGCATAGGCTGAGGTTGCATTCTGTACCTCTTGGCGTGTCATGCAGTGGTCATTGGTTCCTTTTAGGTGCTGCTGTCAAGATTTTTTTATTTATTGCAAATTACCTTAAAATTGACATTATTTTTCGATGTTTAGTTAGAGCCTATTAGTTAAGAGCATAGAAAAACATTCAGCAAATATCTTCTGTTAAGCGGGTCCAGATTGGCAGAATGTCGGATACTCTGCTACCAAGACACCCAAACAAAATGGTACCGTCAGAGGAAAAAATTTAACAAATGCGCAATATTCAATTCACAATGTATCTCTTGCTGAACGATCAAAATGCCTTCTTTTGAGTGTCTGATAGCGAACAATAGAAAAAGTTTTCAAATCATCAATACTGCTATGAAATAGCAGTGTTTATGGTGTTGAAGCCTTTCGATCACCTGGAAAAAAAATGTCATGAAATGGAATTTTTTAGACACCCGATAAAAAACAACATTCTCCCACTCTGCATGTGTCATTGATGGATTGCACAACCATAGCACGATCTATCTATGGCTCATGCTTGACAAAATATACTTGAGTGAGTGGGAAAGGGAAGTCAGAATTCGCTAATAATAAAAATTATGTCAAGATATTAACATTGTAAATGTGTACAGTACGCGGCAAGGCATTTTATCAATTTTATAAATTTTAATTATTTTTTCAGACAAAAGAAGAAAATATAAGTAAAATCAATGAAACTAACTTTTATATTAGAACAAATTCCGTGTCAAAGCTAGCAGGATTGCCAACTAGATATATAAGGTAAGATAGTTGTTTGTCAAATAGTATTTTTGGAACAAGAATGATCTTTTAATTCCACTGTTCGGCTAGCTCGTCGAATATATTTTCGTCGTTTTCATTTTTTTTTAATAGATCGCGATTTATCATTTTTAAACTGCTTTTTGACAATAATTTTACCTTGTAATATTGAATTAAAACTGTAAAATGTAAACTTTTTTGCCAATACCTGGAATAAATTCCATTAACAAAGGGTTTTCGAACTTTGTATTATGTAATTATTGCAAATTAGCTGTATTCACTGCGTTTTTTTACAGTATATTGCAGGAGAATATCTGTTTTGACCAGATTTACTTTGTATGCTTTGCAAAGATGACCAAGACGGATGTCGTACAAAAAAAGAAACATTATACATTGAATGTTTTTTCAATATTCAACCTAATAATTATATGTGGCATCAAACGTGGACCACAAATGAATCACGCGGTCCTTCTATGGCTCATGCTTGGTAAAGTGATATATCTTGTTTAGTATTAACATAATGTCCTGATGACTTTTAATCTTAGAGTTATGTCAAGTGGTAGACCACATTGTAAAAACATATTTATTATTTTTGGCCACTTACATTATGTAATATATAATAAATTTATTGTGTTTAATTGTAACAAGGCCTACAGTACCTACTTTTAACAAAACAAAGCGAAAAGAAAACATTGTCATTATAAAACTGAAGTACCTTCGTGCGGCATTTTGATATACTGAGTCACGCAGCCACGTTATTAGTTGAACTTTGATCTGAAAACAGAATTTGGTCACCAAAGCAATATTGTTTTGCGGTTATTGTGTCACTACAAAACTAATTTCAGTAAAAAATGGTTGAAAAGGGCGAACGATCTGATTTGAACATGTCTTAACGTAACGCAGCCATTTGGACAGTTAGACTATTTAGAAAAGTTCAAAATGGAAAGCACAAAAACATACTTCACAATACACGATGCAAAGTTGGATAGTATTTAACATTTTCAGACAAAAACCTAAGTTAGCTCAGCATCGTGCTAATTGTACTTCTGAAACAGAAAATCGCCATTAATTTCCGTCATTGATTGTTAAACTGTTTTGAAATTTGAAAAAAAAGACAGAATTTTTTTGCGGAAACTTGGTCGTAATTTAGGTCATGAATAGGCTTCTGGTGAAAGACGTACAAAGCAGTTTTGCATTTATTCAAATATCTTGATGTACTGTCCGATTTGCCGAAAAATTTAGATCATATTATAGAGCGAGAAAATTGCATATTAAAAGAAATAGTTACGCTCCGGAATCCTGCTCATTCTATGTTTGAAAAGCTGGCTTTGCAATAAAGGAGTTTGAATTTGTCAAATATGTGCCATAGATTAAACTGTGCCTCGATGACGCAATCCATCAGTGGCCGCACTTAACAAAACATGTTCGGAGTAGGTTTTTCGAACCGTCTGATATCGTCTCTTTAGTACCTGCGTTTCATTTCTGTATATTAAGTTTGTCAAATTCAATATTAGTAACAACGTATCTCGCGAAACACCAATAACCTCTGAGCGTCTCTCTTATGTACAACAAGTGTCATAATCCACAACCACTGTACAACCAGGTCGGAAATGGGCCAAAACAGTTTTTGTTAAGTATGAGTCACTGATGGATCGCGCCACCTAGGCGCGGTCCATCTGTGGCTCATACTTGGTAAAATCTTATTTGTTTGGAAAAAACTTGTTATACTATAAGAGACACTTATAACGCATTACATGTACTCACCCCTCTTGAGCCAATGTTCAATAATTCGAAATTAACTTCAATAACAACAAGCAAATAAAACTGTTTTTTCCGCATTCGAAATTCAGTTTTAATTTACCAAGCATGTGCCAAAGATAATCCGTGGCAATTTTAAAATCGGTTTTTAAATATATAAAACATTTACACTAAAATAATATAATGTAGACTGGAAAGTCCTTAATGAATTTCCCGTGCACTGGAAAAGGCCACTAAAAAGAAACAAATAAGGGGTAGATGGTTTTACCATAACCCAGGGAAGATACCATTTATTACATTTCATTATTGCGATTCAGTTCTATATTGGATGTTTTCGCTAAAATCGCACATTTTGTTGCAGCTTTCTGTCATATAATTTACCGTTATTTGGTTCTTCTGGGGAAATGCTTGCGGCCTGGCTTGGAGTGAATTTCAATAAAAAAGAACTGTGTTTGCAAATTAGCAGTTTTGTAGTTATTTTTATTGAACTCGGGCAACTTTGTTTTTTTAGTCATATCCCAATGCAAAACAAATTGCTGCAAGCCACCCTCAACAGACATGTTTACTTCTGAGTAACGAGTAAATTTCAAAAGAAAAAACATTCCAGGGGTTAAAAATTATAATCCTCTGTGGCTAAAATAGTTACTTCCGTCAATCGCATTTCAAAATTTTTTTATTGTTTTGTCACGGTAAATGCGACATATTACACACTTCATGCCTTATTGCCCACCGGAATTTCTTGCATGTTGCCGACGTAATTTTAACAGTAATCTTCTATATTGTAATTCTATCGGCTCAGGCGGTCAAACCTCGACCTATCTATCAGTCTAAGGTCGACTTTTTTCTATGACCACTTATTTCAAATGGAATACCCCGAACAATGCTTTCTAGCTGCAGTCGCGTATAGACGAACATGGTTAGCCGAGCCTCCATATAGGTGATTACACCCTGGGTTGGGTGGTGGTGATGGATTAGGAAGTCGAACTTGCCTGGACTCCATTCCGAGATCTGAAACCGGTGATGCCAACATGATAACATGGTCCTTTCACTATCTAGCGTGCCCTTATGTACACGCCGGTATCTATCGATAGATCACAGCCATTACAAAATCCCGTGGAATGGGTAAATAAAGATAAAAGATGTGTGAGTCATTTGGCTTTCCCCACACCAAAAGATCTCTCAATGAAGTGGTTTATAGTTTGTGGTCGCTTATTTGGGTAGATCACCCAAGAAAGGTCATACACTAGCGGTCGCTTGGCAAACACGTTGTGTGTTGTTGTTAAAGCCATGAGGCTTTCCTTTTCCGATTCGGCCGAGACTTTCCTATAGTCGTTCAATCCTGGGTTAAATGGTGGAAGTGGGTATGCCAGCCGTGCTTAACTGGACTCAAATATGGAATTTTCACCTTGTAATCCCAACTTACTTCCTCTCAGCTATCCCAATCGGGATTTTTGGACGACGAATTTTCACTGATTTTGCGTCCGAATGACATAGTATAATAATGTTATAGTATACAAAGAATCGATAAGAGGAATCTCCCAATTCGGTGTCGATTTTCTTTCTTTTAATTCTTTGTTATTTATTTAGAATTTTACTCAACGAATCCGATCCTGATATTGTGGCTAAAGTTTCAGTCGAAATATTTGGAGAACTTATCCATGGTAAATATTGTTCATATTTCTTTCTTTTTGATATATATACTTTTGAAAATCTTACATCCAAATTGTCTCTTTTGGCAGTACACAATTAAAATTTTCATTTTGTTTAAATACATTGCATTTTATGGCATTGCAAGATTTTTGTTTATTGGGACTCTGACTGGATTTTTATTCGAAAAAGTTTGCCGACAGATAACAATCCTGATATAATTTTTGAAGTGATTTAAAGCGTACGAAATCTCGTACGATAATATTTTACTTTTAGCCTATTTTAGGCCGTGACGCGATTTTAAGTGTCTTTTATTGTAATAAACGATAACAGCGCTATTTACCAAGAGAAATTTTTGTGATGCGGCGCCTATTATGACGTATCATAATTTAAAGTGCAAACTCGTCGCAGGCCAAAGCACGGTGTTTTATTCAAATTTGTTTCGAATATAGACCATTAATAGACTAGAATTGTTCAATCCATGGCATTTAATAGAAAGATCTCGATTAAGTTGAGATCTACGAGTGGATGAGAGTCGAGAATTCTACATGATATTCCGCGGTTGTGTTCTCAGCTGTTTGTTTGAACTACTAATTTTGTTATGATTGTTATAAATGAAAGTAGCGAGGATATGTGTTGTCTACTCAGTCAAAAAAAAAAAATTGACAAAACATGTATTGTTTAAGTATGAGTCACCAACGTATCGCACCGCTTATGCGCGGGTCATGAATGGCTCAGGCTTGACGAAAAAATCTCTGATTGAATAAGCCGTGTTAATTTTATGTGTATCACGGCGGAAAGTTATTGCGCGCCAATTTATGACATATATTAAAAAATCTCATTTTAGTAAAATTAGATATTCTAAACTTCTGAAAGTCGTTGACCAGAACGGTAAACAATTACGAACTGGTATGACAGAATTGTGTCCAAAAGTGTCCAAAATATGCATATCATTTTCTTCGGATAGACAGAAAAGATTTCAACCTTCGACTCTGATAGTTCATAGCATGGTTCATGATCGTTTGAACCCTTTTTTACAGTTTAGTTGCTATCAGGCTATCAAAAAAAGACATTTTATCATCAAGCTAAAGCTAAATTTTGCTAAATGTCCTTATCTGGTGGAATCCACTTTCCTCGGGTGCCTGAGTACAATTAGGAGAATTCAATGAATCAGATGTTGTGTACTCAGATATTAATCTTACAATGTTTGTTATCATTGCGAGCACTGCCGATTGTTATTTTTGGATTTGTGAGAAGTATTTGTTTATTCTGGTATGGTGCCCACCACCAACACGCGTCATTTCGTTACAAAAACTTTTTACCATTGTTTGTACGTGTCCCTAATGTTGGTAGTAGAGCTTTGTGGTTTGATATAGGGATTAACTGAGCCTTGTTTGTTTATATTATAATAGGATTCACTTTGTTTATGTAATAATACCAAATGTGTATCTGGCCCATGTCCTTATCCGAACAAGGAGATCTGGAATTTTGAGTAAAAGTAGCAATTTGATTTATTTTGCTGTGAAATCATGATATATGCCAAATTTTACGTTGTAAAATTTGACATAAATCATGGCTTCATTGCAAAATTGGGCAAAATATGTCTCAATAACAAATATGTTATCTCTGATTGAATAATCCGTGTTAATTTTATGTGTATCACGGCGGAAAGTTATCGCGCCAATTTATGACAAATATTAAAAAATCTCATTTTAGTAAAATTAGATATTCTAAACTTCTTGAAAGTCGTTGACCAGAACGGTAAACAATTACGAACTGGTATGACAGAATTCAATTCAAAATATTCGATTCGAATCGGAATACTCGAATCATAAATTATTCGATTCGATTTGTGCAACAATTCGAAACCAACAGAATGATGATTTTATTTTTTTTTTCATAAGTGGCAATTTTCACGCAAATTATAAGATGATAAAAGAATGTCTTTGTTTGTTTATCATCATCATGTTCCGTTTTGGAAGTTTTTCTTTTAGAGTGCAGTTGCTGGTACTACATCTTTTAGTAGCTCTTATTTGCTATTAAGTGACCATTAGTGGGTTCCCTTTTCGACTCTGCTTCCGGCCTTGCTCAGAGTGAATTCCAATAAACAAAATCTAAACATTTTTTGTCAAGCATGAGTTACTGATGGAACGCGCTACTCAAGCGCGATCCATCAGTGACTCATGCCTGGCGGGATATAATTTCTGAAATAAAATTAATTTAATTTATTTCCTGTGAGTGAAGGCACGAATCATGCTCCAATTTTGTAATTTACAAGACACATTTTTTTAAATGTTATGTTGAAGTTTTAATAGAGTTTTGCACGATACAGGCAACGATATGAATTTGCAATTGTTATGATTTGTAGGAATAAAAGTGTGACATTTCTAAATATGTGGGATTAGTGATTCGATCCGCTTCGAAAAAAAATTCCTATCTTGATCCAAATGCAAAATGATTCGATTCTGTCCAGGCCTAAATGTACAAGCTAGTATAAATATGTAGCGATATAATTTTCGAATTTATAGACATTTATTTTTTTATTATTATTTTGCGTTTTAATTGATTTGAAAATGAATGTAATATGTAAAGGGTTTCAATAATAGGTTTGGATGGTACTTTGAAAATTAAATTAGCATTTTGTGGGCCGCGGTGGCGCGACGAAACCGTTAACATCTGCCAAGCGTTGCCTATTAAATGGTGCGGATACGATCCCCGGCGAGGAATACATGAGATCAATTAATTAGAAGAGATCTCAAAAATAATACAAATGGGTGCCCGTTGGCAATGCACACTAACCCACAGCGTTGGGATAATGTTCGATAACTATACCCGTTTCTCATTGATTGCGCGTTGGATGGAATGACCAGGCTACCAGCGCATTTGCGGGAAGGGGTCATGGTGCCCTGTACCCACACCCCTCGCCGACCTAAAACAAAATGCAGAATGGCCTTTTAGGGGATTTAAAACGTAAAAAATCTCGCGCAATAGATAATATATAAAGTTTTGGTTTGTTTTGTAGTGATTTTAAATAAAAAAAAAGCTATTTTTAGAACATATTTTGCCTGCAGATCTCATTATGACGTCATCATTCAACTTCGGGAGAATTCAGAAACTTTGCCGCCTCTCCCTTTTAGGGTTCTGACTACGGCACTGTACCAGACGCGCGCAAGATAAATTTTGTAACCAGATGAAATTAAAAACATTGTTAATTTCATGCCGTGAAATAAAAATCATTTCAAATTTCCGAGGAAAATTTCCATGATCTCATTTTAAACCCACGCTTTCCGTCAACATATTTCTCCTTACTCGTTCCGTCTGTCATAAAACACACAATGAAATTATTTTTCTCTTTTTTCAATCCAATTAGCATTTTATAAGTCAAACGTGCCATGATGAAATATACCACGTTGTATTAAATTATGATAAATTTGCCAATTTCAGTTTTGTTTTTGACGTTTGCCTTATTTGCTTTGATGAAAAATGAACCCGAAGAATAGTGTAAACACTCAGCTAGAGATGACAACTGGAAACAAGCGCCGTGAAATGTGGGGCTGGGGTTGGGGCCAGGGTGAGAGAATCTCGTTTTTCTTTCGGCGTCCCAAATATTTATGCCATTTTCATCGAGGGAACAAAAAGCTTCAAAACCATTAATACTGATGATTTCAAACTTTTTCGTACATTTTGCTTTATACTACAAGACACTCAAAAAAGCATTTTAATCTACTAACATAATATATTTAATAAAATATTACCCTCTGCCATATTTTCTTCGGGTGTCTGAGTAGCAGAGTAGTTGACATTCTGTCAGTCTGGCTGTGGCCAGTGTTGACCTTTTTGTTATTGAAGTTCACCCAAAGCGAGGCAGAAAATATCTGCTGTAAGGAACCAGCAGCCACTTAATAGTAATGAGCTACTACGAAATTCACAAAAACTAAAACAAGACAAAAATTGGTAAACAATGTTAAAGAAAGTACAAATATTTGAACGTCATTTTGAAGAATTATTTAAAATAAATATTAAAATAACAGCAATATAATCCCGCAAAATAAAAGATATAATTAAAACAGATATTGCTTCAAGTGATCTCTACCAGCAGAAAATAAAAATATACGCAATATTCGTACAATTTCGAAAATAAATTAAAGAAGAAAGTGCACTAGCTACCACAAGACGTACGAAAAACGCTGTTAGGATCAAATTTGCATCCTAATTAAGCAGTTCGTCCTTTTATCGCTCCCGCAAGACAATCTCGGAGCAAAATGTAGTGGCCTACGCAACCCGGCCCAGTCAGAAAAAGATTGCCTATAACAAGCATGCTTTGTTAAGTATGGGTCACAAATGGATCGCGTCGACGAAACGCGGTCCATCTGTGACTCATGCTTGACAAAATAAAATTTATTTTTGATAAGCAGTGGGTCAAGTGGGTATGACAACTTTTCGGAGACTTTTTCTTCACTTCTATTACAAAGGCATTGCACTATTTATTATAACTTGAATGTTTCATTTGAATTTTTGATATTTTTCTTTTTCAGAAAAAACCTGCCTTATTAGCCAGGAAGTCTGGTTTACTATATATTCAACAGTCGGTTCATTTTATATTCCACTCGCTGTGATGTTATGCATGTATTATAAAATTTATTTGGAAGCATCGAGGTTCAAAGCACGACAGAGAATGAGATCGAAGAGCCTGAGCGATCAGGTACGGATTTATTGAACTTTGTATCTGTGAGATTTTTTTTTCATCGTAATCTCTGAGACGTGAAGAGAAAGACTCGTCAATTGCATCTCAGTTATATCAGTAGTTTTTTAAACTATACAGTTAAGCCTGTGCAGTTTTTGAATAATTTTTGATATTCATCAGCCAACTGAAAAGAGAAAATTGGCTCAAGATATTTGCATAGAGACATGTGTGCACGGTTAGCTCAATCGGTAAACCCTTCTTCGACCTAAGCCAATCAGCAAACTGAAAAGAGAAAAATCCCTCAAGGGTTAATCGTATATAAGAGGTCTGCCGGACGTCTCACCGGTGCACGGTGGTTCACGTATTCGCTGCTTACGGCTTCGTCCACCCACCATGTCCACGCGCAGGAAAACTGAGCCAAAACCTTCACCACCTTGATTTAGAACTGATATCTGCACATGGTCGTGGCTCGCCAAATGGTTAAGTCGTATACTTACTTTTCTGATTCGTTGCAGGCTGTCTGCTTCGCCGACGGGTGAAGCAAATTTAACAGTTTCATACTTTCGAAACTGAAAATTTTCACTCATTTAACAAGAAAAACTTAAACTGAAGAAAAATAATTTAATGAAAACGTCTTGACGCATGCGAACTAATGGAGAATGCAAAAATTTGTGGTTTTTTTTGCAATTTTATCGCTATTTTCGTAAACTTAAGAGATTAAAGTCTTTAGTTTCCTTCCTAGACAATGGTAAAATTAATTGGACATCGCAATTCTCAATTTTTAAAACTGTCTGTTTTGATAGCGCCAGCTCTGCAAATAAGTACAGCTATTTACAAGCGTATAGCACCTTCTACCAAACTACCACATCTCCCCCTCTCTATCAAATAAGATCACATGTTTTGACTTTCGAATCCAAGATGAAGCATCGACCTGTAATTTCTACGCCACAAATAATATTCTCAATACACCTGTTGAGTGCAATTTATCAATCTGTCGCACCGCATAATTTAATGCGTTAGGAAAACAAACTTAATAGATAAGCTGAAAAGTAAATCCTCCTGGGAGTGTTTCGTAATTTAAACGCCAGGAACTTTTTCTTGGTTAAGGTTTTGCCAAGCACGGACCATTGATAGATCGCGCCTCTAAGGCGCGGTCTATCAATGGACCAAGCTTTGCAAATAGATATAATCTTACATTCATTTTAAGTCAGTTATTGAAGAGGGCTATAAGGACTAAATCAACATCCGTTTTTTTTTATATATAAAATGTTGTGCTTGGTAAATAAAAAATTTTGACCCCTAACTTATTTAAACTGAGTTGTTCCGTGAATCAGCAATATGCATAGATATGACTCGCTCTATATGACTTAATCTTATAGAAATGGGCAATTTAATCAGTTGATAGAAAACTCAAATTGTTAAATTCGGCCATAGGAACAAAACTTTTGAAATAATGTGTAATTATGAAATTTTCACTGCAATTTTAAGCGAAATTCATTCGTCCGTGAAAGATGGAGTGTGGGATATTTGCGAATTCGCGACTATGGATGTCTTGATTTTGATAATGGGAGTAAATTGTAGGAATAAAAGTGGGACGTTTTGTAATCATGTGGAATTAGTGATTCGACCCGATTCGAAAAAAATATCCTATTCAGATTCGAATGCAAAATGATTCGGTTCTATCCAGGCCTAAATGTGCAAGCTAGTATAAATATGTGACGATATAATTTTCAGTTTTATAGAAATTTTTTTATTTATAATTTTGCGTTTTAATTTGTAGTTGAGTTTTTCCACCATTAAATGGCACAAAACGGTATACCAGACGCTCCCAAATGGCGAATATTTTAAATTTGGTACAAATAATGAATGGAATGGGAAAATTCCTGAAATTGTGCTTACCTCAGCTACGTTGTACAATTAATGACAGAATTTGACGCAATTGTAGGGCACTTCTTTGCGATGGACCAGTGGTTAATATGTTGGCATCACAGGTTAAAGATCTTGGGTTCCGGTCCGGCTCACTAATCCATGCCCACCACTCAACCCAGGGGGTTATACCTCGGGTAGGCAAAGTTGAACTAGAAAAATCATATCTTGCTAACCAATATAACCCTGACCGTCTATAGGTGGCTGCTAGTACAGGGCCTTGGTAAGGTTGATTCACTCCAAGAAGTGGATATAAAAAATAGCACTGAATGGTGGCAAAATTATATAACAAGAACAAAGATTTTTCTTGGAGGAACACGAACGATTAAAATTAAAACAAGTTGGATAATGATTAATAAAGGTTTTGTTGCGTTAAATAACAATGCATGTTATAAAACTGTTTCAAAAACTTGTTTGTCAATATTCTTATAGCGATCACTGATACAAAGCCAACTAAGGCTTTTTTGAAGTCAAAAATTAACGGTAGTTGACGAACAAATGGTAGACATGGTAGACATATAGTTTTATGATCCTTATATTATTGTTACAGAAATGGTCATAACTTTACATATTGTCTTGCCACTGCATAGCATATTGCTTTTCAAATATTTGAGATTTTGTTTACTTTGTTTCAGCCAAATTCTTTGCTCTCACAATCACTGCGTAGAAAAAAGAAAAAGAAAGAATACATAATTGCCGAAGATTCCAGTACCGATTTAATGGATAACGCTGACATTATGATTCGTAGTATGGATACAGCTGACAGTCTTATTCGTTCATCACCAAACGACAGAACTCCCGAAGGTGATGACATCATAAGCCGAGTGGAAAACGGTGACAAGGCCCTAGAAACGACACTGACGTCAAGAGATGACGTATTTGACTCTTCTCAAATACCAAAGCAAAAGTTATTAAGTCCCGAAGTTGCAAACGGGAGAAGACAGTTTGTAAGCGATAGTCAAATTCACGATAAAAATAAATCGTGCAATAACGGAACTAAACAAGCATGCAGACGAACTTCCAGTTTAATGCCGTTAGAAATAAACGGCAATGCCTTACAAAACAATAAACAATTTCCAAATTTAACGAGAAGCGCCTCGTGGTGCAAAACTTTACATTACTCTGCTGCGTCTGTTAATCAGCCAGACACAAAATCCGTTCCCAATCATGCAACGACGAACGGACGATTACAGGATGCCGCAGCGAATGATAAGAAACATTTTGAAAGTTTCAATAAACTGCGATCAAATTCATTGAGACAAAGTTTTCATAAGAATTCTATTCGGAAAAGCAGTATTTTATCACGGAAAATATCAACTAGGAGGGGAAGTTTACTATCACTGGCATCGGGAGCGAAAAAGTAAGTTGCCTATTTCTAATGCATAGGTGAGAGTGAATTGTATTTTTTCATGGGGTTAGTGTAGTACTTATAGTTCAAACAGTATTCGAAATAGAATATATGATTGTAATAGTATTTCAACATTTAGATGAACGAATTTATGACCCGTTTTGCTTCAAAGTCATGCATGATTTAGGCTGTATTTAATTTTACAGCGTAAAATTTGGCATATTTATTATATATATCATGATTTCAGTGCCTGTGCATCAATTTGGGAATAATTGAAAAAAGATTACTTTTAATCATAATTCTGGAATACCTGGCCTTAAAGACATCCCCAGATAGGGCACTACCCAATCGAAAATTTAATTTGCCAAATTTGTGCCACAGATGGATCGCGTCTCGCCGACGCGATTCATCAATGACACATACTTAACAAAAATGTTTGACAGAATTTTTCTGAATGAGTAGCGGCAGCATAATGCACAGAAAAATAAAATAATTAACATCAGTGGCCAAGAAACTTTATCAGCAAAAGATCATACTAATTCCTGAACTCCTCGTGAAATCACTGGCCGGAAAAATCTGTTATTTAGGCATGTAAAAACCCTATTCAAAAAGACCTTTCTTTGCTGCGCGAACAGTCGGTCACCACTGGCCGGTGCAACACAATAGAAAATGAATTGTGCCTTGGGTCACTGTATAATTTTTTTTCAAACTCGCCAATAGGATCTTTTAATTTATTGAAAACATTTCTTTTTTCTAATTGGATTTAAGTTCAAATCTCCAAATATTTGTTTCTTACAGAGGAGGGATGATAGTACGACGTTTCTCTTCTACATCTCGCGAGAGATTACGTAACGCGAAAGCAATCCGTACTTTGGGCATCATTGTTGCTGTTTTTACTTTTTGTTGGCTGCCTTTCTTCATATTAACTTTTATACGACCATTTGTATGCGTGCATCCCGAATCAAAGGATTGTTTTCCATTGTGGTTGGTGAGTACCTGTCAATTAGTGATGAGAAAGTATGAGTGGGGCTGGGTCCGTTTTTGTTCGAATCGGACCAAAGCACTAATGTGATAAAAATAACAAATGTCCCAATTTTTACTGTTACAACGTGTCTCCATAATGAAAATTAAAAAATTTATAGTTACTTAAACTTTCTAATTCATTCCAGATGTTGTACAAACTTCAGAATTCACATTAAAGATGTCAAGGCAGTTACTGCGGCTTCGAAAGTTACCTGATTAACTCCCTGTTTGGTAAAAGTCACAATTCAATATGGATTGCTCACGCGTAATTTTCACTAAATCTAAAGTGCTTGGTGCGCTGAGATTATTAGTTAAAAGCAACAAAAACCCATCCATTGTATAATAATAGTTACATGAACAGGCCCGGAGGCAAAGTATTTTAAACTAACACTCCATGTCTAAGAGTAAAAATGTTCCTATTTTAACGGCAAAATGCAATCGATTTTGGCCAAATTTGACCAGGTAACCCGTCCGTATAGCAGCTTGGACATCTTCGGTTAGATTCCCTGTAACTCTGGTTCGTAAATCTATGACCTATGGTAACTGAACCTATTCAGGCTCAGGTAAGCTGAAAGGCTCATACTTTTCTTTTTAATAACACTCACCCTGGGTCTGGTGGGTTCTGGAATTAGGTTTGGCTCTGAGTAGTCTACTTGAATGACCGACAATAAAAATCTTTCCTTGTTTTCAGGTACGGCTTGTGCTGTGGCTGGGTTATCTCAACAGTGCTCTCAATCCTATCATATACGTTGGTTTTTCACCAGATCTTCGAGAAACATTTCGATTTCTTATTTGTTGTAAATGCACGAACGTTGACAGGAGATTGGCTCAAATTGAACTAAAACAAGCGATCGAAGAAGAACGAAAAGGATCATTATTGGCAGAAACATCAGATAACATTGCTGCTGTTTCGTGATTTGAGCTTCCGATTTACGCTGAATTTGTATTTCTAGCTTATGAAATTATGCAAAGTATATCGAGAATCTTTCACCCCTTCTTCATCTTGATTTGTCGGAATGGTACGCTGGTAAGTAGCGCCCGAGCGATATAACGAGAATGAAAAAATTAATATTGTACGACGTGCTTAAAATCATAATGAACGATAACACAGATTGTTTTCGTAATATCCTGATATATTTATGTAGGGAAGAGGTTAATAGCCGATATATCCGCTCGCTCGATACTTGACGACATTTGTGCTAGGATTTAAGAACACGAAAAAGGTGAGTAGGATACAGCAAAGCGTGTGGATGCATATTTTCATTTGAACCCCATGACATATATTATAATATACAAATTATTTATTTTATGTACGGTACTCTTTGGATAGAGGATTATAGCCTATTGATCTGATGAAATTGGGACCTAGAAATTATGAACCCATGATTAGTGAATTTTATACAAACGTTCCAGGCAAAAAATCCTTACCTACTGTCGAGTGTGCGGGATTATGGTCTGGGATTTTACCTCATCGCCTTGCGAGATCGGGTTTTAGGATTGCAAATATCAAATCATTATCCTCCGATTCACAGTAGTTTTGTGGCCAGGAGTGTTGAGTGTTAAAAGATTCAAAAGGCGAAAAGATTAAAGGTGAAAGTTTCGATTTCTACGAGTTGATGTGAAAATAAATGTTGCATCCAAATTATTGTGCTTATTCGGAAGAGTTCACTGAACTAGTATTCCAAACTTTTGTTCCGGCTCTTATCTTGTTTCCATACATCTCCCTGACAGAACATACTATTAATTAATTCCTTTATTGGTTGTGCTGTCAAAAGATAGTGATGAAAACTAGTATGCAAACTTTTACGATATTTTTCTGTAGACTTCAAAAAATATATTGTATTGTACTGCACATCCCAGCCCAATTTGAATATTTCTGTCTAGGTAAGTTTTGAGAAGTATGGGGCACTGATGGATCGCGCCGCCTAAGCCGACCATCGCGCCGGACCATCAGTGACTCATGCTTGACAAATAAAATTTCTAGTTGGGATTTCTAGTTACTATGCTGATGCTCATTATTATCAGTACAGTAACGAAAACAGCTAATTACGAAACTGCATTAAAACTTGCTTTAGTAAAGTTTACATCTTCAACCTACGTGTTTGCTCTTTTTCACAGTGTTAAGAATATAAAAGTTCCGTCCCATGATCAATGTTAATTTTCTGGGTATTATTAGTTTGTATCTTTACAAATTTTGCACTGTTGACCGTCTTTATTTTTCTTTCATTTCCTTTGTTTTTTGCAATCTATTTTATACGAACCATCATTTTACAATTTATGATTGTATGTTTGAATTCCACCAAAAACGTTCCCCATTTTTTATTCTATTTTTTTTTTTGTTTTTTTAAATAAATTTGAGGTTTTTAGTGTCTTTGCTAAGCATGAAATTTTATTTATGCTAAAAAATCAAAATAGCAGTAATATGCAAAATATGATGAACTGTCCGAAACAGCTAGCGTTGTTTAGCTTAGCTTGCACAATTATGTTAATTTCCAATCGCTTATCCATACCAACCACTCAACCCAGTGTGTAAGAACTGGGGTAGACTCCGCCGAACTGAAACGATTATATTTCCAACAGCACTATCCCCGTTGGTCTACCAGTGGACGTCGGTACAGGGCCTTCAGGTTCAAGGTAATCCACTTTAATGAGTGGCGAAAAAAAATAGAGTTGGTGTGAACAGCGCCACTTTCCAATCAGACATTTTATTTTGTCAAGCATGAGCCAAAGTTAGCCTGCGCGTTATTAGCGCGTTCCATCAGTGACACAAACCTAACAAATCGTATTTGGGTAAAACTTTTTTAAATAGGTTACGAGTAGGGCTGGGCAATTTAATTGGCTGATTCGAAGAATAATTTATTCGAGTTAGACGTGAATCTGTTATATTTCAATGAGAAAATTTATTTTGTCAAGCATTAACCACAGATGGCCTGTGCCTCGAAGGCGCGATCCATCAGTATCCCATGCTTAACAAAAGATGTTTTCCATCAATTTTTCTGAAGGAGTATAAAAAATTCGGAAAATGGAGTGAAATTTCAAATTTAACCGGAGAATAAAAGCTATAGATTCAAAAGTTTTATTAATTATTCGAATAATAAAGGTGAAACCCCATTTGTTGTTCAGTCGGAATCTAGCGATTCGTAAAAATTATCCGAATCGGGTTTGAATTTCAAATCATTCGATTTTGCCCAGCTCTAGTTACGAGCCTTCGTGGCTCGATTTCTGGGGTTGTATAATCAGATAATGCTAACCGAATCACACACCATTTGCCCAAATGCGTTTTGTTAAGTATGAGTCAGGCGCGATCCATCTGTGGCTAATGCTTAACAAAACAATATTTCTGGTTGGGCACCTGTCCTGAGCTTTAGCACTGATAAACATAAACGTGATTGACTTCACTTACCCTTTCCATAATATTTTGTTCGAACAAAGCACTAAAATACTGTGATTATTTTCTTGTGATGTAGTAAAGTTCGTTACTTGTCTTCCTATCTTGTCGTTTTTGAGAATGTTGAATAGAGAATGATGCTCAAACGCTTGATAATCTTAATTGTAACCTGAGTCAATTCACATTGGAGATCAGCAACAGGATGAGTTTTTTCTCCGGCATGTATGGTGCGATTTAATCAAAAATTGATAAATCAGTCCTCAAACAAAATTGAATAAGGCCGTTCTTCTAAAATCAATTGCCAGCATTATTTATAATAACAAGATTTTATTTTGTGAGATAAATGTCATGTAATAACTTTAGCTAATTCACGTATTTTGCATTAGCGGTGATCACTGCTTAACAATTTTATATTATTTTTTATTCCAAATATTTTTAATATGGTTCAAATTTATGATTCTCGCCCGAAAATTCAAAATACGGTTTATGGGGATCGGTACATCCAAAAGCAAAAGATTGGAAATCTATTAATATCAGGCGATCGCAACCTATATTCTTGTTTCGGAAAGAGCACTGTACCTCTCTCACACTACATCGGCCCCTACCTAATATCTTCAACCCACTTCCGCTCTCTCTACCTTTGCCTGGCCCACTTATTCCTAGCCCACCTGACTATATGACCGGTTCCTCTACGCCGTCCTCCTATACCCGATACACCTCCGACTCCTGGTACGTCTCCCCACAATCCTCATAACATCTATAGCTCAAACGCCGCTACCCCCACCCGCCTTCTCATCTCCTACCCATTCCGTCCTCCCTTTCACAACCTACAACCCCACCTACCAACCGACAAAACCCCAAATCCGAAACTACGGACCTAATGTCCGCCAAATACGGAGTTTATATACGACACGTTTATGCCAAGGTAACTTTCAAAGTAATTCAGCTCAACGTTTGTTTTTTATCTTCTTTCTGCTACTAATTTTACGCAGGAAAAAAAGGAGACAGAACAAATGTCGAGCTTTACTGGTTTAAACGTTCACTTGGCATAAACGTGTCATATATAAACCTCAGATCTTTCCGATGGTTTAGGTCACATTTATAAAGAAATTGGGCGTTAGACTTCGAGTTTGGCTGCAGGTGTGTTTTATTTCGTCAATTTTAAAGGAGTATGCGTGGTACTTGGCCGTACTCTAAGGAGGAATTTGCTTGAACGGGGAGGCAGGAGATACATGGGAAGATAGCCAGTTTAGCTATAGCTAGTTATGCTAGATTGGGTAGGTCAAATTAGTCTAGTAGGGCGGAATAGATAGGACGGGTCTGGGTAGGACAAGTTAGTTGAGTGGTGAAGATTAGATGAGACGGGTCAGCTATATAGGGGCGTAGGCTGGGTGGACAACATAATCTTTCATGTGTCTATACGATGAACAAAACCTTGACAAGATTACTCATTTTTTATATGTGGCTGACTGATTGAGAACTTTCAGTTCTAGATAAAATGTTTTTCACTTAAGAGCACGATCGGTATTATATTTTGTAGAAACTCCTTGTCATGTAAGTTGTCGTTAGTTGGTTCCTTTTGGATACTGCCCCAGGCCCTGTTTTAGAGTAAAGTTTACCAAAAAACATACAAAACTGCACTTCTTTTTCCCTGTGCCTAAAAAATTTTTACTCACGTATGTTCACGCCCATTTATGTTTTCGATAAGGTGCCTTTGCATAGATGAGAGTATTCACATTTATGGAACCAAACATATGTGTTCAAAAACGTTAGGCGAACATATGATATAGAAGTTGCTCTTGGGTACTCGGTATCGGTGACGAAAGGTTTTTCGATACAAATAGAAATTGCGCCGTTAGATATTGTCTTCACCATACATCGTGACATCTCTGGTTCCAAAATAGAAGAGATACCAGCTATTTGAATGGCACTTTAGATGATGCTATTTTTCCCCAATTTCGCTGTTTCACTGTTAGCTTATCAACGAGCTGAAGCAGATGCTGCGTTATACTGATTCAGGACATGACAAAACTTTCTCTGATAATTCATTCCCAAAGATCATTTGTTGAGTATATGGGTGGAAGATAGACATGAAAAAAGTCTGACGGCCACACAAAACGACAAGATAAACCCCGAAGATCAACAGAACTACACATACTGCACAGTACACATGCTTGGTCAATTCGTACTCTGATGGACTTGTGGCGAAATAATGGACTTGACTGTTCATTCCAAGAGCTATTTCAACCTTGTTTAGAGTGGTAATCAAATAATACTAAAAATGGGTCAACACTTGCTGCACTATGTTTAAATATTTCGTATATAAATTGAAAATAATACCGATATTAAATAACTAAGGTAATCAACCAGGCTGACAACATCTTATTCCACGAAAAAATAAGTTACTTTTTCATGGAATGAGATGTTAGTAGATATCCGCGGAGTCTAAAATTTTCGAATCCAGGTCCGTTCCTGAACAACAAATTGCGTACTGATTCCAAACCTAATCCAATCCAAATGAAAACATCACGCTCCTGATCCTGACAGAATCCCGAACAGAAAGCTTCTCCCTATTTCCAAATGCGTCAAAGTGTTATTATTTTCTTGAATCAAGAGATGGGCCAAAAAAATTGTAGGCCAATCCGAACCGGCAATCACTCAAATTAAGCAAATCCTCCTGAATTCCACCCTGCCAATCCGACTCGTGAAGACTTCTAATTGTTGGTCTGTTTTATCACTAATACTATCTCATTCAAGGAAATTTGTAAAGTCATTTACTTACGGATCCGAGATTGTAAGAAAACGTGGAAAAGGTACCGATAATTGACTGTACGTTCTTTGCTTTCAGTAAGTAAATCAAGTTTCCAAAAACACATCGATCTGAAAAGTTATTGGGACTGAGGAACAATTAAAGTGTGGTTGTGGTTTCCCCTTTGGTTAAGCCGTATTTCCGACCTTCTTTTTCCATAATATGTTCAAATCGAACAAGAGCACGATTTCAACCGTCTATTGACGATTATGACCATTTCCGCGAATTTTAATTTGAGCCTCAGATTCGAAATTTTGAACAAACATGAATATTTTCGCGACCCGATACTTGAGAACATTGCATACCCATTTGACTACAAACACTGGATTGAAACTGGTATACGTACGTTTAAAATTTACCTATGAAGGCGGTTATTATAATTACCGAAACGACCGAAAACTACAGAAACGACCGTTGAGTAAGTGAAAAATGTACCGAAAAGGTCTCCAGTTGTACTTGGCCTTTAAATTTGACCTAAAACGGAGTTTCAAAGTAGTCTCACCAACCTTTCCCTCCCCAGAGCTGAAATTTGAAATCTGTGATAAGTGCTTATATCACTTAGAACAATAAGATCATCACAATGATGATACCGGTGATACAGGCCCTCGGACGCATCAGTCTTGGAAGTTTCTACCTTCAGTGACGACGGAATACAGTGGGATAAAAAGTTTTCAATGGCACTTTTAACTCAAGACGACTTTTTGCGCCAGGTCGGTTGGACAAAAATAGAACAATTTAGGATAGCAAATAAACTTGTCTGACAGATTTCCGCACATTTTATTAGTTTTTCACGTAGTTTCGTTTATTCGAATGTCATATAGGATTGGGCAATTCGATTCGGGGATTCGAAGCACAATATATTCGAATTAATCGTGGATCGTTCCCATAAATACTTACGAAATGAACTGAAGTTTTCATTTTTAACGGCAAAATTGACTCTGTC
The DNA here is from genome assembly GCA_963675895.2 of Styela plicata. Taxonomy (NCBI): domain Eukaryota; kingdom Metazoa; phylum Chordata; class Ascidiacea; order Stolidobranchia; family Styelidae; genus Styela; species Styela plicata. The sequence goes on along the minus strand of OZ023144.1, from coordinate 13,790,481 downwards.
CTACGTATCCTGCCCCAACCCACCTCCCTCCGCCTGACCTTCCTATCCCCGGCTCACCTCCCTCTACCTGTCCTGCCCCAACCCACCTCCCTTCGCCTGACCTTCCTATCACCAGCTCACCTCACTCCGCCTGACCTTCCTACCCCCAGCTCAACATAACTAACCTACCTCCCTTTAACCTGCGTATAGCTTTTTCTGACCTGCCTTCTCACAACCCATATAGCTCTTCCTAACCCGCTTAGCCCCAGCCAGCCTCTACACTCCCCAACTCCTTTTGCTTGACTTGAACTGCCTATTGTCAGTCCCAGAGCTGGCTACCACAATCCAACTCTTTCTTACCTAATACGTGATAATTTCGCCCAGGTATAGACGGCGTTTATGCTAAGTGAACTTTTAGGCTTGTTCAGCCTAAAGCTGTTTTTCCTCTCTTTCTTTATCTCACTCTTATTTTGTGGTATATAAAGAAACAGACACAATTTTTGCTCAGCTGTACTGAAAAATAAACGAGAATTTACGATTTAATGAATATATATTTAGTAAATTGAATGCATCACCACAACGCACGGGGTTTTCGGACTTCGAACTATGAAATAGAAAGTGTGAGTTAGGATTTTACTTCTCAGCCTCGATGACCCTTCTTTAACGTAACTAGACAATGTCCATTTGCGTGAATTACCATTTACGAGAACAATCGATCCTATAACTGAAATTCTCACCGTAGAGTCACTGGCTAACTGGTTCGGCGGCGCAGAGAAATGTTACTTCCCTAAAATGGATTGACTTTAAATTTTTTGCGTTTCTGTCGGGTGTTCTGTTGTCTGGTGAAAATATCAATTTGAACAAAAACAACAAATCAGGAAAGCAGCGAGAAGGCAAGGAATTCTAAAGTTCGAAGATTCTTGGAGAAATAAGGTTGTCATGAATTCTTAATTAATGTTGCGAGCAATTCAGTTCCAGTTAATCTTTGAAGCCACTCACCATAGCCCTCTGTGTCTCAAACTTAACACGATCAACCCAAAGATTCAAAAGAAGCGGATTCAAATGAAACCGATTCAATTAAGCAGAAATGCGCATGGTAAGGTGATATTCGGAAAAATTATTCGAATCGGATTCGAATTCCAAATGATTCACTTTTGCCCAGCCCTACTGTCATGGGTGTTCGGTTAGCTCAGTTGGTATTTTCATTTGGATTAAGTACGCAATTTGGGATTCAGGATTGGATGTGTAATATAGACATAGTCTATTTCGATACCTCTATTTCGATATATTATAGTAAATTCCTTATAATTTGCCGAAATTCAATGCCTTTTTAAATGGTATCATGGCAAATTTATGATTTCCTAAATAATATTACTTTGCTGGGATTATAATGCGTGGCGAATTAAGTACGAACCAAATTATTTAATTAAGCGTTGAGGCAAGTTTTGGCCATTTCAAAATGGCCGCATAACATGTTTCGTAAAAAGGGCATAGAGGATAGAGCTAAGAATGGGCCTGCAGTAAAAATTACAGGCGCTAGGCAATCTGGCCATTCAATTTAACTTTTTATATTGAATCTATAATAATACCGTAATAAATATATTTAAGACTTGGTTTAAACTTCCTTAATAGTATCAATATGGACAGCACAACAATAGAAACAAATAAGCTCTATTTGTACCATACTTTGATACACGAAAATACTCTTCACCCTACAAAGCTTCAAAAAAATATTTGAAAAAGGAAACACGCGTTTGCTTACCTCAAAAATATATGTAAATATAACTAAATTCGGCCAAACACGTGACACGTGACATGTACATGACCCTACAAAAATAAAATAAAATAAAGGGGCGCCGAACACACACACACACTCACACCATAAGTTAAAACACAAGCGAAAAATGAAGTTGGACTATACTGGAGAAATTGTACATGAGAAAAAAATACGTAAAGTATAAAAGAAAAAAGGTAAAGTAAAACAAAAGAGGGGGCCAAATAGAAATAAAAGGAGATAAACCCTACCCCACCCCTCAAAAGGGAAAAACACTGCTAAAAAGATGATGATAGTTAAAGGTGTGACAAATTTCTTAAGCCAAATTAAATACATTGTAAGGGTGGCAAACTCTAACATGCATTACTTATTGTCCGAGGCATCCAAATTACATTACTCATTCAACTTTTTATTATTACTGATGTGGATTATTATAATGATTTCATCTTGGTATTTGAGATACGGACATCGTAACATAGATTGATGAAAATATTTACAATATGATACAAAGTCTGACAATAATAATTAATATTAATTCTAAATGCTATTTTTTATAATATTGGACATGACGGATTTACTACTGTTGGAGTTTAAATAGTCATAAGAATTTAGTAATGATTACAATTACTGAGGTGAATTATTGCCTCCACGGGCCAATTTCGGGACGTTTTGTAGTTGGGCAGCACTGTGAAATAGGCGAGGCCAGAGTGATATTTTGGTGTTAAATGTCATAATGGGCCAAATTTGGCGTATTATAAGAAGTCGGATAATTTTGGAAGCTGGAGATAGATGTTAGGAAAGATTGAAACCTATGGCCAAATCTTTTTTTACATATGGGCCGGCAATATTTGACAATATTTGCTCAGCGTTGGTGAATTTATGTCATTGCAATAAAACTAGGATTCAAGACATCGTTTTGATTGCGGTATAAAGTTCATGGATGTTGTTAGTGCGACGTTGATTTTACTTTGGAGATAGCATCATCTGGTGATGAAGAATTTTATTTTGGTCTAGTGGAGTTTAGACCCATATTCTCCAATGTCATCATAATAAAAACTGGTAGATTATTTTCATCCTAACTAGCGCCAATGTTGCAAGCGTATGCCATTATTGTCTCCCGGACTGAGGTAAGCAAACGCGTGTTACTTTCTCCTAATGGTTTCTTGAAGCTTATCGCGTGGCACATTTTTAAACCAACGAATACAGGTACTGGTTGTCTTCGCGCATTTTGCAGGGTTTTCGAGACGACGACGGTGCCGGGCCAGGTATTTGGTCGTTTGGTCGTTTCGTTGGACGTTTCGGAGGTTCAGGGTTAACAGTCAGACAGCACTCCGACTTCGCTGTTATATAAGCATATCGGTGTGAAGTTAAGTATATATAAGTGAATTAAGTATATTTTTCCCGAGGAGCGCAAAAACTAACGTCTTGGACAATGGGAGATGATGACGACGACGACGACGATGGTGGAGGGGTACCGGTAGTGGAACACCAATTTACTGTCAACATAAAATTTAAATGTAATGGATGGCTGTATAGAGATACAGTAAAGAAAATTATTTTGGATAAAGCTGGAAATGGCACAATAAAATGCATGTACCCGATAGATGGAATATGGCGAATTAAGCTCACGTCAGAAGCGGCATTTAAGCTAGTACTCGATGGAGGTCTCAAATATAAGTATAATGACAAAGAATTTACAGCATTCCCGGAAGAAGTCTTCTCGAATGCAACTGAAGTTACATTATCGAGAGTACCTGCAGAAGTGACAGATGAAGTTTTGGAGGATATACTCTCTGTATTCGGAGACATAAAGTCAGTCACAAGATCAGTAGATGATGATGGAATAGAAGATGGGGTACGTAAATGTAAAATGCTGCTTTTACACGATATTCCACCGAAATATAGATTGCCCAAAAAATACACAGGAGATGAAATAAAAGTTCATTATATTATGCCATCAACAAACCAGAAAAATGAAGATCACTGGTGTTACATATGCAAGTCAATGGCGCACGTTGTCCAGCACTGCCCGAAAAGGAGAAAATGTCAATATTGTGATGGTGTAGGTAAACCCCACCTGGAAAAAGATTGTCGATTGAAAAAGAGAGTGGAAAAAGATAAAAGTGACAAACAACACCCAATAATAGACGGACAAAGTAATTCCAAAAAACATAGCGGAATTGACAGTCTAACCAAACAAATGCCCAAACAGCAAAAAGAAAATGAAAAACAGGCCAAAATACTTGCAAAAGATGTAGTTAAGGAAATACAAAAGGAAATACAAAGACAGGAAACTTTAATGTCGAAACAGCAAAAAACAACATCTTTCGAACAAGAAGCCACAAATCAAACTTCAACATCATACCAAACTCTCGAAGAACATGGATCAAGATCAATGGAAACAGGATATGAGCCAGAACAAATAACTGTGAGGGATCTAGATAATAATTCAACAGGCAATATACCACCAACAATATTCAGTCCAGAAACAGTGAAAATTGATATGAACCAAGCAGCTCATCATGAAATGTTGGAAACCAAAAAAGTCACATCAGACGAACAACAAATAAAACCAAAAACTGTAAAACTCAAACCCAAACTTAAGAATACTCAATCAGCAGAAGCCACAAAATTGGTTGAAAAAAATAATTCTTTTGACCCCATTGCAATATACCCTGAAGAAAGTACGAGACAAATATTGATAATCGGAGATTCACAAGTACGAAGAATCGGTTACAAGAGTGATGCAACTAAGGTAAAGACTGTTCAAGTTCAAGGTGGACGATTCAGCGGTGTGGCCAAATTCTTGGCAGATATGGAGGAAAGATTTAGTCACATAATAATCTATGCCGGTACAAATGAAATCACAACAAAAGAATACGATGTTATAGAATCAGCAGTGAAAAAATCAATTAAGGAAGCAAAGCGATTGTCAGGAAATGTGTACATATGCGGAACTATCCCTAAATATGGACGAAGCAGAGGAAGACAAGGTTGTGATAGGATCAATAAAGCTATAGAAAAGTATGCCATAGAAGAAAGCATTCAATATATCCCGAGGCCTGAATGTCTTGATGAAAATAGGTCAATTGATGGATATTTTGAAAAGAGCATGCTTCACATTAATGATGAAGGAGCACTCAAAGTTGTAGAAAAGATAAGTGAATTTATCGACATCAAATGCCAGCAAACTGCAAAGCAGAAGCGGGTGCACGACCCCAGCCCAAAGCACGCAAATAAACACAAAAAGAAGGAAGAAAGCAGTAACACCCTATCAGAACTTGTACAACCACTCAATGTAGAGAACATGGATAGCACCAACAAATATAAACCCATGTCATTATCTCAACCAGTACCAACAAGTATTGAAGAGATGGACATACAACAGTATCAATTACCGTCATCTCAGCCAAATCCCATGACCCAAGACATCACGGAACAGACTGGGATAATGGAAAATATAGAACAATTGGCTAAAAATAGAGACATATCTACTAGAAACGGTGCTTCACATCCCACTTCAGCAGGTGAAGATGGAGGAGGTGAAGCAGTTACTTGATTATACCATATTGTGCCATTCTATTACTTGTCACTATATAGGGTGAGTATTGCGAGGGTTGCATAACCTAAAATTTCCTACCAGTTTTGCTCTCAAGTTCAATGGATCTTTAGTTACTTTTACAACGGTTAACGTTAATGGGTTAAGACAATGTGAAAAACGAAAAAGTGCTTTCAATTGTTTTAAAAATAGTAAATGGGACATTATTTTAATCCAAGAAACACATTGTGGAAGTGATAGTGAAGCGGAAACTTGGTCAAAGGAATGGGGCAATCACTCAATATGGTCCACTTACTCTAATACTTCCAGTGGTGTAGGAATATTATTTTCTAATAAAATAGATATAAAATTGGATGAAATTGAAATTGACAAATTCGGAAGATACTTAATAATTCAATGGAAATCCTCAGACTTCCATTACGCGTTATGCAACATATATGCTCCTAATAGAAGCAATGATAGAATACAATTGTTCGAATTATTGCAAAGTAAACTAGAAATTATATCAAACAAAACCGGAAATCTTTCACTGGAAATCATTATTGGAGGTGATTTTAACTGTGTTCTTGAAAAATTAGATAAATATCCAGAACATTTCTTCAGACAGGATGAGAGTATCAAACTATTGTGTGATATAATTCAAAAATGGAATTTAACAGATATTTGGAGACAGTTAAACATTAATGCAAAAAGATATACCTGGAAACAAAAGCGTTTTAACAATTATACAGCGATGAGCCGTCTTGATAGGTGGTATTTGTCATCTAACTTGGCAATTTCAGTGCAAAACTGTGAAATACCAGTTTTTACACTATCAGATCACCTGCCGGTTACTGTCACAATAGCATTAACAGGAAATATAAAGCATGGTCCAGGATATTGGAAATTTAATTCAGAGTTGTGTAAATATCAATATTTCTGTGATGGAATCCGAGCCATATTGGAAAAATGGCATTTTGAAATATTTCACTTGCATGAGACTGAAAGAGGCACCTATTGGGATTCATGCAAAAACAAAATAAAAAAATGGGCGATTTATTGTGCGAAAAAGAAAAAACTGCAGGAATCGGAGAAGAACGTGTTTTATTAGATCAATACAGAGAGGTTCACCAAAAGATGGAAAAGGAATTAGAGAATGATGAAATTAAAAATGAGTTAATTTGCATAGAAAACGAAATAATGGAATACAATAAGCAGAAAGCTCAGGGCGCAATCATTAGATCCAGAATTAAATGGGTAGAAGAGGGTGAAAAATCAACCAAATATTTTTTAAATATGGAAAAGAATAGAGCAAGATCACGTATGTTTAATGCAATAAAAAAGGTCGATGGTACAATTGTATACAAGCAGGAAGAAATACAAGCAGAACAGATGAACTTTTATTTTAACCTGTATAACAAAAACAGATATTTTGATCTCCAAATCCAAAACGACCTTGTCGCTAACATTACAACTAAAATAACGGAAGAGCAAAGACTAGACTTAGAAACTAAAGTAAGTGAAAAAGAGCTGGATTCAGCTCTAGGCGAATTGAAAGCTAATAAATCTCCAGGCTTAGATGGGCTGACAAAAGAGTTCTATCTGAAATTTTGGAAGTTAATAAAACCAATACTTATCATCCTATACAAAGGATACCATGATTTAGGGGAGCTTTCGAAAGGCACTATAATTGGACTAATTACTCTATTTTTTAAAAAAGGAGATAAAAAGGATATTAAAAACTGGCGCCCTATAACTTTATTAAATTTTGAATATAAATTGATCGCAAAAGTTCTGGCAAATAGACTTAAAAATGTTTTACCAAATATAATAGATGAGGGCCAGACTGCCTTTGTTCCTGGTCGCTCTATTCACGAAAATTTACTCTCAATGCGTGATGATATATTTTGGGCAAACAAACAAAATTTACCATTGGTCATATTTTCAATTGATCAAGAAAAGGCATATGATGTAGTTGATAGGGAATTGTTGATTAAAATTATGTTCAGGAAGGGCTTTGGACCAAATTTCATCAAATGGATAGTTACACTTCATAAAAATTCTAGATCTAATATAATAACCAATGGATATATATCCGATAGTTTTCGTATGACAAGAGGAGTAAGGCAGGGATGCCCAATTGCTCCACTATTGTATCTGTTCATGTCCGAACTACTATCTTCAAACATCAAAATAAATACAAATATAATTGGATTTCAAAATTGTTCGGGTCAAGAAGAAAAGTTCAAAGGTTATGCAGATGATGTAACTCTGACATTTATAAACTTATTATCAGTCGACGAAAGTCTACGGATTCTAAGCAATTTTGAACGAGGCACAGGTCTTAAAGTAAATAAAAGTAAAAGTACCATATTCTTATGCGGGAGTGCAAAATACTGGAATTTGGGGGGAAATTATAAGGGTATCACAGTGAGGAACGATGAGATTAAGCATTTAGGAGCTTATTTAGGTAACAAGAATACTTCCAGAGACAAAAACTGGAATACAATAATTAATAACATTGAAAAAGTCACCAACATGTGGAAATGCAGAAATTTGACAATGATAGGGAAAATTCTTATTTCTAAATCCTTAATGTTGTCAAAACTCTGGCATATTATAAATTTCGAATATATCCCAGAACAATTTATCAAAAAACTAGAAACAGTGATATGGAAATTTATTTGGAACGGGAAAGCGCAATTAATAAACAGGACCATTGTTAGCAGGGAGATAAATCAAGGAGGATTAAAAATGATGAATGTAAGAATACAGATCCAGGCAATGCAAGTAAAGTGGATTTTGAAAATATTGAGAGGCAAACGTAGTCCATGGACTATGAGGGCAATTTATTATATCAATCAATATTGTGACAGTCTATCGAAAGGCAATCTTGAAAGTCTATATTTAAATTTTAAATTTGAAAGAAATGTGGCAATACCAATGTTTTATACGAGTACAGTTAATTCTTTCAAAGAAATGCGCTTGCAAAGAAATCACCCAATAACAGTCTCAGAAATTAAAATGGAAATTTTGTTTAATAACCCCCTAATCATTGATGCAGATTCAAATGAGCCTTTAGCAGCCATGCCAAAATGGGTATTTGCAAAAATAATAACAGTGGGTGACATTGTAGAAAACAGTTTATACGATTTGGCAGAAAAAATTTATTTAAATTATTACACTGTAAATATTACCCAAAGGAGAAGGCAAAATTTTATAATCAAATGTTCTGGGGAACTCCAAAAAATTTGGATGAGTGTTCCAGTAAACTGGAAAGAAGTATTGGCTCAAAATCAACAGCAAAATGAATCAAGACATGAAATTGAAAGATATAAAGAGTCTGAGTATTTGACAACAAAAAAAATATCTACAAAATTATTCAAAAACATCAAAATTCATCATTTGATATGCATTATGAATATATTCGAAACAAGCTCCACCTGTCTCAACCCATTAATTGGAACAATATTTGCAAATTTGATATTTCAAATAAGTATAAAGAACTAAGTTATAAAATTGCTCATAATGGACTTCCCACAGGAAGTAAGCTCAAGTACTGGTATGAGGAAGAATCAGGAAAGTGCATCCTTTGCAATACTAGAATTGAAGAGGATTGTTTTCATTTATTTTATGCATGTGATTTTGTTAGGGACTTTTGGAGATGGTGTGGTGCTGAATCGTTAACTCCTGATGAAATAATAGGTAACAACATATCAGAAAAAGCTAAATTAATAATTGTATTATGCGGGAAAGCAACTATTTGGCAATATAGAAATTCAGTCAAGTATGATGAAATAGCGAAAACTCAGATTGATATAAGAGCAATAATGAAATGTAAAATTTTTGGATCCGCACAAATGATGGTACTCTTAAATAAACAAGCATTTTTACAGGATGAATATGTTCGTAATTTAATGAGCAAGCCTTTATTCAACTGATAATGACAGCACAACACCATTTTTTTTTCCATTAGTCTAATGAGCACATTTCTGATTTAGATAAATCTGGTATGTTATGTTAATTGCATATGATAATATCATTACTGGCCATTTCAATTACACTGCAGGTTTGGTGGGGTGGAAAAGGTATGTTTTTCACCACCATCTTGTAGGGGTGTTTGATCTGTCTAATTTGTGAAAATTTCTTTTTTCATGCTACAAATACCGGTACTTAATTAAAAACAAAATATATAATCATTATGATAACATTGAAATCTTCTGGAATATACAACATTCATGAATATCAAACTCATCATCATCATCATATTGGTCTGTATAAACATATGGGTAAAATGGATTATTGGATTGTATTTTTCATTTAATTTTTGTTTTTGTCTATGCACTTATTGTTGTTATTATTATCCTAAATTATTCGGAATATTTCTACTTGGCAAAAACAAAAATGTTGGTGTTACCAATCTCATGTGATTCGTGTTTGGAAAATTATAATTGGCTCGATCAAAACAAATGAAAAAAAAAAAATCCGTTTGGCATTGGGTTTTATTGGAAAAAAAAAAAAAAAAAAAATTTAAACTTTCTTTTAGTTTTTTTTTCTGCTTTCCTAATAGGTCTGTAATGTTATATCTTTAATTGTATCGTCCTCTGGTTTTGTGTCGACGGAGGTGTCAAAATAAACTATGTCTATGGATGAGTCGCTTTCAACATCGGGAATTTTTAGGGTAATCGAATATATGCAGTATGGTACCGTACCGTATTAAACTTCGCTGTTCATGTGACCCAAAGTTTGGTGACTGAATTTATAAAACTTAGAATACTTTCATCCTACCAAGTAGACTATGCAGTATAAATCACACGGGGATTTGGATTATAATTTAGAGACCATAATGGCAGAGTCACTGCGTTGATTGCATACGTTATTATCTACAGCAACTCTACATGCTACACCGAGATTTTAAAAATTGGGATTTGAGCAGTTAAGACCAATGCTAAACAGTAAATTTGAGTGTGAGTGAGATTTCTTGTGCTGGACTTCACAGTTCATATTTATAGCTATTTTGTGCAGTTGTTTGCCTGCATTCTGGTGTTAATAAAAAATATAAAATTATACCGGTAGCTGTTAAAAGCAATGGTGTCCAGGGGTTTAAAAATCTATTATCAGCCTGTCATCTGCAGAGGTCACCATACAATTTTGTATTCTCAGTACCACTGCAATTGAGGTAGAGACAAGGAAGAATATTGTTATATTTAAAAAAATGTTGTCTGAAGCAAAAGGTTTTATTCGTACAGAATTGAAGCAAAAGGATTTACGATTTTATTTGTAGAGAAGTTCAAATGCCTGAATGTTGTGGAAAAATTTGTTTTGTTGTGATTGAAACGTTACGGTATTCACTGTAGCCTACACTGTACATGTGGGGAGCACTAGGGCAAATGCGAAAGTATTGTTTTGTATGATCATAAATTGCTCTTATCTTCTCATAGAACTAACAATTTTATTATTCGCCATTTTTTTTCTCAATTATGACATCACACTGTAACAAGCCCATACCACCCAGCACAGTATTTAGCCTGTTATGTTAACATGAAGTCGTATTGCAAAATCATTGATGATGGGAATTTGATTCTCTTCTAAATTATATTAACTTTGCAGTTCAAATACTGAATACTGGGTGTTCATGCATTTGTTTTAGTGTGTGTGAATATCACTGTGTGAGTGCATGCCTGCATGTCCTTAACTTTAATATTGTTTTTTATCCACTGATCTGATTTCCTTGTTCGTGATTTTTTTAAATGTGGATTTGGAATCAATCTATCTGTCTATGAGAGCTCGCCTATTATAGCATTGATGAGATACCGTCATGTCTCGCACGAGAGATAATTTTGCAGCTCCAAGAGCATTTGTCGAAATAGAAAAATGTCCATATATTGCAATTTTTTTTGTGAAAAATAACGTTTCGCCTCATCACATTGACAATTCCTGTAGCGTGTCGAGTTTGCAATCTCAATGTTATCAGTGGGGTTTTGACTCTAAAATTTCAGAGCCTAGCGGATGGTTTCAAAATTGATTCAAGTAACAATTCTAGTTAGTGTCAGTTATCAGCAATATCGGTTACCTGGAAGGTTGAAACATTAATTTATTTAAATTGTAAATTTCGAATTCAAATACCATTTGAAACAGAAGTTATGAAGACAACTCTAAATGTATTTTTTCTTTTAACAGGAAGTATTATAGTATAGTATTTTGTTTAAAAAAAACGTCAATTTTATCATGGCGACTAGGTTGCTTAAAGTGGGAACAGTATTGGCATTTTTATGCATATCATTGACTTATGCCCCACCTATACCTACAGAAGGAGTAAAAGATTCATGGCCTGTAAGATTATTCATCAATATGCTCGGATATGCAACTCTCGTTGTTCCTGCAGCTCTTTTGATAAAATATTTGAAGAAGATAAATTATAAAGAAAAAGGTAATAATTATGAACTTTCTAGACTAGTAGTTTGTTCAATTTGCATTATTTCCCTCTAATTAAATTTAAACTCATTTTATCAGCGTCATTTAAACAATATCACTCCTTACATTCAAACCAGCACATGAAGAATTTGGAAAAAATGGTATCAATGAAAAGATTGTAGAAAATTAATGAACACAAAAACATCCCTTCATTTAGTACCCGGAAGAAATATGAAAAGTAGTGAAATTCAGTTCTGAAAGGTTATAGGGGTTTAGTCAAATTCTGGAAACACCTCAAATTTCTAAGCGGGACGAGGTTACGCATCTTAATACCTATCCACAAACTTATGCATTAATGTGCTTATTCAATAGAATGGAATATTTGTTGGGCCGGAACTCATATTATGAAAAATATTTTTTGATGCGTATTTTAATGTTTTTTCATATATTATTAAAAATTAGGAATTCAGCTTTAATTATTTCTTTTTGAGAGCACTATTTTGTCCAGTCTGAGCCACAGCTGGGCAGTGCCCGGTCGGCAAAAGGTGATTGGATATATTTCTGATTGTTTAGTTAGGTGGCACCAGCCTAATTTTTAGCTGATATTGCCACATAGTTCACATAATAATAATAATCCCTTTTTCTCTTGTTTCAGGTAGTGGATTATGCTTCCCTATGGTAAAAACATGTGTTTTTGGAGATGATGTTAGTGAACATAAAGTAACAGATCAATCTACTGCATCCAATATCTTAATAAAGGAGCAATCAACATTCCTCAGCGGCATTAAATTAGTAATTTGTGCTGCCGGTTTACAGGTGGGTGTTTTTGGCTTAATTAATAATTAAATTCCAAAATTTTTCTATTGAAGTTAAGTTTCACTAAAGAAATTTTTATTTCCACTTTTTCTGGAGATTATAAGGAATTTAAGACTTTAGGAACAGTGTATAGAGCATAGCAAAACCAGACTAGACTTTTTTTAACCCATTTGCGCCGCTTACCAATACATAGTTTCTTGTCGGATTTAATACCCTTCTTACTTTTAATAATGACACATATCAGACCAGTAGCATCAATGTGTCGTGCTCGAAAACATTTTTAATGCGGAACTGATATTTTAATCTTATTTTTTGCAGGTCTCTTATCTTACATGGGGTGTTATTCAAGAAAGAATAATGACAATTGAATATGGTAAAACAGATGACACTCCCGGCGAAAAATTTACCAATTCACAATTTCTGGTGTTTGTGAACAGGTATGATTATTAAAAAGTGAAGATTTCTTCAAATATTGTCATATTGTTGCGATACATGATGTGTTTTTGATTGACTGGATTCCATTTATATGCTAAAAAAATTCATTATCATACAATAAATCAATCAAATCGATGAAAATTTCGATTTTAAAACATGTGATTTGAATATCCTGAAATAGTGAGTTTGCTGCTGATTTCATTAGAGTGTCTGAGCAGCAGAGTAGCTGTCATTCTGTCTGTATGATGTATCATTCCACAAATAAATCAATAATGCAAAATTTGCTTCTCAATGTAAAGCAATTTGTATGTAGTGTAGGGAAAATTTTATACGAATAAAAATTATATTTTAGCCATTAATATTGGTTCATATCTATTAAAAATCAATCAACCTCATTTCAATTATCTTGTATATGATATTTAAATTATACTGATTAAGTCTTGATAACTTGATCTCACATTTGTGATTACATATGAAGTTTTTAAAATTATAGCCGGGATCGAAAAAAACTTGTTATCAAATAATAAAATTTGAAGTGAATAAAAACTCTTTTTTTTTTCTTCCTGCAGTCACTTGTTTTGGCGGTATGAGAAAGATCATATACTTTTATGATCACTTCATCAAACATGGTCAATGTTGTTGAATACACAAAGAGTTTTTTATGATGGCTGAAAGCCTGAGCCTGCCCAATTTATTTTTATTTCACTTTCACTTGAGTGATGTGCTCCCACTCATCATGGTTTTCAAAATAAAACAAATATCTTCATGAATGTAAAGACTTCAAAATCGTTTTCATTTCAAAGTTGTTTTCATTTCAAATATCTGAAACTAATATATCTTTTGGATGAATTAGTAGCATCAAAGTACTATTGCATAGCCAGCGATTATTTTGCAGCCTTTAATGCAATTTTCATATATTCAAAGTAAATATATAACATTTTTGACTAATGGTGACTGATTATATTGGCACATGAACAGCATCAAAATATAATGAGAAGGTTGGTCATTTCTAATTAGAAAAAATTTAATCTTATCAATGGAAATTTTGCAGCCATTTACATGATCCTCTATATACATACTCAATATACCGTATTGATGAAGGGAAAATATCATTATTTCGGCACGTTAATATATTTTCCTATTTCCAGGTCATTAGCTTTCATCGTAGCAGGAATATACATTACATTTACAAGACAACCTAGGCATGGTTGTCCGCTACATAAGTTTTCTTATTCTTCATTTTCAAATATTATGAGCAGTTGGTTTCAATATGAAGCATTGAAATACGTTAGCTTTCCAACTCAGGTAAGTTTATGATATACGAGTTTAATCGTTATCGTGGCATAGTCTTTTTCCTTATTGATTGGGTACTGCTTCCTGTACCATCAGCATAATTGGGAATGCCACTTCTAAAAGCATTCATTTCCGAATCATACCATTTCAAATTAAATGTTTCTGAACCTGATTCGCTATTTTGAAAAGTTTGGAAAAATTTCAGTATATCCAAGGTACAGGATGACTGACTGGCAGATACTCGGCTACTCAGACACCCGAAGAAAATGGAATCCAGCACAAGGCAATTTAGCAAACAAGCAAGATATTTTCTCTCTGTAGAAGATTAAAATGCCCTATTTTTACAAAAAGTTTCAAAGTTTCAATGATTTTGAAGCTTTCTGGACCATCCCCAAAAATGAATGAACGTTTCGGACACCCGATGAAAAACATATCCTGCCACCCTGCAGGAAGACCAAAAGAACAGAACCCATAAAATGATATTAGAACTAATGTTCTACTAGTCTTGACTGTTAGGTATTTCCGTGTAGCATGGGATGCTGGCATATGAGTATTTTGATGTTCTAATTTCTACTTGTTGGGAAACCCGAACTGCAAGCATTGCCTCAGGCTGTATTTCAGACTTGTTATCTTGTAATCCTATTTTGTCACTTTGCATGCTGTAATATGACTGATTCATACTTGATCTAATGATAATTATTCTTTATTTCAATAGTTGGATGTATTCTAATTCATGATTATCTTACTTGAGTCATTTTACGGCAACTTCATCATTTCTATCAAATTTTCCCCCTTCAGTCAAATAGGTATCGAACTAGCTAGATTCAGTCTGTTCTAATGTTCAATTATGACTTTTTATAGAGGAAATAAGTTTCGCACAAAAACGTTTTTTCAAGATTTTATATTCATTTTTTACATTTCAAATTTTGCGTGTATAATTGAATTTCCTAACGTTTCCTGAAGTTTCCTAACGATTTTTTTTTCGATCAAAGCGTATTTGTTAAATTTAATTTAAAATTAAGTTATGAATAAATATATATTTGAGGTTCGAAAATAGCCATGGTAGTGCAAAAATACAATACTAACTAGCACTATTTATAGCCACAAAATTTTAGTACGTCTATTACACGTGGCATTAGGGTGAGGAATCTTATATCGAATTTGTCATTTCTTCGTATGGACATAAAAGCTTCAAAACCATCGACAGTGATATTTCATAGCAGTATTGATGATTTTTGAGCCTTTTCTACAGTTTTGTTGCTGCCAGACATTAGCCCCTCATTGAACCAGTCTGGCGTATATATACTAATAATTGCACTTTACTATAGTGGTTTTGTTTTGCACATGGGTGCAAATGCAAGCTTTCCATTCTATATAGGTCTTTGCTGATAGTTAATTCCATTTAGGAGCTGTTTTCAATTTACCGGTTATTTCTTGAAAGAGTAATTTTTAAAAAATGTACAATTCTATTGAAATGTAAATAATTTTGTTCCACAGGTTCTGGGAAAAGCATGTAAGGTTATACCAGTCATGTTAATGGGAAAAGTTGTTTCAGGAAATACTTATGAATTCTATGAATGGGCTACTGCTGGAATGTTGTCCGTTGGAATAAGTCTTTTCTTATTGTCACAAGGTACTTGATTGTTTTCTTATTGTCACAAGTTAATCTTAAGAAAATTCACTCTAAACAGGTTTAGTCTCGGGGGGGGGGGGGGGAACTTCATGCTGCATGCCTTGCCAATGCAGGGTGGCAGAATCGTGGTTTTCTTCTAGTGTCTGAAATGTCCTTTTCTTCGGATTCTTGTGTGTTTTACTGGAGAAAAAAGTTTGAAGAATCTTACAATTAATTATATACGAAGAACATTACCTAATTACAGCATGAATATTTTTACTTTCAAATTCATGTTCCCGTTATATTTTTTGTGGATTGTGGCGGAAATATTATATCTTAACAAGTACTTGCACAAAATCAATAATATTGATATGCGGATGTACGGGAAGAAATGCACATTCCCATATATTACGAACTGGATTCTGTTGGATTTTTGTGCGGTTATTTGCTTGTGAAAATTTTTTGTGCAATTGAGCATTGGCCACAGGTAAATGCTGCTGATATTATGGGATTCCGCTATGGCGCATATTTGATTTGAAATATTTTACCCATTCAAGAATTATTTTCCGATCAATGAGAGGAAACCTATAATTCTGTCACAGGAAGTAAACATTTCCTACCTTACAGAATAAGAGCAATGTCATATCCTCATTGATAGCAGGGTGTGCTGAATAATGTGTCTCTTTTTTGTTTGTTTTTCCATCAGTAGCAACCACAACAAACCTTATTCCAAAGTGGCACAATCTTGTTTTTCTTCAGGCGTCCTCCACAATGTTAATGTCATTTATTCGATTAGAAAATAAGCTTCGCCAGAACTTTCACAGCAGCATTGATGATTTTGAACCTCTTTATACGGTTTGATTACTACCAGACATTCATAAAAGGCATTATATTTTTTTAGCAAGAGATATACCATCAAATCATTTGCTACATTTTTCTGATAAAATACGTCCCCCAGGTGTCTTGAGTAGCAGAGCTGACCATCTGCCAGTCTGTCTTAGTCCCTTTTTCAGCTTTTACATTTCCCAATTCTTCACAGGACAAACAAACAGACATTACCACTGCATACCTCGTCCATTCTTTTTATATTTTTACGCAATTTTCTTACAGGGCAAGCCAGCAAGCACACTGACGCAATTGATATTTCAAATAATACCACAAGCCTTGTGGTTATATCTGGTTTAATATTGATGATGGGTTATATGGCTTTTGATAGCTTTACTTCGAATTGGCAGGTATAATATTTATGCTTCTTGCATTCTCGTTTCTATGAATATTGGCAATTATAGTATAGAATATTTTTAGTAATTGTGGGGACTAAGCAGTTTTATAATAGGACCACAAATTCACAATAGGGGGGAAATTGGGGCCATTGAATCCTTGAATCATGAAATCTCAATAAAATAATGCTAACAGAGTTAAGCTTTCATTTACTTGCGCTGTTTGTGGGAAAAAAGTGTCATGAAATTTTCTTGCATTTATACAATTGTATCACATTCTTCTTCAGGGTCAACTTTTCAAAACATACAAAATGTCTTCATTTCAAATGATGTTCGGAGTTAACTTATTTTCATGTTTATTCACGTCAGTATCATTATTGGAGCAAGGAGGTTTTTTTCAAGCGTTTGCTTTTATGACATCACATTGGGATTTTGTGATGCATTCCATCATATTATCTGTAAGTTGACTGCTCTTGCTTTTATTTGTGTCCTATGCTATTGATGTCTTGTCTTCCCATCTTGTTTCTATATTACCTTGCTTCTACGTCCTTTGTAATGAAGCTAACTCTGTTTCGTATATTCATAGTCAACATTTTTTTTTTCAAGTGAGTCACTTTGAGATGACATTCTGCATTTGTGGTCTGTGGCATATGCTTGTATGAAAATGTAAATATTAGATTGTCATTGAAGGGCTTGAGTCTGGTGATCATATATATCGGCCATGTTCAACCACTTTCTAAATACACACAGTCTGACTCCTGCACATTTCATTTAATTTGAATCTTCAAACCCTTTAATTCAAATCATTTTTTAAACAGAAGTTGCTTAAACCACCTCATGCCGATGGTAGGTCCAGCAGTCTTCATGCATATGATTAACACCATACCTCACAGGATTCTAACTGGCATAGGGCTATTTAGAAATGTGTAGTTCGAAGCGTAATCCTACCGCTTTGGATCAACTGAGCTGACCGGGCACCCAGATTTTATTATGTTAATATATATTCAATGCAAATGGTTGTCATTGTCATTAATAAGTCTAAAATAAATTTTTTTTCAGATATGTTCAGCTGTTGGACAATTATTTATATTTTACACAATATCCGAATTTGGTGCTGTTATTTTCACAATTATTATGACCACGAGACAAGCTCTTGCAATTCTTTTATCCTGCCTCATATACGGACATCCAGTTTCTGCAATCGGTGGTATTGGAATAATTGTCGTATTCCTGGCTTTGTTTCTTCGAATCTATGCTAGAACAAGGAAGAATGCTTTGACAAAACAACAAAAGACAACGCCATCACCAAATAAAGCTTGAAGGATATATATCATCATAATGAAGGAATCTTTCCCTTATCTTGGTACACAAATATATAATAGTTTTTTGTACTTATCTTTTAGAAAGATATATATTGAAGCGTACATTATTTGAATATAATTTTATGTCATTTATTTTCTTCTTTGTTGGGTGCTATTTTTGAGTTTATTACGGTGTTTTTTCACCAAAAAATGGTAGTAGCTTTCCAGTGGGTTTTTGCAAAGACTTTATTTCGTATTCTTATTAAATAGACTTCATAAAACAGCATATTCCCGATAAATTATTAGAGATTTTATAGATTAGATATTAAGTAATAATCATGACTAGTATCGAAATAATTAATACACTTCTATAAATTTTGATAAACCCTAATATTTTTTGCCATTCTGACAAACTGTAGTAAAGTTTATCTTATTAGTGTCAGATGGCAAAAATTTAGGATGAGAGAATCTTGTTCGTCATTAGGCATGTGAAACTTTTGTGTGTATTTTGCGGAGTTGAGACTATTCAAAACTTTTCCTAATTTTCAAAATTAAAGTTCTTCTTAGGATTGTAGCTTTATATGGTACACATTTTTACATCGAGAAATGAAGCCGACTTTTAATCATTAAATATACCAATCTTTAATATTTAACCTATTTAAATGAAGTATTAAAATTTTTAGTTCAAGTTCACTACCGCTATTCACTATTGAAATGCTCTTAGTTACATGAGGAGGATACATTTTAACTTCTAAGCTGTTATTTTAATGCATTTGATATTTGGCTTTATTAAAAATAGCCCATTTATGTTAGTTTCGTGCCACATTTCATGTTTGTCGGACTTTGAATATTTATATTAATGTATTTATTGCTGCCCATTACACAGAAACATTCACTTGAAGCAATTCATTTACTTTTTTCTTTCAGTTTATGATTTTACTGTTTTGCTGCTTTTCTTGTGCTAGAATTTAGCCTTCTAAATCCCACTCGAAGCCTTCTAAATATCCTGATCAGAAAATTTATTTGTCAAGCACCAGTCACAGTGCACTGTGTCTTGGCTGCGTGATCCATCTGTGACTCGCGCTTAACAGAAATGTGCATGGGAGAACTTTTATGACTGGGATATGCCTTGAGGTTTGCGTTGTGTGGCGTAATCTAGCAGCAGCATGTTATTTTTATTGCTATGAGATTCGATTGATATAAACCAAGTACTTATTCTTTTGTTCAAGCAGGATATAAAATGTAAATTTTATAATAAGCACTGAAATAGATCAATGTGATTTTAGCTGCCCTCCTACTAGGAGAATGTATAAAACATCTCCTATCTGAAAAAAACTATTTTCAACTTGTGAACAACTGTTATTTTTATCCTTGTTACTTTTGATTCAGTTACTGTTATGAGACTCTTGATAGGGTAGTTTGCCCAATTAGTCTTATGGATGTATGAATCGTTATGTTGAAGGTCCAAAATTGTATACCTTTGCCATAGACAGAGGTGTAGCCATAAACTTGAAAAGGGGGTCGATTACGGCTTCAATTCATGAGTACCCATGGGGGAAAATTTTTTGGCGCAAAAGCGAAATTATGTATAGTTTGGAAATGTTGGCCGAAAATATATTTTTGCCCTGGTAATTGTCTTGAGGGAAATCTATTTAGAAATAGTATAGGAAAAATGTTTGAACTTATAATATTTTGTTTTAGTTTCCCTGTTGTAGAGAATCCAAAGCGGCGCGTGCAGTAGACTACTATCATTTATACAGGAAGCGTGTTCTACAAGTCACTGTCATGTAAATGTTAAACCATTTTTCTAATGGAAAAATCGTGCCTTATTATTTACTCAGTATAGTTAATATATTTTAGTTGCTGCTCATGTTAATGGAAATACAAAGTATACCCCTCCATATTTTCTCTTTACTGTTAAACCAAGGCAACAAAAGAGCCTTGGCCAGATTTGGAATGTTTTGTTCCAAGATTGTGTGATTTTTATATGCCTTTATGGACCGAATTTGGCGTATTTTATTGAAAATGGATATTACTTATTGAAAGCTAGGTGACAGGCCAAATCTTTTTTTTTTCTTTTTTTAACATACAGACCGGCAATGTTTGTTCAGCGGTGGTGAATTTATGTCATTGTTATAAAACTTTTACTTCGGAGATGCAAGTAAAATGAACGTCGCGCTTACAAGAAAAATGTCGCGAGGGTTCCTGTTAATTCCAACGTGTTAGTACCGGTATTTGGGGCGACTGTTCATTAAGAAAAGCGATTTCCATCTCTTCTCGATTGCCATCGTGACAGTTGCAGTACAAAAAAGGAAAAACTGAATAGTTTTATATAGAGTCGACAAAAAAAGGATGAGAAGGGAAGTTGACGGGCCCGGAGTGACCAGATGTTTTATGTTGTGAATTATGGCGTCACTACAGGCACGAAAAATCCTGGGAGACAGGATTTTTATTGCGTATCACTACAAAACAGACCAAAATTGCGATGGAAATGACGAAAATGTTTTTAGAATTTCATGAGTGTGTTAAAGTTGCTAAATAAGCGTAATAATTTTTGCGCGCCGGAAGCTGGCTGGGAATTTTGGATTTCCAATGTTTAAAGCACTTAAACGAGCATTCTTCCATTTGCTCGGTAACCGGTGAGTAAATTTTGGGTGAAATTTGCATATCGGAACGGTCTAGGATCTAGATTCATATGATTGATACTCATATGGGCAACGAAAATGCACTTATGTGTATTTATCGTCCAATTTTTGCTGTATTTATGTGCCTGTAAATATTCCTATGCCTAAATCTTAATACCAGTGATCAAATTTTTATTATTTTCAAAATATGATATTCTACAAATTTTATTATATTTGCCGATAATCAGAATGTATGTACTGATCCTGAGTAATGTGATGTAAGCTCAATGTCCCTTGTTTGACAAATTGTATTTCGGCAAGATTTTGATATTTCATTAGTATAATCTGAATCTGATATGAAGTTTTCATAGTTTTGGTTGTTGCTATCAATAGGTTATGTTGCATCAGACTCTCTGAAACCAGTATTGACTATTATTTCCCAAAAAATTTTTCCCATCTACTAGCACGAGAAATTTTGATATATCAGCTTATGTTCTTTAATTAAATCCCAGCAAGAACTGATGTTTTCCCACTATCATCCAAAAATCTGATTCTGTTCTTGGACATGTATATATATGCAAGTTTTTCTTTTTTTTTAACACTTACTTATTTCAAACTATAATCATGTATCATGAGAAATATGCATTCTAAACACTGTGTTATAATTCTGAATAAAATGTTGAACTATTTCGCAAATAATATATTTCGAAAAAGCCATTTCAATTATAACGGGCTACCACCACCGAGGAGATTTGTAAGTTTATGATCAAAAATCTAATCTAGTATTTATCACTAGTCCTCCCTTTTTTGTGAAATTTTTAGGTGTGAATGTACATGTTGTACATAGCTGATTTAAATAACCGTCGAGAGATTTAATGCACAAATTGATCATGACAACCTTCAGCAAGTATCGGTGATTTTTGAAGTATCGGTACTGGTATCGGAAAATTGTCATCACCGATGCCGCCGATACCAAAACCGATACCGGGTACGTCTTTACAACGGAGCGTACGAATACGCTTTATTCACTGATAATAAATGGAAAGAGCTCGCATTCCACTGCTCTGAAAAATACTTAAAACGGGGCATGCCTCGCGTGAACAATTTTATTTACACTTTGGGTTTTAGTAAATAAAACCCATTAATGCAAGGACTATATCCTCTTTTTGATGCAGAAAAAGATGTTAGTTGTCACGTTAGTCGTGTAACCACAAACATTTGCACGCAATCTTTGGACCCATGTATGCTTGAACGCAGCAGCAATTCAGTATATTTTCATCCATAAAAGTTTGCACTCAGATGGATGCAAGAGTTTCAGGGTACAAACGTACGTAGGCGCGCACATACGTGAGTGCAACTATACCAAGGGCATAAGTATGTGGATACAAAAAGGCCTTTAACATGTTTGATATAGTACTCGATATCGGAATATAAATTACGAAGATGGTATCGGTACTTGTATCGGTATCGGCGAAAATTTTGGTGTGGGCCCATCCCTACTTTTTATACCTATCATTAATTATGACTTTAAGCATACTTAGTGGGGAGTAACTGTTTCAGAGGACCGCGATCGTATCGTTATCACCCAGTCTGTACCGAAAACATATTTTGCTTTCATATTTATATGTTACATATTGCTGTGTTTTCTGGTTGATGAACTTTCTCTCTCTCTCCAGTGGCGGTTCCAAAATTATTTTTTCAGAGGACGCTCATTTCGTGTGTCAACAGTCAAATTGAGAGTTTTATACGGCGTAAGTACGAGCTGTATTTTTAAAGGAAACGTATAAAATCAAACAACAAATTGGAACAGGAAAACTATCTTCTGATGAGCATTTTTGTTTTAAAATCTATGAAAATACGAGAAAAAATCGCACCGGAAGCGCTAGAAACAATTTTATCATATCTGTTTCAAATTCAGGGGTTGTCGAAATATTTCTGGAAAATGCTTTCCATACTATTAATATAATCTATAGGTGAATATTTCTCCAGTGGGTCAAAACTATTTCTGTAGCTCTTGTATATGCATTTGTTGTCTGTCCTTGTTATATTATTTTCTATTTCTGTAGCTTTTGTATATATATATATATATATATATTGTCCGTCCATGTTATAATATTTATCTTCTGTCACATGTCCGTTTGCTCTTCGTTTTTCTTATATTTGTTCTTTTTTATTTGAGTACTTGGTCTATGCCGCATGTTATCATGCATGCTAAAAGGCAAAATAAGTACATACATGCATACATGGCTGCGTCTCCTACCTATGAGCCCTAAAGCGTCTGCTTGTTTTTTCACTCGAGATCGAGGCCTATTTCGGCTGTCTAAAGCCCATCGCGTGGTGGCGCTCAGGCGGTTTGAGTATTTTGGGCGCTATTTGATGACGTCATCCTGCTCCTCTGTGACCGTAACCACATCCCAATTTCCAATTTTGTTTCCACGCCTGGTTAGTGTCGGTCGCGGGTCATGTGTGTGAGTGCAGAGTGCAACGTACGGTAGGTCATTTAAGTCTGAACTTGTAGTCTAACAATATTTTGACTTCGTCGTGATTTTCGCACCACTTACGTCTTGATCCAAGTTCATTCATACGCTGTACCCTAACGTAGCAGGGTACAGGTACTGCGTACAGGTAAGGGGTCTAATGAAGTTTAGTACCATATTCCCGAATGTCATCAAAATAAAAACTGGCAGAATATTCTCATCCTAAGGGGCGCCAGTGCTGCAAGCATCTGGCATTGTCTCCCGGGTTAGGACGAGTCGCTCGCAACATGGGAAATTTTTATGATAATCGGATAACGTTATATGGTACTAAACTCTGGTCTAGTGAAGTTTAGTACCATATTCCCGAATGTCATTAAAATAAAAACTAGCAGAATATTCTCATCCTAACTAGGAAGCGCCAATGCTGCAAGCATTTGGCATTGTCTCCCGGGTTAGGATGAGTCGCTTGCAACATGGGAAATTTAACGTTATATGATAATCGGATATATGGTACTAAACTTCATGAGACCCCTAAACTCTATGAGACCCCAGGTGAGTTAGGTTGTTTCAATTTATCCCACGAGATTTGGCGAATCACAGCCCATTCTCTTCGTGCGTTGGTGCAGACTGGCAGAGGAACTAGCAGATCATCTGGAAACTATATAAGAAGTTAGTCTGAAACTTAAATTAGCCTACTAGGGGACATAAATAGCCAAAGTTAAATCAGCCTAGTTCAAAGTTACCTATACAGTAGGTAAGTTACCAGCTGTACAGTAACTGAACTTGACACGAGTATACCTGCTACCTATAAAGTCGCCCAGCGCAGGCGGGAAAATTTACCGTACCCTTCTTTGAGAAAATAAGGTAACGGTAAGTTCATTATTTCCATTTTTGGAGGCAAAAACTATAATAAGAACCTGTAAGTGCGTGAGATTTTTGCCTATTGTGAATATATTTTTGCTAAAGTTATCAAAACTTGGGTTGAGGGAATTGTCCCTCATCCACAGATCTAAATGTTGGTGAGCTGGGGAGTGGACATGTCCCAAGCCTCCTGGTCCTGCCGCCAATGACTATTACCTTATACACCTTGACCTAGTTTAAACTCTCCTTAACAGTTAAAGTGAGTAGCTGTATATATTCATGTTTGAAGTGAGCTGAAATGGGGCTGATGTAAAAGCTAACTTACTAATAATTCTATATTCTTATCATGATATAAATACTGTCAAAAATCTCGATAAACTATTTTGTAACTGAAATGAAATGAAATTTTCATTTCCCAGGGCTGCTTCTGTAAAATTGGTGCACAAGCTTCAAAGTAAAATCTAGATTTTTATATTTCTATAAAATGCATCATTTTAATGAGAATTGTAGTTAGTCTTGCAGTTATATCTATCTAAAAGGGTGGTAAATTTTTGTTTATTGGAATTCTTAGCAAGGACGGAAGCATGAAAGCATACGAATGAAACTGAACTGTCATAGTAAAGTGCAAAATGCAGTAAGTGGTATCTGTCGCTACA
Source organism: Styela plicata (assembly GCA_963675895.2). Lineage (NCBI taxonomy): Eukaryota > Metazoa > Chordata > Ascidiacea > Stolidobranchia > Styelidae > Styela > Styela plicata. The sequence goes on along the minus strand of OZ023144.1, from coordinate 13,765,481 downwards.
GTAAAACCATCTACCACTTCTTTGTATCCTTTATAAAGTCGCTCCTTACGACACACTGAAAATATTTTTTGACGATTGTAAAGCCTCATACCTACAAGCAAAGGTTATTTTTATTTGTTCACTCTTCAGTTCTATGTTATTGCATGCAATACCGTTCCTACATAAAAATGATTTCTTTACAAATTTAGAATATTTTATTTTTATTGTTGTGTGAAGAGGGATAACTTTTAAAAAACATTTCACTATTTTTGAATTCAATCAAACACTTGAATTATGGATCGTGAAAATAAGTCAAAAATGTCTGTTACCAGAAGAAAGAAAAAGGGTCAAAATGCTGTGACAACTGTTAACATGAGGTGGGAAATTATACATTTGGTAGGCCTGGCATTTGATAATATTTTTTGTTTATTTATTTTATTGTTTACCATTTTTCTGCAGGGTGGAAAAATCTTATTTTTCTTGGGGTGCCCGAAATGATCATGCCATTTTCTACAGACGGATAAAAAGCTTGATTCCCATCAATACTGCTATACTGTATATTATTATGGAAATTTTATATACTGCCAAGAAGTATTCACCGATTTGATTAATTGGGTGGGTGGTAATCTCCTGGTGGGAGCCATTTTATTCGAGTGTCTGAGTAGCAGACTAACTGACCATTGTGCTAACCTAGTCTACTGTATCTCTAACCTTGATTATGTGACAATATTTTTTTCACATTAAGAATGAGTCGTCTGCATAAAGCAAACCAAATTTTTTTTAAAATCTGATAATATTCATCCACATCCAATCTGGTAACATCCTGCTTTATTTACCGAATTGCTTTATCTTGTTTTATTTTGTCATTTTTGAGAATTTATGGAGTAATAGCTGGAAATATATTGGCTGGGATTGTTCAATTCTTCAATTCAGTACCAATTCTTGTGCGCTGTTGTTGGATCATTAAACCTGCTGATATTTGGATGCGGGTTTGCAGTATATCGGTCTCTGCAGGTGTCTGAAATGTTTATGTCATTTCCTTCAGATGGGCAAAAAGTCTTGAACAATCAACACCACTATTTTATTATTGGACCTTTCACTATTCATTTATTGAACAGTTTGTTTTCTACACAATCGAAAAAAAAAAAATTAAATCCTCTAACTACGGATATACCATGAAATATTGCCGATTTGATATATTTTTTTAGGATAAATCTATTTTTTTAGTGTCTGAACAGCAGAGTTGATGACATTCTGTCAAGTCTGTTTGGACAATGTAATCTGTCCAAAACCTGGATGTTTAACGTAAATCAATACACGCCCCATGTAATGTAATGTTACATATAATCAATTGAGTCATATATAATTGCAATTCTAATCAATAAGAGTTTAAGTATAAAGCGCGTTTGGTCAGACATGTCAGACATGCTGATTTATATGGTTCTTGGATTTGAATTAGAGTCACAATGTTGTATTATTGAAAATTTTTCAGTAGAATGGTATCACAGTCCAATGTTAATGTAATGTACAGTAGTTGGTCATTATTCTATGCGCTTCTCAATCACATTTTTTTTTAGTTGATATCGGTTTTTGGATTTGTCATTATTAAGGGACTGGTGGACTAAATTACTGTTATTGTTTTTCCATTGAAATCCCATCGAAGCTGCATCTGTGAATTTACTTGGCAAAAATAATATTTTACTCCCGTAGTATTCTAAGGCAACAACCCTACAATAGATACATGATCCAAATAGTAAACAGCTAGGGGTATCTGGAGTGTGGTCAGCTGCATCCCTGCCCTCAAATCATGGGGAGGAGTAATTGCATTTATTCATATGGATGAGCAGAAATTTGATTTCATCAAGCATGTGCCACAGATGGAATGTTTTTATTAATAAAATTGGATTTTGTTTATACTTGTCGAATAACAAGTTGTTCTATAGACTCGAAACATCCAAATTTATGGTTCTTTGATTAATTCCTAATTTTAGCAAAAGGAAAAGTCAATCTGATGGTGTAATGGAAGGTAGTAATGTTTCTTCAGACAGTGATGAAGAAAACTTGGATCATGCAGTCATGAGAAAAGTCTCCACCCATAAGCAACTCAAAAGCAAGGTAATTTTTTTTGAATTTTTGTTTTGTAGCCGTCATGCTTGACACCAGAGTTGCACAACATCACCATACTCTGTTACTCAGACACCCGACAATAGTTATTCATACAGCTCTTGCTAAAAATTAAAATGTCTCCAGTCGAGTACCTGCTAAAAATGTAATGTATAAGATTCTTAAGCCTTTTTAGTCATGCATGAACGTTTATACACTTTATACACTTTCATACGGTTTAGTTGTTACTAGACACGAAGTGGCATTTCAATTCTTTAGCGACATTGCATATTGGGTAAATTTTCTTCTCATGGAACCCATTTTTCGTGTGTCTGAATAGGCGAGTACCGTATATGACATTCTGCCAGTCAGGCTAGCTCTAGCAATAACTAGATTGAATAGGCAGTTTTTACTTGACAACAACAGCATTTGGCTGGTTCTATGTTTAGATACTGGTGAGTGTTATTGGCACTTAATAACCTATTTGGTTGGACAAAACAATGATATGTAATGACTTTTGGTTTTGAGTATTAGTCCAATAAGATATATTTTTAGTAACATTTTTAAGGAATTGGACTAAAGATGTACTTACATGCTTTTTGTCCACAAATAAATATTTAATTGCTATGTAGTGTGGTCGATTTATGAAATTTGCCCTTGGGCACTATTAATAGGTTAAGTTTGACCATCTTTCGTTTCTATATGATCATCTTTCGTTTCTATAAGTCAAGGTCACTTAAACAGCTGTAAGATGAAACTCTTACATTGTCAGGCAATTCTCCTCCATATTTAAAATAGTGATTTGTAATGTATAGAATGAATCATTGTTATGTTATAAATATTAATGTTATAAATTAAATATTTTATGAAATTTGATTACCATAGATCTGTGTCAATTCAAAATTCTTTTTTTTTAAATACTGTATCAATTTTGATTTGTCAGTGCTGACCGGCAGAATGTTGTTATTCGTTGTGCCATTCTATTCAGACACTGAACTAGCATCAAGACTGGGGGGGGTATTTCTATCCTAACAGTTAGGTGCATTTTAGAATTCTGATGGAATGTACCGTAATGTCGTTTTTAATGTTTTTTTGCAATGAAATCATGATATATGGCGATATAAAATATTATTCTATTCACATAGAGAATTTTGAATACATTTTAAACTAAATTTAGACCAATATCAACACTTTTATGATATAGAGGATATTAGAAACCTTTTGAATCTGTGAAGAAAATAACACTGACCTTTTTTTAACTCAATAGAAAGCATGATTTAATCACTATAATTTGGTATCATAAAACATAAAAGCTAAATTCTCTTTACAGTCCTTGCTAGGACTCTTGATTTGTCAGTCAGCATTGAGTGTTTCCGTATTCTCTCATCTCTAATAAATGTTAATATTTGGCAGCTCAAAACAATATTGCTTTGTCCACCTTTGTACGTTGATTTCCTTTAATGGACCGTGAGAGCAATCATTAATATCAGATTGCTTTCCTCAATTGTTGACCGTTTGATGAAAAATTACATTGTTGACCTTTTAATTTTGATATCATACTATTTTAAGCCAAAATCCTTCGATAATCCTTTATAATACATGAAAGTGCCTCGTAATCCTTTGGCGCCATGGACATAGGTATTCAAAATAAACTTGATAGGCTGGTTTTACACAATTCGGCCTAACTTTTTTCCAATGGTTGTTGATGGTTCAAAATATAGTCATATAGGATAAAAAAACTACCTCCATTCCCATATAAACCCACAAGCTTGATGGTTTTACACAATTCGGTCCTAACTTTTTTCCAATGGTTGTTGATTGTTCGAAATATAGTCATATAGGATAAAAAAACTACCTCCACTCCCATATAAAACCACAAGCTTTATGTGTTTCTTCTGTGTTATTAAAAGGGGCAATAACTAACCATCATTCTAACAAATACCATTCAAATCCTCAAAAAGGTAAAGCCAGTAAAATAGAATATGCAGTGAACAGTGAAAAATTGATGATTAACAACTTTTATCTTTTCTCTCAAAAAATATCCTGGGCCTCTCACAAAGAGATAACTGTGATGTATGATAAGTTATGAAGTAAAAATGGCCAGAACTATTTGGATGCTATTAGTTTTTAAATTATAGAATTTTTTTTCGAAATTCTGCTGTTTGTCAATGACCAAATCTCCCATGTCTGAAAACACTTATTACTGAAAACTTTCTTTAGTATTTTTACTGAATTAATTTATGTATATTTTGGTTTTAAGTTGTCATACTTATTTGAATTGCTAATTTTTTAATTTTTTTTACCCCTTGAAAATTTTTTCTATCCCTTTGGCGGGGTGAAAAAAAATTCCAAAACTGTAAGCTAAGGATAGGTATTATAGAGATCTATACCACATCACATATCATAGTCCAATACGTTTTATTACAATACAAAAAATTAAATTTCCGAAATTCGTTTTTATTTCTCTTGGTGACTATATTAAATTACATTCGTAAAAAAATATTTCCTGTAATTCCGATTTTGAAAGAATAAATTTTGTTAGAACATGACAATTATCGATTACTGTTAGTTTTTGAGTTCCAAATTTACCACATGTCATGTCATGGCTTTGCTTCTAAATTAATCACATCAAAATGCCAAAATAACGATAAAAAATAACAAAAATAAAAAAGTATTCGAATTGAACAAATAATGAATATTGCTGTTCATCAAGCCTTGCCTTTTCATAGCAATATTGATGATATTGAACCATCATCTAGTCTGGTTGCTACCAATGGATACATTTTATTCTTCTTGCAAGATATATATAATATGAAATACTGTCCATTTGCTGAATTTTCTTTTGACAAAGCCCATTTTCTTTGGGTGTCTGAGTTTTATTTTGGTGTTTCATCTTGTGCATTTAATATGGTATGCTTTCTATTAATAAAATGTACGTAAATAGCCTTAATGAACTGGTAATTTTTTTAATGTGAGGAAGTAATTGTATGTTTTATTTTTATAAGCAGTTGATTACATCAATCGCCTCTGGTCTGTAAACAGTGTGAAAACATAGTTCAGGCTAAGTGTAAACGCCGCACTACACGTTTGCATAGGTTGTGTTTTTTCTAGGCTTGTTTTATTTACCCTTGATTTGCGTTTACCCCTTTACGCAAGCCCAATGCTCTACATGTGGTTACTTACGGTTTGCTCTTCAAGCTAACGAAAAGTGCTCGTTTCGTTGCGTGCGATTGTGCGTTGTAGGCAGGCGGACACGATTCACGCAAAGCAATGCAGATGTGTACTGCCGTTTTTATTTTGTTACCTCAACATAATGTAACATATCGGTAAGACAACTTTGCGTGTATTGTGGCCCTAATACTAATATTCAACTAAATAAATTTGTTTTGACATGGCTGATGATTTATCTTCTGAATTTAATCCAGTGAATTTATTCATTTCAAGGGTGACATAAGTGGAAAAACTTTTTTCTTGCACCAGTCCTGGGACTTTTTATATATTCACTTAGGCGTACATCACATTGAACAATTCCATTGCATTTTAAGCGAACATTGTCACTGTTATTGGATGTTCGTTCACTCGCAAGGTTTCTAGTTCGGCTGATCTCTACCCAAGTTATTACGCTATATGTTGAGTGATAGGGTTGTGGGTTTACGAGCGCTTAATTTGTCGGTGCTGAAATTCTACGCTGTTTTTCGTTTTATTATTATGCTATTTGGCTCTAGCATCAAAACTGCAAGATTTGATGATCTAAAATCTTGGTCAAAAGGTCTTTGTAGATGTAATCTCTTTGTTCCATATTTCGAATCCAAGCTTTTAAGCTTCTTTGTTCCACGATCTTGGATTTTACGTCAAAATTCAGTAAAAAAAGTGATAATAACGAATTGCATAATTCATTGATAATGAAGGCTTTTGTAGGACAAGCTTTCTGAATGTGATTCATGTCTGGGAACATGGTCAAAGAATTAATGAAAAACTTATGTCGCGTACTTTTCGTACTTGAGTCTTTGCGTACCCGATATAACCATTCAAAAGTTACTACTGAACCGTCGGAATCACATTATTTGACGTCGTAGTCACGTGGTCGGTGGGAATCCTAAGAGTCGGTTTTAACATTTGGATTTGTGCTATTTATTGCGTATATTGCATTTTGCGACGATTTAAGAGTCCTAAATAATGTTTGGTGGTTTCGACAAGTCTTTCGAACCATTTTCAATAATTTTAAAACTCGATATCATGTCTGTTCCATATCATGAACCACACATATATTATTGAATCGGCCCAAAAGCCTGTAAATATATGCTTTGAGACTAATTGGAAATACTCAAATTATAAGTGGATCTAAAATCATAGTTTGATGATCCAGGTTCTTACATTTTCCATCAAAATTCAGTAAAAAAATGGATTGGACGAGTCTTGCCGAACAAGCTTTGGGAATGGGACAAAGAGAATCAGTGGAGCTAGTGTCTATTACAGTTTGGACATAGAAAGACCATAGCAATGACATGGGGATATTGGGTTTGCTAACGTATTTTTAGACCTCAAATTCTTGATGTTTATCTTGACATGTATAATCCATTTATAATTTCAAGACTTCACATTGTGCTTGTGTCTGATACATGGAAAAGCACTTTTGTAACAGTTAGTCTATGATGCATATATGATTTCTTTGGTAAGCTTCGTCACTTTGTTGTTCTGTTAGAATCTTGATCCAGAAGTCCGTGGGCTGTGAGACATTTTCAGAGTATGTATGAGTACTCATGGAAAATCTAGTGATGATCTGGTGATGACAGTGTTCAGCATGATCTGACGAAAGCCTTCGTAGTGCTGTGTACACAGTTCTAGTTATCATTAATCTACATCTCCGCCGTGAATGTTTATGAATATTCATTCACTCGGTTATGTGAACCTCGTTAATAAATTACTGACAGGTGTAACCAATTGTTTATTGAATATACCACCTGATAAAATATTTATCTTCGATCTTACTATAAATTTTTATACAATTATTTCCTCTCATAATGTGCCATTTATCAAGTCCGTTAATCAAAAATTCAGCATAAAAAATTTTCTTAATGACGTAGTCTGTTAAGTATGGGTCACTTATGGAGCTCTCCGCCTAACCATTTTTGCTTGTAAAACATCTGCCTGTGTTATGCATAACAAACACGCCTCGATATTGAAACCGTAAACAATGTAATTCATTAATAATTTTCTGATTATTGTATTAATTTAATACGATTCTTATCACTTCTCGCGCTGATGTTTTCATGGGCGTAGTTCTTTGGCTTAGCCTCGTTTCCGCATTATGCATGTCCTAGTCAAGAAAAAATATTCGGGTTGACCAATTCCATTCGGTGATTCGAATTGATTCGAAGCACAGAATATTCGAATTAGTCCTGAATTGGCCACATAATCAAAGACTTATGAAATAAAGTGCGATTATCATATTTCCGCGATCAAATTTTCGGCAAATTTATTTTTTTGTCCCGAAACATGATGAAACCGTGATGACGGAACATTGAACTAATAGTTTTGTTAATATAAATGTCAATGAATTCGTATTATATAGGTATAGTTTTCCTGATTTTTGCTTTTGGGTATAAATTGGAACATTTGCTGTCTATGCGAAATTAGTGATTCGATCCGATTTGAAAAAATTATTCGGATCAGTCTCCCACCAGATAAGGGTTTTCAATGATTCGGTTTTCTTGAATAAGTATCGCATATCTTAAAAGTTAATTGGATTCTTCAACTTAGGGTTAAGCTGAAACCCTTGTCAAATTTTGCCACAAACTTTTCGAATAACTGTTCATTCAATGATATTTTAAAGTTTGTGTACCTCGAGGAAGATGGACATGGTTCTTTGACATTATGCTCCACCGTGAACCAGAGCCGATTTTTAGCCTCTATAGTGCTGTTCATCACCACGCGAGTTGCACGCCTACAACAGAAAATGACGTTATAACTTCTTATTGTGTTATCGTCGATTTTAAAATCGAGTTCTATGACTTATATAGTTATATTTCTTAGTTAACAAAATCGCTCCAATAACTCTGTTTTTACTCCCGGATGTTTTTGGTCAAGCCTGGTTGCCTGTATTAATAATTACAAGCCATGACCTCACGGTAGATTAAGACCAATTTGAATAACAATTTACACAGAAAGATTTGATTTTAACGCGCCAATACTTTCAATTGTGATGGATTTCTTAACTTTTGATTCAACGCTAATCGAGCTTAACACCATAGCCGATTGGCGTACGTTTTTCGAATTATACATTATCGAATATTGGATACTGATATCGTTTAGCTGGGATTCACACTTAACAAAGAGAAAATGTCAGATCCCTGTATTAAGTTTCCTTCCAGGTTTGTTCTTAGTGGATTAGAATCAGTAGATATAAAAAACGATGTTTGAAGATAAATCTAGTTTTTCCCGTAGTTAAAGAGTGCCCGCCTCTTTTGTCGAATCCAATCGAATCACGTAGACGAGATTTCTAATCGCACATGTAGCCGAGTTCGATTCCGATCGTTATTCTAAAAGTTACATTGTACACTGAAAAATTTGCAGTGAATTACCTGTCATTTACAGTAATTATATAGTTCTCAGATTTGAGGTAGCTCTGTTGATGCGATTTACGACAAGTATAGGCTGCTGCTGGACCTCGGCGGTGCGTGCCATCAAAAGCCCGCAATTGGCCGGAAGTCTTATGTTATAGTTTTATTCCAATATCACCCAGCGAAATTAGTGACGAAGAACGATGATTTTACTTCATTTTTCTTGCAGTTTTCCGCAATTGCTTTATTTTGTTCTTGAACCCACACTCATCATTCAGAATTCTATTCGTTATGAATATTTTGATTTACTCCTCGCTTTTGGGTTGTCGCTTTCTGGATACATGCGTTATTGAATCCAATATCGAATCACATAATCTCGAATAGAATCTTTCGTAATCTTATTATAGGTTTTAAAATTTATCTTTACCGAAATTCGAAATAATTTATTATCTAAATTCAGAATATATCTGATGAAATTTACGCTCAAATTCTTCGCGCCAAATCATATATAATTACAGAAATAATAATTCGAATCATCCAAACCCCTGTCGGAAAAATCATATCGAAACATCGTTTGTCGAGTATCAGTCACTGATGGATCGCGTTGGTGAGACGCACCCCATCTGTGGCTCATGCTTGACAAAATAATTCTGTGATTGCCATTTCTCGGGGGATTGTCAAAACCGAATGTTTCACTATATTTCGAATACAATCTGAAAAACTAATCTCAGTATGAAATATCGAGTGCATTTTTATATTAGCCATGTTTTTTTTTATGAAAACGGCATTCTAACTTCCATATTAATAGCAAAATCGAGAAAACTTGAATATATTCCTCAATTTAGAACTATATCCATTTAAACAGCAAAATGAATTTTTCTGTTAATTCGTACAAAGGTAAGCTAATTGCAAGACTTTACTACACTAATTGTCTTTAGTGTCAATAATTATACTACGTCGAATATCTTATTTTCGTCTTTCCAAATATATTGGAATTTTCCATCCTTTTGACGTTTCCTGGTTACGAGTGGCCAAAATCGAATATATGTTGAATTCTGAAGTCAATCGAATATTTTTTTCGAATCGGTTTTCGAATCGGAATCGAGTATTTTAATCGCAAGCAATATAATTAACAAACACAAATGTTACATCTATTTTCTGAAAATGTATACTTTTCTGAACTTGCTGATTTCGAATCACTTGGATAATCGAATCGAATAATTGACAATTCACGAATTGAATACTTCTTGCCATCCTACTCCTGATATCCTTAAACTGCAGAGCTACCGATGAAAGTTTGCAAAAAGAAAATAATAATTCGCCTAATCTTTTATAAAATTGCCACCGACTTGCCAAAAAGTCGAAGCCGCTCGAAAGTTTCACCAAACTTTTGCAGTATCAAGTGCCAAGTTCCTTATGCTCACATAGAACGAAGCGCTGGCCGAGGAAAGTCGATAATAACTGCCCGCTTTTGTTTCTAATAATACCCTACCCTTCATGTTCTGTTTTCTGAAAATCCCTTGGGTACTTGATCCAAGAAGTTTAACCAACCATAAGATATATCATTTGTTTTAACATTATGTTACACATTATATTGGCATATACATTGATGACAGGATGTGATCTCGTCCAATAATAGACTTGTTTTGCCAAGCATGTGCCACAGATGGAACGCGCCAAGACGGTGCGTTCCATCAGTGACTCATGATTGACAAATCTTCGCATAAACGAAAGTTTGGAAGCGATCGTCAGAATATCGAAAACGATATTCTTCACAGCTGTTTAACCACGGTTTACAAATAGAATATCTAGCAATGTTCGCTTCATTGTTGAGGTTAGGTTGTGCTTTTGATAGGCAGATGTCATTTAGCGAACTACACACTTCACAGGATTAAAGAGAATAAATTCGATAAATGTGTTGCGTGTAATTCCAATGTGTAGTGTGTTGTGTCCGATGCGGAGGATCTTTTCGAATTCGTACATGCATAAATTTCCGATCCTTAGTCCTCAGTCGATGTAATAATTAATGGAAAAATTTGCTTTTTGTATTTGTTATAATTTTGTTGAATATGTCAGTACTAAATATTGGTGCGCCGAAGATTTTGAAGAAAATCATTCCTACGGATATTTACGAAATATTTTCAATTTGGCGCCAATTTATCCCCGAAACCTAATTTCTCTACAGTTCTGCCGCCTTTTCCACGCAGTGATCTGGTCTAAAAAATTTAAGGAGGGAGGAGACTGTTGCCAATCAAAAGTGACATCTCTATTGAAGTGTTAGTTAAAATAGTCTCTGTAATTGTATAATATTCGTTACTAGGATAAATACCAGTATGTTTTATCAAAGAAAATGTTCTGTTCAGCCACTAGTAGATAACCAGGTAATTCCACTAGAACTCAATATAAAAATCTTAATCTGATTATGTTTTGTTAAGTTCGTGTTATTGAGATAGTGCAATCCATTTGGTATTCCTGTTTGGCAAAATGAGATTTTTTGATGATTTTCATGATGATTTTGATGATTATATCAAAGTTAAAATCATTTCCGAAATGGAGCTAATTTAAACCATTATAATGGCAAAAAACAATTTGAAAAAAATCATGAACTCATACCTTTGCGGAAAACATTACGACAGACATTTGTCTAGGCGCAAGTAGAATATTGAATTTATCTTTCGGAAAAAAGAAGAATAGCTCTACCCGCCTGAACATTTATAATAATCGATTGAAAAAACTTGTATTTAAACGTTCTTCATAAAAGCTAAGAATACTTCCTTCAAATTCGCCTTCCCCAGCAGGATGACTATATCACTGTACAGTGAACGTGTATACGTGAATCAGATGATCGTCTATTTTTATCAACTTAACCGGGACGGCAAAATACGTCGGGTCATTTCATAGTAAATACTGATATTTAGTTTCGAATCGATCGATTAATTTGTTCAACAATAATATAAATTCATGAGAAAAATGAAAATGTAACAATGATCATAATTTAATGGTTATTTGCGCTATTTTTGTCGTTCAAGTATTTGTCTCAGATTTTTCTTTTTTCAATTTGGCACTGGCGTTCTATCCCATGCGACGAAAATTTAAAACCGGTAAATAATGTTGTATATTTGTAGTCATTCTGAAAAGAATTTCAGCAATGTTGCTTGTAGACTGATTTTGCCTTTCGTTGACAATAGTCGAATTTAGATTGAAAATATTGTAGCTTGTCGAAATTTTTTCACACTATCATAGTTCAATTACGTGCAATCTTGTGATACTTTTTGTGTCAGATCAATTTCGTCGAATTGATAGATTTGCCTATATCGGAAAATAGGTGACTACATGTGGTTATGCTTAGCATGAGGCAGGGTCCATCAGGGCTCATGCTTGGCAAAATAGAATTTCTGATTGGGGTATCCGGACCGGAGGCTATTTGCGCCTACGGGTTGGGCAGTCTTGTTTATTCGGTTGGCACTGTTATTCGTAGACCGGTAAATTTTGAAGTATTTGACAATTTTCTAAAAATGTGTCGTTTATTACAAAACTTCGAATATTCGTTTTATTTTGGAAACCATATTTGAAGTGATTCTGATCACATAGTGTCAAAACATAGTGTCAAAAACAGTTTTATGCATGAATTTTTTTTCCGAGAACCTTTAACCTTGGAAATCTTTGCCTTCTCACGGGTTTCCTGATTGTGTAAATCTGCATCACTTTAAAACTCGCATAGGCATTTCCCAGGGATAGGGATTCTTTAGTTCCTATTCCTGCATTTCATGTAGCTCTTTGCACTTTAGTGGTTTCAGGAGACTTCAAGTATTATAATTATGTCTCCTGCAGCCTTGATCCTAGCGAATTTTGATAAAAAAAGGGTGACCAAAATCTGCATGACATTAAAACTCGCATAGGCATTTCCCAGGGATATGGATTCTTTAGTTCCTATTCCTGCATTTCATGTAGCTCTTTGCACTTTAGTGGTTTTAGGAGACTTCTCAAGTATTATAATTATGTCTCCTACAGCCTTGCTTTGAGCGAATTCTGATAAAAAAAGGGGACCAAAATCTAATATCTGTGGTGTTCAAAAACGAATCGAACACCCTTTTTTTAAATTGAATCGAATATTCGGATCAGAGGTATTACAGTATATATAATGGACAAACAAAGAGATTTTTTCTGAGAATTGTTAAAGACACCAACATGGAATCTATTTTGTAGAGCTTTATGCTTTGAGTAAACCAGAAATCGTTATCTCAATCTGAAATTATTTTAGGTATATTTTGAGCTAAATATGAGTCACTGATGTCTGCGCCTTGGCGGCACTATCCGAGGCTGATCAATACTTATTTGTCAAGTTATGTTGTGGCAATAATCATTGCAACCTTTTTATATTTTAGGTCAGTGTCAAAGAAGGATATTTACTACTGCAAATCTCATCCTCATTTCAGGTATGATTTGTATTTTTTTCGCACGAACTTTTTTCACATTTAGTCAAGAGTATTTCATTCATGGAGCTATGTTTTTCTTTTAATTTTCGGTTGCTACGTCATTGTGCGATTTGCTGAGAATAGATTCAAGGTCATTGCCCATTTTTATTTACTAATATATGTATTGTTTCATGTTATCAAATCAGCCCATTTTTATTTGCGTTTCACCCTGACAAATGTGCGGTGAATTTACTGTTCTTTCCAGTTATGGCATATTTCCAAAATCCCAAGTGGGCCGCCTGGTTGATGAGATGAATGTCAAGCATGGACTTTTGATGGACGCACCTCGGCGTTGCCTTCCATCAGCAGTCCATGATTGGCGCGAGAAAGTCTTTTTGTATCTTCATTTCAATGTCACCGAATAAAATTACTGCCAAAGAGCGATAAATTTGCTCCGCTTTTGTTACAGTGTTATCACTTTGCACCAAAACATTTACTATTATTAACGTGTCTTGTGTATTTTTCTTTGCAGAAATGGAGACGGCATTATTTCAAACTTCGGCCAAGGCGGCTTTTCTTCGCAAAAACCAAGGACGTAAGTATTCACTAATCCAGTTTTTTAGTTGATCACTGTAACCACTCACTATGCTAGAAAAAGGTAGTATAATCAGTAAAATCGCTGCTATATCACTATAATTTTTTGCTTTGTGGTATTGAAAGGGCACAAATTTCATCAGCAAGGTAGTTTCGAATTCCGAAAATATTAAATTCCTGGTAAATTTACTGCACTTTTGGCACAGTGTTGTGGACAGCAAATCTTACAATCCCTCAGTTTCCGAAAGAAATTGTAAAACATTAATAGAATTTCTTATAACCGAAAAACAGAGAATTTGAATATAAAATAAAGCATCTGTTTTGAACTCAGACCAAAAGTCTTTAGGCACTAAGAAGTCTAATGCAGAGTTTTATGAGAGGTTAAATCAGTTCAAACAGTGCACAAGCCTACAATCATCTACTCCACATGCTTGTTTGCACTAATATTGCTGACTGTCTGAAGCAAAAATTTCGATTTCCGCACAATTCCGAAAGTAGAATCATATTGAGGAAGAATTTATCTTATTAGGTTTCGTAAAGAAATATAAGTGAAAATGGCAACCCGTTTTGGGTGCTAATAACTATAGACAAATATTGAAATTCCACTTGAAAACTCATCATACTTAGTTTTTCGATTATACGCGATTGATTAATACGCCATTTTCACCCTTATTATTCTATTCGATTTTTTTGCTTCTTCAATTCTTTGCCAAAAATGAACGGAATTGCTTCTCAAATAATTATTATATAATACGGTTTTACGCTTCTGAATTATTTATTTGTTTAGTATATTTTTAGACTGATTAGTAAGAATTTGCCATGTAATTATTAGTACAATATATAAGATATTTAGCAAAATATTAAATCTATGATATTGATTTTCAATTCTCGTTCCTGCCTATCGACCAAATATTTTTTATTGATATCCTTTAATTTGTATAATAAGGTGACGAAAGTACAGTAAATTTGCTGTTCTTTCCACAGTAATGATATATATTTCAACAATTAGATGTCTCTTCGTTGATGACATTCGTGCCGTGGACCGAGTCTCGGAACGCGGGTTCCATCAAACAATATAGTTTAAGATTACTTAAGATTATTATAGAAAAACGATGAATTCACTGTGTTTTTGTTACATATTGGTTAGATCATGGGTATTTTTATTCCACACAATAAAATTTTACCAAGCATGGACGACCGATTTATCGTGTTGTCAATATGTTCACATGTAACTTTCCTTTCTATTGAATTCTCTTGGTATTTATTTATTCACCGATCAATTTCTTCATTTGTGAAGCAAATTACTAAATCAGTCATCTTTTACCAAAGGAAATATTTTGTGTTCGACCCATTAATGTTTGCGCGATCCCTCTGCGAAAAAACGTATTCATTTCATATATTATAATGGTGATAATTTTGACTCGCTAATGTGACGAAGACGCCCTTGTGTTAATTGTTGACTAATAATGAATCGTGCCATTAAGCTTATTACCATTTTCGGCTCATGGTCCATAGTCGGTAATCATAATTTCTTTTTGAAAATACGGTATATTGGTGGTCACATTTGCCTTTTTATATTTCTTAGATTCGTCGTCTTTCGTACCCCTTACGATCGCCAACTAGAGGCTCCAAGTCGCCACTCCACCACGGGTATAAATATAATAACTTGGCGTGGGATCGCTTAAACATGAATGATGGTATACTTTTCACAACGCCATACGTGACCGATCGTATTCACTCATGATCAACTTCTCCATCAAGTTTCTGTCTAAGAAAGAAATAATATTTTTTTTCGATTAATAAGAATGCAAATTGAGCGCATATTCCGAAAACATGAGCCACAGATGGACCGCGCCTCGGCGGCGTAATCCATCAGTGACTCATACTCGTACGATGGGTGGCTTTAAAAACAAACAGTATCTGATTTTATTTGAATATTGCTTTCGGGTTCCGTATCCACACTGTCTAAAAACGACCTTTGTGATTTTATTTACCACCAAGTCCTTCGGCCTATGGTCAATCATGCTTTGGCAGATGTCCGCATTCTTTTGAATAATGTATACCTATATTATGAACAGGCGGATATATTTGACGAAGTTACATTGGCTGATTGTAGTGTCGCGGAAAGAAGTACGAAGAATGTCAATTGTAGTTTTTCGGTAAGATTTTGCTTGTTAGATTGTAGTTAAATGAATAAATATTACGTTGTGGAAATTAAATTGCGTGTACCGAAGCATAGGAAAATATGCTATTTGATGTCAAAAATAAATACTCTCTAATTTACGATTCCTATATTTCCTTTTTATAAACTTTCTATTCGATCACAAACCAAGAATATTCATTCCATCCATTATTTTTTTGTAATTATCGGATTTAATCCGATTATTTCAATGTATTCATAGTTTCGTCGCTGCTATTTTTAAAATAGTTTCAACCGCCAATTCAAGATTTTTCAAATTATATAAAAAACTTTCAATTCTGTTCAAACGCATTTACCTGGCGTGGTTGGGTCATTGATGTATCGCTCCGTGTAGATGTGGGGGAACATACCACTACCGGACCACTTGTCCAGTATATTTATTCTCCTTCAAAATATTTTATTTTGCAAAGCATGGCTGCGACTGATAGACTGCGCCCTGACGGCGCAGCCCATCAGTGACTTATGCTTGATTAATTCAATATTAATTTAAAATCCACTCCCAAGTTGTCAATATTCCGAGTTTGTGCGTAAACCGCGATTTTATCTTGCAGATAATAACACCGTTCCACAGTCTGATATTATGTGCGGATTCCAGGAGGGAGATGGACGAATGGATTAGTGCTATCAAAGCTGTACAATGTGGAGAATTTTACGAGGTAAATTTATGGGCTAGATTGATTGACCGCTAACACGGCTTTATTTTTGGTGTAGCATGTTTCACATACTATAACATATACTGGCCATTAGTAATTGGTCACCAACCTTACCTTAGTATGGTCACCAGTTTTAGTTTGGTAATCGTATGATACCATGAATATTCAAAACTAATCGAGTATTCCAATATCAATATATTCGATATGGTAAAAAAATTTATTTTAAGATGAATATGTTTTAAAATAGTAGCCTAGATGTCTGTATAACGGTTATCCGAAAAATTATATTTTTTTTAATTTCTACAAATTTCATTTCGTTCATGAAGAGTTGACTATTGATTGGCCGTTGCCAGGTAGATGTTAACCTGAGAATATTGCGCCGGAGCTGAGAATATTTTTTGCGCTCCTCCTTCGTGTATATTTCATCGCATTTTTTATTTCGATCAGACCATCAAAAATCGGTGGAGGACGCGATGCGACCACTTTCTTTCCAAATCATAGATCGTCTTCAGAATTTATACCAACAAGAACTACATTCTAAGTGGAAAACATCCCTGAGAGGATCCGCTATAATGCAGTGCCACGAGTGCTATCTACCCTGGGCGGTTGTTAAACCATATTATACCACTCCTTAGTTCCTTCTTAGTCGCATTTACGACGCGCAGGGAATATGTTATTCGGTGAAATTCTAGAGTACAGATCTTTTTATGTCCAATCGAAACTTTATTTTGTCAAGGATGTGCCACAGACGGACCGCGTCTCATCGACGCGATCCATCAGTGACGCATACTTAACAAAAGGCGCCTGTAGATGTTTTGGGGATTTGGTGTAATTAAGGATTAACAATTTAGAAGACCTACCACCTGTGGCAAATGGTTATCGTAGTGATAATTATTTTCGTTGCGTATTATCACATTACTTTGTGGTGTGGCAGTTCAACTTTTCCTATGTCAAGTAGTTCTGAGTATAAAATACAAATCCAAGTTTCACTTTATCAAATATGGAAGGGCTGTGTCCTATCGGTGACCCGCACTTGAAATTACACGTTCAGTGCAACTAATAACGTTTTTTTGACATTCATTAGTTCCAAATCATCGATCTTAAAGTCGAAGGATTTGTTTTCCACCAGCGATGCGAGTATGGGCATTAGGCGATAAGAAATTTTTCATTCCAAGCATAAGCCGCAGATGAACTATCTATGGCACATACTTGGACAGACTATGCATGGTCAGCAATGTTTGCAAGTGTGTACTCCCAATTTGGTTTTGAACAGACCTGTATAAACATACCTGTACCGACAGGAATGTTGAATTTGAGCTCATTTCATTGTATATAAAAATATTTTACTCAAAATCTTTTTGTTGCTGCTTGTTTCGTTATCGATACTAAAAGTAAAAGTTACTGCGCTTTTTTGAACAAGGAATTTAAATTATAAGTGAATTACTAGTTAAAGACGCTCAGTTGACTTGATGGGTTTAGTCTTAAAAGTCAAGAAACAATTCTCAATTATCATTTCTTGTACGTGGGCCACTGATGGAGATGCGTGGTACATCAGTGGTACATGCTTGACAAACCCAAATTTCATATTCGGAACGCGATATTTTATTGTTTTTGTTTGAAAAATTTGGCGCAGCAGAACTTGTTTATGGCAATGTTAAATTAGATTAAATTAACTGGCCATATCAAGGCATATTCTTGAATTTGATCTGATTCCTATACCTATGAAGCAATATCCCATTGCTTGGCGAGTTTCTAGACGACCTTAATAACTAACTTATTTCACTAAAATTTACTTGAAACTAAAATAAACCTTTATTCCATTATTTTAAATAAGCCCACGATCCCAATCGGAAAAAAATTGTTAAAGCATCTTTTGTTAACTATGCGTCACTGATGGATCGCGTCGATGAGACGGCCCATCTGTGGCACAGACTTGGCAGAATAAAATGTCACTTACGACCACAACGATAGTCCAAAACTAATGGGCGTCTAACACTTTCACTTTTGGCATTTGGAACATATTTTTATCATCATTTTATTTATTGTACTTAGTAGTGAAAATAGCATTTTTATTTGCATAGATCTCTTATTTCATTTTCTTCCACGAAAAAAATTACTCCAATCTATTTCGTTTCGCACGCTCCGTCGAGCGTAACGCGGATTCGCTCGGCCATTGGTTAATAATTTAGCAGAAATGAAAGTACAGCTGGCGGAAAATGATTCTGGCTTGAAACGATGCGACTTAAGATATCGACCGAAGGGCTCCTTATGTAGGCGCTATGGACATTATCTTGACGGTAAAAGGACGGCAGGTTTCCGATAAAGAAATTCGCCCAAAATTTCATTTTGTTGAGTATGTGCCCTTGGTGATCGCACCGCCAAGCTGCGGCCTATCTATGGCTCATACTTGACAAAAAGTTTTGATCCTGATTTTAAAGTAAAAATATTGGATTGTTATTAAACAAACGTTGTATTTGCACTTGTCGTAATGTTTTTTCGCTAATTTTTGAAAGCACTAATCTTACCATTTTCTTTATAATTTTCTGATCTCATCGGTCCGCTCCGCGTCATTTTTATTATCTGTTAGTTCTACAACTAACACATTTCGGACCTCCAACCCTCTGAATTTCACGATTGCATTTGATTTTGCTTACATTTTTCGTTTTTCGCTTTCACTTTGATGACAGGGTTACGAAGGCAGCTACAATATTAGAGAGAAAAAATCATTACAAGAAAATGCTATTTTTAGAATCGTTTTATATCAATACACATCACACACCGTGAATTATAAAAAAGAATTGCATGTTTCCTGTAGCTCATCAGTTTTCAGCGTAGAGAGGATTAGATTAGGTATTATTTTTCAGTTTTTCACAGCAAGATGACATATTGGCGTTTATAATATATATATATATATATTTATATCTGTTATATCGGTATTTCGCGGTATATACTGAAGTTTCATAATTCTATTTTCCTTGTTCTATATAAATATAGACAATTGATGCGGCACGTTGGCTAAATATGACATGGTTTTTTGCAATTTATCGGGTAGCATTCCCAAATTATGTTTTGTTAAGTAGGGGATCACTGATGGATCTCGAAGAGACGCGGTCTATCTGCGGCACATCTTGACAAAATAAAATTTCTGATAGGCTCCGGTAACGCCCGTTTACCTATATCTTTGCTGGCAATCACTAAATCCTCAGTTTTTGGAATAGATTTCCATCGTTTTTTAATTTTAAAAATAGCTTTTCCTAACCAATGCTGCAAAATGCGTAATATTTAATTCTGTTTTTTTTGGTAATTTCGTACGGCAGTGGGGGATGTGTACTCCCTTTTATCTCTGAAGATCAAATATTGTCGGGTGGGGTAAAAAAAAACTTCATCCAAGTTTGGATAAAAAGACTACCCCCACTCCCATAAAAATCCACCAGCTTGTGTTTCCTCTGCGGTATTGAAATGGGCATTAACTAACCATTATTTTGACAAATACCATTTAATACAACACTTACAAGAAAAAAAATCAAGAGTAACTTATGCCGGCATCGAAAAATTGACGACTAAAAACTTTGTGAAAATTATTTTAAACAATTCTCAGAAATTCTCAGAAAATATCCTGGGCTCCTCCTATGGGAGTGGAAATTTTTTTTAACCCTTTGGTGGCGTAAAAAAAATTCTGAAAAATTCATCATAAAATTTTGAATTATGTCCCTAGGGACTCGAACTTTATGCTATAAATAGATTTCATAGACATCCATGCCCTGGCATACTAATGCCAATTGGGTTTTATTGCCATACCGAAAATCAAATTTCTGAAATACATTGTTTTTTACCCTGGGTAACTATATGTATTTTTCCTAATTTTGGTTCAATTTAATGTTAAATAGTGGGGTATAAGCTCTATTCCACCTAAGAGAAAATGTAAACCCGTTTTAGTGATATATTTTACGAATTAACGGATATTCAACAAAATACAATCAAACGTTTCATTCTCATCCGGTATTTTGTTTTTCCGAATTGCCTTATTCTCCCAATGGGAAGTTTTACATTATCGTGACTTTCATGAATCACAGATGTCGTGTCTCTGTTGACGGTTCCTTAGTGACCCACACTTATTCAGCAATTCCCTGTATACTGTGCTGAACAATTTTTTCTCTGTAATAGTTGAACTATGGCTTTCGAAACGGACGTGTCCTGCAGCCTTTCATTCAATAAAAGCCTTTGCTATTATGTGCTACAATGGTTTGGGTATTCAATAGTCTCTTTCTATCAGAGTATACGGAAACTATTTATTTTCCGTGTTCCATTTCCGTGTTTTGTCCAACTGTCGTCCATACGTAAACGTGAAGCGTATGCTGGAAGTCTGCATATCCGAAATTTTTCTATTTGAGATTTAGAATTTTCATCTAAAATGGTGTCTACACATTGAATCATGCGCCTAAGGCCTCGTGTCTTATATTTAGGTCTATTTGTGTTTAAATTTGATTCCCCGATTGTGGTATCTC
This sequence comes from Styela plicata, assembly GCA_963675895.2. NCBI lineage: Eukaryota > Metazoa > Chordata > Ascidiacea > Stolidobranchia > Styelidae > Styela > Styela plicata. The sequence goes on along the minus strand of OZ023144.1, from coordinate 13,744,472 downwards.
TGATCCACTCATGGGAAAATAATATTAGTTGTTATATACCCAATCGGAGAAAATTTGTCCAAACCTCTTTTGTTAAGCATGAGACACGGATAGATCGCGTCGATGAGACACGATCCATCTGTGGCTCATGCTGGCGAAGTAAATTTCTGATTGGGTACTGCATAGTTCTGCTGTGACGAGAATGGTCGACTTGCCTGAGTTATCCACATCTGGTAAACGGAAGTTTTACCATAATATTCAATTATGAAATTTTGCCTGGGGTCGATTAGAAACCCACGTAGGCAAATAAATAGGTAAATAGGTTTCTGTATTTTGGATTAAAATTTATATAATTTTTCGACCATTTTAAAATTATGAAAATGCTCGTTTCGCAGAAAAAATGTTATATTTCAGAGGTTACGTTGTAAAAATCGGCCAAATCAAGCTAAATTAGATTAGCAATATTCCTTGCCCCCGCAACTTTCCAAATTTTCCGCCATAAAATATTAGTATTACAGAGTTACGGACAGGCGAGGCTACCAATATTAGTTTAATAACCAAAATAAGTCGCATTGGGAATTGGCGCAATGTTTGATTAAAAATTCGTTATTTGAATCAAATTTAGATTTCGCACCCTTCCAGTCCTCAATTAAATCGCATAGTAAACTTTTTGTCATACCATGCATGGACAATGGATAATTAAGACGTAGACGACGTAATTTCCAATGGGCCGTGCTCTACGAAGTTTTATTCAACCCTATTGATTCTCTCAAAGTAAGTTATTCCAAAAAGTTATTTTTCCAACCAATAATGGATGTTCGTTTACGGTACATCTAGTTTGGAAGACTGGTAATCATCTTTGTTTATAATCATCACCGGAGTTTTTGATTCTGTCAAGCATTGAATGTGCGATCCACCTGTGATCTATACTTGACAAAAAATGATTCCGCGGAACCTCTCTGTCGTGCTTTGGATATTGTTCACTAGACACGCTGCGTCGTCTGATGACTAATTAATGCCAATTGTGCCCGCTGGGACTCGCCTTAATTACCATCTCCCTGAAAATGCCGCGCAGCTCCCGCGCTGCAGTGTAATTTACAGCTCAGCGTGCGTTTCCGTCGCTGAGGGTGAAAGACAATATGGTTTAGTTCCCGATTGCGTAGTGTTGGAGACGCTGTTTCATATTTATGAGGCTTACAGAACAATGCTGCCTTAGACATGTTTAAATGAGTACCCGAATCCATAGTTTGCTGTCAAAACGTGATCCATCGCGCGTCAAAACGTGATTCATCAACGGCCCATACATAACAAAAACAGGAAATTTTGTCTAGAGTGAAGGAATATTGTTGTTGTACACTTCAGGCTTGAGACGCCTCAATTAGAGTTCATTCTCGTTCACGAGGATGAAGGAAAACATGAGGTTTTAGGCACTGGTATTGAGTTAAGGGAAGCGTTCTTGTCAATATATGTCGCTTTAACGGAGGGATAAAAAAGATTTGAGGAAATAGTTCTCGACTAGCATCACTATCAAGTCTAATTTGGAAATAGGCTATGTATGAGCAACTGATATGCATGACCAGTAGCTCAAAATTGTCGAACAGTTAGTATACTTGTTAGTAGGGATGAAATTTTAGAATTTCGAGTCGAATCAATGTTGATTCTAATCGATGCTAACCATTTTGAGAAAATTCGCTGTGTTTCTGATAGATTCTCGTTGCGTGGGGTGTGTGAAATTACTGTCGTTTACGTATCTTGAAATCAAACATTTTGAAATTATTTGGTGAATTTTTATGCTAACTTTTTGCTAATTTCATTGTGCACTGCCATAAAATCAATACACTGCAATTTTGTTCTTGTTCAGTGTTGCTCGAAATTGAACAACGAATGCATTTTTTGCGTTAGTAGGGTATCTTAAACCGTTAAGAATGAGCTTTTTTATATAGAATTCATATTCGAAAAATTCGATTCGAAATTATTTTATTAGGTATTCGATTCCAAAAAAGTATTCGAAAATTGCATCCCTACTTGTGAGTCAGTATTTTGATATTGTTAGTTACGGGCGTGGATCGCGCCTCGCCGGTATGGTGTTTGGCGAGAATATGTCTAATCGTCTTGTGGCAAGCATGAGTTACAGATGGATCGCGCCGTAGAGGCGCGATCCGTCTGTGACTTGAGCTTGACAAAATGAAATAATTGCCCGGAGTGTCCAAGTATAATTTTTGGAATAAGAATGAACCAATACACAGCAATAGGCAGGAAGCATTTATTTTCTTTCGCTACTTCTCGTGATTGACGCCCTCGCAATTCAAATTTGACTAATTTAAAAATAAAACCATTAAATGTCATAGTCATTAAAGAAAGTTCTGTTTACTTTATTTATTTCCAATATGCATTAGTTTCTTTTTCATATCAAATAGTGACTAGTTTTTAATGCTGCGGTCGTATTTTTGTTGTTGGTAGTTTTAGAGTTTATTTGAAATATTTGTCGGGATGTCATTTTCTTGTTGGGGAATTGAGTCGGTTGTAGCAATTCCATCGTTGCAGATTTTAGTAATTTTGAATGTTGTAAAACATTGTGAGCGATGTCACATTTGTTCGGTTTTTTGTTGTTTTTTATTAAGTTACAGTAATTCCATTGTTTTTTAAATGAGTGGTATCTACTTTTTTCATCGACCAGGGCAGATACAGTCATTACACCCTACTATATTGGTTCAAATTCTGTACAGAATATTTTTCTACTGGCCCATTCGCTGGTTTTGCTTTTTTGCAGTTATTTGCCAATTGTGGTTTGTTCGTTTGCCCGCTCTATTTGGGGCTTCGACCCTGTCCGACCCTGTGAAGATGGAACTTACCATAAAAAATTGCTTTTCCTAGTTCGCTGATGTCGGTCCGTAATAATAGGGGGTTCGGTCAGAAATTCGATTCGAGAATAAAGCTAGTTGTCTAGTTGTACATCGACTGTTCCAGTTGACATTTTGACTTCGTCGAATGACCGTTCGTTGGATGGCTGCCTGGTTGTGCGATCGCCCAAATGAATGATGGACTTTTCCGGTGATTTATTAATTAGTAATTTTACAGAATTATATCAAGCTCGTGTCATATATAGACCGCGTCTTCAAAGTGCGTTCTATATATGGCGCATGATTGATGATGTTTTGAAAGTTCACCGCAAACAATTTTCAAAGAACCTCCCGACTGGTTGAGCAGAGGTCAGTATGAATAATGCAGCTTTCCTAAATACGATACTGGCGGCTCCCCCTTTGTGCTTGCTTGTTGGTAGTTTGTTTGTTTATTTGTCTGATTGTTATCGGCTAGTCGTCAGTTGGGTGAAAATGTTTACAAACAGGGACGGGGAAAATTGTGCTCGATTGTCTTGTTGACCGTCGCTCACTGGAAGCGAATCCAAGACGTGGTCCATCTGTGGCTCGGGCTCGTCGAAGTTAAACATGCGTCCAGGAATAGCGCAATGTCAAAGCGAAGTTATTTGGGATTCATGAGACTTAAATATTACCAGTAGAATCTGTATACATTCTATGAGGATAAGAATTGCTTTTGTTTATGGAATGCTTGAGCGTTTGTTGGTAAAAGTCGCTTGATTGCCATGAAATAGTGGACAGATTATGATATGGACTGATAAATTAAACCATATTTATCGAATACATTCGAAAATTCACTATTTTTCTCGTGAAAACTTATCAATTTTGACGCTAAAAATTGAACTCTTTGCTTTATTTATATGGATTCATGCAGTGAAGGAGAATATTTTGATCTCAATCTACTACTTCTACTACTACTCTTCGGCCGCCAAAAATTTTGTTGCGTTTTCTCACGGCTGTATATAATTTACCGTCATTCCTGAATAAGTCCGTCTACAAGTGGCCGCTGCCTTGTACAGGGTGATCCACTCTGAGAAGTGGCTATAAAAAAAAAAAAAAAGATTTTCGTTATTGACTTCTATTCAGATAACCCGGAAGAATGTTGCGATTTTGTAATATTTTAACGTACCGAAAATCATGACAAAGGAAATTGCGAATTGTCTTGATCTGTCTAAATTTAGAATACGATTATGCCTAGTCATGCTACGTTACCGGCACTTGTGACGTTCAAGTCTTGTTATTGAGATCGTATAATTTCCAGAAACATTGACAAGTTACTATCGTCCCAAGCTTGAGCCATCGATGTGCCGTACCTCCATGCGGCCTTATTCATCAATGTTTCAAGCATGAAATAATTGGTCCATATGCTTCGACAGCTCGGGTCGAAATATAAATATTCAAAATTCCAATTGATCAATGTTAACAGCAGACTAATTTTAGACTCCTGACGTCATCCCGCCAGTGAACGTTAGCTTAATCTACCTTATGGCTGTGCCGATGATGATTAATCAGGCGTAATTGGAAAAATGGAAACTACCCAATTATATACAATTATAATACATTGCCAGGCATGTTAAAACATACCGGTCGTTGACGAATTGTAAAATATTGACAAAATTCGTATGAGGACTTGGAACTGCAGACTCTTAATTGTATATCTGTCATAATCACAGACAGCTTTTGTCATTGACCAGTTTCATACCCGTCTCCAAGCTCCATTCATGTCAATCATTGTGCGTTTGTCTGTTATAAAAAGAGCAAAGTCATATTTTCATTGAAATTCCACAGTACTACAGTTACCTTACATTGGCGGTTATTCTAAAAATATAACAAATATCATATGACAAAAGGTTCAGGAAACTTCTACACACATTAAATTCATTTCTGTAACTTATTGTGAGAGATTTACATTCATGTCTGAGCAATGACAAGGCAAGTGTTTTCCACCCCATAAAAATTAAGCGTACTAATGAACCATTTCAAAGTATGAGTTTAGTCTAGCTTATTTATTAACAAGTGAACAATATTTATTATATATCTCTTAAAGTAGATGATTAGAGTCTCTGGTCGCAATTGAATTGAGCAAATTCAAAATCATCAATACTGCTATGAAATAGGTTGTTGATGATTTTGAAGCTTAGTTGTCCATCCGACAAATGAACCTCTTGCACGCGGAAAAAAGAAGATGTGCGACGTATTTTTTGTTTATAGTAAATTGCAAAAGTAGCAGATGGTTTTGATCTCTTCCCTCGCCTTGGTTGGACTGATTTTTCAATAATAAAAACCTGGGATAACATGCATTTTCCATTAGTAATATATAATATATACCTTATTATCTGTTCTTTATTCAAGCGATATTGTGACTGATTGTACCGGTACTTATCTTTATCCAAATGAAATGTGAAACATTTTTGCTACAGCCTCAACAATTTTTTATGGAGAATTTATCGGGAGGACACAATTGGTACACATGCACTCATGCACGTCCTACGTACTGCAATGTTTGTCGAGATGTTCTCTCTGGTGTAATGAATCATGGATTATCTTGCGAAGGTTAAAATTAGATTTTTTATTTTTTTGATTTGACATAAAAATTTTGTCAAAACATCTTTTATTGGTTTTGTGTCACTGATGAATTGATTGATGAGATCACACTGGCAGAATGTCAACTAGTCTGCTACTCAAGACACCTGAAGAAAATTAAACAAATATGCAAAACTTCTTGATATATTTCCTGCTAGAATAATAAAATATATGTAAAATGCAGCGTTGATTGGTTTGAAACTTTGACGCGACCTGAAAATTTCGATCGCCATCTGAAGAAAAACAAAATTCAACCACCCTGGTCAATGCACTGTTGATATGCGACACAGGCTTAACGAAATAAAATAAAAGATCGGGTAGCTAAGGCATAAGAAGGTGATACTAAACATAAATTATTCTTTTTCAGTCTGTAAATTCAAGGCTCACAAACGATGTGCTGCTAAATCAGTGAATAATTGTAAATGGGCAACTCTGTCAACTGTCGGAAAAAACATTATTGAAGATGAAGATGGGGTGAGTAACTATACATCTTGCCAAGAAGTTGCACGTCATTTGGTTATCTTGGTCAAAGGCTGGTATCTATATTCAATATCAACTATCTGAAATTGAGTCCAAATAATCAAAAAAAAAAATATATTAAATTTCAAAGAGATAACCTTTTCCAGCTTTTTTGTTGAGATTATTTATTACGATTCCACTATTCAGGTCTGGATACCGCATCAGTGGATGGAAGGGAATTTACCTGTCAGTGCAAAATGTGTCGTATGTGATAAAACATGTGGTAGTGTTCTCAGACTACAAGATTGGAGATGTTTATGGTGCAGAGCTATGGTAAGCTATATTGTTTAATAATGGATATTCTGATAAACTTGAATTGATAAATATTCTTTATCAGCTAAAATTCATCTATTATATTTCATGTCGATGAGGTGAATATCTGAATACAGAAGTGAATATTTCAATTTTAGTATTATCCTCTCTCAGAAATAGTTTGAGAGCAAACATGCTTTGCAAAATAAAATTATGGATTGTGTAAACACAAGTTGTGGTATGGGTATGTGCTGAACCACTTTGAATACTCTTGTGTATGACGGGATAGGATGGATTAATTAGATATTTGTATGAAAATAAAGCCTATATTTTTAAGCGTGTTTAATTAATAAATATCTTAAAATATTTGGTTGCTGTTAGATATAATATATTGTATTGAGTTAATATCTTAAGGTTTGGGAGAGGCTTGCAACTTATTGTTTTTTTCCCAAAATCTAGAACAATTTTCAAGTGGAAAAGTTTATTGTGATCATGCCTGTCTTCCCTTATTACTAATTATCATTTATTTTGAAATATATTTCGAATCATTTTTCCATCTCGTTATCTTATTCGCTTAGCATTTCATCCTGACATATCTGATATGCTTCGATTAATTGGATTTATATTGATGTATTGAACCGTCAGTACTCTACAAATCTCACAGGACTCGAGATTTCCTTTAATTACGTTATTGGTCAGTAATGTCCAATCCCCGTGGCTGTTGTAGTTTGTAATGTACCTTTAGAAAAACATGTTTTGTTCAGACACGAGTCACTGAAGGAATGTGATTCTTCTGTGACTAATACAAAATTCAATGCTTGATTATATTGAGATGCCAACATCTAATAACATTCCAAGTATAAAATGATCCAGTTTAATGTTTGTAAGCATATTTCATAATTGTAAAGTGTAAAAATTTTTTGCACTGGCATATTGGAAAATTTTGTAGCTGAATGTTTTAAAAGCTTCAAGAATTCTATTCTGGCTATACCTTATGCCAGACAATGGTGTTAGAGGACTTGTGTGTTTTATCAACACTGAAAAAAGTTGTGAAGCTAGGGTTAGTATATTGAGTGCGGCTTTGTGCCCCTTTGAAAAATTGACTGATGAGGAGGCATGTTACCTTTGGTCCAAAGGCAGATATATTGTGTTCACACTTAACTATTGTAATGAATTGTTTATATTATAGTATTGACCCAACTATTTTGAAAGCTTTAGAAGCAGCTTGTACAGTTGATTTGAAATATATAAGCGGTAGATGTGTATCATACTCCTTTTATCACCACCTATTTTTTTTCTTTATTTTCAGGTCCACACTAGCTGCAGATCCCAACTACCAGCAACTTGCCCTCTAGGACCATGTAAGATGTCTGTTGTTCCGCCCACTGCTCTCAATTCTATAGATTCTGATGGTAAGTCTTATACACCAACTGTGCACTCATGCTTGTTGTATATACCGGTATGCTTAAGCAAGTGCAGTAAATAAAATGATGCTATTTGGCAATGTTTTGGATATATATAAATTTTCAAAGGGTGATTAATAATATCAATAGTATCTGTATAAAACGTTTCGCGATTGCCTAGGACTGGGCTGAAACCACTCACCGCTTTGTACTATAAACTGTACAGCCTTGTATGGAATGTTTTCTGCTCAGCGTGTGGGTGGTCTTCATTAAGGCTGGGTAATTTGATTCGATGATTTGAATCTATTCAATGTACAGATTATTGAAATCCATCATGGATCGGTCATAGGAACAATAGCTTGCTAAAGGAAGTGGATTTTTTTCATTTTTAACGACAAAATACAATGGATTTTGGTAAAAATTTTCGCTCTTTGACTAGAGTTTAATAGAAAACACATCGGTTTTAATTTAAGTCTGTTTAATCTGATCTTTGTAATTTGAGACAATAATAGTGAAAATGGAATATTTGTTATTCACATGGTCAGATTCGATCAGATTCTAGAAAAATTATCTGAACCAGATTCGAATTCCAAATCATTCGGTTTTGCCCAGCCCTAGTTGTAAGGTAGTTTTTTAGGTAGTGCTGCTTTCAACCTCATTTGGAGTGATTAATATTTTAAAAAAAAAGCCCTGGAAAATATTTTTTTGATTGATGCAGGTTACTGGCAAGCAATTCCGACAGGGCAGTGCTCAAGTCCATTGCTTGTGTTCGTAAACTCAAAAAGTGGAGACAACCAGGGAGTGAAGTTTTTACGAAGGTTCAGACAGTTTTTGAACCCGGCACAAGTTTTTGCTCTAATGTGTACTGGACCTCGAGCAGGGTAAAATTATTTTTTGTAGAAAATTACGGTTTGACCAATGTCACTTTTTTCTCATTGATATTTTCCACACTGTACTAATAACAATATTTTTTATTTTCGGTGCTATTCATTATAATGCTCTCTGCCCTCTGTGTGATTGTTAGTTATTTCCTTTTAAGCGCTATGCTCCCAGCCTTCAGGCATCCAAGTAGCAGCTCGAGGAGAAGACATATTGCAGCTCTTTGCACTTGCATGGCATTATGTTTCCAGAAAGGATATCTTTCACAATTTCATTCATTTTGTTGAGCTATGTCAATTTTGAGAGTGTAAAATTTTTTTTCTGTCATATTTATGCAATAAAAATGACATATTTTCATATTCCACTATTCTGAAATATATCTAAAATCAAGTATTTTACTATATCGAATTTGTTCATTTTCGAATGATGATGATGACTTTGAAGCAAAATACGCTCAAATACCATTTAAACTAAACTAAGAATGACCCTAGTTCCCAATTGGATAAATCTTGCTATGGTTGCCTGGGCAATGAGCATGATATTATGAAAGTCTCCTAAAATAGATTAGTCATTAAATATTAATGATTGTGGAGCCAGCAGTCCGCACAAATTTATTTCTCGCCCTCCATGAATGAATAATTTATTCTCGCCGCTTTCATTGGTTTCCTAATCTTGATTATCCATTCACAAAACTGATATTTTCGTTATTTTGTCATTGATAACATCTTATTTTGTACGTTTTCGTCGAATAAATGGCCCCTATTTTGCGTGAATCACCCATACGATGACGTACATCACGGGGGGCGGGGGGATTTCTGTTTAGTGAATGTTGTGAGTCAAGTTTGGGAGTTTTTATGATGGAGTTGCACAAGGTTGCGATTCACAGTCATCTGCTTAGGACAGATATCTTGAATTGTAGATTGTTGTGTATCTCTTTCAAAAGATATTGATGCCTTATCGGGCATTTTGAAAACCAGATGCTTTTTTGACCTATCTTATAGGATGGCGGAATGGCAGCCACTCTGACATCAAAAGTAAACAAGCTCTATCGGAGGAAAATAATACTTTATAGTGTGGTCGCACACAGAGCAGTAAAAACACTCCCCATTCTAGTATGCGGTGGTAAAAATGATTCGACCAGACATGTTTTATTAATGAAGAATCACGGATGGATTGTGCCTATGAGGTACATCTGTGACTCATGCTTTGCAAAACAAAATTTCTGATTGGGATCAGGGAATTTAACAACATCAACACTGCTATTGAAAGGAGAGGATACTGATCAGAAGCTGCATTCCCTTCATATTGTGTTTTTTTTTTTTAATTTTAAAATTTCTTCATCTCTACATTCCCTTTTAGGTTGAAAATGTTCCAAAAGTTTGACACTTTCAGGATACTAGTGTGTGGTGGAGATGGATCTGTTGGTTGGGTTTTAACTGAGATGGATAAGATGAACTTACATAAGAAGGTATGTTTGTGTAGATTAGGAATGTCCTTGTCAGGTTAGATCGTTATTCTAGCATTCATTGAATGTCGTGGTTTTGCTTTTTGTTTTGCAGTGAAATCATGATATATGCCATTTATTTTATATGTATACATATATATATATATATATATATACCGTAGTAAGTTTAGAATATTGATAAATGAAAGTAACTAGGACAACCTTACTAGGGATTGAAAAAAAATTAGGCTTTGTCCTAATTGTCGCTTACACATGAAATGGTTTAATACCAGATTTTTAGGCATTTGTATACTGAAATTTGAGATCGACAATTTCCAGAGGCAATCAGTTCCAATGTTATAATTTGATATGTTTAAATATTTTGATATTTTTTCATGGTCCCTTCTTGGAGTGGGTCACACTGACCAAGGCCCTGTACTAGCGGCCACTTATGGATGAACAGGTTTAGAGTTGTGTGAAAGATATAGGCTTCCATGATCGACTTAGCCTACTTGAATCATTACACCCTGGGTTGAGTGGTAGGCATGGATTAACGAGCTGGACTCAAACCTGTGATATTCAACCTGCCAAGATGTTAACCATTAGGCCATGTTCATAGGAGAAAGAGATGATTGTGCATGAATACTAAAATATCCAAATCCACGGTAATTTGAATTTTGTGCTTATCTGTAATTTCAGGCACAGGTTGGAGTATTACCGCTTGGAACAGGTAATGATTTGGCGCAAGTTATGGGATGGGGAAATGTATGTGATGATGATACTCAAGTACCTGCTATATTGGAAAGATATGAACGTGCAAGTGCTAAATTGCTTGACAGGTTCGAAAAATTTTCATTCTTACTACTCTTGTTCAAATTGATTAAATATCAATCACTCCGCTAAGAGACTGCAAGGATACTATAATGCAATCGCAATGATATTTTTAGTTCTATGTTCGGGCACAAACCGCGCTCTTGTGTTTTTAATTAGCGTGTAATTCCCATAAAAAATTTAATTGTTTTTCTGTGTATATTCAATAAAATATTTTTTAGATCATTTTCATTACATCTTCTTTATGCGCTTTTTCGATGGCATTGCCAGTTATTGTTTATCCATTTGTGTGATCGGGTCACAGTTATCGTATGGTGATTAACAATTATTGTGACCACAAGGTTCCTGGATGATTTACTGTATTTCGTCGATTCTTTTAATCTAAACAAAAACTGCACTTGCGAGAAGTGACATTTGGAGATTATGATATAAGTCGTTACAACAAGTCACATCACTTGTTTATACAAATTCTCTCTTCAGATGGAGTATAATGACATATGAAGGTCCAATACATGCAGCATCAGCTCCTAGTTTAACTACTGTAACTGATGACACTGTACCAACACAGGTTAGTTGATATTTTATTTGGAGCAAATCAATGAAATTCATTAAAGCCAAAATCAAGGCAGAGGGGGGGGGGGGTCGAAATTGTCGACTTTTGAACCTTCAACATAAACTGCCGGCATTTCTTCTATAATAGCATGATATGTTCTGCTGAAAATTGCATTCTGTCCATGTGTGGCTCATGCTTGAGAAAATAAAATTTCTGATTGAGCCTGTGCTGGAGCAAATGAACGCAAATGTATCAGTGGATCAGTATCAATACTGGGAATTCTTCTTTTTGGCCTTCTTCCTTGGAAACACCATGAGCTGGTACATGAATGACCAGCAAACTCAATTAAATATTTCCATTTTACTGATCTATGATAGTGAAATGTAGTGAGGGTCCAGATGGGTACAATCTTGATTTTCTTCCGTTGTCTGAAATGTTCATGTCATTTTCTTCAGATGTACAAAAAAAGCTTCAAAACCATCAACACTGCTATTTCATAGCAGTATTGATGGTTTTGAACTATTTCTACAGTTTAGTTCCTACCAGACACTCAAAATTAGACTTTTAAATTTCTTAGCCACATATATATCATGGCTATTGCCATTTGCTAAATTTTCCTCTGATGGAAACCCTTTTCTTTGGGTATCTTGGGTAGCTGGCTGTCCACCAGCATTGTGAGTGATGTCTGATGATGCGAAATTTAGACTATAGTCTGAGTTTATCATATGTGTTTTGTTTTTAGTGTTTCGTGCCATTATTACTTTTATTTATATGTTTTCAGTCACATCTTCCAATGTCCGATTATGAACTTACTGTCGCAAATCATCTTTCAACTATTTTGAATTCCGATCAGAATTCGGAAGTTATCAAGTCTGCTGCGTAAGTAGTTATATTTCATTTCATCACTACTGTTTCTCATTTTCAACTGGAAAATTATATTTATCGTCAAATATTATCTTTTTGGTTAATTTCTCAAAATTTTAGCTTCTTCACTGAAATTGTTATGCAAACTTGAATTGTAAAAAGATGTTGAATAAAATGCTTCTTGCATAAGGTGTGGCAGTTTGACAGAATGTCAGCTGCTCTGCTACTCAGACACCTGAAGAAAATGGGGTTTCATTAGACAAACATTTAGCAAATTGATAATTTTTTATGTTATGTCTCTTGCATTGAGACTGAAATGTTTCTTTGAGTGTATTGTAGTAGTAACAATGTGGAAAAAGGTTCAAAATCATCAATACTGCTATGAAATAGCAGTGTTGATGGTTCTGAAACTTTTCTGTCCATTTGAAGAAAATGGCGGGTACCACTCACTGCACTTAGTAGTACCATTGTGGTTCAGTTCCGTTTGTGATGTTTTCACCCATAGAATGCGGTTGCTAGTACCACATTTTGTAGTAGGAGCTCTTTGCTATTAAGTGGCTGTAAATTGGTTCCGTTGAGGCATTGCTTTCAATTTTTTTCAGACACCTCTGTCTATATAGTGATTTGCAATAAAATAATTCTGTCTATTTTTAATATCCTCGCTAATATCATCTTAAAAATATATTTTCAGAGTTCTGTGCGAAACTATCAAGGATTTTGTATCAAAAGTTGCGACCGACGACAACACTATGACAGAGAAATGTCAAACTCTCGACGAGAAATTGAACTCTCTTTTAAACACTCTTAACGGAGAATCGAAAGCTGCTGAAGATGAGCAGAAGGTAATTAAGTTATTTTCAATGTAGAAACACTGAATCAATATTGCTTAATAGGTTTTTGATATTGAAGATTTTTTGACTAAGGAAAATTGGGTTTATGAGGCCTGAACTGCTAGAGATGACAGAATCTTGTGGCAGTGTTGATGGTTTATAAATGCAAAATTTCAAGTTATATGGATGTAATGTCTGTTTCACTCAATTAACGAATAAACTTATGTTAATAATTTTTCAGAGGATTATGCGTCAAAAGTTACGAAAAAGTAAAGTGAGCAAAAAGGAATCTATCAGGGAAGAGGATGAGAATACGACAGAGGAAAACGCAGAATCGTCTACCTCAGTTGGACAAAATGACCAAATAACAGAACTACTCTTTCAAACGTCAAAACTTTCTCAGACAAGTCAAGCTACAACATCAGAAACAATTGAAGCTCTTGATAATGTCTCAATAGCCGATGATAAACAGACTAATAATTCGAATGAAACTGACACTCAAAACTTATCTCATAAGAAAGATGATTCTCCCTCAAGTAATAGTTCTAATGCCTCAACTGGAGCAAATGATAATTCCTTAGGAGATAAACAATTGCAATCACCAAAAGTAAGTACATGTAGGAAAATATTCAAGATAATAATCTGCTGGAATTGACGAATGTTGACATTTGTGGATGTGTTGTCGTAGTTAAATTACATTAGTTGTTGGTAACTTCTTGTTGAATAAGTAAACATTGGTTGGTTTCTTTTGGGTTGTTATTACAAACTTGCTTAAAGGTAATTTCAATAAAAAATGAATAAAATCAATTTTTTGCCTCTGCCTTACCCAAAAGAATTTCAATTGTTGTTTTCAGTTAGAAGTTGTTGCCCCTTTCAGTCTGATACATTTTTTCATAGTTGAAATCTACATATCATGTTTTGAACAAGCTTTGTGATAAATATTTCAGTTTAATGATTTCCACTTCCTGTATTCATGTAATGGAAGAACTTGTCTGGACTGGTCAGCTACTGTGCTAGATTAAAATGTCTCTTTTTGGTCTGATCTTCTGATAGCAACCAACTGAAGAAAAGATCCAATGATGGTTTTGAAGCTTCATGTCTATCAAAAGAAAATGGCCTGAACATTTATGACACCTGAAGAAAAATCAGATCCTATCATCCTGGAATGGTCCGAAACAGATTTTTAAAAATTTTTTCCTTAGAAATATCGAAGTGAACTTTCTCATCCTTATGTTTTTACAAAGTTTTTAATTGTACTTTAATTACAATCCTTTTTTATGATATTGTTCATAGACCTCAGCAACTTTTCGGTCCAGGGAACAACTCATGTTAAGAGCAAATAGTCTGAAAAAAGCAGTTCGCCAAATCATTGAACATACAGAAAAAGGTCAGTAAAAATGTCTACAAATCTAGGCGGATACAATCGAACGCTTGATTATATCCAGAGTGAATTCAAATGTCCATTGGATATAATCTTGGATTCAACTCTGCGCTCTGCCTGTTAAGCATACTTATGGCAATAAAGGAAAAAGTTGAAGATCTCCTCACTCATATGAGCTGATCCGAAATATTTTATATTTCATATCTATCCATTCTTGCATATACTTTTATTGGCTATCTAGCATAAGGAATATTAATCATAGATAATCTGTACACTGTAAAATCAGAAAGAAAATTTCTGCTTCTGGAAGAATTACTCCGTTCAATCATTATTCGTTTTGATCCAGCTGTCGACGAACAAAACAAACTGCCAACGCAACACGAAGAAGACGAGACAATATCAAGATCACCTCTTTCTTCAACTACTTCTAACAAGAGTGACAATCAACAACAACAATCATCATCATTATTACAATTACCAGAATCAGGAAATCGACCAATATTTAGACTTTCTGTTGGATCCACTGGGTCAATTACAGACGAAATCAGGTAAATCTAGATTAAATAGATAATATCTGGAGATTCAGTGTTTCAATGATCCAATCACATGTTCACTTTGGGGATTTGAATACACATTTCTCTGATGCAAACGATTTGGCACAGGTGAACATGTTTCTGTGGCGCAATCCATCTGTGGCCCTGAAAATTTCATTCGATTTTATGTATATATCAGAAATTTGCATTAACATAGCGAAAAAATTGACCAGTTTTTCAATCCTATAAATAGGTTTTAAAATAAGCTATTGACGAAAATTTAATTTGTAAGGACGAGAATGGTGACAAGTGGTAGCTATATATAATAGTGCCCGATTGTCTATTTCGGTTGAGCGAGAACGATTAGGAACTGTTTCAGAGCTCCATGTTTGTCTTGCAGAAAATCCTTTTCGAAACTGGTCCAGATATCTTCCATGATTATTGCATCATTAAATTTCATTTTTGCAATATTTTCACACAAGAAGTTTTCCTTTTATTCAAAAATGTTTATGTTTTAAGCTATATCAATCTGATAACCACGTAACCTTCATTCCCACTTTACTGATAGGTAAATAGTTATAGTCAAATTTTCCCCGAATTGTTCATCTTTCATAAAAAAATGACTAAATCACTTCATTAAACATGCGTTGTAGGACAGATAGGTAATCAAAAATGACGGTATTTGCCCATTGCTTTAATACAATATTTCTGTTTTGTATCGTCTTTCATAGTGCCTCCTCATCAGTACCATCAGCAATAAATACATACGATGGATTAACGTTACCTTTGTCTTCGGATCAGCAAAATCAACAATTTCCAAAACTATCACCTAAAGTCAAAGTAAAAGGTAGAAACTCTTTTGTAACTACATTCCTGTCTGCCCGCTGTTTTTTTTCGCTTCAAAAGTGTGAAATATCTAGTTTGCCACTGTTGAGTCCCAATGTCAGAAGTCTTTTTCTAAGAGATGTTTCGTCAAGCATGAGTTACTGATGGCTCACATACTCACACATTTAAGCCTTGGCATTGTTTTTCAGAGATGACTATTTGAAGGGCAACAACTAACTTTTGAACCTGAACGATTTTTGACAGTAATTTTAGTTGGAGAGACTAAAACATTCTTTTTTTTAAAATGAAATTCACTCCGAGCAAGTTTTGAACCTAAAAGGAATTAGCCTATGACCACTTATTAGGAAAAAATTAACATGAAACATAGTTTGAGCAACTGCACTCGAAATGAAAAAAATCTTAAACAGGAACAGAATTTTGTGGTTTGATCGTAGAGTGCAGTTAGTGGTACCTTATGAATCAGTTTTTTTTTTATTAATTTCATGATCCTGAATATATTCCGATATATATTCCGATAGCAATCCTTGACATTGAATTCTGGAAAGTTTCCTAAATACTTTTTGTTATGTATGAGTCACTGATGGATAGTGCTGCTCAGGCACGATTCATCTGTGGCGCATGCTTAACAAAATACCGTTTGATTTGTAACAAGCATTGTAAACGTGGTCAAAACTAAAGATTTTTTACAAGAAGACGTAGTCTCGCCCTTGCACACAACTTTGAATAAAAAAACAACTATTTCAGGTATCGATGAAGAATCGTCAACGACTTCTACAAAAAGTGAACGTCGTGTTACGAAAACTTTTGAAGAAGCCGGATGCTCACACGGTAAGGAATATATATATTGCATGTAGGAGTTATATTTTGCATGGATTCTCTTGTAGCAAGTGTGATCGTTAACTACCCATTGCCATAATTGATTGATATCATAGATTTTTTGATGTATTATGCATGGGAAGAAATTTTTTCCTACTGCTTTCTCGTTAACTTGATGATGAGATCGGTGAAATTTTGACTATTCCAAAGAATGCCACTTCTGGATTAAAGATTAGAATCCAATCTTGGTTTATAGGTCTTGATACATGACATCAAAATTTTTGAGTTCATTCAAGAAAATGTGATTTTACAGCACAAACGAACTACATCAGATTGTTTGATTTCTTCAAATCCTCGTATAGAATTGAAAAGTTTGAGAACAGGCATTTAGATCATTATTTTTATCTCTCAACACTTTTTTCCGATCAATAGGAGAGGTCTTGCATTAGATATATACCTATATACAATTTATTTATTTTTTTGTTCTGAGATGTGCAAATCACGAATAATTATTTTTTTTGTATTTCTCAGTCAACCCTGACTTCAGTACAAGAGGATCGTTCATAAGTAGAGTGTTATTAGCAAATGCCGATGCATTATGTGCTGCTGCAAGTCCCCTGATCAACTTTGGTACACCAATGTAAGTTTTCTTATTCAAGCTCTTAGAACCAAACCTTACATGTACATTACTTTGTGGGGTACTGCTTATTACAAGTGTATTAAAGTAATATTACAAGGATTTTCTTACATAAAAAAAGCCTCACCAAATAGTCTAAAATGTCTTTTAGGAATTTTAAAGACGCCATAATTTTCTACATTAAAATAAGATTTATTGTAAACTAGACTAGTGTAAATGTAATCCCTATTCCAAAATACTTGGCACTGAGATTTCCCTATTTAAAGTCTGAATCCAGCACATGAAGTATAGTGAATCAGGGCAACTTTACAGATAAAGTCTGATTGTTCACAGCAACATTTGTACCAATGTTACTGAAATTTTTAAATGCAGCTCCTGTGAAAGTTGCGGGACTATCCAACAACTGTTATCTTGATGACTTTTTATATATTAATACTTTTAGAATGAATGAACTCTTCTCAGAAAAATGTGTAATGAATAATTACTTCGGTATCGGACTTGATGCAAAAATTGTTCTGGATTTTCATAGGAAGAGAGAAGAACATCCTAAAAAATGCAGGTACGATAAGTTTTGCTTAACCCATGTTAGCGTTATGGTTTTATTAGGAACGATGGACTAGAGATTAATTAGACTTGATGCAAAAATTGTTCTGGATTTTCATAGGAAGGGAGAAGAACATCCTAAAAAATGCAGGTACGATAAGTTTTGCTTAACCCATGTTAGCGTTATGGTTTTATTAGGAACGATGGACTAGAGATTAATTATCATGTTGACTTCGTAGGTTAAAGATCTTTCTATGCCACAGACTCAACTCATTGTGTAATAACTCAGTAGGCATAGCAGAACTTGGATCATATACCTTCGCAGCATGATAGAGACTGAAGCCTCTTGTAGAATTTTTAACTCAACAGAAGAAATCAACAAAAGTTTGGACGTCCATAGACGACCACTATTATATCACCATGGCATCAAAATGCTTCTAGACTATCTTAAATATACCTTAATATAAAAAACAGACTCTGGTACTTAAGTTCCCATCTTATTTTTCAGTCGAACGAAAAACATGGTGTGGTTTGGAATGCTTGGTGTGAAGGAAATTGCTTTGAAAACATACAAGAATTTAGAACAAAGAATTAGGCTGGAATGCGATGGACAATTTATTCCGTTACCACGTTTACGAGGCATTGTCGTTCTCAACATTCCATCGTTTATGGGAGGTACCAATTTTTGGGGAGGAAAAAGTGGAAACCAGGTAAGATTTGATTACCTAGAGTATGTGTGAAACAGCGGAACTGGACCGAAGCCATAAATGGACCATACCTTGGTCAGGCTATCCATTGGTAACCCATATGAAAGATGTATCTATAAAAAAAATCGAATTGATAAATGGTATATTGTCAATCAACGAAGAAAATTTAGTACTGTGTTTTATTACTAATTTTTTTATTAAAATTTACACTGAGGAAGGACGGAAGCAGTGCCTAAAAGGAACCAATTAACGGCAAAGCAAAGAGCTATCAGTCAAATGCTAAATTTATTGATATTAACTTGTGTGATTACTGTGTTGCTGCCTTGATGGATTTGCTTCACTCTTGATAGAAATGAATACCTAGATAGAATGAAGAATAGGGAATTTTTTCTTCCTGAAATTCGCTCTAAGCAAGGCCAGAAGCAGCTCCCAAATAGAACCAACCAACAGCCACTCAATAGCAAAGAGCTACTAAATGATGTAGTACCAGCAACCACACTCTAAATGGAGAACTTCCCAAACGAAACTGAACCGCCATATTAAAGTGCAGTGAGTGATATCTTCCTTGGGTGATGGTTAAACCATCTACCACTTTTTTGCTTCCTTCTAGCCGCCTCTTACGACACTCAGGAAATATGTTAGAACTATTCTAAAGCCCGTAACTACAGGAAACTAAGGTTAGGCACATTGGGATAGGATTCGAATGAGTCTTTCTCATTTCGGCCAACCAACAGTACGCAGCTCTTAAGCATAAAGTTTACATATTAAGCTAACCATATAGGCAAAATATGAGCCAACCCAGTTTGAAATTTCATTTTGTCAAGCATAAGTCACTGATGGACAGTGCCTTGGGCGGTGTGACCCATCAGTTACTCATGCTTAGCAATACTGACAATACTGCTCAATGCTAAATAGATTTTTGATTGGAAACTGGACGGCCTTTAAATCTTTAAATATGAATAACCTTTATCTTAACTAACTCGTATCTGATATTCAGACATTCATGGCTCCATCATACAATGACAAAGTATTGGAAGTAGTTGCCGTGTTCGGTACAATGCAACTAGGTATGGCGATGGTTGTACCTGAAGGTGTCTTACAACATCATAGGATTGCCCAATGTAGGAGGATTAAGATCACAATCTTGGGTGAGTGATATTTTCTATTAATGCATGATGTGGGATTTTTGTGTGAGAAACTTAGGACGAGAGCTAGAATTGTTCTTAGTTTCATTTCAAGAACCTTTTTCACTTTTGCATACTAAAACGATAACGTGCCATTAATATGTTCAAGAAGTGGTGTATGGTTTTACCCATCGCCTAGGGCAGATTTTACTCACTGTGCACTTTACCATGACGATTCAGTTCCGTTTGGGATGTTTTCCGTTTAGAGTACAGTTACTGGTACTATATCTTTTGGTAGCTCATTGCTATTGAGTGGCTGTTGGTTGGTTCTATTTGGGAACTGCTTCTGACCTTGCTTAGATTTAATTTCAATAAAAAAAAAATAGGTGAAAAAAATTACACAGCTCCCCACATCAATCAGGCTGCAATCAGTGCTATTTTGCATTTGTAAAAGTTTTATTAGAACTTAAATTAAAAGCATAGCGGTATGGAAACCGATCATGAAGTAAAAATAGACGAATTCTGAAAGAAACACAGTCCAACAGAAGTTAAATTTAAAAGTGGTTTGAACATCGCCCAGGGCTGATATCACTCATTGCACTCTACCATGACTGTTCAGTTCCGTTTGGGATGTTTTCCGTTTAGAGTGCGGTTGCCGATACTATATATTAAAAGTGTGAGTAATAGATGGACTGTGTGAAGACACCGTGATCCATCCTCGATCACAACTCCCTACCTGCCTAATTTTTCTTTGTCATTTCTAGGTGACGAAGGTATGCCTTTACAAGTAGATGGTGAAGCATGGTTACAACCACCTGGTGTTATCAAAATTGAACATAAGAACAGAGCTCAAATGTTGTCTAGAGACAGAGTGAGTTGTACAAAATCAAGATTAAACTGTCACAAATGTTGGGTTACGCATGGGCATGTTTCCTCTTTTTTATTGTTGTCCTAATGACTAATTTTTATTATCCAACCGATTGTCGGAACGAAGCGTCTTAATGGTTCAGCATTAAGATAACAAAATTTTCTGATATTCTGCTATATTTTGCCAATTTTATAGCAAAGTTATATGATTTATCTCATTTGGCATAAGAATGAGTCGAAAAAAATAAATTACATTTTGTCAGAATTCTGAAACACCTGAATATATCGATTAGGTCATTCCTGATTGTTATGTTTTGACAATTTACACTCAATTTTTCACTCTCTATCACTATATCATCATTGTAATTTTATTTTTCTTCATTATTCCAGCATTTTGAAGAGACGCTAAAGTCGTGGGAAGATAAACAACAAAGATTCGTCGATAGAAATTTATCTGCGGAATATTTATCGGAGAACGAATTTGAGGTTGTTGCGGAGTTTGCGGAAACTGTTACTGCTATTGCAGACAAGTAGGTGTTTTGTGTTAATTATATAATTATACGTTAGTTCTCACTTATAAAAAGCCCGATCTCACTACTAAGAAGCCCGATTTTGTCAATCATGCCTTTGGGCACGATCCATCAGTGTCTTATACTTGGCAAAAGATGTCATAGGTTTTAGTTTTTGTTTTGTCTGCACGTTGACTGTTAAGGATCTTATGGGGAATGTTGTCAGATGGATGAAAATGACAATGTGGAAATTGCACTGATATTATCGTTTCAATTATGATGTTATTGAAAGTTAATATTTATATTATCTTATTCTAAAGTGTCATCTAATGGGGTCTGAATACTTTCACACAAGCATTCACTCATTCAGTAGGAAACCTGTCTTCATTGCCAGTACCCATCTACCCGTTTATTCATTAATATTCAGAGTTATTAATATTTTGAGTTAACCCACAGTGCTTTCATACCTAATACTTTCATTAAAAAAAAATTTAAAGAATTTTTCCAGATAAAATTTCTGTCGCTCTTTGTTTTATCGTTACCAACAAATTTATTTATTTTCATTTTTCTTATTCTAGCATCAATACAACTGTGAAAGGAATAAATCTACTAGCTGAAGAATTGCTGTCATACGTCGTCACAATTCAACGAATAAGTTGTAAAATGCGCCCATGTGGTCGTCTCACAGATGTTACATCACGAAGTCATGTATCTGATCTTGTGATGGCCGTTGGAGAATTATCAGGAACACTTGCCAAGTTGTTCGAAACAAAACCAGAGGTATGAAACATCTTGTTCTCATATTAGAAAATTAACATTGTCTTTGGATATCTTCTAAAATATCAACATGCCATTAAAATGAATATTATTCATGTTTATGATTCTGGAGATCTCACAAAAAGTGTGTTATTTTCAGCCAATTATGAGATCTTTTTATAGTATATGACTTAGCACTAAATCAGTGTAGATACTATGCACTGGGGTGACGAAATCATATCTACAACTTCTCCAAGTCATCCATCTAACAATCATTTTTGCTCCCACCACTTGTGCTCTAAATATCTGATCATTCGTTAAAACTATTGTTACATCAAGCTATTGTTTTGAACAAAATTTTAATATTTTTAAGTGAAACATCTTGAAATGAAGAATATTTCGAATTAATTTCTTTCGAATCTTGAGTAGCGCTAGGTAGCTTACATTCTGCCAGATTGTCTCTCTTCAATTTAGATATACAGACTTGATTTTAGTGTCTCAGTGGTTTAGAGAATATTACCAGGATTTCAATGAAGTCCAATTTTGGTCAAACTTATTTAAAATCCTGTTTTTTCCTAATGTATACCCCATTTATATCCTGTATCAAGTGGATAATTGTTTTTCAAATTTTTGAGCTATCTTGAGTGACAAAAAAATCACATTCTTGGTTATGTTTCCCATTAACTTCTGTAAATATAAAAAGTATTAGTGTTTTTTGCAATAAAAATAATGTACCGTATTCATAAATAAAGCTTGATACAAATGATGTTATTATTCAGGAACTTGGAGATCTTGGTCCCAAATTTGTGCAATGGTTAGATTGGTTGGAAATCGAGATGAAGAAAGTCAATGAATTGAGATGGGTTTCACTCATGCTCCACCATCAGCAATCTTCATTAGACGAGGTGAGAAATAGATTTGTTCAAAAGAATGTTAAAAAGATATCAAAAAATGACAGAGTGACAGATGCTTGACACTCTTTGGGTCAGTGTTGAGTAGACTCAAGTCAA
This sequence comes from Styela plicata, assembly GCA_963675895.2. Taxonomy (NCBI): domain Eukaryota; kingdom Metazoa; phylum Chordata; class Ascidiacea; order Stolidobranchia; family Styelidae; genus Styela; species Styela plicata. The sequence goes on along the minus strand of OZ023144.1, from coordinate 13,721,730 downwards.
TGACTCAACTCTAGTTTCACTAGAGTCACCTTTTCAATAACTTGACTTGTTTCGAGTCCTCTAAACTAAATTACTTGGCTCGTACTAAACTTGACATAGTGCAGACGCGACGCGACTCGGGGCTTGATAAAAATTTAGCCAGAGCTTCCAATCATGTTTTGAAAAATCCACTTGTCTGCCGTTGCGTAACTCTTGAGAGAAGAAAACGCCCCTCTCAGAAGGATATAAAACATGCAATGCTGTGAAATCTGTGTTCGTCTACCCAATCATGATCAGATATGGATTCTAAGTGGGTACTCATGAAGTGAGGATGGCAAATTAATCTGTCATTAGTAATCGACTTGTGACTTGACTCGAGACTCTAAATTTAAATTTTGGAAAGACTCGATTCACTGTAGAATTTATTCATAATTATTATAAGTATTATGAAATTGTTATTCTTCCAACATCTTTTGTAGCCTATGAATTCAGCACTTTGGCATAAAAACAGAAGTAAATTTCGACTGGTTCCATTCCTGAAGAAATCTCAGAAAAAAGAACAGAAGACTGTAAACCTAGATATTAATGGTGAGTTGATTTCCATATCAAAGCGATTGTTGCTTTTTGATTGCATGCATTGTCAATGATTGGAGGGATATCATTTTCCTGCAATTTAGGAATATGGGAATATAGAAATAGGGAATATGTGGCAAACTGAGATCTGTCGTACTGTTGCTAGAGATGGCCCGAATCTCATCTCTGCTGAATTTACAATCGAATAATTTTAATTAATCTAGTTGAATATTCGGATCAGAAGGACTAGATTGTGCAGACTTCTCTGAATTGGGATTTACTGGTGCTCATTTATGATGTGCTTTATCTTATAATTCAGTTAATAACTGGACACTGGATGAAGTTAGTCGATGGTTGGACACTCTGCAATTTGGAGAATATAAAGAAATATTTATAAGGCACGATATCAGAGGAGAAGAATTGCTTAAACTGGAAGGCAGTGATTTGAAGGTTTGAGAATAGAATTTTTTGTTTTGTTTTTTTAGCCGGTAAATTGAGTTCAGTTTTGGAAGTATTTCCACCCGATAAACTCGATTACACAAACTCTAATGAGGCCGTTTGGAATTTTTTAAACTATGAATAGCCAAACTTTTGAGGCTATTAAGCTTTCCTCCTGCAATATATATGTTTTGATGCAAGGAACTTGCGCAACTTATTCTCAATTTGGTTGGTCTCCTTTCTTCCCCCCCCCCCCCCCCCCCCCCCAAAAAAAAATTATTGATATAACCTATTTTCTGCAGGGTATGGGAATCACTAAAGTTGGACATGTAAAAAGAATACAAACTGGAATCAAAGATTTACAAAAAGCAATGAATCAGTTTAGTTGTTAAATAAATTAGACTAACAATTGTGGCGGAAAGAGAAAGGTGTAAATCGTTCGTGTGTCCAGGTCTAATATTACTCTATGCTTGTGTGGCACGATTGGTCAAGCGGATAATTTCAGTCGAAAGATGGAAGGTGGTCGTTTGTTGAAGCGTAGAGTGCCGGCTTGACCAAATTATCTAGAATAGCACCAAGAAACAGAAAAATATTGACCAAATATGTTTTGTTAAGCCTGAGTCACTGATGGGTCGCGCCGCAAAGGCGTGTCTCATCAGGGGCTCATGCTTGACAAAAATGAAATTTCTGTAATAAGAATCAAAGCCATATTCGTCAAAATATCTTGATAATTAAGTATATTAAAAGTTCATTATGATGATTTCATACTTAAAACAAAGGTTCAGAGAAATCTGTCTGATTGCTTCTAAAACACAGTGGCTTTATATTTGTTTAAGAATGTTCAATCAATCATATGCTGTCGATCAGATTCTTTAACGCTGCTATATTCACAATTTGACATAATAGACTTGTTTGTGATATATTTGTTCATGATCAGTTAGAACTTCTAACAGAGTATATCGTTAAAAAGTTCGGATCTCAAAAAATTGTTTTGCAATATCTCATGGATAGTAGGGATGGGCAATCATGAATACCGAATCCTATTCGGAAATTAAATTGCCAAATGTCATCATTCAGCATTTAATCCGACGGCAAAACGTTGAACAGGCTTTCCAAAACAATTCGGTGTGATGTCTCCTTACTCACCTAATGGTGTATGACGACAGGCTGCTTCTCAATCTCACGCATGTTCGAATTTACGCTATTACAACGTTATTAACTGTGTGTGGTCTGAGTGCGCTCAGCAGATGTTATTTACCAATCAAATCTTAACATCCGATTCAGATATACATTTTGGATTCGGGTACTTAAGGATTCGAATCCACCCGAATTTGTTTAGTACTTGATAAAATAAATTTTTGATGACAAATTATTCCTCTTATGTGCCTTATGAGATTTGCATGTTTCTCTTGTCTGATAGAATTATTTTTGTCGTCTTGAGATTATGAGCCAATCCTTGGCTTATGTAGTTCGTATTGTCACTACCACTAGCTAGCTGTACTTTAACATCTTCACTTTAAAAAGTTGTAAGAAATATTAAAAAAATGGTGCTACTGTTTATGTTCTTTTTGCGTTTGAGAATACTCTAAATCTTTAATGAATTTTGAGATTATGAAGCTAAAATGTTGAGATTTTTCACGCTCACAGTAAATTAACTTGTTAATCTTTAAAAAGCACTTTGAGATATTTTCACAAATCTTAAAATTTTCTATTGTCTTGTTACAAGGCCCGATCCCCATCGGAATATTTTGGAGGAAACATTCGATAAATTTGACTCACCGATAAATTATGCTATGAGACTGATCCGACTATGGCTCGTGCAAGTTCAGTTAGTAGTGGTCAGTTAATGCATACTCAACTCCACTCATTTTCCCAGTATATTAGCTATTGGCACAAAGTTGAAATGTTGAAGATATCGCAATAATTTTTTTTCTCATCTCGCATTCATCTTTACAAAAAAAAAACAGCTAGGGGTGCCGCTCCGCTCCAAGTTTTGAAGTAATATATCGATTTGATCAAATCATTTTTTTTCTGCAAATCCGAATCTTTCCTTTTTCAAAGCTAATAATATTTATTTTTTCCCAGTTGGTGATTTTATTTTATTGAGCATGCGCCACAGATTGACCGCGTCTCTTCGACGCGATCCATCAGTGACGCATGCTCAACAAAAGATTTTTTTGATCAGGTTTATATGTTACCAACGCAGATGCTGTTTATTTTTTTTTTGAGACTAAATTAGTATGTGTCCAAATACGCTATACCTTTCAAATTACTGTTTTGCTGTTTCTTTTTCAATTGCTAGAGATTTCAATAAAGAAATATATAATCATGTAGCTCATTCGTATTGCATTCATTTTCCTTTCAAACCTATTGCTTTTGCGCTTTTGTAAAATAGTTATTGCTTGGTCGCACTAGATTGCTATCAAATTTCAATATAATATATTCCTGATTTTTCTTGCACCATTTGATTATTTTTCTTATTGTTTGAGCCGCGCATAAACAATAAAAAGTGCATTTGGATTCATGTCTACAATTGAGTCTCCTTTACAAATTGAACCCAAAGGCATATGTTGTTGACAATGTATGTGTAGTATTTGATGTATAATATTTTGGAAGTGTTTTGGTCTTGTGCCGAATCCGTAGAGTCCAGTGGGTGGGAGGGTTGAATGACAAAAAATATAGCAAAATTATCACTCCCCTCCAATTACGCTTCCATGACTGATTAATTTTGCGAATTTCACCGCTAAAGTGAGAATTATTAATTCGTTCTCATTGAATCTCGGTCTCTGGCACGCAAATATATATTTTTTTGATTGAATTTGTTTATTCCCTCTTGAAATAGATTTTTTGGTTCTGTTCTTAAAATTTTTTCGCACGCCTGCTTCTTGCTAAATTTTGGATTTCTGGTGCATTATTTGGATTTGTTGAAAAAAATTCTGCCCCCCCCCCCCCCCCGAAATTTTTTTCTGGATCTGCCACATCTGCCACTGTGCTAAATGTATGACTGCTTTTGTTATTCCCAATCAGAAATTTTATTATGTCAAGTATGGGCCACAGAAGGCCAATGCATCATCGACTCCAAACTTCCCAGGTTTCATGGGGGGATAATTATATGCGAGAGGACTGCTGGACGCCTCGCCAGTTAACAGTGGTTCACGTAAGCACTGTTTATGGCTTCCTCCACCAACAAATCCACTTGAAGGAAAAATAAGAAATATGATGAGCCAAAATAATTCACCTTGATTCGGAGCTGTTATCCGCACGAGATTCCGTGGTTCGCATTATGAATAAGCTGTATTCTAGACTTTCCTCTCTCGCAGGATAAAAATGATATCCTATGCTTGTGTATTTACCTATCATCTGCTTTTGTTTGTCATTCTCCTGCCATTTTTGTTTGTATTTGCTTTAAAAAACAATGTTATGGCTGATTAGACACTATCCATCTTTGGCACATACTTGAAAAGTTACCTTTTTTTATTGGTAATAGTTCTAATCTTGTTACCTATTCTTCAAAATTAGATAAATATTAATTATTGCAGTTATTTCTTTTCGAATTTTTTGCATATTGTCTTTCGTTCATATGATCTATCGCAGTTTATTGAAATGTTGAATACATCTATATATATATATATCTTGAATGTTATGCAATTCTAGTAGTTGGCTTCAGGGAATGCGTTGGAGGGGATAGGATGTCTTTTTAATCCTGGGGGAAGGGAAAGCCGAGAATACACTTAACCATGTTGTGAACCGCGATCTCTCAGATCTTGCAGATGTAGCCGGGGATGCGGTTTTTTCATCAGAGCGTTTGCAGATTTGCGTGGTTGATGGAGGAAGACGTAACCGTTGGCTACGTTGAATCGCTGTGCGCCGGCGAGGTACAGCAATCTTCTTGCATATCGTGAACATTGACTGGAGTTGCATTTTGCGATCCAGGGACAAAAGTTGTTTTATTATTTCGTAAATCTATGTTATGAAGGATTGTGAAGAAGGCTAAGGCGATCGAATGAGATCGTCAGATTTCTAGAAAAACTATTTATTTGATAAAATTCAACGTGGTAGAATGGAGATAACTGTCATTTTACCTATTTTTGAGAAATCACCAATAATTATTCGCTGGGTTTGCTTCGTTTAATGCAGTCGTTAGTCATTTATGTACTCTATGGATAACGACGATATAATCATAAATGGGTAGGGGAGTTGTTTTTTTAAAAAATTACACGAATGGTTGGCGTGAGTGCGCTAGTTTCATCTACCATGTACGGTAACTCATGATCGGAAATTTATATGCAGCCTCTTTTCACTTTCATAAAATTTTCTTCCCCACCACATTTATGACCAGATACAACAATAAGATAGACTTCTTTCTGCATTTTGATTCAACTTGACAGCGCCTTGGTGTTTTTCAGATAATTTGTGCGGCTGCCGAATCCCCATACATAGGATAAGAAGGAAAATACACAGGTTATGTTACGTAGAAAGGGAACTGAAACTGGTGCTTTTCAGTGGAACCATTCGAGAGTCGAGACGTTTATTAATGAACTCTTTGCGATTAGAGCAATGATAAGGTACCGGAGGGTATTCTAATAAGCCTTTTCTACCATAAATTAGAGGTCCTCGGAGACAGTGATTGCAGAATCCAAATCCGACTCTGAATCTAAAATTGGGCGCCGAATCCAGCCTTAAATAGCGTTATCAACTATTGGCCGATATTGGCAACTAAGATTAGACGCCGTTAGACCTCTACTATCTGCAACAAGATATCGATTATTAAACGAAACCATTAGTTATAAAATGTGTTTTTGAAACTCCGACCACAAAGAAGCGAGGGGGAACCGAAGCCTTTGTTTCAGCTGAGTTCGCTTACAGCTTATACTGTATTCAAGTACAGAATTAGGTTGGGTTACTCGCATTAGGTGTCATACCAGTATGAAAATAATGCACTTAATGGTGTGAATATCTTGTGGGGGGAGTGTAAAATAATGGTAATTTTTTTTGTAACAAAACTCGCACACGGAAGGCGCGCAAAAATTGTTCGTCCCTTTTCTTTAAAAACACACCATTTTGGGACAAACAATATGCGGTACCGGTAGGACTCTGTATAATGCCGGTACAGAATAACTTATGTGATTGCACGCTGAAAACGCGCAAAAACTTTGCCTATTTTTGAGATTTTTTAAAGTTATAATATCTTTCTGGTAGGACTGTACCTCCCTTCCAAAAACCTTGTGGGAAATATTTTTCGATATATATAAGTTAAATATTATATTGGCGGAACAAGGGGAAAGATATCAAATACAGCGCCCAAAAAGAGATCCGAAAGCCAAATTTTTTGTGTTCATCTGAACCCAAAATTAAAAACAAAACTTATTTTTTGAGAATCGTTTTTACAAATATCCCTATGTTTTTAACAAACTAGATCGAAATTTGAAAATTACATTGCCTGACTAGGGGAAAAGATATCAAAAACGGGGCTCAAAATGAGACCCGAAAGCCATGCTCGAATCGCCGATAGGAGGTTTTTTCTTCTATTATATTATTTATTGAACTTTGTGCAGTATGCTGTAACAGAAGTATGCATGGGTGTCAGATTAGCTCAATCGGTAAACCATTGGGAATACGCTTCGAGCTACGCATCTCTGATCTTTATGACGCAGGTTCGAATCCCGTCAGGGATGCTGATTACATGCGAGAGCCCCGCCGGTGCACGGTGGTTCACGTATGCGCTGCTTACGGCTTCCTCTACCAACCAGGTCCATGCACACGAAAAATGAGAAATACGATATTCGAAAAAAAACCTCCACCCTGATTCGAAACTGGTATCTCCACGAGAGATCGTGGTTCACCTTATGGTTAGGCTGTACTCTCGGCTTTCCTCTCCCGCGGGATAAAAATGATCATATCATATCCTATCTCACAAGTATTTATGGTTAGGATTGCCTTGTTGACCACCGCTGAATTGTGGGCGGAACAAATACTGAGTAGAATAAAATTTAGTTTTTGTCATTCATGAGATGAAAGTGGATATAAATAGATTAGGCCTATCTGCTAGTCCAGAGTCAGCACAGTAAATTTATGTAGTGTTGGACATTTCAATATGCTAAAAGCAGATAAAGCTGACCTGCATGCTACCTTGTCAGGTACAAAATAACTGTCATGAAGAACCGCATTGTCTCTACAACAAAAATATTTCTTCATGTTTGGATTGGAGGCAAAATGTTATTAAGGAGTTCTGGCATCCTGGCGCTAGACTGAAGAGAAGTCAAACAATCCTGTACATGATTAACTGCAAACATTTTTTTTTTTAATTTTTTATTGTAGCCACTGAACAGATTCCTCTGAGCAAGGCTGTCTCTCAAGCACCGAATGACGCTGTCTCTCGTGCATTAACACGAGTGACGTCACAGGCAATTGAGTGGCCCACTTTCGATTGGAATTGAATCTTTCTTAACATTGTGCAGTACATCAGTGCCGTTTCTATTATCTAACCCCATTTTCAGCTTTATTGAAGTGTGCCATGCTGAAGAAAAAGATTCTGCGGGTCTCATGAAGTTTAGTACCATATAATCCGGTTATCATAAAAAATTTCCCATGTTGCAAGTGATTCTTCCTAACCCGAGAGACGATGCCAAATGCTTGTAGCTTTGGCGCCCTCTAGTTTGGATGAGAATATTCTGCCAGTTTTATTTTCAAAGACATTCGGGAATATGGTACTAAACTTCACTATACCCGATCCTGCCACCCTGTTGCACACATTCCCATTCCCAAATAGTCAAACGTGTCTTTCAGGCAAGGGTGGCAGTACGGTACGGTACGAAATTTTTATCGTACTTCGAACCAGCAAAATAATTTCGTACCGAACTTCGTACCGTACCCTTCGAAAATTTTCTGTACCGTACCGTACGATATTATTTTTTTCGTACATCGTACCGAACTTCGTACCAGTACGAAATTAAGTTCGATTAATATTTTTCATTTATCGTACTAAATTTCGTACTAGTACGAAAACAAGTACGATTCGCTGAGCAGCAATTTCGTACCGTACCAACTAACAATGTCCAAATCAGCTTTTTTGTAAGATCTGGCCAATGCAAGAAACATCACCAACATCTTACATCAAAGTGATGCAGTTTTATGCTATCTGGTTTAAAATCCAGCACAATAAAACATGGGCGTAACTAAGCATATGTGACCCCAATATCATTGTTCACATAGCGCATAATATGAGAATGTTAGACCGGTGGTGATAAATAGTGGTAGGGTTATAAGAACATTATCATTGTGCATTTTTAAATCTGGTATTTCTGGTGCAATTTATGTTCTCTTCAAATTACTGAAAATTGCTATTTATTTTTTAATACTAGACAAACGTATTCCCGATATGCCTCGTTGTCTATATCGTGACTTGGCTGTTTTTTTTACAAAATATATCTTCTAATTAAGATGAGCTTCATCTAACACTCAACTTAAAAAAGCCTAAATATATCTTTATATTCGGATCAGAATATACTTCTGCGTGTCTGAGTACAAACAAAACGTAATAGCGGTGGTTACTTGTTAACTTAGTTGCATGGTTGGTCAGGGGGAGAGAGTTTTTTTAAGTTAATTTTTCATATAATTTTCGCGAGCCTGCGTTGCGCAATATTTTTCCCTGATTAATTTTGTATATTTCGTAGCATTTAGGCTTTAAAGTGAAAATTTTTATTCAAATTTTACAAAAATTTCAGCGGGCTTCCGGCGCGCAGGTACATTTTCCTGTCTGATAATGTTTATTTCAATCTTAAAACATGTATTTTTGTTTCGTTCTCAATAAAATTTTGCGCGCCTCCGGCACCCTAATCTTTTTGTAAATTTGAAAGCCTATGTTTGCATGTTGGAAAAAATGTGCCCCCCTCCTAAATTATTTTCTGAATCCGCCACTGTATTTGGGCAGTGCTTCCTACTCCACTGTGAATTTTAAATAAAAACCGGTCAAAGCACATCGGCGATGCTAACGATATATTCAGAAACTGCACCGTGATTTTTAGTATTATGAATGCTGCTTATCTTGTCGATTTTAATCGGGCTATCACAACTTTCGTTATTACAGAAAAATGCATTCAGTTTAAGACGTCATAAATCAGCGGCCTATATGTATTTCCAAGCAATCACAATGTTTTACGCCACTGCAGTAAAACCGATATACGACATAGCTCATCTAATCTAGGTGAATCAGTTGCATTTTTATTACCATACCGCTTTTAATCCTTTTAAAATTGCCCTTTAGTTAAAAATTCTTTGATAGACACAATTTATATTATTAGCGCCCTTTTATAAAACGGCATAGATGTTAAATAAAAATATTTTTTTTGAATTAATTTGAAAAGAATAAAGTGTAATGCCAAAGTACGAAAAATAGTACGGTACGGTACGAAATAAATACCGAACTTCGTACCGTACCGTACTAAGTACGAAAATTGAAAAATGAATCGTACCGTACTATCGTACCGGAATATTCAATCGTACCGTACCGAACTTCGTACCGTACCGTACCGTACTACCAGCCTTGCTTTCAGGTTATCAACTTTCTGATTCCTTGATATATCCTTCAAAACTATACAGAGATTAATATTTGTTGATAGTTGTAACAGTACACAAAGAAGAGAAGAATTATGGAAAAACAAGCAACTGATGATGAACGAACATTGTGGGTTGGCAATGTTGACAACAAAGCAACTGAGGAAATTTTATGGGAATTATTTTTACAGGCTGGTCCTTTGGAATCTGTCAAAATACCTAAAGATTTTAAAACAGGAAGGAAAAGAAATTTTGCTTTCATTAAATTCCAACATAAGGTATCAGTACAATATGTAATTGAACTTATGAATGGAATTATTTTATTTGATATGCCACTGAAACTTTGTATGAAACATAAACCGTCTAGTAATGGTAATAATGTTGAAAATGAGCAAAGTGAACCAGAAGATGCGCCTAAACGACGCAGAATGAACATTCCGTATGAACAAGAACAATTTCATCAAATGCAGTATATAGAGCATCAACAACGTTTGGCACAACTTCATGCTCAAAGTCTTATGGGACCTTATCCCATGATGCCGCATTCCCATATGATGACACAGTATCCCATGCCTCGCCCAATGTGGCCACCACATGGTGGTCCACGTCATAGAATGTCTAGAGATGAAAGTCCTTTCAGGGCACCACACAGACGAGAAATTAATGGTGATGATAGGTCATCTCCGATTATGCAAAATAGAGAGAGTATGGCCATGCGCCGTAGTTATTCAACACCTAATCGTTTGCATGAGGAAGAAAGACAATATGTAGGTCGTAGGCGAGATTCTAGGCATGACCATAGCGGAAGATAATGTAGTGAATTTCATAATCATTGAAAAGTAACATTCAAAAGTTGTTATTTGACGTTGATTTGAATATCACTGTGCCTGAAGGTGGATTATTCTATTGAGAGATGTCCCCAGAGCTTTAGTTTTTTTAAATGACGTTCAAAGTATGACAGTCTATTTAAAAAAAAATTTGTTCAAACATTTTTCCTGGGAATTGATGGATGGTGTTACCAAGGTGTGTTCCATCTGTGTGCGAACCTTGCCGGCAATCTTTTCTTGTTCTTTTGGCATAACACGTTTTGATAAAATATATTGTTAGGCCTTTGCTTGGCAATTATGTTGATGATGTTCCGTAAGTATGCTACCTGAAACAGGTTTCAAGATTTCCAGGACCAGTGGTTTCTGCAATTTTAATATTTTTTCCATCGTAAAGCATGGGATAATTCTAGCACTTCCAATCTGATAGAAAATTTGTGTAAATTAGAGAAATAAGTCCTTTTTAGTCACAACGGAGCATCATCTGCTTATGTACACACGGGCTTAGAATGTAAAATATGGCATATATCATGATTTTACTTCACATTGTATGGCATCATCAACTAGAATAGATAACATTGGTAAATATATAACTATTGTTAATATATATATCCAATTATTGAAATAAGAGCATCTCCGACCTCATGCACCTCTTATATAATTATCAAGGTCCAAGCATACTTACTAAATCCAATGAATTTCTATTTTAAAAATTTCAACGTTATTTTTTGTTTATTGCTGAATTAACATTGATTTTGATGTTTTTATACATACTTGTCATTTTCTATCGATTTTATTTTTCACTCTTATGTATTTAAGAAATCCCCGTTTTTTAGATATTAGTGATTCTATTTTAGAATTCTATTTGAGCACAAGTATCCTAATGGACCGAGATCAGTTTTTTAGGTGATCCGGTGACATTAGCATTTATTTAAAAATTCTTTTTCTTTTATGTATCTGTGAATGTATCAAAAGTTTTGTCTTGTCTTGCATGAGTCATTGATAAACCATGTGGGATAGGCATGGTTTATAAGTAACCCATGATTAACAAAACTTGTAAAACATGCTGGCAAAAGTACTGCGACATATTGTCTTGCTGTCTATCATCAATGAATGCTAAAACAATTAGGTAACTTATGGCATATGTTTGATTATAGAGTTAATTACAAAATAGACACCTGATGCTAGCTAATAAGAATAACAGAATAAGTTATCGGACTCAAATTGAATATTTCGATCAATAATTTTATATGAGATAAACAGATAATGATTGAGCATCCATTAAATATTTAATAAGTGAACATTTTTGCATCAAATGCACATGGTAATTTATAGAGAAAGTATCAGTGAAATTCATTCTGATATTACATTTATTTTTATTAAACAATAATCAATATGTACTTTTTGAGTTACGCTGATTTTGATTTGAATATTGAGTAAAAACCAAATTGGATACATTATGAATAGACAAATCTCTAATCTTGGGAGAAATTTTTGCTTGGATTGAACTAGTCACACAGTTTGATTGCGAACTGTGGAGTAAGCAAAAATGTGATGTAACTCAAGAATATTTGTAATGAACTGATTTTATGGCTGGTATGGACAATATCATACAGAAATTTAAATAAAAGGCTTGTTACAAGCTGATTTTCTTGAAATTTATATATTTTAATAACTAAACCCTGGCATTAAAAGTGAGTTCGAGTACGGTATTAAATGTGGCAATTATGCTATTTTGAGTATTATTTTTCAAAAATTTCTGAGCGGAGTCTGAAGTTTTCTATTTAAAACAGTCTGTATTTTTAACATCTTAACTGATAAAGCAAAAACAGAACTTGGGTTTTTATATAATATTTGTGTATTTAATCATATTTTGTTATATTTGGTTATATTTGGAAACAGAAATTGCAGATTTGGGTATAAAATACAATCCAACTAGTTTGTATAAATGCAAACCAAATTATTAAAGTAGGGTATATGAAACATACTTATTCATGAAAACTACTCAACCAGCAAAACATTGTTCTTATATCAAACATTTCTAGATTCAAATATTAAATTTTATAGAATACCAGATGGCCATTTGAATGATGTGGGACTATTATTTGTAATATGGCTGATTCAACTATAGCTGGTGAATTTTCAGGAACAAACACGAGTCCAACTCTTGGTTTTCCAGTAACTGTACAGAACTCTTACGCATCAAATTTGGAATCATCTGCGCTTCAACAAATGGCGTACGACAGTGATTTCGCAGAAGATATTAATATGAAAATGAGAATCCCACAAAAATTGACTGTTGGTGATAACTCGAATGCTACCTCTGATGGGTATAGTGCTTCCCAAAAGCTAAATGGAAATGCAGCATATGACATGGAAGTTCCAGACAGAATAGTAGTTTCAGGTATGTATATTAGGGTGGTAAGATAATTACCGTATGTACTGTTTGTGATTTCTGTGATTATTATTATAGCATACTGTGAACGTATTATAGCAAGCAAAAAAATCGAAACATCTTGCCGATGTCGCTTACTTTTTCATATCATACCTCTTTCCTGGCAACAAATTTATGCAAACATGTAAATTATGATTTTGAGAAGGACCAACTCTTCTGTCTGTATGTCACTATTTCCTGGAATGTAACAGTCTGAATCTGCCCAGTCAAATTTTGAGGTGATCTCCTGATTGTCCGGTGTCGTGCTCCTCGCCCATTGTATTATGCATATAAAATTATCTAGATTGTGTTTTCACCCCATTCTTCTAGACTGAATTCCATAAACAAGAAATTTAGTTTTTATATTTTCTGTAACACTGAATTAGAACCCAAAAGATGAATATGCATGAGGTCTTTTTGACGCAATCAAAGTGCAACGAACCTTGGAAATTTTTACGTTTGAGTTTACTAAGGAAGTATAATCATATAAATCTTATAGCGATAACTGTGACATGTCTATATTTATCTAGATGAAATATGAGTGGAATGAGTTACTTGATTTTTTTGTGACTGACTTTACTCTCAATATTCTGTTCTCGTCAAAAATGATTACTGCCTTCTTACTTCTTCTAATTTTTTTGTCGCTAACTATGTAGAAATTATTTATACAACTTTATACATTTATTAGTTGGTGAAAACGGTGTCAGATATGGTGGTTCTCATGATGAATTGATCATAAGAAGTGAATTATACAATGAAGATTTTCCTCAAGCTGCACCCACTGATAATATTCTCTCACTCGCAACACCACCGAGAAAACTAACCTTGGAGGAGAGAAATTTAGATACTCTTGATGTAAGTGATTTTAGGGAGTGTAACAGTCCTATAGAATCATGTTCTATTTCGGGTGGTTGAGAACATTTATATTATTTACGTTCCACAGATGAAAAAGCAGGCTTTAAATTCATCAACACTACTATGTCATATTTTATGAAATTTTAAAACCTCTTTGTGTAGATTTAATATTGTCGGTCACTCACTCAAAGCAAAAGAGCATTTGCCTCCTAGTGAATGGTTTATTGCCTATTGGTAAATTTTCTTGTGATCGGATCAACCCCCATTAGCATTGTGCCATTTACCTGTGGTAGCAGTACTGTTTGGTTTGTTCATTCAGTTGAATTGTTTTCTGTTTAACGGTTGGTGGTACTATTTTACACTGTTTGGAAAATGTGGCAAAATTTTTATTAAGCTCTAGAATGTCGAATTTCAACTTTGTGAAATACTTTTGAAAATATGTTCGAAACAAATTATGTCCTTTGACTTATATACTTGAAAAAATAGTCTCAAACTTGAATTTTGAAAATTAATTGGATCGACAAAAAAAAAATTTTCATTGCGCTTCTGGTTATGTTGCATAAATAGCCAACTTTGAAAAACCGGTACTTTTTTGTCTTAATTGGATTAAAAATTTCAAAAACGGACAAAAATTAAATTTCTCACAGATCCATGAATCTCAACAAAACACTAGTGTTGCTGAAAGTGAAAAATCACACAAGGCAAAAGAATCTTTAAGGTAACTTTCTTGTCTGTTGCATGCTTAGATAAATAAATTTAAACTACATATTTTTGTTATTCAGAGGCTAATATGACTACCGGTATTCAGAACTGTTTTGAATAAATGATACAAATGTATGGGCAGTCTAAATTTTCATGAAAGGAAACAAAGTGGCAGATGGTTTTAGAATGTTTAAGATTATAACACATCACACACCTGTTTTACTCTTTAATCGTAAAAATTCTTACGTCAAATTTAGAGCACGGTGAATAATAATATGTCATTTTCTTTTTTGTAAGCTATTTTATATTAAAGGAATAGTTGAATTTTTTAGGTGAATGAATCATTGAGTTAATCAGCATTGAGTTAACCATTGAGTCAGAATTAAAAATGATCAATTTAGAAAGCTATCATTCTTAAATCAATTTTTCCGAATCATCAATTATATTGCTTTCCTATGCATTTGAATATTGATATGCTTCTGAAATCTCTTGCACACAGTAATATTCTAACAATAATGTGGACCAATGTATAATTTATATTTTAATGCAACCAATTGAAGCTTATCACCAGAGTCACAAGGTAGGAAGAATCTTGATCATTCTAGTCATACCTTTCATGATGTCGTTAGTACTACTGACATTTTGCATGATAATACATTTCAACTTGGGAATTTTCGTGAGGCATCTCAGAGGTTGTATGATACAATTGCAGGAGTTTTTGAGGAGGGTCGCGCAGATTCGTCCTCCGCTGTTACATTGGCACAATCTGGGGAGAAATTGACTGTGCTGAAATCTGTTCAGTCTTCTAATGAAAGGTTGTTATGTGCTAGTTTATGTCGATTTTTCGGGATTTCTCAAAACAAGCGACACTGGTTTTATTGAAACAAAATGTCTTCAATCAAATTTTACATACTTTTCAGAAATTTAATTCTGTCAAGCTTAAGTGTCAAGCTTGACCGATAGATAGGCCATGCCTACACATACTTAACACAACAATGATTAAATAATCTTGACAATCTTGTAGGATGTTTTGGTCCTGAAAGTAAAGGTTTCAACTGTTTCCAGAACCAAATTCCATTGTGGACATTTCCATATTTTGTTCCTTTTTACATAGCACAATGGTTGTTAATTTTTGTCACTGTCCCTGGTATTCCATGCATCAGTTGTATGTTATCTGCTATGTATCTTTCTGATATATATTTTTTTATACATCTATGAAAGTATTTGATGATTTTGATCAAATAAGCTCTTAAATATTATTTACTTTTGATTAAAAAAAGTAAAACTGGGCAAAACTGAAGCATTTAGTATTCAAATTATTGTTTCCAAATATGAAACAAAAAATAATTTGTTTTTTTTTGTTCTATTTATTGAAATCTACCCCCAATGTCACAAGAAACTCATTTACTAAAATAAAAATATAAGACATTCTTTCAAAATGCTTTGTATTTTGCAATGTGTATGCATTAGATCTTCATACACTGAAAAAAGACAAGCAACAGCCAGTTTAGACTTTGCCTTTTTAAAAAAAATAAGTAATCACAAACTCTATTCAGAAACAAGAACAAAATCTAAAAGGTGCTTCAGCCTTTCCTTTTTTTAGGTCAATGCATGCACCATAATTAAACCATACTTTAATGAAAAAATGAAACATTAGCACATACTCAATGAAAAATATTTTGTCATTTTTTCTTTTAAATCTGCACACTTTTCAAATTGTCTGTATCATTTATAATGAATTACAAAGTAATATTATTGGTGAGGTTGGAGTTACTTATAACTTATGTTGTATAATTCTGCCAAATTTATTCCGCTCAAAATTTTGATTGTTCAATGTTTTGTATTCACATTCTATTTATCATGACAAACTGTTGCTCTTTTTACATAGGGCTTGGTTGCTTATTCAAATTGAATGCTGAACTATTTGAAAATGGAACTGCCTGTTTCAAGTTTGACAGTGGTCAAATTGAATAAAGTTTGTCATAATTTCAAACAACCATAGGAAAATAACATTTTTCACTGCTGTAGCGGATTTACTTACTAAAATTGTTGAAATATGTTTTGTTTAGTTGAGTAGGTGTCGCTCTTAACTGAGCCATCTGAAGAAAATTTGGCAAATGACGTTACTTGATGATATATATTATATTTGTGACTAGAAGATTAAAATGTCCCTTTTTGTGTGTCTGGTAGCAACAACTGTAGAAAAATATTCAAAATCATGGTAGCAGTGTTGATAGTTTTTTGAAGCCTTTTTGTTGATCCCAAGTAAATGACATGAACATTTCAGACACCTATATTTTGCCAACCTGCAACCAGGGATGGCTAAAATCTAACAATTATTGAATTCAGAATTCAAATTGCTGTAATAACCAGACAAAAAAGTCTTTTTTGCAGAAAATTATCAAAGGCTTTGGTTTTACAACTGTTTTCAAATAAAATATAGTGGACAGAACAACACTATGTATGACTATGTGGATCTTTTTGAATGTTTGATTAAATCTAATCTACAGTATGAATTAGATTCAATAAATATTTATCTTTTTGAATGATTAGTATTGTTTCAGTCTGTTGTTGTTTGTTTATGGTCTGGACTCATTGACTAAGTCCACATAAATAAACTTATTTATATTATTAAATTTAATTATATTTTTTATTAATCAGCTATTTTCGGAAGCTCATAAAAATAAGTTTAGTTCGTTTGTGATTTGTCCCTCTGAGAAATCACTATATCTACCCAATCTTTGTTGTGAAAAATTCATAGTACGGTAGTTATGATTTTACTGCAAAATGGATGAATTATTTAGAAAAAAAAATTCATGTAAAATCCAGAGCGCTCCAGAGACATCCCAATCAACTATGCATGATTTCTTGAATAGCTGGAATTATGTAACATACTATCAGCAAGCCCTTAACGGTATATATGCTCTTGCTTATTTAGTGGGGTTTTGATGAAACGCATCGTACCCGAAGTTCATAATGAATCAATGGAAGAATTGGATGATGTTTCATTATTGAGAAGACAGGTGTGTGCACAACATACAACTTATACCTACTTTTTATAGATTTTCATTTGTTGTTCACTTGTTGCTGTAGCTTGTTAATGATCTAATCAATCATCATGCAAATTGGGAACAGCATCTATGTTGTTATGCGTTGGTACCAGGTGTCTCAAATTGAATATTTCAAATCAATATTTGCTGATGGAACTAGGCATTTGAAATTTTGGGGGTTTTCAATATATAGCTATGTTGTTTTTTTCATGAAATTTTATATATATATTCAAGCGAAAGTAGCAATATTTTCATGGAGTATAATTTGTATAGTTTATTTTTGGACTTGTATAGTTTATCTATTGGAAAAACTGTGTTCACCAGACCTTCAAGGCCTGGACTAATGTAATAAACTAAGGTACGATGGTGGCCAATGGCCACCGGAATGTTTCAAATTCAAAATAAATTCAGAAACTATCTGAAAAGATTGTTTTTTCTTTATATAAATGGACTATATGAATAGACGAAACCAGGTTCACTTTTGGCAGAATGAAATATTTTTAATTAAAATTGTTTTCAAGATGTAGAAAAAATGATTTTCATCTGTTTTTTCATTCTGGTTTCAGGTCTTCAAACTTCATCGACGAATAACTACTATAGAGAAGCAACAAGAAGAGAAATCTAAACGAGATTTGTATGTTTACGCAGTCACTATAGCATTCTGGTTTATAAATGGATGGTTTTTATATAGTTCTAGAAGACCTTACTGATATCAAGATTAACAGGCTATTCAAAATTTCAAAAAACTATGGATCACAGATGGATTGCAGTGACCCAAACTTGACAAAACATGCTTCAGCAATTTTTTTTTATTGGGAATTTGAATTCCCTGTTCCCGCAATTACTTGCTAGACTTCCAATCATCTTCAATCATGACAGTGGGTATTGCAATGTGAAGAATATATGATAAACTATGTGTTGTAGCAACACAAGGACTATAGTTTGTGGAAGGCAATAATTTAAAGAATTGTTCAACGCACAATCTCACAAGTTTAAAAGAAATCCACAAGATTACTGATTCCTCACATATGCATGCTTGATAGCTTGAGATTATCATAAAATTTTACAATATTCTTTTCTCTTATTCTTCTGTCGTTTGATATCCGTGTCCAGGGAAGGTGAAAGAAAACCACTTGGAGTTGACATGGAATTACTCTGAGGCACCAGCTTAGCAAATAACTATGACGATGCCTTTTGAATCTTTTTTTGTGGGAAATTTATATTATCTCCTTAGAGCCAACTTCGAGTATAAGTAACGATGTCATTACTCCATTAGTTTGACCATCCTGTTGGCATTTTTGTTCTAAGATAAGCAGTTGCACAGAGCAGATATTAAGAGGATGTCTGGTATGGTTTATTGGCAATAATTTGAAGGAATTATTTCTCTAAGTACTCTTTATATTGACAGGAGAAATATTTGCACAAGGTGTAAATTATAATTTATGTCTGACTGTATGTGGTATTTTTTTTTTGACTGTTTCAATTCTCGAATGGACTGCTATTGTAAAGGAGGGAGTTTTAAAACCATGTTCAAGACTTTTGTCATATCAGCACCTTCCTGTTACACTTGATACAAAGTTTAGGATTCTCTCCTATTAATTCCTAGTCTAAAAATTTGTCAAAACAAGTTTAGTGCAAGTCAGTGATGGGTTGTGCTGCTAAAGGGCAGTCAGCCCGTCAGTGACTCGTGCTTGACAAAGCAAAATTTTTCAGAGTTAGGCCTCTTCACTTTGTGTGACATGAATGTTTCAGATTCTTGCTTACAGCTTGGTGTGATCTTTATACAAATTTTGGGCATTGTATTTCGCTTTATGAATTTTTTTACTCAAGATTATAGTGAATCGTGGAAATACTGTGTTCGTATGTTTCGGGGAAATCATTTTGATAGAAATAACGTTGTAAACCTAATAACTAATTCGTGGGACATGTCGGCAGAATGTCTATTAACACCTGAATGCTAATTATATCTGAAGGAAATTCAGTCATAGGAGCGGTATTTCGAGCCTTTACTTTAAACAATTCCAGTTTAAGCCATATGTTGAGATCTCTACATCAGATCATAAAGTTATTGGCCATTTGTAGCACTGTGTGGCAAAATGGTCGCTCAGGTCGGTCAAATTTGAAATGTGGTATAAATAAAGACTTGCGGTAATTACAATAAACGAATTCAAATCAATCAAAATCTGCGTTTTGAGAAGACGCCATAAAACTATTGATCCAGGAATAGCATCCATGAACGGCTGTGCCAAAATTAGTCGTAGAAATCCAAGCAGGAAATTGTTATCTTGTTGTTTGGTCAATAACTGTGACGACGGTATAAGGTTACACTTGGAAAGATTATGCGGGCCTCTGACCATAGCGATTATAGGAAGAAGGTTCAGACTAAGGAAAGAGAACTCGGTTGAACAGCTATGCTATTTTCCAGCAACACAACTTCATCTTCTGATAGGCTACATCCCATAACCAACGCCAGCGATTTGCCTCTGGCGTCAACGCGCAAAATCAAGAAGTAATTGCCCGTCCTTTTTCACCATCGTTTGAACTTCTGCGGACGCGAGCCCTTGGCCCAATCAACGACCATCTGCACCTTGCAATAGTCAACAGACCTTTGGCGATTGGATCCCTATTCCCGGTGGAGAAGAACAATTAGTTTCAGTAGTTAATGGCGTTATGATGTAACAGAAGAAAATACAAAAGGCGGTGTGAGTGGCGCTATGCTATTCTGACGTCACCATGGGTATGCAAATGCCTAATATTCATTATTTTGTCACAACCCTTTATAAACGACACAATGGAATAATTTAAAAAAAGACATGTCATATTGCATATTTTTATTGTGATTCGAATGTGTGTCAGACTACAGTTGCCTGATTTTGCCGAAGTATTTATATCCTAGATGATTAGTGTAAAGTCGGGTGAGTTGATAACCTACATTACATATCAAAATTAATATTTTTTATTTTCCTAATATTAAAGACTCTTATACACGGAGATGTGGTTGTTGAAGATGAATTGACATTATAAGATAAATCATATGATGGAGTAATTAGCTGTTCCGAATATTTTTACACGATTCTGCATTTTTGTTTATCGAAATCTGGATATTTTCTATTATTGATATCCGCAAAAATAACGGTATCTATATCGCATTCGGGTAAATAACGACAATACAAGGTTTTAAGTTTACTTATGGCGGGTTTTTATCTAAATATGATGAAGGTTACGCGCAGCGTTACAATAGTCTAGGGCAGTGGTTCTCAACCTTTTTCTGTTCGTATATCATTTTCGTTGCACAAAAATTCTGTGTCCCAATAAATTTCTATGGAAGCAAGAACCTATATAATAGGTATAGAACAAAAACGAGCAAAACACATTTCAAAACAGATTATTTATTCAACCGGTCGCATCCGCAAGCCTGTATGCACCGGAATTAACACTATGTTCCAATCAAATAAAAAATTCTCAATTCCTCCACAAGCCATCATTCCTTTAAAATTAAGTATAGTTGTACAAATGAAATTAAATTCTTCAATAAATTTAGCTTTTCTTAAATTGGTCTGTGGCCCACTTTAAAATGTTGGGCCACTGGTTGAGAACCGCTGGTCTAGGGATGCATCTGTACCCGCCAATTTTTAAAATACGGTCTCGCACCAGGCGATATTTCATCCGTTTCGGAGCATTTTCACATGTTTTTCATCATCATATATATTTTAATTGGCAGTTTCCGGATAAAAATAGATTTACTTATTTCCCTAACGCTAATTTGGGTGAAATTAACAAAAGTAGTCAAAACCAAAATTTAACAAAAATGAATAGCCTACACCAATCAATCCTCAAAATGCACTTGAAAAGATGTCAGCTTTTCAGTACAGGCCAACGGCAATTTTTTGTAAAATTTCGCATTCACTTCAAGAAAGATTTGACCCCTCCCCCCTAAATGGGAATGATTTAATTTTGGAATGATAATGGTAATATGATGATATGCTACATATTATAATGACATATATTCAAATGTTGTTTAGTTGATTTGGACGTGTTGTTTCAGAAATGAAGAAATTTGTGCATTCACGATGGAGAGAAAACGAGGTGGATTCCGTCTCTACTTCTCTTAATGAAGGGCACCATCTTCCTTCTGCCTCAAACGGTCAAAGCGAGGATGTTCACGAACCACCAAATGGTCCAGGTCAATCACGAAATAGTGAAACATCCGACAGTAGGAATCTATTCGATGATATGCTTGGCGAAAAACGTCGATTGGTTCGGAAAAAATGTTATCCTCGAAAACGTTACAGAGGAAAGGATATGCGCCTGCAGGCATTGGGGCAATGTGGCAGTGAATTAGATGATATTTCGAGAGAGCAAAATGAGGAAAAGCCAAAAGATGACATTGATATTTTTCAAAGACCTCAATCCACTTACAGCGTTCTTATCAGCGAATCATTCATCAGTGAGAAGAAATGCATAATGAGCATTCAAGATATTGTCCGTCTTTTAAAAAATAAGTAAGAGGCGCCAGTCTTCAGTGAACCAGAAAATGAGCCAGGATGCTTTTGGTCGTTGTCATTTATACTTTATGATATAGAGAGCTCATGACGAGTACAAAAAATATGCAATTTATTATTTTAGATTCGACAATATTTTGTGTGTGAACGATTTATCAACTAAATTTAACGCAAAACATTTTGGTGAGCAAATTACGACGTCCTTGCGTTTACCGCAATAAATTTCTGTTGCCAAAGAATAGTATTTTTATGGTATAACAGAATGGAATTGCCCGCCGGATACCTGAAAATATTTTCAGAAATAAGACATTATGAGAGCAAATATAATGATCCATGGTATAGAAGGCGTGGGAAAATTCTACTCATTTTAAGTATATTTTCGTATAAAATTCCAAAAAATTAGGAAGAACTGATCTTTCTTTCACAGAACTTCCACTCGCCCCTGTACAATTTCGCCACCAGCGTCTGGTACAACAAAGCGTATAGTGTAGGCTACTATGCTTTTAATACTTTTGCTTTTCTCTAGATATCCGTATTTCTACACAATTAAGTGTCTGGTCGGATGCGTAAATCAAGCGTTAATAAACTGCAGGAAATTTGAAAAGGTAGCACCCTCTGTCTGGAGATATAATGATACAACACCAATAAAACTTCAAGGTATTTTTCATTTAAAAATTTCATTCATGTCCTAGGCAGAAAACGAAAAGAAAATTTTTGGATATATTCCAGGAAGGGAATTTTAATTGCTCACAACTAGGACTAGACAAAAGCGAAACATTTAGGATTATAATTTGATTCATTTATATATGAAAAATATCCCGATTTCGCGATTATAATTTGTCCCTATTATCAAAATAAAGCAATAGATACGCGCCCCTTCGGCGCGATTCATCTTTCCGCGTACGTGATAAAATTTGTTTGATACAAGATTGTTCGTTTATTCCGATTATACGTATTTATTGCACAGATTCCAAAGCTTCAACTCGACAGAAACGACAATGCAGTAAGAATATCCGATCAATGCGTACTTCAGGTCGATTGAGATCACGAAAACGCCCGGATTTTCTGAAAATTGAATGGAAGAAAGTGAGCAGAATGAAAGGATCCCCGTCTTCGAATGAAAATTTAGCACGCGAAAGTGTTACACGGTATTACGTTTCCATTGATTGTCTATACGATTTAAAAACTATTCAGGATATGTTGCCAGTGGCGAGACCAGCAAAATATTCATTCGGTGGAAAAATATTGATTACATCTAAACGAAATATACATACAGAAATTCATCTCGATTCTGGACTGCAGAACTGCGCAAAAATTTTCAACTGTGCAATAATTCTCTTCGTTGAGGGGAAAAGGCCATAAAGACGCAAAAGTAAATTTAGCTTTTTTTTGTAAAGAATTTTGTCTAAATAATGTGATAGTGTGATTTTTGGTGATATTCTGTGCCTTTTACCAGCACCATATTTTTAGAAAATCCTTATTTTAGGGTTTGTGAGAAACGTATTTTCCATACAAAAACTTTTTCAATTACATACTATTAAAAGTAATTTCAGTTCCACAGTTTGTTCGTGTCCCTGTTGGAGGATTGTATCGCATGCTTTCATCGTTTGGAGAAAAATTTAATAAGAAAAACGATATCCGATCTCAAATTTTCATATCTCAATTGGATGCCGCTGCAGTGTCTACTACAAAATATCATTGTTTATTTTTACATTTATCCAGATGAGATTTAAAACAAAACAAAATTCAAATATGACTTCACTTTACTAACCAAGGCAATCCGTTAGAATTTTTATTCTGTTAAGAATGAGCCACGGATAGACCGTGCCTCGGCGTCGCGATCTATCAGTTACTCATACTTAACAAAACACGTTTGGTCAGTTTTTGCTGACCAGGATTGGGTGGAATTTTGAATAATGAAAATGAACGATTATTTCAATTTCTTTACTCTGCTATTCATTAGACAAACACAAAATCGCTACAAACAGAATCTAACGTCACCCAGCTGTAGCAATTCTGATGTCACAGTCAAAACCGAGGTAGGTTATATAGGAATCGATGTTTATTTCTTAATATTAAAAACATCTTTTTAAGAAATCATTAGGCATATTCGAATACGAAAGATAATATTCCTGATAACATTCATCGCCTTCTTAATTAATTGAAAAAGTATTCTTTGCCACTCGCGAATTTTAGCATTGCATGTATCCATGATTTATATGAATCTGCCTTTTTCGTGCACTTTACCCACTTTTCACTTTTAATAATGAAACAGACAGTGTGGAGTTGCATACCTTTTTTAAACATTTTTCAGCAGAATTAATACCGCCTTTGTCATGAGCAAGAGATCTTATTGGATAGGTTTGACTACTTTTAGATATTTCACGGGTCGGAACTACCTAACTTTGACATTGGCTTTATACCTTTTTAGACTAGGTATCATATTTCCAGGGATATTATTATTATCCATATATTCAATTTATACCATTTCGGCCATTGACGAGTTAGACTTACCCTTGTTTTCGATGAAATTCACTCTGAATAAGATCAGGAGCGGCAAAGGTTAAATGAACCAACTAATGGCGATGGATCATTTTCATTACAAAGAGCAACAAAATATATCACCAGAAAATTCGCTCTCCAAGTAGGTGACATCCCATACAGAACTGAACAACTATAATAGTGTGTGGTGAATTTAGCCAGTAAAAACCCGTTTGTCTCCTTTTAGTTGCGACAAACACAAATACTCTTTTTAAAGTAGAATTAATAGTTTATTTAGTTTATTTCACATATTTTTATAATATTTTATTTAAGTGTGTTGAGGAAGGATGCACAGATTATTTTACAAAGAAGAAAACAGTTTCTGAAAAAGAAGAAAAATGCTTATCAGAAAATGAATCGAAAGAAAGAATATTGGAATACAATAAAAAAGTTCTTTCAGAAGCGATAAATAAAATTATTCTGGAAAATGCCAATTGTTTGAAAGTAAATCATAATCCTCCGAATGTATCCGACTAAAAAATATATCAATATATATTTTGATTAATGAACAATTTCATCCTATCAGACATTATATTTTGTCAAGAAGGGGGACATAGACGGATTGCTCCTCGGCGGCGCGATCCATCAATGTCTCCTACTTGACAAGCTATGCTTCACTCTATTTTTCTCGATAACTGCAATATATCTGCAAATATTTTCGATTTTTTTCATCAATGTTCGCTTTTTAAAAGCAACGCCAAGCAACAAAATACGTTAATTAGGACTATTCTCAAGCCAGCACCTTATATAGCGCCAAAAAGTTATGTGGAATATCAGCAACTGCACTCTGAAGGGGAAACATTCACGAATAGACTGAACCATGTTATAATAAAGTGCAGTGATTGGTATTTGCTAAACTAACTACACTACAACCACTACCTCTTGTTATTATATTCTACGTCTTTACCTTTCCGAACTTTTTGGAAAAACCATGGCGTGTGCGACGTATTTTGTTGCAGTACTGTTAAGGATGGACAGAAGCGAATCATTTAAAATTCGAACGTTTTTCAAATCGAATCTAATCAATAAGTGCCCCCTCCACTTGCCTCTAATAAAATCAAGGAATAGCTATAGTTGCGAGTATTAAAATCAGTGTAAACAAACTTGAAGGCAATGTATCGTCAATTCAAACTCTTTCATATTTTAATGGCAAAATGCAATCGTTTTGGTCAAATTTGACCAAACTCGACTGCGTTTTGTTTTAAGTAAAAATTTCACTCCATTTAGCAAGTTTTTGCTCATACGAACGATTCACGATTGATTCGAATAAAATTGTCCAGCCCTAGTTGCAGCAAATTCGTAACCTACTTAATTATTTTATTATATGTAATAGAAATTAGGATTGGGAATGCTTCACGAATCACAAGAATCGGAAAGCTCGGATAACTCAACAACGGACGTCTCTCCGACGATAGTCACATCTCCGAAAACGAAATTATCTAAATTGAAGTTTGCTGAAAAGGCAGATCATCAATCGAAGGAAAAAATCATGGAGTACAACAACAAAATTCTTACGGAAACAATAAACGAAGTTATTATGGAAAATGAAAAGTGTTTAAAGGTATGTTGTTCAAATATTTCGTTCGGGTACGGGCTTTAGAGGCGACTAAAATGACGCAAAAAAGGGGTAGATGGTTTTGCCATCGCCTTAGGCAGATACTACTCACTGCACTTTATCATAACGGTTCAGTTCCGTTGGAGTGTTTTCAGTATAGAGTGCAGTTGCTGGTAATACATCTTAGTAATTCTTTGCTAAAAAGAGTCCGTTAGTTGGTCCTTTTAGGTACTGGTTCCGGCTTTGTGTACAAGTGAATTTCAATAAAAAATAATAATTAATTATGAAATAACAAATTATATTAAGTATTTCCAGTTCATATTTCATCTCTATGGGCACATCTGAATCTGGTCGAAATCGTTTTCGACTATTTTAATGGAATTTTGTCGTTAAAGTATGAAAATTCCTCTTCATTGTGACGCTGTAACTGACTCATGGCAGGTTCGAATAATTTGCAGTCTGAATTGTTTCGAATTGTCAGATTTGAATTTTTCAAAAGCTAACTCGTTGCTGTTTACTTTAAACGATTTTCGAAGTTCAATATATGAATGGAATAATTTTTCAACTTTTCAGAAAAAGCGATTATTGCTAATATTTGACCATATTTCCCATTTTGAAGCAAAATCATGATCCATGACAAATTTAACGTAGTAAATCATGATATCACTGTATAACAAATCAATTTATGACTAATCGAAACACTGAATTACTTTTATATTAAATTGTAAGAGGCCCGACAATTCGAATGACAACCAACCCTAACCCTGTACAGTCTACATTTCAAGATACTATCATTTTTTTTAATTCCAGGATCTTGGTTTGTTACACGATAACAGAGATGATAAAACTACTTTTGCTAGTGATATTGGCATGAACGAGTGTGGTGAAATTAGTGAAGTAAATCTGGAACCAACTGTTCCAAATACGTCAATAGAAAAGGGTCGAAAACTTTTGGAAGATGCCCTAGAAGGAGTAATTTCCGAAAATGTGGATTCTTGTCAGGTATTAATTAATCATCTAAAGTTAATAAGTCCAAGTACCCGTTATAAATATTAAATATTGTTCTGAAAAGGTCGACGTTTATTTTGAACGTTTTGAGGCGGTCAGTATTTAAGGAAAATATATTTGAAAAACTATTGAAATTGAAAGCGTGTTTACTAGTTTCTCGTCAGTAAAAGCACTCATACAACCTTATAGCTTTAATCAATAGTGCTCAGTCTTTCTGGATTCCTGGTTTCAGTTATGATCTGAGTGATTTTTTCCATTCTTCCGCTTAAATCAATTCAGTTAAAATAAAAACTTGTCGGGCGAGATCTATATTTTCTATATTAATCATTTTGAATTGACTTCTACGCCAGTATTTATCATTCAACTTATATAATATTGCAGACAGAAGTATCGACTCCTTCCGATCATTCTTTGGTCGAAGATACGGCGCATTCTGCTTATTCCGTGAACAACATAATTCCGCAGATAAAGCCAACATTGCTGAATTTACCCGTGAACACCTCACCGGATCTCGTAACAACATCTGCAACAAATTCTGAACGTGACATAAAACTTTCCACAAAAAATCGAATTGACAAAAAAACATGCCTTGCGTATCCGCTACCACAAATCCACAAGCACCAACACGTACGGAGAGGAAAGCGCGTTTATCCACGATATACATCATCAAGTGATCATCAAAAATACAAGGATTTCGTAACGCCAAGATCAAATCGCTCAAGCATGAAAAGCGGATCAGTACAAAATTGGTTGCAAGATTGTGAGGAAATAGCTTGTGCTAGTAAAAATATCGTAGAAGCCCATTCAAACTTACGCATCTCTCGTGCAAATAAATGTCAGACACCGAGTAAATCAACAAGTGATTTCCCAAGTATGTTTCAAGACCCTGTTAAGAAACAAGCAAGTCAAGTCACCTATGGTAAAAAATGCAATATTGACAAGCCAACTAGAGAGTTGTCAATTGATGGCTGTGATGACTTGAAGATTTCTGATTCGCCATTTGACTCCAGTGATGAGGCAATGGTCGAAAATGCTTTTGTTGAGTTTGCGCAGAAAAATACAGAACTAGATGATATTGTGGCTCTGATTGATCCTATGTTAGTCAGCAGTCGCTCATCACAAGAAACGACTTCGAGTTCAATGGACAACACATTTAAAAATCTTTTCGATTTCATTAACGACGAAACAATGGATGGCGGTAATTGGCACGATGACGTCAAAAGAGCCAGTCCCGATCTGACATGCTTTGAAACAACGACAAAAAGTCCAGAACGAGGGAGAAACTCACCAAATCAAAGTATGTTTAAATTAAATATAATATAGTCCAAGTATTGTTCGGAATACAATATGACTGATAAGTTGCTGGAATAGATATTTCTTTGTTCTGGATAGTCAAATTACGTCATGAAATTTGGCATATATCATGATTTCGCTGCACAATGAACTAGCCAATTTATTTTTGTATCGGAACTTTTTATAAGCTGGTATGTACTGGTTTTAGAATTGATCTCACGTATTTCATGTTTGTCGTAAACGGCAACTAATAGAAAACCCAGAAGTGCTACATGGTTGTACCATCGCCACTTTATCAGAGTTTTTATTTCGTCAAGAATGAGCGACAGTTGAACCGCGTCTTGTCAACGCGATCAATCAGTGACCTATACTTAACAAAAAATGATTAAACAATCTTCTTCTTACTTGGCAAAGTCAGATACTACTCAATGCACTCCAATATATCAGTTCATTCCTATGAGATATTTTCAACTGAATCTGTAGTTGTTGATACTACATTTCGAAGTAGCCCCTTGTCATACAAATGATCCTTAGTCGTTACATTGTAGGTAGGCGATGCTTCGGCCTTTATAGAGCGAATTTCAGGAAAAACGACATACTTTTTTTAAACGTTTGAAACGACTATTTTTCTAGAGCTGTCCATATTCAAAACTAAATCTAAAATATCAACTTCCAGGAACAGTTAAACAAAGTGTGAGTGATGAAGAAATCAACAACATGATGAAACAAAATATATGGGCACAAACTAGTCCATCTGATTCAACGCTCTTTATTGCTTCTCCAGAAACCCCCAAAATAAATTCTGTCTTCAGCGTAAGCAATGTTACGGAACAAAGTAATATATTTATACAAACTCCGTCTTCTCCACAACAACCAGTAAAGACTTATTCATTGGATCTCCGCTCTCCTTCAGAAGAGATTGCGAAAATCAACAAATTGCAAATGTTCAAAAAGAAAGAGCATCAGACAAAGAATGATAGGCGAAATATCACAAAAAAAGGAACAAAAGCAAAATCATCTAAACTCAATTCTCAAGAACAGAAGCAACAGGTTTGTTAATATTTTTGGATGATGAGTTATGATGCAGTTGAAACGATTTGACAATGGCCCGACTAAAAATAAATGTATGTCCGTCTGCAGGCGGAATTGAACCGGTCTATTGACTTCCATGGAAATCGGGAAAAACACGAAAAACGTTTTCCACTCCATTTTTATTTCTAATGAATAAAGATGCATCGTATAGGTAAATATGAAACTCCCAATCCTCCTCAACTTCCATACCCTTCCCCTCTATGATTGAACTTAGATTATCTGTTCAGTAACACAAATAAATTGTCAGAAAAATTCCCAAAAGCATCGTAAGTACGGATACTATAGGCGGCAACTAGCACCTCTTCTTAGCTGTTAAAGTCGCACTACATGTTTGCGTAGGTTGCGTTTTTTCTCGGTTTGTACTATTTTACCCTGCGATTTACGTAGACGCAGTGCTCTGCATGCATTTATTTCCTTACGTTTTCCAATAAAACCAAACGGTTTGCTATGAAAGGTAACGCAGACTGCTTGTTTCTTTTTTTTGCGATTGTGCTTTGTGCGCATGTGAACACAATTAACGCAAAGCAATTCAGGCAAATATTGCCGTTTTAATTTCATTAGCCGAAACGTAATGCAATGCATCGGTAAGACAACTGCACCTGTATTGTGACCTTTAGGCATGCGAAATGCACCCCAAAACTGTGTTTTTAAAGTGATTGAGAAATGAAACTCACAAATTTCTGTTTAAAACCAAAATGTGCAGCGATCATAACATAAAATGTTATTTCTAATTTAATGGGACATTTTCGAAAGTTACCATGGCCATTTTCATTTTCCGTCGTCGATAGTCTGCGATGGTATTTTTTTCACCCATCACTGTTTCCG
Source organism: Styela plicata (assembly GCA_963675895.2). Lineage (NCBI taxonomy): Eukaryota > Metazoa > Chordata > Ascidiacea > Stolidobranchia > Styelidae > Styela > Styela plicata. The sequence goes on along the minus strand of OZ023144.1, from coordinate 13,691,506 downwards.
TTGTCCTTGGCAATCTCCCAGTATTACAAAGTAATATTTTTCAGGCTCAGTATTTCACCATTAACCAGCCTTATCAGCAATGCACGGAAGCTCATCGAAGCATGAATATGTCGCAAGCGCCAAGAACAAGTTTTCGTTACATGCCACCATACCAGTGGAAAGTACATATCGGATCAACTGCCAAAGAAAGGTCCGAAATCAAGAAACCCGCTATGTATGTTGCACCAAGATGCGTGGTCTTGCCAAATTCTCACCATCACCACCTTGCGGCAGCGCGAAGTAGCGTTGCAACGATGTGTAATTCTGATGCACGTCAGTTTTACACAATCAGAAACCCAATGAAAGTTCCTGCACCAAAATTGCCTTCAACTAGGTTTGTTGTCCCGAACAACGGGAATGATATCAGATATCGAATCTATGGAACAAATGTATTTCGGTTTCCAACAGCTGAGTGAATTTAGAAGAAAATGCCACTTGGTACCAGTTGCTCTGTAGCCTGCATGTGATTTTGGGTTTTGCCTTATCTTGTCGGAAAAAGATGGTATTGATTGCTTGTTAAGCATGAGGCACTGGTGGATTGCGCCGTTAAGGCGCGATTTATCTGTGGCTTATGTTTGACGGAAATAAAATTACCAATTGAGAATGGACAACAACTAGTAGGCTATTATTGCAATCTGGCCTACAGGAAACACACTTTCTATGTTTTTTGAAAATGTTGGAAAACTGAATTTTTCATTTATCTCTTTGATTCAGTGCAAAATCATTTCTTTGCAGTTTCTTGTTCTTATTTGTTATTTTACTAGTTTGAATGATTTCCAATACAACATGGGCATATTTGCAGCGAATATAAAGATAAATTGAGCAAAGGTTTGTCTCATTATTCCGTTCTATCCTTGCTTTATTGCTCCATCGCCAAGGATCTATCGTGTGCGTTGTATGGACAAGCCAAAAGCGAGAGTCGATTATTAAGATTCACCATATTATCACGGTCCCAAGCCTACAAATAGAAATTTTTTTGAAAAGTGGGATTTCATTGACTAAATAGATGAAATATTCACTGATAAGGGCAAGTTGTGGGATTTCCTACGTTTTAAAGTACTGATGCATTCGGCGATTTTCTACCGTCGATGAGTATGCCCTCTTGAATAAGCTATTGGCGGTATATGTCGATAATAATAATAACCTCTCAAGGGATTCGCAATCAGGACATTAGAGATGCGTATCTGGAAACGTATTCTAAAAGATTTTACTAATTAAGGCAACCGAGCGCCCATGAAGCTAACCGGGCACTGCAGAAAACAACCATTTATAATTTCTTTGTTCTTTATTAATTATTTTTTTATTAAAAAATGGCCGCCACAAAAAAACACATGGATAAATATACTCGCATTTCATCGCAATTCTAGATTGCATGTGAGAAGAATTTAACAAAATATCAGTCATCAACAATTAATCAAGCATTGACCACAGAAGATTCGCGTTTAATGGCGCAATTCTGCTGTCCATGTTTGATTGATTGGAAACATTTAAATTTTGGAAAGGGACGCAGAGCAATTTTTCCGAGTTTTTTAAACAGTATTATAGCTATAAAAACTAAAAAAAATTTACAGTCATCAGAGAAACATAATAGAATTAATTATAATAACTCATCATGAACTGAGTAGTACAAATAAAAAATGTAATAATACTAAATAAAAAGTGCTATTTTGGGTTCAGTAACGTCGTCAAAGGAGTGTGATTACAATAGGCTATTTTTATTATATAAAAACAACCCGTTTATTCTAATTTCGTGTATTTTCGGAGTGTATTTTTGTCTTAAATTTGCATTGCATATTATTAGTTTTTCTATTTCCCGATTTTAGAAGCTGCATTTAGAAATATTCTAGTCCATTTTATTGTACGTTTCGCAATACTGCAAAAAGCGTCGAAAAGCACAAGATAACAGTAGATGTTACAACAGATTCAGCTCCGCTCGTTGTTGTGTCTGCTGGCGCTGCAGTTGTTACGTCATCTCCAGACTGGGCCATCACACAATGCATAAGAGCTGAAAATAAAATTCAATGATTACTACTTGTATATTGAAAGAGTAGGTGAGGCAGAATGCGCCCTTCAAATGATCGCCTATTTTTGATTGCGTAATTTTCAAAAAGCATTTGGATTAACTCAATGCTATACCAGGTCATGCGTCTTTTAACAAAGGGCTTCGGCTTGTATTTTATACTACATACTTCAATTTTTGTTAGATGAAAAATTGCCTTAAAACATATGATGTCAAGCATGGGCTATTAATGAACTACACCTTAAAGGCGAGGTTCATCTGTGACGCATGCTTGACAAAATAAAATTTTGCTATGTACTATCCAAAATGCTATGCTATGCTATTTTGCAACTATAATTTTACATGCGCACACCCCCTATTAAATTGACTGAAAATAAGGGCAATTTACAGAATTTTGACCATGGCGCGTAACTATGTTTATCGAAACAAAATAGAAAAAGTCTATGCATAATTTATGATTTGTCTGAATCAATAGGCATTTTCTTTCATTAAACGCGTCAACTAATATCTTCGCTTATTTCAACGGCTTTTTCGTCAGAACTATATTAATATTTCTGTGTTTTTGTCTGTGAAGCTTTAAAAAATAGGAAAATACGATATCTTGAAATATGATTCACCCGTCGTTTATTCAATTCATTTTTACCATTTTCTATTTTTATGGTATGGGCGTGGGCCACCACCTTTACAAACAATAGCATAGCCACATTGTATATTTTGGTTGCTATAGTAAACAGAAAACACTTTGTTACCTCGCCACTTTATTATTTGATGGCTGAGCGTTTTGTTTGGATTTTTCTGATTCGGGTAAGTAACTTATTTGCGAATACTCGTAAACTCGAGGGGGTTCCACAAGTAGGAAGCGCATTCCACTTCATAAACAAGCAAACCTTTTAATAAAGTCGTTGACCATATTCAAGTTTTCGTTAATTAAATTTATCATATATTTGTTTAGAGTAAACTTGAATATCGTATCTCGCAACATTTTGTATCTTGGCCAAAAATATTTTGTTTGTCAATCATTGTCCACAAATGGACGCGCCTTCGCGGCGCGGACCATCAGTGGACGATACCTGACTAGGCATATTTAAGTAAAAACATTCCTTGCCATTCAAGTGTCCATTGCTCTAGGCTAATTCCACAGTCACTATGTAATTTGTTGCCAGATAATTAGCCGGCTGTATTGCTTAATTTTAAACTCGGAAATTAAACAACTCCGTTATGTGTTGTTGTACATGCTTTATTATGACCTAACAACGAGATTATTTTCAATTTTGCATCTTGTTTGTGAAGAACTAAATCTATTACGGAACATCGTAACATTGTTGCGAAATACGAACGCTGAATTCGATAAAATTGTTTTACATATTATACAATCTCATTAATATTTTTTGTATAAAAATAATACGCTTGAGGCAGTGGGCGATAACCACCGGATCGAGTCCGTGAAGAAAGTTACCATGTCGTATTCACCACCAATTTACCCCAATTGGAAAATCGAAATTATTTTGAAGATCGAAGGAAAAAAGTATTGCTGAAAAAAATGAACTGCTATAAAAAAAATAGAAATTTCGATATGTGCAACTTAATGAATAAACAATAATATTTTAAAGCCTGAATTTTAAAGCCTGAAATTTTAAACCGGCCAGGAGTATACCGAAGGGTTCTCGATTATTTGCTTCTAGTCTCCTATTCATTCGCTTCAATCCTACTATTGCTTTTTAAGTTTATTACACTTAAAATTTTGACGACGTTATTACCGTAAAAATTTCCGTTACTCTCCAAACGAGTTTTTTAATAATCACTATTTAGGGGTCCCCAATTTCTGTATTGTGAATTCGAACGGTCACGAGTCTATGATTCACCTACAATTTAAATCTTTGTCAAATATGGCCCATAGTTAGACCGAGCCTAAGCGTAGTACTCAACAAAAATAAATTTAAATTAATTAAAAATACGTGGGTAATTAAATGTTTCATTTTTAAACGATAATTGGGTCGAAATTGATACTGAAGTAATGACAAGACGAAATTGATATGACATCATTTAAATTGAATTATACTCCTGGGAATAATAATTAAGCTAATTGTTATATGTAACTTTTCGGGTAGAACATATTTCGTGTAATTTTATTTTTAGAACGACCGAAAAATTGTCACTTGATTAATTTCTAAAAATAAAAACCTGGAGCTCCCGCGAAGAAAACTGTATTCGATAAATTGAATTAATATAAAATTGATTCTCTTGTTTTTTTTCTAAATTAAATTTTTAATTTTAGTTTCAGCGTTTTAAATATTTCAACAAAATCGAATCCTTTCATTAACTTTTTCTTAATATTCGGTTTTCGTTCATTTTTTAAAGACGGGGTGTGAAGAAATGTTGTATATGATTTGGAGATGCTTTTGAAAACGCGATCGTTTTTCCAAACAAATAAAAAACCGAGATGGCGTAAATCTCAAATATTAGTTCACGTGACTAATCGCCAAAATATGCGTATTTCTATTTTTCTATTTTGACATTATTGCGTCATAAATTGCACTAGATATTTCACTCTTTGGTCCTACCGAGTCAGAAAGTTTATTTTGTAAAGCATGCGCCACAAATGAACCACGTCTCATCGACGTCATTCTTGAACATCACGAAAAGAGGAAAATCATTCCAGGGGCTTGTCCTGACACGGCTACCTCATTGAGTATTGGTCAATAAAATTTTCAAACAGGTCACTTGAATATAGACGCACGCTTATAAATTGGTTAAACGCCGTGAAGTGCAAAGCAAATAACGTTCACAAATACCAAACAAGTGTATTTATGTATGACTATATGAGCTTTGATATGGTTTATATACATATATACGTAATTATTAATTTAATATGGAAACATATTCTCGAAATATCTATTAAAATACTATCGGATTAGAAATTTTATTTTTTAGTTTGAATTACAGATAAGCAGCGCGATACATCAATGTCCCATGAGCCATACTGGAAGAAAAAAAGATTTTGACTGAATACTATTAATCAGTTCAGTATCCTATAGGGGAGTTGGAAATGATACAATCCAACAAGCATGAGTGACAGAAGGACATGCTTGAACAAAAGATGTAATGAGGAAGTTTAATAACGGTTACTACTGATATTACACATTTCGATTTTTGTGAGGTAATAGGTAATTGTGTATTAACTGTTGCTGGGATATTTCACTTTTTACCTATTCTTTTATTGCTGTTTGCCAAGCTTTGAAATATTACGAGGAAATTTCCAACCATCAATATTTAATGGTGGTAAAGATACGGGCCTTCGCGATATGCGTGAGAGATTTTTCTCCTATGTTTGTGTGGCTCTCTTGAATAGTGCTCGCTGTTTTACCTAGAGCCAAACAAATAGCGAAAAACGCTTTGATGTGATTTAGCACATGGGTGCTAAATGTGCGCTTTCGTTTGGTATGGAACATTTGTATGATGGCGGCAAAGTATAGCAAATTGGAAATTTTATTTGTCAAGCATGTACCATACATGGATAGTATCTTAGTAAATTAACTAGGTAAAACAGAAAACTCGATAAAAGTTAAACCAAGTGAATCAGATATCTAAAAAAATAGATGCAAGTACTTCAAAATTCAACTCGATAAACTAGATAAACTCGATACTCGATATCTAGTATTGCCAACACCATTCAACTCATTTTACAAATACTTCCAGGAAATATTTTGTTGTAGTCATAATACTGCGGGCTTTATATCAAAATATTTTTACGGAAATTACTCTTTCAATTCAAACGCCTACATTTAATATGGTATTTTAGAGCTAAACGACATAAATTAATGTTGCTATCATTTTCAATATTTCTTCAGATTTAGTAAAAATTCATAAAATATATATTACATATATCATTTGTTAGGTATCATCTGGCGCGACTTTTAAGATGATCATAACGATAACCTACGCCTTTTTACTTGGTTCCTGATTTGACTATGAAGTAGCAACGATTTTAAATCACAAAAAAAAAATAAAACCAGGTAAAAATTTGGTATTTTTTGTCAAAGTTGGGTAAAGTGCGGTCTATTTGAGACACGTACTCGGTAAAGTAGACTTTCCGCAAAGTTTGAAATTAAAATAATAATAAAACTATGCTATATTTAAATCTAATTCTAATGTATAAAAATATTAATCGAACTTACCCAAAAACATAAAAGCGGCTGCGATTGCGATTCTAGACATCTTTAATAGTGTTTTTTCAATTTTCTGATTTCTTCTGACCGAAAGTACTGTAGTACGTTAGATAGGTGTGTCCGAAATGAAATAATTTAGACCTGAGGGAGATATTTATTTCAATATCCATACCTTCTCTCGTTTTTCTTTTTCGCTGCGTTTTTAAATGGGAAGAGAGAGGGAGATCTCATTTTCTTTTCTCTCTCTTTTCGTCTCGTTTTCCGGAATTTCCTTTTCATTTCACAGCATGCCAATTTCTGCCTCGTGGTATATTTAGTGAGACTATATACACGATTTGTCAAGGTTGGGCATTCTTTTTCATATTTGGCTTAGACAGCGTGCCTGACATTGTTTTTTTTTTGTTCGGCTTGAACCACAGATGGACCGCGCCTTCACGGCATTAGTAACTCAGCTCAAAAAAATAGTTTTTATTATTTTTTTAATACATAAACAAACATGGTCCTATATACAAGCATTTTCGTTTATTAAAATCTTCTTACCAGAAAAAAGTTTGGCATGGCAGGTCACGATTAAGGCAGGATTAGACATGTTTAAGACATTTATCAATTCGACGCGACATTTTACTTGGAAACTGTTTTATTGTTGGATACTGTTCTTCACTGTGACCATAATAAATAAACTATATGTAAACATAGCAGGAGATATTTTGCAAACTCAAAAGCAAGTCTTATGACCGGAGTTGGACACTCCAAAACAAATATTTCAATCCAATCATATATTATAAACTCGAATCGTTTTAGACTCGTTTTTTAAACACCTTTGGATTTGGATTTGGTGTGGTACCTCAGTAATGAAAATATTCGTTTAGGACGCAGCATTTTATTTTATTTCGTATTTCATCTGTATTCAATGAACTTTAAGTCATGAATAGGGCTGGGCAATGCAAATCGGTTACTCAAATCGCTTCGAATCAAAAATGGCTTTTATAGAGGAAAGACGTCACGTTTGGACAAAAAATATAGACAAAGCGCTATTTCGCGCCGAAGTTATTGCCCTCTCCAGTCCTTCTGCCAATGATCTGAACCGCGCCTCATATCTAAGTGTGGGCTTTAGAATTACCCCAACGTGTCGTAATGTACTCTACAATAGTGGTTCAGTTCTGTATAAATGTTTTTTCTTGGAGGCAGTTTCTGGCTTCACAACATTTATATGTTGCCATTTACACTATACTCTGATGAGAGTGCAGTAAATTTACCGTGTAGTTGCTGTAACTTTATATTTTGAAAACTTAAAACAGCGTTGTTGATGATATTTTTTTTACTGAAATTCACTCTCTACAAACTTGTAACTAGCACCCGGAAGTTGAGCTGATATTAAAATAAAACTGACACTTAAAATAAAAAAGCTGCAACTATATATTCTGATAGGAAAATGTACCATACATATCTGAATTTTCATTGTAAAATGCAGTGAGCGGTATCTACCCTTTGTTGTGGTTAAAACCTCCTTTTTCAATGAGTCCGACATTAGCAATTTTAGCCAGAATTAATTATTATTTAGTTTTGTTAAATGGAGGATTATGATTCTTCATCACCAAAATCACTTACCGGAGATTGATTGAAAGTATTTGTGAGTAACAAGGCGAAAGAAAAGTCTCACATATTATGTGTCACGAACTTCATAATGTATGAATTTCTGAATTCTGTGTGATGATATAATCATTGACCATTATATTTGTCATGTCATGATGAACTTAGTCGTGAAACATGTCAATTGGGCTTGATTGACTAATTGTTAAGATGTTGATATTGTGGTTTGAAGATTCAGGATTCGGTTCAGATAATTCTAACTCACGAATTCTATGTACATCCCTTAACCGAAAGTGGGATAATTTAGCTAAGGTTGTGTAAACGAAAAAGCAGTCAAGTTTCCGGTGACGCGCACGCTGTTCGCCTATACAGATGTCATGAACCCGGATCAATCGAAATACGAATCTGATACCAGCGATTCCAATAGCCTTTTTAAAAAATTCTGATTAAAACTCATCGTCAGATCGGTTGTGTATTTACATTCATTGTACCAATTTATTGCAACTTGATCAAATTTTCTCTAAATAACTTTTCAGACTACGGGACTCGCTGTCGTCGGACTGTGTTGGTGATCGTGTTGATTCAAGGCGTTGCAGGTAAATAAATATCTGCTTTGGATTTCAAACACACCATCTCTACCCCAGTCAGAAACATTTTGACCAAACGTGTTTTGTTAAGCATTAGTCGCTGACGGATCGTGCCGCATACGCACAGCCCATCTGTGGCTCGTATTTGGCAAAACCAAAATTTTGATTGAGAATTCTAGTGTTCAACTCGGACAGAAATCTTAACAAAATATGTTCGACAAAAGAACATCTCTGACTGAAGAAATACTCTCGTGATTTCTGGGTCCCTACATCAAAATTATTCTTACTTCGGACCAAGGTGGCATCAACTTTACCAGTCAGAACACAGATTGTCAAAGCATGGCTTGTTTAGTGTGGGTCATCGATCGTTAATTTCTCTCCAGCCCATTGAATATATATATATATAGTCGGCAAATATATCTAAATATTTTCGAGAGGTAAATTTGACGCCCTGCTTATGTAAGCGCCATGTGACTGAAAAATCCTGACGTCATGTGATATTTTCCTGAATAGTAAGGCAGGAAAACCACTAGTGTATTTCCTTCGATTGATAGTGCTATACGGAGTCATAACTGGAATCAAAAATGTCACCAAACGTTTCTTTAGTAAGAACTGAAATCGTTTTACAATTTGATGAAGAGAAAAATCTTGGAATTACAGTTTATTACGCTGATGTGTAGAAGATGGTAAACATGTAGACTGTGATATAATATGAATTGGGTCACATACCAAGTCAATGCAATATCAGTTTTGTTTTGTATTAGCCAAAAATAAATCGTGGTATAGCACAATCACATTATTATTATAGTAACACGCTAATGATAACATTACATTGTTCATAGAGCTTATAGCGTGTCTTTGCCACCAGTATGGTTTTTCCGGAAAAAGAATATGCTTCCCCAGCAAAACTTTATTTCCCCTCATTGGTCGCAAAGTGCACGTTTTTACACAAAATACGTAATATACTGTTGTTATTGTTTTCTTATCGAACTTTGTTTAAACGAGCAGGGCAAAATTTGACAATACCAGCATAAAACTGTATTTAAATAATACAGTAATTTGCATTTACATCCCAAATTATAATCTGCGAATTCGCGATCGAATAACGCAATCCATTCGAATTATATATCTTACCTAATATAGCATGTTGCAGCAAAAATAAAACAACGTTAAAAATCATATGTGTCAACAATTAAATTTTGTCAAGCATCAGTCATAGCTGAACCATACTTTGTCCGCTCAGTGAATATCTTGCATTACTGGATATATGACCCAAATATCATTCCACAGAATTTTTGGATTGGAATTAACCGGTTTGGCATAACGGTTTCGACACCTCTATACTTATCCATGCATTTGAATGGACGCCCACATTAAAAGGTTGAGAAAATATCGATATGTTTTTGTACCAATAACACATTAATTATATTTAGAATACAACAATTCACTAGTCGATAACGCTATCCCGGCATGGCACTTCTCTTAAAATATACAGGCCTGCTAAAAGCAGAATTGGAATGTATAGTAATGGTAGTATTTATTGGTTTAGTCACTAGAATACGAGCGCCTTTGAATACTTCATACTTTGAAGTAAATTCATGTTACATGCCATCAAAGCCCCTACGCAGCGTTAAAATGTAATATGTCAAATCACGGATGTATTAATTAACCCGATATTTTCTCACCAAAAGGTATAAATTTATAACATCTTTCAAGCATCGATAGCTAATTTAATTGTCATTGGTTAAATCCGATCAGTCGATTAATCAGCTTCAGGTCCTAAGAACTCGATTTGGATTAACTTTTAGCGCCTCAGGCGAGAAATTTTAACCGTTTCACCCTGCTTCGCAGTAAAATATTAGTTTCGACAAAATTCATTTCATATCATGATTTCAAAACAGGAAATTACAAAGTGTCGTCATGTTATTTTTCATAGTTATAAATATGCTACTCTTTTAGTAGTGTAGGCGAGGTCCATACTTTATGAAAATAAAATTCTGATTTTCAATCAGAAATTTTATTTTGTCAAGCATTTTTCACTGATGGACCGCGCCCCGGCGGGCAATCCATCAGTGTCTCATGCTTGTCAAAACATGTTTTGAGACAATATTCCCGACCGAGTTTGCTTTTAAGTTGCTCAAGCTTAACGAAATAAAATTTTAGATTTGGGATAAGACGCATTTTCATCCTTCCTATATGAATAACCGCATCATAATACATTTACGTTACGTTATTATACAATTTTCGTTATTATCAATTTGAAAATTATAACATTGGGGATGGTATAGGTCGGGATATAATAGATCCTTTGTCATGAACGTAGTCGTTAGACGGTTCCCGTTATACAGGCGATACTTGTCAAATTTTTTATTTCAGGTTAGTTCGATTTGTGTTGCAACATATCTGGCGTGATTCTTCATTCGTCATTTAAGAAGCCATAGCACTAGAATGTCTCGAATATGGTCAATTTTTGTTTAAATTTGCATGCACGTCCAAATCTTGTGACCTAACCTTATCTTACGTTATTTTCTGTCCATTCAGTATTTTTATGTTCCCTTGTACGTATAAGAGAATATGAGTCAAATTATATATTTTCAATGCATCATTTTTACTGACTTGAACTAATCAATCAAGCACTTTTATTTTTGATTGTCCTGATATATACGCAGATGTTCATCACCTACATTTTGACAAAAATGATGATGAAGGTGGTAGTTTCCTTGTACATATAAGAGAATATGAGTCAGATTATATATTTTCAATGCAACATTTTTACTGACTTGAACTAATCAGTCAAGCACTATCTTTTAAATATTTTTGATTGTCCTGATATATACGCAGATGTTCATCACCTACATTTTGACAAAAATGATGATGAAGGTGGTAGTTTCCTTGTACATATAAGAGAATATGAGTCAGATTATATATTTTCAATGCAACATTTTTACTGACTTGAACTAATCAGTCAAGCACTATCTTTTAAATATTTTTGATTGTCCTGATATATACGCAGATGTTCATCACCTACATTTTGACAAAAATGATGATGATGGTGGTGGTAGTTCCCTTGTACATATAAGAGAATATGAGTCAGATTATATATTTTCAATGCAACATTTTTACTGACTTGAAATAATCAGTCAAGCACTATCTTTTAAATATTTTTGATTGTCCTGATATATACGCAGATGTTCATCACCTACATTTTGACAAAAATGATGATGATGATGATGATGGTAGTTTGTGAACATGTACATTTAAACAATTGGATTAAAAAAATCGCATTGAAATATGTTCACTAGTAAAATTATAATTCATATTGCGTTAGTTCAATATGTAGCACACAAACTTAATTTATTAGACAGCATAGCTACGTGTTGTTCACAAACCACGCTATAGATTCATATATCCAGATGGTCGCTGACGCTAGGTCTTCCCCTAATCAAATTTTTTTGTTTGTCGAGTATGTGTCACAGATGGACCGCGCCTCGGCGGCGCGATCCATCAGTGACCCATGCTTAACAGACATGTTTTGGCAAAATTTTTTTTTTATTGGAACTCATCAGACCCACTCGATTGAGTATTTTTTTAATAGAGCAAATCAATTTTCTGCTGCATTGAATTTTCAATGAAGCTAGAATTTTTTACACATTATTAGGCGAAACTGACATATTAGATTTCATTTAGGCATTACGATATGAGTTATGTTATGAGCACATTAATACATCATGTATTGTCAATAAAAATTACGTCATATGACGCACGTACGTGTTACGCAATTGGCTGCAATGCGTAAGGAGTGTAGGAGCATTCAGGACTTACAATAACCAGGCCATTTACACTTTGACACTAGATGCCAGTGTTTGCCATTTACACTTTAGTGCTTGATTCAAACTGATTCAAATTTATTGATTCGGAATATTCAACTACACAAAGATACACTGGAATCGTCGTTCTTGTCAGTATTTTACGTGCTTTAAATGAATTTTCGAGTACAATATAAACTTCCTCCATCAATTACGTTGACATAACGCAATCCACAAGGCACGGCACATCCGCTGACCATACTTAGCAAACGCGTCATCAACAGGGCGGCTTCAAACTTCGTAAGTGTACAATTACTGCGAATAAACGGTGAATTTACTACATTTTTGTCATAGTGTTTTGTTTGAATGAAATATACTTTACTAAAAATAATTCATCGTGATATATTGTGTCTAATATCTTCAGCAAATTCAGGTAATACATTTTGATCATTAATCATTTTTTTTTCATATTCCATTTATTACAACCGTTGAACAAAGTCTTTATTGAGCAATATTTCTCCACTGGAGAAAAGCACAGCAAATTTTGGGAAATTGGAGAATTTATTTTATTGAGTGTAAGTAATATCAATTCGTTATTGTAGGCACTGGTTCGGATGAACAACGCGTGCATGTCGCAATATGTGCATGTCGAATCAGAAAATTGTTTTATCAAGTTTGAGCAACGGATGAACCGTGTCTTTACCATAATGCTCGCGTCTAGTAGACCTGTGGTCTACAAATGTTGCTGATTCGATGCCTTTTTATTTTGCACCTACAACCTCATTAATTACCCTTTTAATTATGATGTTATGACAATGCTGACTGGACGAAACACAGATGAAATTATGCTGCTCAGCAGAGGTTGTCGATTGTATGACGTGCTCGTGTGCTCGTGACACAAATAAACAACTAAAATATGCTACACAACATTTCACAGGATACACGAACTCCGTGATAATACCGATATGTGTTCCGTTGGATTCAATATGTAGATATTGATATGAAATGGAATAAACTTTATTTCACAGTATGCAATTAACAATGTTTACAGTTTACAATTTTCTCTAGTGGTAAGATTCAGCTTGCGTCTTGCCATTTCACCCAGTGGGGGTCTATGAGGAACATGTAAGGTTATCACCCTGCATTGTCCCGAATCTGTGGTTTGCAGTGCCTCTTCCAAGGCTCTGTATTTCTCAATACAGGCACTTTCACTTATTCAATTTTGTTCTGGTTATATAGGTGTCTGTTTGTGGGTCCTTTCTATGAACTGCTTTTGAGCTTGCTCAGAGTGAATTCCAATAAAAAATAACAAGACATAAGCGGTATACAAATTGGCATAAATGGTAAAGATTCCTATTCCTATTCCCTTAATCAGTAATATTATCGACGAAATTTAATATTCTATTTACTAGACAGACACCATAGGATATTATTTATGTACACTCCATTGCCCACTTATCCAGTTGAGATATTTATTGTATAGTATTATTAACGCGTGGCTTTGTGGTATTTATTCGTCGTAAGAATGATGCGATAGTAGTAACGATATTAGAAGGGTGATGTAACAGCCACGAGCTTTACAAACACAGACTTTTAAATTAAAATTACTATTTGGAAAAAGCACAAAATATGGTAGCATTTTGAAGTATCTCTACGAGAGTATCATATTGTAATAACACCAACTTGAAGTTAATAATGGGATGCAATTAGCCTGCGCTTTGATACGCAGCATAGTCGCACCCTATTCAGTGGAACAGATACCTAATATACAGTACATTAACACTTTTAATTTCAAAATGATTTCAAAATGGTTGAAAATAGTTATTGTATGAGAAAATATAAAATATTCGATATCCAGCGAGCGATGTTGAAATAGTGAATTGAGGCCGTATGGATGGTTTTCGTAAACAAACGCTTCTTGTCGCGACGTGTCCTACAATAAGTAGCGGTTCACGTTTATGTTGATTATTTCTCTCAATTTTTGAGTAGTCGGGAAGTGGATTTTAAAATATTAAAACATTTTAAAATATTTTTTAAAAATGATATGAAGAAAACATACAAAAGCTAAAAGGAGATTTAATATTCCCAATTTTAGGAAGGTTCTTTTTAGGCTGAAGTCGCTTCGGGTAAACACACTTTCATTGAGTCTTGCGTGGAGAACTAGAAAGTGTCTTCACTACAGTGTTGCAATTTCAAATACTCTGGTTTTCAAATCGCATCGAATCCGGAAACGCATCATTTCAAATCAAATATGTTTCAAAATCTGAGTCTATTCAAGAATTATTGAAAATATTTTAATAATAAGTTGTCTAGTTTATCAACATATTGGCAAAAATGTTCAAAGTATATATGACATTTTAACATTAACACATGAAATTTTTGCTCAAGACATTTGCCGAATTACAAAATTGAGTTACGAATCAATCGAATAGATTGTGAATCCGAATCGAAAAGAATCTCGAGCCTCTCTTCCTATACTTATCATTCCAAATGTAACGCTCAATACACCAATCAGAAATTTTATTTTGTCAAGCATGGTTCCCAAATGGATCGGGCGGCGCGATCCATCAGTGTCTCATGCATGGCAAAACATGTTTTGACAGCGTTTTTCTGGACGGAAGGTCACGGACAAGCATCGAAATTTTATCAAACGTTACGGTCGCGGTTTGTCGACCACAACGAGAAGGAAAACCCCGAAGAATTAATTTAGCAAATAATAATTCAAACGAGTTGACTTCGTTTCAAGTATTGTCATTGAGAAAAGACTTTTTCGATATATAGCAGACATTGGAAATATTCCACTGTTAAACTTTTATAATACTTTCCTCTCTTGATTCAAGATCGAAAAAAAATTGTTGAAAAGCCCCTAAAGTGCTTTAAAACGTAGGGAAATTTCAAAAGTATGCGCGCGCCTTTGGCGCACAATATTTATTTTTGGTATTAGGCCTGTATGATACATTTCAAAAAATTAAATTTCTGGATAGAAATTTAGACTGATATATGCTAGGTTTTAATATATTTGTGAAGCCCCTATATTTCAGGCGTCATAATTTGACTAACAAAGCATTTCAAAATTTGCTTTTCCGTTTCGAAGTTTTATTATGTAAATATTATTCAAATAATTTTATTTTAGCGAGTTATGAATGCGTGCGATGCAACAATTGAAAAAACAACAACAACAGAAAGCTGTGGTCTGTCTTTGTGTAGTGTTCAAATTCATCGTTTTATTAAACTTCCCCTTCTTATTATTTACCATGACAATGTCAAGAAGAAAATAGCTTTGTAAATTTGTATGTGAAAAAATGAACAGCCTATCTATCTGTAGTGTATGTATAGTGTATTAGTGTAGTGTATATTATTCTATATATTGCGACGATTGGTATTGAAACTTGAAACTAAGATTGGCAGCAAAGAAAATTCGCCGAGTACTCAAAGTTTCATAATACGACATGACCCAATGATTTATGGATGGATCACACTTGCTAAATCAATTTTTTTTTAAATATTTTCGGCAGGATTTATTTTCGACAGGATAATATATATGTTACTCGGTAACAGAGTCATATTCATAGACATACACAAATTAGTATACTTTATTATTGTTTCATCTGAACGGGATTAAACACACACATCACACATACATATTAGTGCAACAGAAATAAGCTAAAATTGATATTGTACTAAAACTAGAACATTGATTTTTCAGTCGATACTTGGCATGAATCTGATCTCTACATGGTGACAAATTATCTAAATGTAATTACTGCCAGCGTTCAATTCCCTTTCGTTATAGTCTACAAAATCGGGCCGAAGTTTCAGCAAGACCTTTAATTTTTATAAAGTGTTATCACGAAAACTATTGAGAACGAATATGCGTATTTTTATGCTTTAAAGTTTGGCATCGGATGCTGTCCTTCAATTATAGATATAGTTGATGCTGGGAAAAGGCATATCCTTCGAAATAGAATTCTGATCCGGGAAAATTTTTTCGTAACGCATCCAATCACTAACTTCATAATAGAATCAGAAAATGGCCGGTTCAACTATTACATTTTGACCCCGTTCTGGAAATCGGGGTATCTGTATATCTACGTAATCACTAATATAGCAATGTAAACAAATTGTTAAAACATACAAAAAATAGTCCGTTTTTTGGATTGAATGCATTTGAGCATTAGGGGATCATTAATGATAGCAGCCTCATTTTTGTCTAAACTAGATAAATTATGTCGATATTCTTAACCGAACTTATTAAAGTATTACTAGATAACCTAGTTGCACGTTCCAAACCAGGTAGTATACTTCGTTTATAAACCAGATAAACATTTGTTTTGCGTTTAGGACATTTTCAATTTTCTTAATATTTTACCTAATTTTGCGAGTCAAGTTTTCTAAATACCTAATTTAAAAATGGGTAAATTTATCAATTATTCTTAGAAAATATACTAGGTAAAATACCAGTTAGAGATAAGTAAAGTAGTCCGTATAAGTAAACTATAGTTAAATCGGATATCTAAAACAAATTCGGCAAAAGTACTTCGAAAATAACTTCGATAAACCATGGTATGCTAGGTACTTTTACTTCGAATTGTCAACACAAATGATCATGTCAGTATCATTCTTTCGATTATCTTTGTCAAAATTGAAATCGAACCCCCGGATATTTTTTCTTCTTGGATATAATCCGGTTTCAAAATTCATAAATTCTTTACTCGGGTCAATTGTTTAATTCGAGCAATTGGCAATGTTCAAACTCGCTACTGTTGATAGAGCATCCATTCATTTGGTCATGGCAACCAAATGAAAACTCGAAAACAATGTTTTTCAATTATTCATTCGAGAGCTGTGTCATCACGTTGTCTAAAATTCAAATAGCAACAATGTAACCATTAATCGTTAACCAAGCGATCACGTTTTCTTGAAGATCAAGAATAAAAAAATGTCAAGATGTCAAGAATATTACCCTAAAGGCGCGATCCATCAATTGTCCATGCTTAACACATAATAGTACAATGAAATTAAGTTAACTAACGAAATATCGATTTCGATTACTTTTTGAAATATCAAATCCATTACAAGACGGGGGGGGGTACAAATTTGCACAGCAAATATTGGCTTTCTAGAATTTCAACGAAGTCCTTATTTACGAAAATATTGAACGCAAAATATTTGAAAATATCGGCTTTTAAAGATAACACACAATGCGATGGTATCCATAACAACGATGAAAAACGACATTACGCATATTCTGATTCAAACGTCGCACGAAAAGATTTTTGTTCTCCCGGACAATCAAGCGTCCACTATATGCGTGATATGTCGTTAAAAAACTATAGTGATATTAAATAATAAAAAACGAACGGCGCCACAATGGATAATGTGCGGATTTACCGATATTTACATTGATCTTTATTACCAGGACTCCACAATTGGTTGCTAGGTTGCTAGGTCGCGTTTTATTTTACAATTTTCTGGAATTTTTATATATGAAAAAGATAAGAAAATATCTTATTGTAATCCTCCGTATGGACATTGGTTTAACTTTTCAAAAATCGTAAAAAAAATATTGACTGTTACTTTTATGATCATATTGTAGAAATGAAATATCTTTAGGTCCTATACAGAAACAGAAATTCAATTTTGCCAGGCATGATCCACAGATGGACCGCGCCTCGACGGCGCAATTCATCAGTGGCACATACGTGGCAAAACATACTTTTACAACAGATTTCTATTTGAACCCTAGAAAAGTATCTTCGTAAATTTTTTCAGCAAATTTTGTTGAACAGACTAAAATCCGCGTTTAATGCCCAATAACTTGTGGTTACAAGTAATTATAATAAAAATTTTAAAACATTTTTGAAGTCGGCCACAAAAAATCTGATACAACCTGAAACTACATGGGTAACTACATGAATACATTCAATGTAATCTACCTTTGAAGATGGTAATGGCATCCGCCGCTTCTTTGTTTCCTTACCTTTGACGCCTCTTACGATAAACAATATTTATATTAGTACGTTAGGACATTAAAACTAGTGATGGGCCGATGTATCGGTATCGGAATCGGTATCGGCAAGTATCGGTGATTTTTGAGGTATCGGTATCGGTATCGGTACCGGTATCGGAAATTTTAATCACCGATACCGCCGATACCAAAACCGATACCGATACCGGATACGTCTTTAAAACGTAGCGTACGAATACGCTTTATTTACTGATGATAAATCGAAAGACCTCGCCTTTCACTGCTCTGAAAAATAATTAAAACGGGGCATGCTTCGCGTTAACAATTTCATTTACACTTCGGGTTTTATCAAATAAACCCCATCAATGCACTGACTTTATGCTCTTTTTGATGCATTAAAAGGTGTTGAGGTCGCATTACATGTTTGCGTAGGTTCCGTTTTTCATGGTTTGTTTGATTATACCATTGCGTTTTATGCAAGCGCAATGCTCTGCATGCATCTACGTTTTCCAATGAAACAAAACGGTTTGCTATGAAAGCTACCGCAAAGTGCTTGTTTCTTTTTTTACGCTTGTGCTTTGTACGCATGTGAACACGGTTAACGCAAAGCAATGCAGGCGTGTTTTGCCGTTTTTATTTTATTGCTCGAAACGCAATGCAACGCATCGGTGAGACAACTTCACGTGTTTTGTGGCCTTTAGGTGTCACGTTAGTTGTGTAACCACGAACATTTGCACTCAATCTTTGGACCCGTGTAGGCTTGAACGCAGCAACAATTCTTTATATCTTCATCCATAAAAGTTTGCACTCAAATGGATGCAAGATTTCAAGGGTGCAAACGTACGTAGGCGCACACATACGTGGGTGCAACTATAACAAGGGCATAAGTATGTGGATACAAAAAGGCCTTCAACATATTTAACAAAGTATTCGGTATCGGCGGTATCGGTATTGGAATATAACTTAAGAAGGTGGTATCGGTACTTGTATCGGTATCGGCGAAAATTTTGGTATCGGCCCATCACTAATTAAAACTACATTTCCATATGTGCTAACGTGTGTATGTTGTGTGGTAATTACACCCCAACCCTAACAAATGGGAGGATTTTGTCTTTCAACCTTGATTTTTTTGAACAGTGGGGGGAAGGGGATATATTGTCTTAAACAGGATATTGTCTTTGTACGTTACCCGAGCCCTCTACCAACGGTCATTTCAAGATGAAAAGGATGAGTGTCGTAGGAAAGATATGATCATTCCGGTTCAGCCCAGCCTCCCCAAGTCATTACACCTTGGTTTGATTGATTGCATGGATTAAAGTTAAAAATTAATTTATATTGATTATCAAAGCTATAATGAAAGGTTGAGGTTACTTCTTGTGAAACAGCGTTCTGTTTTGAATATGAGCCATTACTGAAATATAAAATTACAGTCAAGTCAAGTTTAACGTCAAACAGAGTTGAAAATAATAAATAATTCAGATTGTTATTCACGGGAGACCCGCTTTGTTTACAAAATGTATCTGCGAGAATATCTGTGTGAAGGAGTGAATCAAAAATTACGAAGTTGAATATCTCATCTTCTGAATCTATGTTCTTCTTTCCCAGTCAAAAAAAGCTTGTCCAAACATCTTTTATTAAGTATAAGTCACTGATGGATTACGCCGCTGAGGCGTGATCCATCTGCGACTTATGCTTGGCAAAATATTTGGGGAATACCACTGTACCCGTCCCACACATTATGCAATTCCAACGTTCGGATTAGGTAAATATTTAAGACCTAGCTTGATGAACAGTTTAATAGTTGTCTTACTATTTGAAAAAATTCCCATAAACTATGGCACGAAATAGCTATCTAAACCAAACCCAAAGTTAACGATTTATGTAAGGTTTCAACTTTTAACTCTTAAACCAGATTATACTGTACTGTTATATTTATGTATATAATTCTTTCTGATTTTATATAAAAATCCTCAACATGTTCGTAACGGTACTTGTATACAATTTTATGTTGAGCATGAGGAAATGATATGAATTGTATTATTATGACAGAAAATATTTGTAAGTGCTTATTCGTCGTGACACGATGCCGCGTTTTCGGTTATCTGAGACAAAGAGAATTTTTTAGCTCAGGCCAATGCACCATTTTCCTCTGAACGTCAGAATTTTAAATGAACCGGATTTAGGTTAGGAAGCATGGTTTCACTTTTGTATTTGTTGTGAAGCATATGAGTGGACTATTTTCCTGGCCTTGATCCGAAATTTTAGAGTTCGCATACATATTTTCAAGAACAAATTGCTGCTGATGCGATTTGAACACTGTAGGAAAAATGCAGTAAAATCGCCGCTCTTTGGCAGTAATGACATTGAACTAATTAATGTTGAGTTAATATTGAAATAATTTTGGCCAAATATTGGCCGTTGATGTCACCGAAACAGGGAAACGTTAAGAAAATTTAGCCAGAAAAACTATCTTGGCATATGTATTTTATTCAATACTAGCATTACTAAAATCGATTCAGTTTCCGTTATAATATTCACAAAATTATATATTTTCAAATGAAAACATCATTCCTGATAATACAAAGCTGTCAAATATTTTACCTGTAAGAGACAAAACATTATAAATCGGTATCCAATATTTGGGCGTCTGTGATACGAGGAATTTCATAACAATAAGTCCATATGACAAAACAATGACCTATTTTTGTGACCGGCCGCTTACACGGCATCAAGTATGGCTCACTAATGGAATCGTGCGTCGCATCTGTGCAATTCTTTTTTAGATCAGGACCAAGTTTGGCCTCAAGAACTTAATTTTTCAAACAAACAAATTTCAACTTTATTCTAACACAAACAGGCATGAGCCATAGATGGAACGCGCCTATTAGGCGCGATCCATCTACGACACATGCTTGCACTACATTGTTTTCTGAAACTATACTCGAAACGGTTTTTTGAGGAAAAAAAATCGCAAAAGAGACTATATTTGCACTTTCCGCGTTTCCAAGTATTCGGATCGGCCCGATAAATCTACAACACAAATGTGCGTGTCAAGGGCTTGACCCTTGACAAATATTTGAAAATATATGAAAAAAGGGAAGGATGAAATCGTCCACCTTATTAACCAAACAATTGGTCGTCATAACGGCAAAGTCATAACTGGACACAGAAACCGAACCTCTCATACAAACAAAGAAAAAATGAAATACGAAAAGGGAGGAATATATTTTAAGATTTGACTCACGAGGATATGACTGATGCGCCCAAGTTTTCGATACGTCAATTAAATGAGGTAATAGGGAGTTACTGTTTACTCTCCTAAAGCAACTCGGACTAATATTTAAGCTCAACAAATAAAAATATTCATATTCGAATGAAACTTTTTAATGTCTCAATAAATTTTTGTCAACATTCGGTCTCACATGTAATAAATATTTATTAAATTCGTTCATATTCGTATTTTGCGTAGAAAGGCAATTTTGAAGTTTAGGTGAAGTTTGAAGTTTAGGTGAAACAATTTCATATGGCGTCACAATTATTATCGACAATCATTTTTTAAAACAAACTCATCTTTTTCTACTAAAACGTAGATTAAATTTTATTGTTTTCGCCTGAGTCAGTTTTAAGGTGAACTTCCATAAAATAAAATTTACGAGAAATCAAAAGTCAGAAAAAGCGCCAACATGTTCAATACTGCCCCTTGTTTTCTTCGGTACGTGTACTCTCTTGATAATGGTTTGGTGTGATACAGAATTTCCTATATTAGCAATTGATATTGTCTACTTATGTCATGTAAAAAATCAATATCGCGTTAAAACTGTAAATTCCTATACACAAATTTTCATAAAATGAAGATGATAACAGGATTAAGAAAAATATATTTAACAGCACTTAAGCTGCTATTTAGAAATTTACTCACTTTTAAATACTGAACAATGCTTGATAGTATATTATTTTAGAATCACACATTATCATGTGTCAACCTGATCTGAGACACTACGCAATTCCTAGTTCGCGACAACCGAAGTTATTCTAGTTCTTCACATTGGACAAAGTCCAGCCTTATCGTTCACCTGAAAACATTTTTTTAGACTTTTAGTGTTTAGTGCTTAGCCAAGATATAACGAGCCAATTTTATAACTCCCATGTTACCTTGAAGACTCGCAAACCAATGGTTGCTGAGACTTACGTAAGGTTTAAGAGAAAGAATACACCTTAAAAAAGAATGTACAGAAAGCATTAAGGTTCCCAACTCGGCGGTGCAGTCGGTTAAGCGTAATCGTATTGTCCGAAAGGCTGATGGTTCGATGTTGGCCATCTCACCACAGAGCGTGCCATTCAGTAAGGAACCACACGGGTAGCTGTGACACACAAAATATTCACAGCCTCTATACCCGGTCCTTGCCTAGCGGCGTAAGATATAAACCCTTCGATAAGTTCACGGACAAATCGTAACATATAATTGGAAATCCACCTCAAAAAAGCATAAAGGTGAAATATAACAACCTTTCTCGTAACTGTAAAAATCTGTTTGACGACATTTTGTAGTTTTGAATTTGTTTAATAATGAAAACTTTTTAGTTGTCGCAAAACATCAGGTTTGTCTGTTATTGAAAGATAGGCAACAAAGAAAACTCTTAAATTTCCGTTTTGCGTTTATATTATCAGTTCAGGCAATACGAAATTTTATTTGAATATTTTTGAAACAAACATGCTTAAAAATTGCTTAAAAGGCGTCCCCGCTATTAAAATAGGTTGTTACATTTTATTGTCCAGTTTCACGATAACAAATATAGCAATTGGTCACGCCATTGGCTCACTCACTCCAAAAAATATTATTGAAAAAAGTTCAGTTTTGTCATGTGTGGGCCACTGATGGAACACGCCGTCAAGGCGTGGTCCATCCGTAGCTCATTCTTGACAAAATCAAGTTATGTTCTGAAGTTCTGAAGTTTTATTGTTTACCCCGACCGGGCAGTCGTACTCATAGTTTAATATGAAAAGTTGTAAAATGAAAATTTTCTTGAATATTTTTCGATGAAAACTATTAACTTACAGAATAATATCTTCTAGATTTACTATAAAGTGTTTACGCACGACCTTGTGAGATAAGTTTTGTCGTTTTTATATATTTGAAAAACTTGCTTTCATACAAGTAGGGCTGCCTTTATAGTTTGGTTCAAACGATATTCCAAAATCACTATATAAATTGAGTAATGTTTCAACGTTTCAAACAAATGAAGTTGCTGACATTCGACCATATTTTGCGTATTTTGGTATCGATTCACGATTTACATTAATTTTGCAACGCTACAATTTGACATATATCATGATTTCACTGCAAAACGAATAAATTGGAGAATAATCGAAAAAAGAAATTACTTTTAATGAGAATTTTGGAATACCTTGCTACCCAGAAAAGGGTTTGGCAACAAACATATGACAATATAAAATATTATTGGAATTTGTACCAATGATAAGGTTTTAATGGTAAAAATATTTTAAAAATAGTTTCTTCAAACTCCAAAGCAAAAAACGAATTAACACCGTAAACAGTCATAATATAATGACTTTTTACGTATAAGTATAAGTTGATGCAGATACGTGTTTTGGAATGGTTCTAGCGTATTTTTTGCATGTCGGAAGAGGCGAATAAATTGAAATAAAGAAGTGGTTGGTGGTTTTACCATCGCCCAGGGCAGATGCTACTCACTGCAATTTATTATAGCCCTACATTTTTGCTTGGGATGTATGGATGTTTTTCGTTGAGAGAGCACTTGTCGCTGCTATAATTATGGTAGTTACTGGATATACAAGTGGACAACGTCGCCAAAAGGTATTTATTATCCAGCGTTTCCTTCGACTCAAAATTTTGAATTTATATCAAAGCTAATGCAGCTTTATAATTAATTAAAAAGCAGCCAGATGGTAATTGTTTTTAGAGCGAATTTCTACATTCCAAAATTGTATTTAATGCCATGTTACGTAATATTTTAGTGCTGTCTGCATATTTCGAAACTTCGCGTACTTTATGCTAGCCGCATTCGATAGCGTTGCGATGCGAAAAAACAGTTTTTCTTAACGTGACAAACAAATGTTACATCATGAAAAATAAATTGAAAAAAGCTGAAAAATAGAAAACATCAAAGAAAAGCTTCGTATTTATAACCATGAGGTTTGGATTGCCACTATGGAATTTTTGTATTTTTTGCATCTCGCTTCTTTGCTTCCCCTTCTTAGTCGCCTCTTACGACACGCAGGAAATACGTCAGAGCTATTCTAAAGCCCGTACCCACAGAGCAGATAATGGACTACACTTCTTTCATTGTCTCACATAAGTGAGTTAGATCAAGATATCAAGTAAAAGGCTTGAAGTTGTATTCGGGATAATGAACTCTTTTTCTGTCACAGAAATTGTGCACACATGTTAAGTATGAGTCAATGATGGATCGCGCCGCCAAGGCGGTGGCGCATTCTTTACGAAATCAAGTTTCCGATTGGGTTGGGAATTTTTTTATTTTTCTCAGTATTACATATCGATGAAGAGATCGCGTGACTGTGGTTAGTTGAACTAATAATTGTCCAGACAAATTTGAATTGACTTTGTCAAGACGGACCATTGTCTATCAATTGGCTATGGCGTGAGCTATCGCTGAATAATCAAATTAAGTCAATAGAATATTGAATTGGGCGTGAAGAACTGATGTCGACCTATTATTCAGATTTTGTTCTTGATGTTAATTCTTTGTCGAAATTTGCTCAAAGTAAGGATGAATTGAAAGTAACACGTAAAGTAACTAGTACTAAAAACCACGACTAAGACAAATAGCAGCGCAAAAATCAAATAGCCCTCTAATAACATGCCATACGGAACTGGACTGCTGAAGTGCGAACGAAGTATATGTCCAAAAGGATGCCGAAATCTTTTACAACTGTTTGTTGTCTCTTACGTCAAACGAAAAATACCTTAGAGCAATTCTACCTTATGGACAAACCCACTGAGCGGAAAACATTGATTTCATGGAAGTGATCAAAGTATATTAAAAATGAATTACTTAGGTAGTACTTAAAGTCATACAGTGCAAAAAAATTGTAAATCTATAAATCAAATTATATAGTATGATTGACGCAAAGATGCAATGCTCTGTCATTGCCCAATCAGAAATTTTATTTTGCTAAGCCTATGCCACAGATAGACCGCCTATCATTGACGCGATTTATAAATGAAACATACTTAACGAAAGATGCTGTGAAAATATTTTTTGATTGGAGTCATTACACTACACATTTTATACAGGAATTTCGACCAACCAGGTTTCCTGCCATATAATAACTATTGCCTTATTGTAGGTTTTTCCTTCTAAAAGAAACTGATGATAATAATCGATTTTTTACAATTATTGAGCGGTAGTAAATTAACAAAATATATAGTCATATTTATACATTTAATTTAAAATTTGATGCCATAAAATTTGTGACATCTCGCTATTTTTATATTTGTTTTTTTGTTAAACTCCATCGCCATCTAGCGAAGTTTCTCAGATTGGGCAATCGTCCCGTTTCGCAAATAGGTCACATCGAAGCATCGCAAATAAACAGCCCTCCATGAAATATTTGTATTTGCGTTCACAATTCACGGTATCTAAATCTTACAGATGAACCTATGTATCATTGGGTAATGGGGCAAATAATTGAATAATTTGATTCAGTCTTTGATTCAAAAAACTTCGCGAATCCTAAAATCCGGGGTTGCTCGAAATCTGGGAAGTACCGATGAGATGTTGGGGTGAGAATTTATAGAATATTTTTGAAATTTTGATAATGTCCAAACGTTGGCCGATATATCGACCAACTTGTAAGGAAATCTTATGAATATTTCTTCAAATGTTTTTATGACAGTATATTTCTCACACATGGTATATACCTGCGCTTGCAATAACCCTTGTAATTCGAATCTGATTCGAATATTTTTTTCGAATCGGATCGAATCACTAATTCCATTTAAATAACGAATATCTCATTTTTTAGTATTACAAATTATCCCCATTGTGAGCATCATAAAATTTATAGTTTATTGTACATTTTCAATTCATACGCAGTGTCCAAAGGCAACAATTTTCATATTTTAACTGCAAAATATTTTCGATGGCATTTTGTCGTTAAAAATGAAAATTGTAGCTCTTTTAGCAAGTTTTTGTTTTTATGAACGATTCGATATTGATTCGAATAACTTGTGCTTCGAATCCAATCGAATCACCGGATCGAATTGCCCAGTCCTAGCTACAAGGACTTTAAAATCAAAATACCCCGACCTTACATAATTGAGAATAATTCGGTATTTGCTGTACGAAAAACTGCACACTGCGATAACACCCCGGCACTGTACCACTGAGACAATAGTAACCATTCTTTAATGAAATACGCAGGATTTCCACTACCATTTTATATTTAATCAGTATTATAGATGAAATTCTTCATTAAAAAAAAACATTTTGTGGATTTATCTCTTATAATACACTGTCACAGATATTCAGTAAAATCACTGCATTTTGACAGTAAATTTATTTGTTGGCATTAAAATGGAACTGTAAAATTGTTTTTTCTCTAATCATGGGCCTTTGATGGAGCGCTCCGTCGAGGTGCTGTCCATCAACAGCCCATACTCGACAAATCTCTTTAACATGCGGTGGTTTTTAATTTTGAAAATATGCAACTACTGCAAATGATTAGAAAATTTGATGTACTTTTGTTACAGTGTAAGTCATTATCATTTCAAAAATAACAACTTGTTTTTGTTTTCAAACAAATCAAATTGTTTACCTTTCATTTGGAGACTTTAAAAAAGTACTAAATTAAATATTACAATTTTCAAAAAACGTATCAAAAATGAAAATTAAGTATAAAGGAAAACTATATCATCGTTAATGCATTCACACTGTTCATCGCAGGTTTTCTATCCAAGTTCTTCAAATTGTTGAAATGTTACCTGTCCGAATTGTTTATTCTTTGTAGCTCATATCCATTGCATAAGCTGAGAAACGTACGGTTATTATTAATCAGGAGTAGAATATTGAGTATATTATGTTTAAATTTCCGCGATGGCCTAGTGGTTAAACATGTTGGCATCCCAGGTTGCATATCTTGGGTTCGAATTCCGCCGAGTCCGCCTCGTTAATCCGTGGCCACCACTGACCTCAGGGTGTAATATCTTGGGTAGGCTAAGCCGAACAGGAAAAGATCGTATTTTTTTCCAACAATTCTAAGCTTGTCCGTCCATAAGTTGGCCATAAGTTGCAAGGACTGTGCCTTGCGCAGGGTGATCTCCTCCAATAAGTGGCTATGAAAAAATCTAGCTGAACAAAATATTGCTGTTGTTCAAGACCCACACCCATTCATCGCGGTTACCATCCAAAGCGTAGAAACCTGTGGCTTGTGTTCAACAAATTGTATCATCAAATGTGCAGGTGGAATCTAGGGATAGGCGATTCGATCCGGTTATTCGAATCGATACGAAGCAAAAATTTCTCGAATCAGCCGCGAATTGGTCGTAAGAACATTGTGGTATAAAATAAAGTGGATTTATCACATTTTAAAGATAAAAATGTTGGCAAGTCTATTTGTGACATGAAAGATTATCCGTGAATTCACCGGTAATAACCATTAGAGACAATGTTCACATTGTTTCTAATAGTTATTGTCAGAGAATTCTCCATTATTGTCTTTACTGATACTGAGGGTGAATTGTAAAGGAAAGAGCAAAACGGGTTATTTACGGGGACATGTTGACGATTCGATCCGATTCAAAAAAAAAAAAAAAATGGAATTGGATTGGAATTTCAAATATTTCGGTTTTGCCCTGCCCTAGTTGACACCAGTTAGAAAAAAGGTTTAGATATGTTTTGTTAGGTATGAGTCGCTCATCGAAGTAAAATGAAAATAAGGAAGAGGTTTAGTAAAAACAATGATCAAGCAAATACTTCACCTGCATTATTTGTAAATTCATTGCCGACATGTTTGGTTGCTGGTGCAGAAAAGTAACTGAAAAATAACATGTTTATTTAAGAAAACCAATACACAAAATCCGATCTTTTAAGGTTAATTTACACAGGTATGTTTCGCTACTGCAAAAAAGGCAGTGAAATCTTGGTTTTTAACAGCTATTGCGAAATTGACTTTTCGTATGATTATGGACTGTTGATTGGACAAGGCGGAGTCCCGCAATATAACATACTTATTATGAATCTCATGGTAAAGTCAGTTCGTTTTTTTTTGCACAACTTCTTTTGTGCCAGTTCACAAAAAAGCAACTGTGAAATTTCAAAATGAAAAATTATTGAGTTCACCAGCCCTATGCTTCACAATTTTGAATGTCTAAAATTCGTTTAATATCTGACCGGTCGCAATAAATGTATTGAATAGCTCACTGGCTATGCGAAATTGCGAAGTGGGGAGTGCACACGCTAACGTTTCAACGGAATATTGATTATGAAATTGAGAAAAACACTTAAAGTACAAATAACTGATATCTCTTCGGGTGATTTCCAGTCGAATTATTCTAATCAAACGTGCTTTGTTGAGCATGAGTCGCTGATGGATTGTTCCGCTTAGGGAAGATCCATCTGTCACTCATGCTTGGCAAAATATTATTATTTCTCATTGTGGATGCATTCGTTTCAATGTAATAGCAAATAAAAAAATCGTGCGTATAAATTGATTAGCAGAAAATTAAAATGTAAAATAACCTTTTATACAGCAGCAAAACGAGTGTGAGCAACCAAAGACAGGCCAAAGCAATTATAGTAGGGACCATCCAATCTTTGTCCGAAGTTTCTATAAAATGAGATAATATGTGATTTTTTTGTCATTTTGAAGAATAGTGAAGGTTCATTCAGCAAAATATTTCAACCTATTATATTTTAACAAACGAGTAGTACATTCTAAAGCTTATAAATTCTTAAACTCTACCATCCCCAGACCAGACTTTTTGTACTTTACTTTAGCAACTCAATTCTGTTTGGGATGTTCCCTCTTAAAATGCGGCTGTTTGTACTACTGTTTTATCATCGCGGAAGACAGATAACACTCACTGTGCTTTGCTATGAGAGTCCATTTCCAATTTGAATGCCTTTGGCTTAGAGTGTAGCTGTTGGTACTACATCTTGTGGATCTCTTTAGCGTTAAGTGGCCGTTAGTTGGTTCCTTTTGGGCGTGGCACCTGGCCGTGCTCAAAGTGAATTTCATTAAAAAAGATAAATTTCATACTTGTGTCTGTTCATAAAATCTTCATAAGTTTCCATCCAGTCGTTCCCTTCATTTTCTTCATCAATATCGACTTTGCTGAGATCAGTTCCATAGAGAAATACTGAAATGAAAAAAAAAATAAACTGAATTAGTCGGATAAAAAAGACGCACCACGCGGCTCATCTGTGAAACATTCTTCAGAAAAATGTAATTGGGGTTGCTAAAACCAAGGTGCATTATAATAAAAATGCGGTAAAATAGCTGCTTTTTTACCGTGATTTTGCTTGGCGACAATAAAAAAGGATTTCAAAAACGACCTTTTGTCCAATTATAGACTGTTGACAGAACGCATCGCCGAGGTGAATAATGAAAGATGGTCTTTTGTAGAACACCATTCTCTCAGCTCTTCGCTTCAAATTAAATAAAAGTTATCGAGCCTTCGACCTTTGAGTATTTTTCAAAATAAAAGTTTGCTTTATGGAAGATACAAAGCAGGCCTTAGCCATATTGTCTCTTCACCTTTGATATTTGTAAAGCCTCTGATTTTATATTTTGTCCCATTGATATTATTGTAGACAAACATTCGTATTGTCCTGCATCTGACAAGCTAGCTTCGTTTATGATCAGACTTGATCTTCCAGCACCAAGAGACTGATGAACGTTTTCAGTATCGTCATTTGACAAAGATATTTTATTTTTGCTCCACGTGACGGATGGAACAGGATATCCAACAGAGACGCAATCAATTTTGACATGATCAGATTCAACTATGGATGGATTCTCGTCCGATATTTTCACCTTGTATGGTTGTACTGCAATAATTTA
The DNA here is from genome assembly GCA_963675895.2 of Styela plicata. Taxonomy (NCBI): domain Eukaryota; kingdom Metazoa; phylum Chordata; class Ascidiacea; order Stolidobranchia; family Styelidae; genus Styela; species Styela plicata. The sequence continues at coordinate 13,661,264 of OZ023144.1, read as the reverse complement.
AGAGTGAGTTAAAACGGCATTGTTTCATCCAGTGATTATTTATATGTAAAGTCAAAAATTAAAAATCCACAAAAATAAAGCAATGTCAACAAGACAGTGCAGTGATGAACTTTTACGCGCTTCTTTAACACTTATCCCGTTGCTACCTAGTCCAAAATATTGATCATTGAATAATATTCACCTTACATGTTTTGTTAAGCGTGGGTAACGGACGAATCGCGTCGATGAGGGACGTCTGTGGCTATTGTTTGTCAAAATAAATTTTCTGATTGGAATGGAGTCGTACGACCACTGTGTTATGCTTTCAGCCAAGTTGGAAGAGGATTTTTTAATGTGTTCCCCAGAAGTACGGGGCCTGTATGATTTAAGAGTTGCAACCCACCTCTCATGAGTGCCTTTGACTCAATGAGGCGTCGGTCATCGAAACGCTACTGTCTACTCCGTGTATCTGAACTCCATTAGTTGATAGAATTTCCTATTAGTGTATTCATCTTGATAGATTTATTGTACGTTATGGGACATTGATTTTGTTGATGAAGTTATAAATATACAGATAATTAGAGCTGGGCAAAACTGCATTCTTATCTGATTCGAATGATTTCATCAAAGCGGAAAGAATCACTCATTCTTCAGGGATAGCAGACTATTCCGCATTTTTATTCACAACTTGGAATCAATTCGAATCACCGAATCGAACTGCCCAGCGCTGAATACAATACAGTTTCTGCGTTCCAGCCATGCCAGATGTCTATTTTCATAAATTGCACATCCTGTCATGTTTGTAGTGTCCATGACCAACTGCTATGACTACTTAAGAACAAGATAATAAGAAGTTTTTAGAGGAGAAAAATGCTTGATTAGGCACGAAAAATGTTTGATTTGGCATGAAAAATGATTTCTCTTACTATACGTACAAGCTTCCATGACTAGGCGTAAAAGACTGTTTGGGTGAATTCGTGGTTGAAACTAGGCCGATCTGCTAAAAATAATCATAATCTGATAAAACGTACCTGTTTGACATATAAATTGAATGGAATCGTCATTACAATCATATTCATTCCAACCAGAACTATCCATCGCCACACACTTTTGTGTTCCTTTCGTGCTGCAAAATTCAGTATACCTTAACGATTCTTAAAAAGTAATCCGCACAGTTTATACTACAAGCATTCATTTACAATTTTCAAACTCTTTAGAAAAATATAGCAAACCTAGAAATGTTGGACGCTTCCTTTACTCCTTTCCATTGATCGTCAACATCTTGGAATGTTCCTCCGATCCAGTATTTCGAATCCAATGAACTGTAAGACCACAAAATTCAGAATGTGGATGAAACTGGATAATATATAATCAGATAATAACCAGATAATATATAATCAGCAAACGGAATTCTATCTCTAAACCAAACTGGGAAAACCAGACAAAAAAATAATAAAGAAAAAATATAAAAGTGTATTGTACTTCGTCGTCACGTAGCGATTCTGAAACAGTCACGTTTGGATACGCTTCGATAGGCAAGAGTATCACCGAAGAAAAAAATGCGCGGTTCTTCTGCTTGCTGATACTGAATTACTGCTCGCGGAAAAACTGAATACCAATCAACTCAGAACTGGATTTATGTTATTAAGATAAGGATAAGGCCAACAATGTTGCGTGGAGCTATCCCTCATCAATTTCATATCGTATTATATTTTGATTTATTATGATGCAGGAGATATAATATTTTTTTGGGTAGTACAAGGAATTACTAAAACATGAGGTCATTACCAGTTTACTATAGGTAGGCGATATAACATATTGAATCTGTGACTCAGATAATGAATAGTATACCATACGTAAAGTAGATAATGATGGAAATTCACTAAGTATGTACAATATCCAAACAGACTTATACTGCTTAACACTAATACCTTGAGTATGAACATCTCACTGTAGTTTGTTACCAACGTGTATGCCTAAATATCTATGGATTCGAAAAATTTCATGTTGATGCAAATTTCTATTAAATATTGTGCAGTCTATGTTAGGACTTATTAACATGGTTTTCGATTTCTGATTTATCAATGTTAATAAGAAAATTGTTCGATTGCATCCAGTTTGACAGTCAGTCATAATTTCCACATTTACTCTGGACTCAAGGGGTGCTTGATGATCGTGTGGTCGTATCTTGCCCTCCTGATAAATAACGAAATATTCTGCTTCTGTGATATTTTTACTATGCACCATATTTTGTGTCAATTTTCTGGTCGACGAATCAATAAAATCTCACTCTTTCTGTCTAAAGAAAATTAATGGATATGTCGATATCTAGAATTGTTGTGTTGTCTACGAGGCGTGGATATATTATTATTCAGAAGTAGGACCTGTGCTTCCTCTATCACAACTCCCGTACAAACAGCAAAAAACGAGCCACAAAATGCCTTTTGGTCATAGATCGGGAAAGAGAATGAGAACAAACGTTTTTTTTTTTATTTCAAATATACGGTATCGGTATCGCTGTATTAACTTTGATGATTTTAGTTTACTTCCAAATCCGAAAATAATTAATCATTCAATTTTAGTACTTGCGCTGCTGTAAAATAGATTTCAAATACCTTTCTGATTTTGCTTGAATGATTCCATAAATAACCATATCTTCAACTTCAACAAGTCTACTTCCTTGCTTTCTGCACTCTGACTGAGCATTCCAGAATGACAGCGATTTCTTGTTTTTATCGAATAATGTGTCACTATATGTCAACATTGAATAGCTTGAGGACGCAAGCTTCGAATCGTCTGCAAATTAAAACAAGTCAAGCGACATTTGGGGCCACCAACTAGCGTCGGAAGGGTGGAAATTGGACTGTTTGTCTGTCAAAAACAGTCAGAAAAGGCCTCGCTCGGTGACGCAGTATAGGTTAAGCGCAATTGCCCGAAAGGTCGATGGTTCGATGCCGTTTCGCCACCGAAAGTGCCCTTCAGCGCGGCATTTCGCTGACAGCTGTAACACAAAATAGACACACATTCAGTATAAAAATCCGCGCCTAAGGGTTGTTGGATAACCCACGAAGACATGCATACAACCCCGTCGGAGACATGCATAAATTTGTTTTTTTTCCAAAATTTTATCAATTTTGCTAATTAATGGGGTTGCGGGGTGATTCTTGTATTTCTAGTACCACTGTTCTCGTACAGAGCTTTTAAAGGTGAGTAAAATCAGCGACATACCTGCTTGACAAATATATCCGTGACGATAGGTGCAATCCAAATCATTCCATTAATGATAACCCCATCCCATGGCTAGACAATTTTCAATATTATCGATATTGTTCGGCTCCCCAGTACTCCTAAAATTAAATGGTATTATTTATTTGAGTCTGTAATTAAGAATCTCTTCTGAAATCGCGGTTGGGCCAGATTTTGTCCATCACTCCGTCTTTAAACCGGTTGAGATCGATTCGCAAGATTGTGCGTACGATGATAGCGTGCTATAACCCAAGCGAATAAAAAAAATTTAAATATAAAAAGCAAATTATATTAAAAACTTGAAACTATGATGGAAGTGAAAGAAATAACATCAGTATCTGGCAACTCTGTCTACAAAGCTAACAATAAAAATTAAAATAACACAAAATCACTCTCAATATTACTAAATATCGTATATGTCGGGATATATTTCATAAGAAAAGAGGAATATCCTGAATATTCTGCTAAATTGAGGACTTTTTTGAGCATTATTTTCTAGGAATTCTAGAATAAAACTTTTGTAGAATGCCCGTCGGTTAATCAATGCCAAAAGATTAAAGCATAAGTAGTTATCTAAAGTTTTAATCATTTGCACTTACCATTTGTCAAAGCCGCTTTTCACAGGTTTGTAATCAAGTCACTGCCAGAAATTTGTGCTTCTTGCATCTGATGCTCCACCCCAAGTGTAAGGATATCCACTGCAAAGTATTGAAATTCAAAACGAAAAACTAAATTCGAATGCAACTGGTCATCGCGAATTCTATATTATCATGTAATATAAATTAGCATGAGATAATGACCATGCGCTATGTGATAAATATTAACGTTATCACTTCACATCAATTTCATTGGTAATATTATGAAACAAGATACTATCCACAATTATTCGTCAAGTGTTGAATTCGAAAGCTTGTTAAATACTCATTTGTCGAGGGCGGGACACGGATGAATGTTTGTCCCACTTTTTATAACATAGTCTAACTTTTTATAATAGGTGCAGGGTGATGCTCAACAATATTTTTTTCCGTGGATAATATTCCTATTTACTAGTCTCTTAATATGATCTGCACTGCATCGTAAATATATTCCTCATTAACTTTTACTAGTCGATTTCCTCTACCTTGTTCAGTACATAAATATGCAGCTGATCCAAAAGTAACAAAATCATCACCATCGGCATAATACGTCAATACATAATCACCAGCCTTCACGACATCTTTTTTGTCTGTGGATTTTTAACAATAAAAACAGTTTATCCCACCAATATGTACTGGGATATCAGATTTAAAATTCAGATATATTTAAATATAAAAGCCGTGAAGTTCCCGTAACCAGTATTTCTATAATATATCATGCTTTAATTCGAATATTTCACAGTATAATATACAAACTTTGCATGTTATAATAATTTGTGCTCTAGTATTTCTTAAATTTCAAACGCATGGCGCTGTAGGAAGATATTTATTTCAAATCAATTATCTTATTTTCTAAAATATTTTTGGTTCGAATTATGAGAAGGCATCTTTTATTTATAATCCCGTGTAGATTACTTACTCAGACTTTCGTACTAAATGCCGGAGTTCCCCCCAATGGTTTATAGAGGGTTCCACACATCCAGAATGTGTTGGGGCTCTCTGTACTGTATAGAATACGCACAATAATATGGGACTTGGGGGATGGGAAAACAAATGGAAATAATAAAATAATAGCATGCATAGAGAAAATCAAAAATGGATTATACTGAAGTACAGGTCATCGAGATTGGGACGTTTGGTCTCATCCATAACCGTAGTGACAGTGGTACATAATTAAAAAAATAATGCACAACAATGAGGCGGAAAAAGTTCACGGAACTTTAAATAATACAAGTTGACTTCGAATTTATGCTTACATGAATATGATGGCGAAAGGACGGAGGCAACAATCCATAAACAAAGTATCTTCATTATTGATTTCCTGCAAACTCATAATTGAGTGCAAAGAAGCAAAGCAACGTCACGGCTATAATAATACCATTAAAAAACACAAAAAGAAGTAAGTATAGGATATGATTACAGATCATCTGTTTACAGAATTCGTAAGGGTTGAAATGTCACGTGAATTAAATAAGTTTTTTTTGTAATACATTTTTTTATGATATATAGAGAATAAAAAAATTGAATTGCATGTATACGTGAAAATGATGACTGATTTGCGAAAGAGAAACTTGCCATTCCTGTGGCACATGATAATACACGTTTATGACATACATTTAACAGACTGAAATAAGATGAACGAGAAATAACTTGTTATTATGTTTAAAATAATCGTTCAAAACAAACCCTCATACAAAAAATAATATAAAAATGTTAAGTAAACATATCTTACGATTATATCAGAATATTAATATTGACTCAATATTTTTTGAGATCTCGCAGTCGTTAGAAACGGCATTTGGATTGTTTCTTGAAGTACGTCATTCAAGTATGAAAGTAATTAAGGTATTAATTAGCCAATCAGAAGATTAATATTATCACGACGCGATCCACCGGTGACTCAGAAGTCGGTATATTTGTGAATTATCTACCTTATTTCACAACACGTGCCAAATTCAATAGCAATTCCAGGAACTAACTAGTTCCTCATTAACTAGTTATTCATATTATAGCGAATGTTTACGGTAATACTCCAGTTTGTCATGTACGCAGTAACACCAAACTTGACAAACATGATCCAGCATTATAAAGAGTTTTTGAAAAAAACTTCAGTTACATGAAAGTGATATACTTAGATTAAAATAACGTACCATTGGATTGGTATTTTTTTAATTTTTTTTATTCTTAATAAAACACTTTTGCCAATTCGGACATGCATGCAACAATATATTATCATACTATAATATTAATTGCAACAACGCACTGGGAAGACTGATAAAAATGCGTATGGACGCAATTCTGTCAGTGCGAAAGATTCAACAGTGGTACACGCACTTGCATTTTGTTTCAATAGAATTCCTTCTTGTTGATACTTCAGACAATGTAAAAGGAAATGCTCAACATTCTTATTGTGTGTTTTACAGTTATCATATTTACCATTTTGATGACATCCAATTTTGTACAAGTATTTAATTAATTAAATAATTAATTTTCCAATAGTTTCTCTAATAATGTAGAAATTCTTTGCATGCTGCTGAGAGTTAATACCTCTCTTTGGGATAAAATCATCAGGCATTCTATCAAGTTTGTTTCAGTTTTCAAACATATTTGTAATCTTTTAAGATCTGTTGGTAACTCTTCGACAGGATGATGTAAAGCATGTGCTGGTATACTATTCATTGCTTCTGTACATAGTCCAAGCGCTTGGTTGCGTTCCTGAAGACTTTATAATTTCATTATTAGTGCTTTGTCTGCAGATGCATAAAGTGGGCTTCAATATTTGAGCGAATAAGCGATCTGTATAGTTCCATCATCAAATTTTCACTGCATCCAAATTGTGCGCCATTCTATAACGAAATAAATTTAATCGTTGATAACTTTTTGTAATAATATAATCAATGTGCTTATCCATAAAAGTTTGTGCTCAAAAAGAACACCCAGGTCCTTGACTTGTGAAACTTGAGGAATCTTTATTCCCGAAATGCTGAGTTTGACTAGATCATATGTTCTACAATTTTAAACAAAATGCACTGACGTGCGCAATGCCAGGGGCACTAATGTAAAATATTGCAAGTTCAATAAAACTGGATAATCGCAGAGCCATTCAAACCTGTCAACAAAAATTTGAATATTTCAGCAGTTTATTTTGATGAGTTGAAAAAAGATATTCCGACCTTTTGTTCTCGTTGTACATATATTTTTGAAACATATCACGTAACGAAAATTTAATTGTACTATGCAATATTTGCTCAAATCAGTTATCGTTTTGCCCGTCGATTTTACAGTACGAATACTGATGCTTTTTGTCGGTTTGTATTATTTTTCCAATTAAAATAAAATTATTGAGATGTTTGGGTTCTTGTTAGATAATATATATTGCTTTTCTGTTTGATAGTTGCAGTTTTGACAATTTTGGTGAATAGAGGTGAGTTGTATTTGGTGTATCAAATTCAACTTTAATACGATAAAATTATGAAAACGACTCTGAACTTTGCGGTTGTTGAAAGAGTCAATATGTGGTGACCAGAATACAATCTCTTATTTTGCCATTTTGTCGGCACAAGACAACCCAAAAGATATTTTGTGTATTGGATAGAAATAGGATGTACAGCAAACTACGTATGGTCGCTAGCCTGAGATTTGAATTTGAGTACTTCGAGTTGTATATTTCTAGTTATATTCGGCGTATCATCCAGGACGTTCGGTCCCTCTTTGACGCATGCATGACAAATTATAAAATTGGATTGTAAATTTCCCTGCACCTGGTGATCTTTAAGATCACGACCCATGTTGGTTTTGATGGTGATTCCTACTGAAGTCATTTTGTGGTATTACATAATTTTTGGCGAAATACAATCATTCAAAATGATACGCATAAAAGTTCGAATTTTGCAAAATTGTTTTAGCAAGAAACAAACCTCGCCCATATTTTCTTTAAGGTTGTGAGAAGAAGTTGTCTTATTGTGGGTGGCTATTTTGTTTTGTCATTTTTGCTTGCACTTGGTAACACAAAAGATACTGGTTATGTGGAATTTTGCTCTCTAGCGGTACATTCCATGATTGCTCCGTAGGTATGTCTGTGTCTAACACTCATATATGTCAGATTTAAGGTCATATATCTTTTAAAACTTCACGCTCTGAGGCATGAGCAAAGTCAACTTACAAATGCATGGACAAATTATTAATATTTTTATCCAATCAGTTTAATTTCTCTTGCCGTTGCTTAAGCTTGTTCGGATTATTTTTCTTTTTGAATATTTTTCTGGTGGAACAAGGAGTAAAACAACAAGGCACAAGAATTATGTCAAAGCTGTCGAAAAAAATAGAGGAACGTAATTCAAAAAATTACTTTTTTGCGAATGTTTTTAGTGATTTGCAATATTGTAATTTCATGCATTTTTTTTTTTTAATTTTTAACAATTCCGTCAAACATATAGGTATCTAATAACAGAGATCTAAAAAATAACTCATCTCATGTGTATATCCTTACAACTAACTGGACAGAACTGGAAGGTCAGGTGGAAACATGGTTGCGTCCTTTAGGATATTACCTAGTACGATTGCAACCAATAAGATTGCACTCAGTAAGATTATACTTAGTGGGTTCGAACCAGGTAGGATTAGACTGAGTAAGTTTGCACCCGGTACGATTGTATCAAGTTGGATTGCATTGAAATTCTTTAGTCTAGGCAAGGATGGGATTCTACAAATGACCACTCAATAGCAAAGAGCTAGTACAAGACGTAGTACTGGGAACTGCAATCTATGCGGTCAACATCGATCTTCGATAATAAGGCGTAACGTTCACTGAACATTCGTATAAAGCTTAACCATATATAACCATATAGATACCAGTTTCGAATCGGGGTGAAGGTTTGTTCTCATTTTTACCGTGCATGGACCTGGTCGGCGGAGGGAGTCGTAAGCGGTGCTTACTTGAACCACCGTGCACCGGCGAGGCGTCCAGCAGACCTTTCGCACATCCCCCACTGGATTCGAACCTGCGCCACGGCGATCAGAGATGCGTAGCTCGAAGCGTATTCTCTACGCTTTACCGAATGAGCTAAACGGGCACTAGGTTGTTATGTTCGGCGCAATGTATATCGAAAGGAGATATATATGGAATAGATTGGAAATATTATGAGATGGGATAATCTAATGTTCCAAGGTATATAGCTTCAACGTTTAACAAGCGGAATATACACAAGGTATGTATAAAGCAAAGGTAGAAATTTGGTTTAAAAGATCTGGGTTGTAGTGAAACCACGGTCTCCATTGATTGGCGCTTCTGGCTCAACGGTAGCTCCTGCTGATGTTGTATGACATTGTACTGGGCTGTTTTAATTATTGGCAAAATATTTTAATTTGAATTTTCAAGTTTGGAGGTTATGATAACATTTTGAAAAGTTGGTAAATATGTTCTGGTTCCTATAATGCCGCCCATTCGTTCTTGGTAACATTTAAAGTTAAATAACGGTGAACTGTTGGTTTAGCCTCTCGCCAGTGGACTCATGGTTCTTCTGCCGCTCTGTCGACGGCTTCACGGCTTCTTAGGTTTATAATTGAGTTGCTTTTTCCAGTTGCGCGACGGCATGTCGCGTTGCACGCCCGTGTTACAATCCAGCATCATACAAAGAAGTTCATTTTGAAACACACTCGAAATAATTTATCCTTTAGGAATCAAACCGCCATTCAAGTTAATGTTGGCTATGGTGAAGACAACTCCTTTCAAAGGGAATCATGCAAAAACGCAAGAATGTCAAACTAAACAGGTGCGTACAATACAGAGCTTATCTTGAAGTTTATTCGACTGTATCGGTACCGGTATTCGTTACCGTTTTTCAGTATATTTGATCAGTAGGTTATGATCAATATATTACGCCCACCTGCGATGCCGGCTGATTATTAATATTGAACTTCATAACCAATTGTTTTGCAATGTCTGGTATGAGACAATTTGACGCTGCGCTCATCATCGCGCATAAAACTTTGAAACATACAGAACTATTTGCTGATATCGGGTTGTTAAATGACGAATAAGTAAGTGGCTAATAAACAGAAACCACATTTCGGAGTCATGCCAACTCTGTGACCCTTCTGCCGCTTCTGCCTAAAGATCGGTGCCGAGTTGGTTTTGTCCCAATATTGCGGCTGCATGTTGCGTTGCTGAAACTTGTTTTCCGTTATCGGCGTCATTTCTCGGAGTTTCAATTGAAGTGTGTAAAGAAAAGACGACATATACATGCCCGTGTTGTATAAACCAGCATCATGTAAAACACGCATGATTATACGTAGTAGGAACAAATGGTAGCTAGCTAGCAGTTGAATATTTATTTATTTTGTTTTTGGAAATTAAATCGTCCTTCAAGTTGATGTTGCTAATGATGAAGACAATTCTATTCAAAGGAAACGTACAAAAACGCAAGAATATAAAGTAAACGGGTACGTAAAATTTAAAACTTTTTCTGAAGTTTATTTGATTGATTTGTTCTGAGTGTATCGATACCGGAATGTTTGGGGTAAACTATGTTAAATATATTAAGCCTTGCAATACATTACGTCTTGCAATGTTGAGCATACGCATGTATGTTAATTGTCCGAAATCGCGTGACCGTGGTTATCGTGGTATGCATTGACTCATTTTATATGATTGTGCAACACTGAGCAATTTGTCAATACGAACATATGGTTGTTTTTAGTGTTTGATTGGTAAGCTATGTTCCATATATTGCGCCCTCCTGTCCTACCGTATGATTGATTGTTGAACTTGACGATATAACCTATTGCCTCACAGTGTCATTTCAATATACGCATGTTCGAAGTAGTGTGCATGTATGATATAGTGTGTGTATGTTTATTTTTTTTTTATAGCCACTTCTTAGAGTGGATCACCCTGTCCAAGGCCCTTTAACAGCGGCCACTTGTCAATCATGTGCCATATATGAGGTGCGTTCCACCAGTGATTACAAAACTATTTGCTCATATCGGATCAGCTTGTGAAATGTTGAACGGTCAACGGTCCACATTCGGTTGTGAAATATTAGCACTGTTAATAGCACTGAGATATTCATCCACGATCCTCAATTTGTTGTAAAATATTATATAACAATGAGTTTATGATATATATTACTATTCTTTCGTTTTGTCTAAATCGTGCTTGGTAACATTACACCAACAATAGGTTTCGCGTCTTGACGACTCGTGATCCATCTCTTTCTTTGTGGCCCATCTTTCATTTTACTTTAGTAATTTTAAAGTAATCCTATAGTATTCCATAGTAATTTCAAAGTAAGTTTATAGTATTCTATAGTAATTTTTAAGTAATCCTATATTATTCTATAGCAATTTTAAAGTAATCCTATAGTATTTAATAGTAGTTTTAAAGTAATCCCGATAGTATCCTATAGCATCATATACTAAATTTGAAGTAACCCTATAGTATTCTATAGTAATTTTATAGTAATCAGTATTTTATAATAATTTCAAAGTAATCCAATAGTATTCTATAGGGAATTTAAAATAATCCCATAGTATCCTATAGTAAATTTAAAGTAATCTTATAGTATTGTATAGTAATTTCATAGTTATCCTATAGTATTGTATAGTAATTTTATAGTAATCCTATAGTATTCAATAGTAATTTTAAAGTTATCCTATAGTATTCTATAGTAGATTTATAGTAATCTTTTAGTATTGTATAGTATTCGATAGTATTCATTAGTACTTTCAAAGTAATTTTGTAGTGGTCTTATAGTAAATGTGTTCCGATTATCATAAAATTTCTCTAAAATTGCTATACAATTTTTATGGTAATTTTATAGTATTCCATATTAAATTTTTATTAGGGTCATCTGCCCTGAGCGATGGTAAAACCATATACTATTTTTTATTTTCCCTCAAGTTTCCTCTCTAGACACGCAGGAAATATGTTAGGGCTATTCTAAAGCCCGTACCTGCTCACCCAGTAAAATTGTACACAACTGGGTTGCTGAACCTAGAGGGAATCTGGAGATTTGTGGCGAATATTATTTTTTTGGGTGAATCCGGTGAGAATTCACATATTATGGCTCATTTTCCTTTTTCTTATGACAAAATTTATTTTAAAAACATTTTATTTATTTATGTCCAATATTGCAATGAACTAGACCAGACATTTACATTAAAAATTGGTTATTTAACTGGATTTCTGGCTGAAAGATGCAACAAGCACCCCTATTGCTCGTCGCGCTATCATTCAAGAAAAAAAACTAATTGAAACGTTAAAATGCTTGTTATTAAAAAAGTTAATATTATCATTAATGACTTCAGTGACAAATGAGCTCACCCAGGTTATCTAACACTCTACATAGTTTTCGAAGCGACCTATTGAAAATTATATCTGAAAACTTTGATCATCCAATACGTCAAAGTGTTTATCAAGGCTAATGAATAAATATAACCCATATTACAATATTACAGAATTTCAGTATATCAAATCACGCGGGTGCTCATTGGGTAAATAAGTATAAAAAAGATTTACTTCGATATTCGGAAACGAATCTCAGTCCTATCGGGTGCATCTCTCCGCGTGTGCAATCGCACTTGGCGCAATCATACAAGGTGCCCTGCTGGGTACAATTGTAATGGAAACAATTGTATTGGTACAATCGTACTGGCCACAATCCTGGGTGCAATGCAACTTGGCTTGCTTGTGCTTGGTGCAATCCTACTAGCACCCTTTCAAGCACATGAAGTTGCAGACAATATTCAGCAACAATGGGCCGGAATCTAATGGAAAACAATAAGCGAAAAGGCACTGGAACACGTCGATGCTGAGAGAAGATTCCAGGAGGGCATATAAGATAATTTAAAGCGTAATTGACCATGTTAAATGCTTTTATATAATCCAGTGAATTTAACCATTTCCAGGCCTACGTTGCAAAATTTTCAACTGCTACCTAATGCAGGCTTAAGAGCGGTATGATGTGGCAGAGCCTGATATTTTTTCGCTTATACACTATCTACGATTTATATTGCATAATAACAATCGGTATTTTTATTTGTGACCAGTATCTGTCGCCCATGAGCCCTGTTTATCAAATGTCTACAGCTTGTTGCGTCACAAACTCAATACATGCCCACATTTAGTCTCAAATTTCAAGAAAATTACAAAAGATGTCGAGGGAAATCGAGAACCAGTTGGGAATTGAAAACATAGGCATGCTAAATATATACACATCCAAACACAGACACGTGTTTAATTTTTTGTAGATTTTTTTCAATTACTACGTTGCAAATTTACAACGTATGAAATGTAAACATACGGAATACGAGGTTTTCAGAATACAAGGTCAAATGCCGGAAATTTAATGCAAATTATCCTTCTTCTAGTACACCTTTATGGGGTGCTATTCATGACACGAGGACTGTATCAGTGGATTGGTCTCGATCATCGCACAACGAAGGGGCATCTGGGACATTGTGCCCCTCCCTCAACCCCATTATCATTTTATATACTTCAAAAATCATACTTAAGGACTGAATGCTTGCGATGGACATTTTTCATTTCATTTTGAGGAACAGATAACATTATTTTTATTTATTGGAGGCACTTCAAAATATAGCTGTATTGATAGGATTCCATTCAGAAAAAATGAGATCAATATCTTGAGCGATTCAAGCAACATCTAGTATTTATGATGTTTCCTCCGATGACAAAAGCGATCATGAATTTGATCAGAAATATATTCTCTGCTAATCAATCCATCACAGAATTGGAAGTCCCAATTCATCTAAAGCCTGATGTTAAACCTGTATTTTTCAAACCAAGAGGAATTCCATATTCTAGAAAGCCAGCTGTCGAGGAAGAGTTGGACAGATTGGTAAATTGTGAAGTTTTAAAGCGAGTCGATTATAGTGACTGGGCAGCTCCTATTGTTGTAATTTCAAAACCCAGTGGGGCAATTTGTATCTGTGGGGATTTCATCAAATTCAAGTTAAACAACATCCTTTACGAAGTTCAGATAATCTCCTTGATAAGGTGAAGGGTGGAAAGCTCTTTACCAAAATAGATTTGCCCGATGCATATTTTCAACTTGAACTCGATGAAAATGCACAAAAATTATGTGTTATTAATACTCCATATGTCTTGTTCAAATATTCTCGTATGAGTTTCGGGGTAGCTTCTAGCCCAACTCAATTTCAGCGTTGTATAGATATGATTTCAGATTTGCCAGGAGTCGCCGGACTTTTGAATGACTTGGATCTGTGTGACAAAGGGACTATTTTTATATATATAATAGTTGTATATTGTCCAAAGTGTGGTACTTATAACCCCCAGCATATTCATGATTTTTCCAATGATTTATAATAGATAAAAATGACTTTTTGTGTTTGGAAAAGTATTAGGTTTTCAAGTTTTACCAACGGTTTTAGAACGTCTACAAGCAATATGTGACTGTTTTATTTAAATAATATTGGCTGTTCATACAACATAGAAGATTTTCAGATGTTTGTGATCAGCATTCAAAAATCAGAATCATTTTGCGCTACAATTCTTTCTTTGTATCTAAGTGTGTGTGTATAGTATTAACTATTAAGTGCAGAGAATTCCTTAGTTTCAATTCATGCATTTCTTATAGCTCTTTGTACTTTGATAGTTTCAGTAAACTTTTCAATTATAATATGTTTCCTGCAGCCTAGCTCAGAGCAAATTTTGATAAAAAAAGAAAGAAAGAAACGTATTGGACATCGAACTAAAACATAACCGATGTAATGTTGAAGCAACGTTTTTAAACAAATATCTGTTTGTATTAAATATAAGTAGGCTACAATGGAAGGTGTATGGTAGCCCATTGTCAGGGCTATACCCACACTCAATGTTCCATTTTTACTGCAGTTCAATTTTATTTCAGGAACAGCACATGCGATGTTTTGACTATTTCTGACTATTTTGCTCAAGCGGTGAAATGAAAACGATGTTTTGCCAACGTTTAGAATATCCATTCAGATATCCTTCATCAGAGCAATGGAAATGACTGACAATGAGTCTAATATATACATAAATTCACAAGGCATCTAAAGATATGAAAGGCTAAAGATGCCTTACATATATATATATATATATATATACATATATATTAGACTAACTTTCATTCCTTCAGAAGACCTTAAGCTTCCAAATGCGCTGTATTGCTATATCAGAATCAAGCATGTGCCTCGGATAAAACTTATTTTTTTTGTCGATTTTTTAGTTTTCATATGTCAATATCGCTGAGTAAAATTGCTGTTAAAGAACGACGATTTTATCGCATTTTTGTTACAGTATGAGAATAAATTTAATATTGATATTAATAAAAAAAATTAATGAAAGCACACATGACTATTAGTTAACCGAATGTCGTGAAACGGAAACGTGTGGATTTCATCCAACTTGAATCGAAACTCAAAGTCCGGTTGAATTGAATGCTGCAACGGCGTGCTGTATAAAACATTGATAAAATTTAATTGATTTTGAAGGTTTTTCGAAAGTGTCGACATAGCTCTTTATGCTTTTCTTAATAGTGGAGAGTGAAAGTGGCAATGTTAGTGGAGAGTGAAAGTGGCAATAGTTGGTTATGGATTCTATATATACAGTAATTTATATGATAGATATATCCCCATCTTATTAAGAGGGAATTTGATTTGGAGGATGAGTAATTTTATCAACATATTGTTTATGTACTCATTTTCAGGAAAGCCCTGCAGAGTTGAATAAATGATCATCGCGTCGATTTTTATTTTTTACAGTCACTGTTGTTTTTGGAGTGTATAACCCCGAGTAAAGCCGCTCATAACAGTTGAAAGAGTAAGCGTCTTTATTAATATATGCTACTAAGACTACAAAAACAACTGAGTGATCTTTGCGAATTCGAGACAAAAATGTACGTTGCCGTTATTGTATATTTTCGTGAAAATGCAGTCGCCAAACGCCGTTTTACTTAAACATAAATTTAATATTGTCAGGAATCGCAAATGTATCGCAGCTGTGCGATCCATCATTGAACCTTTTTCATATAAACATATGCTTATACCCTTGAATGTAATTTGTGACTAACGATTCAATTTTTCAACTCTAATTCAGTTGGAGAATTAAAATGATTCTATCCAGTTTTGAGAGGCCTCAGAGGCATGATCCATCAGTAGAACATGCTTAGCAAAACAGATTTATTCAGATATTTTCTTATGTGTTATTGTTAATAACTATGTGTATACATATGCCGAAAATATACGAAGCATGTTCCCCAATACTGTCCATAACATGTCGGATTTTATATGCCAAGAACGATCGGCGTGTTGGTGAATCAGATTTGAAATGCGTATAATAATATGGAAAAGGGAGCACTAGCCACAGTGGTAACATGTTTTTTTATTGAGTATAAGTCACTGATAGATCGTACTGCTTAGGCACTTCCATGTGGGGCGTATACTTGACGAAATGAAATTTCTTATTGAGTCGCTCGCTTCATAGTTTTTGTCGACTTATATAAAAGAAGAAACGTTGTATACGGGAAAGATTACATTATATTTATTGAAATTCGTTCTCTGCATGGCTGGAAGAAGTGACTCATAGAAACAAACCACCAGTCGATGTCAAAGAACTACTACGAGACGTTGTACAAGCAATTGCACGTTACATATAAAATTGAACCGCCTTGTTCAATTTTTGAGTCTTCTACTTAAGTTGCGTCCGATAATACCCTGCAATGCATATTTTTTTTATAGCCAGCAAGATAATTGGTGACACGAAAAACTACCCTAACTTTCCAGTGTGTAGTAGTGGTAGTTATCACCCATCACAGACACGATTCTCAGCACTCTATCACTCAGTTCTATTTGGGATTTTTTTCCCATAGTGCTGTGCAGTAAGTTTAGTTTTTAATGTACACTGTAACAAAAATGCACAAAATCTCTGGTCCTTGACAGTAATTTCACTTGTGCGTTTTAAAAAAGAATTCAAAATTGAAGTTTTGGCCAAATAAGCACCTGCGTTCCATCAACACCCCATAATTGGCATAAATGTCATCGACATGGCGTTTTTTTTAATTTTGGAAATATGCAATTACCACAAATGACCAGTAAATTTACTGCACTTCTGTTATAGTGTGCTCTTTACCATATTATTTGACATTAATTTTTCTTCTTGTTGCGGCCCTGTGTATAGTAAATTTAGCAAACAAATTGTCACCACTGAGGAAAAGGTAAACAATTCATTCGAAGCTCTTGAAAATTTTATATATAACAATGTGGAGTTCCTTACGAGCATATATTCAAACACAAATTTCGTTTTATCAATCACGAGAGACTAATACTTGATACCATTTTTGTCTGATTATTATCTTAAAAAAGATATTTGATCGGCACGAACAGCCATAGTTCACGGATGGAATGCATCTGTTCGGAATGCTCCATCTGTACCTCGTACTTGGCAATTTTCTCTCCAATTGACCACATACTTTATCTTTTCCGTTTTTCAGAACGTGAACGATGTAATTACTCTAATTTAACTTTAAGTGTTTTTGTCAAATATAAACTATTCCACTTAATCTAATCGCGACTTTCATCCTGAAGTTTAAAATAAATATCATTGTCATTTGCTGTCAAGTTCAAACTAATTCCTAATACTTAGCAAAAATCTCCTCAAAAAAGTTTAGTTAAATTACAGTATTATAACAGTCACTTCAAATTTTATAGGTTATTCTGAAGTAAAATTTGTTAGTATTAAATAACGAATACATAAGGCCCTATCCTTGACGCTTCATATTAACAGGCCATGCTTGGTCGAGTGAATGATATTGCTTCTATTGTCGACGCCCTGAATATTATAAGAACAATTAGATAATTTAATGTTTTGTGGTTGGTTCATCGATTTAACCTAAGGCAATCACCATCAGCTAATAATAAGGCGCTTTGTCATTTTCATTTACGGGAATGAGTCATACACTGTCGCTTTTTCTTTTTATATTTTTTGTTTTCACTGAATTTGTGACAAATTTATCCGACAATCGTCATTAGGCGATTATTTCAAGGATGCGTTTTGCAAAGGATAAGGCGAAATGAAGAAAGTTAGAAAGCAAAATGAAAGATGAGATTGGAAATTTTCAATTTGTATATTATCTTTTAGTAGTAAATTGCAGAGGAATCTTTCCTTCGGCCGAATCAGAAATGTTATTTTGTCAAGCATACGCCACAGATGAAACGCGCCTTGGTATCCATCTGTGGCCAACGTTGAACCAAAACATGTTTTGGCAGACGTTTTCTGAGAGGGATACTTAAGGCCGCACTACACGTTTCGTAGGTTGTGTTTTTTCTAGGTTTGTTTTATTTTATCCTTGCGTTTTACGCAATGCTCTGCATGCTTTCGCTTGTGTTTTCCAATGAAACGAAGGTTTGCTATGCAAAGTAACGAGAAGTGCACGTTTCGTTTAGAGCGTTTGTGCTTTGTAGGAACGTGAACACGATTAACGCGAAGCAATGCAGGTGTGTGTTGCTGTTCTTATTTTATTATCCGAAACGTGATGCAGCGCATAGGTAAGACAACTTCACGTGTAGGGCTGGATAGCTTCGAATCCATATAGGGAATGATAATTTGTCAGGCATGGGCCACAGATGGACCGCGTCTAAACGACGCGATTCATCAGTGACCCATACTTAACAAAAGGTTATTCGACAAAAATTTATCCTATCGTGATTAAAAATTATTTGTATTAGTGAAGTTTTCTCCATAAAAAAAACCAAATTTCTTATTTGCAGCAGAATCTATGCTTTACTAAAAAAAATTATAGCCCGTACATTTGCAGTTTGGGTATATTTTCGTATTATTACTTGTGCAAAAAAGTTTGAGAGCAATTTCCGTTGCAACATAATGCTGAATCGCTAATTAATTGCATAATGAGATTGAAATGATCTAGTATTTTTTATTATGTGAATTTGCGTTTTGCTTTACAATTCAGGTCACAAACTGAAGTCAAGTAATAAACTACTGAAGTTAAAATAAAATAAATGTCAGTAATTTGAATAAATAATCGCAGTTTCTCAATTTATTTGTGGTTTGATGCACATTCCTGAGCAGCATGCTATCATCATTTTGCAAGAGGCTAATTTTAAAATGATAAAATAGTGATATTGCTCTTTCTTGTCTAGTTGAAATGCTTCAACTTTACAACACGCTGAGAAATTTTTGTGGTGTAATCGCGTTTCAGGCTTTGTGCTGTATCCTCAACAAAATTAGAAAATGTGAAAAAATATGAAATCCGAGTTTTTATATTTATTTAAAATTGTTTAGGAAGTTCATGTACAAAAACATTATCATTATATTATTCCATTTTCCAAGGTTAGCATACTTTCTCCTAGCATTGAAATGTTTTTGAAATCGATTGTTGGAGTAATATTGCTGGCGACTGTGCACTGTCACAACTGGGACCAGTATCATGATTTTCACGTGGACATGGACGGTAATTACTTACTAGTCTATCTAACAATTGAACATTACGCCGAAGCACTGTCAAAATTTTTTTAACACATCGCTATATTTTATGAATGAAAAAGAACTAATTGAAGAACAGTAACGACCAATCACAGCCAGATATTTCATTTTTTCGAGCATGTGGCACAAATGTACCGACGGTGCGTTTCATCGGTGTCTCAGACTTGACAAAACATTCGGAATTTTTCTAATGCAGACGCATTTTTGTTATGAATAGTTTCATTTTCTTCTCAATCTTGACTAGGATTATCAAATAGGCAATTTTAGGTTAACCGAGGTATGATAGTCAAATTGAATTAAAGGATAGGAATAGGATGTCATTTTCATTCTGTTAGGGAGGAAGCCTGAGAACAAGGCTTGACTATAGGGGGAGAGAAGACCTATCAAATGCAAAAATTTTCCCACAATTTTTTAAAATCTAATATTTCATTTTAAAAATGCACAATAAGGTATTTCAATTTTGGCTAATGATAAAGTTAGTTACATCTCCTTTTCCAAGCTTTTTTCAGCAAAATTATATCATTAGAATGTCTATCAAAAAAAAAAAAAAAAAAAATTAGCGGTGCAGAGGAAAATGACTCCGATATTTCTGAAGCGCATCCGTATTGCATATTCGTTTGTATAAAACTGATGATTTATCTTTTTCGTCGGTGAGATGGCCCTCCCCCAATATCAGAAAATTTTTCGTCATTGCTGGCCTAAATTACACAATCATTTTGTTATAAATCTTCATTAGCGATGTTTTTATTACAAATCTTTTAATCATCAAGATCTTTTTTTTATCAAAAGAGGTCTGCTGGACACCTCGCCGGCGCACGGTGGTCCACTTAAGCACTACTTAGGCTTTTTCCACTAGCCAGGTCCATGCACAGAAAAAATGAGAAATATGATGAGCCAAAAACCTTCGCTCCGATTTGAAACTGATATCTGCGCGAGAGGTCGTGCTTTGCCATATGATTGAGCTATATTCTCAGCTTTCCTTTCCCGCCGCGGGATAAAATGAAATCATATCACAAAATGTTTTATCATTGTAAATTAGATTTGACGTGCATTCCATTTCTTTCAAAACATTTTACAGGAAAAGAAAAGGGATGCGAACCACCACTTGAAGAAGCTCTTATTGTGACGCCATTTAAAAGATCTTATGCCGATGATGAGGAAATTACTTTGTCTTGCCAGCCTGGTTATGAATTGCAGAGAGGGAGAGAAAATGCAACTTGTCAAGGGTTTGCACGATTCGATGGTACAGGGATATTCAGACCAAAAATTGGTCCAAGAATTTGTTCAAGTAATGTTCACAAAATTGCATTTGTATCCTAATTACCCAGTAAGAACTTTTTTACGAACTTTTCCTCAATCTTGAGAAAACGCTTTCATTGTTACATTCGCTATTTCAACAGTAGAGGGGATGGACAATTTATTCCCAAAATCCTTTTTTTTTTCAGGACAAAATTAAAATATTTTTGGGTTTTAGTAATTACATCACATTTCCAACCCTTATCGGATTTACCGCAAGTTAGGAGGGAGAGTCGAAAAATAACAAAAGTGCTTAAATATTCTAAACACATTTTTGAATGTTTTGTATTATTCTTGACTCTAAATAACGTTGTACCCGCTTATACTATAATTAATTACGTCACAGCCAATCCTTCTAGCTAAGGGCAAAGAAATTTTTTAAGCGCATTTATTGTGAGAAAAAATTTACGACCATGTTAGAAACTTTAAGATCAAATCAGGGAATTTTTGGTTGAATAAAACAATTTCTCAAAAAAAAAACGAAAACAATAAATAGAAATATGAAGTCATAGAGTTAGAATAGCTTTCAGTAATTAACCTTATAAACCGAGCAAATTGTCCGTTATGGGGTATGGACACTATTATTATATTGCAATTTTAATAACGTTGTTCATGTTCTTTTTGATTTTTGCTTAATCATGATAAAATTGACCTAAAATTATTTAATATCCTGCAATTTTGGAATAACTTGACATTTTAACAAAGCGAAGAAATTAGTAGTGCGTGAAAAGCATTTGTGGACCAATTATCGTTATTTTCATTTTATATTTATTATGAGCACTCCCAAATGAAAAATTTTTCAACGTAACCAGGGCTGGATAATTCAATTCGGAAATTCGAATCGCTTCGAAGCACAACTTATTCGAAATCATCCTGAATCGGTCATACCCAATCTATATTTTTCTTAAGCGTAGACCACAGATGGCCCGCGACTTGTAGGCACGATCCATCTGCGTCTCATGCTTAACAAATAAATTTCTCATCACATTTTTCTGAATAGATAAAAACTTGATTAATAGATAAAAAATTAAACTATAAAAATTGAAACTGTACATTTTAATATTTTGACACTTAAGCAAATGTTAATGGTAAAATCAGCGATTCGATTCAAAAATATCCGAATCATATTTGAATTAAGCACGATTTGTTTATTCCAGCCCCATTTGTAACCCTACAATAGTGGTTGCAGTAGATGATCTTTCCATTCCTAATTAAAGTGATTTCAAATTAGAAAATGTTTGTCGAGTATAGACTATTGATTGACTATTCATTGCACCATCTGTAACTCATGCTTGACAAAATAAAATTTGTAATGGCAATAGTAGCCTAGTCTAGATGATTCATTCAATATTATAAATGAAATAAAAAACTTTTACTTTTTTTTAGAAACTCCCAAATGTGTTCTCCCTATTCAAGATGGCATAATTGTTGAACCATTCAAAATGTTTTATGAGGTCGGAGAAAATATCACTATTTCATGCATGGACGGTTATACGTTGAATGAAAGACAAGTTTTGACTTGTAAACGTGGACAGAATAAATATCATATCAATAGTTATTTTCCGGAATTCTTCAATGACGCAAGTTTCAAAATCAAAGGAGGAAATGCTTGTACAAGTAAGGATTTTCCCTAATAAGAGTATTCTTTATGTTTAGTAGGTCGCAGGTTTAATTCTTGAGACACGGATTTTTGTGTAGTACTGTATCGGCTACCGCAAAGTTCTGCCTGGAAACACATCCTAGGCACAATCCTAGTTGGAGAGTCACGGGCGTACCGCGCCGGATTGGCATGATTTGATTGTTTGACGGAATTGTTCTGGCGGAGTAAAGACTTCAGTACACGTTTGCGTAGGGATTATGTTTATTTTAACCTTCTCTTTTACGCTAGCTCAACGCTGCACAAGCATTTCTTTACGTTTTGCAACGCTTTCCAACGGTCTGGTATGCAAGATGACGGAGATTGCTCGTTTCTTTGCGCTTGTTTGCGTTTAGTAGGCATTTGACTGCAACTAGCGCTAGGCAACGCAGACGTGTATTGTCATTTATGTTTTGTCATCTAGAACAAAACGCAATGCACCGTTAAAATACATACACGTGTAGTTTGGCCTTAACTCTGAAAGAACATTCGTGACAGCGGCAAACTCGATCTGTTCCATTCTTGAATATACATTTTTTGCCACTTTATGTCAAGCTTGTTCGATTGTGCGTCGTATAGATATTTTGTTCAAGATCCGTTACATTCCTGTTTGAGCAAGAAATTCATGATGTCGTTGTCATGATTTCACTTGAACTGTTTCAAAAGAAATAAAAAAGAAAAACTGGAAAAAAAACTGTACAGAATATCGACTTCGATTGTTTAGAGTGGTAATTTGATGGATGGGTTATTTATTTTTCGTGCTAGCCCGACGTTAGTCATGCACCACAAGCGTTTCATACAATATACAAACATAATCGCCGTTTATTTACGTAGAAAGTAAGGGAGTTAGTAAGTTAAGAAATTATAAGATCGTTATACAAAGTGATAGTTGCTTTCCTAAAATGTATTTCTTTTAAGTTTAAAACGAAATTGATTAACTTGATACTGTCTACACGAAAATGGAGAAGTGTTGTTTTAATCCCACAAGATTGATTTCGATTCTTCTATCTGCACGACGCCGCCCTAATAAAAATAAAAATTTCCGCAAAATTTCTGTAGACAGGTCTTCCCAATTAGATGTTTTATTTTGTCAAGCATGGGCCACCGATGGACCGCGTCTCGTCGACGCGATCCATCAGTGACTCATACTTAATAAAAATTGTTTTGGCGAAACTTCTGATTGGGTTGAACTGTGGTAAATGAACAGTATTACTGTCGTACGCAGTACGTCTTATTAGAATTTGGCCTATACCAACCAATACAATCCATACAAACGGCTCTATTGAGTATGTAGACATGACATGACATGTCACGCTGACTCAGATCTCTAACCAAAGTTCAAAAATATAACATTGTATATTGTAAGATTGTTTCCTAGCACTCGTTTTTTTATACTTTTTTACTACTAATGTATTGCTTTGTGTGGGTATAATGTACTCAGTGCTAACTATCAGCTTGCATGAAATGCTATTGGGAAGTGTCTATATTAAATAAAAAATATTTATACTCAATGATCAAATATTATATCTATCAGAAATTCAAGACTGTCGTCCACCAATTTATGACGGATTGACTGTCGAACCTTTCAAGCTTTTCTATGGGCGAGGTGAAGAAATTACTTTATCATGCGATGAAGAGTATGACCTTGTTGGAAAAAAGACAAGCATGTGTGATGAGAGTGGCTTATTTGATGTGGACGGCGGTATACCCCAAGATGGATTCAATAACTATGGAGTGTTTGAGTTCTCGACGTCACCCTGCAAAAGTAGGTAATTTTGTACACTGTGACCAAAATGTAGTAAAATTACTGTTTTGTATAGTAATTTTATTTGATGGTTTTGAAATAAATCGGCTTTATGCGCCAATTATGGACCGTTGATGGAGCGCACCGCAGAGGTGCGGTCCATCAGCAGCCCATACTTGGCATAAATCTTTTTAACACGGCGGTAGAAATATGCATTTACTGCAAATGACCAGTAAATGTGCTGTACTTTTGTTACAGTGTTTCGTACTGTTTTATTTTTCTATGATGCATGCTACCTTTCTTTGATTATTTGTCCGAATCGAGTTTGGTTAGGTTTGTAGGCTTGAGGGGATGGGAATTTTTCGTGACGAAATATGATCACGATTCCATACTTTTCTATATATACTTTTCCTGATAATGATACGTTCTAAACATTGGTTTATTATTTATAACCAAAACTTGGAAAGATTTGTGAAAACAATTTAAAATTACGAAACATGGTTTGATAGAGTTTGTTTATAAGATATTGAAGGTATCGTCCATTTTGTTCGCTCAAGATTTGAGTTCTCGTGCCCGGATCCCGATAAATCCGACCGTTAATATTCTCAACCCAGTTTGGGTAGCCTTAATAAAACTTGAAAGTACTACATTTTTAACAACACCAATTCTGTTTGTAGAAAAGAGGCCGATGTATATGGCCCTCACCCAATTGTAATCTACTCAAATGGTTCATGATAAAAAATAAAAAAAACTTTTTAAAGAAAAATGACTCATTCATTTTAATTTCAGAGAAGGCCAAATGCGCTGCTCCAAGCATCCCTCATTTATCAGTCACTCCACTCAAAGAATCGTATATGAGTGGAGACGTAGTGACAATATCTTGTGATGAGGGATATGAGTTAGTTGGACCAAACAAGACAAAATGTGGATATTTGACTTCTTCCATATTTGATATGATGAACCCAAATCCGATGGGACTTTTTCATCCTCCTCTCATGTCAAGAACGTGCTCAAGTATGTTTTAATTCCTCAGTCATTGATCGATTCATTCTATCGTCGAAACGCGTGCTAGCCTCACATCTAGGGCTGGGCAACACCGAATCAATTGGAATTCGTATCTGAATCGGATGATTATTTCGAATCGGATCGTATTGCTGATTCTATAATAATAACAAATTGTCTCAATTATGAAAAATAATACATTTATAGTTACTAATTACAATTATTAGGATTAACAGACTTGAAAGTAATATATTATAAATCGCATTTAAAGCCCATGAGCAAAAATTTTCAGTTTCAAGGATAAAATACGAATGATTTTGTTCGAATTTGATTCTCTTCGTTTAGCATGTTTTTTTTCCTCTGACCAATTGGTTCTAATTATCTGTGCTCGAATCACCGAATCGAATTACCCAGCTCTACTCACACCTAATGAGACGTTTTCTTTTTCAACACGTTCGTTATGTTAAGTATGAGTCACTGATGAATTTCACCATCATCTTGGACAGATATTATTACTGCACGCTACTGCACACAATACGGGTTAATTTTTTATAGAATATTTCCTCTTAAGATTCAGTTGTTAGTTTTCTACTCTTTGTAGTAGCCCATCGCCTATTAGTGATTCATAGCCGGTGCATCTTAAGTGCCGCTCCAAAATTTGCTTACAGAGAGATTCTAACAAAAATGTTTCTGTTAAATTTGGATTTGGTGTTCTGCTGTAGAATTGCTAGGATTGTTTAGAATGAAATATTTTGGTGTTTATTCATTTCAAACGACTTTTATTCAAAGGAAAGCCCAGATGCTATGCATCAAAAGGAAAAGGAGTTGTGATATCGCCAGAAAAGACTTTCTATATGGTGGGTGAAATGATTACTGTATCTTGTGCTGACGGTTACGAATTTGTGAACGATGATGAAGTCGCAACAAGAACATGTGCTAAGAAATCAAGCAGAATTAGATATTATGGAAGCGTCAAAGCAGAATTTGTTCCAGTGATGGAAAAGCCAATGTGTAAAAGTAAGTTATCGTTGTTTAAGTTATATTTATGACTTTGCGAACATACGTTCATTCGTATATACTGTACTCCACTCTTTGCTCTCAAAGTTTTTATGAAAGAATAGTTGACTAAATTTATCTTAATTTCACATACTTCGTTCTTCAATCATGGGTGAGAAATGCACAGGTTTATCATCGTCATCACCTAGGACAGAGGTCACTCACTACGCTACAATAAGGATTCAGATTTTGTGAAATATTTTGTAGTGAATGGTACATTTGCTTTGCACGAACACGAACAACCTCTAAGTAGCCTTGAGTAGGGCCGGGCAACACTGAATCACGCAGAAATCGAGCAACCCACTAATTCGCTACAAGCGAGCTGTCAGAGACAATGTGCGCTCAGATTACAATATTCATCTCATCTAATCTTATCTAAAAGCATTACAATGAACTTATTCAATATCGAAATCCCGGTTGTATTTTGTTGTTTACCTATAAGAAATTGTGGCACTTTATTTGTTTTCTCCCTATAGTCGACTTAAGGCTGATATGCGTAACTTATGCTTCGAATTGATTCGAATTTTCGAATCGAATAACCCAACTCTAGTCCTGAGTTCATATTGGATGTGTAATATATGTTCCAGCTACCATGGGAATGGATTCATTAAAGACATCCTTGGGTAAGCATCAAATGATTGGTTGGCTTGGCTTGATATCTTGCTTTCGGCTGGCTTGAGCTAGGCTGGGTAAAACCGAATTATTTGGAATGCGAAACTCATTTTCCACTTTTAATATAATAACTTGCCTCCATCATAGAAATGAAAAAGTTTTTAGTTAGAATCACCAACATTAGTATAAATGGACTTGAAGGGATGTCAAAAGGCAAAAGCTTTCAATTTCAACTACAAAAACGAGATATTGTTATTGAAAATTCCACCGTTTTAGCAAGCTTTTGTTCCTTTAAAAATATTCAAATTCGAATAATTTCTGCAGGTCGATACAAATCACCGAATCTAATTGCCCAGCCGTACTTTTGATATTTCAATACCGCTATATTATATTAAAAAAATTAGAAACACCAAGCTGTAAATCTCCATATCAAAGAGGGGTAGTGTTGACACCAAAAAAGACGTCTTATGATATCGGCGATCTGGTAAAAGTATCTTGTGAAGAAGGATACACGCTAAAGAAATCAAATGAAAGTAGATGTGAAGAAGGAAAAAGAAATAGGAACTATCGAAACAATGTCAATAAACCTGGACAATTCTCGCCCGAGATTGACGCCGAAGTGTGTGAAAGTAAGATAAATTAGGTTAATTTTTCTTTTATAAAAACTCTGAGAGATTACTAGGGTGACCTGTTTCTGATATATTTATGTTAGAATCGAGTATCTATCTGCTCACGTGAATTCGAATAAAAAATTCACGAATCTGATATTTTATTACAAATACAATTTCTATAATGGGCTGATTTTTCCTCGTTGTTATCGTTGTGAATTTTTGATATACACATAAAATCCGATTAAGTTAATGTTTGAAACATGCAATCAGAAATATTCATTTGTTAAGCTTGAGTTCCTGACCGATACGCGGTCCACCTGTGTCTCATGCTTGACGAAATAAGATGTCTGGTTAAAAAGCACCTTCGTTGAATCCCAGGATAGACAGCTGAATCACTTATTTATTTTCCACAATTTATTCTTCGAATCAGATTGATCACTACTTCCACAGATATAGTATTTCAATTAGTTGTTTTCGTTGCAATTTATCCTCATAAGCAAAATTAACATATCTATAACTATGAATTTACTAGTATATATATATAAACAGACCATTAGAGGGAAATTTTAGCGTGAATATATGATAATTAAACAAGTTTTTATTCTCATGGCCGATTCACCACTAGCGATGGCAATTCTAGATAAAAGTACCCAGTTTTCCGAGTTTATTAAGAAAGTACTCTTACCTAGTTTCGAGACAACATAGCCTACCTTGTTTGACTTTTACCGAGGTTTCTGTATGGTGTTTACTTAGTGAATTTGCTAGGTAAAATGAGTAAATTTAACTATTCCGCAACTAGGTATATAGTATAAAAGTCTAGGTAAATCATATTTCCAATGTAAAAAAGCTTTCACATTAGACTATTCGAAAATTTCAACTTTCAAATTTAGTGAAAAAGCCTTAAATGCAGCCAAACAATAATTACCTTGCTTCCCTGGTTAGTAATCTAAATACTATCTAGTTGTGGAAGTGAAACTAGGCTACCTAGTAATACTTTACCATCACTATTCACCAGAAACTCGAATAATCTGTGCTTTGCATCGATTCTAATTGCCCAGCCCTGGGCTTGTAAAATCTTGTTAATCATTTTACTACTTTTACCTTTTTTTCTTTGTAAAGAAATCCCATCATGCAGCCCACCAAGAGTAGAAGGGTTGGTTGTGATCCCAGCAAAAAGCTTTTATAAATTCGGTGAAAAAGTTTCTCTGTCATGTGAAGATGGGTATGAGATGAGAGTTGCACCGATGGCAACATGCAGAAGATTAGGTTCATATTTCGATAAAAGAAAGGATGGAGCTTTTGATCCAGAGATCGGACGAGATGCTTGCAGAAGTAAGAGAATTGTATTTATTTAATCTAATTTTGAATAGGTAGAAAATTCTCAACCGCAAATTGTCTTTTGTCAAATGTGCGCCACTGATGGACCGCGTCTAATCGACGAAATTCATGAGTGCCAAATACATAACAAAATATGCTTTGGCGGAATTTTCATTGATAGATTGTTTGGGTTAAGATCAATATACACAATAGGTAAAACGTTTCGTAGAACCATGCATCCGGTTTGATTCTAAACACGATTTTTATTTAGTTTTTTCACTAACATACATAAGAAAAATATGTGGAGAAAGATCTGCAAGGGCAATACTAAAATAATTTTTTTTTAGTATTACATGTCAAAAGACTACTTTATCTCCTATTATAAGTATAAATTTGCCATCAACGTTTTCATTGCATAGCTTGAAAAATTACCGGCTATTGTGCCAACTTTTAATGCTAATATACTGACCCAAGGATTTTTTTTGTCCGAAGTATGGGTAAGTATGGGTCACACTATGCCTCATGCTTCGCAAAATGAAATTTCTGATTGTAATACGCTTTAATTTTAGAGCCAACAGTTTGTGCACCACCAAAAAGAGAGGGTGTACTTGTCTCCCCTATGAAAGAAAGTTATAGCGAGGGTGAAACGATTAAAATATCTTGTAGTGAAGGGTTCGAACAATCATCACGCGAAGCGATGGTTTGCGAACGAGCAGCGTATTGTGACGGAAAGAGAGGTGTGACTGGATGTTTTTATCCAGGAGTATCAAAAAGAACGTGTATTGGTAAGAAATAAATGGTACTTTATATGGCACTTTAGTTTTATATTTTATCGGAATTTGCTTAGATCAAGATATTAAGACACTTATAAAGGGAGTCACTCAAAACCACTAATTTGCAAAGACCTACTGAGACGGAATTGGAGACTAAAGAATTTTTATTACCAAAAAGATAAAGTGTTGAGAGAATTTAGCAAATATATCTATTACATTGAAAAACGTTTTAGCTAGTTAGTGACAGCCCATTGGATACCGCCACCGAGATATAGTCACGTATGCATTAATCGATCGACGGTGAAAAATAAATATCAAGTTTGGAATATTTGTTACACAACGCCACAAAGCCAAACAGTAAGAAGTGCAGCTCAGCAATTCACAACCATATAATAAATCAAATCCTATTGATTTCTAAACAATATTCCAAAACGGGTATTATGGCAAAAATAGAAAATTGCAATGCATTGTTTTCACAGAAAAGCCAAAGTGTGATTCTCCACCAATGAGACCAGGTCTGATGGTTTCGCCAATGAAAGAGACATATTATGACGGAGATGAGGTCACATTCTCGTGTGCACAAGGATACAAGTTGATAGGCGAATCAAAAAGTCTATGTGTAACAAAGAGAAGTTTCTTTACCCCGCAAGCAAAACTAGCAGTATTTTCTCCATCAATCGTGGGAATAAGATGCAAAAGTATGTGTTATCAATTAAAGATTTCAATAATACAGAAATTGAATGTTTACGATATAGGTTGTGTCGGCGAGGATTTGAAAAAACGCCTAATTCAATCCCCACGCGCCTTAAAAACTACTCGAAGTCAGTAGATGGTACTTGCCTGATCGTCCAGCTGGGAAAGATACTAGTACTCTATACACTAGTCTTCTTCCTGTCAGAAATTTTACTTCGTCAAGCATGAGCGACATATGGACCGCGTCTTACAAACGCGATCCATCAGTGACTCATACTTAGCAAAAGATGTTTTGATCATTTTTTGATAGCGCTAGTGCTTTTTTCGTATTTCTTGCCTAGAGTGGATTACTAAGGATTGCTATTTAAAATGTGATACGAAATATGACTATGGCTGGCCTGTTCAGATTTAATTTTTTTGTAACAGCCGATGAATCGCCATGGTAATGTAAGTATTTAAAATTGTTGCTAGATATCCCCCTCAAAACAAAATGGAATGATGACGGTTTACGTCAGATTTAAAGGCGTGTTGGCCGAGGAGAAGCTACAATGGGAATGCAACTCGAAAATTAAAATTCCAAGGTGTTGTTCAGGTCCATTACGTAACCTGAATAATTATTTAATTTGTAGAAATCATGGACCCAGAAAACGAGATGTCAGAACCAGAAGAAAGCACCGACATTGACATTCAAGATGAAGAAGATATGCCTCCACAAAAAAAAGGTTCTCACATTTATGGACCTGTCCGATAGACATCGTGATCGGAGTTGAATCAATCATGTTTTACAAAGCAAGTTCTCTGATTAAATTTTCACCGTGGCCGGTGTTAATTATGATCAGGGCTATAATCAACAAAAATCAAATGTTTCAATATGTGTTCAAAAAAAAGCAAGTGTAAAAAATAAATTTGTGTGATTCTTTATTTCGAAGTATCTATGACTATCACACTTGATATAAGTTCATTGAGTGTCAGAGGAAGGCAAAATAATCGACCAATCACTTCGAGTTGGTGAATGAAAGAAGATTAACTTGGCGGTATTAAAAAAAATTAAAATTGACTTTTTTCGCCAAATATGGGGCGTCGATGGTGTCGAAAGTGCGGATCATCAGCAACTCATAATTGGCATAAATCTCATCAACAAGGCGTTTTATTAAAATGTTAATGTGCGATTACTGCAAATAATCGGCAAATTTACTGTACTTTCGTCACAGTGAAGAAAGATTCGTCTAATCGAACACAAAAGATCATACATTTCAATTCATATTTTATTTTAGCATGATCAACATTTAAACAATTATATAATAATTAGTATTAGTACAAACATTATTAAGTTACAGTAAAATACATATTATATATTATAAAGGCACTAAATAAAACATTACTATAAAAAACGTGCAGGGAGAAATGGAAACTTTTTCATATTTCAAAACGTCAGAATAACATAGAATCAACAAAAAAGTGAACAAAATACATAACACAAATAGAGATGTCTGCATTGCAATATTTTATACTTTTACAATTCTGTTAGTAATGAAAATTCCATTACAGCCTGATTCATCGATTTGCGTAAATTATGTTATTTTCGGTCTGAGGGATTATACCAAATTATATTAATTTCGAGAATCGGGCTTATTTAATTAGGCCTTTTTTAGACTTTTTTCTAGCAAAATGAAGTATGAATTTGAGCAAGATATAAATTGACACGTAAGTGGTATCCATTTTTTTCCATAATTTCGTCGAATTCTTATGACAACATATTGATGATAACTGAATTAAATCTGCTATTCCAATCAGAAAATTTATTTTGCCAAGTATGAGCCACATAACAACTTCTCAAAAAACTTACCTAGGAGTATTTTTAGACAAATGTTTTCTGATTGGAATAAGACAAAATAAAGGGAAACCAATTATTTCTAGATTCAGTAACAAACTATGATTATCAAATCATTGAAAAACAAATAATGTTAAACTTGTTAACATTCTACACGACCAAACGTCAAAATCTCTCCTCTTCATGTCAATCATCGTATGGTAGGGTTTGACGAACGTGATGCTCCATTGCTTCTTCTAGTCACGTTTTTACTTCTTACTCTAGTGGAATTCTTGCTTGTTGAACCGCTTTCTCGTGAATTTTTGCGATTGTTTAATTTTTGTGGTTCTTCGATAACTGTTCCGGGAATACTGAACGAATACATTTGGTTTAGACAGGAAGAAATGGTGAACATATACATATTTGTCTTCTAGCGGAGACCGGGTATAGCAAAAAACATTCATGGAATTCAGATGAATTTGGTTGCAAGAAGATTTATAACTTAACTCTCACAAACTTTGATTTGAATTCTAAGGATGCACATAGAGCTTCAAAACACACTGCAGTATCATAATCTTTTATGAAAATATTCACCTGGATTGAAAATTGATTTTTATTTTATTCTGATTAAAGTTATCTTCTTCGGGTGTCTAGAATAGTAGCTGACAAGCATTCGAATTGTTCCGATTAGCTCAAGCCCGTGGTATTAAATAGCCCCTATAATTTACAATACACTTACCTAAATGTCTCCAAATCATCATGCCCCTGTAAATCGCCGCTAACTGACCGTCGGGATGATGTATCACTGAACTGTGACCTTGATGAAATTGGAGAACGGATGTGATATTCAGGTTCAATATTTCGTACTCGCGTTGTCCTTTTTCGTTGCTCAATACCTCGCCTTGCCCCATTTAAAACTGAACGCATCTTTGTGGTCGAGGCAGACGATTTTTTACCCGTTCTGTCACTTTCTCCGTCACTATCTCGAAGTGATCCAAGACTAGGCAAGTCCTTAACGTTAATTGCCGTTGTGCGTGAACGACGCAAAGGACGCACTGTGAATAAAAAAAGGCATTGAAGCAAGATTTCAGCTATATGCCATAATTTGTAATTGCGTAATCAATTTTACGCTAACGCCAGGTGTAGAGCATCAGAGTGGCATTGTTACGACAAAATTGCTTCGCTAACTGTATTAAGCAAGATAGATTGTTGGGTCCGAAGTAGTGATGGCACAATGGGGATCCAATGCTAACCTCTACCAGGAAAGTTTTCTCAAAATATCTTCCGTTAAGTATGTGTCAATGATGGATCGCGTCGACGAGACGCGGTCTATTTGTGGCGCATACTTGACAAAATAAAATAAAGTTAGTGATTGCGATAGACGCTCTTCAGACGAGTCTTTGTGGTATATATACATTGCCAAAGTGAAAAAGTAAGGAATATCGCATGTCATGAGTTATGTACGAAGCTACCTTTAGTTTTATGTTCTTCTTGTACAATTTCCTCCCTTCCAAACAATCTTTTTATGGTCGACAACGTTCTCCATATTCTACCGCCGACAGTAGGTGGTGGTTCAGTTGGTGCCTGTAATGAGATTTATATGATATTATGCAAGTTTCAAAAAGAGGCAATATTTATAAAAATATATATTTATAACTGATTTGCACGCAGATGAATGAAAAATTTATACCTGTATACTTGACAAAGTTTCTAAGCACAGGATACCGAAAGTGTTGTGAGCAAAATGTAAAGCAGTGTCACAATGACTCAAACTTAACAACTTGTTATAGCATAGAAGCCGGAATTGCATAGACCAATGCTTGTACATACAATTCCGGCTTCTATACAGGCATTAGAAAATTGAAAGCACAGACGAAGATGAGTTATTTTGATTAAATCAAATAATTGCATTTTTCCACCAGGCATTGAGCACAACGAGCGAAAGAAAGTATGTTTATAAGATAAGATTTCATTTTATTCTGCGGTAGACTAAAGCCAAAATAGGGCAGAGCCATATGGATACATACGACCTTCCGTGCAGATAACAGTTCTAAGTTGGGGTTGAAGGTTTTGGCCTTACCGTTTACTCATTTCTTCTGAATATGAACTTTGGATACATACATCTGCTTCCACTAGTTTTGCTATTTTAATAACAAATTTAATTACCTCATATGGTGCTGTTGAAGTCGAAGGTACATCTGACAATCTTACTGTGTTTCCTGTTCGCCCACTCGACCCCGTCATTGTTGATGTTTGGCGAGAGATTATATGATAATTATGTCGGGCTAAATTATGTTTAGTCAATGGTGGAACAGGAGTATTGCTAGAAGTAAAACTTGATGACGAAATCCCACTGATGTCAGAAGATCTATCAAGCATATCGTCGTCAGAAATCCATCCGTACTTGCGTGTGTCTTGTGATGTCAATATTGTGCTTACGTCACGAACGATGTGGTTCGAATTGAATTGTTTATGACCGAATTCCTTTCGCGGGTGGACTTTTTGCAATGGAGGCGTCGTCGGACGGACTTGACTTGCCTTTAGTGGGCTGTGTCTTTTAGGAGTAATAATATCACTAGCATTTTTGCTATCTTTTCCATTTTCATTTGCTTGTTTTTCTTTGCTAATTGTTGCCAATTTATTAATGTTGCATCGCCGCCTCGGATTTCTCTTGTTGTTGGCAACAGTCCTACGAATTGGAGGTTTTCCGGTAGTTACGCTAAAAACACGAAATTCATCATTCGTGTTGTCCATCATTAAAGACCCAAGATCGATATAGGTGTTTATGGTAAATATGTCTGTTATCAATTTGATTTTAAAACGAGGTTGGCAATAAAAAAAATTTGGTTTAAACATGAGCACATGTGCCAGTTATATACTGCCGTAGTTTTGAGTAAAATTTATTTGCAAATCGATTAATTCGACAAATTGATGTTTTCAAGGTATAGTAAAACGATTAGCTGGGAGTTAAATTGGGAAAGAAGTGTGAAATAGGTTCTCAATTGGTTAAAAACGTGGATATATATATATATATATATATATATATATATATATATATATATATATATATATATATATATATATATATATATATATATATATATATATATATATATATATATATATATATATATATATATATATATATATATATATATATATCCACCTTTAGTGAAACATTAATCATTCCCAGAACATATATCATGAAATGTACCTGTTATTTGAATTTTGCTGCAAGGTGCTTCTATCAAGATCTCCGTCAAGAGTTTGACCATGATCTTTCAATCTTACGAGAGTGGGTGACGACGGAATAAATTCCCTATCGTCGACTTCGATGTCGGAATTCTTGGTATCATATTTTTGATATATTGCGCTAAAAATAAAAAAATATATATAATTTCAATTACCAACTAAGTGGGATCGAAATGGAGATATTATAACTGAAACTATATCGCCACAAGAAGACAGATTTACCGAAAAATGCGCTGTTTTTATAGCCACTCACTTGAGTGGGTCACAAGAACAAATATCTGTACCAGAGACCATTCAGGAGCGAACTGGGTTAGTGTTGTTGGAAAGATATTGTCTTTCCGCTTCAGTCAAGTCTACCAAAAATATTCAATATTAGGTTGGAGTGGTAGGCATAGATTAACGAGCCGGACTTGCCAGGAAACAAGATCTTCAAGCTGTGGTGACAACAGGATAACCACCAGGACATCAAATCTACCAATTTGTTATATACTATATGTTAATATATTTTGCCAATACATTGTTGCTTTTTAGCAAATTAAAAATCATTGTATCATCGCCGAAAATTCGATGCAAAAATAGGTTATTATACAAATGAAATGGTAAACAATTGAAAGCCACCCGTATATATACTAAATAAAGGAAAAATATCAATCAACTACGTATAGAAACGTGGGAATAATGTTAACTTTTGTTGCATCTAAGAATGATACCATCTAAAGATGCATGCATCTAAGGATGATCTTATTCATGATCCTTCTTCATGAACGTATAAGAAAACCATATTCACCAGTGAACACAGATAAAAGTGAAAAAGAAGTGAAATTTCAGCTTCACAAATAAAAAGAAGCTAACGATATTTAAGTGGACGATGTTAAAACATATATATATGAATAACCCTAGTATGACAAACTCAGCTGATATTTCAGTTTATTACATGATTCTGCATCACAATATAGACATGAATAGGTCAGTTGTACAAACCTTATCAATTCCTCAGAAGGTATCTCATTATGCGCAATATCAGCTAAAGCAGATGCTCGTGAATATAACTCGTCTAATTGTGTTTCAATCTGATAAAAAATTAAAAAACATTCATTATTTTCCAGCACACGTTACAGTGGTGAATCCCAGTAGGTTAGGCCCCAATTACCGTGTTGGAAATTTCGAGTTGAATAAATTAAAAAGTTCTTTTTAATCAGCGCTATTCATTTTTGGAATCACCATCATATTGGGGTGTCGTTAATAACATTATTGCAATGACTAAATAGGTTTTGTTGAGTATGGTACACTATGGTTCGCGCCTCTGTACCACCTGCGCTGACCATTTGCGGTTGATTTGAACAAAGAATATCAGAGAGCATCTCGGCCGTTGGTGCTCAACTTATTCGTCGTTAATTTACACATGTCTGTCTTTTTTATTTCAAGGCTCGTAGATATTAAAAGATTAGTTCCAATCCTATTTCGAATCTTGTCTGGAGGGAATGTTAGTGCAAAGAAAACCAATATTACAAAATGCTCAAATTCATCCCTGACACAACGTCGATCTGTGAGACATGAGCAAAGCATTTTATCAAATTAGATTTGCGCGACGCGTAAGGTAAACTTGTAGAATTCTAAAAGAATGCGTCGCAAAAAACGTTATCTAGTAAATAAAATCTATATCATACAAATAGCTGTAATTTGAAAAAATTCTAACACTGAAAGCTTAGCCCAAAATCAAATAGAAAAGTATACCTCGGTTAGCCAAACGCCCGATGGCAGTTTGTATTTTGTTTTATAATTCACGTCTTCCTTTTTCTGCTCCATAACTTTAGGTTTGACCGGAGTGGATCTGTGACTAGATGACATCGTAGAACCGAGCTTTTTCTTCTCTCGATCAGTCAATTGCTTGGATTTTGAAAAACCAAGTGATGTGAATTCGATATCATTATGTGCGCTCCACATCCCAGGATCTCGTTGAAGTATGATGCATACAAAGGACAAACCAAGATACTTGATTCTATCCCAATTGTACCGCAAAAGTTCGGTAAAGGATATGGTGACATCATCCACCGACTTTGGATCTACTTCATCATTCGATTTTGAGTTTCTCGAACGCTTCCGAAAGACAGCCACTAAGAGACCTTTCATGATCAAACGGGACATTACAAATATTGTAAAGAAAAACCAAAACGTAACCAGAGTCCCATATTTTGCTCTTAATGCTTTTATATCAACTGATGAGTTAGCGGGTAATGCTCCTAAGGATATGGAAGTTAGCAGAACGCTAGCAAGTGATTGGATAAACGAGCTGAATGACACATCATCAGAGAAAATTAAGTATCCGATGAACGCAAGAGTTATTGTAGTAGCTATAAATACAATCAAAATTGAAAAGATTTGTCCCATGGCAATTTTTTGGTTTTTGGAATATTTTGGGAACTTTGGAAAGTCATGATATATTCTCAAAATTGTCAATAACTTAATGATTAAAAAGAAATTCAGCATTCCATATGTAGTTGAAAGTCTTGTGGAACTTCGTATTATATCAACAAATGGTAAAGATTTGTACGTGTCCCCGTTGGTAGCGTCATATCCATAAATGTAGGGCATTACGCTTTCGATGCGAGCTCTACGAGATGCTGATATTCCAATGCACAAAAACGCTAGACACCATATGAATAAATCAAGTAACGAGAGCGAGAAATTCAGCAACAGCGTTGAACATTCCGTTTTCCCATTCTGAACTTTAAACGACGCCGTTGTAGCCAAACTTCTCATAATCTTGTTCGTCCAGCCTATAATTGAGCGTAAGAACCGACATCCACACCAACAAAGCAACAGCATTTGACATATGAAAAACGACTTCCATGCTGCGCTTGTTTTCATTCGATCAACTCCGGCCAAAGAAAGTGATAATGATGATACTGTTATTTTAGAATGGGAGAAACTTTTTTCAAAACCGATCACACCTGTTTTACTATGGAATTTGGATGTAGCAGATATGTGAGAATATAAATTAGCATATGGGTTATACAATATCACATCGACACAAACTGAATTCACGGTAACATGGTGTTCAATCACACGTCTGAGTGCTGATAATCTGGCAACAGCTTCTGGAGTTTTGGCAACCCATGAGGGAATTTGATAAGTAATAGTTGTTTCTCGGGTAGAACTTTCAGGCTCTGGAGATGTTTTCTTAACTAGCATTGCATTAACTTGCGGAACTGAATCTGCATAAGTTGATGTGCTCGTTTTTGGTGTCGTATAGTTCAACAGAACTCGGACTTGTGAAGGAATGTCATACTTATTCAGATACGTTTCAAATTGCTTCACAATAAGGGTCGGTGTCCCTATGAGGATATACCTTGCGAAGTTTTTAGAACCTGGTGGCTGGTATTTAGATTTTTGAGATTCTCGAGATAGATAAGATTCCGGAGAATTTTTTCTTCTGCTATTTAACTTTGCATGTTCTTTGGATTTCGGACAATCCATCAGTACTTTGTTAAACCACTCTAACCAATCTTTTCTAGAATTGATATTTTGGAAGCTGTGGGTGGTGGAGTTTCTCATATCGTACATATCAGAAGTAATGTATCCGCCAGAACTTGGAAAAGTGGATGTACGTTTGAACCAATCTTCCACATCACGAGATTGACTATTTGACTCCACGAATCGATTAGATACAATTACTGCAGCCGTGATTCCTACTACCAATAAAAACAATACGTTAATCCATTCACAATTGGCTTTTGACAGTTTTTGAAGTTTAATTTCTTTTTTCAGTGCCTCGGGAACTTCTGAAGGAGGTTCAACATTCCGCAAATATCTAGTTCGTTCTCTGTCTGCAAGCTGACGTGCAATTCTGGCGTCTTCCAGCAAAATTTCAGCATTTGAAGAAAGACAATCATTCGATGATGGTGGCTGTGCAGTTGGCGAATCTAAGAAAACACATTGAAAATCAGAAATTTCATTTCCGTGGGCATGAGCTACTAATAGACCGCGCCTCAATGGCGCGATCCATTAGTCTCACGTTGTCAGTTTCATCAAAATATTTCTGGGTGTACGGGTATATCAAGACAATTTAAATCAATTTGTAAGACTAGCATTGTTTGAAGAAGCATAGGCAGTTGTACTTATGCCCCAATATACAATGAAACCGGTATGATAATCAAATTTTGTTCTGTGCGCCAAGAGTTGAAGTGGAATTTATTAACAGGTTACCCGTGTTTTTCTAAATTCACGTTATGAGCAAACATTTTCAAATTGACATATAATTAAAATGAAAAAATGGTATTTAAACTACATATTAAAGATTTGTTGTAGTAAATTTCTTTGGAAAATTCGAATTTTCACATCTTTGGATAGATCAGCTTTTAATGTGTTCAAGATATACATAATAATTCAGTTCTGCTGGGATGATTTTCCGCTTAGAGTGTAGTTGCTGGTATCTTGTAGTAGCTCATTGTTATTTAGTGGCAGTAGTCGTTCGTTAGTTCCCTTTTGGCACTGCTTCTGGTCTTGCTCAGAAAGAATTTCAAATAAAAATAATATTTTCTAAGAAACTAAATAAGTAAAGTTCAGACTTTTACCTATGTACGAATCCAAAGCGTTCTCAGTTACACTTGATACATCACTAGTTGAAAAAACGCTGTCCAACAAATTCCATAGCTTTTCTTCCACGAAAATCCATTTCAGTTTGCTATAAATCGATGTCAAAACAGCAAAAAGTATAATCAAGAAACCTTCAACCAGAACAAGACTACATATTGT
This sequence comes from Styela plicata, assembly GCA_963675895.2. Classification (NCBI taxonomy): domain Eukaryota; kingdom Metazoa; phylum Chordata; class Ascidiacea; order Stolidobranchia; family Styelidae; genus Styela; species Styela plicata. The sequence continues at coordinate 13,621,345 of OZ023144.1, read as the reverse complement.
TGCAAACACAATGCATTCCATCCAAGGACCTAAATCGTACGACCGAATCATGAATAGACTTCCATAAATTGTGACGCCAGCCGCACCCAAACATAACAGCAGGTAATATAGCCAGACAATTTTGCGACAACTGCGAGGTAGCAATGCACTGAAGTCTTGTGGTATAGGTTCAAGTTTTTCGCAAGGTACCAGTTCAGGACCATCCATTGCAAGGGTTGACCCTATACTGCTGTATATTCCACCCATGGACGCGTACTGCTCTGCCAGGAATGAGTTGACGTGAATCTTTGATACACCGCGTCTAATTTGTGGTGGTGTAGCTGGTGTTGATTGTATATCATGATTCATGCGTGGTTTGACATCATCATCAAGAACTAAAAAATAAAATATTATATCTCTTAAAGCTTGACTTCACTCGATTCATTTGATAAAATCAGTTGAAGGATTGAATTAGTTGGGCCGAGCCTGATGGATTACAACATATAACTGCGATGCCATCGGGCCTAAGCGCAAATGTATGATTGATCTACGAGGAATAGGATATATTTTATATATATATATATATTCAACGGATGCTACTAAGCGAATGAAAATTCAAAATATGTTACTCATTCGCATCAAATAGGGAACGAATAATATCAAATGCTTCATAATATTCTATTCCAGATAAGCTTTAGGATACAATGCGACTAGCGCTGGGCCAATTCTATTTGTTGATTCGAATCGATTCGAAGCACAAACTATTTGAATCAATCGCAAATCGTTCATAGGAACAAAAACTTGCCAGATGAAGTGAAATATATATTTTTAATCGCTTGTTTTTTGTCGTTGAAATAGGGAAATTATTGTTCTTAGACAGAGTGTGAATTGAAAATGCCCAATAAACTATAAATTTTTTTATTCTCACAATGGAGACAATTTGCAATACTAAAAGATGAGATATTTGTTATTTAAATGAAATCAGTGATTCGATCCGATTGGAAAAAAATATTCGAATCAGATTCGAGTTACAGATGATTCGGATTTGCCCAGACCTAAATGTGACAACAACTGACAAATATTCATCACTCACATTGAGGTTTTTCCTCAGACGTAATCATGCTCAGAATTTGAGATTTTTTACTCTCTGTTGACGTCATCATGCAACGTACGATTTCTTCATCAAGAGAATTTGAACTTTGTCGCCAATGTGGACTAGCAACGCTACTGCGAGCTTCTGGCAAGTAAAGTTCTGAGGTTGTAAAAAATCAAAGGTTATTCAAAAGAAAAGAATAAGGAAAAATACATAAAATAATAATAACAACAAAAATACTAAGTAAGGTAAAACTTGTAAGTTTGCGTTTTTCTCACCCCAATAATATTGTTTCACGCTGGTATGTGACGAAGTGTTCACAATTAAAATACTGAAATAAGAAGATTAAAAAACGGATAAACAAGCGATATAAACGAAAGTTCGAAAACAGTATCTGTGAGCATGTCTAAATTTGTGGGTTATATCCATAATTTGCGAACCTACTTAAATCAGGTACGACATGCCCCAGGTGCCATGTCGAAGGTTCTTGCAATAAACACCTACTGACTAGGGCTGGGAAAAACGGAATCATTTGCAATTCGAATTTGATTCCAATAATTTGCTCGAATGGGATCGAATTACTATTTCTACGTAAATGAAAAAAAAATATCCCATTTTTACTATTAAGCTTGTGTTGTCGTGAAATTGAAGAAATTTATAGTTTATAATATATTTTCAATTCACACTCAGAGCTACAATTTTAATATTTCAACGAAGAGATATAATCGATTTTGGTCGAATTTGACCAACATCGATTGCATTTTATCGTTAAAAATGAAAATCTAGTTTATTTAACAAGTTTTTGTTCCTATGAACGACTCATGATCGATTCGAATAAATCTTACTTCGAATCGATTCGAATCACCGAATCGAATTGCCCAGCCCTACTACTGACAGTCCTTGTTATGTCAGCTGTTACTTTATCAGAACCAAACAAAAATTTTATTTTTTCAGGTATGATCCACAGATGGACCGTGTCGAAGCGGCGCGATCCATCAGTGAATCACACTTAACAAAACATGTCTGGACAAACTTTTTCTGAGAGGTAAAGAAATCAGCCGATGTCGCCTAATCCAAAGACGCGAAGACTGACATAGCTAATAAAGTCGTAATTATAAAGAAATAAAATATCACCTTTGTTTATGGTGTTTTTAACGCGGCTGTTCACGTGACTTTGTTCTGATTTTGCTTTGAATTCCAACCAATCACACACAGTATCTTCAACACTCGGAAGAGCACAAACGCTGTTATGATAACTTTCATACGCAATGTTGTGATCTGTAAAGCGTTAGCAAAATTAACAGAGTCGTAGTGGTATATGGTTCTACCATCGTCCAGAGCAAATAACACTTACTGCACTTACTTATAGAGGTTCAGGTTGGGATGTTTTCCGTTTAGAATGCAGTTGCAGGTGCTACATCTTATAGCAGCAAGTGGTCATTGATTGGTTACATTAGGCACTACTTCCCGCCTTGCTCAGATTGAATCTCAATAAAAATTGGGGACGGGCAGTATAAAATGCAGATTTGGGATAGATTTAAAGATTTAATTGTTCTATTGCCACTCATTCGAGTGGCTATCCTTGTTCAGGATCAACCTGGACAAAGCCGTATACCGGCGGCCACTTAAAGACGGGAAAATGCCCGTTATTTGATCCAGAAAGATTGATTTATAACTCACAATATAGCGCTAAAGATTACATAGTTGGGGAACAGATTGGTTTTAGTTGGAAATATGCATTTCTTATGAATTTTTATAAAGAAACATTTAATCGAAAACGTTGGACGCCAGAATTAATATATTGATAGGGGGACACACCTGCGCTAATGCGCTCTCTGTGACGTTAATTGCATATTATATAGTGACCCAGAATAATGGTTATCATAGGCAGAAATCAGAAATTGTTTACAAACAAAAGATAACTTTATTTATGCAACATTTTTAAAGAAAAATATTGTTAATCTATAAAGATATTGGCATTCAATGAAAAGTGTTCACTTTTATATTTTTCGCCGTTTTTTTTATAGCATTAAAAATAGTTTTAATAATTAGTCGTACCATGATCATCCATATGATATTCTGGCGGTTTAGCTATATTGATAGATGAGGTATATCTGTAAGACGTATTATCATCAGGAAAATCAGTTCCCAGTATAGACATCGTTGCATCTTCTATTGTCACCGATATTTTTTCATCATGTTTGCTAAATCTGAAGGAAAAATGTGAAAATCCATTTTGCCTGTTAAGCCAATCTGAGCCACATAGGATCAACGGTCCGAACGAATTTTCGTTATTTAAAACTCTAAAAAATTCTTTCATGATTCTTAATTATCAAGAATAGTCTAGTCAAAAATTTTATTTTGGCAAGCATGCACCACAGTTGGACCGCGTCTTATCGACGCGAACAATCAGTGATACATACTTACAACACGATTGGGCGTTGTAAACCCCCGATACATGGTTGATTGCTTGTTTTTTTTCATTGCGTTGCGCTGCATTGCGTAAACGCAAGAATAATAATAATAAGTTATAAGATAAACATTAAAAACGCACAGCATACTAGCGTACATTACAACCTTCAGTCTCTGCATATTTGTAGATAAAAGATGCATTACAGTCGCCACGCATTGATTATGGTGCGTGAATCTTGTTTTGCTCATGATTTCCAAGGCATGTACGTTATTTTCACCGGATAAATGAAAATGCTTTAGAACTATAAATGCTATTTTATCAATTTTTTGTACTTGTTTATTGCTATCAAACAGTCGAGAAGAGAATTTTAGTTGCATAGCGCAATTTCAGCAGTGAATATTGAACTTTAGTGATGAACCCGTCTTCAGGATAAGTAGCAGGATTAGCCCATTCAGGCCGCCATGAGGTCATATGCCACCCCCCTCATCGACCGGAAATAATCGTAGAATGGCCCTTTAAGTGCCTCAAAACAAAGAAAATTTGCGCTTTTTGACGCGCAGAAGTACTTCTATTAATCAATTCAATCTAAGCTCCTAAATCTCATATTTTCGACTGTTTAATGGTTATATACATTAAAAACCGATTGCTCAAGAATTTTAGGTTCTAAATACCTTGTAGACCTCAGAAGACTGATACCGAGTAGCTGATATCCTGTGTAAATCCAGGTTTTTGAGTAAAAAATAAGTAGGTGACATAAAATATTACAAACCTCGATAATATCTGAGCAGGAAGAACAATCAATGACGCAAATATTCCTATTAAGAGTCCCCAAGATTTACTGACTGTATGGATGTATGGTAAGTCGGTATCTGTAGCAAAAAAAGGAAAAATAATTCTTAAATGCATTAGGAAATCCGAAAGCCTAATTTTGGCGAATGTATTGCAATGAATGAATGGTTAGTTGATCCTTGTAACTGTAAAATTTTAAGGTAGAAAAATAGCAGGGAAATGGAACGAGCATTCTGAAGTCATCAAAAATTGGCTATTGAAACGCTGGGTTTTGTATCATTGCTTTAATGCAATGCAAGTATTTTTATAAAAAATTTCAAAAAAAAAAAAAAAAAATAATAATCCAAACATAAGTCTCCACGATTCACTGACTATATCTGTAATAAAAAATAGAAAAATGAATTCTGAAAATGCATTAGAAAATCTGGGAGCATAATATTGGTGAAAACAATCCAATGATTGAATTTTGACACAAAAGACACATATATGTGTCAGTAAGGTAAGATAGAATTTAATACAGAAACACAAATTGTATCAATTTTTTCAACTATAGCATTAGCTGATGACTTATCATCGCGTCGCTAAATTAGGCATTAGCCTTTCCTAAATAGTGAGAAAACAAAGTTTTTGAATATATGGGCATAATATTACGGTACAATATTTGACTTCATGCCTATCAGATAATAGGAATGTTGGATAAATTTAAAATATTGACGAATTAACACCAGTGATACATTGGCTATTGCTGCACCAGTAGTGAGGGTACTTACCGTGTGAATATATGTCCCATTCTAGCATGTATCTAGCAGTAGTCAGACCACATATTGCTACAAACAAACTCACAAGATGAATTGCACGCTGATTTCTTGGCTGTTGTCCGTAACAAGGAGATGCGATGAAAGAACAAACACTAAAGCATAGAAATACCGAAATATTGGTAATTAAGTTTACAGTCTCGATGCTCAACAAAATATGTTTGGTCAAAATATTTCTGTATTGGTTATACCGCATGAAGCACTGTAAGAGCTACAAGTTCCAAAAATTTCAGAAATTCCAAAAATGTTCGGCACCCATTACTTATATTTAGCATTTTCTGAGATTTGAAATGCTATTTTGTGGTACTATGCCTTAAATTGTTGTGAAAATTTTATCGATTCGTGACTGAAAATGTGAATTTTATTCTACTTTTCCCCCACCTAATTTTAAACAGACACAAACCTGCTAAAGTTACAGAGGAAATAATTCATTCTCAATCCAACTTGCATGTAGAGACTGGGTGGTGAATACAAAGGTCTCAATTGAGCGTTGAGTGACTTTTTATTTTTGTCCAAAGCAAGCCAGTCGTAGTATGGAAAATGCCATTTTTTCTTTTCTTTTACATCTCGAACCGTGATATAATCCAATTTCCATTTGGGGCATTCGCCGCTGTGATCATGCCAAATCACTAATTTCCACAACGGACCCAAATTCTCCGGGTAAGTTATGATGAACTTCTGAGTAGAACCTTAAGTAATAACAATTGAGTTTATAAATTATTCAAAACTATAGAATAGATAGACGAAAATGATTTCAGCTTTGTTTAAAGCTTTATTTTAGGAAGACGTAAGTCAATTCAGATTATTCCTATATTTGTCGACCAATTTTTCCTATTTCAGCGTAAATAGGACAATATCAATTGCTAAATGAAATAAGTATTAGGTCGATCACTATTACTGAGGGATTTATTAACATACAAATCAAGTATAATGAAAGAGGATTTTTGTTATAGCTTTGAGAGCAAAATTACCCTGTGATACCTGTGATAAATAATTCATCATCTACACCAGTATAATCGTCATTTTCGGAATAACCATTTTCGTATCTTGCTTCTCTTGCAAGATGAGTTTTAGGTGAAATCAATTCTCTTGCATCATATTTTCCTTCTTCTCCATATAAAATCATTGTCACATTTGAAGTAGTTCCACTCCCTGGCCAGCAGCTTGTTTGCAAAGTTACCTCAAACACCTTAAATGGCGATATAAAATTAGCAAATCGCCCAGTAACTTGGGCTGTCGGAAGACATTTACTTTTAATTCATTACGTTTATAGAAGTACAGAATAGTGTCGCCAATACTAGGTAAAAGTACCTAGTTAACCTGGTATACCTGGTTTACCTAGATATTTTTTTAAAATCAAATCGTGTTTTATTACGAAAAAGCTTTCAAAATAAAAAATGCGGCCGAAAAACGATGACCTAGTTTATTTACATGGTTTTCATTCAAGGTACAACCTAGTTTTTATAGGGAAACTAGGTTATCTAGTAAAACTTACCTATTACCTAATAAGTAACGTTGTAAATTCGTTTTCCTTCTCCTAGTTTTAGAAAAAACTCAAGTTGCATCGCTAGTACAGAATTTTGTCAAGCATGATCCACTGATGGACCGCGCTTTGACAGTATGCCAATATTTGTCTGACTGGAATATTGGTGAATTGCTTATGTGAAGAAGTCAGACCTTGGTCGAACAAAGGGATGGATAAATTTTGTACAGATTTGTCACAAAAAGCTGCACAAACAAGACAATTGGCAACTGTAGCAAATGTGTGTATACTCACTGCTATATTTTTATTTCAAGTACACAATGCCTTCAGTTGCAAGTTTCGAAATAACACACATACATTACTCTGACTGCGATTTTCTATTGTCATGAAGAACTATCCAAAAATAATATATTCAACGGCGATTCAAATTGACCCACTCCTTTTTCACTTTTTGAACACAACAAATGAGCATTAACCTGACTATGTGACTTTCTGTTGTCGTGTAGAATTATTGGAACGGTGTTCGATTTTTTATCCGGACCGAAAAACCACCTCAATTTCTTCCCTATCTCACTGAAGCGTGGTTGTGATCCATAATAATCAACTCTGAAAACCGATGTCGGAGTTTCCAATTCTCGTGGTCGAAGTATGCGATGATGAACATAGAGGAAAACTATCGTTGCAACAATGATAACAGAAAGAATCTGAAGCAAAACAAAAACCAACGTGAGGATATATTATATGGATTCTGTTGCACAAAACGTATATCTTATTGCCTAACCCATATTCTTGGTTGTCGTATTCCAGAGATTAAAAATGACATCCTATTGTATCAATATTATCCAATATTCTGGATATAAGGGGAAAAAATACAAGTCGGGGTTCAGGGCAGCCACAACCTACATCCTACGCGTTGCAAAAAGCGACTAAAGGGAAGTAAAATTGCAAGATGGTTACCATCGCCAAGAGTAGATACTGCTTGCAAGCTTACTCGATTCAAGTGAAAAAAAAACTATATCATACCGGCACACTTGAGGCTTAAACTTAAGCTATGAATGGTGTCAACCACTGTAAGATTCTAAAATAAATTTCAATCGCTTACTCTGCATCATTTTAAATAACTTACAGAAACACTTCCTCGGAGTGCAGTATGAGTAATTGCAATTCCAATATCACTTGCTTGAGCATCGGTTCTAACTGGAATATATGATGAACTGAATGTTGATAAATGAGATGTTGTACAGAGTGTCTGTGTTGATGTTGATTGGTCCATGGTCTGAAGAAAATATATTTGTCACTTTTGGGCAACTAATTTGGATAAGTATTAGATAAAAAGCTGTGAAGGAAATAATAAAACATTGTAGAAAATCTGTTTACCAAAATGCGTATTTTTCACTTCGACGGCAAGCATATTGACAACACTTGCAACAAAATGACGACCTAAAATACCGATAACAGGTAACAGGTATTGCTGATGACGTCGATATAATTTTGACTATTTTTCTCACGTCCGTCGTTTTTCTTTCACCGGTTGAGCAAAATAGTCAGAAACAAGTCAGAAATACCCAGTAAATAGAGACCCTGGTTGCGAACACTCGATATTTAGACGCTCAAAAAAATCCCGTGTTTCCATAATTAAAGCAAACAAATCAAATAAATAGTAAAATACCTGGACCCCATCTTGTCTCCAATCAGAAAAAAATTCGTCCCAATAAAAGCAATCTGACCACCAGATACGCAGTGTATATGAAACGGATTCAATATCGTAATGACGGGATCGTGACGTCATCGCTTGTTCGTTCCAGAATGCAATGTAATACATTCCATGCTTGTGAGAGAAATGGTCGTAGCGCAACGTGAATTTTACAACTATCGTTTCATCTGAAATAAACAAAAATCTGTTTGAAATTGAACATTTATACAGTAATAAAGTTGATCGCTTTTACAGTTATAAGCAATTAGCAAGGTGGAAGGTCACATCTTATCTGCTGAAACAAAAATTCTTCTTGACTCTGTTCTTGCTCCATCATGCTTTGCTTTATTTGCTACGGGGGTTGTCAGTTTAGTTTTAACGGTCTTCTAATCTAATCTAAGAAAATAATGTTTCAATATTTCAGCAAAAACGAAATTGATATTTGAGCGCATTTTGACCATTTTGCAGTGAAGTATGATTTATGTCAAATTTTACTACGTGAAATTTGGCATATATCATTATTTCACTGCAAATTGAATCAATTTGAGAATAATAAAATAACTTTTAACAGAATTCGAGAATACCTGGTTATTCGGATAAGGCATATTAATTCATTACCCAACACTAACACTGTAACAAAAATTGAAATGATTTTACACAACGATTTTCGAATATAATCATAAAATCGACTTTTTCGGTCAACTGACAACAACTGTCCAGATATTGCTGATTTTAAATATTATTTTTCTGTATGATAATTCAAATGCACTTACTCAATGCATTGTAGTCTTGAAATTGTCCTCGAGATACAACTTGCTTTGATACAATCTGATCAGGATTTGGAGGTCCTGGGTGATGGTCTGTACTGGGTTTGGTGACAGCGATGGTGACAGGAAAAGATCTGTTAGACAAATTTATATTGATTGGTATTAAAAGTGCTAATTCTACAAAACAAGGTATAACAGTAATACAAGAGTGCAAAATTGTGCAAGTTTTTTTTTTTTGTGAAACAAATTTTTTTGATTGAGATTATAAAAAAATTTTCGTATTTTCCGCCGAATCTGATTCTGCTGTATCTGTACATAACCTGAATATATTCAAGAGATTTTTTTTTATTAAAATTCACTCTGAGCAAGGTCGAAAGCAGTGCCTGAAGGGAACCAACAAACGGTCACTTAAAAGCAGAGAGTTACTGAAAGATGTGGTACCAGCAACTGCACTCTAAACGGAAAACATCCCAGACAGCACTGAACCCCCATGGTAAAGTACAGTGAGTGGTATCTGTCCTGGGCAGTGGTTGAAACCCTCTACCCCTTCTTGATACTTATCTGTTAACAGTAGCATCATCAAAATACAATTGCATTAGCACACACCGTAAAAAACTTCGCTAAAATTACCGCTCTTCAGCAGTAAATTTACTTGACGATTAAAATAAAGTTACAAAATCATTTTTTTGTCAAATATGGACTGTTGATGGAACGCACCGCCAAGCTGCGTTTATCAACAGTCCATACCTAGCATTCATCTCATCAACGAGGCGGTTTTGAATTTTGGAAATATGCAATCACTGAAAAAAATAGCAAATTTATTACGCCTTTTCACAGTGCATGAATAATAATATTTTAATGATGATAAAATCACCTTTGATGGCGCGTGCTCAATAGTATTTCAAGGTGCAATGTTCTGTTGGGAATTTTGTTGACTGGAAAACTGTTCGTTGATACGCGATCTCGTGATATAATGCCCCGAAATTCGCTGACCTGCAGTAAGAAATGAAACTATATTATTACTAGTGCTAAATAGTATCAACAATGGAGCTCTATTAATTGTTCGCCAATTTTTTAAATTCGCAGAAAGAACTTCAATTTCATGTTCAATATTCCAACAAAATTAAGCTATCCATAATATTTCATTAAAAATCGATTACATATTCCCATTTCTGTGCAATATTCCATATTTTCTGTGGGTTATGATTTAAGTCTTCAATATTATGACATCATAATGTGTGTCAGAGGCAAAATATTTATGAACGAATCATAATAATTTATTACTGAATAAAGGTAAAGTATATGGGAAATCGCGGCAATGCGCAGTATTTTGGGGTTTGGAAACTCGAGCTCGACCTACATTTCAGCTCTGAAAATGACTGTATTTTAAGGCGTTTTTATGAGAATTTAAAATACGTTTTGGTTTTAGAGAAAGAGGGTATACTGTAAAACAACTGAACAAATCACTTTGATTCTAGAAAGCATAGAACAAATAAACAAAAGAGTTTTTCACTACATAAACACATCGAACTAACCTTGTCGAGGTTTCTTGACGGAAGAGCAATAATCATTGGAGGATTGACATCATGGATTGGTAACTTGGACGATTCAGTGTCGTAAACAGACAAAGAGATTGGTCGTCGTTCTATTGAATTCTGTGTTAAGATTTTGGTTATTTATGCAAATGTGAATAAAATGATTAGTATACTGTATGATGAAATGAAATTTTATTTTGTTAAGGTGAGGTCACTGATTGATCGCGTCGCTTTTTAGTCAAACATTTGACTGGAATAACCTTGGCCCCTTTCCAAGAGAAAGAGAGAGAGAAATCTGTACCAGCTGGCATGTAAAGACGAACATGGTCAGTGTTGCTGGAAAATTGGAAAGATATGATCCTTTCGGTTGGCTGAGCCTACCCCAGTTATCACGCTCGGGGTTAAATAATGGCATGATTTCGAATCAGACTTACTGGGACTCGAGCCGATATCTTCAACCTGCGATGCCAACACGATAACCTCCAGGCCATTGAGCCCACAGCACTTTAACAAATTATGTCCGATTAACACATTCATGACGAATTTGGGTTATTCAGGATAAGCAGTGTAGGTTACGAAATATGTTTCTTAATTTTGATTAGTCCAGAGGTGATAAATTTAAACTATTTTCACATACCTTTTTAAAATTTGAAAGGGTCATATCTGGTAATGTTGATGCTATCACGTGCAAGTCCGATACCTTTGATTTCAACTTTGACATATTCGTAACGTTATTTGGAAACACAGAACCAACTTTCCAAGATCCGGATTTACCAAAAATTACGTCATCATTTGCAAAAATGTTCACGACTTTAGAAAATGATTGTACTACAATCCCTTGTCCATCAACTTGCGATCGAATGGGACCCAGAACTGGAGGTCGATGAGTGATCAGATCTGAAAATGGCATGGAACGTTGAAACTTCTGTTAGTTTGACAAATATGTCATAACCTTATATAAGATAAATGCTCAATTACTTGAATTGAAATCAATATTTATTTGAATAGATTTCAGGCCCAGGCTTCTCTGCCATACAAGAATTTTTCTACATTATGATAAATGCGACCATAAATATTCTGAAAAATATTTTATATTGGCAATAGAATTTCTTTGTTATGTCGCTTTACTCAATAAATCTAGTTCGTTTGTCCAAAATGAAACGATTTTAGTAAAATACGTTTTGTGTGGGACGCTAATGAATAGCGCCGTTTAAGATATTGAATCTATCAGTAACTCATGCTTAACAAAGCATTAAGTACAAATTTTCTGGGACTAATAAGCAATTTTGAATGATTTAATAACACAACGATTTAAAAAATTACCAAAATTTCAAACAATTTTGAATATGAATACCATAAATGCTTGTAACCCCATGTATCCGCACGTTTATTATGAAAGATCATAATATAAACAGGGGGTTGCAATGGGTTCGGAGTCATTCTGCCAATTCCAGACTTCGTACAATAAATAATGAACACGAAATGTTGAAAACCCCTTCAGCATATTTCGTCAAAGCTACCAGTCAACTTTCAATGATCGCATCATTGGGACGATATCGTTGAGAACACCATAAAATTAATGAAAATAGTTTAATACTTCTCCAAATATAAACATCACGTACCCAGAAAAAACTTATCTAGTTGAGCGTATATTTCTTTTTCTTTTGTCAACAGTTTGCTTTTAACAGAAAATGCTCTTGTTACGTCTGTAAAGTTTCTAAACAACATTGCTTCAGCCTGCTTGACCTCTTCTGTGGATGGTTCAGTGTCTATTCTGATTGCGCATTGTTGACATGATTCCGAAAACGCCAGTCTTGCAAAAACCAGAGTATTCATCATTGTCTCATCACTTAAAATATATTGATCATTGCCAGAATCTGAAAAGTATTTTATTAGATTCTGATTATATTCAATAATGAACTTAATGCAGAAATAGCGTAAACAACCTTACAAGATTTATGCTTCCCGGAAGGAAAAATGTTGCCAAAGCATGTTTTCTTAAGCATGTCAGCGATGGACCGCGTCGATGAGATACGTTCCATCTGTTGTGCATGCTTGACAAAGTTAAATTTCAGATTATAGTAGAATTATCAGTTTGCGAAAAATCCAAAACGCCATTCCTATCTTACAAACATCACAGTTTGTAAATTTGTATTGAAAAGTAATAGTGAATCCACAGAAAGAACTTCAGTTTCATTTGCAACTCAGTTCATAGTGTCGTTTGAAATCGGAGATCTGATACCTGTACATTGGGACATATACCCCAACATGCACAAAGGATCTAATTTACTCAAATAAATTTATCAGAACATATTCCTTCACATTTTTAGTACTTACCCATCGCTTCATGTGTGACAATACGAAGAGTATCGACACTCTTCAACAACAAATTAGCAGCTTCAAAAAAAGTTCTCGCGGACACCAACTTGCTTCGAGATATGGCTCTGGTAAGAGTTTCGATTACAAACTGCACTTCGTTTATTTTCCTGGGACTCACAGATTTGAGGGCAGTCGTAATATTGAATAAAATTTGTCTTGATTTTTCCATAACATATTCCCCGATTTCTTCTTCCAAAGCCTGAAGATCGTGTTCCTGCATAAAATGATATTTCATATTCAAAACTCGGATGATTAAATGCTAAGAAATACTGAAGTTTAGAAGATGTATACTCTGTACACTCTTACGACTATAAATGCAGTGTAGCAAAAAGAGCGCGCTGCTCTTGCGGCTTCTGCCGAGGCGAACTTTGGTTGCATGTGCTTTGTTACCCTGTGTGCTCGGAATTTTTTTTTGTCACAGATGGACCGCGTCACAGGCGTCTCATCGACGCGATCCACCGACACATGCGACACATGCTCAACAAAACGTGTTTTGACAAAAATTTTCCCATTGTGTTTTTTAGAATAATCCAACTGAAAACGGGTTTCATAAAATTACATGCGAATAAAATGAGCCTTTTTTTAAATTGTTGGTATTTAAAAACTATAACAATTATAAATTTGATCAATAATCAATCTATCGACTGGTGGACATTAAAGTACATAGGAGGGCAGATATGGAAATACTAAAATTTGAACTGCTTTAAAATTTCTCTCTTCTATATCATTTATGCTATAATTAGACATTAGTAATAGCACCTTTGGAATAGTATCAAGAAGAACATTGACTAAAGCTATAACTTCTTCTTGGTTTCCCATGGCCATCATTTCACCCAGTTTTCCATCTGCTGGGACCGCTTCAGAGTAGCTGAAAAGGAGGAAAAATATATTGCAGCTGGGCGATTTAAAAGATTTAAAAGCGATTCAAAAACGATATTTATCATTATTTAAAATATCCATCCAGATATTGTACAACAATTTTGACTTCAAATATTTTAAAACATAAATAAAATTCTTAGCGTTAAAAAGAATATATAAAATAGAGTATGGTGTGCTAATATAGATCATATATGGCAGGTTATAAAAAAACTTTTACATGAATTATATATAAATTGGAAATTGCTAGCCTGTGAATGAACAAAACTGAACAATTCTATTGTAAGCTTCGTGGGCATGCTCTATGTTCGGTCTAGTGTACCTAAAAATGATACTTCGTATGCAATATAATAATGTTAAGAAATGATATCAAATATGGTCAACTCACATCTTCTGGAGAATATCAAATGCTGTAGAAGATGCGTTCGTACGAATTGGTCCAGACGGTAAAAACGAACAAACATAAGTACTTGCGCCATCACTGTTTTTCAAGACTATGTGTATGTATGCTGGAATTAGAAAAAATGTCAGAATTTAAATCTACTTTCTACAATTACTTTGGTTTTTTACCATATGCAATATTTATGCTTTACTGAACGACTATTGAACATTAAACATTCTAAGAATTTGAAAAGAAGAATATTTTTAAAATATTTGTCAGGGGTTATAAGAGAAAACATTCCTAAGGTCACATTTGAACGTAAAATTACCTTAACATGCGTTGCGTTGCATTATGGGAAACAAAACAAAAGGGCAATATACATCTGTATTGCTTTCCATTAATTGTATCCACGCACTAGACACACGCCTAGACACCATAAACGTACGCAACGGAATGAGCAAAATCCGTTAGTTTGCACGGTTGCGTTAAAAAAACCTTTACAAATGCATGCGTAGCGTCGCGCCAGCTTTGAACGTAAGCTCAAAACAAAAGAAACCAAGAAAAAAAACACAAATCACACAAGAGTGTATTGCGGCCTTCAGGGTAAACCATAAATATCATTTTTCCACACTTTTTTTGGAATTTGGAATTGCACAAAAGTTCTAAATGTGATTAAAAAATTACCTGGTTCATTATTGTTCGGTAGATGGAAGTGTTTCTCATGGTTTACTCCTGCATAAATCTGCCTGTGTGGACCAGCTTTGGTGAGACTGTAGCTTATGTCGTAATTAAGCATTTCTCTCTGAAAACAAATTACGAAAATATTCATAGATGGAACAAATCACGAGAAATATGTTGCTATTATTGAGAAAGGAATTTTGGTAAAAATTAATTCAGTACACAATTGTGATGTATCTAATTTCCTATACTGTTTATGTGAATTTGAATCTCGTCTAAACTTTAATGTTTATTATATTATCACAAATGGCCATTTTAAAATGACAATATTATGATTGCTCTAATTTCAACTGACTGCAACCGTAATTTCTGTCTCTTCAGAATCACCTTCTCATTCCACTACCTCAGTAAAGTATGAGTAAGACGATATACAAATTTGAATTGGATGCGATCATGCATACAAAAAAAACCTCACTCTGCTGACACTATCCATTGCGTTGTCGTTTTGCTGATTCTTCCAACCAGCGCAATGAACAAAATAGTTTTTAGTCAAGTCTCGATATACTACGCTACAATCTCCATAACTCGGTCCACGCAACACGGTGAAATAATAGGATGTCCTTCCAATCATTATCTTCTTTTTATTGTCTGTAAAACACAAAAATATCCCGACATTGAGTTATGTTCGTTTCAGTAGCAATATATTTCACTAAGGCAGGTTAAACCTTTTTGTCAAATATATATCAAATCACAAATTTTATTTCGTCAAGCATGAGCCACAGATGGACCGCGTCTCATCGACGCGATCCATCATTGGCTTATGCTTAACAAAAGGTGTTTTTACAGGAAATTTGTCAGTGCTTTGTTCAATAAACCATCTATCCCTGATGTGGCCTGCGATGAGATTCTTCTACGGTATTTGAAATGTGTAAGTTCATATATGAAATCCTGAAACATGGAGGCATATATGGCGTATACGACATAATCGGCTGTTTTCTTATCAATTTGATGAAGACTAACCCTATAAAAGTTTTAAAAAATAAAACTGATAATAGTGTACACATAATAAAATAAAATAAAAATTTAATAAAAGACTATTCACCCTGGGGGCACTTTCTAAAGCTTTATGTATTAAAATGATAAAAACTAAAAATTCGACCTGAGACCTGATCAAAGTCATACCAGTTTTGAAAATTTCATTAGTGATAGCATATGTTCTTCCTTCTGTTAATGTATTAGATCGAATAACCAAGGTTTTGTCGTTTATTCCAGTCAGTGCTATATCTTGCAGCTGTAACTTTGCATGTTTCAGGTCCTGTGACAAAAAAAAAAAAATTTAATTTTATTAATTCATTTGAATAGCGCCAATAACGCGTCTCGTATCGCACTCTTAAAGATACTCATTTTTTAATAATAATTCTTGGTTTCAAAGTTTATTATGTTTCAAAACCGAGCTATAAGGACAAATTTGAAAACGGTGAAGTTGGCGATACAATGAGAAATTCAAACAAAACATGAACAAATTAACCTTTTCTATTGGCACATGATTTCGAGCATGCGAAAAGAATGATAAAAATCTGAGAAACGAGAAGCGCAATTCCTCAGTAACTGGTGACTGATAAGTAACTCGGTCAGTAACTGTTGACTAATAACTTATTGAAGCCTCTGTCAATAATATCACTTTGTCACTTTCAATGATATCACAAGTAACTTGATACCTGATAATGATTGGGTAAAGGAATATTTGACGAATGATCTGAAGTCCGGAAAGCATCACCACGACGTTGACTGTCTCCATACGTTGGAGGTAATGGTAGCGGTAATCCATTCATCCCCGGAGAGTAAGGTATGATACCACTTCGACTTGCCCATTCATTCTCATACGATGGACCATAAGAACCGTAGTTGTAGTTACCTCCTCCTACAGAGAATTTATGAATGTTATTGAAAGGAAAAGAAAAACAGCTAATTCATTCGACTTTATGAACATCTGGAGGCCGATCCATTTCGCTCTGTTATAGTGCTGCCTGTTTTGCAAGTCTGCGCTAAGGAGTACAAATTAATATTCAAAAATCCTTCCGGATAACTTGACTATACACTGCTTTGAATAAAAGCACAATTAATGAGTTTTTAAAAAACAAGCCATTTTGGATTAAGGACAGCATAAACGTCAATTCTGTTTGAAAACGATCATGTTTTTGTAACTTACCCTCGAAACGTGAACCCGTCAATGCTTCATCCATATTATGCGATGGAGGTGCTCCCAGTGGTCTCTGTCCGCCAATACCATATCCATCTTTCATGTTTGAAGATCCAACTATATCGTTCTCTGGTATGTCAGGGGAAAATGATTCTGGATTTGTTTCATCTTCAACAAACACCGGAGAAGCAGTCCGTAGAACTCTTTTGAGTGGAACCGGTGGGATTCCTGGTTTGACAGGAATGTAAAATAATAATTAATAACATCAAGTATACGATTTTTAATTTGACTATTGCAGAAATCCAGGTACATAGTTATCGCGTGACTGCTTCTAAATTAATATATTTGTACATTCGTATTGCAAATATTTGTGCGAAACCAATGTTCATTTTTTATTATTCTAATTCCTTCAATTTAACCGTTCGTATATATCTCAAAAATGGGTATCAGTTTAATACTTCATCCCAAAATCTCACCTCGCCAAGCACTTATCTAATCGATCGCGCCTGGTTGGCGCAATCCATAGGGTATTTGTACTTGACAAAATGTGTAAGCAAAGTTTGTTTTGTCAGTGATTAAATGATTCCAGACAACGTTCTCCTTTGACAAGGATAAAAACAGAATGGTAATGGCAAACTTACCATCCTCGTCATCAATATATCTCGATGGGCCACCGTTGCGAGCTGGTGATTTTCCTTCACTGAGACCACCTGTAAATAAATGTTACAAAACAAGTGAGAAAACATTCAAAATATACATGTTTAAAATTATTATTCTTGTGATTCTATAATTGTAAATTATCTATGAAACTTTATAGATTAGCCATGTACTTTAAATGACATTAATAAACGTGAAAGCTAATACGAGTCGTTCTGCCCGACCAGAAGTTTTATGTTGTCAAGCATGAGTCACAGATGGACCGTGCCTCTGCGGCGCGATCCATCAGTGACTCATACTTAACAATGTATGTTTGAACAAGATTTTTCTGAATGGATATTGAAGTGTAATGCCAAAAAATACCACCATCTGTTACTTGTGTTTAAAACCACTTCTATATTTCCAATGATTATACAGTAGTTGTTACAAACATTTTGCGTACTTCTGGCATCCTCCACGTTTTGCATACCAGCTAATTACGAATGTATTACTGTTCACGTTAAATTCACAAAGAAAAAGCCTACATTAAAAATGAAAAAAACGCATTGCGCAAATAATTTACACAACGGGTAGCTTTGCCTATAGTAAATACCTCCGACTGGTAAACGTGGTGGTTTTTGGCTATTTGCTGGCCATTGGTTGGTAAGAACATCTTCTGGTATCAGGTTACCAAAGAAATTAGAATCTTCATGAAGAGCAGTATCATCAGTTATGTTTGTGAGATATTGGTGAACTAAAATGGAATATATTTATAAGTATGTGTGTTTTGCGAAAGATCTACTTTTTAAATTCTAATCATTGACCGAGGGAAAACCAATAAGATACCAATAAGATGCTGTTGTAGGTTGTACTTTATTTCTTTCCAATCAGTTTTTCTGTTTTTGGAACAATTTCCACGCATTCTGTTTGCCTCAAAATCATTACTATTGTGTTCATCTCAAGTTAAATGCAGTTTGTGTGGTACCAATTGGTTTTATGAATTATTAATAGATTGTTACAGGCCAACTAAATGGTCTAATTGGTTCAAATAATGTAATAATAACGACCATATTCATGATATGCGAAAGAATTACACTATCTTCACCAGCAGTTGTTCAGAATGAATATAATAGATGGATAAATGCGTTAGCTTAAGAATTAAACAAAATATTCTAGTTAGTGAAATGAATACTCACGTGGATCTGTATCGGAGCCGTTAGTAAATTCTATAAAAACAAAGAGCAACATTGTTTATGAAAATCGCTGAACAAATCGGTCGGTGCTAAATAGGATAGTTTTGCTTTTAAATTTCATTCTCATTGAATTTCTGAGACATCATTTATAACGTTCGTATTGATTCAGTGAAATAAGGATAAAGTTAGGGCAAACGTATGTAATGCAGCATAAAAGCAAATATATTGCTCTGTACCTGATTCGTTTCCAAATATTCCAGTTATACTCATCCATCCCGTTCCATCTGGTGGAGCACAATCACTTGTATCTAGAAATAAAAAATTAGAAAACTACAAAAAAACAAAAAACTTGTTTCTAGAAATGAAAAATTAGGAAACAAAAAAAAAATCACACGTTTTACAACGTACACCCTATTTATTAACAAAATCTCTCAAGAAACTTGAATATTAGGTTCTGAAAAGCAGGACAATAATTTTTTGGACCACTTAGTGAAAAAAAAAGTGATCTAAGAATTTGTGGGGATAATCAACCCTTAATAAGGTTTGTGTTGTTATAAATCGCCAAAATCACTAGTGAAATGTACAAATGTGTAGATATAATTTTGCTAGATGGACCTCATAAACACAATATGGCAACAAAGAGTGTTGAATACGATGCTAAAAATTATGACACATAGTCGGACGCACTTTGTTGCCTTATGCAAATAAGAGGTAGCTGGTTCCCCCATTGTCAGGGGCGAACGCCGCTCTATGCACTTTGATACAAGAGTTCATTTCTCTTTGAGATGTTTCCCCATTAGAATGCAGTTGTTAGTACCTAAGCCATTAAGTTACCGTTAGTTAGTTCCTTTAAGGCGTCCTTACTTGAAGTTGACAATAATAAAATTTAATTGCTTTATCCCAAATTGGTGAATCTCTTTGAAAAATAACCTTACCATTTTCGTAAAAAGAGGCACTATTGTCTTCTACTTCGTGCATTGACCATTCGTATGATAATGAATCATCATCGTGAGGATTATTAGAGCATGTAACACAGTTTGCTTCAAATTGTAACGGTACATGTCGTGCAACTGCCCCACTTTTACAATTATGGCAATGAATTTTGACCCTGAAAAAGATACAATTCTTATCTGACTGATATAACTTTAATCAAAAAGTGTGTTTGTCAAGCATAAGCTACAGATGGATTGCGCTTCGCCAGCACGATCTATCAGTGACAAAACATGTTTAAATTGAGTATTTACGACTGGGATAAGATGTTTCTAATTTTAATAAATCTGCTAGCCTAATAATTCTATGAGTATATAATGAACAGGGTTGCTAATAAAATAGAATGCAATATCAATCAAAAATGAATCTGCGCCAGCTCGTTGCCACTTCAGTGGCCTTCAGTTGGTTCTTTTAGGTGCTGCTTCCGGCCTTACCAAGGGAGATATAAAAGGGATTTGGAATTTTTGCACAATAAACGTCAATAGATCTCACCATTCCATTGGGTCACGTTCAATCTTCAACACCAGTACTTTTTTGGAGCGCCGAGCACGTGGATCAAGTTTGCTCACATCGATCTGAAAGTAAAAATTGCCCAATAAGTAATCTTTTGAACAAATTAGTTTGGATTTATTAAAACCAAAGATGGAATATTTAGATGAAATAACATAATTTGTTAAAATTTTTGCTTAAGATGCGATTTTATACCAAAAATTTCAGTTAGAACCCGACTACTATTACAATGAACAAAAAAAAAGATTTTCGTTTTGAAACAAATTGGGATTAAAATTTGAACAGATTCAGGATCAATATACTCACTTTGAAAACAAAAGCATCTGCAGTATGAACAAGAGTTGAAGCATGGAATTGTAGTATACTTTCGTTCCTTGAAACACCTTCGGGAAAATCTCGATGAACATTTCCTTCACGAGCTTCTTCAGTAATATATTCATCCGCTGCTCTCATAGATGACGTTTCAGATTCAGGTTCATCTGTTGAAGGCGTTGAGTATTCATTGACGTCGTGATGATGTTCCTCCTCTATTTCTTCTATTTCACCGTCGTCCAAGGATGATTTGAAACATGGTGTGTTCGGCGAATTCAGGACGAAGCATTGCCACTCAAAACTAAAATAAATACATAACACACAGACATAATAAATGATTTTGTTTCGAGTGATTGCAGTGTAATACTGAATTGAAATGTAGGGTGAAGCAGACAGGCAGGCTTGTGAAATATCTGCGCCCGAATACAGTACGCCCAAAGAAAATGGGTTCGGTGAGAGGAAAAATGATCATTCTAAAATATTTTATAATATATATCCTGTCAGAATATTAGAACGGCTGTTTGAGTGTATGGTAACAACCGGACCGCACAAAAGTTTTAAAACCATTACTACTAATATGATTTATTGTAATCAAAATTGACTCAGAGCAAGGCTGCAAGAGACACCATACTTGAAGTCCCCTGAAACCACTGATGTGCAAAGAGCTACATGAATTGCAGAAATATGAACTATTAAACCCCCAACCCTGTCAGGTGTCTATATTGACGCGAGTTTTGAAGCCGTGCAGATAAACACAATCAGGAAAGCAGTGAGAAGGCAAAGAATTTCAAATTTTATCGCTCATCTGAAGAAAATAACATTCTAACATTTCAAACACCCGAATTAAAACAGGATTCTGAAACCTTGGGGTCAAGTACCGTGAATTCAGTAATGATTTGAAGTTGCTAATCATCCATTGCTAATACCTAAATCTTGTGCGAGTACATTAGACGAATGAATGAGAAATGATTATAAAAACTTACAATAAATCATGCTTGTTTTCGGGAAAATCAGGATCATACGACAATGACGCATCAATAATGACATCAGCAGATCGATTGATTGATCGAACGTTTCCTCCATCTATCATTGCAATCAATTGAGACGGGAATACACCGATGCGTTCGGTGGTGGAACCAAACAAGATTGTATCAGCAACCGATACCTGTGAAACACCAATAGATTAGTTAAGGTAGAGACAAATTGGTTTAATTTTCATAATGAACCATTGCGAACACATCAATAAAAAAATAATCACATTCAAATCATACTATACTCAAGGAGATTAGAGCTAAATGTCCTAACAAAATGACCAAGAATCTTTCTACACACATAGACAAATTTATTCCTGTAACGTTCCACCTAACCATAGTAACACGTAAACCCATAAAGAAAATGAATATTTTGATGTTTCAAAATATATCCAGAAGTATTCATTGCGTCTTTCACTCAAAATTCTAGGATGCAAGACATAGAATACAAACAGATTTTACGAACTCTCAGCGGAACCTAACCATACCAATTTATCGCACGACTGATAAAACTTATAGCCAAGACAATATTGCGACGAATACATACGTCTACAGTAAAGTAGTAAGTTCCATATTCAAGAGTCCTTGGTTCTAGTTCTAATATCCTGGTGTTTGTTTCTGTGTCGTTCAACTCAACTTCAATAGTTTTATATTTATCAAAATGAGCTTTCCATTGATAGTTGAGCGTTGCCAAAAACGAACAGTTGAGATGAACTTCTGCTTCTAATCTTAAAGGCTTTGAACGCTTGATCTGTAAAGACGGTAAGATAAAGATTTGCAGGGAAAATCTCGGTCGCTCATTAAATATGTGCTTGGCGGCTTGTTCAGGATTCTGAACTATTGCAATCCAAACGGATGATTTTGACACAAAGTTGAATATTTAGTGTCAAAATTTAATATTTTTTTTATCTTGAGAGACATTTTATTTATTTATTTTTCTTCATCTTGAGAGACATTTCAACCAATTGCATAAATCAAAAACAATTCAAAATTGCATGACTGGCCCCAAGCTTCTTACTTGACGCCAAAACAAAGTCTCGCTACAGATATTTCAATATTACACGAATAAAATGTTCGACATATATACATACTCGAATGTCTCCTTTTGATATTCTTACTCTGGGGATTTCACAAGTCCTGTCTTCAACAAATATCAGTTTTTCAATATTAAACGTGCCTAGTTTATTGGTCAAATTAATTTGAACTTTATATTGTCCTTTTCTGTAAGAAAATAATACAAACTTACGATTAATTAAAATGTAGGATATAAAAATTTTTTTCGGTATTTTTTAGAATGGTCCTAACGTATTTCCTGCGTGTAGAGTGAGAAGGCGACAAAAAGAAAACTAAAAAGTGGGGTTTACTTTCACCCAAGGGCAGATATCACTCACTGCACTTTATCATACTGTTTGGGATGTTTCTACGTAGAGTCCAGTTGCTGGTACTCCATCTCGTACCTCTCGTATCTCTTTGGTATTAAGTAACCATTCGTTGGTTTCTTTTAGGCACTGCTTCCGACGTTGCTCAGAGTGAATTTCAATAAAAAATTACTATGCATGTGCTTGAAACTACCATTATTCTCAATATTTCCGACAAATCAGAAACACAGAGAGCAAATTTTATGAAGAAAAGTTACTTACTGTCGGAACGTGTGTGTCATATCAAAAGTGTTATTACCAACATGTTCTCCATCAATTCTCCAATATATAGTTACATCACTCCCAGTGAGAAGTTGAACTGACATTCTAGAAACGATGAAAATAAATTATCGTGTATGCGAAAGGGGAAATCCAAACTTATAGCCCTTGTAAAAATACTTAATATTAATAACTTTCCACTGCTAAAACCAGGCGCCGAAACAAGAAAACAAACACGCATATTGTTTGTAACGTGCGTGTGAAATTTCTACCCTTGTAATTGAACTACTCAATCATAAATTTCATTTTGTCAAGAATGAGCCACAGATGGACCGTGCCTCGTAGGCATGATCCATCTATGACTATTGCCTAACAAAAACCTTTACACAATTTTTTGCACTTGGTATATCACGTAATATACAAAATGATTTCACAGTGTAGTAATTTAAAAAAGAGAAAGAGTTCCGTTAGAAAAAGAATTAGCTTTCATACACATGATTACTATCGTAAGCACATACAAATGATATTAAATATATTCCTTCCATTTAGGAACGCAATGTTTTCGAAGGGAAGTTACTTTTTATAAAATAAAAAAATAGTGAATGCACTTACAATATTTCTTCATTTCTTCGTACAACTTCATCACCGATAAATTTGGCATGAATCGGTTCCTGAATTTCAATCTCAATTGGGACAGATTCCACAGAACTAACGCGGTTTGCAGCTATTACTTTCACAAGATACCTATAATTTCGAAAATATTTCACATTTTCAGCTTTCGATCCACCGCGGATAAACATATAGATAAGTGCGATGCGTTTTGAGTGCTGTATTTACTAAAACAAGGACTGTATTCCATTTATTGAGATCATTAGACACAAAACTATTCAATACATAAATTTGGGGTATGAAATACTTTATCCGTTGCATTATTGTTGAGGGTCCCTGTTAGTTTTTGTTTATAATTATTACTAATACTCATTGCGAAAAAGACTCTATTATCACTTATATTTTTAAAATCACTGTATTTTCAGCGGTCGTTGATTGGGACTAACTACTTATCCTTTGTTTATGCCCTTGTGAGAGTAGATCGGTATGCTCTGTTCAAAGAAACAAGAGGAAAAAAATAAAAACTACTTGAAAAAAAGAGCACCAAGAGTTGTTGTACACACATTGGCAAATTTATTTCCGTAACGGTTTGTCTAACCAGGATCAGATTTTAGCATATTCAACGAATTATTGTCGGAGGAAATCTGGCATTGCTCAGACGAAACGTTACAGAAATGAATTTGTGTATGTGCGCGTCTTAGCTAAATATTAATTTCGATTTCTGTGCATCTGTGTATTTTTAGAAGTCTCTTCTTGTAAACCACAAACTTTGCAAAGAAAAAATACTTCTAGTAAGAGAATTTATCTCACATGCCACTTTTGGTGAACCAATGCTCAATGGAATTTCTGTAGCTTGTCTCGGTATTGTTATCGTTCCTCAAATACCATGTGTAATTCGAGGCAGACTGAGAAGGTTTCACGAATGCACTCAATCTCACATGCCTTGAGGTTGAGTAAGTGAGTGGCATTTCTTGAATTTTCACTTCTGTATAACCAGAAACATAATAAAGATAAAATAAATAGTAATTTTAAACATATCCTGTAGACAAACCCAATCTGAATTTTCTCGAAGCGATCCATCAATGACTGATGCTGAACAAAAGCTGCTTTGACAAAAATTCAACGACTTGGAAGTCACGATTGAAATATTTGTTTCCTGATGTCTTTCAATTCCAGCCAATCTGAATAATCGGGATAAGACATCGGAGCAACAAATTAGGTCTCCGTAATTGCCGCTCTTTGACAGTAAGCTTACTTGATTATATTTAAATAAAATTATAAAATCGATCTTTTGTGGTCAAGAATAGGCTCTTGGTGGAACTCTCCGGTAATATGCCGTAAATCAACAGCCAGTAAGGGCATAAATATCATCAACAAAATGTCAGATTTCGCAAATACGAGGCTACTGTAGAACAACTGTAAATTTACTGCACATTTTTCAGTGTGAATGTCTTGTTTGAATCTCATAACAACTCCCGTATACACATTGGTAACTCCAGAACCCCAATATATACTAAGCGATATTGAGTTTTGTTTGGATAGTTCAGCTGATATTGAAAACGAATTTGACTTATGCAATTTTTTGAGCATTCCAAAGATTCCGTGAATAAAGCCATTTGTTCATATTAATCGGACAATTTTCATCGTACCTTGAATCGGAATTTCCACTTTCACATATGCCGATGCAGTTTTTGCGTTTACATGATTCTTTGCAACAACATTCATAGTTTTTATTCCTGGTGTTCTGTACGTGTGCATGACTGTCTCACCTAAAACAGAGAAGTGTTGGCAATTTTAGACAAAAGTTCCAAATTTACTTAATATATCTAGTTGACCGAGTTTATTTATATACTTTTACCTGGTTTCACTGATGTATGATTTATCTGCTTTAACTTTTACCGAGTAAATTCACTCGGTAAAATAGGCAAGTTTACTCAATTTTCAACTGGGTACCCAAATAGTTTAAAAACAACACCATATTGAATACGCGCGATTTGGTAACTGCATTGATAGTGTCAACCAAGATACATACCTCGGAGTTTAGTTCCATCACCCATGTCCCATTTTACTTCTACCACCTGTTTGTTGTTTAATAAATTCACTTTGAATGTAGAGAGTGTATTCAAAGCAACATAGAATGTGGACTGCTCCAAAAATATTCTCGCTACTGGTCGTTGAGCGTAGAATAGAAAGGGTCTGGTTGGCCCGAACGATGGTTTTTCCGGCGGAATTTCAGCTGATCTATTCCCAAGGTTATTCGAGGCCACGACAGTGATAGAATAAACTCCTTGCCCTGTTGAAGTTATAAGATATGTTGAAACAACAATCTTTGCAGACATTAGCGTATTTAGGAGGCGGGACATGATACCTCTACCCCATTATCAGGGTGCTGAATACACCTCTGAAAGTAAATTACATTCAGATCACTCCACTTTAGTATAGTTGCGCATTTTCGTTCGGTGCGGATCGCAATAGATTGAGCATAACAAAAACGTTCGCACAAAATATTTCGGACTTGGTAGCGACGGTCTAGAAAACTACAATTTACCAATCCTGCCATTGTTTTGCAATCGTAATACCAAGTAACCAACAATTAGCACAAAATCCTGTTAACATTCCTCGATAATACAAGACTGCTTATACATACATTTACAGAATTCAGTTAATAAAAACGTACTGTTAAACGCGTATTCTATTGAAGCTTCATTAGCTGGACCATGTGGCTTTCTCTTAGATTTTGCTTGAATTATGTCGACTACTTCCGTCGGAACTGTATAATCGTCAAGAACTTCGGGTCGAAATTTGATATGGAAGTGAAATGTAACTCGAGATCCATACGAAAATGCAGTCAATGTCAAACTGTCGCAACGCAATTCCACGGTTTTGTTGACAACAAGTCTTTTCAACCGACAAAAATTCACGAATCTAAAATAAAAAGAAGTTGTTTCTACAACTATCGGAATGCTTGCAGAATATGAAACAAACAGCCCTATACTGGGAGTATAGATTTATTCAAACACAACTTAACGATGTTTGAAATGAATTACTTGGATGAAAACGTATCTAGTTTGTACTATATTTCGAAAACTTTTGTTAGTGACCCAACAACCATTGAAAACGATTTAGTTTTTTTATATTGAAATTCACTCTAAGCAAGCAAGGTCGGAAGCAGAGCCTAAAAGGAACTGACTAACAGCCACTTTATAACGAGAGACACTAATAGATGTAGTACCGGCAAATACACTCTAAGCATCCCAAACGGAGCTGAACCACCATGGTAAATTGCAGTGAGTGGTATCTGCTCTAGGCAATGTTAGAACTATCTACCAATTCTTTGCCTCCTTTTAGGAAATATATGTTTATTTATGCCAAGACATAATATGTTATGTCTGTCCACCAGACGTCAAATGATGACGATAATAATGAATGAACGATATATACTTACTTTGTATCTCTTGCGTTATAAGGTTTGTCAACCCATACTTTCCTGATTACTTCTTGTGCTTCAATTTTCAATGATGATTTTACTATATTAGTATGAGACGTCGCACTTATTTCATAAAGACCTGAAAAAAGAAAATATTTGTCAAAAGGTTTTGTTACTATTTTTTAAAAAGCTCGTAACCTTTTTATGAAATATTTTCCAATTAAAATATACTCCAAAGAAAAAATGAAGACAGCATCTGAAAGGGACGGAAAACATGCACCATAGTCCTTAAATGTCACGATTTATCAGTGACAGATCCCTAATAAAACGTGTTTGGTTGAAGTATTTCTGACCGGGATATACCATGTTTGTAATCATAAATATTTTGTTCCATCTTTTAACCATTCACCTTGTTGTTCAATCATGTAACTGAATTCAGCAGTGCTCGAATTTGTTGCTTCAACTGGTGAAGGTGGATGAATCATATCTCGTCGCATACTATGTATACTCCATACATCCCATGAAAAAAACTCAGTGTGGAAATTTGTGGTTGCTCTTATTACAACTTCAGTAGATGTTGCTACGTAATCTGCAAAGAAAAAAATTTTAGAACACAATAATTTTATATAAACAACTAAATAACTATAGCTAGCTAATTACCCTGTTCAAGGCCCTGCATTGGCACCCTGTTCTAGACGCACAGGGTTAGTGTTGTTGGGAATATTTCGTCTTTCCGGCTCGGTTCGACCTACCCAAGTTACACCCTTGATGAAATGTTGTACATGGATAAACGAGCGGGATTCGCTTGGACTCAACACACGTTAATTATTACATAGGGCGATGTTTGAGCAATTTTATATTTTTCAAGATTATTCCTAAAAAATCATTCGGTTCATCCAAATCCGTCATTCAAAAAAAAAAAAAAAAAAGTTGTACGATAATATTGATTGTTGGTAACTTACAATTTCCGTCATATTCAATTGTATTTCCACCAACGATTTCAAGTAGAAGATTCTTCGGAGCAGGTTTATGAAGTACCTCTGTTTTTAAAGTATACAGCCGTTCGTTCATATCATCGCCCGCGCGTGATAACAAGCTAAACGTTGCTTCATATGATCCAGTTTGATTGTATGTGTGGCTAATTACGTATGATTTGATGATTCTAAATAAGAAAATTGGAGTGATACAGGCATTGAGCCGGGAGAGTTCTTCTACCGACCTTAAGAAGTAGGCTTTTGCAACTCAGGTTAACTGAGAGACATAAGCGAATGATAAACTGCACTGTACCCCAATCAAAAATTTTATTTTGCCAAGAACAGTACTCACAGATGAACCCCGCCTTGACTCGTACTTAACAAGACATGTTTGTACAAGATAGTTGTGACTGGTGCTAATGAATGTTTTCCATTATTGATGAAGTTGCTGGCAATACATTTTATGCTAGTTAGTCGGGCCTCATCCGGCGCTGCTTTTGGTATTTGTTTTGAGGGAGATTCACTGAATAATTGAAGCAATCAATATAATATAATGTGGTGTGGAAACGATCGCCAGCTATGATTATTAAATTATTGATAATAAATATTTTTTTAGGTCTATTACTTCGAATCGAAAATTTTTCGAATTTTTGAAGAAAAACTAATTCATGCTCGTAACTAATATATTCAACTATATACTATTTTAAACAGTATTGAAAATGTGTGGCATAATGTTAAAAGGAATGCATTCAATATGTACTTGTTCTCATCATTTGTAGTTGTGAAATTGGGTTCCAGACAACCCAGATCATATTCGATAGTTTTTTCAGTGTTCTCAAATCTCACAGCAACAATATTGGATGATGCATTTGTGCTCAGAATGAACGACGATGGTTTTCCCAGAATAGAACTATTTGCCTGTATAATACCGTGAATAATTATATTACTATATTCGAAATTATAATAAGAGATAAAAAGAATATATTAGAAAATATATGGACAAGAAGAATCAGATTGAATAAAAACTGGAATGCTTGATGTCACCACCAACCTAAAATCTTTATTTTATAATATCGAATGACATTGTTTACATATTTTGCATTAAGATAGTCAATCTTTGAGCGTAATTTTACGGAAAAAAATCAAAATTTTCAGCCAACGATGGACCGAAACACGCCGACCAAGGCTCGGTCCATTGACATTGAAACTCTATAATCGAAAGAAATCCCGTCAACATGACGTTTTCGAGTTTCGTAAATATTCAATTTCTTTAGATAGACGGTGAATTTACTGTGTAGTTATTACAGTGAATAGATTACACTCAATAAGTTATTTTTTCAAGAAAGTCTACAAATCAACGCTTAAAATAACTATCTCACGTGTAAATACATTTTAAGAAATAGTTTAATAACTTAAAATGGTAACCTGCACGTTGAAATACCACGGCGTATGAAGAACGGACACAGACTGCCTTCTCACTTGTCTGCTGATGTCATTGAAAGCAACAACTTCTACATAGTAATTTCCTGGACTGGGGAAAACCAAACCCCACTGAAAAATGTGAAAAAAAATCAATAAAACATATAATACAATTTCCATATTTAATTATTACAATTATTAATTATTAATTTCGAATCCTTAATTTGCTACTTGCTGAAAAATAATGATAATGGCCAAACTCATTATAGTGAATATAGCGTTATCCACAATTGGGGAGCACCCTGTCAAACAATATTGATTTGTTTTATTGAAGTTGTTGAAAAAATTGTCATCTCAAAGTTGAAGGTAAGTGTGCGCCTCCATTCTTTCTGAATTTATTATTTTGTAAAATTATGATTAGGTTACGATATATGTTTTGAACCTCTAGAGAGATGTCGATTATGCATCAGAATTGCTCAAACACACATCAAAAATAGGTATTCTTGATACTTGATATCACTTAAAAATGTTTGATCTATTTTTAGCTTAGTTGCAGATCAAGATAAAGGACGTTATTATATGGCCACGCTATACTATTAAACAATAAACCGACCTCTTTGGCTCTGGTATATTCTTGATGAAGAATTGTCTCATTATCGTATTTCACAGACCAGTGATAAACAACATTAGATCCACCAACAATTGTTGCTTTCCAAACTCCCGATGGGTTTTCCTCATAAGACAACATTTTGCTACCCTATAAATAAGAGTAATTACCGCATTCACACTTATTCTACAACATTACTGTCGTGCACGTCCGCGTGCCCGAGGTAAGTTCTCTCGCCGGGCTGTCGTCGATTCACCAGCGTTTGTATATCTTTTGGATTGCTTTTAGATGGAACCTGGTGCTTAGCCCAATTTTAAATTGATAAAAAAAACACAATCGTTCACATTTATGAAAAGGATATCTCAAGGGCAACAATGAGGTATTGAGGGACTCCTGAAGTATAAGCTTTTAAAAATGAGCGCTGTGAACAGAAAACAGTGCATATCATAACTAGTAACTTATGTTTTGATTTTTGGTTATTGTTTACATCATACTTCAGCGCTTGATACCGTCCTTGGCACCGCGATTCATCAGTACATGATATCTAACAAAACATGTTCGCAAAAAACAATCATCTCCGGATATGTTCTTACCTCTAACTGCAACGACGAAATTTGATCTTGGACGATCACATGTGTGGTATTCAGAATAATTGATTTTCTAGTTGGCCGATCGAAAAATTGAATGGATATTATATAAAGACCAGCTTTTGTGAACGCATGACTCAGTGAATTCCAGTTTGCGTTAGATGGAATCTTCATTGGCTCAGAACCGTCTCCAAAGGAAACTGCAGCAAAATACGTAGTTCAGTACACAGTTAATATCCGAAGATGATACAATCTTAACAATTTTGCAAAAAAGAACAAAAATGACATAAAATGCTGAATTTTACCTTCGCAAACGGGCGCAGCTTTGTCAGGACATTTGATGTCAAATTCGCACGATTTCTTTGTCTCGATAACGCTAGTTTGTGGCAGAATCAAATTTATCATTGATTTAGTTGGTTCACCGATCAACAAATGAGAATTCGTCGCATTATTCGTTGGGGAAATAATTTCTACAGAAACCTTGCAAACAGGATTTTGAGCGTTGTACATTTCAGCGGCTTTGCTGACGCCATATTTCAATACGACGTCATCGGATGATGTGGTGACAGGATAGCACTTCTTGAGATCAACACTAAATATTGGTGATGATGTATAACGTCTGATTAAAACTCCAATATTTTTATCTCCAAGTACCGTTACAGTTTGTAACGTCCATCTGTATAGATATCCTTTGTCGTTGCATAGATTTTCTGAAAATAGAAAATGATGTAATACGGGAAGAAAAACAGTAACATAACAAACATTGTGAGAAAATCATTCCATACCAACAACATCTTGTTCCCCCTGAAAGTTTGAAACGAAGAAAGCTGATGTACACCCCCATCTAAATTATATTTAAATTCCCGAGCTGTAGTTTATTTAAGTTTTCGTTGACAACGGTTGCATTCAAAGCCAATGCATCTCATATCTTATTTTTTGAAATACAGCTTACAAATGCAGATTTACAGATTTTATCGGTATCGAATGATTTTGACGGTTTGGCAACGTTGTTGACAAAATAATAGCATGATATTCCAGTCCCATATGAATTTCCACGTTTCCTTGATTATGAAAGACTTACCGTCATTAATTTTTGCATCATACACATATGTCCACGACACGTCAACATTTTGATTATCCTTAACTCGTGACATTTGACGTTTTTCGAGAAATATCTTTGTTTCCGGAGGAATTAGTTTTGTAACAAGAACCTCAGATTCTGATGTCACATAGGGTAATTTATCACATATCTTTGTTTTAGCAGGAACTCGATTATTGGCTTGTGCAACAATGCGATATATTCCGAGTTCTGTAAGCTTTGATGTGTAAATTTCCACTGAAAATATAAACATAAACTCGATAAGCATGATTCGAAAGACAGGGGCCAAATTTTTTCACAGACTAGATAAACAGAACGTAGTCCGATGATCATTTAATATAATACATACAAATCTGCACAGATTAGAACAATATTCAATCGTATCTATTTGCCATCCCATATATTAGAGAGAATCTTCTTCAAATCTACGTATCTTCAAAAACCCTCGCCATTGTTTGAAATAAACACTTGACCGGTTGGCGTAACAATAATAATTATAAAATGAATAAAATTATCTTGACTATTCGGGACTGTGAGGACAGCGTGAAAAAGCACTAAACAATAATAAATGATAAATATGATAAAAGAAATATAAACAGGCTGCTTTAAAAAACTAGTGGAACGAAACGTACCATGTTTACCGGAATCACGAATCTTCCTCTCGTATGATGCAACGAGGCTTCCATACTGGCTGAAGATATTGACTGTTAGATGTACGTTTGAGCCGCTGTTGAACAAATATAGATAGCTTTAATTCGAAAATATTATTCAAAATCTTTTGTCATTTTTCAGCTTCATAATATATTACATTAAAAGTAGTGGTGTAAGCAAAATGCAGGAAAAAAAGGTCATCAATATTTAAGGTTTGTTCAGATTATTTCAAACTTGAATATATTTCATTCTATTGAAAAATATCCGATTTAAGAGCGGCGAACGTGAAAAGTCATTGTAGAAAGAAATATTTGATAAAAACCTCTCGAACGTTATGTTCACTGGAACTTTAATATCCAAATCGGATATTTTCGGTTGGTGAATTG
Source organism: Styela plicata (assembly GCA_963675895.2). Classification (NCBI taxonomy): domain Eukaryota; kingdom Metazoa; phylum Chordata; class Ascidiacea; order Stolidobranchia; family Styelidae; genus Styela; species Styela plicata. The sequence goes on along the minus strand of OZ023144.1, from coordinate 13,588,195 downwards.
TCAAACCATATATTGGCTCTTCCCCACAAATCTCAACAATATCAGAAGATATGTTTGATACTGGATTTCTTGCGTTGACAATCATATTGTAGCATTGCGTTTTGTCAATACTGGAAAAATAAAGGTATAATTTGATATATAACATGTATACATACGCAAGTACACTCATGCATGTACCTTCCATATTTCTTAGCTGCATTTACCTGATAATTGCATGCCACTTTCTTTTCCCAACTTGCTCTATGTTAGAATTGCCATTGAAATCATCCGTGGTTATTCGCAAATTGGCCGAAGTTCCTGTTAAAATGTAAGTATTTTTCTATAATTCTCTTCACGAGAGTGTGGCAAAAAATACCTTACCTTTAATTATCGACTTGTTTATATTAATTTCATAAATTAATCATTTCGAAAAATGTTGCTTTGTTTGTAACCTTGTACAATGCGCTTCGACGGTATGATACATCGGTGTCCAATGGATAGAAAAATATTTCGTCAAACGAATTTTTCAGGTATCGAAGATATAAATGTTTTACAAAAGTAATTTTTTCATAATTAATAAACTTAACTTCAAAGGCCATTCAAAGGCCAGAAGTAGCGCATAATATGAACCGAGTGATGATCATTTATATATATGACCATTTGTAGGAGCTACTACATCACTGCGTCACTGACAACTCCACTTCAAACGAAAAAAAAACCCGAATACAACTGAACCACTTAAATAGATTGGTCGATGCTACAAGTACGATATAACTCACCCGCCTCCAAAGATATTTTTACAACAGCCGTTGACCCAGTTGTTATATATTTCAAATCACTTGTGACAGTCAATCCAGACAACGGCTCTTCAACTTGAAGCTCACATGTAGCAGGAGAATCTTCATCAGATGAATATACTACAATTTTATAGAATCCTCTGCTGAGGAAAGATCTTTTTAGTGAATAACCAGTTTGCTCTAAATTTTCATCTTCTGTCCTGAATAAAGAAAGGTGTGGGTTGATAGTTAGACACGCATACGCATGTAAGAAACTCAAAATGTCGGAATCAAATATATTTGTATGATCTGTAGGAACGGTGAAGTGAAAAACAGGGATATCATTTTACCGGTGCATGATCGGAACTTTGCAGTTCAAGTTAATGATTCGAATCGATCTGAAGCACAAATTATCCGAACAAGACCTCATTTGTTTATAGAAACATAAACGTGCTCGTTTAAGGGGAATTTTCATATGTAACGACAAAATGCAGTCGATTTTGGTCATGATCAGAATCAATTGTATTTTTCGTTGAAATATGAAAATTCTTAACATTAGATATAGAGTGTGAATTGAAAAAAAACTGTCATCTAAAATGTTAATATTGGTAATTCTCAACTAGAACTTCTGGATTTTGATAATAGAGACAATTTGTAATAGTAACAAAATGGATATTTGCTAATCATATAAAATTAGTGATTCGATACGATTCGAAAATATTATCTGAATCAGATTCGAATTTCGAATGATTAGGTTTTTCCCAGCCTTATGTATGACACCATACAACTTATTAATACTCTGGTGGCAATCACAATCCACAAGATATAATATTTTTTTTAAATCTATAAGGTTGATTTTGAAGTTGTTAGAAAAACAACTTACCACATTTCTTCTTCATCAGTTTTTCGAAAAATCATCCATGTTAGGACATTGGGTAGTTCCTTAATCGAAGACACGCTCAGACTAACAAAATGAAGGAAATGATTTATGATAATATTTCGTAGCTCTGAAGTGAACTAAAGTGGGAAAACGTTTACTTCGATTTGATTGTTAGACCATTAGCACTGCAGGCTTTTTATATATAAAAAATACCAAATCAACTTAGAAAAAAAAACATTTAGTTTCATTGGGAACTAATTCGCCTTCGTTCTTGCAAAAGGAAAAGTGCCAAATATGCCGTAATAAAGTGTGAGACGAAATCGAAATATGTTTTAACAAGTACGAGAATGAGTCTATCAAAATTCTTTTGATAGAGAGAAGGGTGAATGAAAAATCTAAAAAAGTAATATAAATTTATCGAAATTTCGAGTTTCCATATCTTCGCAAACGACCTTCGAGTAAAAATATTCATTGAAACATATTTTGAGGCACATATTATTATACAAAAGATTTACAAATTGCGCATTTGAACTTTCCGTGACTTATAAGTAATTTCTGCTTGCTAATTTGCTGATGTCGTAAAATTTTGAAAAATGCAAAAGAACGAAACTTAATGTCTTACATTATACTCTTGCCAAGTTCAGTACTTTCGGGACATCGTAGGTTAAGTTCAGGAGTTCCGTCCAATATTTCAAGACCAGATTTAACAGAAGAGGTTAGAGAATCAGTCCCATTGTAAAGCTAAATATAATGAAATAAATATCTCAACAGGCATATATGAAAACCCATATTATATTCTCCTATTATTTTAACTGAACTTAAAATTTAAACAAGCTCAGTTATTTATTTGAGAAAAGTTCTCCGTCCATCGAATCAAATACTAAATATTTCTATCATTGTGACGTACAAGTCATTGATATCGGACAAAGTAATAAGCAAGAAGACCGATCTTCATTACCTTAAATCGCAATCAATGAGCATTCGTGGCTCATTCAAATAATTATATCGTTGTTCATCTCGACTTTTTCAAGCATTCTTAACTTTTGAAATATTTGACATATTTTACTGAACCCCTCAATTTAATACTTACTTAAAAATGATAATAATTTTATTGATGTAAAATCAGTATAACAACATAAACAATCGAAAACAAAAATTAGATAAAAGTTACTTTCAATCAGACCTAATTCTTTGTAAAATAATTCAATTCAAATTTATATATCTACTGTTATTTCCTTGCAGGATTGCATAGACGATGTTACGAATAAAATTCAATCAGTCTATTGGTAACCAATAAATATTGTTGAATAGCCACAATGGAACTAATTAAGAGAATTAATTAAATCGATCTGTTCCATAGGTCTAACAGATAAAGGTAAAGTTCAATTATGTACGGACCTTCATCGTAACGTTGAATCTTCCTGAAGTTTGAAAGGAATGGTCAAATTTCAATGTGTGTTGACAATTGTCTCCGTAGATAATTTCCACCAATTCATAGCTGTTACAATTTACATATTGTTAACGACATCAGTAGCAATTCAGGTCACAGTTTCAGGTCAGAAATGACTGGCATGGGATTTGCATCACAAATTTAATATATTTCAAAGAGAGGCTATTTAATTTGATGGAAAGGTTAGAAACACGACATATTAAAATATTTACATGTTCACATCATATTGTGCTTTCTATCCAGGGGATATTATAACAAAATATATTATAACTTATCGCTAATTTTTCACCCGAGACTACACTTACATATTGCACATGAATTTTCTTCAGTAAACCATTTTAAATCTTAAAGACAACAAATATTTGATGGTAGTATAGACCACAACTATTAGGCAATTAGCTGGGCAATTTGATCTTGTGATTCGAATCGATGCGAAGCAAAAAACAATCGAATCGATCGATCGATTCGTATAGTCTATGGAAACAAAAACTTGCTGTTTGTAATATGAATTTTCATGTTTAAATAACAAAATGCAATCTAAATAGACTAAAGTCGACTGATTTTTGTGGTTAAAATATGAAAAGTTTTGTTCTTAGACATAGAGTGTGAATTGACAACACAAAGACACACAAAAACCGGCTCGTCCGAGTATTAGTATTTCACATCTATACGCTTTTATCCGTTTTTATAATAAAGACAAAAATAGTGAAACGGGACATTTGGTATGTTATAGGTTAAGTGATTTGATCCAATTCGAAAAAATATATAAAGAAGCAGATTCGACCTCCGAATGACCCAAGTACAACTTGATTGTTATCAGTAGTAAAGTTATAATAATTTGTGATAAATGCAAATATTAATTCATAAAGCATCTAATAAAATACTCCACATGATGTTTGCAGCTAATATTTTGTTATTACTTACCTAGCGGGATCAAAATCAAAGCCTTCACTCGTGCGGAATCCGCCATCTCGGCTTGCAAACTGAACTCGAGGACTATCTTCACCTTGTCTCATTGAACTGTAGGGAGCCAAGTTATCAAGGCTATTCAAATAATCTTCGTAATTGGTCTCTGTTTCAGTAATACTTTGCAGAAGAAAAAATAAAATATAAACTTGATAATTTTGCTTCAGCTGAACTTAACGAAACCGTTACTTCGAATGAAGCACTCATGAATTCTTGTTTTTGACAACATCGAAATTAATACTTTGGAAGAACTAAATAGAGAAATAACAACAGCGCAGTCAAAAGTCAGTTATAATTTCCCTTCTTTGTCCATCTGCCATATTCTGATACGTTTGAATAATGTAATACTGAAGGGAAAACAAAAAAAAAAATCCAAAACGACACCTAATTGGGGTTGGGCAAAACCGAATCATTTAGAATTCGAATCTGATTCAAATTATATTTTCGGATCGAATCACTAATTCCATGTGAATGACAAATATCCTATATTTTTACTATTACAACTTGTCTCCATTGTGAAAATCGAGAAATGTAGATAGCATTTTATAGCGTATTTTTAACTCGCATTGCATGTCTAACCAAAACAACAAAATTTTCATATTTTAACGACCAACGGTCAAATTTGACCAAAATCGATTGCATTTTGACGTTAAAAATGAATGCTTCAGTTTATTCAGAAAGTTTTTGTTCTTATGAACCATTCAAGATTGATTCGAATGAATTGTGCTTCGAATAAATTCGAATAACCGAATCAATTTGCCCACCCCTACATCTAATATCGCTTATCCTAAAATTAAAAAAATGATTATTTTGTGCAGGAGTTAATTGTTTACTTTATGTAGCTTTTCGCCCATCCGTGATGACCAATTAGTTCTTTTCCGGTGCTGCTTTCAAACTTGCTTTCATTGTCTTTGGTAAATATAAAAGATAGATGCAAATGTTTACCTATATAATTTACAATATTATGACTTCTCAATACCTTACCTTCTTTTTGGCCTTTGTTTATATTCAAACTCGGCATAATAAGTATTGTTTGTAAAAACCGTGTCTTCCAAAGCAGTTTTCTGTTCTTTGGTAACACGAAGACCATTATTGAGTTTGGTCCATTTTGTGATAAGATCTTTCAAAACATAAAAAAACAGATTTTAGCTCATTTAGATTGGGCTCAACATCAAGTATTAGGCCAGGCAGACGTAGGCTAATGGATAAAATGCAATGTTTTAGGAAAGGGTTGTGCAAATTTAGGTGTGATGATTCATTAGCTAATTCAGCTACACTTGTCGAAATTGACCAGTGATATAGATGTTCATTACATAGAAAGGGACTGTTTTTTTAATCTGAAACATTTTGAGCAATTATCTTTGTAAAGTATCGGTCACCGATAAATCACGCCAGTGAAGCCCGCGCTTCATTCTTGACAAGTCGATATATCTGATTGGATTTCTTACATTTAAAATGAAACCTAAAACTTGATTTAAATAAGTTTAAATTTAATTTTTGAAACATTCATATAGCTTTTGCTGATTGAGGGGCGTGACATCTATGGTTTATGTCCGAAAAAAACTCTATTTTGCATAGAAAAGTGGCAATTATGGGAAGAAAAAGATAAGGCTTAGTAGAATAAGCATTAAGAACTTTTGAACTTTTAAACATAATTAGAGAATGTACAATTATGTATTGGGTATACCATTTTAATTACAATTATTTTGAATCGAAATCTTTCAAAGCTAACCTTCCCGAAAATGATTCGATAACAACAATTGATGGAAAAAAAGGGTTTACATATTAACATTACCTCGAATAGATCGTTTTCTCCTCATCTGTGGAAATCCATGATAATCAATTTCGATTTCTTGAAAGATTATATCTCCGTCACCAAAATCAATTTCAACAAAAGATCCTTTTTCAAAATTTGTCACAAAAGCGGAAGCCTAAAATAATGAAAACATGGAAATGTGAAAAACGAAAGGGAATTTTATCAAATGTTATCCAGGATTTGAATCAACTTTAAAAAACATTTTGTTGAATGCGGAATGATGGAGGCTACCATTTTCCGCGTAGGTAAACATTTTTAAAAAAGTAATTTACAATAAAATGGATATATTTTGTATTCTGAGCATGTAAAATATTTTCATCTCCCTCCCACGAAATATTAAGTTTTGTGGGCGCGATGGCCGAGTGGTTGAATATGTTGTTATTGCAGGTTGAAGATCTCGGGTTCGAGTAACTACAATCCGGCTCTTAATCTATACCCCCTACTTAAACCGGGGTGTAATAACTTGAGTAGGCTAAGCCGAACAGGAAAGATCATAACTTTCCAGAAATTCTATCCCTGCCCGTCTATAAGTCGCCGCTAGTACAGGGCAGGGCACCCGTTTCAGTTAGTATTCTTGCGTGACTCACCTCAAATTTGATTGGAGTCTCTTTCAAAAACTGTCCATTTTCTAATTTAATATGATGACGAAATGTTTGTTCAGCGGGAGGGGATGGTGTTACATCTCGATCTCCAAAAGGATAAAAGTTGATTTTGCTCGGATAGTTATTCGACGGGAAGTTGTCCGGAGAATAATCTCCCGCACGACCTCCAGTTTCACCTTCAGAAATCGACTCTCCTGGAAGTCCCCAGGGTTCCAGTTGAGTATTTTCGCCTGAAGCACCGTCCGAATACTCTCCTCCCCATGTGAGGGGCAATGCAATTACTGAAAGGCTGCGTAGTTCAGGAGTGATGACTGAAACTGGCAATTGTGACGTCACAGAGCCAAAGTTGTTGAACACCCGGACTATTACATTGCACATTTCCGATTTTTCGAAGATGAACGGCTGTGAAAATGAAATATTTGTGATCGAAAAACATGATCTGCGATTTGCTCAAATTGAGACAATCGCCGGAGATTTTTTAAACGCAGACGATGATAAGTTAACCAGTAACTTGGATTCAGCGGTACTTATTTAGATGAGTCGCTTTTCGCAAGCGCCTACAGAAGTAGTCAGAAAGATTACAGCTGCGGTACCCAGTGGTTCCAGTCATTGTCAAACTATATTTTTTTTATATTAACGTTCGCCGAAAATAAAGTTGGCATGCATCCTATGGATGTATGCTTTAAACTACGAATCACCTAGCATACTCTGTTTGTTCGATTCTCTAGAACATCTTCATATTTATTAGAACCCTAAGGCCTGAACTAAATTTTTTCTCATCAAACTGGAAAATAAATCGATCTTTGAGGACCTTATAAATATCACTGAGCTGTCAAAATTGTTTGCACAGTTGGATTTATCTACACAAATGGGGTTGGAAAATATGACATGCGCAATTTCAATCATAGTCTATATATATATATATATATATATATAATAATTTATTTATACATTTTATGCTTTTTGCTTATTGAGTCGTGCTCCTTTAACTGTTATTCCTGCACCAAATAGTGTCGGGTGTCAGTAAGCTATCACTTTACGCAAAATAAATTTTCACAAGGTAAATTTAAAGTAAATGGATTCAATTATCTCTTCAAAACTATATATCAAACTGATAGGCATCAACCAATTTTAGACAACGATGCACCAGTGGCGCGATCCATTGATCACTTCACATTTTTACAAAATACTTTCGCTTGATTTACCTGAGCATCAGTATGGCATACAGAATCCACGCAACTGGGGTTCACCATATGAGTAGGAAGATTTCTTGTTTCAATGCCGCAGAAATTCCAAGTGAAAGTTAGATTAAAACCACTTTCAACACTTGCTCGAAATGTAACCTCTTCCCCAACGAAAACCGTATCACCATCTATAAATTCGCATATTTCGCAATTGAAAAACAAACAAATAGCCATAGTTCATAAAAACTAAACATAATATAGTTGCCATGACACATACATTGTGGAAAACTATTTTAAAGTAGATTCATGGGGCTTTGGTCATATATGAGCTCGGCATTTCGATGATAAATTAACTATAACTTTTATTTTTACGGACAAAAGGCGTGAGTTTCCATGACGTTTCCGAAAAAATGCAAGCTATAGATGTTGATATTTTGATAATTATGCAAATAATTGGTAAAAACGTACCAATGGGGGTATCTAGAGTTTCGATCAGATTTAATAAAATTTTTCGACCCAGATTCGAATTCCAAACGATCCGATTCTGCCCAATCCTCATCTTCTTATGTGTCATTTTGATGAGCCATTAAAGCAAGCAACTAAAGGAACTTTATGGAGGGGAAATCAATGCACAAAAATAATGAAATTAGTTTACAGAAGTTTGTTTATTTGCAGAGGATCAAAATCAATTTGAGGACATTCGTCTGCAAAATCCTCATTTATTAATCATGGTAGAAAGTCCGATTGTCTTTAATAAAGTTCCTATATCAAAGAACTTAAATATTTATTTCTGAAAATATTTATTTCTGGGCATGCGTTCAATGAATAAAGCTTGACGTTTCCTTACGAATATTGAAATTATTAAATGAGCCCCGTTAAATGTTTCAATAATTGTCGATAAAACCACTATAGTATTTCAATGAACTCTATTTTGTTTTAATTTATTTCAAAAATTTCTGGCATAGTAAATATTTCTAATCGTGATACAACCTCAATCTAAAAGTTGTAATTGCATCGATAAGCATGTGTTTAATAATAGCCTTGCCTATAGCCTCAAGCAACCTATCACTTGTCATCGGAATTTCGCAAGTAACACAGATTCAATTAACGTTATATACCAAATGGCACTTCGCACGTTTGATGTCAGTCCCAGTAAAAACAATTTGACAATCTCATTAGAAGTGATAGGTGATTTTAACATTAACCATGAATCGTTTGAAAATATTTTTTCCTGTATATTATACACACATATTCTATTTGATACTTAAAATTTGTTAGGCTTGCTTAACAAATGTCTCTAAAGATATTTCTTGTATATGTTATAGCAACACAAGATAGTTTTCTCATTTATCAGTTTTGATATTCTTTTAACTCATATTACAAATTCTATGATAAACTAATGACAGACACATCTCCATATAATTTCTCCTTCTGACATAAGAGAGTTTTAGAGTCAGTGCTTTAAATAAAGTGGCCCAAATCGACTGTGTTAGATATTTTTTAAAAAAAGTAAATAAAGTGAAATTACCGGTACAGTCTGCAACGTATTTAATAAGAAACACAACGACACAGATTCTCAAAGTGCGCTGATTCTCGATAGGAAAAAGACTGTTAAAACACATAGCATAATGTTTGTTGAGCATGCATCAATGATGGATAGCGCCACCGAGTTGCCGTCCGCCTGTGGCTTGACAAAATCAAATTTCATTCCGAGCAACGATTCCAACCACAGTTATAAATGGCACCAACTACAATAAGAATGGCTGAGAAATTTGCCAATACCAAATCGAAAGGATTTTTCAAAGGGTAGTTCAGTTGCATGCAAAAAATATTTGTGCGTTCCTGTCTGCGCAGATTTGTGGCAATTTATACACATCAAATGACTATAAAACTTCGAACAAACATACCCATATACAAAAAGATAATTCATTTTTTATTGTGTTTTGGTTATTAAGTTTCGCCAAAAGCCGATACTCACTACCTACAATTTAATAAATGATAAACTTGCCGTGTGAAGTAGGTGTGCACATTTGTGAATTCTGCCGAGCGATTCCTATAGTTAAATCTCTAGGAATCCTCGATTCAACTTGAATATATCTTCGCGTACTCAGTGTGGATATCTTGTTCTTTACCACTATGTCTGCAGAATGGAAAAAATAGAAATATATAATGAATTATATCAATTGATAATTTGGTTTCGCGCAAAAATTATATGCATACTTTACCTATAGGTTTCAATCCTTCAGAGTTGTATTTGTGTGTAAATTCAATTTGTCCTTTCCTTCCTTTTATAATCATGTTTCTGATTTTCTTTTTGGATCGATATACCAAGTTTGCCGTGACTTCAACAGAACGAAATGATGTATGGTCAAATCGCATAACACCTGAATAGCGAATATGAAATGTTCAACAGACATGGTGATTTGGTTCTGATAAAATCGTGATTTTGTATATGATGAGTGACAGCTGATTTGATGACAGTTGCGTAGAATTAAAGCAAAGAAAACAAAAGACTAAATTCCAACAATCCTCTGTATTATGTTAGGTCTTTTTCGGGAAGGATTAATTTAATACATTTTAGCAAATAGTCGGAACCTTCCGTTTATATTGGAGTATTGACAAAAGCCTCGAAATAACCCCCAAACTGCCAATAGCACGTATAATAAATATTTAAAAATGACAATTGAAGCCGGAATCAAAATATTTCTTTGCATTTTTGGGGGTTTTTACTGTATTTAACAAGCATAGAGTTTTTGTTGGATAAAGTTAGGTGTAAAATTTAGAAGAATTTAGCTGGGGACAAAAACACATGTTTGTACATCAAATATTTCTTTATGGAGACTGGCGGTTCGTTCCACTAAGGTTCGGTTTGTCAATGAAATAACCAAATTTGTTAAAAGAAACAGCGCTAGCCACCAAACTAGTTCTTTCAGAATATCGAATAAAAGCGACATGTGACGGAAAGTAAATTCCAAAATATCCTCTATTACAAATATACCACAATTAGGGCTGGGCAAAACCAAATCTTTTGGAATTCAAATCTGATTCGAATAATTTTTTTTACAAATAGGATCGAATCACTAATTCTTTGTGAATAAGAGATAGCGGTTATAGTTTGTAGTGACCAATATCGATTGCATTTCTTCGTGAAAAATGAAAATCCTGGCTCATCAAGTTTTTGTTCCTATGAACGATTTACGATTGATTCGAATTGATCATGCTCCGAATCGATTCAAATCACGGAATCGAATTTGCCCATCCCTAACCAGAATGCATGAAAATAAGAGACAACAACTATGAGGGGTCAGCAGTTTTACTGACTGTTAACGAACGGAAATTGAAAACTTTTTCACTCCATTTCTCACTCAACTAAAATAAAAACAGGAGTTGAAATCCCCGTCAAATATGTATCAAATTACGTGCTGTTGAGCATGTACCACTGATGGATCTTGCCCTCAGGGCGCGGTCCATCATTGGCTCAAACTCGAGCAAATATAATTTCTTATATGATAACAGACAATCCGTTTCCAACTCAAGCTGAAAATAATTTTTAAAACTGAAAACTGAGATATTACCAATTTTTGTCGATACATCAGCTGCAAGTTCGACCATTACTGTTATTTTGACTTCTTGATTTTTGACAACTTTTTTTGGTCGAACGACAACATGAATTGAAGCAATATATGGTCCATTGACGGAATAGGCACTAACTGAAGTGGTACCTCCACATTTGAATGCTCGGTCATTTTTACATCTGAAATATTTTAGATGAATTAATTTATTGATTGCGTGGTTTTGCTTTATGTGGGGTTTTCAATGATCACTTACCTAACGCACCAAATCCTATTACCATATAGCATGAACTTTATTGTAAACAATTTTCGTTAGATCATAATCTACCCTTTCCATACAGCTTAAAGAGAAGTGTCATATATATTTGAAAATGATAATTATCATCAGATCTAATCAAATGTACTTTGATTTTGTTTGAAGACATTAGGCTATGATAATCGGCATGCACGCGTTAATATTGTATTGTAGTGTATTCTTGTGATTCATTCACAAATGGATCCAGGAATATAATAAAACAAGGAGGAAAAAAACTAATAGTTTGTTACAGGATATTAGTAACTGGCTGGAGTAATAAACAACATATCATTTACCATTTTAAATGACCTAATGAGTTAGTCAAGTTCAAACTAACCAATCAGAAAAATTTCGTCATAACATCTTTTGTTAAGTATGAGTCACTGATGGATCGCGTCGACGAGACGCGGTCCATCTGTGGCTCAATTTGACGAAACAAAAATTTGGGATTACGAAAAAAGTTCGATTCGAAATACTTGAAAAAGTACAAAGTAAGTGAGGTTTGGGACTACGACCCGGTGTTACCTACCTTTGATTACAACTGGATTCGTAAACTTTTCTTGTCAAATACTTTCGGCAAAAGCAAGCATTTCCATTAAAAAGGAAGGCAAATGAATACCTAAAATTAACAAAAACAATCGTTGATGATTCGTTTATAATGAAAGGACGCATTAATAATATTTGATTACGGAAACAAACTATACAAACATACAAATTGATTACGTACTCTTTTTCATCCCAACATTTCTTGGCACATTTTGCCGGTGTCCAGTTTCGTGAGACTTCATACAATGGTTGTCTTGACCTTCCCGACGTTTCCATATCCGGCAGAAAATAGCATCCTCGGTACCAGTTTGGGCCTATAATTCAAAAAGAGTTGAAACCAGTAATTCACAATTCAAAAATATAGAGGAAAACTTAATGACTATTGATCATTAAATTTAAAAAAGGTCATCTATTGCAGAAGTCAAAATTGTTTTCTTAATGCTGCAAAAGATATGATTTGCTTTATTATCAACGCTTTGGAGGTTGAAAAACTGCGATAAACAATTCGCTCGCTGGTTCGATCACGAGTCTCTATCGGACCCCAGTAGGTAATCGTTTGCCCGATTAGGTTCCGTTAAGTATGGGCTACTGTTGGAAAGCGCTGCCAAAGCGCTGAACAAATAATATCCATAATGTATCAAAAACTAAAAAGATATCCGTTTAAAAGCTACAATGTCATTAACACTGCTATTTAATACCGATGTTCTATATATCGAAAGTTTTAGAATTGGATGATAAAAATGAAATAGATGTATCAGACAAAAGACAAAAAACATGGGCAAATTTTATCACCATCAAGTCTATAAATGCCCGTCAACAATAGCCTTAACCCAAATTTGTCGACATGAAATTAAACACTATTTTCGTTTACCTTTGATAATTGAGTCATTTTCAAGCAAGCCCTGGGGTTATAAATTTGAGATTTCCTAAGAATTATTTTATGCTTAAATATGACAACGAATTTGAATGATATACCGAAAAAATCACTTTTAAAATAAATTCAAATCAAGAATTGTTTAAAATATGTTACCGAAATGAAAACAAAAGGAAAAATGCACATATGTGTATGCATGAGTTGATTAATGTTTCAGAATTAATACAAAAACTATGATATATTATGTTACTAACATAGCTTGTAAAATGACAAGAAAAGTAACTGTAAAATATCCGGCCAACTCTTTAACTATTGAAGTTTTACTACACGGCGTGTTTGATAGGACTGATATTTAATATAAAACTGAGACCTGGCTATACAAAATAAAGTCTGACATATTCAAGTATCGTGCGCACTGCTGACTTAGTTGTCATCGCATTGACATTGTCAGTAATAGTACAGGTACGACAAGCGCTTTAAACCATGACCCCCATTCCACGCATGGTGAAGTATTTTCGATTGTGCTTGGCCGAAAAAAATGTAAGCGTGTATCGTTTCATCTAAAATATACCATATGTCGGCTATAAATGGTTGTTATGAGGTCCTGATCATACGAGTTATCAATTAATATGATTGATACAAACACAGATAGGTATTGAGTAAAATCGGTGTATAATGAGTTTATTGAAATTATCAATTTTTCAAGCCATTATTTTTTCTTAATATACTAAATATTTCAAAACACTACTTCGTAATCGCACTGTGCTTAGAAGAGATATATTAAAACATGATTTTGAATAGGAATTTGGGATACGGAAGTTAATTCGAAAACTAAATTTATTAAAAAGTTGCGTTCAAAAGCTTTATGAATAAATAACTTCGCTTTCCTACTGCAAAACAATAAAACATTTTTGCAACCCTGTGATCGCTTGCCCAGAATGACCCATTCAAGTTGGCAGGCGTTGTGATATATAACAAAAAATCGAAATGCCTCTTTTCTGAGTGTCTCAAGATACGACAAAAAGGAAGCAAAGAATTGACAAATATTTTTACTATTGAACTGGGAAGATATCACATACTGCAGTGGTTTAGTTTTGTATAAAAGCTTTCCTCTTACACACATATCACGTGTTAGATCTTTGCCATAGCAGTGCTCCTTAGTTAACATCTTTTAGAAACTATGTCTTGAAAATTAGGCACATGAAGCATTATCAAAATGATTTAAATTACCTGGCAATGCTAATTTATTAAAGCTTATGAATTATCAATTATCAAGTTTATTCAAGTAAGATATCTGATAATCTCACTGTGATTTTTAGATTGTGAACGCGCTCAGAGATGGGCCAGGGCCGGACTGAATAATAAATGAATCGAATAGACGCATGCACATCACATTGTGCCCATATAAGATTTGCTAACAACATGAGACAAATAAATATTTACAATTTATGTTTTTTTGAGTACGCTAATGATTGGTTCGGTTTCCCCTCTATTTCTCGTAAGATGAAAAATTATTTATACAATAATCTAAATTTACAAATACAAATTATTATATTGGTTAACTTCTTTATCCGCATTCAGTGTCTTTTTGACGTCGTCAAATTCATCCGAAAATAATTGACCTAATTGCAAAGAATACAGTAGACGACCATACTTGTGGTGACGAAGGTTTTAAGTGTTGCCTTCTCCTCTTTTCTTTTTACCTTAAATATCGCAATTCAAAAAACTCACCAGCTTCACAACCATGACCACCAAGAACAAGAATTATAAATCCAATGAGAAAAATCCAATTCGGAAGTTTCGAATAAATACATCCACAATCATGCATATCTATAGGTAATCACATATCGATAAATTGAATCCCCAGTACTCTATTCATACTCCACGGATGCTATAGAATCATGTAACGGTTTGTGTATTGTTTTTTCTCGACAGCGATCGTTAATTTTCGTTGTTGCTGGCTTGTTTACAGATTCTAATTGCTGAAATTTTGTTTTTAATTGAAGAAGCCAATCAGTTTGATTAAAAATAATTATGACTTTGCTGTATCTGAGAAAATAACATTTCTAGATTGAGCCAGTCCCAGAAGGGGCTCAGCGTAATCAAAAGCGGTTGTATATGGAAAGTCAAAGGCTCAGTACTTCGTTATTTCGTTAAAAAAGTGCGCGTTTAGCGGCTGCCAGGTATGTCTGATAAATTCGGGAACATACCAAAAAATATTTTCGTTTCCTAAACGAAACCTTGCACTGATCCTTTCTAATGACATGTTAATAAAATAATTGTAAATTGACACAAAACCATTTCGTATTATTATTACGACTTTCACATATTGGATAGGTTATTTTAAATATTCGTTCATGTTTCATCGTGAAGTGAATAAAAAGATTGAAAAATTAGCTTCGTCGAGCGTCAAATAAACATAAAACTTTCGCCTACTATTCAAACCTGATTTGGGTCAAATTCTTACGCCTCAGTACGTCTTCCTACAATTTCAATCGAAATGATTAAATTTCTTAAAAAAAAATTTATTCAAATCTCCCAAATATTCATTCATACCTATAATATACATAAATAATTTGACAAATTTTTATCCTGAGCATGAACCAAATGAACCAGTGAATTTAATTTCTCATTTCAAGACGACCTTGGCGCTTTCTGTTTCCTGCGAATGATTATTACCTGTTCAAGTGGTCTAAAGTTGATAAGTAATTAACCCATAAGTTACCTCCGATAAAAATGGATTTTATTTTTACGTATTATGCCAATCAAGAATATCTTTATCAGACATGTTTTGTTAAGTATGAGTCACTGATGGATGCCATATATGTATTATATATATTATATGTATCCAAGCGTTGTTTTGAAAGTTTGAAAATGGTGTAAAACCCTTCTTTTTTCTAGAGTCTCTTTGTTGAATTTTTTTTAATTAGGCTCCATAGCGCTGCAAGTTGTCTTTTCTATGAAACCAATATTTTAAATGTATCACTGATCTTCAAATATATATGATATGTTGTAGTATAATAATCCAGAAAACTTTTGACTCTGCATTTTGTCCATATGCTTTATATCTGCCAAACGCAAGCTATAGAAAAAAGTGATAGTGAGAATATCCAAGCATGCCCCTCAGTCCTGAGGAACGCATCAGATAGGTTCACTCACAGGGAAATTATTTATAAACGTTGATTAAACATAGCAAAGTATTCAAAAATAAAGTCTATGTTGGATGTTTTCAACTTTCAGCCATAATGGATACTAGGAAGAAATAGTGATCGAAGCCGAATGTTCGAAATTCACAACCTTTGCCCATTTATTATTATTTTAAGAATCCGAGGGAAGAAAAACATTATTAGTAATATTACGCCGGAGAACGTTTTATTTTACTCGACCATAGTAGTTCTCAGTTAATCAGAAAATGTTAGCTTTGTATAAGCCACAGACAGACCGCACCTCGGCGCTATCCATCATTGACTCATACTTAATAAAATACGATGTGGCAAAATAATTCAAACTTCGATATTTCGAGTTGGAGTGGGAAACGAGTTAATTTTGTCATCGCGTGACGGAGGTTTCCTCAACTATCTTTCATTTTTATCTCACATTTGACAGCCTCAGGCAAATGTCATCCGTACAAAGTACTTCTCGACTTGTTTTTAAAGCTTCAATGTTTGTCAAACCGGGAACATAGATGGCTCATGCAGTCGGGTTTATTATCTTTTCGTTGTAAAAATTAGCGGTACACCAACTTATCATAATAAAATCAAACTTAAAGTCTAATTTAAAGATAATATTTTGTAATGATAGCTAATTAATCTTGCATTTTAAAATGAATCGATTGAACATGATATGAATGTACGTATCTGAATAACAAGAAATGCATTTTGACAGAAATTGTTTTGGACGCACTTCGTGTGAGGCAATTGCTAAGCAATATAGAGGCATCTCTTACATAAGATTAGCAAAATGAAAGGACAAACAAATGTAAAGGATATGTGATAGGATGGGTTTGTACGGAGATTTAAAAATAAAAAATCAGAAAAACTGCATTCAAAACATGTTTAATTGAAGACTAATTTATTCTTGTTTTCATTAACTGGATAATTTGTTAAATCTCCTTTTTAGGTATTCACTATGTGCTGTGAGGCATACTTCCGAATGTAAAACCTCAAATTCTTCCCATTCCTTCGCCGAAGAAATCAGGGTGAGTTTTGCTATGTGTCGCCTTATAATACATACTTCCAATAAACTTTACAAGGATTGCAAATACAGAAGTACCTCAACACGCTACTCCAAGGTGGAATAAAACCCACGACCCACATCTTATTTACAGTAATAATGTCAACGAGCGCAAGCGCTGCTCACTGTAAAATCAAAGCTGACCGACCGAACCTGAATACTACTTAGTTCTTATATGATGTGTTTTAGTGGCAATCAGATTTAAGACAAATTGATAATAGTACCCACACTGATGTGGATCTCACAAAACTATATGATTGTTATGAACCTTTCAATAATAAAAATAATAAAAACTCCTTTGGCCCGATGTTTACCCTTTTTGATTGACTTTTGTTGATTGATTTTTGATTGATGATTTTGCTCTTAGTAAGATTTAAAAAAAATGCTTTTATGCGTTTAATTTCTCAATAAAATCCCAACAGGTGATAGCATAGAAATATGAAATACTGTGAATGCAAACTTGGCAGGAATGGAATAAACAACCTCAGCAATAAGGAGTTACAGATGTAGATTCTACTAAAATAAATAGCTCAGCCTCTAAGACCACTCGGTCATAATGCCAGCTGGAAACATGGGAGCAGAAAATATATCCAATCGCAACGTACTGTATCATCAACGTTAACAGACTGAATCTAATAACAACTAAGTTTTCTGAGATATATTTGTGATATTTTTTTATTAGAATAGCCGCACTGCTGCTGTAATCATAAAAATTATCTGGGTTTTGGGCCTTCAAAACTCTAGCGTGGCCTAACTACAATTTTGGGGGTCTCTACCCCGAGTGAGGATCGCACTCACAGCTTTGAGAATAAGACAGTCACGCGCCGACTACTTCGCCACCGAGGCACGCCGGCAAGCACCAAAAGATATTACATTGTCGTTTCTTCTGAAATAGCCTATATGCGAATACTGAAAATTTAAATCTCTTGGTTCGCGTTTTCGTTCAATATGTTCAGTATGAGGCATTTTTGCTGCAATTAAAGAAAGGTAATAACTCCGGTAGGCAAGAACGAGTAACAAAATGCAAATTCTACTTAACAGATACCTGGCCATCAACATCATATAAATAGTAAGGCTGCTAAGATGAATGGCAGAAATGCGGTTCGAATCCACGACTTCCAGAGAAAAACGTCTCGTGAACGCAGAGCCTTAGATCAATCGGTCATTCTGCCAGCGGAAAACATTCGAAAGAAAACAGTATTTCCACGTCATTTTTTAAAAACTGTTATTTAAAGAAACAGATTAATTTTTTGTTTATATTATTAAATTGCAGAATAATATAATTTATATACATTCAACATTAATAAATAAAATTTACCCTGAAAGAGGATCGAACTCAAGAATTTCAGATTATGAGACTCACGCGACGACTACTGCGCCGTCGAGGCTAGGCCGCAATAAGGTCCTAAAAATGCTAGATTTAACTACATGTTAGAAAAAAGATCAATCGAGGCTGTACCTTACTCGAAAAGAACTGTTAGCACCCCTCCCTCTCCTCTTTTTCCCTTTCCCTCTCTCTCTCCAGTATTCTAATAATTAGTGATTTCATTACGATGTGACATATGCATACTAAAACAGAACCTCGAGACTCACGCGCTTCCTACTGCGCCATCGAGGCACGCCAGCAAGCACCGAAATCGATAACATTTTATTTTCTCTTGAAAATAGAGTATATTGGAAAGCTGGAAATTTAAAGCCGTGGATCACGTTTCCGTTCAATATGCTTAAAAGATTAATCGAGGCTATGCCTTACTCGAAAAGGCCTGGTAGCATCCCTCTCTCGCTCTCTCTTTCCCTCTCTCTCTCTCTCTCTCTCTCTCTCTCTTTCTCGCTCTCTCCAGTATTCTAATATTGAGTAACTTCAATACGATGTGAGACATGCTTACTAATGCAGATCCTCAGCGCTTTTTAAATCACATTTGAGCTAAACCATAGAAGAATTGTAAACACAAAATCATCTCGTCGCGCTAGCCCAAGGTGGGAAAAATCTCACAATCTTTAGAATATTTGAATTACAAAATGTAAAGAGCTATCGCAGGCGTTCAAAAATGATCATTGATTTTAGGCTTCAAACTCTACTGTGGCCTGACTCTCTAATTGTTCGGCGAAATCGTTAAAAGAGGCTCTGCCTCGAGTAAGAATCGAAATAACGACCATGAGATTTCGAGACTCACGCGCTGCCTAGTGCGCCATCGAGGCACAACGGCAAGCATCGAAATCTATAACATTTATTTTCTCTTGAAATACAATATATCCGAATGCTGGAAATTTAAATCTCGTGTCTCACGTTTTCGTTCAACGTGTTCAGAAGCATTTTTGCTGCAAATTAAGAAAAGGATTAAATGCAGTTCACAATAACGCGTGATAAAATGTAAATCCTTTTAAACGAATACATCACCATCAATTTCATATGGGTATCAACGATGGTAAGAAAAATGACAGAAGTGGGATCTGAACCCACTCGTCCAAAGAAGACCGCGACCTGAACGCTCGGCCATTCGGCCAGCGGAAATCATTCGGAGAAAACAGCATGTCCACATCATTTGTTAAACAGGTTATTTAATGAAACAGATTTTTTTCGTCTATAAAATTGAAACGACAACGATTATAATTTTTTTGGCGTAAAAGTCTAATAAAAGGAACCAGCTCCCAATGAGAATAGAACTGACAACCTTGAGATTATGAGACCCACGCGCTGTCTATTGCGCCATCGAGGCACGGCCGAAGGAAGATGCTAAAAATGCTAGACTTGACTATATGTGAAAAAAACGATTTATCGGGGGCTTACCTTACTCGAAAAGAGCAGTTAGTATCCTTCTCTAACCCCCTCTCACACTCTCTCTCAAGTATTCTAATAATTAGCAACTTCCTTGTGATGTGAGACATGCATACTATTGCAGAACTTCGAGGAATTTTTATTCCGCCTCTTGAACTTATCTAGGAAATAATTTGTTTAGTCTCGCTTTTTAAATTACATTTGAGCTAACAAAAAAGCATCTCGACGCGCTAAGAAGGACAGAAATCTCGCAGTCTTTCGGGTATTTGCATTGCAAAGTGTAAAGAACGATCGTAGGCGTTTAAAAATGATCCGTGTTTTGGGCCTTAAAACTACTGCAGCCAAACTATATGATTGTTCGACGAACTCGATAAAAAGAGCTATGTCCCGAGTGAGAATCGAACTCGTGACCTTGGGATTATGAGACCCACGCGCTGCCTACTGCGCCATCGAGGCACGTGAGACGGCTACGGAATCTATAACATTTCATTTTCTTTAGAAATAGCATGTATGCGAATGTTGAAGATTTAAATCTCGTGGTTCACGTTTTCGTTCAATATGTTCAGAAGCATTTTTGGTGCAAGTTAAGAAAGGGATTAAATGCGGTCCACGATAACGCGTGATAAAATGTAAATCCTTCTTAACGAATAAACCTTGTAAGATGAATGGCAGAAGTGGGGTTCGAACCCACGCTTCTAAAGGAAACTGCGACCTGAAAGCAGCGCCTTAGACCACTCGGCCATTCTGTCGGGGGAAAGACTCGGAAGAAAACAGCATCTCCACATCATTTGTTAAATAGGTTATTCAAAGAAACAGATTAATTTTTCTTCCATATAATTAAAATGAAACTGACTATATTTTTTACGCATTACACTATAATAAACGAAACGCGCGCCGAGTGAGGATTGAACTCACGACTTTGAGATCACGAGACTCACGCGCTGCCTACTGCGCCATCGGGATACGGCCGCAGGGAGGTAATAAAAATGCTAGACTTAACTGTGTGTTAGAAAAAAGATTATTTGAGGCTGTACCTTACTCAAAAAAAAACTGTTAGCTTCCCTTTCTCCCCTCTCTCTCTCTATATATATACCCTAAAACGGAACAAATCTCGCAATCTTTTGAGTATTTACATTACAAAATGTAAAGAACGATCGTAAGCGTTCAAAAATGATCCGTGTTTTGGGCCTTAAAACTCTCCTGTAGCCTGACTCTGTGATTGTTCGACGAAAACGACAAAAGAAATTACGCCCCGAGCGAGGATCGAACTCACGACTTTGAGATTATGAGACTCACGCGCTGCTTACTGCTCCATCTGGGCACGCGAGAAAACATCGAAATCTATGACATTTCCTATTCTCTTGAAATAGCATTAATGCGAATGATGAAGAAATAAATGTCGTGGTTCACGTTTTCGTTCAATATGTTTAGAAGCAGTTTTGCTGCAAATTAAGAAAAGGATCAAATGCGGTCCACAATAACGCGTGATAGAATGTAAATCCTTCTTAACGTATAACCCTTGTAAGATGAATGACAGCAGCGGGGTTCGAACCCAAGTCTCCAGAGGAAACTGCGACTTGAACGCAGCGCATTAGACCACTCGGCCACTATGCCAGCGGACAAGGCTCG
Organism: Styela plicata; assembly: GCA_963675895.2. NCBI lineage: Eukaryota > Metazoa > Chordata > Ascidiacea > Stolidobranchia > Styelidae > Styela > Styela plicata. The sequence continues at coordinate 13,566,617 of OZ023144.1, read as the reverse complement.
GAAGAAAAGAGTATGTCCACATCATTTGTTAAACAGGATTTTCAAAGAATCAGATTAATTTTTCGTCTATATAATTAAAATAAAGACGACTATCAGTTCCATGCATAAAACTATATTAAAAGAAATCTGCCCCGAGTGAGGATCGATCTCACGACATTGAGATTGTGAGACTCGCGCGCCGCCTGCCGCGCCATCGGGGCTCGACCGAAGTAAGATGCAAGAAATGCTAGACTTGACAGTATGTAAGAAAAAAAATATTCGATCCTGTACCTCAAAAAGAGCTGTTAGCTCCCCGTCACCTCTCTTTCTCTATGTCTTTAAGACGGAACAAATCTCGCAGTCTTTCGGGCATTTACAGCAGGGTTTCCCCAACTTTTTTGGCAATGGACCCCAATATATCGATGTAGTGATTCGCGGACCCCAATCTTATGTTGCATTAGTTTTCCGCCTAACCAGCGATAAAGGTTAATGCAAGTACAATGAAAATAAAGTAACACTGAATCATGTTTATTATTCGGAATGACAACATTAATGGGATGGATGGGTTTGCTTCTCACTGCATAATTTGTCAATTCTAGGAGTGGACAAGCATACTCGTAATTCAGAGTCTTTGGAAAGTCTGGACCGATATTTTGTCTTCATATTTGTAAATAATATCCATGTCAGTCTGAATATTAGAAAAATCGCACAAGTGGCACTGCAGCTGACTACCGGGACACGTTTGACAAATTTATTTCTGCACAACCTTTTTACAACAGGCTATCGCATTACCCGCTTATTAAGCTAGTAGTCCTAAGGCCAATTCGTAAAAAAAATAAAACTTTATAACCTGATCACCTATTGGGTTATCTATTTTAATGCTCCAACTACATAGACTTACAGGTAGCTAACCGGTAAACAGTTCAGCCTCCGCGGACCCCTATTGGGGAAACCCTGATTTACTCAGGCTCAACAGCTGGAAGATGCAAAAATTGCTAAGCTTGACTGTTTGTTAGATAAAAGATTATTCGAGGCTGTACATTACTCAAAAAGAGCTGTTAGCTCTGTTAGCTTCCCTTTCCCCTCCCTCTCTATACCTTAAGACGGAACAAATCTCGCAATCTTTTGGGTATTAACATTACAAAATGTAATGAACGATCGTAGGCGTATAAAAATGATCCGTTCTTTGGGCCTTAAAACTCCACTGTAGCCTGACTCTATGACTGTTCGACGAACACGACAAAAGAAATCACGCCCCGAGTGACGATCGAACTCACCACTTTAAGATTACGAGACTCACGCGCTGCCTACTGCGTCATCGAGGCACGCGAGAAGGCACCGAAAGAAATCTATGACATTTCATTTTCTCTTGAAATAGCATATATGCGAATAATGAAAAGGATTAAATGCGAGCAGCAATAACGCGTGATAACATGCAAAACCTTATTTTCGAATAAACCTCATAAGATGAATGGACGAAGTGGGGTTCGAAAGCACGCCTCGAGAAGAAACTGAGAACTGAAAGCAGCGCCTTAGACCACTCGGCCACTCTGGCAGCAGACAATATTCGAAAGAAAACAGCATGTCAACATCAGTTGTTAAACAGGTTATTCAAAGAAACAGATTAATTTTTCGACTGTGTGTTAGAAAAAAGATTATTCGAGGCTGTACTTTACTCAAAAAATGCTGTTAGCTTCCCTCCCCCCTCTCTATTGATACCTTAAGACGGACCAAATCTCGCAATTTTTGGATATTTACATTGCAAAATGTAAAGAACGATCGCAGGCGTTTAAAACGATCCGTGTTCTGTGCCTTAAAACTATACTGTAGCCTGAATCTATGATTGTTTGAGGTACTCGACAAAGCATCGAAATCTATAAAATTTCATTTTCTCTAGAATTAGCATATATGCAAATGATGACGAACTCAACAAAAGAAACTATGCACTCGTCTTACGACCTTGAGATGATGAGACTCACGCGCTGCCTATTGCGCCATCGAGACACGCGAGAAGGCGTAGAAATCTGTAAAATTACATTTTCTCTTGAATAGCATTTATGCAAATGATGAAAATTTAAATCTCGTGATTTATGTTTTTGTTCAATATGTTTAAAAGCATTTTTGCCGCAAATTAAGAAAAGGATTAAATGCGGTCAACAATAACGCATGATAGAAAGTAAATCATTCATAACGAATTAACCTTGTATGATGAACGACAGAAGTAGGGTTCGAGCCCACGCGTTCAGAGAAAACCGCAACCTGAACGTAGCGCCTTAGACCACTCGGCCATTCTTCGAGTTGAAAAGATTAGGAAGAAAACAGCATGTCCACATCATTTGTTAAACAGGTTATTCAATGAAACAGATTAATTTTTCGTCTATATAATTAAAATGAGGACGACTATATTTTTTATGCATAAAACTATAATAAACGAAACCTGCTCAGAGTGAAAACCGAACACACGATCTTGAGAATGCGAGACTCACGCGTTGCCTACCGCGCCATAGCGGCTCGACCGCGGGAAGATGCAAAAATGCTAGACTTGTCTGCATGTTAGAAAAAATTATTCGAGACGTAACCTTACTCAAAAAAGCTGTTAGCTCCTTTGTCCCTCTATTTCTCTCTCTCACTCTCTCTCTCTCTCTATCTCTCACTGTACCTTAAAACGGAGCAAATCTCGGGAGCCACCGAAATCTATAACATTTTATTTTCTTTTGAATTAGCGTATATGCGAACGATGAAAAATTAAATCTCGTTGTTCACTTTTTCGTTCAAATGTTCAGAAGCATTATGGTGCAAATTGAGAAAGGGAATAAATGCGGTCCACAATAACGCGTGATAAAATGTAAATATGATTGACTAAAGAGGGTTTGGAGCCCACGCCTCCAGAAGAGACTGCGACTTGAACGTAGCGCCATAGACCACTAGGCCATTCCGGCAGAGGAAAACGTTCAAAAGAAAACAGTATGTCCACATCATTTGTTAAACAGGTTATTCAAAAAAAAGATTAATTTTTTTGTCTATAAAATTAAAATAAAGATGACTATACTTTTTACGCATTACACTATAATAAACGAAACCTGCCCCGAGTGAGGATCGAAATCACGACTTTATGATTTTGAGAGTCACGCGCTGCTTACCGCGCCATCGGGGCTCAACCGTAGGAAGATGCAAAATATCCTAGTCTTGACTGTATGTTAGAAAAAAGAGTATTCGAGGCTGTACCTTACTCAAAAACAGCTGTTAGCTGCCCTTCTTCCTCTCCCTCACTCTATACCTTAAAACGGAACAAAAATCGCAATCTCTACTGTAGCCTGACTCTATGATTGTTCGACGAACTCGATAAAGAGAACTACGCCCCGAGCGAGGATCGAACACACAAGCTTGAAATTATGAGAGTAACGCGCTGCCTACTGCGCCATCGAGGCACGCGAGAAGGCATCGAAATCTACAACATTTCATTAT